>JAFEMN010000008.1:0-1298845 GCA_018801565.1 Epichloe coenophiala
CATCAACAACCCCGGCCGCGTCGTATACGGTCGTGATACTCGTCCATCTGGCCATAGCCTTGTTACCGCCCTAGCTGCTGCCCTGGATGCCACTGGAACCGAACACACCGACTACAAGATCTTGACGACTCCCCAGCTCCACTACCTCACCCGATGCGTCAATACTGAGGGCACACCCAAGGCTTATGGCGAACCCAGCGAGACTGGCTATTACAAAAAGTTCGCCGATGCCTTTGTGCGTGCGCTCAAGGGAAGAAAGGTTCAGGGTCAGCTCACTGTCGATTGCGCAAATGGCGTTGGCGGGCCCAAATTTTTGGAAATGTTGAAGTTCATCCCCAAGGACGTGACCGGTTTCGATGTCAAGGTTGTCAACGACGACGTTCTCCGACCCGAGGTCCTCAACCTCGATGTAAGCAGTAACAAATTTTGATGACTCTCCCGTCCACCTGTGCCTGTTTCTTGCGCAGAATCAAGTCGCTAATGAGTGGCCATAGTGCGGTGCCGATTACGTCAAAACGAAACAGCGAGCTCCTCAGAGTCCCAAGCCCGTTCCTGGGGTGCGATGCTGTTCCTTTGACGGTGATGCCGATCGCTTGATTTACTATTGGGTTGATCCCGAAACCGGATTCTTCATGTTGGACGGTGACCGAATCTCCTCACTCTGTGCTTCTTTCATTGGGGATTTGATTCGCTCTGCTGGTCTGGAGGACGACTTACGGATTGGCGTTGTCCAGACTGCCTACGCCAACGGAGCAAGCACCAACTACATTGAGAGGCATCTTCAGCTACCTGTTGTATTCACTCCCACCGGCGTGAAGCACTTGCACCATGCCGCCTGCCAATTCGATGTCGGCGTCTACTTTGAGGCCAACGGGCATGGAACGGTCGTCTTCTCCCAAGAGGCTATGCGCACCTTCCGGGAGAAGCAGCCTCAGTCACCCGCGCAAAAGGACGCCCTCGACACACTTGCCGCGGTTGGCGATCTGATCAACCAGACTGTTGGAGACGCATTCTCTGATATGCTGATGGTGGAGGTAGTGCTGGCTCACAAGGGTTGGACTTTGAAGGACTGGGCTATGACCTATACTGATCTCCCCAACCGCCTTGTTCGGGTCGAGGTTGGCAACAAGGACCTCTTCCAGGCCACGGATGCGGAGCGACGCCTCAGCCACCCGCCCGGTGCGCAGGATGAGATTGACCAGGTGGTTCAAAAGTATGCCACGGCCCGCTCATTTGCCCGTGCCAGCGGTACCGAGAATGCCTGCCGAGTGTACGCCGAAGCCGCCACTCGTTCCGAAGCAGATGAACTTGCCAACAAGGTGGCACAGATTGTCAAGCAGTTTGAATCGTAGAACGTTCGCTGACTTTTGACGATTGAAACGGGACGACGAATGACATGATGCATCCTGTGACGAATCTTGATTTGAGTGGACATGAGGGTCGAAAATATATACAAGCATGGGGCTGACTGGATGGGACTGCCCATGAAGGGAAAAAAATGGTGCGTGGACGACATGATGTCTCATGACTGAAAAGTAAAACAAACGATCGAATTGGTCGCAGCATATTTGATACGAGAACCAGAAAAACAAAGAAAAACAGATGATGATGATACGGAACCGCATGTGTCTATTTGTCTCGACTGTTCTCGACGATTCCTGTTCCACAATCAGCCCTGGCGTAGTGCAAGTAGATCGATCAATGATGCAAACGTGGCATAATCTCGATCCAAGCCATTGCTATCCCATTCAATTTGTGCTCTCATCGGCACAAATAGGGTCGTGCAGGATTCGAAAGAGGGAAATAAGTCATGTTGTATCTGGGGCCGATCTAGAACCCCCCAGCAAGACAAGTCACCGCGAAACAAGTTGAAATCCTTCATTGAATATACGATTACTCGTACGCCGCCCGGCTCCCTTCCCTACCCTCCCTACCCGTCCGTTCCTTGACAAACTTTCGTGATGGCATCAGAATCCTTCCAACATGAGTGATGCTTTCTTTGGCGAAACCAGATCCTCCTTTTGTCACAGATCTTTTTATCCTAGCTATGTGGTTTTTTTTTTTCTTACGTGGTAACCAGGACTGGATGGGGATGGCTTCCTGGACGTGGAGAACAAGTGATGCCTTTTGCTGTTTCATCTCCTGCTACAATGGTCTATCGGGTATGTGAACCTTGAAAAATTTTCTCTCCAGATTTTAACATCATTGTGTTCTTGTCGTGAGAAATGTGACAGGTCTCATATCGTCATGTCTTTTTCATTGTCATTTTTTTTTTCCATGTACGTGTTTAGTGTGTTTCTTTTTCAACACATGCGGTACGTGGCCTGTCCGGAGGCAGATCTGGTAGCATCATCGGTCTGGAACTCATACTGGATATCAATGTCCAGGTCACGGCGGTTCTTGGAATTGGGCTTGACCTGTACGTTGCAGGAGACTTCCTCGCCGTTCTGGACAGTCAAGACATCCTTGAAGTAGAAGACGGTCTGCTTCCAGTGGGTGTATTTGGTGTGTGGCCCGGTGGAGAAGCGGATGGGCTTGTGGCATGCGGTGAAGTCAATGTCGAACCAGGACACGAGGGCGTGTATGAAGTCGTCGCGCTTGACGGAGAGCTTGAAGGGTTTGGCGAAGGCGAGGTCGGCGACCGTGCAGGTGTAGAGGTCGAGAGTGAGGACGGGCGTGGGGTCCGTAACGACCGTCTTGAGGTCCACGGTGTCGACGAGGGGCTCGGAAAGAGCAGTCTCTTTGAGAGGCGTGTAGTCGAAGCCGTAGACGTTGTCCCAGACTAAATTTGGAGGAAGAGATACATGTGAGTAATACTGGCTTGGGTTTTCAAGTCTGGGGAGACGAATGAGGTGGAGAGAGAGAGGAGAAACGAGGGGAACAAAGACGGCGCGAATAGACTTACATCCGATCTTCTCTTCCTTGTAGTCGCCATCCTCGATACCAGCAAAGAAAATGGTAGCCTTGTCGGGGAAGATCAAGCCATCCTTCTCGAGGTACTTATCACGGGCGTACAGGACTGTGTCCAACATGCTCTCGTAGAGGAGGAAGTACCCCATCCACTCAGAGATAATGATGTCCACCTTGGGGAAAGGCAGCTCGATCTCCTCCATCTTGCCCTGGATCAGGGTGATTTTGTCCGAGAGGCCGTTGACCTTGACAATCTCACGGGCCTTGAAGATAA
This sequence comes from Epichloe coenophiala, assembly GCA_018801565.1. Taxonomy (NCBI): domain Eukaryota; kingdom Fungi; phylum Ascomycota; class Sordariomycetes; order Hypocreales; family Clavicipitaceae; genus Epichloe; species Epichloe coenophiala. The sequence goes on from JAFEMN010000008.1 coordinate 3,185, forward strand.
TGGACGACATGTCAACGCCAACGACATGCTTGGCGCCAGCTTTGGCGGCGAACCTGCAAAGTGTGTGAGCGTTCTCTTTTCTCGATTGTATTGCTTTGAAAAAACGGGGTTCCGCTTTGTGGTTACAAGCTAGACTCGTCGCAAGGGTTTTGATGATTCGGGATTGTGCATCCACAGAAAACATACATGGATAAAATGGCGGTACCACAGCCGACATCAAGAACAATCTTGTCCTTGAAGAGGTGCTTGTTCTGTACAATGGCATTCATGTAGGATCGTGTACAAACTTCATCTTTCTATTCGGTTTCGGAAAAAAAAAAGCATAACCCGTCAGCATTCGTCATTTGTTCATTGTGATAATTCCCATTTGACGGGAGGAGCGAGGAACGATTGCGAGCTGCAAGCTGCCAGCTGCAAGCCGTTGCAACAGAGCAGTCTTCCTGGGCCGGGGGTAGGTAGCAAAAGCTCACCAGCATTTCCTCGTGGATGCCTTTTCTCGCACGGCGCGAAAACGGTCAGTCCAACTTTCGCGACTCAGAACACAAAGGAACGGATGAGAGCCCAAGGGATTGATGGATCGTACCATGGTGGTCATAACTGATGGCTCACTTGTTAGCAATTGGGCTAATTTTGCGCAAAAAACAACCGGATCAAATACCTCTTGAAGTAGTGCTGCTCGCTGTGTGCAAGGGCCTTCATGCGCTCTTCGGCGAGCTCAATGTCCATCTTGTCGCCGCTCATTGTGTGAATACCTCCCACGGGGTGGAGAAGAATAATTTCCGACTCGGAGAGACCGAGACAACTATGTACAGAGAGACTTTTATCTTCCAACGAGAAGGTGCTGCAGGACGACAAGGATTGCAGAACAAGAGGCGTCTATTGCAATGGCAGACCGCGAGGGCAAGGAACAATGCAGCAGGTTTTGTCGGGCAGAAAAATAATTCATCAGCGTCACCGCCTTGCGCCAGGCTGCTTGAACTCTGGAGTCACTGCTGGACGGAGCTAGACTCAGCCTAGTAGACCGGGCCCTGCAGAAGCAAACGGGCCGCCCCAGGCTGGCGCCTCGACGTCCGCTCATCATCCAGGTTGTCGCTTTGATAAGATGCCATTTCCATTCATCCACATCATCACACGCCGAAACTCGTAGAACATAGTCCGTACTTGCTCGATGAATAGCTCGTTCCCAGTTTGCATCATGCAAATGCTCCCAACTCCGTTCAAATCATTGTCTTCAATGGCCTGTTGACTATATATTCCTACCGAAGCCGCCCATCGACAAGGAATTCATCACCCTCGAGACCATCAATTTTAAACATGTCTCCCCCATCTCTGATTTGGCCCCCAAAAAACGCCGCCAACGCCTTAACATGCGACGTAAAAAAAAAAAAAAAAAAGACAATAGAGTCAAATGACAAACAAACTCTCGCATCGTTTTTTCCCTTCTTTACACCAACAGCACGCTGTTGATGCAGCCCTCGTTCTCAGGATTGTTGGTAATCTGCGCATACCGACCCCAAACGACCTTTCCACCAGCGGTCACCAAGCCCAACTCACTGACGTTGACTTCAATAACTGTACCCTTTGTCAAGACACCCAGCTGCGTATACAGAGGGTTCTGGGGGTTCTTCTTGACGCTGATGATGGGCAGCTGCACAGTGACGCCGAGCTCGGGATGCGTAACATTGGCCTTCTTGTATCGGAGACCCATAGGGCGGATGAAGCGCTCGTACTTGGGGTTTCGTCGGGTAAAGTCCTGTCCGACAAAAGTGGGTTTGGTGACCATTCGCTTCCAGCCCTTCTTCTGAATCTTCTTGCCTGTCTTGACGACGCTGAACATTTCCTCTTCACTGATACCACGGACCTTGGGCAGGGGCACGGCGAACTTGGCCGCCTTCTCGGCTCGCTTGTTCTTGATGGCACTGCTGAGAGCCTTGGCGGAAGAAGGGTTCGTCCGGTCGAGCAGATACGAGGGCATGGGGGTGGAAGGCTCCTTCTCGTCGGCCGTCTTGACATTTCGCTCCTCGTGTGCCTTGATCTGCTTCTTCATCTGAATCTTCTCCTTGTGGCGCTTCTGCTGGTACAGTTTCGCCCGTAGACCGCGCAGGTTCTGGGCATCTTGTGAAGCCTTGTGACCCTCACGAGCGGCTCTCTTGCGGGTTCGTTCTTCGTGATCCAGGCGGCGACCATGCAGCTTGCGCCACCTGTCCATGTACTCGTTCTGCGGCTATGGGGAAATTGTTAGATATCATTCCCTACGGTCCAGAATAGTGTTCCCATCAATCTGACTCAAGAACTTTGAAAGAGAAACGTACCATATTGACTGTATTTCCCTTATGTTCTGAGACTTTAATAACTCTCTGCACTTTGTCTCGTCAATATGGGAGCAAGTGTGGATCTGAAGTTGAAATTTCGCCCAAGAAAAAAAAGATTGGCGGCGGCGGTGGCGGGCCCACCCACCACACCACCCCCAGCGTTCGGATATCGGCGTAACGCTTGTCCGCAGAGGAACCTCGCCTTAAGCTTTTCAGCTTCGAGTCGCCTCGATTCCGCCAGACAAGAACAAAGTGCGCCGCCCTCTTCATCACCCAGAATAACGAAGAGAGGTGCCCGTCGCCAGTTCTCGCCATGCGCAGAGCACTTTTCCGCTCCATCCCGGAGCTCCGGGCACCCACGACGTCAACGGCCCGTTTCGCCCTGCTGCCCGTCTGCAGCCGCCGCCGCGCCTTCACCACCACCACCACCACCACCACCACCCCCATCATCTCGCCAGCCCAGCAGCCTCCTGCGAATGCGAAGAATGCCCCCAACCCCACCGACGACCAGGTCCGGCCGCTGGCCTTCAAGAAGAGCCACCCCTCGGTGCCGCCGGCGCCCGTCCAGGATTCCGTCAAGAACTTGTTGCCGCTCCTCGTCGCCCAGCCGGGTCACTACGTGACGGTCCACATCCACGGGTTCCCCTATCTCGTCCAGGAAGGCGACCAGGTCCGTCTCCCCTTCCGCATGCCGGGCGTGCTGCCCGGCGACGTGCTGCGCCTGAACCGAGCCAGCATCATCGGCAGCCGCGACTACACCATGAAGGGGGCCCCACACATCGACGAGCGCGTGTTCGAGTGCCGAGCTACGGTCCTTGGGGTCGAATCAGAGCCCCTGCGGATAAAGATCAAGAAGAAGAGGAGGCAGCGGAGAATGAGACAGGCCAAGAGCAAGCATCGTTATACGATTTTGCGCATTTCTGAACTCAAGATCAAGAACCCCGAGGATCTGGAGTAGGACAAGATTGGATTCGGACGAGGCATTTGAGAAGAAAGACAATGCTATCGGTTTGTGGTCGTGGTTGTGGACGTGGACGAGAAAGCGTTCGTTCAACAGTTAGATGGATGAGTCTTCACGTGAGAAAGGGGTATATTTCGTTGCATAATGGAACAAACGGAGCAATCTTTCCCAAACATGTATCAATATCGGCTTTGAGCCGGATGTATGATTAATAGGAAACACGATTCACGCACTTATTCAGTCTAAACCAAATAAAATTGTCCATTGAGATGATTCATGGCAAGTCATGTACGACGCTAAACCAAGTTTGCCGTTCCAGAAAAAGATATCTCCATGCTCAAACGCTAGCCTCATGCTATAAAGAAAAACGCCATGAAAATCAAGTAAGCGTTTGATGACACAACACCATTCATCCCAGAAAAATAACAGTACACACGGTACAGTGGAAGACAAGAATGAAGAGAAACTTCCCAAACACCTGCGCATTTATGCCTGCCAGACTACGGTGTGCAAGTTCTTTGTCGATTGGCGGAAAAAGGTAAATATATAAAAGACCAATCCAATCCGGGTTTTGTGTCCAACAGCATGGTGTATATCGTTCAAATTCTCCAAGTCAGCTTGCATGTGGTCGGTTTCGTCAAACAGCCTCACGTGCGGCTCGCCATGGCTTTTCGTATGCTTATCCAGTACGCTTGCGGCAAGACATTGGCGCTTTCGGCCTCGGTGGGCATCCTTTCGCGACATTTGCTGACGACACTCTGGATAATCCTGCCGAGGAGGTCCTCGTCAATGGGAAGAGCCTTTTCGTTGAACTCGACAGGATACAAGAATGGGTCCGTGACGTGAAGCAATTCTTCGCACGTAGGTCGCATGTGATGATCTCTGTTGAGACAGCGCCTCATGGTTCGTACAAGTGAAGGGGGGACAGCAACACCACCCACACCTCGGTTATTGAACTCGATTGTGTGATCCCAGTTGATGATGGCTTGGCATCGAGCCATCTGGTTGGCGATGTGTCCAAAGGGTGGGAGGCCGTAAACCATCTGGTAGAGGATGCAGCCGAGGGACCAAACATCACTAGGCTTGCCGAGCTTCACAAGTTTGGGACGGCCAGGCATGCGTCCCCCGCGAGGGTTGTTGGCATCCATCAATGACTCAGGAGACATGTAGCTGGGGGTGCCAACCTGAGTCTCGCGATGGACATTGACAGTTTCATCGGTCTGGATAGCATTGGCAATACCAAAGTCGATCAACTTGAGGCGGCCTTGAACAAGCACAAAGTTGGCTGGCTTTAAATCAGAGTGGACAACATCGTACTGGTGTACTGACTGCAGGCATTCCAACATTTCTTTCCAGTAGAAGCGCACAAATGCGGGGTCAAACTTGGCTGATTCGGGGTTTTGTCGAGATGTAAGAAGTTTGTTCAAGTCTAGCTCACCCATCTCCATAAGCTACGACGGGGGGGGTTTTTTTTGTTAGTCAATGTAGGCCTGACGATGGATAGTGGGCATGTCAAAACTTACTAAAGTAAGAACCTGCTTCTCCGAGTTCATCTCATGATCGTACAAGTCAATCACCCGGTCAACACCCTTGAGCCTTGCCAGGAGGTCGATCTCACCCCTGTAGCCTCTGATGGTGCCCTCATCGGCGTTTTCCAGAGCCACTCGCTTCAGAGCAAACATTTTGCCGTTCTCGGCCGTGACTCGGTATACCTTGGCGCTACCGCCTCTGCCGAGGCACTCCAGTCTAGTGTAGCATTTTCCATTCACTCGGAGGACATTTCGGCGCTGCTTGGCCTGGGTAGTTGTGACTGCTCCGGCTGAAGATGTAGCGGCATCCAGGACAGACATTTTTGGGGGAGGCGGCGGGGCGGCACGATGCGGCGTGTTGTTGACCATGGAAGCAAGAGGTTTTCGCTCCGGTGATGCGGGCTTGGCGCTACCAAGATCAACACTCAGAGGCCGAACGATGGGCTTGTTCTGCTCTGATACGGCCTTGACCGGTCTCTTGAAGGTGATGGGATATTCGTTTTCCTGGTCATGTGCTGAAGGTATCTCGATTCGTCTGGGAAGCATCTCTTCCGGTACTGTGATGTGGTCATCACGCCGAGCTTCAAACTGTACACCGCGAGATGAGCGTCTGGAAGAGCCCAGATCAGCTATTTCCATACCCGGGGCATGTCTCCTGTGCCCAGCTCTGGAGCCACTGCCGCCAACAGGGCTGCCCGAGTTGGACTGGTTGGCCTCGTGGTAGATTGACGACTCTGGAACCCCATCAGCCGCTTGACTCTCAGCCTCATGGTGAGGTGCGGCTTGTTCTCCCTCGACGTTGGCCTCGCCCTCCTCGCTCTGACGTCGTCGACCTCTTCTCGCGGGCCCACTCAGGAAGCTTCCAGACAGCTTTCCGACTCGCTTTATACGCATCGAGCTTTGCAGATTGATATCATCGGGACGACTTCGCGTCGATGGATAATGAGATGCACTGCCGTGGCTGCCGGGATTGCGCACGGCGCTCTCAGGTGCTTCCGAGTGGTCGTACTCTGCCTCCAGGTGAGATCGATCCGCCATGGACCTGTCCAGATTTGACCGACCCGATGAGGCGCCCGAGGATCCCAGCCGGTTTCGGCCGGCCGAGGATCCAGTGGCAATTCGCACAACTCTCTCACCGTGAGATGGCGTGTTGACTTCCTGCTGTTGCTCCGGTTGGCGTCGAGGCTGTGCTTCCTGCTCTGTTGACTTCTCATGGCTGCCAGTCCGGCCAGAGGGAGGAGGAGCAGAAGCCCGCTGTCCAGTGGAGCGAGACGTCGATGTCGAGCGTCTCTTGCCAGGTCCCATCTGACTGAGGCTATTATGTGGATTGCCGCCCAGACGAACCACTCGCTTCCTAACGGGGCTCGTCTCTTGACTATGGCTTGCATTGGAGGCTTTGGCAGCTTTGTCATCGTTGTTTGGCTGCGCCGCATTTTCCGAACGCAAATGTCGTCGATCCTGGGAAGTAGTTCCAACAGCTGACGAGTTGTTGTTCAACGCACTAGTTCGTCTTCGCGCCACAGGCGCTGATGGTGCCGCCTTCTCAGCAGCGCCTGGTGCGTCGTCTTGTAATAAGGCCTTTGTGAGAGCAGACAGCTTCATGGGCACAGGAATTTCATCCTCTGAGCTGTCATCGTGATATTGCTGTTGATGTGGTGATTGGCTTGCTGGAGCGGCACCAGCAGCAGCGGCCGCCTGAAATTCACTCCTGCTCGCCATCTGCTGTGACGGCAGACGTCGTAGAGCCTGGCGTTGTGAGCTTCTGCGGACGGGACCGGCCATGGCCATTGGTGTGGGCGACGCAGTCGCCATTGGAGACGCGTGCAGCGTAGTTGATGTATACACGCGATTGTGTAGTCGCAAGCGTCGAGCAGGGGGAAAAGTAAAATGATTATATGGCGAGTTCCTGGCTTGTATCCGTGTCAGAGGATCACCATGACCCTGGTTGCTATGTATCGCGAGAAATTTCTTCGCGTAGCTGATGCTTCCGTGTTGGTGTACTTGAGATCATCAAGGCAGGGAGGACGAGCGGGAGGCATTGGATGCTGCATTATTTTGAGTGGGAGCGAGGGTAGCCAATGGGCGCGCGGCGGGTTGCCCCGGGCAACGAGTGGCTGCGGGTGGGGCCTAACAAAATATGTAGGCAACCTACGGAGTACGGACTGCGTACTATGGACTACTCGGGAAGCAATTGGTTTGGAGGCTTTTTCTTTGGGGGCATTACTGACAGATCTGGTTTATCGTTCATCAAGACATGTCGGTCGAATGGGCGTTGCACGTTCACATGATATCACATCAGGAGGTTGAGAACTTGAGGACGAGACGGCGAGGTTTCTATGCCCACTCGTCTGTCCACTTGTCTCATACCAGCCAATGCGCTTTCCACTTCCTTCCAAAATGGCCCGCCGCGCCCCTCCGGCCTCTCCTAATCTCCCTGCTCCAGAGCCCCGACTGAGCATCCAACAATCCAGGGATGATCAACTTCACATTGACAACCAGAAGCTGACCATTTGCATGCGCGACTCAAGACTTGTTGGATGACAATTCCATCTGCAATACCACAGATCTGCCCTCTCGGCCGCTTTGCTCTTTTCCATTTGGCGCCAAACCTCCTCCGACTCTTCCCATCCCTCTTCCCCTTCCTCTTCCTCTTCACGTGTTCTACATGCGTTTCTAATGGCAGCGCATAAGGGGCAGCAGGCCTGGGGAGTCGCGGCTCTGCTCTCCCTGAGCCTCCTCTTGTTGGTGCTGTTCTGCGGCGAGGCGCAAGCCTCGGCTGGGGATCGCTCGCCTGCATTTCGAGAATGTCTCGAGGTATGCCATGTTGCTGCTGGACCCGGAAACTTGATTTCTCATTTTTCATTCTTCATTCTAATACACCATCCGCGTGGCCCCCATGTCCAACGGCTAACGTCATGGCAGGTCTGCAAGGCCGAGAACTGTGGCCCAGGCAAGCCGCATACCCCGATTCGTGAGTCCATCGTCTCTGTCCACTCGCTCCACGGTGCGCCCGATCCTCGAACGTCAGGCACCGCGCAACAAGAAATGCACCTTGTATGAAGAGCCAAGAACTAATACCTTTTTTGCCCCCGCGCCCAGCTCTCCTCCGCCGTCTCCTCCTCTGGAACTGCGCCTCCGAGTGCGACTACACCTGCCAGCACATCGTCACGGCGCAACGCGTGTCTGCCCACGACCCCATCGTTCAATTCCACGGGAAATGGCCCTTCCACCGCTTCCTGGGCATGCAAGAGCCCTTCAGTGTGCTCTTCTCGCTCGGCAACCTCTACGCCCACTACAACGGGCTCCAGAAGATCCGGGCCCGCCTTCCGCCCAACTACACCCTGCGACCCTTCTACGTTGTCCTCGCGCACGTCGGCATCGCCAGCTGGATCTTCAGCGCCATCTTTCACACCCGTGACTTTCAGGCCACCGAGGAGTTGGACTACTTCGCTGCCGGCGCCAGCGTCCTCTACGGGATGTACTACACGCCTATTCGCATCTTCAGGCTAGATCGGCCGAGTCCTCGACGGAGGAGCGTCCTCAGGGCATGGACGCTACTGTGTGTCATGCTCTACGTATGCCATGTGGCGTATTTGAAGGGCGTGAGGTGGGATTACACGTATAACATGGCGGTCAATGTCGTGGTTGGCATAGTGCAGAATATCCTGTGGAGTTGGTTCAGCATCACGAGCTATCGAAAGTCGGGTAGCCTGTGGTCAATCGTGCCCGGTGTGGTGGTGGCTTGGGTCATGGTGGCCATGAGCATGGAGTTGTTTGACTTTCCCCCATGGTTGGGCTACATCGATGCTCATAGTTTGTGGCATCTCATGACTATCGGTCCTACTGTTTTATGGTACAAGTGAGTGAGCCTCTATATCTCTGGCACCCACCTTCTCACCCCGGCTAACGTCCGTTGTTGCAGTTTCCTGCTCAGGGATGCAAAAGACGATATCGCCGGAACCGAACGACATAAATCGTGATTCTGGCAGGGTGGCACGTGTCGGCTTGATGAATATGACCAGATGAACAACTACAACAAGAGCAGCGAGTTGTAGACTGTGCCACCAAAAATTTCAAGCTTTTAAAAAGAGAGAAAAGAAAAAGGAAAAAAAAAAAACCCACAAAGAACTTGCATACATTTCATTTCAACAATAACATTACAAGTATGTATCGACACAATAAATGCGCCACCAGAGAACTCCAAAAGTCATCATCTGTCAAAGTGCGCAAGCCGAGGTTATTGCCAAGCAAATCGCGTTCAAAACTTGCAACGACAAGTCGCACCTTCCCAGTCATGTCCAACCAAGCTTGTCTTCACTCGCTGTCCCGTCATCATCATCTCGTAGAATGATAGGAAAAGGGGTATCATGTCCACCTGTGCCCGCACGCTCGGCACGAGAGCGTGAACGGTGTCAAATCGTCATTTTGTTCGCTCTGTGTCGTCAGCGAGTTATGCAGGCATGATGCTGTCCCGTCATCATCATCTCGTAGAATGATAGGAAAAGGGGTATCATGTCCACCTGTGCCCGCACGCTCGGCACGAGAGCGTGAACGGTGTCAAATCGTCATTTTGTTCGCTCTGTGTCGTCAGCGAGTTATGCAGGCATGATGCCGCTTTCTTGCAAAAAAAAAATACACATTACAAGTCTATGCAGGGCTTCAAAATTTTGTAGACACGACTTCTCGCGTGTCTGCAAAGACTGAGAGAAATGATGTTCTGTTCTTTTTCTTTTCTTTCTTCTTTGGTAAACAAAAAAAATCGGGGTCAAGTCGAGTTGCGTACGACGCAGACGGATCAGGTGCTGAGCAGGTCGCGAACCGAAAGGCCGCGGGCGTTCAAGGTCGCGTTGGTTCCTCGTCTGTCGCTGTTCAGCATCAACAGCGCGGCAGTGGCCTCTTGATCGAGGTCGGACTGTGGGTTCAAGGCAGGGCTGGTGAGGGTTGAGCCCGACGCGCTGCTCTGAGCGTGCATGCCGTGTCGCCGAGGTCCAAAGGCGGGCGAGGCTCCCGCTGAAGTGCTAAAGCTATAGTGTCGTTGATCCGTCGAAACAGACGGGTATGAGTGTTGACCAAGATCAGCGTGTTCGGCTCGCAAGCCTGGGGAGATGGACGGTCGGTGGGAGCAGCGGTCCGGCTGCCCGGTGAAGAGAGGAAGCGACGCCGTATCTGAGTCGGACATGTCCACATCTCCGGACTGGTCCGTTGGGTCCGCACGGAATGTGGGATGGAAATCCCGGATGGATGGCAACGAATTGTTGTGCGTAGCTTCCTCCCGGTTTCGTTCTTCACCACGCTGCGCCTGGAGCTTTGACACACAATCCTCGAGATATCGCACATAGTCGATTGAGGCCTGGTGACGAGAAGTGTGCGCGTCAGCAAATGAAAGCATTGCGTGAGAAGAGGCAATCGGGAATGAAAAGAAGGTCTTGTCAAAACCGGAAAGTTACCCACCTGGAGTATGGCAAGCTTGTGCATCTCACCGTTACAAGCAGGTATCATGCTCTTGAGAACAGCAAATTCTTCGTTGATTTTGCTACGCCGTCTTCTCTCTATAAGGCTGTGGGCTGTCTTTCTGGCGATTTTGCGTCCAGCGGCGCTGGTGGCGCTGGTCTGCTTCTTCTTCCCTCCCTGGGCTCCGCTTGCATCGCCGACGGTGTTGCTTCTGTTGGTAGCGGCAGTCTTTGCCGTGCCGGCCGATCCCTTGGCCCCGGCTCTGCCAGAGTCCTTGGAGTCCTTGGCCGATGAGGACTCGACAGAGGCTTCCTGCGTTCGGGGCTTCATTTGGATGATTTTTCTGGATCTGGTGGGGGGGGGAGGAAGAGCAAAAGAAGGGTTCATTCTGCTGTCATCCCTGGTAGCAGATGATCGACGACGGCATTTGACCGTCTCAGCCGCCTGCAATGGATACGCAGCTCGCGGGGATGAAGAAGAGTCTAGCGTGGGCGGATGATGGGATGACGTGCTGGAGGACATGGCGTGCTTTGAATCGGTAGGGGACATGCGCGATACATCATGAATCGCGGGAGGTGGTAGTTCAAAGGCAAGCTGGGTAAAAGAGAGATATTGGGCGCCGTCTTTGCCTTGGATATCGGTGGACGAGCCGGGGGTTGGCGGAAGGATTGGTTGAGGCATGGCGGAGTCGCGTGAGCTCCAACTGTATTAAGCGATGGATGACCGAGTGATGGGATGGACGACGCGGCCAGCTAAATCTTGTTCGAAGCTCGACACGCGATTTGCGCTTGGTCCTCTTGTCGGGGGAGTCGGGAGTAATAACAAGGCGGACAGAGTGCGCATCGGTCTTGTGCGAATATTACTTGTCGATCAAATGTAGGGCGCTGGCTCGAGACGATTGGATCTTGCGTGGGAGGCCAAGAAGAAGGCTATACAACCTACTTACCGAGCAGTAAACCCGCTCAGGCTATGTCGATTTTGAGCACAGTTTTTGTGGTTTTTGTCAGAAAAACCAACGTCAAAACACGTTGTTGGGGCAGAGAGTCAAGCCGGACGATGGCCAAGCGCAGACTCGGGACTCGGGACTCGGGACCCGGGACTGACTCGAAGTGGCAAGGCCCGTTCGAGAGGATGATGAAGAAGAGGCAACCCCCCAATCCGCATCGGCAGTGCCGCATCCCATCGACATCCCCAGGAAAGGCACTGATTCTTTCTGATTTTCCACTTCGATTCCCGAGATGCTGCTCCGCGTCGTATGTCCGTAAGCCGTAGTCCGTATTCTTCTCCCACGAGAGAGGCGGCTGCCCACGGATCATCCCATTAGCGGCCATTGACCAAGCATCATCGAGAAAACGGTCGCGTGCCTCGGGCTTAGGAAAGTGCCTGGGCCACTAGGAAGCCGATGCTGCCCAGGTGTTTCCAAAATCAATCAGGACGGGGGTGTTGTGGCCTGCATGGCCTGTAATACTTTGTAGGCTCGGGTTGCTCGTACACGCAGTAGCTATGGGGTACATGGGCCGTATGTATGTATTGGTTGCGCCTGTCGGCTTGGTTTTGAACTGCGAGTGTCGTGCTCATACACCACGGAGAAGAGCCAGCTTCCTGCGTTGTGGCCGTAATGGAGGAACAGAGAGATCGGATCTCTTCGCCGACAAGCTGACAGGTGTAACAGCAACAGGACGGGATCGTCCACGCAGCTCCACGTAGCTAAGCGAAAGAAGCAGGGGTTGAGATTTTAAGAGTCCGAGTTCGCAATATCGCCTTGTTTTTTTTGCTGCAGGGTAGTACATAGTGCTCGGGTATGCGAGGAAGGTGCAACGGAACAAGTTCATACATAGGCTACGAAGAAGCATCAAATCCGCCAGAGCACGCGACCAGACGCATAAACTCGCAGGCACCGATTAAATGAGTGTGCTGATCAATTGATGGCCGCTTCATTAAATCATGACGGCGCCTACATACCGCGCGGGTGTATGTCTCCAGGAACCCCTTGAGCTGTAGAAGAAACAAATCCCGAGACAGATACCCAGCGTTGAAAATAGCATGATACACCTTGTTCTCGTCACCTGCTACCGAGTCCCATTGGGAATACCTATGTAACCCATTGATTGATTTCGTCCCCTTCGAGGGAAATGTTTTTCATGATAATGTTAAATCTTTCTATAATTTTTTTTTCCAAAACCGCCCTTGTTTGGAGAGAACTTTGACGCATAATCTCTCGAATCGACTATACCTCGTTGCTGGGGTAAGCAACCTGCGTAGTGGGATTGAACTCTTCCTTCAAGGCGCGGATGTTGACGAACCGGGTCAGCAAGTTGGAGCTGCCGGCCTTGTCGTCTGTGCCGGAGGCACGGGCACCACCAAAGGCCTGCTGGCCGACAACGGCGCCGGTGCTCTTGCAGTTGATGTAGAAGTTGCCGGCGGCGTTGCGGAGCTTGTCCTCTGCAAAGCGGATGGCCTCGCGGTCGCTGGCGAAGACGGCGCCCGTCAGGCCGTACTCGGAGGTAGAGTCGACCAACTCGCAGGCCTTGCCGAAGGCATCGGGGGAGGCATCATCGTAGACGTAGGTGGTCAGGATGGGGCCGAAGAACTCGGTAGACAGGAACTTGTGGGCGGGGTTGGTGGTCTGGAAGATGGTGGGGTGCACGAAATAGCCCTTGGACGAGTCGTACTTGCCGCCGGCGACGAGCGCAATCTCCCTGTCGGTCTTGGCCTCGTCAATGGCGCCAGAGAGCTTCTTGAAGGAGGCGGCGTGGATGACGGGGCCGCAGAAGTTGGCGTGGTTCCAGGGTTCTCCGACCGTAATCTTCTCGACCTCGGCGACGAGCTTCTGCTTGAACTCGGGCCAGACGGACTTGGGGACGTAGAGGCGGGAGGTGGCGCTGCACTTTTGGCCTTGGAACTCAAAGGCGCCGCGGATGGTGTGCTTGACGGCATTGTCCAGGTCGGCAGATGGGTGGACCAAGTGGAAGTTCTTGCCGCCCGTCTCGCCAACGATTCGGGGGTAGGATCGGTAGCGGCCCTCGGCAACACCCTCGCCAATGGCCCCGTATAGCTTGCGGAAGACGGCTGTGCTTCCGGTGTAGTGAAGAGCAGCGAACTCCTTGTGAGCGAGGATGGTCCTGGTGATCTCCTCGGGGTTACCAGGCACGAACTGAATGACGTCCTTGGGCAGACCAGCCTCGAGCAGGATCTGGAAGACGAGCCAGTTGGAGGCGATGGCGAAGTCACTGGGCTTCCAAACCACGACGTTGCCCATGAGGGCAGGGGCACCCGGCAGGTTGCCGGCAATGGCCGTGAAGTTGAAGGGGCTCACGGCGTAGACGAAACCCTCGAGAGGGCGGTACTCGAGGCGGTTCCACAGGCCGGGAGAGTTGTGTTCGGGCTGCTGCGAGAGGAGCTCCTGGGCGTAGTGGACGTTGAAGCGGAAGAAGTCAGCCAGCTCGGCGGCGGCATCAATCTCGGCTTGCCAGGCGTTCTTGCCCTGACCGAGAACAGTAGCGGCCATGATCTCATACCGGTACTTGTTGGCGACGAGATCAGCAGCCTTGAGGAAGACGGCGGCACGATCGGAGAAAGGGAGAGCCTCCCACGCGGGCTTGGCCGCCAGGGCAGCATCGATGGCCTTGTTGACATCGGCGGGAGTGGCAGTGTGGTAGTTGGCGACCTTGCTGGCGTGGTCAGAAGGGTTGAATTGGTGGGAGAGGGCGGAGGTCTTGATCTGGACGAGGTAAAATAAATCGAAAGGTCAGCTGGGAATGATTTCTGGAAGCCTTGGACGACATGGAGACGAAATCGACCTACCTCCTTGCCACCGACAACAACGGGAACCTCGATCGGGGCCCTCTTCTGGTAGCTCTCGATAGCTGCCGTCAGACCCTGGCGCTGAGCACTTCCCTTTGCATAGTGGTGCTGAACGCGATGAATACGGGACAGACGTTAGCTTCCATAGATCGATCGATTGATTGAATGCCGGCCTGTCGTCCACGGCATGATTGACTCACGTTGGGCTCGTTGGCAACCTTGGGCGTCTTGAACGTGGCGAGCGTGCCCATGCTCATCCGCTGCGAGACCTTGGCGGCAGAGCGCAAGCTCTGGGCTCTGATGAAGACTGCCGACTTCATGACTGCTAACGCTGGGGAGTTCTGGTCTCTGCGAAAAAGGACGATGGGCCGAAAAGTCAGGATGATTGATTCTGGGCTGTCCTTTTAAAAAGCTGTTTGTCGTCCAATACACCTCCAGACCCCAGCTCCTGTGTGCGTCGGCTTATTGCGGTTTAAATCTTGGAGCGCAACACGGTGCTGCTGCCCCGACTTCGGCCCCGTTATGGCTTGGGAGGCTGCTACCCCACTGTATTTGTCTCTCTGATGCGCCCACGGCAGTTAACGCCAGCCATCGTCTTGTTGTGCGTCCCGTTCTCCGTCATCGCACATGTCTCAGCCAAAGAACCCCGTCCGTGCCGAGCAAATCATTTCCTGCGCGTCCAGACCAGCCCATTGTAGGCGTGGGGCCACGACCGTGTGCCCCCACTGCCCAGTATCACTTTTGACAAAGATGACGAAAACATCATGTATCCAAAGTCTACGTACATCCTGCTTCACAGACAAATCTCCCAACAAGCCTACATTTCCTCAACCACCTCTTTCGGCGACCGGGAGGTCGTGATATCAATCACACACTCAAGTCTTTGCTTCCTTATATATCTCTTACATCCAAAATTCATGCTGTACGTGTAGTAAAAAAAAAAAAAAATTATCGTGCACATCCTCTTCGCCCATGGTATCTCATTACAATATGCAACTCAACAACTCAACCACAGAATCCGAATATCCAACAACGAGTACATGGCGCCTTGGCTGCACCCGTCAATAACGGCAGCTCGTTCAACGTGCAGCCACTGGCTCCGGTGCCACCTCGGGAGTTCGCTTTGATGCTCTCGAGAATCTTGAGGCCGCTGTCGCTGGTCTCTCGGGTTTCTCATAGCGCAACAGCGGCACACTGAGTCCGTAAGCCTCAGTTTGGCCCTCGGCGCTATGTTGGTCCATCTCAACATTGATCCGGATATCGAGACTGCCATCATTCCTGCGACCGTGAGCATTGGAAGCTGACACGTTGTCCGTACCAGCGTGCACCTCTCCTTCGTGTAGCTCAGAGTGACCGTCCCTGCCAACAAACGACAGGACATCTTGACTTGCACCATCGACCCGTGGTGCTCCATTGGTGGGATGGGCATTTTTGGGGGAATTCTCTGTCAACATGGCATAATTTCGGCTGGGCATGGTACAATGATTGCGATTGGCCGTCTTGGTCGAGTCACCTGGATCTTTGTTGAACAGATCAAGTAGGGTTTCGTCTGTGTCGTGATTCAAGTGATGAATCTTGTTTCGTCTTGCCAGAAGATTGGCAACTGCCTGCGGTGGCGGCTTATTGACGATAGCTGACGAGACCACATTGGCCATGTAACGACTGTCCCTCTCGACCGGTATCTTGAGCTTTGGGTTGGAGTAGAAACGTCCCAGTGCTGCCAAGTGGACATCACCGCCCAAGATGGTGACTCGGACGGAAAACTCGGCAGCAATTCGCTGCAGCTCTTCAATGAGATTTCGTCGCTCCAGTTTGTGCGTCTTGGCGGTATAGTGATCATCGAGGTCGTCGAGAAGATCGACACTGTCGTCGAACGTGTTGAACAGGCCACCGCCTACACCGAATCGACGGTTCAAAAACTTGATAGGCCCTATGATTGGGCTACGGAGGATGTTTTCGAGCCAAGTAAGACGCTGGGATTTGTCAGTGCAAAGCTCTGCTTCCTCTTGATCAAACGTCAACTTACAGGGTATGCAATTGGAATGCCAAGAAGGAGAATCAAATGTTTGATTGGTTGACTGGAGCTGGCAGCCTTGGAAAGCTCGCCTCGAAGTCTCTCGAAGATCAGCTTATAAGTCTCTGGGTAATTGACTTGGCGTCGGGTACGCTGGGCATGGGTTAGTGTGGTGAGGCTATGATGGAAAGATCAACTGTAATTTGCTCACTTCAGTCCGTGCATCGATGCCCAGCATAGCCATGCGAGCACCAAGTCGCGAGTACATGTTGATCGAGTGCTCTGCCACATATGGGCCGGGCCGGCTGCCTCGAATGTACTGATTCCCCAGTTTGGGTTCCGCGGCAAAAGTGTCGACCATTTGATTGGGATCCACGGCAGTATGCTCGCCATTAACGTCAAGATGGTCTGAGGTATAAGTCGAAACTGGCGGAGGCAGGTGGTGCTGAAAGAGCAGGTAGTACTTGTGAGCTGTGCCACCAATTCCGCGGAATACGTCACAGCGCATAAAGCTGTCGACATAGGATCCGAATCCGTCAATAATCTACACGGCCGTTAATAGCACGTTCCAGCCAAGGAAACTGTGGGATGATGAGGCTTTTTCTGGGAGGGTTGACTCACGTCATGGTCGTCCCATATATTGACCTGAGGGATCTGTCCATTTGCCAACGCAAAAGGCTCCGAGTTGTACCATCGAATGTAGTTCTTCAAGTAGTAGTCATCGCACTCTGACCGCAAACTCTCCGGGAAAGGATATTCGGCGCGCTTCTTAGGGTTGCCGATATCAGTCCAGGTGCGGAGAGGACCGTTGACTCGAATACCATCATTGTAAATTTGGTCGCCGCCGCCCAGCATAACGTGGAACGGGGCCTGCTCATGCTTTCGCATCACGTCTCTCCACAACGGGGCACCACTGAAAGCTTCTTCGTCCGTGCCGACGCTAAAACCGTTGCACGAGTGGAACATGACGCGCATGGAATCGTCGGCAGCCGGAACAAAAAAGCTGTTGACCCGAGGCTTGTATTCCCTCGAGTATCGTACGTCAGGAATGGCGTATTCGTATTTGATCTCCTCGGCCTCGATCGGAACGTCAATCTCGAATGCCCAGAAGGTGTTTCTGCAGTCCGAATAAAGGCGTTGGGCCTCGAACCGAACTACTTGGCCCGCATCCTGATCCGTGGAACCGCTGGCGCCATTTTGCGCAGGTGAACCAGCCAGGAGGCTCCTGGCTTCACCTACACGGCGCAAAACCAGCGAGGGCTGGTACAAAATATCCTCGCCGCCACCTTTGGCAACGACCAATACGCTGCCGTACCAGCGGTTGTGCTCCATGTAGCGATAATTCAGCAAAGGCCCGCAGACAATCTCCTTGCCGTCGGCTTGTGGTTCGCTGCGGCCGTCGTCCTTGGCCTCTTGACCATGGGGATGGGCAGCGGTTACGGTAATGGGCTGGAAATTTCCACCGCCGTTCGGGTCTCCTGGTGGTTCGATCCGCGGATTGTTCAAGAAACTGGCCAGCGCGTCTGTGCTCGGCTCCGTAGACACGGGCTCGCGAGGAGGACCACGATGCCCTGCATGACGGCGATAAGCTGCCGACTCCTGATGTCGCCATCTGCTTGGGGACACATGGGGATTGTACTCGGGATCATCGTGATGAGCATCACTGCTCTGTTGAGAAGCCATACTTGCGCGCACTACGACTTTAACTCTTGTCAGTTATCATCCCGTAGATGGATCTAGCGTGAGATGCGGGCGCGCAGCTTCGCAGCAAGTAAATCGTAGGTGGCTAAAGGAAGAAGAAGCAGCTTCGTTCTTTCGAGGTTGACGACTGAACGTACCGTTGGTGGTCGACTATATGTACGACTTTTCAGCTTTCCAGGGACGTGGGCAAAGGAGAAGGAAGCCTTCCTTGGGTGGGCGACGTCGCAATGCTCAAACAGACGTCGGGACGAACTCGAGTCGTGCGATTTTGTCATGGGAACCAGCAAAGACGGAGCCTCGTTGCTGGTCTCACTCCCTAACGCAAATCGGATCAGTAGTGACAGTAAAATACGTCCGTAAAATACATTACGTAGCTTGAGCGAGCTGCGGTGTATGTATGTACATACGTATGTAGCAGGCTGGCGGGGGGGCGGGGGCCAGGGGGCATGAGCAGGGGCCAGGGGCCAGGGGCCAGGGGCGGGGGCAGGGATCACACTGGTTGTTACGGGTGCCTCCGTGCTGAGGTGGCCTTGAAAATACTACATAAGACCGGACTGCTCGGGAATTCCGAATGGCCTGCACGCAGGGGCCTCGGTCGATGCCAAAACTTCCCGACGCGTTTCAAGAGCAAGTCACAAATCACGTGGATACCATTTTGATGTCTACCTAAGTCGAACGGGGCTTTCC
The DNA here is from genome assembly GCA_018801565.1 of Epichloe coenophiala. Classification (NCBI taxonomy): domain Eukaryota; kingdom Fungi; phylum Ascomycota; class Sordariomycetes; order Hypocreales; family Clavicipitaceae; genus Epichloe; species Epichloe coenophiala. The sequence goes on from JAFEMN010000008.1 coordinate 21,644, forward strand.
AGTATGTACTACGCCTTACAAGTATAAGTCTTAAACTTTGAACTTTGTTAAATAAATTTCCCTCTCAAGGTACTGTCAATAATGTGATTTTGATCGTCGTCCGATGAAATTGATGTGCAAAGGCACACGTTTTATGCCCGTTCAAGACGTAGAGTTTATCACCAATGACTTCACGTCGGCGATGGGCTACCCGATGGGCTACCCTAGACATAATCTCATGAGCCAGTTGGCAAGCTCACGAGAATTACGACGTTTTGAATTGATCATTTCAACACGAAGCGGGTATTGAGCAATGCCTTGCTTGTGTGTGTGTACCTTGTTACATGCCGTCACGAGTTGTCAACATACCAGCTGTGTGGCAAAACTTTGACCCGCGAGCCGTGCAAGGTATGCTTCTGAAATAATTGCCATCTGCGCGTTCCCTGATGCCTTGATCCTCTCTACCCTAGTCGCGGCACTGCGGAAGCAATCATGCTAACTTTGGGTCATCTTGAGTTCTCAACGACCTTGTGTGCACGATTCACACCAGAGGGGCAGAAGACGGGCTCAAGAGGCTGGACAACCGACTTGCAATCGTCCTATTTCTTGTAGCAGCGAAATTCGAGTATTGCTCGCATGCCCGAGTCACGTTCACGGCTCAATATGGGAGGCAAGCGTCAACTAGCATTGGCGGATGTCCTGCTTCTCGAGTGTGCGTGACGGGCAAATCGTGTCAAGGAAAAGCTCTGGCACAGCAGCACATGCATCATGTTTGCAGACGCATAATAATACGCTTGTCTGAGGTGGACTGATGGCCGTGTGTCTGACTGCAATCATTGAGACATGGGCCAGCCACAATACCCTCCCGTGATAACATGCACCAAATCTATCGCCGGCCAGGCCATGACCACAGGGCGAGCGAGGTGTGAAATGTAGTGACTCGGAGGACTTCTAGTATCCATTCCGTGGCACTTTTCTCGCTAGTGTAGGTCCGTACATACGTTACTATGTGAAACGTGCAATCGTGGCGGGGGACTGGACATTTCACGACCCTGCTTCTGAATCTAAACAACACGGGTCTCCCTCGCCGTGATACGGAACGCAGTGCATCTCCAAGAGGACAAGTTTGCATCGGCAGAAACTGGCGTTGAAGCCAATAGCCTAATAATAAATATGGATCCATGTCTCAAGTAACCCGTTGCAGCGAGATGAATGAAGGAAGGCTGCATCTCTCCCGAATTATTCACCCTCGGAGGCAAATGCCGTGAGTTCCGATCCCGAATACATCTCCATGTTCTTTACAGTGGCTACCCTTCGAGCTGGGATCCACATCTTCGAACCGACTTGTTCGCCAGCAGCGGCCCAAAAACTAACTAAAATTCGGAACTTCAAGCCAGTGTTATAAACATTCATGCTTTGACAAACCTTTCTGTATACCGTATGTCCTTGTTCCATGCGCTCGGCCCCGGCCATCAAAAAGGCTGCAGTGATACCAAGAGCTACTGTTGACCTTGACCCGTCAGTCAAAGGAACCTCTATTTTTAGTATAGTTGTTTCGCGTTTGTCGAGGGACACAGCTTTCGGCTCTTGTCTATAAAAGAGAGAATCATGTGAATAAGATGGAATCCTAAATTCGGCTTTTTAACGTGTGCATACCTAGTTATAGGGTCACTAAAATGTGGGTCTTACACGGCAAAATAACGGCATTACATAAGCAGCGATAGCAAATAAGATGAAATTTTTTCCCGACTAGCTCGTGCACACTACATACTTAATCCCTTCCTCAACCTCACTCCTGAAACTGCAATTTGCAGCCAACGGCAGGGAGAAGCCACCAAAGAAGGCGCCTCAATCAAGGTCCTGTCTATGATCGACCTGGACCTGCCGTCGGATAATGACTCGAATGGAAACCCCTACCGACGGAGTATTTTCCCTTTTGCTAGACCGGAAAATAAAGAACCTTTCTCTGCGGCACATGTCCAGCAATGTCGAGCACGACCGAAGCAAGAGATTTTGCCTAGTCGCGGAGCCAAGTGTTGGTAGGCAAATGATGAAGCCCACTGTACGTGTGACATGCGTCTTTGTTCAAACTTCCTTGCTTTTATTTGAAAAAATCAAACCAAGAAAAAAAAAACCCCCCCACGGCATATGTGTGTACAGCGGTGGGCTATCTCTGTGCTCTTAACTGCTGAAGGAAATTTCAACGTGCCAATATTGAAACTTCCCCATCATTACCAAACACCGCTGCTCTTCATTCCACAGAAACTCTGGTGCATGAAGATGGGGAGACAATTCTGAAATGCAAACAAAAGAAAAACTTTTCCCTGGTTAAAACTTGTGACGTGCTTTACTTTGAGATGGCAAAAAGTAGTTGCTGCTCTCGAGGGCGATCCGTGCGTGCGCTGCAATTGTCTACCAGAGCAGGCAAGTAATCTAGCACCATTCACAGAGTGCAAACTACACCATGCTACCGTACTTGATAATAATTGGCCATTTCAAGAGCTTATTTCACATTTGCCGACACCAACAGTCTAGTTAACGAGGAAAAGCTTTTTGCCAGCGCGGGAAACCATCCCTTGGATGGCATCTGCGCAGGGATTGCGACGTGCTCACCCAAGATTCAAACTATCCAGAAGTAGTCGGGATCAGTGGCTTGGTCCCTGTGCTGAGTGTACTCACTACCCGTTAGTGAAGTATTATTTATCGAGAGCAGTTATGCGTCAGGATCAGACTTGTCCAGTCTACATGCATACATAGTCCCGTTGACCATCTTCCCCACAGCGATGAAACAACGTTCTGAACGTCAAGTGGCATAACATAACTCCACAGGGCAGGCTGGGCATTTTCTCCTTCTTCTTCTGTCTTCAATTCCCCTCTCATCACGTAACAAGACAAAGAGGGAATCGAAATCTCTGGGACCGCGACGAAGGGTCGAGGCCGCGTCTTCCATCCATCCTTGGTTGTTCTAGATACATGACACACGCGCAGCCGAGATGCATACTGCATACGACGACTTGGCCAATTGTCGTGTAATGTGAGCGGTCAAGGCAAGACCTGACAGTACATACATGAGCAAACTACCAGCCACCTGCAGACGTCACGCGATATGGGACTCGGCGCAGTGCAGGAGTAGAAATGAAATGCACGACTCAACTTTGGCATGCCGTTATCATGAACCTCTTTGACACACGCCGTGCCCACCCAGTTGCCGGTTCTTGCGCGAGGCATGCTGAGCATGCTGACCGTTGGCTGCTTTGTGGCTGATAGCTGAGCTGCGAGCTGAACAGCATGAGTTGCGTGACCAAGTAAGAGCAGGCCCTGATGATGCGATCACGATACTCGGCACTTGTTCATGATATGCTGCGTTTGGGGACGTGAGGCTTGGACTTGGTCGCACACATGGTCGATCACGGCAGGTTATCGCACGCGTGCCACACACATTGAGCGGTTGTGGAGGTATTAATTAATCAATTTGTATCAATGATGATGGGCCGCATCAGCATCTGTTGCAGTACAAGATAAGAATGGCCAAGCCTGAGTGACACCCACTGACCCACTGACCCAATGACCCACCAGACTGCTCACTGCAAGGATTCAGCAAACCAAGAAGGTTGACTAACTTGGAAAAGCCAAGGCCAGGGGTATTATGTACGTAGCGCCACGGAGTACGGACTACGCCACATCACTACACGGGTTCTCCGGCTGGCTTCCCTTTCTTTCCCTACATAAGTCCACGAAAGATGGCTAGACACTAGAACACCATCTCGTTGCGCTTGTTTCACGAGAATATGCATGGGACGACGAGAGGAGAGAGAGACCAAGGACAAGATGCAAAGCATGCCGCAGACAGGATCATATGTACAGCCAGCCATCGGATATATATGCAAGGCTGGGGCTGGCCCATACGGAGGACTTGCAATCCGAGCAATCCGACGATCACAGGACTGTGCAGTCCGATAATAATATCTGGAGGCATTGCCTATCTTATTGTGTTGCCTGCCACTCTACATTACTCCGTACCATTGCACGAACAAATGCAACGAACGGCACATGAACCTTCCGCACTCTGGGATTGGAGCTCGTGCGGCAAGTCCACATTTCTCATCTGCGCAGAACACCTCAAGTGCACACACACCAATTGGCAAGTGACGAAACTGATAATGCGTACATATTCCGTGCTCCGGAGACGCTGACGCAGACCAGACAAGGTTACGCGCGGGTCGCACCTGCCCACTTGAGCCCCCCGTGCCCTCGGGTCTGCAATTCGAGCCATTCTTCCCTTCCCTCCCTATTGTGCGCATCATCTTAATTGACATTACACAGTCGAATCAAACCCACATGCTATTACGACTCCATGCGCATTCATTCGAGCACACAGACAACATGGCATTCCCCCGATTCCCCCGATTCCCCCGACTCCCCCGTCCGAAGGAGGACCCCTTCTCAACCACACCCACCAGGCAGCCCCCCCCGCCCCCCCCGAACCTGCAGTTCCCTGGCCCAATCTCCAATCTCCAATCTCCATTCCCCCGACCATCTATCTAGCCATCAGCCACCGTCGTTGGAAAAAAAAAAACACCACAGCCCAATAAGCACACAGGTCAAGCCGCCAGCTCAGCCTGACCGGTACGGCCGCATCGGCATTCTAGTCACAAAGGCGCAAGGATTGGGAAACACAAGCCCATTCATTGCATTGCATTACCGCACAGCGCCGCCACAGGCTTGAACTGCCTCGGCCTTCCCAAGACTGCCCTGCCCGTATCAACGTATGTAATCAACAATCAACTGCAGAGCTGTCTGGCTCGTTTCCGCTAGCTCCCGTAGCCCTGGCAGCGCTGGAAATACGAAAATCACCCTGCCTCCTCCACGAGAGTACTGTCAAATCTCTTTGTCTGACTCGTCTCCCTGGGCAAGACGTCACCAGTCCCTAGCGGCCATAGCTCATCTCTGGGCTCTGGGTCCCGGTTCGAATCTGAGCTCGGCCGCACTGGGCAGCTCCTCTCTAGCGTAAATCGCGTAAGAGAGCTTATGGACGGACGGAGCTCTCTTCCTTTTCAGCAAAGTCCTCCACATCCCATCATCCATCCTCCTCCTCTGGGTGAATGAGCCAGGGCAGAGCGGGAAGAAAGAAACATATTGACGCCTTGCCTGCCCCCTTCTTCCTTTCCCTTCCTTATCCTGCCTGCCTGCGCTATCCCCCGGCGGCGACCGGTCATCTGTCAGATTGATGTTGCAACACTTCACTGCATCCCACCCAGTCTCATTCCCCATCCATCCCATCCCATCCCATCCCATCCCATCCCGCATACTCATATTCTGTGCTGCTTGCACCTCTCAACTCCGCCAGCTCCCCACCTCGCAACCCTTGGCACGAAGGCACCTCGGTTTGCTGGTCAGCGGATGAGTTAAAGAAGGAGATACCCGGCGAGAGACCAGAAATTCCACTTTGCTCATGCATTTCGTCCCTCTTTTTCTATATCATCCAGTCTTGTCATCAATAGAAGCCAACCTACTCTGCCGGCCAGAGCTCAACTTCTGTGGACGCCTCTGTGCGGACAGGATTTAATCAAGTTCCTCTTCTGCTCAACTTTAACACCGAGCTCAAGCTTAAAGCAACGCAAGCAACTTTTCGACATGAGCTCGACTGTTTTCATGGCTCCTGCTTTGCAGCACCCGACAAGGCCACACTCGGCGTATGAAGTCGGGAGTTCAACAGATTCGTTCTTTGATACGCCACACCACCGTCATTCAGGCTCGGGAACTGGTGCCTCTTCCACGCAAAACGGTGTGAATGGCGACGCCGACAATTTGTCGTCCTGTTTGGAAGACTTCGATTTGCCATCCTTCAATGCCGATTTTGAACTAGACACTTCCATCTTCGCCAATAGCAAAGGACGCCATTCCCTCACGCAACTGGGTCCACCACCGCTACCAATAGTGGTCGAACCTACGCCAAAGCCCGACACTAAGCTATCGAGACAATTCTCAACAGCTCGTGGCAAGAAGAGTTCACTAATCGAAAGACCTCGGTCATGGCTCGCACCCGGGAGCAAAGTCGCTAAAGAAACTGTCGATTCGTCCCACAAAAAATCCGCGACCTTGAAAGATGCCATCTCACAACAGTCTCCGAGCATGCATCCAGAACGAAGCCTTTCCTCTGGGCCAGAGAGCTTTGCCCATTTTGCACGACGGTCTTGGATGTCTCGCTCCTCCCGATCGCCCTCGCCCAAAAATGTACCTGAAACGGTGCCCGAACAAGAAAGAACAGACCGCGATGGTTTGGCTCGAGCTCCGACCAAGACGAAGGCGTCCAGAACACCACACAGGCTGCAGATCATTACAACCAACGACCAAGAAGGGGGGACAAGACAGGCGAGCTTATTAAAGCCGACGCCAAAGCCAATCACCCTGGCAACGTCGTACCTCTCAAAAATGAAGTCAAAACAGCAAAGCAGCTTCTTTGGACGGGATGGCCCAGACTCGGATCACAGCTGCGCTTCATCTGCCACAAGTCTCAATCGCACATCCGACAGTACTCGAACGAGCGCCTCTCGGTCCATCTGCAGCGATGGCAACACAAACACTCCCACCACGGACGAGTCTTGCAACGAGATGTCACCACAAATTCGAGATGCCCTCTGGTCGAGCTTCAAGTCACTCGATGTCGAGGCGAAAAGCTTCAGCTCTGCTAAGCAAACAGCGACACGAGTTGCTCAGGTGCAATCTGTCTTGCTTCCTTTTCTCAGGGGCACGAGAAACCACCCGTCCAACAAAACGATAGCGCTCGAAGATGTGGAACGAAGAGCCATGGTGCTCGACAAGTGGTGGAACCTGCTTCTCGACATGCTCCAAGGACCGTTACCACAGCCTATTCCCGGCATGGATCGCCCGATTCTACTTGAGGCGGCGACAATGCTCATGATGCGACCCGAATGGAGACAATCGACATCTTACTTGCAACCTTTGGCTGAGCGCTCACCTTCAGAACGAGTCCGCTCAAGGTCCTGGACGAATGCTTCCAAATCAACAACGGATAGCTTTGCCCATTTTGATATGCTTGCAGAGTCGGCCGAACACAATGTGAGGACCATGTTTGTGGCTAATCTGGTCAAGCAAATGGCTTATGTGGTGGAGAAAATGTCCCTACGCCACGCTCCCCTGAGCCTCGTTAATTTTTCCGGAAAGACGTGCGCTTATGCTTTCTTCTTTGCCCCCGGGGTCGCTGATGTCCTCGTTCGTCTCTGGGGACTTACTCCCGAGCTCCTCAGGCGAACAGGGAGCGAACTAGGACTGCCTCGGAGGAACGCTGGCGAAAGTGATGACATCGTTGCGCTCTTCCCACCCAAGCTGGGTACACTCGGTTGGTCGTCGCCACGAGCTGTATGGGACTCGCTGAAGCAGATACCCAAAATGCCGCTACTGGTTGCTAGAATTGCGTGGACCGGACCCTGGGTTGCTCGTTGGAAGGGACGGGACACTGACTTGTTCTTCATATTTTGCAAATACTTTCACGTCCTTTCAGATCAATTTGTCCCCCCGGGCTTACCCCTCACCGAGAAGGCTCGATCCCCGGCATTCGCGTTGGTCCATGCACAGCTTCTCTCGCTCGTGGACTCGACCATTCATCGACAGACCGGCCTTGACCACTCACTTGGCGCGCCGCTGATTGACGCGGTAACTGGGCCTGATGCCACAGCACTGGCGCTTCCTCCGCCGCCTACAAACCTGATGAAGAGCATGAGCGAGAATCGACTGGTCATTTTGCTGAAGGACTTCTTGTCGGACGATGCAAGTGAGCTCCTTGGTGCGAGGCATACATTCGCGGAGACATTCGCGACGCTGGTCAAGGCCGCCGCACGCAAGACCTCACTATACAATAACGCGGCTTGTTTCACGCTTTGTGATTTTCTTGAAGAAGTTTTGATGATTTATCACGAGTTCGAAACACCATCCACCAGCTACGTCGATTGGCCTTTCTGGATCGACGTGTGTAAGAAGATGTCGAGCTCAATGAACACCATGACGGAGGTTCGCTTGCTGTCTTTCATCTTTACCATTTGGGATGCGATTGCCAAAGACTCTCGCAGGAAGGTGAATGTTTGCCTGGAGTGGCTGCTCACCGAGGAGTCTTTCAACACCTATTTCAACAACTGGTGCCCAATGGTTCGGGATTATTATCAGCGTCTAGTGTGTTGGAGAATGTGCCGATACACGGGGGGGGCCAATGAAATGGACATCAATGTTTACCTCGCTGCTGCGGCAAGACTTAAGACGACGTGGGCCCATTATCTCTACTGTAAACAAGCTGCCGAGGAAAGCGGCCGCAATCCTCCATCCACGTCGCCGATGTCGCCAGCGATGGGCAAGAAGTTCATGATTATTCGTCAAGAGGCCAACTTGCCCCAAAAGGGACTCTTCATGGGTTTTGACACATTCGCAAGGACCTCGAGCAACCAATCCTTGCCAGGCAATGAGACTCCGGGCACGAACGGATTTGCACGTACCGATACCAAGAAGCGATGGTCTCTCCTTGGAAAAGTGCTGTCCATGACCTCTGGTAGCGGTGCATCGGGTCCCTCTGATGAGCTGCTGCCGAAAAGCTTGAGTGATCCAACCGGGCTGCGGCGAGAGTTGGCGGAACCGGCGCCCCTGGTGTCAGCGCTTCGCCTTGAGACTGCCACATCAGAGACTGATTCCCTGGACTCCTCACCCGTGTTTGACGAACAAAAGTACATATTCAAGTTCATTCTGGGCTGGCAGCAGAACCCTGGTCCGGCCCGGGATCGCGCCCTCACACGGCCACGACTGCCTATCCCCACGCAGGCGCGAATCAGTCCGAAAAGCCGTGCTGATCGAGCGCCACTTCCTTCGTCACCGACACCTCGTCCCTCGGCCCATTCGCCTCCCGAGACGCCAAAGCCTGTTCAAACCCAGACAGGCACTGGTGTCACTTCGCTGACTGCATCAGTCGAGGAGTGGCTTCGCAACACGCCGACCAGCAGTTCAGCGTTCGAGGGGGCCGAAGAGCGACGTGGAAGTGTCGCTGAAGGCCAAACGGGCGTAGCGAGTGACACACGGCTCAAAACTCAGTGGCATGTCGCAGATGGGGTTGAAGGTATGCACGAGCATTTTACGAAACCGATCAAGCCCAGTGGGACGTTTGCCAAGAATGCTGTTTATTGTGGACGTGCATTGGCAGAGTGGTCTCAAGTTGTGTCCGAATGCAACATCTTCACCGAGAGAAGACAAGATGACGGCGTTGAGCGCATGCGCGATGTCGAAGTACCATTTCTTGGCGTAGATGGCTTCCGCAAAGTTGGCGTGTGAGTGACAAGGCACCTGAAAGGCACCTGAACTCTGGCTTTGCATGTCCAAACACATTGGAAAGTCACGCCTTTGTTTTAATCTCAATCACTCTTTATCCGGACTCTGGTGATAGTCCATGCAAAGGAACATTTCTGCAGGACATTCCGAGGGTGAGCATTTTCGTTGAGAGCTCTTCATGAACGTCCCGGGACGTCTTTGCATGCGATTTAACGAACAATGAGTCGAAGCACATTTACCCTTGTCTTCACGAATACAACAAACGGCACACCTTGTTCTTTTTGTTGCGTCCTTTTTTTTTTTGGGCAATTCTTTGCATCTGGTCACATATATGGCACATAGGTTGAAAGGCGTTCCGGAAGGGATGGGGTACTGATTTAATAAGCCGAAAATGTGTGTTGTGGTTGTCTGTCAGCATGACAGTCTGACATAATTTAGGTTTGTCGCATTCGTTTGTTCTTCATTGTCCTTTTTTTTTGGGGGGCAATTTCGTCGTTACATCTGGTCACATATATGGCACATAGGTTGAAAGGCGTTCCGGAAGGGATTGGGTACTGATTTAATAAGCCCAAAATGTGTGTTGTGGTTGTCTGTCAGCATGACAGTCTGACATGCTGGTCCGTTAATTTAGGTTTGTCGCAAAAAGGGAACTTTCACGGGCGATGTGAAGTCGACGTTTCGAGATGGATTTAGCAGGCCTTTAATCTCCAGTCTTCTTTTTGTTTTTGTTTCTTTTGTTTTGAAGGCTCTCGAACATGGTCTCAGCTACACATCACTGCGCGAAGTAAGGCGGTGAGAGAAAGGGAGTGTTATTTGGATAGATACCCAGAATGAATTACTGTGGATGAAGCCGGGAAATTCGATTGTGGAATGGGCTTGCCATGCATCATGCATGCCTTTTGGATTGCGTTGCGTAGTGATGACTGACCATCGTGGCTCTCTGCCCGATCAAGGAGGACCCAAACTGCTTCAACTCGGCCATGTACCCATCCCCATCCGTCTTGTTCTTCTTCACCTTGCTCTCAAACATTCTTTCTACAGTCCTGTCTGATGAGAACCGCTCGATGCTCATAAGACTCTTCAAACTGGGGCTTATTGTCTGCCAGCGCCACGAAATCTCTCTTGGACCGCGTAAGTATGTGCAACATCCGGATCGACTTGGTGTCCAGCATCGAGGGTTTTCCCCACTCGGACGCAGGCCATGTGCGGGCCAGCGTCGGCGAGGTAGGTCCAGAGGCCGGTATGACACTGCGGGCACTGGGCTGCGGGTGATGACGATGGTGGATGCGAGGATGCGAAGATGCGAAGATGCGAAGATGCGGTGAGCTTGGTCCCCTACTAACTTTGACTACGAGCGGCAAAGTGGGGGCCGACTTGGCCACTGAGAGGACGGGAGATGGCCAAATTGGGAAATTGGGAAATTCGGGTGGCGTGGAAGGGAAAGGTTAGTGTCGACACGTTGGCCTGGCTTGGCGCACGGTATTTGTAGGTGGAGGTGACGGCTTTTGTTTTCATTCATTCGTTTTCATCTTCGTCCTTGAATCTTGCCTAAGGACTGTTCAATTTGTATCATGTTCGGAAAGAATTGCTACTTGGTTTGATAGCTCTCATACAAAGCCGGTACAGGGGCTAGTTGCTCCAATGCATCCATTGTTTCGTCTATTTGGCATTTTTGGTATCGAAAAAAACAAAAACAAAACAAAGAACAGATGATCCAACAACGGGGGTCTGCAACCCTTTTATACAAAATTACAAGTAGCTTTCTTCCTTGATGGATGACTGGGAGTTGAGGAGCAGCTGTGCTGCTGCTGCCTGGGTCGCCATGTGAGCGACGCCGTCATCATTACTTACAGAATCAAAGTCCACGATTGCATCGTTGACTTCGTCGATTAGAACTTCGAATTTCTCGCATCGATGGCGCATGTCTTTCGTGATGGCGTCGCTCAGGTGCATGAGCTTACTGATGATATCGCGGATGCTGAACTTATCATTCTGGTCATCCACGGCGTCGAGAAAGATTGCGGAAATACCATGATGGTGAGCCTCTTCCAGAATTAGACGAATCAGCATGTTTCGAGATTCAAGGGCCAGTGGCGGGTTCCTCAAACCGGCGAGATTGTCTGTGGCGAGCGAATGGATGTAATACTGGCAAGTTTCCTTGATCTTGAACAGAATATCGAGCCGGCAACGCTTGATTTCATCTGGGAAACAATTTTATTTATTTATTTATTTTTTTAGATCTGGAGGTACAGAATCAGAGTCGAGTGTAAATGACAGTTGGAACTTACACACAAAGTCAGGCCTGCCAACGTATTCAACGTCCATGAGTCGGTGGCGACCATTTGCAGTCAACATGTACCCCAGATTGTCCAACACGCACTCCTTTACGATTCTCATGCCAACATAGTCGAAAAGCTCAGCATCACCGAGCTCGTAGGCAACAAATAGATAAGCCTCTCTTCCGCTCAGCTGTTTCCTCGCGTCCTCGTTCGCGTAGCCTAACCACGCGCTGGAAACTGGTCTCAAAGCTTTCGCTATGTGGTACTTGCTGGCGAGGCGGAGAACTCGGCACAGAATTCCCACGGCTATCTCAAGCGTTGTGTATTCGTATTGGCCATGAATGATGTCCATGATGATCAAGAGCGCCGCAGGGTCGTCCTCGGCAAGGCTTACCTCCCACGCCCCGGAGGGAGGTCTGGACTCCCGACACAGTCCGCTCAGCATCTGACGAAAAATGGGCGACGCCCTGCACAGCGTGCGGGAGTCGACCTTCATCGTCCGGCTTGGTTCGGTACCGACAACTAAGGTCAGATCTCCGTCTTCATCCAAAACCCAGTCTGGCGCGTCCATAGTGTGCGTGCTCCGACGAGCAGCACACGTGAGGAGAGGAGATTATCGCGATGATTTGCGACGGGCAGAGAGTCGAGCTTCGCTAGATTTCCCTACAATGAGGAAGTGATAGATAGCAAGAAAGAAAGAAAGGACAGATCAGACAATAATCTGCGGGTCGGGTTGCTTGGCAGCTGTTGACAAGTGACTTATGTAGACTGTAAACAGGTGCAACCACCTGTCAGATACATCAGAAGACATCCATCCCCTCATGGGTGCGATGGCTGGCAAGTTGGAGCCTGAAAGTCATTGCCGAAAGATGGCCCATAGTAGTTTTCGTTGCATCTCAATAATATATATGCAGCGAAATTTTGTTTCCCGCCCCAGGATGCTTGTATCATCAAGGCAGCTTTGTCCCACTTTTACTGAAGAATCGACTGACTGACTTGCGGGCAAGGTACAAGGTCAGCCCTACCAGCAGGTTCGTCGGGACTCGGTAGTGAGATGCTGTGCGCGGAAACTCAAACGGTGCAACGGTGACACCCCTCCACCCGCACACCTCGAATGCAATACAATAAACCGCTCGTCTCTTCTCTCTTCTCGAACGCGGCCACCCAGACTCGGTCATCGCAGGCGGGTTCATCGTTGAAACGGCGATAATACAAGAAGCGGCATGCGCCATGCCTAACACTGGGCGACCGAGCCAAGATTGTCATCTCTGCCGGCGGCGGCGTGTCAAGGTTAGTCAGGGACATGCAAATTATCTACGGCTTGGCCAGCCTGCCTGTTTGAGTCACGACGATTGCTAATAGTTTTCCATCTGCAGTGCGATCTTGCCCGCCCCGGATGCCAGAGATGCTTCAAGTACGGCGTCGACTGCCCGGGCTACCGAGAGCAACATGAACTCGTCTTCCGCAACGCGAGCCCCTTGGCTATCAAAAAGCGCAAGAAAAGAGCCTCGGCCAAGGGGACTGAACAAGATGGTAAAGATGCGTCGTCCGAATCAGGCGGTAGCAGATTGACTATACCGAATTCTCAAAACAGCACTGGTGCCACTATTTTTGTGTTCGACTCGAACACATATCTGTCGTCGTCGTCGTCGTCATCGTCGTCATCATCGTCAACACCACGCGACGACATGACATCTTCTCTTACTTCTCTGCCAAGACCGTTGATGGAACATTGGACAAACCACTCGATTCCGATACTTCTCAACGTGTACTCTACGCTGAGCTTCCTCCACAATATTTACCGAATAAATGCCCGCAATGGACCCTTGATCTGGGCGGCCCATCTTTTCTCCCGAACATACGTCACGAACATGCGTTACCCGGTTCACGTGCACAAGGAATCAACGGTCGAGACGCAGCGCGAACTCGGCACATATTTGGGGAAGACTCTGAGCTCTGTCAACGCGGCTCTTAGAGAACCAGGCGGTGCATTCCGAGACGATGTGCTGGCCACGGTCTGGATCCTCGCGAGCTATGAGGTCAGTATCTGGACAAGTCTCTCACAACAACCACGGTGATCGTGTTGCGTGTATTGACATTTCATCTAGCTGCTGGTAGGCTCACTAATCCAGGTGGAACCACTAAGCCCCTGGCATCTTCATACACGAGGTCTGTACAGCATGTTGCAAACCAGAGGGGTCGAGCCTCTATACACAGCAGAGGGCCGAACTGCTTTCTGGCCCTGTTACAATATGGTGGTGAGTATACCGGTATCCCAACCTTCTTTGACCGGTGGTAGCCAGGTCTGTAGGTCTGTAGAAAATTACCGTCTGATAGGCCAACAGCAAGTTCAAGCCCTCGTAAGCAATACCGAATGCCCACCGGAATCTGATGCATGGCTGGGCATCATCAAAAATCACCTCCACGACGGAGGAAGTTACGGTTTCTACGTCTCTGTCTTCATCACCAAGTGCACACACGTCCAGGCCACGATTCTCGGCTTGCTTCGCCAGCACGACTTCGCGGCTGCCGAGGAGCAGTATGAGTCATTGATACAACAATTAGAGGCGGCAGAAGAGGAAGTCAACCAACACGCCACCACGACAAATGGACATCACCGCGAGTGGGACTTTTACATGCGCAACCTGTACTTCTCGGCAATCATCAAAGGGTATAGCTGCATTCTGTTTCTGACCAATTTTCTGACCCATTACGCAAATTGCAGGTTGCCATTGGCCAAGCTGAGGGCCCAGCGTGCCAACTGTATACAAATGATTCGAGCTGGAGCGCAGTTCATCATTGATAGCATCACGGTGGCGTTGAGCACTCTGATAGCTGCAAAGGATAAGTCGCCCCGAGTCTTGTTTGACGCCATGAAGATGGTATGGCCGCTCAAATCTGTCTACGTTTCTGATTCAGCCTTGGCCGAACAAAGGGATCAGGCCGAAATGGCACTGGTTTTCATCGGAAAGGAATTCGGAGTGAGACAAGCGCTGCATACATATTATCCTGACAAACTGCCGCTCCCGCTCGAAGCCCGGCTGCCTCTGGAAATGGAGCCAGGTGATGATGCCACGCCTGCAGTTTGGCAATGAAGAATTGACTCTACTATTGCCTCTCCTCTCCAGATATATGGTCACATGTGCAGTATGTAGGATGAGCTGTGCTGCAGCTGCTGGTCAGGACGTCATAATACATGCGCTATATGCTGGCTCGTTGAAGTTGTCACAATTCACGATGGCGAAGATTGGACGTGACCATGGCCATGTACCTAATTTTCGGCGTTGTTGAAAAGGGCGTCCCTTTTGCAAGAAGGAGCTCCGACGTGCGATGATGATTACGCAGGTTGCTGACTGATGGAGCGGGTTTCCACTCGGGCGGCTGCTGGCAAAGAAGATTTATGCATGACATGACAGCCCCTGTGGCACGCTGCACCATGGATGGCGAGAGGGGCATTTCCGTATGTATTACTCCGTATTATTATTCTAGTTGGTGGGTTTCGCTGCAGGACATTCTGCAAGGACATTCTGCAAGGACATTCTGCGAGACTGATCGTACATTGTATGTATGTATCTCGCCGTGTCCGTGACCACTGACGATGCAGGACAGCAAGGATGGTTGTTTCTCGGACACGGCGAAGAAACTGCATGTTCTAAATTGTATGTGTGACTGTCTTGCATTGGCGGCCGAGTCGCACCAAGTGGGTGCCACGGCGTGGATCTCCCCATCAGTTTTTCACTTCTTGGGCCACAAGCTGTCCGACGCGATATATCCAACACGAGCTTTGCCGGCGATGAGCGACCCTCGTCTGGGAGTTTGCACGAGACGGCACTTTGATCTTGCAGAAAGGCCCTCTCATCTCTCTCTCTCTCTCTCTCTCTCTCTCTCTCTCTCTCTCTCTCTCTCTCTCTCTCTCTCTCCGCCTCGCCTCGCCTCGCCTCGCCTTGCCTCGAATTGGGATTTCTCGTCTTCGTGGTCGATCGCATCTCGATTCGCTCTAGTCTTGGTGGAGCATCAAGCCGAGGGCAAGGACCCTTTTCCCTTTGCCAAGCCTCTCGAGCACATTGGAGAATGTCATTCTCGTATCATTTTGCACATCGAAACATGGGGTCCCCCGGCAATTCGGTGAGGTCACGGTACATTGTACAGTCATCAGGGCAGCGTTACACGACGACGCTCGGAGTAGACGATCAACAGATCTACCTACCTATGTAGGTACAATGTTACGGAGGAGGTGCAGTCACTGACCAACCCGAGTAGACGATGAACGTTACACAGAGGGGACGAGATGCAAAGTGCTTGGGGAAGAAAAAAAAGATTAAAAAAAAAATCCCATACAAAGTAAGCTGAACCAGGTCGGTCCAGAAGACGAAAATCCGAGCTGGGCAAGGCAGGCCAGTGCGAAACGAAACCAGACGGGCGGGTGGGGAACGGTGAGTTATGCCTCCGTAAAGGGGCCGACCACTGGGCCACACTCACTGTACATACTTATCACTGATCAAGTCGTGGCCCGCAAGCACGTCTTGGCCATGGCGCCGGTCCACAGAATAATATGGGGCAGCTTGGACGGTATCGGCGGCCGAGAGACACACTTTGAGCGGCGGTGGCTGTCGGTGCTTGGCTTGGAGCTGCGAAATGGGCACCTTTTTTTTTCCACCTTTTTTTTCGTGCCGCTCCTTCTCATTCTGGTATTTATCTGCGCCATGGTCTACCACCCTTGACTTGCCTCTCCGTGATATTATATATTTTCCCCTGTCATTTCCCACTTCATATGGTTACGGCACTCACCGTTACGGCACTCACTGTCCGGTTTCTTCTTCTGAAAGATCAACAACACGCTCCTTCTCGCGTTTCAACTCGTCGTCAGGGGTCCTGTCCCGTTCGCCCAGAGTTGGGTCTTGACTGCATTGGGCACTCGACCCTTTTTACTTTACTCCGTACTTTGCGTGCGTGTTTTTTTCAAACAGCAGACGTCTTTGACTCCCATGTCCATGGCTTCGCTTGCTCCCTCGACCGCCGCTCCTGGCTCTCGTCTCCAAGTACTCGGTGCCTCGCCGTCGGGTCCTGCGCGACCCAAGTTCAACTCTCATGTCACATCCGATCGTCTCCGTGAAGGAGCTGGTCTTTACCTGCCCTCCTTGTTCAGAACCCCCAGCAGCAACATCCGAAAGGGCCGAGTCTCCGTCTTCAAGGAGCTGGGCCTCGACGACCTGACTGTGTCGCAGGTGCCCATCGACGATAAGTACTTGGGTGGCAACACTGCTGTTTACTCCACACATGCCCATGCCCATGCCCCTTTGCGACAGTAAGGGGAGTTAGTTTTGGTCCTACCAACTGCGTCGAACCAGGAACGTCTTGGATTCCCGACGCCGAGTTCTTGCTTTCTGTGCAAAGATCGCCAATTGTCTGAATCTGCAACGAGAGAGGCCTCTTCTGCTTACGCTGCTCTGTGTGTGTGTGTGTGTGACTTGGGCCCAACTTCGTTCTCTCACATTGGCATCAAAATCACATTCCATTCGCTGTATACATATTCAAAATATGCACACGACTACGGACGGCGTTCATTCACTTTCGTTTTCAATGGCGGTCCCTTTTTTTTTTTTTTTTTTTTTCCTTCTTAAAATTTACAGTCAATGCCGCACCCGCAGTGCCGCCGCATCTTCACATACATACCACAACTCGCTAATACTCTACACTGGGATCAACATGGTACAGTCTGGCATCGAATGGCTGGAGGGAGCATCTGGAAATGGTATCTCATATCATTGTTTTGGGACTGGGCCATCGGTCTTGCATATATATACCCGTGTTTGCAGAGCAAACATGACTTGCTAGGCATTTTGTACTCTGTCAGGTGTAATCAAGAAGAAATCGCAATGCATGGTGACACTTGTTAAGCACGGGTGATGAACGTGATTCGAGAGCATGACCCATGACCTGCTAGTTGGAAGATGAAGAACGTCGTGTGTCTTGTCTGCGAGCACTCTGTAGAATGACCGGTCAATGTTTTGTTCATCCAGTACATGACCATCTTCATCGTGTCCCATGACATGTTAATTGCAGTCCTAGGTACACAACCCTATCCCCCAAATCTAAATGCATGCCAAGGCTAAATAAATATCAGTCATGTTCCAACTATGAGAGAACGCACGCCATAAACGCCAAACATGTCCAGCGACGTGGCATGTGTATGCAATCAGTTCCCCCTTCTCTTTACTGTACGTCTGTCTGTTCTGTCCTTCACATCTTCATCTTCTTCATCTTCTTCTTCTTCTTCTTCTTCTTCTTCTTCTTCTTCTTCTTCTTCTTCTTCTTCTTCTTCTTGTGCTTCTTGCCTTTGTTGGCATCTACTTCATTGCTCGTCATTTCATCGCACGACTCTTGGTCGTCTTCGAAATCGTCCAATTCATTGATTCTGCTCATGGTCTCATCATTGGCTTTGCCACGCTGCCCCATGCGGTACGCCAAGTGTAGGTAGTTTCTGACAGTCAGGTCCTTCAGCTTAAAACCCTCGTCTTCAAACGTGCTATACTCGACTTCGAATTGAAATGTACGTGGTCGAGCAGGGGAGTGTTTTGGCTTTTTGCCGCCGTGATTTCCGTCACGCCACCTCGATCCATCGGCATCGTCTCCGCGACCAGCATGGTCGTTGTTGATATGCGTGAGATTGGCAAAATACTGCGTGTAGCCCATCAGAGTGAATTGCTGAGGATAGTATGCAGGGCCAGGGAGCGAAATTTTTGGAGGATCCGCTGGGATGATCAGGTTTGGGTCTTTGGGCTTGTTCCTTCTCTTCTTCTTCCTCTTTTCCTTCTCTACATCTATAGATCGTAACTCCATTGAGGTGTAGTCATCGTCATCGTCGTCATTGTAGACAAGGTCTATCCGCGGTGCGCCATCCTCCGGGGTGTGAGATTTGTCTTCCCAAATCGTCGCGTTTTCAAGCCCAGTCATGTTGTACTCGTAGACTCTCATGGTAGGGAAGTAGTTGGGTACAACGCTAGGGCTGACCAAGGCAAGTTGATATCGCTCTGCGTATTTGCCTCCAATCTTGCCGAATTTCCCCTTGTTCTTCCTCCTGTGCTTCTTTCTCTCGGCGCTGATTGGGTCATTTTCCTCGTCCTCCATCTCTTCAAGCAATTTGATGGCTGAATTTGGAAGATCTCCCCACAGATCACGCAGCTCCTGCAGGTAGTCCTCTTTGCTCTGCGCTGAAAAATCACCTTCATTCATCGATCGTCTTTGGACCTCGGGACGGGAAGCGCCGATGCTCAAATCAATCTGCTTGGTGTCGCCAAGCAGGAAATGATCGATATTCATGTGACCATAGAGTGAAGCTACCACGACATCACGGTATTTTTGCAGCCATAGTGTGTAGAGTTGCCAGCAAGTCTCATCCCAATTTTGCTTGCTATCGGTTCTTGCCGGCGGTACGTGTCCGATTAGGATGGCCTTGACACCAGTTTGTCGCATAATATCCAATTTCACGCGAAGCCATTCCATGTGCTTGTAACCTGGCTCCGATGGCTGCGCACAGCCATCTACGGCAGCATTTCGGTCAAAGAAGTACATGGTGTTGAGACTGAAAACTGCAAGTTTGCCGAGGATTACATCGACATGGAACCAGCCTCCAAACTGAAACGAATGGCGCTGCTCCTCGGGAATAAAACGACCCCAGATGTCTGCGTATGCCCTAAACCAGCGATTAGGCCCAGGATGCATGATATTATGTGGAAGAAAGTCATTGTTTCCAAAAGACGGTATGATTGGTACATCGAGCTTCCCGTTGGGTAAGCTAAAGGTCTTGATCATCTTGTTTGCAACTGCGCGATTACTGTCGAGAACCATTTTATCCGTTCGTGGATGGTCTTCATCACTGTCGTGTCTGGCGGAATCACCCGTCCACACCACGAAATCGATGGTGTCCTTGACGTTCTCCTTGACCCATTTGAGTGTAGCATCTACAAGAGAGAATGGGGAGTCGCAGTCCGTCTTCTCGGCGCCAAACGTGCCAGCCATTCCCTTGCCCCTGTGACAGGCGACGCCATCTTCGGTCGAGGTGTGCGGTTTGTAAAACTCGTCAGGGTGAAAGTCTGCAAACGCAGTCAGTATTGATTGGGGGTTGAGAATCAATAACGAAAAAAAAAGAAAAAGTCCTTCAGGGGAGAGGGGGAAAAGAAAACGAACCTGTAATATGCAGAAAGCGACCGTGTAACTTGCGCGACTGCAGATCAGTGTGCACTTGTGAGTTGTCCTGCAAGGTCTGTTGCTGCAAGTCGGGTAAAATTGGTGATGCAATGACGCTACAACTTAGAGCCAAAGCGGCTTGAAGCTGCAGCCAAGTTGCCAGTCGAGGCATTGCGGTATACGGTTCCTGAGCACAATGCTAAGTAAGTCGGCCCAAGCTGGCGCAACAGCGTCGGGTGCACCAGAGCAGGCGTGATTTGCTGAGGTCGTCCAGCAAGGAATTATATTTTCCTGGAAGAGCTCGGCCGAGTGAGCGCGCAGAATGCCCCAGCAAGCCCAGCCTCAGCCCCAGCCCCAGCCTCGAGGATCAACAGGCAGCGACAAAATCGGGGGTCCCAGCTCCCAGAGCTTTTCCCAGCAGTGAGGTCATGCAGGCACATGCCGCTGCAGCAGGATGGGGGAAGTGTGAAGAGGGTCGATCTCCCAGTGGTAAAGGTAGTATTGTGGAATGAGCTCGAATGGTGGCAAGCGCGTCGGCAGGTGATGGACGGACGAAGGGTGAAGGATGAAGGATGTGACCTTCTGGTTTGACACGGCCAGGGTCTGCTTGTTGGCCAACGAAGCCTATGACGTAGTTAGCGTCCCATGCCCCCGTCCAGGTGACGGGTTTGTCCGATTGTAGGGTTGATAAGTTGATGAGCTTAATGCTACTTTTCTGATGACCAGACATCATCAGCGTCGCCGGAGCACTTACTATTGGTACATGTAGTACATGTAGTCATGGAACCTGCATTTCGACGGAGACGGACTGACCGATACTCCCTCCGTACTCCGTACACTGGGGAAAAAAGAAAGAAAACAAAAAGGATCATCAGCCAGCCATCGCAGCCATCGCAAGCACGAGCACGGGAGCCGACCAGTGGCCGCTGCTCAACCCAGACATGATGCTGAGTTGAGTGATGAGTGAGAATCAAATGGTGACGCAGCTGACGCAGCTGGCGCAGCTGGCGCACAGCGGGCAGACCCGTCGGGCACCTGCAGTCTGCAGATCAGCCAATCTCGACCCGTCGCCCTCCACACGTGCGGCAACGACTCGGCCTCACGTCTGGAATCCTCATTGCCTCATTGCCTCATTGCCTCGAACCCAACACGCATGCGTTGCCCACCTGACTTGCGAGCAGTTGAGCGAGGGCAAGCAACGAGATATGACTCACTCGTGCAAGCAAATCGAGCATCGATCACCTGGGCACTCTTTGGTAACTGCTTGTACGAGTGGACTCGGCGAAATGCAGAGAGATGCAAAGCTCTCTGAAAGTTGACACTGCGGTTGCAGCGAGCATCACCGCATCTGGCCTCTGCACAAGTAATCGGGCAGCATGCCAGCTATTCGTGCACACACACACAACACAAGAGAAGAAAAAAAGGGAGAGGATAACCCCCCAAAGCCAAAAACAGAAACAAATATAATATGTCGCCACGATTACCATGGGAAGCCGTTACAGAGAAAATTTTAAGCGTACGGAAACCCTCAAACGAGTGGCCATGTGTCAGTCTAGCAACATTGATAGTACCTCTGTAGGCGACCTTTCTACTCGGAAGAAGGTCTGGCGTCATTTGGAACATGACGCTCGTGTTGAGGACGCTGTTGCGTTGGGAGAGAAGAGGGGAAAGGAAAAATTTGGGGGTTGGCGCATGTTTTTGATGGAGTTGGTGATGGGGCCCATGTGGTTAGTCAGCTCAGATCTATACCGAGGACGCAAGAGTTCCTTAGCCCCGCTACCGGAAGGGGAGGGAGTAAGTAAACGTGAAGTGGTTCAGAGAATCAGTAGCTCAGTCGAATTTGATACGATACCCAAGTTTACACCAAAAAAATTTTTTTTACATCACCGCCGGGTGAAGTCCCGGGAATAAATTGGTATCCCGTCCTGTCCACCCACGTTGAAGCATCCCTATTTGCGCGGGAATGATAGATGGGAAAAAAAATATGCAAAACTATATCAGGGAAACAAATCGCCGTAAAAAAGTCCAGAATCCTCCGTCAACGTCCCAGTCTGTTTTTTAGTTCATTCGGTTTCGTCTTTGTTCGGTGCTTGATCAATCCACTAGGATTCTTTGTGGTAGCGTGAAGGCACAAAGGGCATCTTGGTCACAACACCCTTTCTCTTGCGTCCACGAACGACAATGTCCAGCTCCGTGCCGGCCTTGTGCAGACCATCTTTGACGTAGCCCATGGCAATGTTCTTGCCAAGGGTGGGACTGGGGACACCACTGGTGATCTTGCCGATGCTCTGTCCGTCCTTCTGAACGTCAGCGCCGTCACGGGCGGGAGCACCGTCAACAACGAAGCCGACACGGCGGCGCTCGACTCCGGTACCACCTTTGCTCCTGTGTGTCAGCTGGGGAATGATGACCTCGGCGCCGTGGAACCCTCCCGTCTCACGGCGATCCTTGGGAATGACCCAAGCAAGGCCGGCTTCAACAGGCGTGGTCGTGTCGTCCAGGTCGTTGCCGTACAAGCACATACCGGCCTCGAGACGAAGCGAGTCACGCGCTCCAAGGCCGGCGAGCTGCAAACGCTCAGCGCCGGCAATCTTGAGCAAGGACTCGACCGCCGGGGCGGTCGTCTCCAGGGCAGGATACAGCTTGCCGTTGAAGGAGATCTCGAAACCATCTTCGCCCGTATATCCACCCCGGCTGATCAGGACGGGATGGGTCTTGTTTCCACCGGAAAGCTTGAGGTCGGCGTACACCGCCTTGCCAAAGTAGAGCTTGTCCAGGTTGACCTCGCTCGCCAGAGCTTCCTTGAGAATCTCGGCGGCCTGTGGGCCCTGGAGGGCAACCAGGCCAGAACGGTCCAGTCTCGTCCACTCGACGCCGGCGCCGAACCTGCCCAGCTCCTCGTCCAGGTACTTGCAGTCCTTTTCGAAACATGCACCGTTGGTGACGACGTAGTACTCGTCTTCGCCGATGCGGGTAATGACGGAGTCGTCAACAATACCACCGGTTCCGGGCCACAAGAAGGTCGTCAGCTTGCTCTGCATGATGCCCTGGCTACCCCAGCCGGAGGGTGTGACCTTCTCGAGAAACGCGGCGGCATTGGGTCCCTTGAAAATATGCTGGACCATGTGGCTGACGTCGAAAAGCGACGCATGGGTGCGGGTAAAGTGGTGAGAATCGGCAAGCGACGCATTGGAGTACTGAACGGGCATGCTGTGGCCGGCAAATGGCACCATCTTTCCTCCCTGGGCAATGTGTAGGTCGTATAGAGGCGTCTTTTTGAGATGGGAATTGGCCGTGTCGGAGGCATATCGGACGTCGCCGCGCTGCTGGTGAATTGTAGGTGCGGGCATTGCCGCGATGGAGGCACTCAAGCGGCTCTTGGTGAGCGAGGCCTGAACCCGGGGTGCAGCCCGTACGGCGTTTCCAAGACCCTTCATGGTGAGCTCAATTGATTGCGTCTATCGAGAAAAATCCAACCAAGGCAGAGACTGGGGGAAGGGGTAGGAAGAGAGGAGGTAAAGAGTCCCGTCCAACTATTAGAAGCAAAGTCGAATTGGAATTCCATGACTGATGAAATGCTCAATCAAGCAGGAAGGAGCCAATGGTGGGGCTCGGGTAACCACGGACATGGCACTGGGATCCTCTCCGATATCGAAGCGCGCTGCCTCTAATACACCAAGTGGCCGACTTTTACCCCAGACTGACATCGACACGGGGCCCTGAATTGGCTTTTTGCCAATGTATTGAACCAATCTTCGCTACAGTCTTGTATGCAGTGTATGAACCGGTACGGATTACGTGGTTTCACACGCATCTGAAGCCCCGAGGGAGAAGAAAACTACAGTCCCTTGATTGGAGTATAGGTGCTTGTTACATACATATATAAAGGGCGTCTAATAATAATGAACGAGCTGAATGTCTCGACGCACAGGTGTGCTATTGATACAACCTCACAACGACAATGACAACAACAACAACAACAACAACAACCACCAGTCCTTTCCGTGTGGTCATGCTATTCGCCTACTTTTGCTCAAAACTGTACTTGAGCCAACCGCCCAGCGCCCTCAGACTCTCCCATCGCACATTCTCGTCTTCGCTCTGCATCAGCTCCATGACTCTGGTCTTGAGCCCAGCTTTCTCCAACTGATATCGCTTCTCCGGGACCTCCTTGACAAGGCAACCAATATCGTTGCAAGCAATGGCGAGAACTTGCTTATCGTTTTCCCAAGGCTTCTGCATGATTTCCGCAAGCTTGCGAGGTACCTCCCCATTCTCAAAATCCAGGATCTTTCGGGCGTTCTCGGCCCAGAACGCTTGACTTCGATGGGGCGGGGACCAGCGCAGATGTCCAGAGTTCACTTCGGCAATGTACTCATCAAAGGTTGTCTTGGTCTTGGTGTAGTCCTCGAGCAAGTCTTTGAGGCTCTGCAAGTCCTCTAGCAGATCAGGGTCTGTCATGTGGCGGCTCGTCAGGTTTTCAAGGTGTGCTGGCAAACGGGCAAGTACGGCAGTTGGGAGGAGCGAGGTTGGACTCTTCTCGAGTAGATTGTAAAGCGTGGAGAGGATGAGCCTCGTGGTCTTCTCCTTGTGTGATAATCGCAAGAGATGCGTGTATAGTAAGATGATGTCATACTCGCTGTTCATTCAACTCATCAGCATGGGGGTGCATCATCCGCCGTCAAGAGGGCAGACTCACTCATTCAAATCATCACCAACGTCTTCAGCCTCAAAGGTCAGCTGCCAAATGACCAGCAGAACGTGGTACAGCAGCTGCAGACCAACACCCCCGCCCAGAGATCCCTCAAACCCGTTATTACGAACAGTAGCATTTCCACTCCACAGACTGGCAGCTGAGTTGGCGCCGTTTCCAATACCGGCAGCAGTCTGAAGGATCTTGATCAGAGGCTCGACCGTCTCGCTCCTCTGGTTCCAAAACTTCTCTCGGGATGTGCGGCCGAAGAGAAGGGCAGAATACTCCTGCACGGCGATGTCCTGGAGACCTGCGTCTGCGCTCTTGGCCAGGCCGGAAAGATATGTGAGCATCACGGGTAAAGCCTGGTCAGTAGCCTTGGACTCATCCCGGGCCAAAGACACGAGGTTTGTCAGAGCATTGGATGTGAGCAGTGGAATTGGATCCTCGGTCGTGTTGGAGTGTAGCAGTGGTAGAAAATGCTTATACGGGTCGCTGCCCTTGAACAGAGCTTTCGCCAAGGATGGAACAGCTGTGAATGAAAGACAACAAGTATCAGCCTCTGAGCTTGCTTGTGGGATGTTATAAGAATGCATAAGTGGGCATTCTGCCGTCAACAAAGCTTTATTGTCGGCAAGTTGACACAAGAGTCTCAATATTACATACCGTCAAGGAGGTCGGCCAAAAGAACGAGAATGTACTGAACTACATTGGCATGTTTGCCGGCAGTTTCCAGAACACTCGCCTTGCCGGGACCGCCAACGAAAAGCAGTCGGTACCCGTCAATGTCCCCCTCAACGACTTCTTTGCGCTGGTCGGGCTTCTTTGCCTTGTCTACGGTACGTATCTTGGCATATTGCTCTTCGGTCAGCGTGCCGGCTCTGACGGCGCCGTCCCATGGAATTGGTCGTTGCCGGATGTTGCTCTGGAGAGAAGCTAGGTACGTGGGCGGATCGAGCGACATGGTGGCGGCGGCGGCAGCGTCGTAGTCGTCGTCGCGAGGCGACGCCTATTGTTGAGCGAAGACGGAGAGGAACAAGAAAGAGGTGCAAGGAGAGAAGACGCGCAGCCGTGGGGTAGGTTTTTTGCGCGCACGGATGGGGGATGATGCGGATGATGCGGATGGAATCGAGAGCTGTTGGCCCTTGGATGAGATGAGGTTGCCGCTGATGCAGCCCGCCAGCAAGCAGCAGCAGCCAAGGAGCGTCACAGGTTCGCGGCCACCCGTTGAACAACTCTACAGATTGACACCAATTTGTATCCGGGGATCACCCGCTGCCATGCATGGGCTGGGTTGGTTGGTTGGTTGGTTGGGTGCTGATGAGTTGGCAGGGCGGGTCTCAAGTTCGAATCCCAGGCCAGTCAGTCCCCAGCGGACCCGGGTTGAGATGCGAAATGGAGGGGTTGGGCGAAGCATCTGAGTGGGACGAGGTTGGGAGGTTGGGAATCTTGGCATCACAAATAAACATCCATCATGCCAGGCGCGCCGAGCCCTTTTCTTTCCTCTGTGCAAACTCAATTCCGAGCGTCATTTTTTTTAAAGTGCTCCTCCTAGCCATCTCGTCTCATCTGTCCCATCTCACCTCACCTCACCTCACCTCACCTCACCTCACCTCATCTCACCTCACCTTACCTCTCTTTCTTCCCCCACCCGCGACGTTTCAACGACTTCGGAAGTCGGAGTTGGGGCCGTGCTCCTCCCCATCCAGTCTTTTGACAATCCGTCTGGCCGACTTGCCGCATTCCAGACCAGCAAATTGACCATTGACCATTGACCTGCTCTGGGGAAACCATTGTGTGACCCGAGACTTGAGAC
Source organism: Epichloe coenophiala (assembly GCA_018801565.1). Taxonomy (NCBI): domain Eukaryota; kingdom Fungi; phylum Ascomycota; class Sordariomycetes; order Hypocreales; family Clavicipitaceae; genus Epichloe; species Epichloe coenophiala. The sequence goes on from JAFEMN010000008.1 coordinate 47,922, forward strand.
ATTGACGCAGTCTGCTCTTGCCGAGCCGGCCAAAACCATGCCGCATCATCACATTCCAATTCCAGCTCCAAGCTCGCCGTCATTACCGTGGGCGATGCGATGGCTGCGATGGCTGGTCTGGGTCTGGGTCGGCGCCACCGCCACCACCATGGTAGGCGCAACGCCATATCCCAGGGACGACCTTCACGATGTCGGCTCCTCCTTTCTCATGCCACGGAACTGCGCGTCCTACTGCGGTGCCGACAACCAATTCTGCTGCGAACAAGGTCAAGCCTGCACAACGCTCGAGGGCAATGTGGCCACGTGCCTGCCCGGCGCCTGGGGCGGCTCCTACACGACGACCTGGACGGTGACGTACACGAGCATCATCATGACCAACTGGATTCCCGCCCCGACACCAACGCCCGGCGTGGACTGCGTGCCCCAAGCCCCCGAGCAGGAAGCCTGCGGCCGCATCTGCTGCGCCGGCTGGCAGCAATGCGCCTACAAGACCAACGGCGGCCAGTGCACGCCCCGAGCCGGCTTCCCTGAGCCCAGCGCCGTCATCGTCGGCAGCGGCCTGCCCTCCTCGCAGGCCTCCCCGCAGGCCTCCCCGCAGGCCTCCCCGCGGGCCTCCTCGACCGCCGCCGCCGCCAACCCCACCTCCACTAGTGATGGAAACACGATTGGCGCCGATGGGAGCAACAAGGGCGGCACCGGAGGCGGTCTGAGTCCCGGAGCCATCGCCGGCATCGTCATCGGCACCCTGGCCGGTGTCGCTCTCCTCATGCTCCTCTGCTTCTGCTGCATCGCCCGCGGTATCTGGAACGCCATGTTCGCTGGCAAGAAGAAGGACGAGAAAGTCGTCGTTGAGGAGGAGCGCTACTCTCGTCACGGCAGCCGCGTGCCCTCGGCATACTCCCGACGGGATCGTCACTCGGGCTGGTTCGGCGGCCGCCCTGCCTCGGCCAGCGATCGTCGTGAGAAGAAGTCGGACGGCAAGTGGTGGTTGGGCATCGCAGGCGGCGCCGCTACCCTCCTCACCCTGCTCAATCTCAAGAAGAAGGACAAGCCTGCTCGCAAGCCTGGTCCGTCATCGCGGTACAGCGACTCATATTACACCTATTCTGATGCCACGGACATGACAAGTAAGTTCTTTCCTTTCAAAAACCCATCTCCCACACCCCATTCCCCCCATCAACCCCATCGAATGAAGCGTGCTGACCCAGCACCTCCCTCTTTCTTTCTTCTCAAGCAGGCAGCTCAAGCTCAGGAGGACGAAGCCACCGCACCGGACGAACCGGCCGCAGCTACCGTTCTCGAGACTCCCGCGGCGGAGCGTCATACTACTCCCGTGCCCCTTCGCGCCGACCATAGAGTGGCTGCTTTTCGACCGAGACGACTTCCGTGTACGCTTCATCCTACACTTCGCATCCGACGGCTCATCTCGTCTCTGCTATTGCATGAGTGGGTGCCCAATAAACAGGACTTGGAGATTTACTTGCATGAAAAGTATCCCAGATCCACATGGCAGGAACATCTTGAGCATCTATTAAAATATGAACATGGCAGAAGATTAATATATGCTCTAGATGTTCTTGCCATGTGGATCTGGGATACTTCTCATGCAAGATCTTCCAAGACCTGTTTATTGTTAGCACCCCATGAGCATGTAATGGTTCTCATCTTCTTCTCTTCTTGTGCATATGCATATACCCATTTGTTCGCCTTTCTTCTTCTTTTTACTGGCTCCGGCGTTGCGGTGGTTGTTGCATTTCGGCATATGGCTGGCCTCCTTTCGAAAACTCAACTTGAGATATCACTATTTATACTTTTGACTGTTTTTAAAAAAACTTACTCTCCCATTCGGAGGTATGAGAGCATGAGAGTTGGAAAGAATGGAATGGAATCAGCTTTCTTCATTCGGAATTTTTCTCGTTCTTTTCAAGAAAATAGGGTCGCTTTGGCAGGTAGCTTGACTGACAGGATGAGATGACGAAGGCATGGTTAGGTTAGACTTAAGATTCTGGACACGATTAGACGATGGTAATACGAGACTCCAGGGCGCACACCGCCCGCCTTCATGTAATAACGACGAAATATGTCCCATTGGCTTTGCATCATTCGTGAGATGTAGCATGGTGGGGTTCAATCGAGGCGACCTTTTTTGTAAGCCTTGTCGACAAGAATTCCCGTCATCACGGCGGAACAGCACTGGACACATCTCAAAGCACAACAGGACACGCAAGGTTGAATCGTTGCTTTTTAATCAGTTTCTTTTGTAGCCCTTTTGCTACGTGACATGCAAATGGTTTAACCGTCGCCACTCCAGAGACCCAGAAACGCAAAAGAAACAATATGTCCGGTGCCCGATGACCATTTTCCCCTCCTTAGTTCTCAACAACGTTACCCTTCTCGGAAACGTACAGACCGTCCAAGAACTGCGAGGCATGTTAGCGTTCTGTTGAATAAGGAGATGGGAATAACAAAGATTTCCTTCCCCCCCCCCACCTCCTTCAATCTCTCGTCATATTCTCCGGTGAATTATCCGAATCAAAGACAAAAGGACAATTTGTTGGGAAAGAAGCATACCTTTCGGATGTCCTTGTTGCGGACCTTGCAAATCTGCTGGATATCGGCAGCGCTCTGAGACACACGCTCCAGAGAGTTACCAGACAGGACAAGCTCATCCTTCTGGTTCTTCGACAACTCGACATCGACGCCTTCCTGCATAACGACTCGGCGGACAATCTTCTCGCCGATAAAGTTTCGGATCTCCACCTCCCACAGACCGGTCTCTTTGCTCTGGTCCAGGTTCACGTTGATGGGGAAATGTGCGTAAACATAGCGCATTTTATATTTGAAGCCCTTGGTGACGCCGATGACCATGTTTTGGATGATTGATCGGACGGTGCGCAGGGTGGCAACATTCTTACGGTTGCCATGGTGGATCTCGATCGAGATGGTGTTCTTCTTGGGGTGGCCGAAGTTGACGGCCAAGTGGCCGAGGTCCTTGGTGAGCTTGCCTCGGGGACCCTCGACGGTGACGATTCTGGTCTTGATGGCGACCTTGACTGTGCACGCAGATACGTTAGTTTTTTTTTTTTTTTTTTTTTGCCGCCCAGAATGCTGGGTCACGTCAAATCTTCAATTCCACCACATGTTGCGCCGTATTTCAAGGATCAGTTTGGAGGAAAGTTTTGCTTTTCTCTTCTGTCTGTTACAGCCTTTCGATGTTGTTGTAGCCAGTGAAGTCGAGCGTGGCCCCTTTCTTTCTTTTCTCCTTTTCGTCCCCGTCATTCGAATTCACTCGGGTATCGTTCATTGCATCGTAGGCTCTGGCGGGCGATGAGACAAGACAGGGAAAACAAACACCTCCCCTCCTCCCCCTTCTTCGAGAACGTGCGGCAACATGCTGGGGGGAATTGTCGAGTCTAACGGGAGAGAGGCGATTCACGTACCCCCCTCAGGGATTTCAAGAAGTTCCTGAGAATGAATGTACTTCATCCTGCCGGTTGTGGATTTCGGAATGTCGGTGGGTGAGGTTGTCGTAGGTCGTCGGGCGGGCGGGCGGCGGATCACGACGGGAATTGTTTGACGAAATCGTGTGGGCGGGAAAAAGTTCTAGGGCTCGCTGCACGTGAGGGCAAGATTGGTGCCGCCGAAGTTCATCCGGGTAGCCGGCCAAAGTGTTTTGAAAAAAAAAAAAAACGTGGTGGGGCCTCGAGCCGGGTGGTGATGAGTCACGTGATGTTCTCTTTTGCTCTGTGTAACCCGTCTCCATCAGCTCACTACATAGAGCTTATGCAGATGCAGATGATTGAGCGCCTTGCCCGTGAAGGAATTGACAAGTTGTTTCAAGAATCAAGGCCGAACAATACTGCAAGCTAGGCTCGGGAATTCGCGTACGAGATTTTTAACCAGTGCGCTCTCAGTCGTCTCCGTCAGTCAAGCATGTTCTAAGTTGCATGACAAGCCCGGCCCTGCTTCTGCTTGTTGGAGCTTGATGAAATCAAGTGGGGGAGCTCCACGTCCACGCGCGCCCAGCAGAACCCGCGCAAAACGCCATGTCCGAATGAACCTCCAAGCCCGACTACAACAAGTACATACGAAGGGCGCCGTCTGCCGCGACATCAACACAACAATCCTCATCACCGTCCCGCATCTGCTGCAGAAGCGTTGCAGAAGCAGTCCGATTGATCCGAGAGAGCGCGCCCCTTTCCCCAAGCCGCCATGTCCTACTTCTTCTCCACCCCCGTCGACATCGACGTCGTCCTCGAAGATGCCGACGACCGGTCCATGGTCGACGTCAAGCTCGACAAGAACCGCCGCGAAAAGGCCCCCCTCTACATGGACGGCGAGTCCGTCAAGGGCGCCGTGACGGTCCGCCCCAAGGACGGCAAGCGCCTCGAGCACACGGGCATCAAGGTGCAATTCATCGGCACCATCGAAATGTTCTTCGACCGAGGCAACCACTACGAATTCCTCTCCCTGAACCAGGAGCTCGCCGCCCCGGGGGAGCTGCAGCACCCGCAGACGTACGACTTCAACTTCAAGAACGTCGAGAAGCAGTACGAGTCGTACAACGGCATCAACGTCAAGCTGCGGTACTTTGTGCGCGTCACCGTCTCCCGCCGCATGGCCGACGTGATTCGCGAAAAGGACATCTGGGTCTACAGCTACCGGATCCCCCCCGAGATGAACAGCAGCATCAAGATGGACGTCGGCATAGAGGACTGCCTGCACATCGAGTTTGAGTACAGCAAGAGCAAGTACCATCTCAAGGATGTCATCGTCGGCAGGATCTACTTCCTGCTCGTCCGCCTCAAGATCAAGCACATGGAGCTGTCCATTATCCGCAGGGAAACCACCGGTGCTGCGCCGAATCAGTACAACGAGAGCGAGACCCTTGTTCGCTTTGAAATCATGGACGGCTCGCCATCCAGGGGGCGAGACCATTCCCATTCGTTTGTTCCTGGGTGGTTTCGATCTGACGCCCACGTTCCGCGACGTGAACAAGAAGTTTTCAACGAGATACTACCTCAGTTTGGTCCTCATTGACGAAGGTTTGTTTTCTTTTTCTCTTGTTCTTCTCTTTTTTTTTCTTTTCACTTTTGTATTCTTCTTCTGGGACCTGCCAGGTAGTTAGTTTCTCGTCGGCGTCCACCCCGAGACAGAAGTTTCTTCCTCTTTGCGCGTCGTAAAGCCTGATCCGTCACTAACAAACACATCCTCAGATGCCCGCCGATATTTCAAACAATCTGAAATCATTCTCTACCGCCAAGCCCCCGATGGAATCCCCGAAAACACCCTTGGCGGCCTGCAACCCCTCCCCGCCCCCAACGAAGCCAAGATAGCCGCTGCAAAAGCCTAAAATTCTCTCTTCTTCTTCTTCTTCTTCTTCTTAAAGGCCCCCTCCCGTAGACTTGTTTCATTGTTCCTCCGCCCTATTTTGTAAAGATTCCCATCCCCCTGTTCATTGTTCCTTATTCAGGCTTCTTTCCCTCTTGTCTTTTCCCATCTTACTTAGCATAAGGCTCGGCGTTACTGGGTTTCCAACAAAGCTTTCTTTTCTGTCTCTCCATAAATCAATTGACTGCGGTGTGAGATGTGATGTGCACCTAGAGGCTTCGCACGGTAGAAGGCTTGGAGTGGGAGACGTATTTCGCAGACATGATCTCTTCTTCATCTCGTCTTCCATGAAATCAATCAATGCCCCATGTGCCAGTGTCTGTGCCCAAGGTATCTAGCCCGTGAATCCCTATGATAAACTAAAAAAAAACGTAAAACAACAGTTGAAAAAGTTTAGTCTACAAAAACGGGTTTCATGAAACCATGGATCCTTTTTGTTTTCAATTGCGCGGACCGCGTTCAGCCCTTGCTTTTCAAAATGAGCCACATTACAGCTCCATTACATCACTTGCTTCAAACCCGAACTGATTGTTCTGGATGGCCGCGATCCTATCCAACTCTTCTTGATATTGTTTGCGAATATTCGCAAGTGAGACAACCTTGCGTTTATTGGCTCCATCACCATTCTGATGCAACGCCGGTGAGCCTTCGTCAAAGATCCATGCCTGCTTGGGGTCCACACAGCTGAGAGCGTTGATCAGTAACAAGTACTGTCTCGTCACGGGAGTGTCTAAAACATCGTCGCCGGTAATCTTGTCCCCTTGGCCCGCCAGCTTGAGTTTCTGGATGCGATCTAGGAGAACGGACGCAGCGCCGCGGTAGTTGTTGCGCTTGATACGCCATGAGTAAAGGACTTGGTGATATGGAAATCCCTGGACGACATCTGTGGTATTTCTGCATCTGGCTGCCAGGATATCGTCTACATCTTGCTGCATGCCTGGGAAGGGTAGGGAAACAAGCTCGATGTTATGATACGTTTCGCACATCTTGGTGACGAGCTTTCGAAGGCTTGACTGCCTCAATGCGTCGTCTCTGATGGACAAGAGGCTCGTGTGCGCCAGCTCGTATTGCGACGTTGCCAGTGCGGCATTGAACAGACGGCTCAGCATTTCTACTTTGGCCAACGAGTGTTCTTTGGCAATCCCCAAAAATTGTATGGCGAGTCTGGCAAAGTCTACAACGTAGGAGTACGCTTTTTGTGACTCGTAGAGTGCCACGATATGCGAATAGTACATTGCTTGACCACTGTTGAGAAGGTTCCATTCGGTGTCTCCTAGGAGTCCACAACTATGTCTGTCAGTTGGCATGCTTTCAGTACCTACAATCACAGATTAGTGTCAAGGAAGGACGTTGGGAGGGGGGGGCCGGGCACGGGACCAAAGTCTGCTTACCCATTCCGACAGCCGCCCTTCTGAAGCTGATTGCTGCCGATTCAAAGTCATTGAGCGATAAATGAACCCGGCCAAGAACATAAACAGAGAAGGGATTTTGGTCACTGAACGGGACAAGCTCCATGGCCAGATCGGCTCGACCCTGTTTGATGAGTGCACATTGAATCAATGCTGGTGAGACCTCGACATCACTGTCAGGTGCGCATAGGTTGCTTATGAGGTCTGTGATGCTGCCAGAGAGAGGTTCTTTCCGGACATCATCAAAACCAAGTAGGTGTCCGACATTGGCCTCAAGTGCGGTTACTGTTTGCGACTCGTCACTACTCTTCTTCGATTGTGGCAGGGCTCGGTCGACGTGACCAATGGGTACCGAGACCTCTGTATGGGCAAGCCACTTCAACATCTCCAGTCTCTTGAGAGCTGCGAGTAGTTTTCGGAAGACGGGCCCTATATCAACTCTATTGTGCAGAGCATCCTCCTCGTTGTCAAATTCGAACTCCATGTGCACCAAGAGAATGAGCTGGCTGAAGCAAATGTTCCATTGCAGGGCAATATCATCCTGGACTCCCTTTGTGATCAGTTTTTGGCCGAATTCGGTCAAGGGGTGTCGCAGATGTCGCCTTCTAGCTTCCACTGGTGCCGCAATCAGATCCAAAATATTTGCGTAGAGGTCATCATCGACAACAGCAAAGTTTGTGCCCAGCACCTCAACAATCTGGGCGCAGTCATCATCCGTGATTCCACGCCAGAACCCAGCCTTGTCTGAAAAGTATTGAATGCGCTCTAAATCGGTCTTGGATGACTCTTCGAATATCTCATGTCTCAATGCAGCCCGGGCAAGTTGGCTATAATTGTCAGAAAATCCGTCCACAAATGATAACCCTGCGCTGATGAGGGCTGCTTTTTGGGCGTTTTCCTCGTCTGCCGAGGATAGGTTATGGTACAGTCGTTCCAGGTCGCCGCATTGTCTAATGGCCGAGACGAGGTCGGTGCAAACAACCCACGTTACATCAGCTTCGGCGTCAAAAGCTAATCCAATCGCCTCTCCACGTTGCCGGTCAAGTTCCATCAAGAGTCGGAAGAATCGTCGCCATTGTGTTTCACTTGATGCCCGGAATTGTTCGTAGTCCATGGCTCCGGAAGAGCCTCGGTCCAGGGTTGCAGTGGCGCCCAGTACCGAGCAAATAGACTCGGCCAGGCCACGGCCCTTGCTGCTGTCTTTTGATGACCCCAGGCCTCGTTCGTATATGCATAAAGCGGTTTCCAGTGTAGCCTTGGTGAATCGCCCGGGTTGCAGAATACACTGCAGCCATTTCTCAGTTACATCCGTAGGGTCACATGGCCCGGATGTCTGGACTGGCATGATCCCCGCGTCGGGATGTACGCCATCCCAATTCTCCTCCCATGACTGCTTCATGTTTTTCCTATCAAGCTCCAGCCTCTTTACTCTGTAGGTCATATTGTTCTTCCACAGTGTCCAAAAGCTGATAGATCCTTCTGCAGGTGACGCAAGAACGAAATCGGCTAGTGTCCATATATCTGATGATGATGGCGTGGAGGGTATCAGCGTGTCTTTGGGGAACAGATCCTCCACAATAATGGTGTGAGCATCCTTGGCAATCACCTTCCAGAACTTGAACTCCCCTACCCCGATGGGTGAATAGGTCGCGCAAATCCTCTGTCCTCGACTTCGACCGACAATCTGCACCAGGTTCGCCTGGGATGGATCGATTACCCATTTCCCAACTTCATGTGTCGCTCTCTCCACGTTCAAGAGATCTCCGGTGAATAGAATGTGGCCATCATCAACATTCCAGATGCGAATTCGGTGGTCTAGGCAGACGGTGATGGCAAACAAGCACTCCTCAAGTCCAAAATTTGTAACTTGCACAGATGTGGCGGCACTGTAATCCATATTGACCTTTCCATATTTGATATTGTGACTGCCTTGGAACGGTAACAAGCTTCGTAAGTTCTGTGCCCAGCCCTGGACGTTGAAAAATGACTCCTTCCAGACACCCAGAGATGCTACAGACTCTTGTTAGTACGAGACATCAACATAGGAGTTCACGCCACTCACTGTCGTCACTTTTCGTTTTATCAAAGCGAATCATGCCGCCGTCACTCACCGTGACGAGCAATGTGTTGGCCGTCACTGCAACCAAGCGATGCGGACTCTTGAAACTCAACCCAGCGGGCGACTGAACCTTGCATAGCTCCGATAGTACTGCGTCGAGCGCAGTCCTTTTCCTGAAAAAGTCTGGCCGTAGGGTAAACGTATACAAATGCGACGATTGATCCAAGACGAAGACACAAAGTGCGTCATGTTCTTCCGGGTCGGAAAAGGCCACACAGCTCGCTTGTATAGGTACGCCCAAATGGAAGTTCAATACCAGTGGCGTATCGACTGTTTTATCCTTTTTGTACACATCCACTGCCCTGATGCTCAGCACAGAGCCATCCTCGAGAACCCGCCACAGGAAGCTACGCGGCGTGTCATGCCATTTACGGTTGTAGATTGAAGAGGCAGATGCCAGATTCTTGATTCGAAACGTCGTCTCGTCCTCGGGCGATGAATCATGAGCAATGCGTCGTTGGCTGCGGCTGTTGTCATTTTTTGAAGGTACTCGGATGTTGACGACTGATGTGGCAGCGGGAGGCTCGAGGTTCAAGCGTGTCTCTTTGAAGAGATACTGGATCTCGCCTGAATCCATCTCGCCTCCATAAAGCAAACTGCAGACAATTTTTACTTGAAAAGCAGGAGGTTGAAGTTTTATGCCGAGTCGTCGTCGTTAACTGCTGTGCGATCGCGTTGGTTCGCAGATTTCAGTCCCGAGCGTCTCAAGGGTCGCGACCGCGCTAACCGAAAGAGGAAACCAGCTCGGGCTTGGCGTACCCTACACTTCATGTCGATTTCCAAAGATACTTGGATCAAGTTGTACTTCACCACTACATCCTATATTTCAAGTTCAGTAATTCAACTGTCATTGGGGCAGCTTGTCTTTACCTGGAACCTGCTCGTTACTCAACCTGCGATTGACCCAAAGACCTAGCGCAGCTCCAACGGACGATGTCACATCTCAACACTTACGAATCACCACAAAAAGAAAATTGTCAAGGTTAATCTCTCAATTTGAAGCAACTAGATATAATGTCAACAAGGTAGCTAAATTGAAAAGCAACGAATCAAGCCATACAACGCCAGAAATTATGCGACTCCTCATGAAAATCCCATTTGTTATCTCATCCTGAAAACAATTCGAGTCTCTAATCTAATCCTTTTCCATATCCTTAGGCGCGGGATCACCAATGCCATCCTCATTAATGGCGAATAGGGTATCACTCTCAGGTAGACATGGACTATCATAGATCTTGGCGATCCTTGTCTCTGCACGTCCCTTCTTCAAGCTGATGCGAGTCGTACTTGCGTGTGCGATGATATTACCGCCGATAGGCTTCTTCGGGTCCGGGTTGAACATTGCACTTGGCCCCCCATCCACCTGGGCAACAACCTGATTCGTTATCACAACAGCAATCCCGAACTCGTCTGCCAGCCTTTGTAGGCTTCTCATGAATTTGGCTAAATGTGTCTGTCGATTCGAGAGTTCTCCTCGGCCACAGAAGTCTGTTCGATAAAGGGATGTGGCACTATCGACAATGAGAAGAGAGAATCGTGTCTCGCACATCATGGCGGCTGCTTGATTCAGCAATTGCAGCTGATGATCCGAGTTGTATGCACGGGCATAGGCAACATTATCCAGCACCTCCTCACCTGACAACCCAAAGCGATTCGCAACGGCAAGCAGTCGAACAGGCCTAAAGGTGCCTTCAGTGTCAATGTATAGACATTTGCCTTCACCGCCTCCCATGTCAAATGGGAGCTGGCATGTTACAGCTAATGTATGACAAATCTGGCTCTTTCCTGTGCGAAACTCTCCAAAGAGTTCTGTGACTGAACCGGTCTCAACTCCACCTGCGAGGAGAGTGTCTAAGTTCTTGGAGCCGGTTGTGATAGAAATAAGTTCACTGCGACGCTGGTGCATTTCGGTAGCCGTCGTGAACCCCATGGGGACCAGTTTCGAGGCTAGGGAAGGGTGAATTAGCTTATAAAGACCCGCGAAAGGGCTTGATATACAGTGGTTCATACCTTCTGCTAAAATCTTGATTGCCTTTTGCTCAGAGATGCCTTTGAGCTGTTCCAGCGTTCTGCGAGGGGTATATGCTACGGACTCGACCGTATTGAAACCTCCGTCCATGACGAGTTGGATATCGCGTTTCGTCAGACCAGCAATTCCCTAAAAGAAATAACCATCAGCTCCATATTTCGAAGTTTTGTAGGACTTGCGCGTGAAATACCTCCAACGCTGTGAGAGGGGTTGGAGCCCCAGGGCCAGTCATGCCTCCGTCCTCGCCCGCTTGGGCTTCATCGTACTCCTCCGACATTTCTTTGTATCGTAATATCGAAATCGCAAGTCGAAATTTTCCAAGATTGTCCACTAGCGTCGAATTCTTCGCAGCCGAGGACAATTAGGCTATGGACCGAAGAAATTAAAAATTGGGAATGGGGAGTTGATGTGTCAATCGCGGCGGAACGCGTCTTGGCCAGGCACCAACGCCACCAGGCGACGTCAAGTCACGTGGACGCACACTCCAGGAAGTGTTTTGCGCATTACAAGCTATGAGTAAATCTGTGATCACTTGTCATACGAAAAAAAAGGGACACATATGTGTTTGTATCCGTCTTCGTTTATTTGCGACATAAAGCTATGATACAATAGCTACTTCGTGTGTCGTGTGTCGTGCGTGACCTGTTCTCCATCTGCAATTTACATGCCATGCCATGCCAAGCAAGTGCAAAAAGTCAAAATTGCAAACCAATAACACCATGATGCAGGTCCGAGGCTGACAAGTGTAAAAATATAGAAAAGTAAAATAAGAAAAAACTCCATCATGTAATGATATCGCTGCTCATCTAGCTAATGACAATGCGACGAGACTCGTGCTTCTTAGCCTTGGGCACGATAATGCTCAGGATACCATTCTGAAAACTGGCGGACACTCCATCCTGATCAACACGATTGGGGAAGTTGAAACTTCGGGAGAACTCGCCAATCTTGCGTTCGGCCAACCAGTACTTGGCACTGTCTACGGGCTTCTGTGGTTGAGCAGGTTGGTCGACTTCAACCGTGGTAGAGGCCGGAGTTCCGGGAGCGGATTCCTCACCGTCCTCATCTTCAACGGTAGCTTGTCTTGCATTCTTTGTTGTTCTCTTGCCGTCGGAAAGTTGGGCCTGGCCAGCAGGTGAAGTGCCAGTGTATCTGCGCTCTGATTTGCCTCGAATATTGAGGGTTTGAGGCTCAGTGAAGTCAATGCTGACATCTTCCTTGTTCACCCCGGGAAGTTCACCGTGGGGCTCGTACGTCTCGGCAGTCTCGCGCACATCAAAATTGGGCTGCCACTGTGGTAGACTGGTAGCGCGAGTGTATGGACGGCTAGTCTTTTCGTCGCTTTGGCGAGAGTAGTTGTTATAGTCGTCGAGGAGGCGGAAGAGAGGGGTAAAGGACTTGTCCTGGTTGTACAAGGCTTGAGGGAAGAACGCCATGTTGTGCGGAGTGATGTTCAGATACTTGGAAGGATCAGGATGTGTCGTGTCTGCGTTTAAGAAGTGGATGTGACGTGATGAAACGAGAATGGCCGAAGATGTTGGGCGTTGGGATTGTTGCTGTAATGGGTGTCGTAGTTGTCTGTCGAGTGACAAATTCCATTCGGACTCGAAAGGACTTGACGGCTTGTTATATAGTTGTCATGAAACAGCTGTGGAATGGCAATGAATGTGCTAGAGCTCGCCATTCCGCAGTCTGTTGCTGACACCGGTTCATCGGGACACGTCGAGAAGCGGATGGCCGGTGCTGGAAGCTTCTGGGGAATCTGGGGGGGGATGGCCTTGTGGGGCCAAGAAAGAAAGTTCTGGTTGCAAGCGCGAGTACGGAGCTGCCAGTGCGGTGCCCCCCCTCCCCTCCCCCGCGCTTTTGTTACGTCCTCGGTTCCTGACACAGTTCCGAACTCCATGCAGTCATGACGTCACACTTTGTCCATCGTTGAAGATATCCCCCTCTACATGATTCGTATACCTCGTGCAGTAAGTTTCAAAAATGGTTCATCGCGCGTTTCTTTTAAATACTTCACTTAGACCACCAAGAGCAATGTCGTTGCCTGCGTACGCAGACGTCATCATTAAAACTATCTCATTACTGACATGATCGTGCTCTCCTGAGAATAAAAAAAATTTAAGCAGAACTTTTGGCTTTTGCATTTCCATCGGTTATACGGATTACGTCCTGCATGCGCCAAAATGTTGATAAGCACCACCTTCGGTAGTTAAAAGTGACAACCTCTTTTATCCAATAACTCCTCTCCACAGAACCCATCTAAGAATGATTCCGCCATTGTCCCACCCTTTCATAGTAATCCTCACCCTGACTACGAACAAGATTGCAATGCACCTCGAGCCCTAAATCCCAAGACACCGCCCGAACTGGAGGCTGCCAGCCGAGTAAGCATTCGTAAGCTCATCGTGCCATCGAGAATTTGTAATTGTGACCAAATCATGCATAGAAGCAGAGACACAGCTATGCTATGGCTGTCAAGCCTTGTTCAATCAGCTGACGATCCCGTGCGTATCAACCATGTATCATTCCATATTCTGCCAATCAAGTCTTGAGTGATCGTATGAATGCGTCAAAAAAATTGCCAGTATGATTCATCCGTCATTGAAATGGCCGCATTGGTAGATATACGGGAGCAAAATCCATTGGCGCTCGGTCCGCAGGTGCAAATGATGTTGAATTTGGTACTCGGTTGAACAGTCCTATCAGTCTGCGACCAACTGATGGTTCTATTTCAGTACCGTCTCGAGCGATTTTGACTTCTCGATTCGAGTTCCAGGGGTTGCGCAAGCCCCTCGTGCGGAAGAAGGGCAAGCGGGTTGTCGACAACCATTCCAACTTGAACGGTTTACCCCAAGTCTTGACCTCTTCCTCTGTGGCAACGCTCTTCTCACTCGTCGTCTCGCTCTCGACATCTGAACCCGCTTCGGATTCGTCCCGTTCTGCTTCCCAAAAAATCGTCCCCCTTGCAGAGTCATCGATAATTTTGCCTCTTGGAGCATATTCAGTCGCATCGGTAGGAATCGCTTTCAGCATGTCTACTTCAGATGCTATCATAACCTTTGGGGAAAATTCAATCGCAGCTGCAGGATCATCGTTCATCTGCGATTGCATGCGCGCGTATCCGAAATATTCGCCAGATTTATTCGCTGAGAAAATCAAGTAGACGTTGTCCGCATCCTAATTTAAATCAGCTCGCAGGACGCGGAACATTATCAGATCGCTACTTACCTGAAACGCTCGGTTCAAGCTTTCTTCGTTATGAGACTGAGTCGCCCAAAGCCCAGTCCTTACACTGAGATCTAAATCCTCAGTGGTCAAACTTTTCAGAATGAAGAATTTGTCACCATTGGACCGTGTTTGCACGTCCTTCGTAGGTTCAACCACGGGGTTTGTGACCTCATTATTTCCGGTAGCTGTGATTTTCTCCTCACCCGTCGAAGCCTCGTCTTCCACGTTGGGCTGTTCAGATGTGGCGCCCGAGACTGCTTCTGCTGCTGGAGGAATCGGAGCAGTGGTCCCTGAAGAACCTTCGGTGTTTCTCCGCAAACGGCTAACAAGACGGACGGATTTGAATTTGGAATCATGAAGCTTCGGCTGTGCTGTAGAACAGGTGGCTTCGTCTTTGTAATTGGCGAATGCACAATTGCTCTTGGAAATCAGGAACACAGATTCCATGCCAGGAGCTTCTTGGCAGATGTGTTGAACCAAGGCCATGAGATCCGTCTGCGGTGGAAGATTTCCGATCCAAAGGGCATGGCCTGTCAGTTATTGGTCAGCTAGTTATTTCTTTCTGGGGGAGGTTTTTTTTTTTCAAGTTTCACATCGTCATCTTACCACTTTGGCGTGGCTTCCGAGGTGGGCCACGAACGACTCTTTGTTCAGCTGACGAAACATCTAAGTACGTGGTTAATATAGAGTTGACATTATATGAATGTGTGTATTACCTTCATTGCGACTACTCCTGTTCGTATTTCCTCCTCTGTATTGAGAGATCCGAACATCTGATTTCGATGCTCCAACCATGTATGACCTTGACGAGACATTTGCAGGCATCATGGACGCATGTTGAGAAAAATGGCCTCCCTGCTGATGAAAGAAATTTGACTGAGCATGATTCATAATCATTTGATTCGGATAGTATACCATATTCGAGCGGCCGTGCATTTCTGGTTGACTGTGCGGATGAGATGAGTGGCCACCATGAAAGAAAGGAGGTAATTGGGTCTGCCCAATGTAGTATGGATGAATGGGCATTGACATCGATGGTACTCCAAATGCAGTCATTGGGGGTAGTTGATGGGTCATTGGAGACGTTGCCGGGTTGTATGGCTGACCTGACCCGTGCATATAATGAGCAGTCTGGTGCGGACGATGATTCATGGGAGGCAATGCGTTGCCCATGGGTGTCAACAAATCGAAGACACCTTGATAAGCCTGCTGGGTCGTTGGTGAAGCCATGCCCAATTCGGCGAACGGTTGTTGCAAGGCAGCGCCGTAATTGTTTGGAAGCATGTTTGTTTGATCTTGATTCCCACAACCCGCTGCTGACGGCACCTTGTTCCCTCGCAACGGAGCTGCAGGTGTTGGCGACTGGCCTGAAGGATCCAGTCGACTGTCGTGACCTTTGTTGGCTGATTCTTGCATCTGGAGATTCGCTTTGCGTCCAGAAATTGATGAAGCCGCTCCAAGTTTAACCGGCGACAGCGATGTGTCGTCGTGATCTTGGCCACAGGTAAAACGCCAGAAACCCAGCTGCAGATTTTTGCAAGTATTCACTCAAGTTTTCGTGTAGGTTTGAATATTTTCAAATGAATGTAAAGCTCGATGGCGACGGCAAGATGATGGTCAACTTCAGTTTACCAGTACGGACTAGTCTCGTCAACCTAGATGAGCTTCGAGGCTCAGTAGAGCTTTCCTATGCGGTATCGATGAAGAGATGAAACGCTTTTCTGTTTGCAACAAGTCTTGTTCGCAAGTGTTTGAGATGGTTGAAAACTGAAGTAATGGCGGGAAACACTTCAGCAAGTCGACAATATCGGAATGGATCGATAATTTATATCATCAGATCGGAGAAGCGGGAAAAGATCTCGGGGAAGAGAGGCAAAGTGAGTTTGCTGGGCTGGCTGGGCTGGCAGAGATAATGATCCAAGGAGTACAGCTCCGAGTCCCAAGATGCCAAGACGTGAAGCGCTTTGTTCGCAGCGAGGATGACCGAAGTTTCCAAATTGAGATCCCCAATGTCGACGTGAAATACAGAACTGGGCCCAAGGGCAGTGAGCAAAGGCGCAAAAGTCGATGAAGAGAAGGTCTCAGTCGAGTACAGCAAAGGGCAAGGATAGATAAATGATGAGTGTGCGGAAATTCTCAGGCAATAGGAAGAATGAAAGTGTGAAAAGCCGTGAGTGCTGAAAGACGCAGATGGTGAAGCTAGGTATTACCTAGGCCTGATAGGTCCTATCGGTCTTGAGTCGTTTGGATCGCAGAACAATTGGGATTGGGGGGCGAATTTTCAGAAATCGATCCTATGTAGTTTCAAATGGCTTGAAAGAGCCGACCTCGTAACTTAATGGGGCAGGAATGTTCAGCGGAGGACAGGGCTGAAAAGAGACGTTACAGCAGATCTGTCAAGTAACAGGACTCAGACCAGATGAGCTGGGGAGGTGTGAGGGGAAAATGTGGTGAGATATCCAGGCATCAAATTGCAACAAGCCAGGTCTGTCAATGCAGAGAGCGCGTTGGAGAGGAAATGTCCCGTGGTCATCACTAGCAATAGACGATTTTTTTGGGATGGTGACCGGGGGGGACTAGCAGCACGTATGTAGTCAAAAGGCTCCGGTCAGGAACAAGCGCAACTTGTCGGTATCGATTTGCCACCCAAGCTGTGGGTTTCGGATTTTCGGATTCAAGCAGTGATGAGCTTTCATGCAAAACACGGTCTTTCCGGAGAGAGCGTGAGGGCAAGAAGAAGGGGGGGGGGGGTGTATTTGAATGCTAGCGAACGTTTTTGGTGCCAGACGGATGAGTCTCAGACGGTTGTGCCTTCCCCGTTGTCTAAGCCAGCAGCCTTGGCGCTTTCCCAAATGCAAGTACAACGTAGAGACTGGGAGGGATGCTTGCCATCTCGCCAAGTGCGGGCATCTGTCCGAATAAGGCACTTGGAAGACGCCCGGTCTCTTGAAATGAAGCTTGACCTGACCCATGTACTCCGCATCGTATCATGGTCCTGGCCGCTGCTCGACGGGGCTTCGCCTACAAATCGCTCCTTCTTTGTAAGAGCGTTACATGTGCCAATGCTCGATGCCAACGGTCATGACACTTTTTCTGGCACAGCACCGTAATGGGCTAAAATTGGCCGGCCAGACACTCGGAGGTGTGCCCATATCAAGCTCGACTGACGGCCGCCTTAATTCGACGAATGCAAAGAAAAGATGGAGCAGGACCCTGAAAATCCAGTCAATGGCTATGTCGACGGATGACCCAAACATGAAAGACTTGTCTCTTTTCGCGGCCGAGCATGTGCATTGTCGAGACTCGATGACAGAGCTCAGCAAGGATCAAGACCCGCTGACGCAAGACACGCAAGACTGGTTCCAGGCAGGCGGATGGGCCATTAGGCCATTGGGCGAACATGCGCGCTCTCAACGGACCCCTGATCTTGTTCCACAGTACGCTACTGCCCAAGGGAGCTCGAGACGGCATTTGCCCACCATCACAGGATGCGCGCATGTACATACATTTTAGTACGGACTTAGTGCCAGGGTATTACCTGCCGGCCGTACTGCCCTTGTCTGAGCGGGTGTGAACCGGGGATGACAAATTGTACCTCGCTATGTGCAAGGGGTGTCGGTAAGGGTTGTTGTTGCCGTCCCGCTGCCCGACGACAACTCGCCGTTGATTGGACAATGAGGGAAGACTGAACAAAGCCATGGGATTTCTCAACTTTGCCATCGCTGATGCAGATTGAAAAAAATCCCCATCATCGCTTTGGAATACGATGACAGAAAAAGTCTTATTATTCTGATGACACTTTCGACAATCGTGCCGCGCTGCCGTTATCAATCCGACTACGGATCCGTACTGTACGAGAGCCCACATATTATTATCCTTGTGTAATACCCGATGTGTAGGATTCCGGCGCAGGCGTACATCGCACAGCCAAATTACTTCTTTGCAAGCCCACGACTCCATATTGCCGATAACCCTCGGCGGTGCAAGGCTCGCCTACAGTAGTGCGTACGGACGTATTAGTGCCATGCCTAGTGCTATTCTGAGGCTTTGGTAAGGGCTGGCAAAGCATGACGCCGCAATAATAAGAGCTGTGGCCGCGCGGGTGCAGGAACTCACATGGGTAAAGGGTGGTGGGTGGTGGGTGCTACCGGTTTGACGGCAAGCGGATGAAGCAGATCAAACGGAATGGTCTGGCAGCGGTCGTAGAAAAAAAAAATGATGAGGTCATTCGGCATAGACTGTGTGTGTCCAGAAAGCCACGCCCACCCGCAGGGTCCAATCTCTCGCCCGCGCGATTGAGCCTGTCCGTACGTATTTCCGTATCGCGATTTGCCACCCGCATTTGCGATGAGAGCAGGGAGCGTTCCGTCTTCGCTTTGCTGGCCGCCAGCTGGCTGACTTTCGCTCCACGGCGGCAGTGCCTTTCTGGGTCTGGCGGAATGACGTAGCTCTGCTTTGCTCTTCTCTTCTCCCGAGTGTTATCCTGTTATCATTAGCGTTATTAGCGCAACACGGGCACAAACCCGTCCCTGGTTCTTGTCGTCATCACCCTGGTTTATGTAAGCCGAGGTGCAAATGCTTGTCTGATGCGTCTAACAATGCTTGTACATTGGAGACACCATCATTGAGGTGGCTAGCGCAAGTGTTCGTTCCCGTGTCTGGTTCGTGAAACATCCAACACCAACCAGTATGGAAGTCCCAGTTACCAGAGTGCCAGAGTACATACATGTCTTGCCATGTAGTGTGCGCAGTGAAGTCAGGTACCTGGCCAAGTGGCTGAGGCCTGCTCCAGTCATGACGTCAGTGCAGCCAATGAACCACTTGCCGCGACACCATGGCATTTCTCGGACGTGAGCATGTAGTTTTGCATCAGGGTCGGCGGAAATTGCCCGGAACTCGGCCTTTCGACCACGTCATCACACATGGAAACAAATGGGCTTCTTTTTTCGAATTTGGTACTCGTAAAGAAATTCAGACCATTCATTGCAGATGCTTTGCTTCAGTCTCCCAGGGTAAGTCACGTTGTGGGAATTATCTTTTCCCGCGCCCGCTACCCTACATCTTCGACAGCAACACCAACTCGCTCGCTGAGAGAAGAAAGCGATCGTACGTGTAAATCGCAGGCCCCGTCAGTCTGACCTGATTTACACAGTCGCGGGTGCCCATCTTGAAATCATTTGAAAATAAAAAAAATGATAGACAACTCCAAAACCACGGATCACCGCCCACCTTATAAAACGAGTCAATTTCTCTCGGTACCTCTGATGTGCAATTGCATGTTAGTGATCCCCCAACAGCGACAAGTAAACCGTGCACAAAGGCATACCGGACTTAGAACAAACATCTCCTGACACAATCCTGTATTCGTAATATCCCATCCATTTCAACTACTTCTAGAGCAGAGCTGTTATACAAAGGAGCCGACGACAGCAACTCTTCCCGTCTAATCCTGTTTCATTGGCAGAATGGACTCCTCGATTCCGTCTTTTGTAATGATGAGCATCTGCAATGCGTCACCCACCTCAATGTGGCGCTCAACTGCACCGTCAAATGCATCTTTGATGATGGTTTCGACCTGGGAGCGGGACAGAGGATGACGCTCCCTCTCCTTCAAATCGTGACCCTCCCCACTTCCAGGTACGTACTGGTTCTTGAAATTGACCTGATTGTCTAGAAATGGCATGATCAAGCTGCCAGCAGCACCACCAGCTCTGCACTGCTCACGCTCGTAGCTGCCAACCGGATCGTACGAGTAGACAGCACCCTTGCCTTCCTCATCAAGACCTCCCAGCATCGCGGTGACATAGTAAGGGAAGAATCGCTTTCCGTATAGAATCGTCGAAAGGCGCTTAGCGCACGCATTCAGGGTCATTGGCTTGCCATGGCGGTAGCGGTAGATCTTGCAGATGGTGTCGAGCTGGTCTCTCAGGGCAGCCCCGTCGGCAGCAAAGCCACACACTGAAAGCACAATAGTGGCATCGTCTTGTGAAGAGTTTGAGCCACCAATCTTGAATACTTTGGGGGCCATGCGCGAGTTGATGCTGTAACCGCTCGTGTGTCTGGTATCTCCAGCCATGATGGTGAAATCGGCGCCGGCGATGCCCAATGTTGAGCCACCATTGTCGGTGTAGCTGGTCTAAGAATCAGTAATATGCAGGAGGGGACATGAAGGAAATCGGCACATGAAATTGTATTGACTAACGGATTGAATCGATGCTCTCGTGGCTCTCCTTTGGTTCTGGGGGTATCCGAGAAGGAGTAGTTGGGGCCATTCATGACCGGATTTTGGCTGAACATGGCTGCCATGATGGAGGCAAAATCGACGTTGCGGGCTTCTTGTTGTTCGGATTCAAGATACTGCCAACGGTTCGAGATGATGGGATGAGTTGTTCGATGGGACGGACGTTTCGTTGGATGCTGCCAGGCTTGCACGCGTCGTCAGGTCTGCAGCCTTGCCAGTACTGCTGCTTAGGAGTCCAGCTGGAGGAGCTTGGCTGACTAAGAAAATTGGAGCAGAAATGCACGTTCCCCCGATCAGGAAGCCGAGGCCCCTGATATTATTAGTCCTAGGCTCAATTCCACATCCAAAGTCGTCCCCTTTGTCCTTGATCCTGGTGCTTCAGATGCTCCTTTAAGCTGTGATTGATCGCTAAAAGAGCACCGCGATGCGTGATATACGCGCAAAAGCGCTCCAGCGCATTGCTGCCCTTTCGGCAGCAAGCTCCACCACGTCCTTCGACAAGTCCGACCTTGACAAGCTGTGTCGAGCGTGCCATTCAGCACGAGGTCGAGAATGCAACCATGGAGGATATAGCACGAAACAGGCCGGAGCGTTGGGCCGAATTCCCATGGTTTGTTCTTAATTTTGTTTTTCTGCTACGTTTCGGAGAGTGAAATGTATGGTTAACGGAACTATAGTCAATTCGCGAATTCGAAGTTCTCCTGGCCCTGTGCAAAACCGCCCCTAATATCCAGTCCAACCTGAGCGCACAGAAGCTTTCGTACCGTTTGATCCCCTACTTACTCGAAGCGCATATCCAAGTGTTTGCTCCGTCTCCGTTCTTCCGCAAAATCGAACCGTCACCCACTGAGTCCCTTGCCTTTCATTTGACGGCGGCCCTTCTGTCTCTCGGCATCAGTTACATCGATCTCAAGGAGACCGTCACTGACGGAATCTGGGCTTTCATGAATGCATGCGGGCGAGCGATCGAAAGCGTTCTCTCACCACAATCCACAGACTTGGGTAGTCTTCCTATTGACGATGCGATCCGGACTGCTACCATTGCCCTAGCTATCCTGGGGTTCCTAGACGCGGCGTCGGCTCAAGCAGATTTTTGGAAGGCAGGGGGCAGATTGGGTTTGATCCAAAAGATCAACCAGCTTCTATCCGAGCCATTTCTCGTCGCGGTGGAGACATCGTTGTCGACCATTCGAAATACGCACTCCCAAGGCAACGAGGTTCGAGAATGGAAGCGATTGCTCCGTCACTATACATCCCACAGACGACCACTTGGTGCCATGCTTCTCCAGCGTAGCTTCATGTGGCTTGTCCTCTCGAGTACATCCTTGATGGTTGCTGATGGATCTGATCTTCGTAAGAGCCACATTCTGGATTTACTCATGTCCGGAGAAAATCTTGCCTTGAATGACCAGCGTCAGCTCCTGGACGGTGACCTGAGATCAATTGAGGTGTATGCAGATATTGCTGCTGAGCAAATGGAGTACCTGGAAGCCGGTGCAGATTTTGTTCGCCTGGGGTCTCCGGACCAGCAGAAATTGGCATATGATGTGAAGGCTGCGGCCATGATTGCCCACATGAACTGCTCATTTCTCAACGAGGACACAGCTGATGCTGATGTTTTGATGAACTGGCTGCAAGAGTCTCTTGAGGACCCATCACAAATGTCTGACCCTGGCTTGGCCGCTGTTGTTTTGCGATGCATGGCGTTGATCTGTCGAGTTTCACCCACCTATACGGCCACTGTTAGTCTGGCACTTCCTCGCTTCTTGGTCCAAGCCACCCCTTACGGTGATACTGCCAAGGTGGCATCGAAGAGCCTGGCATATGTTCTGAAAATGCTTTCAAAGGATGCAGTCATTAGTACTCTTTATTCCCTCGGGAATGTTCTTAGCCCAGACACAGAGGCCGGAATTCTCAATGCCCCCGCGAATACGAATCTCGGAAATGGTGAATACACGGCGCCAGAATACAGCCGCCGTCATTCGACTGGGAGTTCCATCTCACTTCTGATCAACGGCGAGCAGGAGACTGCTGTTGTCTATGGCAATGTAGTGCAGGCCATTTGTACCATCGCCACATCTTGCGATGACGAGAAGATAGTCGCCTTGGCTCAATCTATGCTCCTACAGAAGCTCGACAAAGTGAATGCCAGTGTCGACACCAAGGTCATCACTGGTGCGGCCAAGCTTTCTCTCCACGGCGGACAGCTTGAGTTTCGTTCACTGCTTAAGATGTACAGTAGACTGTGTCACATTGGTGTTCTCGACCGCAAGGACTTCCTCTTGACTGCAGTGATGAACGCGCGCACGTACATATCTGCCAATTTGCCTCGTGATTCGCCCCTCTTTACCATATATTGGGAGCATCTCCTGGATGCTGTCATTTCTTTGGGCGATGCAGAATCTCCTCACCACACAAAGGAGTCTGACGTGCAACTTGCAGCCCAGGAAATCGCAGAGCTTGTACACCCTCTAGCTGTTTTCATGTCCAGCAATGACCTTGCGTCGAACCCAATCGACGATGACGAGGGATCTTCGCTTGTTAAAGATGCGTGGTTCAATATTGTCGTCCATGGATTCACCGCTTCTACCGACCGTGGCCAGAAGTATCTCAATGAGCTTCGGACCATTGCTGTTCATTCGCCACCTCTCGTCACTGGCGAGCGAACTGAGCAGGTTGAAAGTGACATTGAACTCAACACAGTCTTGAGACGTGCGAACAGTGGAGAGCGAGAAGCAAACCAGAAAAAGCTTCTGATCGAACTCATCCCAGCCAAAGCTGCCGATATTAAGAGTCTCAGCTATCGAAAGGTCATCTTCTTTCAGGCAGCCTATCTGGTTGAAAGTTTGCGCGCCGATGCTGGAGAGTGCACAAAAGTTTTGTCCTATTTCCTGGAGCCGAGCATGCGAAAAGGAGAAGTAAGCAGCACAATGGAAGGCATCGCTTCTGCCGTAGTTGAAAAGTATCTGAGAAAGATTCTTAGTGTCTCTGAGCCAATTTTCTCGGCTCAGTATGCTGCTGAGCAGCTTGCTACCATTTTCTGCGTTTGCTGCCATCGCATTGAGCGAGTCCAGCAAGCCGCATTTGCATGCGCTGATCGAATTATTCGAGACGTACCTTCAGTCCTGTGCCAGAGGAAGTCGCTGTTTGCCCTGCTCGAATTGCTCTCTCTAATGTGGTCAAGCTGCCTCGAAGCCGAAACGGACCTGTATGCGCCAAGGTCCTTATTCAAATCTGACATTGGTAAAGTGGCGGTTGAGCTCTCTGATGACTACGACTTCCGCCGATGGACTCTAGATACACTCAACCGTAAAGCAAGGGTTTGGGTCAATGCAGCCATCAATCTCGCTCCAATGGACGTCAAGGGCTTGTTGCAGACCTACCTCTCGGACTTTGATGATGAAGGAACATATGGGCACATCTCGCTCGGCAGATCGTTCGCTCTCGAGCTTGGTTCCATGATTCCATCTACCGACAACCGTCTTCAGTCCCTTGAAAGGGTTGGAGACTGTAACATCAACACAGACTCGGATTTCATCGCGCAGTACACCACGAGACAAGAATACCGATATGGTGAAACTTTACCAGATCGCGGAACCGAGCTCATGAGCTTCATGGCTGTGAATCAGCGATCATCCTTCTCTCAAACCAATGTTACGGAGAGTGCCAATGCCGCCACGGCGTTGGCTCACGTAGAAGCTCGCATTCTGAGCAAGAAGGCAACCTCTTTGAATGAGGTACGGGATATGTTGAGAAGAGCCGCAGCTTTG
Organism: Epichloe coenophiala; assembly: GCA_018801565.1. NCBI lineage: Eukaryota > Fungi > Ascomycota > Sordariomycetes > Hypocreales > Clavicipitaceae > Epichloe > Epichloe coenophiala. Next base: position 72,112 of record JAFEMN010000008.1, read on the forward strand.
CTCTGCCGTAGCCATCGAGACGAGGCTTCTGTCGCTCGATACCTCGTCAGCATTCCCTTCGCATTGTTCACCAAGCAATCCATCAAACTTGGTACTTCGTTGTGGCTTGGCGTTATGAATGAGAACCCGCGACTCGAGGCGAAGTTGCTGAATAGCATTGCCCAGCAGTGGGAGTTCACGATTGCTCGAAAAGTCGGTCTTTTCAGTCCGGCGTTGGCGCACCCGGATCCCTTCTTCCTCAAGAAAGAGTTTAGCCCCAGCGATCTCGAACTGATGGCAAAGAAGCGACAAGCAATCCACGACCTATTGTCCCCGCACACGAGGCTTTTGCATTTTTTCAACAGCCACTTCAGCGCTACTCGCCTGGGCAGCAGTGATACGGAGAGGGTGTTCATGCGTATGCTGGACCTCACGCTGACGGCGCTCAAGGACGGGCATTCTCACCCCATGGCGCGAGAATTGCGGTTCCAGGTCGTTTTGCTGGGCCTCAAGGTACTACGGTCGAGCACCGCAATTGGAGCGACCGCGCAGTGGAGGTTCAAGGAGAAGATTCTATCTGCAGGATTGGGTTGGTTCAGAAATGCTCCCAAGTGGTCCTTCGGGAGCAACATCCTGCAGTTGAAGACCGAGTTCAAGCTCATTGCCGACGTATTGGCCGCCATGAAGATGGTCTCATTCATTGGAGCGCACACTGTTGGTAATGTCAAGTCCTTGCAAGCAAAGGAGCAGCTGCTTCAGTTGCTTCTCGAGAACGAACAGTCTAGATTGGCAGTATGGATCAGCCCGATGAGCCAACATGGACTGCAACTATCGGCGCAGAACACCTCCAAGGCCTCAGTTGAGAATGCACTGCTGCCTCTCGTGAAAACCGCTTGGCAGCAGGATCCTTCGATTGCAATCGAGCTTACTAGCAGGTTTCAATTCCCGCGACTTCACAGGGAAGTTAGGCAGCTGTTGTTGTCTTTCCCAGACGAGGCGATTGCAGATCCGGAGGCCTTGCCCCTCATGTTTGGTGGGCATCTTCCCGATGATGTAAACTCACAGCTCAAGGCAAGTACCTCATCTTTCGCTCTCTTCCGAATGAATCGCGCACACCCATGGGAAGTTCCGGACTCTAACGTAGCTTTAGTATCTCCTTGTCTGGGAGCCAGTAAATCCTCTCACGGCTGTAACCCTGTTCTTGCCTGCGTACAAGGACCATCCGTTTATTATTCAGTATGCCATGAGGGCTCTGGAAAGCCACTCTGTTGATGTGACTTTTTTTTATGTCCCTCAAATTGTGCAGACGCTTCGATATGACAGTCTCGGCTACGTTGAGCGGTATATCCTCGAGACAGCGCAGTTCTCTCAGCTTTTCGCCCATCAAATCATTTGGAACATGAAGGCCAACTCGTACAAGGACGATGACGCCCAAGTGCCCGACGAAATCAAGCCCACCCTCGATACAGTCATGGGCAAGATGGTGGATAGCTTTGCTGCCGTTGACAAAGACTTTTATGAACGAGAATTCGCCTTCTTCGACGAAGTGACGGGAATTTCCGGCAAGCTGAAGCCTCTCATCAAGCGACCCAAGCCGGAAAAGAAGCAGAAAATCGAGGAAGAGCTTCGCAAAATCAAAGTCGAGGTCGGCGTGTATCTCCCCAGTAACCCGGATGGCGTGGTCATTGGCATTGATCGAAAGTCAGGCAAGCCTCTCCAGAGTCACGCCAAGGCCCCTTACATGGCGACGTTCCGTATTCGCAAGAACAAGGCCGCCGCCGACGACGACGTCGTAACGGCAGATGCTGTCGAAGAGGCGCAGAAGAAGATGCAGGACCACCAGGACAACACCATTGAGGTATGGCAGTCTGCCATTTTCAAGGTCGGCGACGACTGCAGACAGGATGTGTTGGCGCTGCAGATGATCTCAGCCTTCCGAGGCATCTTCCACAGCGTGGGTCTGGATGTGTACGTCTTCCCCTACCGCGTCACGGCCACGGCCCCGGGATGCGGCGTGATTGATGTGCTCCCCAACTCCATCTCCCGCGACATGGTCGGCCGTGAAGCCGTCAACGGTCTCTACGACTACTTCGTCTCCAAGTACGGCAACGAAGATTCCCTCCGCTTCCAGCGCGCCCGCAACAACTTTGTCAAATCCATGGCCGCCTACTCCGTCATCTCCTTCCTCCTCCAGTTCAAGGACCGCCACAACGGCAACATCATGATCGACGACGCGGGACACATTCTCCACATCGATTTCGGCTTCTGCTTCGACATCGCCCCCGGCGGCATCAAGTTCGAGCGCGCCCCCTTCAAACTGACGGGCGAGATGATGGCGGTCATGGGCGGCTCCACAGACCACCAGAGCTTCAAGTGGTTCGAGGAACTCTGCGTCAAGTCCTTCCTCGCCAGTAGGCAGTACTGCGAGAAGCTAAGCCAGATTGTGCTGTTGATGATGGACAGCGGCCTGCCGTGCTTCAAGCCCGAAAGCGTAAAGCACTTCAAGGAGCGATTCGTACTGGGCAAAACGGAGCGCGAGGCTGCTGACTTTATGAAGGGTCTCATCAAGACGAGTTATTCGAGCTATAGCACTGGAGTGTATGACCAGTTCCAGCTCTTGACGAACGGTATTCCCTATTAGGGGTTCGGACCTTTTCCTGCCTGCCCATTTTTTCTTCTTCTTCTTTTTACAAAGTTACCTTCTCTTTATTTCTATGTGGACACCTGTCCTTGCTAACTTCCAAGTGAACGCTGCTCGAGAATGGTATCGATACACCACCCCTGTGTACACATTTTCTAGTCTGTAGCAATAAAATGCGTCAACACTCTTGAGCATTACTTCCAAGACTAGGCACAAATCAAAGATATTCTTCTCATTTTTGTGCATTCAGACACACGGCTATTGCAGTATCGCGAAGAGTATGAAAATTTCAAAGCACTCTGATATTCTAGTCTGAAGAGTTTTGATAATGCCAAAGGCTCTTTGAACAAAATCCAAGATTTTTTGAAACGTCTATTACGTTTTCGTCTGCTATACAAGGGGGGGTATTATCTATAATATGACATTTTATATACAGTGGTTTTCACATTTGAGAGGATATAGATTGCGTCGTGGCCGTGACATTAGCTGGTAACGATTGAGCCGGCTCCATGTACGGCTTCTCTCTCTCGCTCCGTGAGGCGGGCCAGCCAGCCGTGGTGGAGGTGTGAAACGTCGGAAAATCGTCTTTCCAAAATGCTTAGCATCTTTTGGTACTACTGCAAAGAACGAACAAGTGATTGATTGAATAGTGGTGCGTGACGCATCATGAAGAACTTTGCTTCAACATGTGCGTTGGTGCATTGTAACTAGTATAATCGACGTGCACAAAGGCTCTGTCGACGATGGGCACCGACTCCAGAAAGTACGTCAGCACCTCGCTTAGATCGTGGGAGTCTTTGAGTGGCGTGACTGCCGAGAGAACAATGTCGACTTCGACAAACAGCTTGTCGCCGGCGTGGTAGGCGCGGAGGTTCTGGATCTGGCGGATAGCGGTGGCGAAGCGCATGGTCAAGTACAGAAGGAGATTACGCTCGTCGGGTTGGGCAGAGAAACCAGTGAGGTTACGCACATGGTGAGCAGAGGTTTGGCTCCATGTGATAATGACCACGAGGAACAGCAGAAGACCGCCTGCTGCGTCTAGCCACCAGACGCGGCCGTAGAAACCGACTGGACGACGAGACGTGTTAGAGCCGCGTTACAATGGAAGGGAAAGAGAAAGGGGGACATGAATTCACCAATGGGGAAGAAGATGGAACCCATGTTGAAGATGACGTCGGTTTTGGCGTCTTCGGCTCTAGGGAATAATGTTAGAGCAAGGCTGGACGACAATGCGGCGCGAGAGAGAAACAGAGGATTGAACGTACAGAGCACGAACGCTGGAGTTCTTGACTAGTCGACACCAGACCCAGCATCCGCCCTTGATGACAATGGTGCTGACCATGATGATGATGGCTGGCAGGCCGAGCTGAAGAATCTCATGTTCCGGGCTGACAAGGCGTTGAACACATTCTAATCCAACCTGGACGAATGAAGTGACCATAATGACAGAAAAGACTAGGACGCCTACGGGTTCCAGCCTAAGTGGCCGAGTTGGCATGAGCATATATGGGGGACCAAAAGGACGTGACTGGCATTTCTGGGGCATTTGTGAAGAATGGGATGGACATACCGGCGACGACCGACTGGATAATGATGTTGATCTTGCTGACCCTTGGAGATGAGCTTGGTCGTGGTCCAGACAATGGCAGTACTGAGGAGATCCAGCACAGCATCGACCAAACTGGCCAACACCGACATGGAAGGAACTGAAATGATGACGGCGAGCTTTCCAGCAAGAAGAATGAAATTAGCAATCATGTTGATCCATATAGCAAGTGTGACGATGGGATCATCACTGTCGATATCGGCCTCTTCGAGCCATGGCAAATTGGGTCGGGGGCCAGTGTCGCTGGAGGCGGACGTCACGGGTGGGTCGGCGGCGTGGTTCTCGTCATCCTCGCTATCATCATGATGCTTTAATAGAGGTAGGTTCTCCGAGGACCGGAAGATATCCTTTGGGGTGCGTTTTGGCGGAAGCTGAGCTTGCTTGCTGCCGGACTCGACAGATGGACTGCCGGCGTCTCCGTTCCCATTGCCGTTGCTATCATCATTCATGGTGCCGTACGAGCCCGCGCTCTGTTGGTTTTGCTCCAACGAGGCCAAATTCGAAGCAGACGTGGACACAGACAGGGAATGCGCAGCGCTGGGTTCCTCTGAAATGGTTGCTGGGACGTCAATGGGCTTGAAGGCGGATGCTTCGAGCTCGGCATTGTATTCGTTCAACAAGTCGTGAGGAATTGACGAGTCTAGAAGGCAGTCAATGTACAAGTATTGCTCGATGAGCTCATTTGTACGCTCATAATACTCGCGTCTATGCTAGGGGTCAGCAACACAAACGCGTGGCTATTCCATGATCTGGATGGAAATTTGTGTTCAAAGTCGGGTGGAAGGAGGAAGGGAATAAGCATATGGTATGATGGTGGCATCTCACGCACATGGGCTTCTTCATCGTCTTCAGCTCGTCCTCACTCTTCCAATAGCGCTCCCACCGGTATCTCGGATTGCTTTTGCCAATGAGATTCATGCTGCGGGCCAAGGGACCTTGGAGAATCTGGGTCAAGCGATTCTCGTCCTTGAGAAGTCGTTCAATGACTTCGTCCTCATCGTGACGCATCCACACGCGAGCCTCCTCCTCATCGCTTCCATGCCGATGGGGATGCGGTGGCCAGGATCCCGCCAAGCTCTGGTGGGACCGGCTCCTGATCAACGAGGCGAGAGTGCCAGTTCGGGTGGCCAATGGATAGTGGTGATGGTTGTCCTCGAGAGACAGAAGTGACGGCCGGCGAGCCGGGCTCTGGCGGTGACCTGGAGAACTCATTCGCACTGGGGGGTTTCGAGACAGGGATGGACTTGTGAGATGATGCTGTCTGTCGGGAAGGCGCCGAGCTGTCTCAATGCGGGTTGACGTGAATCGTGATGGTGAGGCGTTTGTCTGTCCGTCTGTCCGTCCGTCTGTCCGTCCGTCTGTCTGGCGGTCCGTAGGCTCGAGCTAAATGGCGCAACGGATCGAGCCTCTTGCTACAGATAGACAAACGTCAAGACCAGGAAGATGAGCAGCGACGGGGTATCGTGGTGAGGAATACCCGATGATGATGAGAGAAATCAAAGTCCAGAGCAACCAAGCTGGGGAAAAAAAGGTAAAACCGGCCGAGCGAGACTCTTGCCATTCATTGACTTGACTGCAGGCAGGAGCACATGAAAATGAAAGCCGCGCCGGGGATTGAGGGCTTGTGATTGGGCGTGGCCGCGGCCGCCTGGACCCCGGATGCAGGCAAGGTCAAAGCTGCAGCAGGCTGGTAGGCTGGCCGTGCGCACAGGGCCCCGAGCTCCTCAGGGGAAGCTCCCCAGTAGGTTCCGTAGGTTCCGTAGGTTCCACTGCAGCACAAGTGACAAGACAGTGCATCCAGATTGCTCGATTGATCGTCACCAACAAAACAAATCTTGCTTGCTTGCTGGAGCTCGGAAAAGTATGGAAGCTGCCGTCTGGCCACGCAGCTGCAGCCTTCTGCCTCTGTGCAGGCACCCGGGCACCCCGGCACCCACCACCGCGCTTATCAGAGGCCGCCGTTGGATTGATGAACGGATCGATTGATTGATGATGGACTGCTTGCACTGCTTGCTTGCTGCACTTCTTGATGATGACCCTGATGGCCCATGGGTCAAGCGACCGAGGACGGAGCGCCACCATGAGTCCATGACACCCAAACTCCTTCCGACGCACACTGCGGTTGCGCGCGAAATGTCGTGATGTCGTGATGTCGTGATGCCGTGCAGCAAAGGCCCCGTCGTCGGACATTATGCTCATGCATGCTGCTCGCATTGGATACTGCCTGCCACGCAACTTCAAGCACGCCAACTCTGTTTTTTTTTTCCGACGATGGAATATTAGCCGTGCCTAGCTATTATCGGCTTGCTACGAACCTGTGGTGTTTCTGCCACACGACATTTGACCTCAAGCTACCGGTTTTGTTCACCATCGGCAACCTACAATGAGAACTTGCCATTGCGCTCTTAACGAGCCGCTGTTGATGTTGTGTTGTGCCGAGCAAGACGAAACTCTTTTCTCAAAGGAACCCTGGGCTGCTAATGTAAGACGACACTCACCATTGATCATCACGCACAGGAATAACGCCTTGCGTGACCAGGCAGACGCATGATGAGCAGGCTCCCGAACACCTCCCAGCCATTAGTTGACGACTTTGTGGCCAGCTTGTCGGTATGCAAGTACTTGTTTACTATTCATCACTTGAGTCAGATCGAATTCGGTCGGACAACACCCAATTAAAGGAGCAGAGAAGCGTAGCCATGGGAGTTTCTCCCAGGAAAAAAAGCCAAACCAGACCCTTCTTTGAGCCAAGAAATACCAGATTGTAATCCGTATTTGAATAAAAAGCACATATTGCTGCACTGTTTGTTACAGCACAGCTGTGCGGCCGGTCGAACTGCCAATAACGCGGCTTTACTCCATGTAGGATAATGCGGCTCGGCACAAGCCAAGCTTCGATAGCCCCCTTTGAACGAACATGTTAAGCAGACTGGTGGATCAGTCTGCTATTCCTGCCAGTCATCTCGAAGACTGGAAAGCTTTGTTGTTGCAGATCCTAACGAATGGTCGCGAAAAATGTGATGCAGAAGGGTGAGACAATGCCTTGGCAACAAGTCTTCTGCATGACGATGGATCGATCCATGGTGCCATTGCAGCTTGCCAATTTGTGCGTACCTCGTTTGGTGGGCATGAGATGCGCGATGCCACATCATACATGTCAGTATGGCGACAAGTTGCAAGCACATTTTGACACCAACAAGAGCGAATTCCCCTGATCAAGTTGAGACGGTGGGGCGGTGAGGCGCAGGTGGCATCTCACGTTGGCCATCAATGCCCATCATACATGTAGATGACGAACAAAGGTGGTCGTCCAGCCAATCCAACCTGTTGCCGTGAGAGCAGGAATTCAGAGGGCATGAGCCTTTATGAGCCTTTCTGAGGAGGACTGCGTCTTCAGTGTCCGCATGACACGACGCGCATTGCCACAACCATCGTATCCAGCGGGGCCGGCGCGTCTTCGTCTTCACCTCTCAGCAATGCGGGCGGGGGCCGCCTCGTTCCGACGACCGTGTGCATGCTGTCCTATGTCTTACCGAAAGCCCGGGTCACCAGCATGCCTTCTCTTCATTCATGACGAAACTTTCCCAGCGTGATGATTTGTCTTCTTTGTTCGCTTGCGTACGAAGAGTTGTCGCCAAGACTTTGCTGTTCGGGGCCCGCGCAGGCAACCAGGCAACCGGGCAACCGGTCAATCAGGCAGCCAGCAGTCGTCAGTCCTTGCAAGCCTCGGCCCTCCCGTCCGGTGTTGGGCATCATGTTTCCTTTCGGACCGTTGATTCCCCATCCCACGGACAACAGCTTGCAGTGCATCCCAGTACTACATACATACATACGTGAACAGCCGCACGGATAGGGTTGTTGTCTTGCACAGCATCGCAGTTGGCAAGCACGAACGGGGCATTCCGTCTGTCTAGTTTTTCTTCTGCTAGTTTAGGATTTCGGGGCTACAAGTACATACGGGATACGGGACATGGAGTCGCTTCGTTGATCCATTTGTGCTCCCCCCTATTCGGCGCAGAGCAGAGCCGCAGCATGTTGATGATACGTACATTGGGTTGTGGCTCCACGTTGTTGACCTCCCTTGTCCGTCTCCGGGACCGATATTGATGTCGATGGCGATGGCGATGGCGATGGCGATGATAATATGTGCTCGAACTAGACGAATCCCCATTCCTATTATCAGCAATCGCGTCCATCCCTTTGCCCCTCAGCAGACGTCTTTAGATCCCTGGCCAGAATAACAAACTTGTGATAATGGTGTGGAGCCGCACCCCTGGCCCAGCCCGGCGATGGGTTTAAAAGGGAAATGGCACAGAATCGGGCCCCGCCTCTTTCTCAGCTGCTCCATTTGGCCGAGGAGGAAAAGACCGCGTGTGAGCGAAGAAGTTGCACTCGACCAAACTGTGTATTGTAGTCTCTGGGTTAAGTCAACTTGCAAGTTCTGGCCTAGTTGGCTAGCTAGTTGGTCACATCGTCTAACAGTCTTTGGCTGGCTTGCTTGGTCTTCTTTTTCAGCCTTGGCCTGTTTGGACCATGATATCCACAATGCGGAGTTATGCCTTCCTTTTAATACTCCGTACTCCGCAGTTATTATCCCTGTTTGTTTTCAAAGGACGTACAACAGAACTAGGGGCAGCAGGCCAATGACAGATCTTTCCGTGGCTTAGTGTGGCATTAAGTGGGGTAAGAAGTACCTTACATAACTCGGACTATGTAATACTTCTTACTAGTGTGAGTACCCCTATATATTCCCTAATAGCTTCACTCACCATAAACACTTAGAGCTGATAGCGGCTCACCCGTGTGGGGCTTGTTGTCTTTGTATGTAAAATCATTCAGGGGTATGACTGCACATACTCCGCAAACAAGCTGCTTGCTGTCGTGCATGCAGGGCCAGAGAACAAAAGAAAAGACAAGACCCGTCACAACATCTTCGTTTACCGATCAGCCGCTGGTGACTGATTCCGTGCCTCATGCTTGCTGCCATTTCCAGTCATGATATGCCACCTTTCTGAGTCAGCGCGGGAAAATGTGCGCGCTGTGGCATCCCGCGCCTGCGTGAGGCGGCGCTTTGCTCATCACATCGACATTTTATTAGGAGAAAAAAAGGCCTTGCCGTATTGTGGGGCCAGAAGCAGAGGGGACCGAGAGGACGAGGGCAACCCCAGCAGAGGTGTTGATTGGTTGGGCGGTTGGTCGTGCAGTGGCCGTCCAGGCGAAGGGCGAAGGGTGACGGGGCGACGGGCCTGGTCCATTCAGCAGCACCCCGGCCCCTCAACCTGTCGAGGCCCACGTCGAAACGTCGAAAACGTCTGCTAGCCCACCCGTCACCGTCTTATGTGGCCCGGCCGTTGGTCTCTTCTCTACTTGACGCCTCTTGCCCTTCTCCTCGTCTTTTCTTCACTCATCCTCGTTTTTCTAATTTTCGAATCTACTATTCGTTCCTGAGCTGAGCCATCCCGCACCTGGTCACTTGATTCCAACTTTGTCATTTTATTTAATTTCATTTTTCTGGAGATTAATGTGAGTCTCACACCCGTTTTTGAATCACCCCAAGTCCATCCCTTGCCCCCCCCCCCCTCTACACGGCACGACATCCATTCTCGACTTTTGAGATTTCTGCTCCCACGAGGCACGAGGGCGCTGTTTGGGCCAGTGGACTCTCGGTCGACGTATTGTGTCTTTCTTTCTTTGCACTTGCTGGCATACTCGGAGGTTGGGTTGGATAACTAGTAGCCCAACAAATGCACTTATTGGGTGTCCCCGAGTTCTTGTCACTGACCTTGCAGCCTCTGCACTAGCATTATTCTTCCTTCGTCCTTGCATACTAGGAGTAGTCTTTAAAGGAATCGTCGTCAAAATCGCCCGCCCCAATTTGCTTCAGGGGCTGCGCACCGTGTTCCCTCATATCGCAAACCCTCCGAGCTCCAGATCAACAGTCTCCCAGACGCGCTCGCTTGCACCCTGACTCGGGAAGGCAACAGCCCGTCTGACTTGACCATTTCAAGTTTTGGTCCGTGGTGGAGGTATACTCGAAAAAAAGGCTTCAATAAGCCACGGCTTTTCCGGCATTCTACATGCCTAGATTCTCGGTCGCTTTCGCCAAGCGGAAATCCGCTTCGGATGCCCTCGACAATGTGCCAACGACATCTCCCGATACTCCGTCATTCCGTGTCATCGAACGATCAGAGATAGAGAGCGGACGATCCTTCGATGGTGGTGCGAGGATGGCAAGGACATCCAAGTCATTTCCCCCCAAGACCAATCTTCTCGACTTGGGCGCCGAAGACAACATGTTTGCCGATCTCAAAAGTCAACCGGTAAGTCGGATCTAATTCACCTTTTTTTTCAATACACTCCGATGTTGTCACGGGCCATCAAATCCCGGATGGATCGCGGAGCTCGTAATGCGGGCCAAGACTTCCCCCCCAAGCTAATAGTTCCGGCAGAGCAAGCAATATTTCCAACACCACTCCAGGTACTTCGACCGATAACTCCTCCAGACACAGTAATGCTTCGACAGCCCCATCGTCTGCAGATATGGCCGTTCCTCAGGGCCATGACGACAATCGATCGCCACAAAAATCAGCCCCTCAGGAGCAGCCTATTCAGACAAACTCCAAGTCGGTTGGCTCTGGCTTCCTCGATCGAGCCACCCGCACCTTTTCGTTTGGAGGACAGAAGAAACAAAGTACTCCGCCACCAACAGTAGAAGATCCCATTCCCGATCTGCCCCCTGTACTAAGCCTCGGCGGAGAAAACCCGGGACCCAGGGCTTCCAGAGGTATGACTGCATCTACGGCGAGCACTGCAACCCCAGCGAATCCCGACGGCAGTGCCCTTGACCTTGGCGGCGACTTTGGATCTATGTTCAAGAGCTTCGATAAGAGGGCGAGCACAGCGACACTGACTCTGGCTGTTCAAGGCAATGCGGCGCCGAGATCGTTGACGGGTAATCGCTATAGGACACCTGGACCAATCAGCCCCGATAGTGTTACACCAACAGAGCCTCTCCTGAGTCAAGGGCACAGCCCGACGTATGGCGATTCCTCGTCCACCTCTCCAACATCTCCGCACAACTATGGGCCACCTCCGGTCCCTCGTCATGAGCACTTGAACTCCTTCAAATACTCTAGTCGGCCGGCCAATATCATGGAAGACGAAGACGCCAAGTTCTTGCGTGAGTCCATGTCTGCCATGAAGTTTTTAGCAGAGCCGTACGATGCACCAGCCCAATCCTCCCGCCCTCGCTACGGCGATGAACATTCGGCACCCGCAAAACCGATCGCTTCCAACTTTCAGAAAGAAGACAACATGTTTGAGGGCAGCATGTCGAGGATCAACCGAACGTCTTATAGATATGCTCCTCGAAGCTCAAATCCTCCCAAAAACAAGGTCATGACGCCTGCAGAGTTTGGGAAATACCGGCAGGATAAGGAGGGTTCAGGGACTACTGCTCAACCGCCTCACAGCAATGCCAAGCCCACGGCCAAAGACGACGACGACGACGACGACGACGACATCAACTACGACGATGAAGAAGACGAACAGGAGAAGTCTAAACAACAAGCCAAGCAGCGACGGAAGCAGGAGGCTCATATGGCCGTTTACAGACAACAGATGATGAAAGTCACTGGAGAAACGAACTCAGCTCCCTTTCCAACGAGACAGCCAGCTCGACCCGCACTCTCTTCGTCGTCGACTGCACCGGTCCTGGGTCACTTGAAGACCCCGTCCCCCGATCCTGCCACTACCAACTTCTCATCCGAGGAAGACGACGAAGATGTTCCCTTGGCCATTCTTCAAGCCCATGGTTTCCCCCACAAGACCCGGCCACCGACCCATCTCAGCACGTCTGGCTCGAACCCCAACTTGCGTGCGTCGGTAGTTGGTTCATCGTTGGCGAGACCTGCCTCCGTCGTGGGCGATGTTGCATCAAACAGTGGCCGGCGCCAGAAGAATCTTCCGGCATTTGCTCGCAACTTGCCCCAGGATCCCTTTGTCGGGGCAAGCATAGCACGACCCGCGATACGGGAATCGCTCGCTTTTGGTGATGCCAGGCAACCTTCGCCTCAGCCACAAGGACCTCTCCCACCCGGCGGCCTTGTCGGGGTCATTGCCAGTGAAGAGCGATCGAGGGCCATACGACGTGGCAGCCCCAGTGTCGATCCAAACAAGCTGATCAGTGCTGCGGCCAACTTGAACAGACATTCTGGCCAAGATCAGTTTGCCACCATTCCACCTCAAATGATGTACAATGCGGGCGGCATGCCAGGGATGCCTTCGATGCACCAGATGCCCCCTCCAACGCTTACCGCGGGCGACCAGGCCCAGATTCAAATGACCCAGCAGATGCAACAGTTTATGCAGATGCAAATGCAGTTCATGCAGATGATGGCTACAAATCAGCATGGGGCTCAGATGCCACATCAACCTGCAACGCAACCTCCTTACGGGGGCATGCCGGGCAATCATTCCATGGGAGACCTGAACCGCCGGTCTATGATGATGGACCCAACTATGGAACCCCCTCGTCAAATGGATCACCATATGCGAACCATGAGTATGGTGCAGCCCAGCTCAGCTTCGTTCATGGGCCCATTGCGACAAGGAGCCCCGTCTATCCGCGGTGCAAGCGGCGCGTACACGCCCTCTATCGCACCGTCAGAGCGAAGCAACGTGGAACTTCCGGGACGATACAGGCCCGTATCGCAAGCGCCCGCAGTAGCTTCTCCCATCCTTGGCCAACACATTCGATCCAACACCATGTTCGGAGACCTTTCTAACTGGAGCGATGACAAGAGCAAATCTACCGTGAAACTCATGAGCAACTCAAGGGAGGGGTCTGATGACGACGACGAGGAGCAAGGTTGGGAAGCTATGAAAGCAAAGAAAGAAAAGAAGCGATCTCTTTGGAGGAACCAAAGGAGCACAGCAGGCGAACTGAATACAGCATTCTGATATTGATTACGCGCGTTTTCTGCAGCATTGAACGCCCAGAAGCATGGACCCAAGTTGGTTCGTTGTCTCGTACAGGAAAAAAGTGGTGGACGGGGATATCAGCCGCCGCATATCATTCGTCATGTGCCCGCCTCGGGCTCTTCAGATGTATATTTGATTGGTTGCACGTTCCCTCCTATATCTATCAGGTTTTGGAATTTGGCACCCACTTCTTTGCATACATAATTGACATTCAACCCCTCCGATATCCCGGAGCGCCTTAACAAGGAGTATGAACGGTAGGTATCAGTTGTCCATCTCTTCGCGCCGCATTTGTGGAATCAAAGGCATTTCTTCTCTTTCATCTTTTTTGTCGTATAGCAATGGAGGCTAGCGGTTGTTACATCAAGCCACGCACGATAAGGCATGGGTATTACGTGTTGATCGAGTAATTACACTTGATTGAGGCGAAGCTGTTCGTTTCATTTCCATTTTCATTGCCATTACTATCATTACTGGATTGGGGACGACTTGCGCGAGCTCATCATGCTTCTAGGGAGACGGGACGGAGAAGATGGTCCACTTGATGGCTGCGAATGTTGGATTATTTGCGAAGTTCTGCCAACAGTTTCGGCACTTGCATATTCTTCCCCGCCAGCCGTCTTACATCTCATCTTATTAATTTAATACAACACCACCTTGCGCAGGAAATTGACCGATTTGTCGAGTAATTCATGGCAATTCCAAACGTGATGGCTCAAGACTCTTACCTTTTTCTCTTTTTCTCGTCATCATTAAAAGTGACACACTATTCAGTTATTCTATCCCTCGATTTTCCCAGCAGCCCACTCCTTTCTCTTCACACCCATCTCCACGGCGGCAAGGCCCCAATCCTCCCCGTGGTTGTGGCCCTTGTCGTCAATACCAGCACGAGCCTTGGCCTGATCGTCATTCAGAACAGTCAGTACGCCAAAGATGACTGGGACGCCCGTATCGAGTTGCACGCGCATGAGGCCGTGGGACACGGCATCTGCGATATACTCAAAGTGCATGGTCTCGCCCTTGATAAGAACACCCACGGCGATGACAGCATCAAAGGCGCCGGAGGCGGCGCCGCTCGGGAGAGACGCAAGGTCCGTAGTTGATGAGGCGAGGAGATCGGTTGCCGACGGGCCGCCGGAGGAGCTGGATTGGACCTGTGAGGCAGACAAAAGACTAGAAAATGCCCGTCAACTTTTCCGCGCCTTGCACCGAGCGCATGTTACGGAGTGTTACGGAGTGACCCGATTCTACCTACCGCTGAGCGGCGAAGGGAAGTTCCCACGATCCAGGGCAGGACTGCACAGTAATGTTGGATTCCTTTACGCCACAGGCAAGAAGCTTCTCTCTGGCGCCGGCCACGAGGGGCGCAATCACGGATTCGTTCCAGCGGGCATGGACGATGCCGATGCGGAGGCCGGAGCCATCATGCTGCTGGGGGGTTGGGCCTTTCAGAGACATGGGGAGGTGATTTGGGGGTGACTTTTGTTCGTGTTAATTACGAGAGAAGAGTTAGTCTGATGGTATTAAGAGTTAATAAGTAGTTGATCGGCGGGTCGCTTGTGGCATGGTGCATGGTGGGGTTGTCCTCGGCTGGGCCGGGGGAAGAAGCTTCTGGGGCGATGGCCAATCAGGTAGGTGTAAGGGAGGTTCAGCCTATTTATTATGTACATGTAATCCGTACACTTGAACTCAAATCGCGGTCAAGTGCTGAGGATGAATGAACCATTGACTCGGTAGTCCACGGCGATAAGGCGATGTTGCTACTAGTGTCGATGAAAGAATGATGTAGGGCCGGCTAGGGAATTGTACGGAGGAGACTCAGGAGGAGTCAGGAGTGCGAGCATTGCTCCTGCCTCAGCATCTTCTCTGGATTTAGCAAAGGAAGGAGCTGTGCAATTAGGGAGGTTTCCAGGAGGCTTTCTAAAGAATTCAACGTCAAAATGGATTTCTTTTTCTTTCTCGATTTTTTCTCTTGACTTGATGTCCCCATGTACATATTCGAGAGCTATTTTGTTGCCATACCATATAAACGCATCGCGCTCCTCATTATTAAATCTCACAAAGATCTTCCACCATGTCTATCCAAGCTCTATCTGCATCTACCGTTCAGCTTTTGGGATCATCTATGAACATTGTCTCTCCTTGCGATCTGGTCAAAGAGCTTATTGACAATGCCATCGATGCCAAAGCGACCGCAATCGAAATCACCATATCTTCTAATACTATAGACCGAGTGACAGTTAAAGATAATGGGACAGGCATTGATATAGACGACTTCAACTCGTTGGGTCGGCCCGCACATACCAGCAAGCTTAGAGCTTTCGAAGAGCTGACAACTATTGGGGGGGGCAGCCTGGGGTTTCGTGGGGAGGCGTTGGCAAGCGCTAATGCTCTTTCCAACATCGTCATTATTACCAAGAAATCAGGAAACCCTGTCGCTTGGAGGATAGAGCTGGCACAAGCGGTCGGCGGCGTCAAGGCCAAACAACCTGTTTCGGCAACAGTCGGGACTACTGTTGCAGCGACCAGGTTATTCGAGAACATGCCTCCGCGAAAACAGTACATTTTGAAAGAGAAGAACAGGACCATGTTGAAGATCCAAAACATTGTAAAGGCCTATGCTCTAGCTCGACCACACATCAAATTGTCGCTGAAAATGGTGGGTCATACCAAGCCGATGTGGTCGTACTCGCCAGCCAGGGCAGCATCGGGACGTGAAGCCATCTTGCAGTTCTTTGGGTCAAATCTTTTGAAGAACTGCACTGAAATCAACGAAGAAATACCACAGCGCTGCAACTCGAACATGGGAAATTCTTCCAAATCCAGTGCCTGGATCTTCACAGGCTACGTTGGCGCTCAACACTCGACACATTTCAATAGTCAAGCCGTATTTATATCGATCGATGGACGGCCAATGTCCAGCTCATGGCATATCTCAAAGGCGTTTTCAAGCATTTTAAAATCATATGTAATTGGCACTGAGGAGCAGAGCAAGACCTCGCTGTTCAAAGGGCACTTGTTCGCACAGTTGAACGTTCAATGCCCCCCCAGGAGCTACGACCCAAATATCACAGCTCAGAAGGACGAAGTGTTGTTTGCCGATGAAAAGTTTCTACTGGAGAAGCTTGATTTGATCTGCCGGAAGAAATTGAACCACGATTTGCAATGTCACCCTACTGTCGCTCCCCCGACTGGCCCAGGACGCGATACCAGTGGAACAGGCAAGAAACAGCCACTTCACGAGGACGAAGTTGAAGTGGAAGGCGATCCCTCTCCTCCATGTAAAAACAAGAATAATGAGGCCGAAGGTCAGGATCTCGTCGGTCAAGAGAAGCATCATCACGTTGATCTCTCAGCTACCAAACGGCCCGCCATCAAGACCGTTCTGAAAACATCCTTCACAGTCAACATGAGTAATAGGGAAGATGATCAGTCGGATGATGAAGATATTCTGGAAGTCATTGAGGTCGAAATACCGCGACGACCAACGCCGGTTCAAGTAGGTGATCACAGTCGCAAAGACAACATTCGTCACTACTTCCACCCAGTCCCGACACAAGACTTTGACATTGCTTGCGATAGCACTGCAGCAACCACAGACACATTAGAAGCAGAAGAAGAAAAGCAACTGGCTGATCCTCATTCTGCGGGCCGCACCCGGTTGAGGCCTCTGACGGCGAGTGATCTAAACAGAATGCGAGATGAAGCGGAGTCCAGCCCAGAACAATCAGGATCAACCTCTATGATTCCACACATTGAGAGACCTGAAAGTGGTTTGAGTTCTTCCATTGGAGCCGCTTCATCGCCAGGGTTCAACAATGTGACTCGTCGCGAACCATGGACTGGTGGACTAGGAAGAAGTTCTCAGCAGCTGACTGCACCAACTCGAAGTATCCGAGTCAACCAAGAAGCTGCAGTCGATCCACCATTCGTCGGACACTCGCAACTAATTCTTACGCCTCCGCCTTCTGACCCGAGGTACAGATTTGATCCTGAGAGCCCTCCACTCGGATCCCGTTTGAGATCATTAGATGCGTCCCCAACCAGAACGAGTATAACGAATCGGTTCAACAACCATCGCACAGCTCTTGCAAACGTTTCTTCGTCGAGTAAGCGGAGTGGAGGGTTGCTGAGTGGTAATACAGGCTACAACGGCCACCAAGACACATTTGCCGCGGCGAGGTTGCGCGGAAATGGTAGCGGACCTTCGGCTCGTGGTAAAGGACGCGGAAGGATCACCCATGTCGCAGAGAAACCACGTTACAAAGTGGCCAGCAGGAATATGGCACTGCTTGGCAGGCCTGCAGAGAAGACTATGGCGCCGTTCCAGCCATTATCGTTCTCAGAATCTCTGCCAGAATCCTCCACGTCAATGTTGGCAAAAAAGGCGGCAAACGAGATTCCAAGTGCGCCAGTGGGATACTCTCATGCATTGCAGATTAATCTCGCACGAACACCAGCCCCCATGTCTAGGTTTGATGCGAATACCGGCAATACTTGGACGAAAGGATTAGAAGACACAGAGCTTAAGTGTACCAAAAGCCAAAATAGAGTAGCTGATGCTGCGAGCCCCTTTGGACTGCCTGAGGCAGATGGTTGTTGCTCCTCTTCTCTTGTCAGCTTTGACAAGCGAAGCAGCTCAGAAAGGAATGGCATTTCCCGCTCAGAAGTATCCGGGGGACTTCTATTCCAGTCCCAAGGCATGGCGAATGCACATTGTCTCTGCACAACCATCGAATGTGGGCACGGCGATATTGAACGTCTGGTTCGCCAACACGCAAAGGTGGACCAATATGAATTACCTGGCGATATTGCAGTGACTTTATTGTCTGCGAATCTTGGCAGTGTCCAGTCGGTTCAAAAACGGCTGCAACTATGTGTTGACTCATGGATGCAACAAAACAAGATCCGCAGCCAAGTCGACTACATGATGTAGTTGTTGGGCAGTGGAGGCCACGGGAGATGAAGAAGTATATGTACGGATCCGTATGTAAAATCAAGTTATGAAAGAGAGGCTGGCTAAATTAAACTAGGGCGCCAAGTACAAGAAGTGAACTCGTATCCGCTCGAGCTGGCTATGTGGCGTGCACGAGGTATACGAGGTGCCAAGTCAAGATTAAAAAAAAAATTCCCAACGCCATTTATTCGTTCGGCGTAGCGTGGCCCGTAATCCGTACTTATTCTTTTTTCTCCGTACTTAACATATAAATGCAGTCCAACAAGTCCAGCGCTCCGAGCGACTTTCTGCGGACTCTTTGTTCGGCGGCCGCTCATTTTGGGTAATTGAGCATGGGTGTCGAGCCAGGTACAGCGGTCCAAGAGGAATGCCAAGCAGGGGAGGAGCCGATTTTGACAAGGACGATGTCAGAAGTTATGATTACATGATGATGTTGGCGTTGGAAAACGACTTGATTGGCACCGGTACACGGATACGGAGTAAGTACACCGGGGATCCTTGTGGCCGCCCTGCGGTTGTAAACGCACGAAGGAGAAATACTTTAAGCACTGGCTGGGGTTTTAGGGCGGGCGGGACTTATAAAAGTGAGGTGCCTAGCGTACCCTGCACCCTGCGCTGCCTCTGTAATATGGTGCTTCAGTGGTGCTTCAGTAGTGCTTTAGTTATTAGTTTATCAAAATAAGTGCTGAGGGTTTGGTGGCTGGCCGCGCCGTTTTTTTGCCTCACTTCGACCTTGCTTCGGATCTTCCGGAAGGGCACGGAAGGGCAGGGCAGGGCAGGGCAGGGCGGGGCTACTACGGAGTATTATGTACATGTTAACATGTACGGACTACATGTACGGACTACATATGTACGGATTACTCCCACCATTATATGAGTCATGAGATTTTTGTGCCATGTTATCCAAGCAACAGTGTCACTCAGCCGGCGGTCGGCGGTGATTGTTGACGCGTGCTGACAGACGGTCCAACTGCTGGCTGTCAGTTCCGTCCGTATTTATACATGTAAATTATAAGTTATTATTAGCTTTGCTAGCTTCAACGTGTTCCGCTGTGCGTGTGGCGCCGTGGCCTCCTCCGACCAACTCCAACCTCTCCACCCTTCTTCATCTTCACCCATCTTCACCCATCTTCACCCGGCCCGCCGCACACCCATGTCGGTCCAATCCCATGTCGGCCTGCATGTAATAATCCTGCGAGCCATCTTTCGATTGCGCCGCCTCATTGTCTCCACGCGCCCCGTCTTGCTTGTCCCGCGCAGCCAAACCTTTTTTTTTTTTTTTCCCCTTTCTTCTATCGTCATCGCCATTTTCAATTCTACCTCTCGCTTTGTATCCAGTATTCATTTTAGCCCCCCTTTTTTTTTCGCCCGACCGAGGGACCTCTACATTTTATCACTCAGTGAACGACGAACCACGCACGACAACCTGGTAGATCGTTTATTACGCAGTAGAGCGTTGGGTTGGCCGTCAATCTACGACTCGACTGGCGGCCGACTTCCGCCCCTACCCCCCAAAAAAAACCATTCATTTCGATTTCGATTTCGATTTCGATTTCGACCTCGACGATATTCACGACAATAGCTCTCCTTGTCATTCTCTTCGTCACAAACAAGGCCACAGAATCATTCAAGATGCGCTGCTTCTGAATGCAAACAACGTCAAATCACACGCGGCCTAGCACGGCTGGCAGGATGGGCTCTGAGAATCGCCAGATCGGATGGTCCTCCAGTTGCACAGCTCCATCGTCGACTAATGAGCATCGGAGCTCCCATCCGAGACGGATACCGCTGACCTCTTCGGATTCGAATCACACACGTCATGCCACTGGTCGTCGCCGATTCCCAGCTCCCATCTACGCTGCAGCGTCCCCGGATCTGACGAGACATGAGTCGTGGAGAAACCGATTACGGCATACGTCCATCCTAACAGGCGCAGCAGCCATGAGCAGGCTCATCATCGTCGCTCTTTTTGCTCTCCTCGCCTTGACGCCTGTTTCCGCGGTGCGAATCAAACCGACAAATTGTCTTCCCGAGTCCTTTCAATACCAGAACCCTCCATTCATACAATGGGTCCCAATCGAAGCCGATGCCAAGTTTGACACCAAGAGCGACAAACACAACTTTCAATATATAGTTTGGGGCAACGTCAAGGGGTCCCTCCAGCGAGTTGACCTCCCAAAGCCTGACGATAGAGAGTACTGGACTAATCCTGATAAAACAAATGGCAAGATTATCAACTCGGACAATTCTGAAAATGGCACCACGGTCAAAAGTTCAATCAGTATGCTCTCATACGTACCCTGGAGCCATCGCAGCTTCTTCTGCGGCGAAGCCCTGGTCAATGGGACATGCCCCCTACCGCCAGTCTTCAACACAACGGGAAATGTGTAAGTGGACGTGTTGAGAATCTCCTGCAATGTACTCCGTGCCCGGTGGCTTACCATTTGATGGGCAGTGAATGTCTCGGATGGAAGAGCACCCAAATGCTAACCATGTCATTACAGCTCCGTATACGACCTTCCGTCTATGAACATCACCAATGACATGTACTCATCTTATTCTTTTGCATCTTTCGCCGTCACAATGTTGATTATTTTCGGCAATGCCGGCGGCACAAACATAGGTTGTGTTTCGTCTATCATTACACCAGATCTCGGACATCTCGCATGGGTGCTTAAAATTGTGCCTTTAATAGTCCTTCTCTTTGTTGGGTTCGCCGTCGTTTTCGCTAGCATCTTCAGTCCCTGGGGAAGCTCCAACGTCTTTCAGTGGACCTCGAATTACGGCCGAGACGCAGACTTGCTTCGACTCGTCACTCCTGGGTTCGGAGACTGTTTGCATTACCTGCAGTTCATTGCGTTATCTGGCGCGCTTTCGCTTAGCTACCCTGGCTTCTTCCAACCAGTAGTGAGCCAAGTCGGATGGTCTGCACTCATGTTCAACGAGAGTTTTGTCACGCAGTCTCCGGGGTGGCAAAGCGTGCGAGATGGCGTATACTTCACCGACGTTCCCGACGGATATGGTCTTCATGCTCTCGGTCAACTGATTGGCGTGAAGGAGAGCGCTGATATTTGGGCTGGCATGATGGTTTGGCTCTGCGTCATCATTGCCGCAGTGTTTATTCTGACACAGGCCGGATTCCTGGCGCAGTGGCTTTACCGAAAGATTCGCAGGATTCCCGAGGAGGATCTCCGCGCCAAGAACCTGCCGTTCAGCACCGGAAACGTCATTCGCATCGTCTTCAACTTTCTACTCATGCCCATCGTGGCCCTATCATGTTTCCAGTTGGTCGCAGCTGGCGAGTCCCCAGCCTACGCCATTGCTCTGGCTGCCATCACATTGGCCGTGCTTCTCGGTTTTGCCGTTTACGTGCTCCTGCTGATCATACGCACAAGACCCAAATCGTGTCTGTTTGACGACTTGCCCACAGTCTTGCGATATGGCCCTCTTTACAACACCTATTCCGACGAAGCTGCCGCGTTCGCGCTCATACCCGTCCTGCTAACTTTTGTGCGAGGTGTTGCCATCGGCGCCGTCCAACCGAGTGGCATCTCCCAGGTCGTCCTGCTTGCCATCTGCGAGGTCATCCAGATTTTTACCTTGCATGCATTCAAGCCCTTCCAGTCGCCCACCTCGATGAACGCATACCATACGCTTTTCTCCGTCCTTCGCCTTGTGTGTGTGCTTTTGATGGTCGCTTTTGCCCCAAGCCTGGGAGTTACCGAGGGGCCCAAAGGATGGATTGGATATGCCATTTTGCTCATTCATGGAAGCGTCCTGGCTCTGGGCTTCTTCCTCAGTGCTTTGCAAACCATAGTCGAAGTCGCAGCACGCTTGCTGGGTGCCGGAGGAGACAATGTAGTTGGGCTCACTAGGGGAGGTCTATCCAAGATATTCGGCATGCGGCAGCTCTCGCGGCGAGAAACGCACCGCACAGCGCCTTCCAGGGCCAGCCAACTTTCGACCACGGCAATGCTGCATGCTGAAGAAGGGGTCAGGAGTGGCTATTCGATGCCGGGCAGCGGAAGACTGCGCAGCACATCGGCAGTGAGCTACGGGGGTATTGCTGCGCAGAATCAGCAGCGCAGCAGCTCTACCCTCGAAAACATCGACGTTTTCTCGGCCGATCATCGCCATGGGGATACGAATAGCTCGTACACTCCCGGCACACCAGGGGAAACGAGCACCTTCTCTTTCATTGCATCACCCACAGTCGGGCGTCCGATGGCGCCTGCTCACGTGGAGCCGTCCGATCCGTATTATCGGCCGCCCCGACGAGCAACCAATTCCAATTTGAGGGATTCCATGTACTCTGATACTCCGCTCAATGCTCTGGGAATCGAGACGAAACCGGCAAATGGAACCCCGGGAGCTGCAGGAGAGGTTCCAGAGGCAGGGCCCGAAGAAATACCCCGTGGAGCAACACCTGCTCCTCCAGGCGGTGGTGTCGTGAACTTGCCGGTAAACCAAACGGATTACGCAACTCGCGAGGTGGACTTTTACTACGGAGTTCGCGGCCCTGCCCTTAATTCGGACAACCCTGGGCGAAGACTCGGGACAGGCCCGGCAGACCCAACTGGCCCAGTTGCTACTGCCACGGGCTGGTTCAGGAACTGGTTTGGTGGCAAGAGCAAGGAGAAGGGCAAAGGATTTGAGGTGGTCCGGAGCTCAAGAATGCCTCCAGACATGGTGCGAAACGGAGGCTTCGGGGATGAGACGCCGCCAGAGGGCATTCCCGTCGCTATGGGCGTCTTGAGAAATGGCCCAATCGACTCTGATGATGACGACGACGAAACTCCCGTGAAGCGCCCTCCAAAGTCTCCTTTGCGTAAACCTGACGACCTTCTTACCGATAATGGCGAGCCGCGGGACTCTGATGCAGAGGACCTCGTCAGCCCCGTCAGCCCGGTAAGCCAGGTAAGCCAGGTAAGCCAGGATGAGGGTGAGAGCGAGGATGAGCAACTGAATCTGCCCAGAGGCAGAACAATTTCAGGAGGTCGAGATGACCTAATTGGCTTCGATTTGCCGGAGATCCCCCCCAAGAGTTCCAAGAGAAACTCAGGCTCAGTGGATCTCCGGCATAAGGCTGTGTTACCTGCGGTCGATTCTCGATCCCCTGCTCCTTCTGGCCGGCTTTCCCACGACAGCGGCTCTACCAGAGGCCATGGAAAAGACTTGTCTGTGGTTTCTGCTTTACCTTTCGAGCGCACGACATCACAGAGGCGGCTTTCATCCAAGTCATCATCCATGGACTTCCCTGGTGAGCTTAGCGACACCGATTCACGAAGCGGCCGAGAGGAAGAAAGACCTGCCAGTTATGGACACGTGCACCAGCACGGCATCAACCGCGTTGACCCCCCCCCACAGCTGCCGCCTTTGGATCTGCTCGGCAGCTCAGCCGAGTTGGTAGATGAGTTTACATATCTCACGCGTACTTGATCATCTCACATGTACAAAGGGCGATTTGAAAGTGAAGGACCAAGTCTGTCTGAATAAGACTGCAGCCAAGCGCCGGTTTCTGGTCAGTCTGGCCCTACAATGGTGTCGCTCCAACAGGAGGAGGGGCCCTGGCGGCGGGACGGGACGGGACGGGACGGGACGTACATTTCATGAAGCTGCATCGTTGGGCGACAAGTGTCTCCTGCATATTGTTGTATACTGACTGTACCGGGCGAGCATGCAATGCAACCAAACGATGCAGTAATGCGAGCAACAAGGCCGCATCGGTAATGTGTTTTCCATGTTCCAAATACCGTGGTTTGCGTACCAAAAGAGCGGACGAGAGAGGGATTCTGACGCGGCAGAAGGACTGACTGGATCGGATAAAGCAAGTTCGCGCACGTGAGAGGGATACAAGAAATCTATCTCTCTAAGCGCCCGAGTTTTCCATGTGACTAGTTTTTTTTGATAGTTTGTCTCGAGCTTCGGGCGCAACGCAGCCTATATATAATGATGGACTATACATGCACCCGGGTCCAAGTTGAGTGATTATTCCCCGACCAGCTAGCTAGCCGAACCGCCCCCCCCTTTTTTTAATTTACCTCTGACAAGTATTTATTGCATCTCCCGAGACTCGTGCCATTCATTGCTCTCAACTTACTCGGCTGTTTTTGTCTCGTTTCGAGCGAGTTTGCGCGGGCCCTACCTAGTCCGTGCCCGAAAAGACAAAGGTCACGAAATTTTCCTCCTCCTTCTTCTTCTCGTCCTTTTTTAAATGGGCCCGGGGTTTTTTGATTCCTCTACTTGACTCCTATGAATGCGATTCCCGAACGAGCCCTTTGCGCAGCCCTCCTCAGGGCCTGGTCCTCCACATCCGTCCACTTGACGCTCAGGTCATCCCATTTCTTGCCGGGCGTGTTGTACTCCTTTCTCCACTGGGCTTGCATCTGCTGTAGCTGGGCCATCCTCCTGGGGTCGCCTGAGCCGGAGTACAGGATGAGTGCTGTGCAGGGGGGGAGCGCGTCGTGGATGCGAACGAGGCGCTGTGTGAGGCGGGAGAGGGCTTGCTGCAGTGGCGGTGGTGGAGAGTGAGAGGAAGAGGAAGGGCAAGGGCAAGGGGAAGAAGAGGGTGATGATGTGGACGACGGTGGTGGCCCGCCGTCAGAGTTTGTGTTGTCGACGCGGTTCTTGTTCCACCACCCCTGGAGGGCTTCCAGCTCGCGCATGCGAGCCCATGTGAAGTCGACGCCTGTGCCCTTGATCTCCAGCCCGTCTGGGTCGCCGTTGACGGCGCGGAGGATGTTGTCGGTGACGTCTTGGTCGGATTTGCAGCCGAGCTGGTAGGTTGCGCCGGCGCCGAGGCCCTTGGACGGGTCGCCCCAGTCGATGGCGGCGCTGGTCTTGCCCGTCTCGATACCTCCGGTTGCTGCGTCGCCGCCTTGGGCTTTGTAGGCTGTTCCTGCGCGGGCGAGTCGTCGGAACAGGTTCTCGCCTTGGGCGTCGGATGTGCCCCAGAGCTTGCCCTTTTCGCACTTTTGCTTGACGAGGTCGAGGCACGTCTTGGCGTCCTCGATGCTGTTGTGGCCGTCTGCGCCGCCCTTTTGGATCTCGCGGGAGAGGTATTTCTGGGCGAGGTATTTGAGGGATGACTTGAGCGGGGGTCCGCGCGGGTGCGGGTAGAGGATGGATGTGTCGACGATGAACGGGTGCGCGAGCTGCATGGCTTTGGTGTCGGATTCGAGGGAGTGGCCGATGAGGATGGTGCGAGGGTGGAGGAGCTCGACGAGCTTGGCTTGGATGTCGGCGAGGGTGGTGGTGACGGGGGCGAGCATCTCCTCCGTGATGCCCGAGAAGCGCGTGACGTAGTCGGTGATGGGCTTGTCGGGCTTGACGAGCTCGTCCAGGACGGTTTGGCCGTCCCAGCCGATGATGCTGATGCGCGTGAGGGCGAGTTCGTTCTCGCCCGTCAGGCACATTTCGCAATCGAGCGCGAGGATTTGTCGGCCTGCGGTGATGCTGCCCCCTTCGATCTCGCTGTCGGGCACGTCTCCGTCCTCCAACTTGTCGACCTTGGTGATGACCCATCCGTCGGGAACGGTGAAGCTGTCTTTCCGCTCGCCCTCGGGGAGGAGAGCTGGGTGGACGAAATATCCGTTGTCGGCTAGCTCCTCGGCTGATGCCAAGAATTTGGTAATGGGCATTCGGTCGTTCCGCCACCCTCGAGGTTCCGACGCAGGCTTCACGCCTCCTTGCTTGGACGTCTTCTCCTTGGGCGCAGGTGCCGTCAAGAAAGCAGCCATGGGCGAGTGCATTTTCCCGTGCTTGTCGTCTCCTGGTGTCCGTACCGGCCACAGATGCGGGAACATGTCTGCGAATGGCTTCAACGGCTCGGGCAGCTTTTCCTTTTTCAATGTGCGCGGGTAGTAGTCGTCTGGTGAAGTCGAGATCCTCGGCCCCTCTTCATCGTTTTCCTTGTTCTTGTTGTAGGTTGAGTAGTCCACATTCGCCTTGAACATGGCCTCTTCCAGGCCCGGAACCATGATGGCAACAATCTTTCTGAACTGCGGTCTGTGAGAGACCCCGATCCATTGGGGACCGGCGCCATCGGCGAAGATGTAGGTGATCAGGTCGCGGAGGTTGTTCAGATTAATCTTGGATTGTAGTCGAGCACTGGGCGAGAACATCAGCGCTGGATAGCCCCCCTTGCCTGGACGAGGCACCTTCTTGGATTTCTTGGTCGGCCGCGACACGACCTGCCACTCGGCGCCGCCGTCGTGCTCATCGTGAGGGCTCGTTCGCTTCAGGCTGTTCTGGGAAGCCGTCTCCGCCGGGTCCTTGGCAGAGTCGGCCATGATTTTGCTTGCCGAGAGGGCTAGAGACGAGGCTTCAGCATCCGATGCTTGTTTTGGTTCCTCAACCTGTGGTTGCTCGATTGACTCTTGCACAGAGGTTTTGCCGCCTAGCAACGAGCGTGCAAAACTCTTGACGCGTTGGAACTTGTCTCTCAAGCCTGCGACCATGCTCTACGGGGCGGCGGAGAAAGAGGTAACCTGGTTTGCGACGCGTTGGGGATTTTGAATTTCAGATGTGAGTTAATCCGTAAAGAAGAATACATTGAAACCTCTGATAAGATCTGCCAGCTCAGATCCGGTCTAGCGGCAGTCGGCACAGCTTTGCGGGGCCCATGTCTGCGCTCAAAATAGCTTAGCGCCGGTTCCGACATGTAGTACATATGTACTTCGTACATAATCCGTACGTCCCGTTGCCATTGCTCGCCCAAGGCGTACTCCAAGGCGTACTTGTCAAGCCTTTTCGGAAAGTACTTTGCACGTCAATGATCAAGTCTGTTTGCATCAACAGTGGAAAAGTCGCGAGAGAAAGGTCGTGCATGAACCGGTTCGTTCGCGGCGCTGCATTTGGGCGGGTGCATGACCGGGCCGTACCTTAGTCACCACCACCACCACCACCACCACCACCACCGCTCCTTGCCTCGACATCCCATCAATTCAATCGCGTTGCTTCCCCCTCCGTCTCCCCATTTCCTTCGACGACCTTGTTCATCGATACTACAGTCCAAAATCGAGTTCGGAGTTCGAATCCATCGTCTCGACCACATGAGGGGCTAGCAGGCTTCCTCGGCCGCTTGCTCGCTGCACCTGCCTTTTGCCCTGCGGCATCTACCTCAATCTCTGTACGGAGGGAGTATTGTGCGCATACACCATGGATCGTCTCCCGCGAGAGCTGATCGACGCCATTTTGCAGCAATGCGTCGCCCACGGCCCCAAGAACACGGTTCTGAAACTCCGGCTTGTCTGCCGTCTGTTTGACAGGATTCTCAAGCCATCCACCTGCTGCACGCTCGGCTTGGACTTTTCTCGCATGAGCAGGGCTAGCCACGTACGTCGGCCAGACGTTGATGCTCTTCAGACAATTGGTTTTCATTGCAAGAGTCTATATATAGACTTGATGGTTCTTCGAGATGAGAGTACGTGTTGCCAGCCCGGAAACACGACCGCCCCCTGCGATGACGACGGGGGCGGGGGGAGAGAATCATGTGTATAAAATACTAACACCGTCGCTCTAGTGGAAGTCGAGTTCCTCGAAACCGTCTTCGCTCGAGTTCCCTCCATGACGGAATTTTGCCAAGCGATGCATAAAAAATACTGCATGAACGAAGGCTCTTTTACCGAGACAGAGTATTGTGACATGGTGGAAACCATACTATTCAACTGCCGTGAAGTCGATAGTCTTCGTCTTAACCTCCCCTTCCAGCTCGTCGGCAGGCATTGCAACGCCGCGACCATGATCCTTGCCAACACTCTCAAGGCGTTTGCAGCGCGTCCCGAGGAGGATTCCGCCGATCTCAAAACGCTGGTCCTCGAAAACGTTACCGACGTGACCATCTACAGTCTGTGGATGAATCCAAGCGACGTCATGAACATCATGTCTGTCGTTGCCGTCCTGGACAACTTGGTCATGACCCTGCGCCGGCACGACGTGGATCCGCAACGGGCGGGCTTATTTGGCTCCTGTCTCTGGGACGTGATCGAACATGCTGACCACCTCAAGACGCTATGTCTGGTCGGCATGGACCACGACGACCGACCACCTCGGGGCCTCAAGCAGACTCGCTTCTGGCAGATCCCCGTTGAAGACTGGAGGGCACGCTCTTTGCCCGCGCCGCGCGTGCACTTCTCCAACCTCACCTGCCTCGAGCTGAAGCGCGTTGAGGTCCTGCCCGAGTCGTTCCTCAAAGCGGCCGACGTATTTGGCGAAACCATCCAGGAGCTCTACCTCAACGAGGTCTACCTCAAGACAGAGCAATCCCGCGACTGGAACCAGGATTCCCTAAAAGTCCTCTGGATAGGCGTCCCGAACCAGCGCCCCGCCGAGGACTGTCAATGGATGGCCCTGTCCCTCCGGGCCGCTGCCCCCAAACTACGAATCTGTCGAGCATCGTTCCTCGCCTACGATCACTACCTCCACGAAGACATGTCGGTGCAACCAGACTTCGATCTCATCGACCCCTGTGGCCTGGGGCGAAGTGTCTCACAGCGCTTCGTCGAAGTCGTCATGGGCATTCACCAGCCCAACATGTCGTCCGGCGAACCCGTCGAGTTCTTCCCCCAAGATCCCAAGCACGATGTGCTCATCCACACTCTCAAGCCAAGGACAAGAGCGCTACTTGTCGAAGAGTACGATACCAATGCTCACCAGACGGCCGTGGACAATACCACGTCAGAGTGGCAGAAGAGCATCGACGGCATCTTTCACAATTGCAATTCCGGCACGCTCGACGAGCTGCACTACATTGCAGAGACAGCTTGTCAGGGAATGAACGAGATTCACAGGAGGAGGAGCGAGTGGACCGCTGGTAACAGTATGGCTAACGAATACGCGGATAACTTATTTCACATCCCTCCTGCCATGGATGACACACAGCAAGATCCGCTCTGAAATAAGAAATTTGAAAGGCAACGAGGTCTTCACCTGGGAACGTAGAGAAGGGGGTTTCGGAATTAATGAATCATCATGTCAAGCTCGGAGCAATGGCGCCTTCCTAATTTGTTTTGTTCGTTTTCACTCATTTTACTTCTGGGGCACTTTTTTTTTTGAAAAAAAAAATTTTCACGGACTTGTCCTGTACGAAAACATTGGACTGCAGAGAAATTTCCTGCCTCTCTCTCTCTCTCTCGGTCTTTCTCTTTTCAACAGATAGAAAAGAAGTGGACACGCTGTACACGCTGTACACGCTACGTTGTCATTGATATACCATCAAGTACCTCGAATGAGACAAAGCAGCAGAAGACGACTCCATGTCATCGCGGCCCAACGTTGTATACATGTTAAAATACTACGCTCGTAGTCGATCCTTGTTTCCATATTTTTTGGTCCCCTTATGTGTTCCTCTTTTTTTTTTTTTTTGTCCCGGAAATTGTCCTTGATGACCAATGCTTTTTTGCGTCACGTAAAGCGTCTTTCTCCCGTGAATTGGCAATTCGCCCCTAGAGTCTAAAAGAGAAAAAAGAAGAATGCATCATGAAACCACGTTATTGCAAGGTCATCCCACATCGGATATTCGATTTGTTCATGGCTTTATTGTCCATTGACGACACCATTGGAGACGGCATTCTTGGCCGTGTCCTTGACTGCACGCTCCAGGGCCTGGAGAACATCGTTCTTCAAGTCCTCTGCGTCTTCGACACCGCAGCTCAGACGGACGAGGTCGTCAAAGACGCCCGCTGCTTCTCTCTGATCACTCGGGATACCAGCGTGGGTCATGCTGCTGGGCAGTTCGACGAGGGACTCGACACCGCCTAGGGACTCGGCAAGGGTGAAGATGTTTGTGGCTTGGCAGAAGCGCTCGGCAGCGGCGTGGCCGCCGTTGATGCGGAAGGACAGCATGCCGCCGCCCATGCCGTCGCGGTGCTGCTTCAGGGCGATGGCACGGTGAGGGTGGGATTCAAGGCCGGGGTAGTTGACGGAGATGACGTGGGGGGAGGCCTCGAGGGCGGTGGCGACGGCGGTGGCGTTGCGGGTGGCTTCGCGGGCGCGGAGATGCAGCGTCTTGAGGCCACGGTGGGCGAGCCATGAGTCAAAGGCCGAGGGGACGGCGCCAATGGCATTCTGGAGGAAGCTCAGGCGGGCCTTGAGCTCGTCGCTGTTGAAGGCGGCGACGCCCATGACGACGTCGCTGTGTCCGTTGATGTACTTGGTGACGCTGTGGACGACGATGTCGGCTCCATGGTCGAGGGGGTTCTGGATGTACGGGGACAGGAAGGTGTTGTCGACCACGACGAGGATGCCGTGCTTGTGGGCCTCGGTGACGACGGCACGAATATCGACGAGACGGAGGGTAGGGTTGGAGGGAGACTCGATCCAGATGAGACGGGTTTGGTCGTTGATGTGCTCGCTGATGTCGACCTCGATCTCGGTGGTGAAGGTGACTTTTACGCCGTGCGCCTTGGCAACCTGCGTAAAGTAACGGTGGGTTCCTCCATAGACGTCCGCGACGGAGATGACGTGGCTGCCGGCGGCCAGGCTCTGCAAGATGTTGGCCGTGGTTGCGCTGCCGCTAGAGAAGGCGAGGGCGTGGCGGGCGTGTTCCAGAGCGGCGACGGCGGCCTCGAAGTTGGTGCGGTTGGGATTTTCGGAACGCGAATACTCGTACGCGCCGACTGGCTTGCCGACAGCTGTTTGGGCAAAGGTGGTGGACAGTGAGATGGGCTCGATGACAGCGCCGGTGTGAGGATCGTGAGGTGAGCCGGCGTGGACGGCGAGCGTACCGAAGCCGTGGACGGAAGTCGGTGGACGAGGGGGCGTCGACCCAGGGTCAGGGTTCACCAGGGGAGACATGTTTGCCGTTGTCCTTGTGTGGATTGATTCGATTTGAAAACAAGGGAAAGAAGATTGTTGGAACAAGCATGATATCAATCGCGTTGCACGGCTTTCTTTAATTAATGGAGGGTCAGCGTGGCCCCTCGTCACGTGGCTACCCGCACCCCCCTCTTCCTACATGTATAAAGACGGCATAGAATTGGAATACCCTCTTCTTTCTAGCCTCTTTCTGGCCCCCCTTTCCTTCCTTCCTAAAGTCGACTAGAACAGGAATAAGATATTACTGTTCTTCGGTCTCATCAGTTCAATCCTGCTAGTAGGTATCCTGTGATACCAACGAAGATGTTGTGCGAGTCCTGGCACCGGGAGTGGCGGCAAGCAAGGTGAGGGGCGATGGAGAGGGGGGGCCAGTTTCAACTCGAGCTGGGAACGAGAGGGGGCGAAAAGCGTGTAACAGAGTCACACGATGCACAAGTCATGAGGAACAAAGGCCAGTCCCAGTCCACTCCGGGCAGCGCTCGACTGAGTCAAGCCTGGCTCTGCCCGAGTCTGCCGTCAACCGCGTTTAATATTGTGTCATTGTGTCATTGTGTCATCCAGCCCAGCCCGCCCTTGCTGTAATGGTTGGATTGGTAATGAATGGGTGCGCTTGACAAAGCAGACTCGAACACACGGATATCGGCGTAGAGGCTGGCCGTGGAGGCTGTGTGGACTCTATGTAGAGGACACCGGGCAGCACCGGCTCATGCCGAGATCAGATCAGTCAATGTCGTACATATGAATCCATGGGTTCGTTCTGCGGACTTGTTGGTGCAGCTGCTCGAGGAAAAAACAAAGTACAGAGTACTTTCTCCTCTCTCGTGTCGTGTCGTTCAAATCGGCAGGAGCGAAACATGGGCAGTGGGTCGGTCTATTCGTACATATGTACGTATATATGTTGTAGTCGGTCCCCCGATGACGCCCCCCCCCCTCCCCTGCCTGATCACATGCTCTTTGCTCTTTGCCGTCCCGCCAAGTTGTTCACCACCATTGGTCATTCATTGGTGCCTCACTCCATATTGATTGATCTGCGACGATGAAGAGACTCCCTTTTGTCAACCAGCTTCGAACTCACCATCACATGTCTGCATACACGTCCCTTAGGTGTCCATCAGCCGTTGAAACCCTTCCGGCGGCCATGCTATTGGCATGGTCGCTTGCCAGGTCTCCATTGTGAACTAGGTCAGGCGCGCCTAACCTATACCCGCCCGCGCTCGTCGAGTTTCTGACTGGCCGTGTTCCATCTCATAATGCCGCCAGGCGTTCTCACAAAAAGTCTCGCGCTGGTTGTCGCCGGTGCAAGAATAGGAAGATCAAGGTGAGTCGGACGCTGGAGACATGAAAGACATTACCGCAGGCGAAGGGCCTGTTGTGCAAACAGGTGTCAAAACATCAACGTGCCGGGCTCGTTTTCGTAACATGACGGCATCTTCAACGGCTGACCTCTCGCTCCCCTGTGGCGATACCAGTGCGACGAAGTCCACCCACGCTGTGGCAACTGCTCCAAACATGGTGTTCTCTGTGATTTCGAGAGCCGTCATGTCGTCGGTGAGCTTGCCTCCCCGGCCATGTCAGGGCCCTTGAGTCCTACGGCGTCCACGATGGCCATGAGTTTGAACGCATCGAGGACATCGCCCTCTGTGGCCTCGCCTACACAAAATCACGCGACACCCGTCCTTTCTCAAGCGACGGTGTCGCCAGAACCAGAGACACTTTGCCCTATGGACAGGTTACTGGAGTTGCGGCTCTTGCATCACTACACCACCAGCACTTGCAAGACCCTGCTCACAAACTCCCCTGCCACTGATGAAATGTGGCAGCGACAAGTGCCCGACATGGCTTTTCAAGGCAAGACATATCTCGCAGATGCGATGCTGTCCGTCGCCGCGCTGCACCTGCGCTCACAAAAGCCTACCGATACATCCTTGGTGCAGGCCTCACACGCGTACACGGCATCAACTTTGGCCGCATACGTCACAACTCTCAACAATGGCATCACGTCTGATAACGCAGAGGCCTTGTTCTTGACTGCCTCCCTTATTGCCTTTCAGGCCACAGCATCGCGAATATTCATCAAGGATGATGATGCGCAAACAAGCGGCAGCGATGGCACAAATCGCTACACCTTACCCATGGCATGGTTCCACGCATTCCAAGGCGTCAAGACGGTCGTTGCATCCTCGTGGCAGTGGATACGAAACAGCAGCATTGTACAGGCCGTCATCGATTCGCAGCCCAGCTTTCAGCTGGACCTGAACCCCTTGAACCCGAATTCCTTCTTCGGCCATCTGCTGGAGAACCTAGATGAGGAGCTAGCAAAAGAGCCCAACGACAAGATCACTGCCACGCACCAGGCATACTTTCACGCCGTTAGTGTTCTGAATTGGGCACATAAGAACCCCTTTGCGCCCGCCGCGCTCGCCTTCCCTGCCAGTGTGTCCCGAAGGTTTGTCGAGGTGGTCGAGGAAGAGCGGCCACGGGCTCTTGCCATTCTCGCTTGCTTTTTCGCTCTCTTCCAACGCATGGATCCTGTATGGTGGCTGGAGGGCGTGTCCCGCCGTGAGGTCATGGGCCTAGTCAGCTTATTCAAAACTGGGTCAAGCTGGTGGCGACATCTGGAATGGCCCATCAGGATCGCCCTCTGGGAAGGGGGAGCAATACCGCCCGAGGTCTGGGGGGTAGATTACAAAAAGGAAGCACAAGCGAGCAAGGGGTTTTCGGAATCAATGATGAGCCATATTGAACT
The DNA here is from genome assembly GCA_018801565.1 of Epichloe coenophiala. Taxonomy (NCBI): domain Eukaryota; kingdom Fungi; phylum Ascomycota; class Sordariomycetes; order Hypocreales; family Clavicipitaceae; genus Epichloe; species Epichloe coenophiala. The sequence goes on from JAFEMN010000008.1 coordinate 105,839, forward strand.
GTTTTCCAAACTCACCAGCAATCCACCAGCCGCGCCTCCTTCAACTTCCTTGCAGGCAGAGCTGGAACTCATGACGGCGCCCTTGGATTGATTTTCACGTGCAGCGATTTTGTTCTGTTACAGATCGGCTTTTTTCCCGCCCTTACTGTATATTATCTGATGGCATCAACATGGCGAACGAGCATCATCTTGGCGCAGAGAGGTATGTGGACGGTGATGAGAAAATTAGATGTTGTTGTTCACACGACTAGTTTTGGTTATGCGGCTAATTTGAAGAGCGTTTTCGTGGGAAGTAGTCATGGACACGGTAGCGACAACTTGAATATATGCTCTATGACCTATCATGATGCGTGCGTGCGTGTGTGCGTGTGTGTGTGTGTGCAAAAGAACGCCATAATAAACTCCAGGAAAATAGTTCCATACAATATGCATAATGACCACGAAAGTTAACAATCCCTGGTTTTCCTATTGTCCTCTTCCTAAATTTCACCTCAGTGCTTCGCTCTCTTCACGTCTTCAGCGATGACATCCTCCACCGAGTCCTCCTGCACATTTCTTGACCTCTTGAGAGCCTTCATCTTTCTCAATTGCAACTCGCTGAGATCTTGTCGGCCCAAGTGCACCCGACCAATCTTGTCGCCCATAGAATCAGTAACAATGTTCTTCTTGGGTCTCTCCTCCAGGCCGCGCGCCTTCTTCATGGCATCCTTGAGCATAGACTCATCCGCTTCCTTGACTCTGCCGACGCGGAAGTCCATCCTAGGCCCAATCTCCTCCACCTCCACGCGCGGGAGCTTCTGGCCACTGCGCTTCGTGTTGATCATGTACGCGCGCAAGTGGATAGCAGGTTTTGCATCTCCATCGCCAGAAATGTCCTCCGCCGTCACTGATATAATGTACTGCAGGCCCTCCACGTCGATCTTGTCCGAGGGCTCGCCCTTGAAGAAGTCGACGAGCATGCTCTTTGCCAGCGTGAACTCGTTCGTCACGGGGCTCTCGAACGCAGTCCCCGCGAAAAGAAGCATGGGCCGCAGCCCAACAGCAAACTTCTTGTTCTTGAACTGCGCCATGGTCCGGAACGTCTCCGCGTCGAGGTACAGCTCCAACATGTCGAGAATTTTGTAGCCAAAGGTGCGGATAAAGGTCATGGCATGGGGTCGCTTCTTCTGACTGCTGCCAAAGACGAGGAGACTGGCGTCGTTCTTCTCCGAGAAGAACTCGAGAGAGCCGGCGTCTTCAAAGGGGTGGATCGCATTCTTCTTGGTGAACTTCTTGGCGAGAGGGAGGCGGAGGGAGTAGAGGTCGTTTAGGGCATCCTGGACTACTTGCGAGCAGGAGGTTCCGCGGAGAAAGAGACATTGTTTGGGGTTCTCGATTGCTTTTGGTTCCCGCTTCTCGAGGGCTCGCTTCGAGCGGGCGTTGCGAGGTTTCCTGAGAAAAATGAATCAGTTCATTTTGCTCTGTTCAATGATTGAAGGGGTCAGACTCTTGACGCAAAATAGGTCTTGGTTCGTGACGTACACTTGACGAAGCATCTTGAGGGAACTTTGAGAGGATTCTTGCCTGTGGTCGCTGGCAATTATTTTGAACCGTGGTTCTTCGGATGCTGGCAGCCCGGCCGGAGTAACAGTCCAAGAAAGAAAAAAAAAAAGATGAAAAGTCCCTGGTCATGTTTATCGATAAGCACGCCTCGTCTTCACCAACACACCCGACGGCGTTGCCCACGATGCAGTCACGTGATCCTTTCGCCCTTGCGCGCCAAAAGAAGGTGCGCGGAGAAAAGTCGGAAGACACCCACCAGGCCGGGACCGGACTGCCTCGGTACCCCACAGACTAACCGACCGAGCCACAGGTGACGTTCTGACAAACGCAAGTCTGCTCGAAAAGTGTCAACTCCCTCTGCCGCTTGTTTCCCTTTTAATCAGCCATACGTCCCTGCCAACGCCGTTGAAGAGACTCCAGCATCATGTCGTTCATGGGAGGAGCCGAGTGCTCCACGGCGGGGAATCCCCTCAGCCAGTTCCAAAAGCACGTCCAAGATGACAAGACTCTGCAGCGAGACCGACTCGTCGGAAGAGGGCCAGGTGGCCAGATGGGTGGCGGCTTTCGAAGTCAGGCTGCCAATGCGCCACAAGACGAGGTAAATCGAACAGATGAGATGGACTGGCTGGCTCTAGGGCCAGATTTTTCGCACCTTCTGAGCGCCTCTGCATGTGAGCCTCAAAATTACTAACTAATGATTGCCTACCGATTTAGATGATGAACGGTTTCCTCAATGGCGCCCCGAGCCTCCAGCAAGACTTCCCCGTGCAAGCCGGTCCTGCTCTCAACCCAGCACAAAATGCTCCCATGCGTGCCAGCTCAGCATCTCCATCGTGGGCCCAAGACTTCAACAGCCCGCCCGGCATGGAGTCAGCTTTCAAGCCTCCCCCTGGGGCTCACTTTTCTGCTGACGAATTCTCTCGATACCACCAGCTGAATGGCCAAGCTTCATCAGCTAGGTCCAGCCCCATGCAGTCCACCAACATGTCCAGCCAGATGCCCCAACGGCCGATGATGGGAGTCGGTATGATGTCAAACATGGGCATGGGATATGGCCAAACCATGTTCCAACCCATATATCAGAACCAGCAAGGACTTCATCAACCGCAACAACAGCAACTGCTTGAGGGTAAAGGTAAGGGCAAGTTGGTGGAGTTGGATGACAGCAAGTGGGAGGAGCAATTCGCCCAGCTCGAGCTCCAGGACCAGGAAGCAGAGAAAATTCAGGAACAACATGATGAGGCCAACGCTGCTGAGCGAGAGCTGGATGAGATGGACAGGGCGATGCAATCTGAAACTAATGAGTTTGGTGACTTCGAATCCCTCTGGAAAGGAATCCAAGCTGAGACGGCCGCTGCTAGATCCATGGTCAACGACGATACTTTCTTCGATCAGTTCGACGCCGAATGGAGCAACGAGAACATGCCCACCGACTTCTCCATGGGAGATTGGGGCCGGTTCGGCGATCCCGTCGTCGAGAACTACCTGTTCGAGGAAGAAAACTTGTTCAAAAACGAGAACAACGCATTCGACGAAGGTGTTCGTGTTATGAAGGAAGGTGGCAACCTATCGCTCGCCGCTCTGGCTTTTGAGGCTGCTGTTCAGCAGAATCCGGAGCATATTGAGGCGTGGGTATACCTGGGGAAAGCACAGGCCCAAAACGAAAAGGAAACTGCCGCCATCCGTGCAATGGAGCAGGCATTGAAATTGGACCCTAACAATCTGGAAGCTTTGATGGGGCTTGCAGTTTCATATACCAACGAGGGATACGACAGCACAGCTTACCGGACGCTTGAGCGCTGGCTTTCAGTCAAGTATCCCAGCATTTTGGACCCCAAGGACCTACATCCTGCAGCTGAGATGGGATTTACTGACCGGCAGCTCCTGCATGAAAAGGTAACAAACCTGTTCATCAAGGCTGCCCAGCTCAGTCCTGATGGAGAGCACATGGACCCTGATGTGCAAGTTGGCCTAGGTGTGTTGTTCTATGGCGCAGAAGAGTACGGCAAGGCGGTCGACTGCTTTCAATCGGCTCTGCACTCATCCGAGTTGGGCACATCAAACCAGCAGGAGCAAGTTCATCTTCTCTGGAACCGGCTGGGTGCGACGTTGGCCAACAGCGGACGATCAGAAGAAGCCATTGCAGCATATGAGCAGGCTCTTTCCTTATCCCCCAACTTTGTTCGCGCTCGATACAACCTCGGCGTCAGCTGCATCAACATCAACTGCCACCAGGAAGCCGCCAGCCACTTCCTGGCTGCTCTCGAGATGCACAAGTCGATTGAGAAGTCCGGTCGCAACAAGGCATATGAGATTCTGGGCGATAGTGCCGGCGGCGATGTCGACGAGGTGATTGATCGAATGTCGGCCCAGAACCGTAGCACCACCCTATATGACACTCTACGACGGGTATTCACACAAATGGGTCGCAGGGATCTGGCTGAGAAGACAGTTGCCGGCGTGGATCCTGACATCTTCCGACCGGAATTCGATTTCTGAGAGGGAGAGGGAAAGACAGGACTTGACATGAATCTACGTATTGGGACGATGGCATTGATTGCGGAATTCCATGAAAGATGGTTTGAATGTTGGGCGGCAGGATGCTCGGGATGGGGCATTTTGAATGCCTTGCACGCCAAGGGTTTAAGCGGACAAAGGAATCCAACAATGAGGCAGTTTGGTTCTGTAAAACCGGTATGTGATTGTCAATGAGGTGACATTTTCAATTCCAACCATAGTCCTCACCCTGTGTAGGGTACCAGAAGATTGTCCGATTGCGCCTCACGAACCCGGATCGTCTCTGCGCGACATGGCGAAGCTCGTGTGTTTCGCCCGGACGGATTGTCATCGAAATCTTGTTTGGAAAAGGCTTAGTTAGCCCCGATACGCACGCTCTAGTGTCCTCCGCAAATTGACTATGTACAGCCCCATGTGTCTCGGGACTAGCCGCCTTTTTTTTTTTTTTTTTTTTCGCTTCTTGCAAAGAGATATCACAAAGGATTAGGGGTGCATGGGTTAAATTTTTGTCTTTTTTTTCTTTTCTCTGAAGCGCTGTGGCGTGGGTCGTTGGACGAGTGATGGTGATGAGACTTGCTTCTTTTCAAAGGGACAACAAACAGGTGGGTTGCAGTCACGAAGTGTTCTTGGACATGTTGTGTGGAATCTACGTTGGTGGCGTTGGTGGCTGCATGTTATATTGGAGATTATTTAGACCCTTTATTTTGCTTGGCCATGTCTGGTTCGTATTGGTGCGAAGGGGGGGGAATTATTGGGGTCGTCGTGTGGATGATGAGAGTAGTTATTGACTTTCGGGTCGGATTCCTTGGGTGAACATACCCTGGACCTGGACTTTGGCCATGTTGAGTCCCGGACAGACGAAGACGACAACTTGCATGCTTATGGGGCACAGAGTTGTCATGAATTAGACCAGGCCCTTGGACAATTACGCGGAAACACAACTCGCCGTGTAGTTCTTTTATTACTGTGCTGGACGAGTACGTTTCCCAATTGCACGTTGCCAATGGCTTGTCCTCCGATGACACTGAACACAAAAAGATCCATTTGCAATTCCCCGGTCGAGGAATGCTATGCCTCCGAAGTGCTTTCATGATTTTATTTCCCCTTTCTCTTTTAAGCACGTCCATTCCTATTTGGTGGAGAGGGTGGCGCCGCCGATGACTTTTTTTTCTGTGACAACCGATCATGGTACGGAATGATAGCTCCAGATCATTCCTGCCAGGGCGGGAACAGGACGGAAGCATCAGAAGCACTGAAAATCACCCCATGCCTGCGCCACGAGTTGCATCTGTTCAGATGGATATCAGTGCTGTGCAGCACGCACTAGTAGCTTAGATGCATGCCATTTGGGCCCTGGGCCTTAGACGGCCCTGAGCGGCATCGTCTCGGCTTCTCGTCACAGATCTCGGGAGGACTTAATGTCGAGCTGAAACATGATTCGACCTGTGTTCTGGTATCAATCGTTGAACAGCTTGAAACAGACGAGATATATCATTATGTGGCCGCTTGCCGTCGGGCACCGGTTCTCGTTTGGGTATTTGAGAAACGCAGCTCCGACCAGTCCATGTTTTCACGTGGATCTTTGCAATCGCATTGGCATGTTGAGGCTCCTGAAGTGGAGCGTATCTTTGTGGCAAACAGTATCATGCCATGTCATGCCATGCCAATGCAAAAGCGCGGCGCTGATGTGCAAGACAGAAGTGGCAGCTGCTCAAGACGATGGCGATGGCCTCACAAACAAGCGACCCATATGTCCGGGTATGTGGCTTGCCTCTGGGGAATCATCCATGGCGTACGAGCTCTTGGCGAATGGCCTCGTGTTTGGTCAAGCGTTTGTCAGATACCCGAGTGAAACAGTGGGTTGCGTCACCACAAGACTGAGACTGAGACGAAGACGGAACCCACCCGAGGCTAACAAGTTCAAACGGTTGAGCATTGCTAACATGGCAAAACGTTGCTGACCTGCCCTAGTCTCACATGGGAGCTGAAGAACGACTGGTAATTCGTCTATTTACGGGCCTCGGCCTGTGACTTGGGGCGCGGAAAGTGACGAGTCGTCGAAACATGCCGACCACACAAGAGAGGGACGAGCTCGGAGGCCGAGACACAAATCTTGTCTGAGACTGCCGACGGGAAAACGTTTTCTCGGGGGGAAAAAAAAAGAAAAAGAAAGAAAGAAAAAAGCACGACTCAGGCCATCGGCGTAATATTCGAAGAAGCAATTGCAGCAGGCTTTGGTGCTGCGCCTCAAGAAGATGACCTGGAATGCCTCCAGTTTCGAACAGCAGTTTAGTGGGCAAGTGCCGTGATTGGTGACGTTGAATGGATCTCACGGATCTCACGGATCTCGACAATGTTAATCAGTGGGAAGGTGAGTGAGCGGCTGGGTTGAATTCTGCAAGGTCCCTTTTTGCGCTGCAGGGGCCGATCCGATCGCGACGTTGCAGTTTGCGCAGCCTGAACACTCTTCACCCGTGTCTTACTCGGCCGGGTGAAGCCCGCTCAGTCGAATCCATGAAGCAGTGCGGCAGTGCGGCAGTGCGGCAGTGCGGCAGTCTAGCCATGGATGGCCATGTGCAATTTTTCGAGATCTGTCGGCAATGGTCCAGCAATATATGTAGTTCCAAAAAAAAATTGGTGTTGAACAGTATGGCTAAAATAAACGCCATTTCGTGATTGGTTGGGCTTCCGCTTTACCTGCCCCATTGAAACGACAACGAATTGGCAAGTTGGTACGGATTACACATGCACGAAACACACAGTTGTGGCAGGCGGGGCAAAGCTGTCGAAGTGAAGGCGGAGACGAACTTCACGTGGCAGGAAGCCGTCAGCTCGCATCAGGTACGTGCCCAGGTAGCCAGATATGTACGGAGTACTCCGTATATAGATGTGAATAAGCTGCAAGCGGGGGAGGCTGTACATGACAAGAACTTACATATGAAAAAAAAAAAAAAAACACCTTCAAAGAGAGGGTCATGATATTCTTCCAGGATCTGTTGTTTTGAATCATCAAACCCCGACCGTTCTCCGACCGTTCTGCACAATTGTTGGATGGTACACACGTGTCCCGTTTAGTGGACGGTACGGACGTTGTACATGTATGAGAACATTTGCCGTTGTTGTGTTCCATCTCCACAAGTTGCGCGCAAGCTTTGTTGGCCGACTTCGGCCTATCTATGTAGTAGGTACCTGGGTATTAGCTGGGTAGCACATTTAGCCAAGACCGACACGGGACGTGGCGCCGCACCTAGTCGGCTTACAGCACGAGGGACCCTGGTTTGATGCCCCAGTTCATGTTCAAGCCTAGTACAGTACGGATTATTTCCGTTACCAACGTCTTTGGTCCGCGGCTGAGAGAAATGTACCTATTATTACCTGCGTCCCTATATAGGTACCTACGCAGCAAAAAAAAGCACTTGCCTCGTATACTCCGCAATTTACTGGTTCATGTTAACCCATGATTGGTTGCTCAGTGCAGCGTGGCCTGAGAGAAGGAAGGAGCGTTTCGTTTGCGACGGTGCCTGACTAGCACCTTCCAAACTGGACGACCAATAATAAAGTCACCGGACACACAAAGATTTTGTTCACAGTTGAGCAGAACGATTCAGGGCTTGCGTTCTTCTCCTGCCCCCACAGATGGGACGCATGCACCGCCTGAACACGTGCGTTTTAATCACTTAATGATTCGCTTTTCCGATTGGCCAGCCTCGATCCCTGGCACCAATTTTCTTGCACGCATTACAACCCGAAGTAACTCAGCCGCCGGTTCGTTCACCACGGAAAACGCGTTTACCACGACTACATATGTTGTTTGATCTGGCCAACTTGAGAGCCCTTCGCTGCGTACCGCGTCCATGGAACCAACCCAGTGCTTTCATGACGAAATCGACAACAAACAATATCGGAACCAAGATCCTGCGCCACAAACCATCCAAAATGATTGGCTTCCTGCGACAAACCCATGCGGGCTGAACACGACAAGTCACATGTCTGTTAAGCTGGGTTGCTTGCGCGCATGTACATACATATATGTATGTAGGCTGTCCTGCCCGGGTCTCTGCTCTAGTCCGACGATCCGCATCCGAAAATCTGCCGCTTTCCCGCGAATCCTTGGCTCAAATGCAGGCACGGGTCGGTCGTGACTCGTGCTGGGGTGGGGGGTTGGGCAGATGGACGACACGGGGCGCGTGTGACAGGATGAACACTCTAATTAGGAACGTTGGATCATCAGATGCAGACAAATCAGAACAGCTCGGGGAAGCTCCGAAATCATCCTCGAGCTCAGGAGTGGGGAAAACGTCTAATTCAGCCACTTGAGATCTTGGTTGTCTGATCAGTCATGGACTACTCCGTACAAATCAACACCTACCCTACGGATCCGTACTAGCTAGCATCTTGGGTAGCCCGGCCCGCCGGAGCCAACAGTGAACACTCTCGTCATATTTTACAAGTGAGCACATGTGGCCAGCCAAAGGACAGACGGAGGCTGCCGCGATGCGCCGCACCGCTCCACATGTGGTCCAGCACCCTTCGTCGACCGAGACATGTTTCCTGCCCCAAAAAATAAGCCACCAGTGTCGGTGCAACATGAGGCATGCCATCACAGTTACTCTTTACTCGCCATGCTCCAGTTTCGATTCGACCTGGAGCTCGATACCATCACCGACGAGAAAAAGCGTTATACGCACGAGCCGCCTCGACAAAGCTGTTTGCATTTATCCGGAGCTAGTTACGGAGTATTGTTCCTAGACGGAGCATATATATGTACGCATCATGTACCGAAAATGGGACATGATTCGAGCGCCTGGTTGTTTTTCGAAACATTTCGCGAAAAAAAACTCCCCGAGCTCGGCTCCTTGGATGATTCAACGACCTCTTGATTGGCTTGAGTGGTGTCCCCTGCTCCGAGGGGGGGGTTTTCTGGGTTTTCTTCCCCAAAGGATCATGCCTTGGAGACACGTACTACCTGGTCAGCCCAGGCCTGTGCTCCGAAGACCGAACTCCTCATCAAATTGTTGGATGGAGCGCCCACCCTGGCCCAGAGCATCTTGACCATTGAAAGCCCGGCTGGTGGATCCTCTTGAGCTTGCGTTGCCGGAAACAGGGTTGGTTCGGAAGCACTGCGGCCCAACCAAAGTCATCGTTCGTCAAAGGTGCCCCCGTCCCCCCGTCCCCCCTGTTTATTTCGTAAGACTAGTCCGGTTGCATACAGGCCAAGAAAAGGCTGCCTTCCGCTCCCATGTGGCCTGCGGCTCGTTCTTGGCGCCTTTTGCCGATTTTCATCCCTACTCGCACCACTCGTTCATTCACACCTTGGGCGGGGGAAGAAGAGGGGGAGGGGGGGGGGGTGCGGCATGCTTTCCGGGGAGGATCTTTTCTGGTTGTACAGAGTAATCCGTACAATGTTATATTATGTTATGAGACGGAGTATCCGGACACTTTCCTGACCCGAGAGCGGCACGGAGCACGGAGTAGCGAGGCCCTACTTGCTGTTGTTAGTTTGGCCGTCTGGTCGTATTTACGGATTATGGAGCATGAATCTGCGCCGGAGGGAATCCTCTCCCGCTTGCTAATACCACGATGCACGCCTTGTCTTGCGTTCCTCTTCATCTTCTTGTCTCTGCTCGCTTATGGAACGCAGTAATTCTACTGGCGTGCAAGGCATTCAATGGCCTGTATCGGTCGTTGGATGTGTTGGATGTCCCATGTCCAGCTTCCAGTCCTAATTTCTTTTCACTCTTCTTGTACGTGTAGCACCAGTGCCACGCCGTGAACTGAGAACTGCGACGCCACAGAGGAACATTGAACCCATTTGCCCGCCCATCCATGCCTGGGCCCATGCCTCGCACCCTCGAAAGGTTTGAAAGCCAAACAATCCCCTCCCTGGCAGTCCCAGTACGGCAATAATACGGGTCACGCATGGTGGGTAATGAGCACTCCCCGAAGTCTTTCGGTTGTGCGCTGTGTCACTTGCTGGTCAAACGTCGCAATCGCACGAACTGACCGGCCCCCTTTGAGCAAGTCCATGTTCGCCGCCGGGGTTTGCATCCGTACACTGAATGGCGCACCTGGATTTTTTTTGTGGTTTTCTGATGGATTGGCCGTGCATCCCCCGCCTGACTTTTTAATCGAGACCCCACAACACAAACCCCCCCCCCCTCGATCACAACGAAATTGAATTAGCCACAACCAATGAGCAGAATCAAAAAATCAATCCATCAATCCATCAATATATTCAAGGTATATGTATAGATAGTCATAGACTTAATTCAACGATGAACAATAGTCTCTTGTAACAAGGAACTCTAACCTTCTTCCACGAGCTCTTTTGTGCAATGTGGCTTTTTCTTCTTCTTCGAGATGATTCATTACAACGCTTTAAGCGTTCTTGATTAGCTACAATTTACAAATCTGGCTTCAGGGGCAATCAAAGAAGTAACAAAAGCGGCGGTTTCCCTTCTAGTGGACCGTCAGGTCTCAGTTAAAAAGTCACCCGAGTGCCGTGGGACTTGGCGTTTGTCCCAGGCCCGAAAAAGCTCCATATCATCCATCAAGCTCCGTGACCCATGCTGCCATGCATCGTGCCACGCTCATGCAGGCACGGTAGCGTCTTCTGAAAGGATCAGTTCGTAGTCTGTAGTCCGTAGTCCGCACATGTAGACTTTGAGAAAAAGATTGGATGGATAAGTGATGGACGCGATCGTTATCTGCAGAGTGATGGTAGTAGATGTGTGGTCGTATCGGCCTCCTGTAATAGCGTCGGGGGGTTATTGTACTGCCTGACTGCGACTGCGACTGCGACTGCTTATCTGCTGATCAGATCACGGTCTTCCGTGCATGTCAACGGCTGGACGGGATGGGGTTGGTGATGAGGAAGTTGGAGTCTTGGAGGGAACTAGTGCATGTGGCAGGTGCACAACGTGGTTGGCATACATGATACATACAGACTACAGTACATACAGATTGATGCTTTGCACAGCATGTCTGTCGAAGATTGTGTGTAGCACCTCATGCTGGTCGAAATTTATTAGTGCAGCAAGCACTGGCCCTAGCGCAGCTGACAACTCGTGGCGTGGCGCTCCCGCTAATCATCCACACCCATCTCCCCTCCCCCCTCCGGGCCCTCCCCCCCTCCCCACACCCGTGGCCCGCCCACCTTCCCCCGTTAGCACGCTGAAATGTCCCTGCCTGGTGGTATTGCGTGGAACAGTGCACCAATTGCAAAGACAGGTATGTACTGGGGAGCCATGGCCCTTCTCCGACCCGACCCAGGCGACCAGGACGGAAGTTCTCTCAGATTACCTACCCATGGGCCATGGCTCCGCTCCGTCTTGCTCACATCTTATCGCATGCAGGTACTCCGTATGTACTCTGTAGGTACTTCGTATGTACTTCGTATGCAGGTCCGTAGTCTGTACATATGTAGTGGCAATTAGTAAGCGGCAGTGGTAGTGTCCGAAGTAGTGAGCGAGAGCGTGCGCACTCTTGACACCCGGTACATGTCTGGTCCTGGTCTGGTACATATCAGGTACATGTCATGTAGCATCTTGTGCCACGCTACGGAGCATACGGACGTGCACTGTACAGTGAGGTGTACATGCCCTCGTCCAGCGGCGCCTAGCTTTGTATGTACTAGCGGCATCACCTCCACTAAAAAGTAGGCTCAACTGGGATGTTCCACTGCCCATCCGCTTGTCAAAGACTGGACGGACCACTTGCAGTGCAGACTGGACGTCCTCGACTTGCTCCATGCCAAAAGTCTCCTCGCTTCATCCTCCTCTCTCTTTCTTTACTACCGTCACAAACTCGCCTGTACGCCTAGCCTGTGTTGGTTCGAATTCACCTCCTTCGCTCGTTGACCTGCAACACGCCCTCGTGGGTGATGTACCTTTGTGTATCCCTTTCTCATCACTTCCTTCGACACGTCTTGAGTGCGTCTCAACACTGAATCATTTGCCGACTTCGCTCCTGCGCCAGCACCTCCCCAGTCTCGCGCGGCTCATCTTTCGACGTTTACCAAAGCCAGCAGATCCGCCGCCTCGATTGTGACATGCTTTCTCGCGAATAGTCCCCCCCCCCTTCGAACCGTTGCTGTCAATCCCCTCGACCGTCGTCTGTCTGCCTGCCTCTTACGTTGGTGCTCTCCCTCTGGCAACGTCTCGGCTCGTTGCTCAAGCCCAGCGACTGTGCAGCATTCGACCTTCGACCACCTCACCTACCGAAGAAAATCATACCAGAATCACCAATCTCACAGCTGGCAAGTCGTCGGTCATTACCATCCGCCTCGCGTTCCAGCATTGGCCTTCGGATTCGGTCCTCCCTCAAATACGGCGGGCCTTTCGAAACATTTGCGACTCGAGCAGCTGCGCCCACCTGGTAGTTCACAATCTTTCGTAGGGAGCAGACCAGAGTGAATGAGAAGTGACCCAACGGAAGCAGTAGCTGCTTCGCGACCAAGCTTGATTGACGCAAAACCCGTTTCCAACGACTATTATGGAGACTCAAAATTCACAGTCAAACGTGCCACCCCCCACCATATCTACGGGATTCCGGCTTCTACTCGACCGCAGAAATGTCCAGCAAACGTACGTCTTGTCTCTTTCTTGAGCTTGTCAATGGTCTTTTCTTCCTCTTTCCCTCCCCAACTTGCCTGCATAAACGTCCGCCTATGCACAGCGGAATTTGATACGTCTCGAAGGCAATTGACTAACAAGACGTGTATGTCTGCAGATACTTCAGCTGCGTCCTTCAATGTGAATGGACTCAGTCCAGCAGGGTCTGGATATCAGTCCTCGCTGGCAGACAAGACTCCCTCTCCGATTGCGATCAACGTGGTTCCCCAAGCACTTGTTTCTCCTTCAACTAGTAACATGAGCGTCGCTGCCATGGTTTCCCCCACGTCCGCCAAAAACGACCGTCGGTTTGATCGGCCGATATCCACCGATTCCCAAATGTACAACGGGGCCACTCTGGGAGAGCATCTTGCGGCTGCCGGAGGACTCAGGCGCGAGAGCGTGGACAGCAGGATCAACCAGGGAATCAGCGACATGCGCCTGGGTTCCTCTCCATACGTCAGCAACAACCAATCCACGTCATCCATCCAAAATACCCTCCACTCGCAACGGAATCCCCGATCTGGCCTGGAGTCTCTTTCGGTACACCGGATTTCCAATGGCTACCAACCAAGTGCTGAACGAAACCCGGTCGAACCAAAGGTAGTCAAGACTGCACCAGCCATCACTGGGCCCGCCACCAGCCATATAGCCCGAGCTGCTGAGCCAACAAAGGGTCAAGCTTGGGCTTTCCCCGAGGAAGAGATCCAACGAGTCGGGCCTCCTGGTCACTACGATGACTCTCGTCGCAGCAGCGTTACAGAATCAATCGCGAGCAGCCAGTTCACAACCGAGTCAAGGCTTCCTCCTGGCCAGCGCAGACTTGAGGACGGCCCCGAGTACGCGCACATGTCCAGCGTCTCCAACGAATTCCCCCCAGTCCATCACCATACCATGCAGCATAAACAGTTGAGCGACTTGCAAGCTGAAGAAGGCAATGGACCACCAGGCTCACAGCCCTACAGTCGAACTCCTGAATTAAGAGTCAGCCACAAGCTCGCCGAGCGGAAGAGGCGAACAGAAATGAAGGAGCTTTTCGACCAATTGAGAGATTTGATGCCACAAGAGCGCGGGTCCAAGGCATCAAAGTGGGAAATCCTCACCAAAGGTAAAAATAGTTGGACAGTTTGGGGGCCTGCAGGGAACCGAGAGGAAGATCACTGATGCGCTAACTCGTGTGTCCAACACAGCCATTGCCGAACACCAACGGCAGACTGATCACATTCGTTTGCTTCAGGCGCATTACAACACCGCCGCCTCCGAGAATGAAATGCTGCGCCGCGAGCTTCAGAAGATGCGCATGGAAAGCTCTCAACTTCGAGGGGATCTGAGCTCGACAGGACATACTCAACAGGGTCCGCCGGCACCGCCCCCAGCGGCCCCCGCGCCGGCACAACCGCCCCAAAATTCACAACCCACGACGACATATGGAAGCGATGCGTACGTCAGCACCAACCGAACCGAGCTGCCGCCACTTCGATCCATTCACAATGGGCCAGATTCCATGACTGGCGTTCAATACGATGCTCCCCGAGTCAATGGCTACCGACAAGAGAGATACTAGGAATGCTGAACATGATGCCGGCTTCTGTCATCTTGCATGCACAATCTCCGTCCTTGTCTGCCGCTCATTTTACGGAGCCAGTCTCACTCTCTCTTTTCTTAATCTCTAATGTCTGTACGAATTATTGAAAAGAGAACACAAAAAAGATGCACGATTTGACGACTTGACGACAGGCGTAAAAGATGATGACCTCACAAATCACCGTCACCAGCCGCAACTGGGAGACAATCAGAAACAGAGCTGCGCCTGAGTATCAGCCTCTATTCGAAATTTTCTCAGCTTCCTTGTGTGTGTTACTAGACTACTTTCTTTCTTTTGGTTCGGGGACTTTTTCTCTTTCTCAATCTTGTTCTCCTCGTCGTCATCTTCTGAGTGATCTTTCTTCTCATATCCCTCTGCATTTATGCTGGGAATACTCTCATAGCTTCGGTGAGCCGAGGACTAGTGTATCATTACTGCTGACGCCAGCTTACCGAGCGGTCGGCAACTTCGCATTCATGTTGCCCGAGTTTATGGTTCTGACCAAGGTCTTCCAACCTCCAGGAGCTTGGGTTTCGATGACGGCCGCCTGCTGATGCTACGAAAAAAGAAAAAAAAAAGCACGACGTCGTGAAGGCCCCGGGCGGTCCGCGATGCGCAAAGTTGGCATCACCGCTACGAACGCAATCGCCGAGAGGGCCGACTTGACGGCGAAGCCGAATGTGCCATAGAGAAGCAGGCGCGGGATTGCCGCGTTTTGCAAGGAATATAATGTGACTGCTGTGGCGGCCAGGTCACAGCGAGACGCCTACAGTGGCACAGGTCAGGGTGGATGTATATACCCAAAAGGATATCTAGAACGGGAGGGGTGGAACCCCCTCGACAAGGAAAAAGGGTCCTTGCATCATCAGAGGAGCTGAATTGCTTTATTTCCCCATCTTTGGTTCTTTTCTCTATTGTTTGGATTGCGAGGAACCCCCCAGGGGATCTGAACCAAGGCTATGGAAGACCCTATGGGCAGGCGTACGAGGGAGCTTTTGATGTGATGTACGGAGTAGTTGGGCCGTATCAGGGGTTAATTGACTGCCTTGACATCAGTCAGTTTGTTTGATGGAGCGATTGAGGTGCTCGGGAGATGTGTTATAAAACGTTGGTGATGATGATGCCAGTGCGACGTGACGTGGCGTGACGTGACGTGATCAGTGTTTGTCTGTCTCAGCGTCGCCTACATAATGTGCACGTCTGTGCCAGGGTATGAATAGAATAGTCTGCCCCCGCGCGGATTCAAGACATGTATAAAAGTTGATTATGGCCATTGTCTCTGGAGAGTATTTGTATTTTCCGTGTGGAACTGTCACGTACGTTGGCGTTTGGAGTTGCGGAGTTGCGGAACTTTCGGCGCCCGTCAGCAGCCCCCTGCGGAACTTTCGGCGCCCGAGAATTGGTCGCTGGTGCAAGCCAACAGCAAGTTGCAGAAGGGATTTTCTGTGGAATCTGACGTCAGCCGTTTTGGACGCATCCGGGAGTCAGGACATGATTATGTCTCCGTTTGTTGGCTTTTCGATCCCGTTGCTGACAATGGCATGGCATGGACCTGGTGGGGGAGTCGGGACCTCACGCCTTGATCCGACTCGATCCCAACTTCTCTTCGCCTTCCTTCCCCCACCTCAACAATAACCACATACCACCGCCACCGCCATGAATACACACGCGGGCGTCGCAAAGCTCGACGACAAAGCATCGGCAGCATCTCGCCAGAAGAGCTGCAACGCCTGTGTGAGAGGCAAGCGGCGCTGCGACAAGCGAAAGCCTCGGTGCACTCGCTGCTCTGCCAAGGGACTGGACTGTGCCTATCAGAAACTACCTCCTAGAGCCTCAACGTCCCATGGCACTTCCACTTCTTCCTCTGGCGAGTCCGCGAGGCCGTCCCTGGTTTCCTCCATGTCCGGCCCCTGGCCCTTGTCCGCGAGTGCTTCTGACGTGCCAGACTTTGACATGAGCTTCGACATGGAAAGCTTGGGCACGGGCACGACGGCTGCGGATACTAGCCCTGAGAGTCTGCAGCCCGATATTGGCGTCCCTCTTGGATGCGGCACCCATGGAAGCAGCGGACTTGATTTCTCCATCGTGGACTTCATGGCACAAGCGACTGGCCCCGACGACGACGACATTTGGAACCTGCACCCTTTCGCCACCGAGACGACGGACAAGCTGAACATACCGGCCTTGCCTACTGCTCTGGCTGCTGATTCTGCTGCTGCTGCTGCTGCCATGGTGTCTCCGTCCATGCATCAGCAACTGCTGCCTCATCAACAGCTTCAGCCCATTCGTGACCTGTCCCTCATCGAGAACTGCGAGAGAAATTGTCTGAATTTTGACCCGCTGACCGTTCACGACCCGAATACCTGCGTCGGATACGTCGTCAACTTCCTGACCACCATGCACAGGACTTTTGCCCAGACGAGAGCGCTCCCTTTTATGCATTCTCGTCTCTGGACGGGCCAGCTACCCAAGACCATTCTCGCCGTGTTTTCTGCATCAGCGGCGTACGCGGCGAGTACCCCTTCAAACAAAGGTTGGACCGTGAGGCTGCTGATAGATGCTGGTCGGGAAATTCACAGCGAGGGCGAACGTGCTGTCAGCCACGCGGATAAACTATCTCGTGTGCAGGCCCTGCTGATTTTGAACTCCATGAGGATCTTTGACGGAGACCTCGGCCTGCGAGCTGCCGCCGAGAGGGAATTCGCTGTCATGCTGGACTGGCTGAAGGACCTGAAAAAGGTGCAGGATGACATTGAACTGGAAGAGGCACGTCGCGGGGGCAGCAACGGCGGCTTGGTCAGGCAGAAGATGCCACCAAAATCCTGGGAGGTCAGTATCTATAACTCGCAGCGGTCCTCGGTCTTCCCAAAGTGGGCATGTTTTCGATGCACAGTGCTGATTTTTAGACAACATATGCAGGCCTGGATTTTTCTCGAAAGCGTTCGCCGCACAATCCTCATCTCCTACGCCATCATCTGTCTCTCTTTTCTGCTCAAATCAGAACTTCGTAAGCAACCCGCCCTCCTCCTTGTTCTGCGGGGGTGAGACCAATCCCGAGTCCCGAGTCCCGAGTCCCGAGTCCCGACTAACATGGGGGCAACAAGCCGATGACGAGATGTGGTGCGAGAATATGGCCTTTACTGCCTCCCGCCACCTCTGGGACGCC
This sequence comes from Epichloe coenophiala, assembly GCA_018801565.1. Taxonomy (NCBI): domain Eukaryota; kingdom Fungi; phylum Ascomycota; class Sordariomycetes; order Hypocreales; family Clavicipitaceae; genus Epichloe; species Epichloe coenophiala. Next base: position 123,261 of record JAFEMN010000008.1, read on the forward strand.
AACAGCTCGGTGAACTTCTTCCGCGCATGGCGCGAGAAGCCGCAGTTCACGATTACGGGCCTAAATTTCAAAGAATTCTGGATCTATGCGCGGCCGGACGACTGTGATGATTTTACGAGACTCTTGCTTACTTCGTGAGTTTGTCCTGATGCAGGTTTTGCGGGCACGTGCTGGGTCGTACTGATGATTTGTGGAACAGCCAAGTTGAAGTTGATACCGTGGACCACTTCATGAACGGGGATGTTTCTATTCCGGTGAATCCTGGGAGGGTTCCTTGAACGTACGAGGACTGAGAGACGGGTGCCAAAAATCATGAGGACCTTGGCGCTCACGAAAGATACGCCTCGTGCCTGGCGCTCGCGACGGCGAGAACAGACGTGTAGCCCCAGCGGCGAAGGAAGGACCTGCACGGCGTAGATGCCCACGCTCGAGCTGACGCCCCAGACGAGTATGTTGGAGCCAGCTTTATGCCGCGGCGAGCTGCCGGGAATCGGCCACGGCAGCTCGAGCCCCAGGTCCGCCGCCGCGGTGTGGAAGAAGGTGCAGAGGCTGACGTTGACCGTCACGGCGGCCTCGTCGGGCACGCGCATGGATGGGAGCTTTCTGGCGCTTGCCGGGCATGGCTACTGCCACCATTTGGGAGGGAGGTTGGGAGGCCGAAAGACATGTTCTGGGTGTATCGGATTCCTGTAAAATGTACCGCATTGAGAGGTGTCTTGAGAATGAACTGACGAGGGAATAAGATGGTGCAAAAGAAAGAGGCACCGTCTCGTCGGGTAACGAATTGGCATGTAAAATGAACAAAGAGCAAGAAGTCAATTCTCCATCCACCGTGTGCTCTGCCAGGTATACAACACTGCGATGAGAAACGCGAAGTTTTGCAGTTTTTGGTATCGAATAATTTTTTTTTTCAAATTTGATGTTGGAATACCACTGCGGCAGGTTAGGTGTACAATGACATATGATTCTGGCCCTTGAAGTCCCTTGTAATGATGAACCTTGTTCCTCCGATGCCATAATCTTTTTCCCCCTGCTCGATATAACCCCACAATACGGAGTACTTGTCTCGATCAACGGAGTACTCCGTACAGTACATACATGTAATACAGCAATGACGCCGAGAAACCCCCCGCTCGTAAACCCCCATGCATCATGATAAAATAGCGGATTGGCCTCGTGCAAGCTCGACTCTCGGATTGGCATTTTTCATTGCCAACCGAGATGAACTGCCTCAGCTCCAAAGCCCCCTTTTGGAAATAAGCCAAAACTCTAATCAGCGCAACGCGACGCAAAAGCAATAACAAGTAGCCTATCATTCGTTTTCGCATTTCCTTCCTCCTTCACAAAATCTTCTCGCCCGAGGTAAATCTTTCAGAAACCTGAACGCGCTTGTTTCCGAGCATCTTAATCTTGCCAGCAAGCTTGTTGTTGTTATCGAGATCCACGACATCGTCGCCGCCGCCTATGCTGATGCCATTGATCAGAACGTTGGGCACCGTCTTGCGGCCCGTCTTCTCGTACAGCGCATCTTGCAAGGCAGGCCCGATGGGGTGCTCGTCAAGCTCAACAACAAAAGGATCCGGCGTGATGATGTACTTTTCGAGGAGAACGCCTTTGGCTCTCTTGGAGTGGGGGCAGTACGTCTTGGAGAAGATGACGACTTATTCGGGACATTGTCAACATTGGCCCGTTCGAAAGAAGATCGGGGAAAAAAAGGGAAAAAAATCGCCTTCTAGACGCGGAAGACAAAACTTACCAGGTGACTTGTTGAGAATGGCATCTAGCTCAAGCTCGGCACGGTGCTCCTTCTTGGTTTCCTTGACCTTGTTGACCTGCGTCTTCTCCGTCGACTTCCCCGGCACGTTGACCACTTGGATCTTTCCCTTCTTCGGCTGGCCGACGGCTGAATTTCCCTTGCCAACGACCTCACTTGGAACGTCGGGCTTCAAGCCGCCCTTGTTGTTGGCATTGTCCTTGGCCTTTTGCTCAGCCTGCTTCAGCGCCATTTGTCTTACTGCGGCCGCCTTCTTGTCGTCCTCGTCGACGTCGCCGTCGCCGTCTTTGTCCGCGGGTATGTATCCCGCCTTCTGTCCCGTTTTCGCATTGATGATGGCCTGCCCGGGCGGCGCATCCTTCTTCATGCCGTCCATGGTTTTGTGGTAAAAGTCCTGAATCGTGCGGGCATCGGGGCTCGGCCGAGATGAATAGAACATGACCAAGACGACGGTGACGATGGCAGCCAGGAAAACCAGGCGCATTCGACGTGGTGAAGGCATCATGCTGTAGTCCTCGTTGCCCTGTTTTCCAACAAGAGTTTCCTCCAAGGCTCGCACTAGGTTCGAGGTGCTCGACGCCGGCTGGGAAAGCTCGCTTGCTCCAGGCGGTGGCAACCAGAAAAGGTTTTCCACAAGGCGATGCGATGGCGATTTCGAGGCGCTTCGCGCTTCCGGTTGATGGAGATGCAACTTCACTGCTGACCTCTTTCTCCGAGATGATATGCGACGTGAGGAGAGATGTCTTCGATACGCAGCTGATGAATGAGCGACTGGGAGTCGAGTTCGCGGCGGCATGGGGATGCTAGTATCGATAAAGTTCCCCAGAACATTGAAGATTGGGAAATGCACGGATTACCAGGCACGACTTATCTAGCCTCAGGAGACGAGCTGACTAGGGGGGGGGGGCAACGGGCAACGGGCAACGGGCAACGCAATGTCTCTGGTTGCCGATCCATGTGGGTCATAAGCGCTGCGGCTTGCTAGCTTCCATCTTGCTGATTGGCTCTTTCGGCCCTTCAATCTCGATGTCAATCCGTACGGAGTTACATACACCCACTGTACTCCTGTCCTGTACATAGACATGGCAGAGCTTTGGGTCTCATATGCGAACATCTTCCAGATGGCTGCGATTGATAGAAAAAATTGCCATTGACAAAAACCACCAAGTCTATATGTACATGAGTCGACCGGAAATTCTTCAAAAAGTGGCCATATCTTGCGCACCAGGCGTCCGAATGATGTATTCTCCCCAACCATCATACCTCCAGGGCAGTCATGGTCAGGTTCATGTCTTGAACAAGTCGTACCGAGCCTTGAGCGTAAAACAAAAGAAATCAACGCTACTCAATACCAGCCGTTCATTTTCTGTCTATCCCTAACCCTGTGACCTTGCAGAGCAAAGGAAAGAGTGGAAGGAGTGGGGGGAAAATAAAAATAAAAATGCAACCCAGATATTGCCAGAACGATCCATACAAGCCAGAAGCTTGGTCCATCTAGAAGCGCTTGCGAACCCACTCTGGTCGAGATTCACTTTGTGTATGGACCGACGTGGCATAGACGACCTTTGGCGCAACGCTATCTCTCTTGCTGTATACCGTTTTGAAATCGCCTTCTTGAGCTGAAGCGACGTGGGCGTGAGCGTGATGCCTATGCCTGTCCATTCGCTTTAGATGGATAGCTTGGTGGGCGTGCTTGTCGGGATTCGCAGGTGCAGCATTGATACCTAGCGCAAGGCAAAGCAAGATGATGTAGGAGAGCATGATGTGGTCGGCTGTGAATTGTTCGTCTCTGGCCCAGGGTATCTGATGTAAGCTTCGGAAGCTTCAAGGAAGAAAGACGCCTGATTTTTTTTTTTTACCTTTTTCTTCCCTTTTTGAATATGTTGGAAGTGAGAATTTCAGACTTTGAAGAAATACAGGAAGCTTTGTTTCCTTCCGTCTTGGTTTAATCAAGGCTCGAAGTGTTGGGGACCCTGGATAGTTTGCTATTGCCGGGCCGGTGCAGCTCTTATATCTGCAAGATGCCTTGAACCAGCCTCGTTCCTGGATTTGAGATGACGGAATGGACGGGGCCAGACAAGACAGACCTAGGCCGTCTTGACTGCAGAGCCTTCTTTTGCCCGTGAGGAATGCAAGTTTGCTTCGGACAGCGGCCTGCCGCGTAGAGTGCTTCAGCTCGGTGAGCTTTTCTTTCTCGCGGGCCGCGCCATGGTATGCATTGTCTATGGCTCGTCTACATATGCAATGTCCCCAACCCCGCCACCGTGGAATGGAAGGAACGGCCCAGGGGAGTTGCGCTCACGTTCGGTCATTTCACCACCCGCGGCAATGCCGATTCAACGGGTGCAAGTGTTGCAAAGTATGTGTTTTGTGACTTCGATGCACTCGTATCATGTTTATGTCATTACGCCATGCTGTCAGGTGAAATGACGGGAAGAGCTTACAAGATTACAAGGAACTTGTCTGAGCGTGCCCACGGCTGGACTTGCCCGACGCTGACGCTGACGCTGACTAAGCATTTTGGTGGGCCTTTCCATGAACACTGAACTCCCAACCTATGCAGTTTGCGGCAGTGGCTTTCTACAGACTTCCATAATATCCACCCACACTCGACTGGAGATGCTTTCATTTTGTGAAAGTGTCCTTTTGAGACGTTTGACTCATCCATGTCTGTCGGTATATTAGTTTGCCATCCTCTATTTTAAGCACCGTGAACGCGCTTGAGTCCTCATCATTTTCTCACGTACATTCAAGTGGACGACAGTCATCTTGAAGATCATCATTGAGCTAGTCTGACCTTCTTGGCAGACGGGGATTCCTGATCTTGACGGCCCTCCATCAACGTGCCTTGACTGATTCACCACCACCCAAACATTCATACACATACGGATTACGCACATACAACATGACGCGGTCGCGCTCAAAACCTCTGCGTCTGCAAATGATGCTAGCCATGATGTTCTGTCTCATGGTCTGCGTCTTTGCCGCACCAGCCGTCGCCCAACATTCTGCTTCATCAAAGCCCTCCAAATCAGACCTCATCTGTCACACAACCAACCCTGATGAGTGTTATCCCAGAGTCTTCCAGCCAACGGATGAGTTCCAGACAATTCACGAAGACCAAGATCTCCCCAAGGGATTGCATGTTCGCATGAACATCTGGACTGGACAGAAGGAGGCCAAGATAAACGTCCCTGGTGAGAATGACCCTTCGTTGGAGGGGTTACCGGTGGACCGCGCCATGGTCGTGGTCGATGCTGAGCAGCATCAAGACCAACCCAAAATCCCCAAGGGGGCTCCGGAATATGAGCCGGTTGGTAAGGTCAAAGGGCCTGAACACGAATCCGTAGCCTTCCATGAGGGGCTCAAAATGCTGAAAAAGGGAGCCGGTAAAACTGGTCAGGCATTAGACGACGCCATGGAGGGGCTTGAGGATTTGTCTCACGATTTATACTATGGTCTAAAGATCGCAGAGGACTCGGACGCTGTCAAAGCACTGCTCTGCCTCATGTCCAGCCAGCAAAGCCCGACTACCGAAGGCAGTATCCCACGAGATCAGCAAGCCGCTGCTATTTTGGCCGGCACTTTGCAGAACAATCCAACTGCCCTGAAGGAAGTGACCAAGGTATGGCAGACACTCGTCGAGGTCGAATGTCCCAATACCGGCGAGGCTTTGCGCGCAAGTGTCTACTCGAGCGTTGTCCCATCCAAGAACGGCGACGGAACTGCACATCAAGCGGCCGCCCGCGTCAAGTCCAAGGTTGCCGTGATCAACGGTCTAATCAAGGACAGCGAAATCAGGGCTGAGTTCTTGAAGGAGGGCGGCATGTCATCGCTTTTAAGCATTCTGGTGCCCCACGATGAGGAGTGGACAGGCGCGCAGCGCAAAGTCGGTCAACTCGTGTTGGACAATTTCTTGGATGAGGATATGGGGGCCGTTCTGGGGCAGTGGCCCAAGACTCGCAAATTGGCTGATGAGGAGTGCACGGCGGACGAGGCACAGAGCGGAGAGGGTTGTTGGGATTACCACGTCGCCCGTATTGCGAAGGCCACCAAGGCCGCCAAGGGCGATTGGAGTCGAGAGTTGGTCGATAGACTGGCGGCAGTGAGAAAGCAGCAAAGCATGGAGGAGGAACATAAAGAGCTGTAGAAGTGCTCTGCCGGTGTGGGTTGTGGAGGACATTTAAAAGATGTATGGTATGGCTCGGTATAAAACAATGATACCCTGTCGCAGGATATTTCCCCATTAAGATACTCCAGGGCGTCACATAAGATGATTAAAATAGCTCGTGGAAGCACTTGCCATGACAGAGTGGAACATCAACCTCTGTGAGCTGGATGGAATACCACCTTTTCCCTCTGTTCAAGTCTCCCACTTTTAACCGTGGTTTTCGTATCCGCTTTACTTGGTCAACCCCACGTTTTGCACCGTTTCGTTTTGCACTTCCCACTTTCTACAACACAAACACAGACACAGACTCAAACTCAACCCCAGCCCAACCCAACAACCTGCCACGTAGATGGGCGCCGCCAGAAACACAAAACGCCGACGAGACACACGAGCGAGACATGTCTTCCGCCATAGAAACACGCAACCACGCCTCCAGACGCCGCGCCCTCCACGCAAGCCAGTCCTTCCGCGCCGGCCAAACCATCCACACCTTCACCAAGCCGCTCATCCTTCACCCCACGCTCGCGCACCTCGGCTCCATCTGCACGCACTGCCTGCGTCCCGGCAGCCCGCGCGCGTGTTCCCGATGCCACGCGGCGTACTACTGCGACGCGGCGTGCCAGAAGGCCGGGTGGACGGCCGTTCACTCCAAGGAGTGCAAGCCGCTTCGGACGCGCAAGTCTGGGGCGGAGCTTCCCACGCCCGTCAGGGTTCTTCTGCAGGCTCTTCTGAGCGAGGAAATCCGGGATGGGCTGGCAGGGCTGGAGGGCAACTTGGAGGCGAGGAGGGGTCGCAAAGGCTGGGCGGATCTGGAGATGATGGCCATGGCGGCGTGTGCATTCGCAGGAAAGCAGAGTGAGGAGGATATGAAGGAGGCAGTGGAGTTGCTTTGCAAGGTAATTCTGCAGATATGCATAGTTTCTTTCTCTCTTTCTTTCTTTTTTTTTTGGGGGGGGGAGGGAGGGGGAGGATTTGTCCTTGTTCGACTTTGTCAGATGTGGGAGCTTGGATTTCCTAACGTACGTGATGCGCGTTACGCGAAGAATAGATCCAGACGAACGCGTTTCACAGATTCGACGCAGATCTAGCGGACCAGGTTGGCATTATTCTCGAACCAACGCTGGCCATGGCCAATCACTCCTGCATCCCGAATGCCACGGTTCTGTTCATGGGTAGAAAGGCTGTTCTTCGAGCAGAGCGGCCCGTCCGCGCGGGTGATGAGATTGAAATCTCCTACACAGGTGCGTTTCCGTAACATCAGACACTCCTGAACAGAACTGTGACAAGCTCGTTTCCATCGTCGCAAGGTGCTGAGCGCTGGCAAAATAAACAGAGGATTATTTATTTATTTATTTATTTAAAAAAAAAAAGACATGGGTATATAGAGACAACTGACGGGGCTCTTGCGCAACAAATGACAGATTACACAAACCCCGTTTCGCAACGGGAAATCGCCCTCGAAGAATATGGCTTCTTGTGCCGGTGTCCCCGGTGCGCAGACGACCTGAACGTGTACCAAGTCTGCGCGCAGTCGGCCAACATGATGGCCCTCAACACCTCGAGCGTGGTCGGCAGCAATGCGTCCGGGCTGCAACACCATCCTGGAGCGACAGACCCGCAGAAGATCCAGGTGGCCGCCAAGTACTGCACCGAGCCCGATGCCCAAGTGTCGGGGCTCTCGCCCGAAGCGAAGCGCGTGTTGAGCGTCTTTCTGGCCGGGTACAGACCACTTGTCGAGAACGACCTCTGGGCCGTGTCGCCGTGCCCCAGATCCTCACAGAGGTCAGCTTGTTCTACACTCGCGAGCAGATGTACACGTACGCAGTGGTGGTGGCAGCCCTGATGGCAGTTGAGTGCGATCCCTACAGATACCCAGCACCGTTCCACGTTGTTCGGCTCAAGAATCTCCTCATGGTGGTCAAACTGCTTGTGTTGACGGCGGAAAGTTCGGCTGCCCTGCGAGCATCACTCCGCGGAATGGCTGCCAAGGCAGGCCTCGAGACCAACATCCTCGAGACTCTCGCCGATATTGATCAGGTTTCGCTCAGCCAGATGCTCTTGATGGTGGTCTTGAAGGCGAGTCCAAAGGGGTGTCTTGACGAATGGAATCTCAGCGTGCAGGCAAGAGAGCTACATGATGACATCATGGGACTGGATGGCCGTCAGAAGGAGTTGTCCCTTGTAAATGCGTGGAGGAACGACCCCGAGAGCGAGTCGTCGCGCCTGTTTTTTGAGTATGCTGTTGTTCAACAGATGGGTGCGTTGGCTAGCTTGGGGAAACGAGTCATCAGGATGGATTGGGGCGTCTGAGGTTCCTTGTTGCGAGGCACGTTTCTGATCAACCATGAAAAAGTTGACTACATGTGTATAGAGGCGCCCTGTTCCATGTCCCCTGCATGTGTCATATGTGTCATCTCACTGGTAGGAGGGTTTGTTGGCCATTTTGCTCAGAGGACCATCCAAGTTTACATGTACGGTCTTGTTGGTTGTGCTGGTGCTATGGCAACTCGAGGAACGACTTGGAAGCCAAATGGAGCCTGCCATTGGCCGGAGCTTCGAACTGGCCCGGTTGTGGGTCGTTCGAGGATTCAGGAACAAAAGCCCCGGGCCATGGATCATGGCAGCATTTGGCATGGCATGCCCTGCTCCCTTGCGTCACGTCGTCCCATAATAATAATATCAGGACTCTACATATCACCTCAACGGGCCTGAGATAGCCCGCTGCCGTGGCTGTTGTATGCAGACCCATTGTCAACCCGCTATCACATGGCTCCAGCAGAACGGCTCGCTTCCGTTTCGTAGAAATATAGGGATACTAGTAGGATAGGAAATTTCTTCACACGTCCATCGTCTGGTCTTGATACACGAGCAACCGCACATGCAAGGCTGCGGCATTGGAAGAGTCCCAGATTGCACTGGAGCCGAAGTGGTGCATGCTAGGGAGTACGGAGTACGGATTAGTCCGTGATGAATTTCACTACGGTCCGTACATATTTTGGTGAAACCATGCCCTGTCCCTATAAGGGAGCAGACGGTTTATGAACTGGATGCATGCTGTCTCGAAAGTAAAATGATACCCCGGCAACAGAACCAGGCCATGTGATCGGAAGCCCACCAAGAAGGTCCATCGCCAAAGTCGTTCGAGATGGGCGTCATAATAAATACGTAATAACAGATGCACGGATTACGGACCGTAGGTTTCGAGCGTTGCTATTCGGAGCTGTGTTTTCTTGCTAGTCAGCGCTGTACCCACATAAGGATTTGTCCTAGCCGCATTTAGTCAGCTAGCTTAATTACTATACCCTCCTATAGAAAATATATGTAATATTATAGAATTAAACCCTACACTCTAAACTATATTATAATAATAGTAGATTTTTTAATTAAACATATATAAGGCTTACAAATTCGCTTAAAAACGCGATTTCTAGTGTTTTCTTTAATTATAAATACTTTAGCTAGCTTAACTAATTATTCTAACCCCTTCTAACCTCTTTAACTATTTATACTAGCTACTATATAGCTATAATTATAGTTATAATAAAGGTAAGCTTCTTATAGCCTATCTTACTACTAATTATAATTACCTTATAGTTATATATAAAGTTAATCTTCCTTATAACTCTTTTTAACCTTAAGGTCTCCCTTATAGCCTTTCTTATAGCCTCTCTTATAGCCTTTCTTATAGCCTCTCTTATAGCCTTTCTTATAGCCTCTCTTATAGCCTTTCTTATATTAACTATTATAATAATACTTCTTTAACTTTTACTTATATTCTTATATATCTTATACTTAAATTTAGTCTTCTAGAGCCTCTTAAGCCTTAAGTTAATAATAGCTATAATTAAGGTAGTAGTTTAGGGATTATAAGGCCTTATTAAAAGCTCTAAATAAAGGGTTAAGACTCTATAGGTTTAAATTAATTACTTTTTATATTATAAGGCTACCTATAGTAGTAATTAATAATAAAAGGGTCTTAGATTTAAAGCATTAGATTATTAGAAAGCTAGTAATAAAGGTAAGATAATTACTATATATAAACTATATATAAGGTTAATTACTAATATACTAGCAAGCTTTATAGCTACTAGTAATAATAAATATTATACCTTATAAGTATCTAGTATTATTTAATTTAGTTAGTAATAATATAAGTATAGGAAAGTAAAAATTACTATTAAAATTAATAAGGTTACTTATAGGAAGGGAGTAAATATAGCCTTAACTATAAAGCCTTTAGAAAATTAAACTATTAAAGAAGAAGATAAATAGTAAAAGAGATAATCTTAGTAAGTAGCTTACTAAGCTAATTCCTTTTAAGATACTATTTCTTTTACCTTATTATATTCTTTATAAGTAAGCTAGTATATCTATTATATATATCCTTTAGTATATATATTACTATAAGAAAGAGATAAAGAAGATTACTAATACCTATAATAATATAAGACTTTAGATTCTAATAAGATAATTTAGTTAGGCTATTAGTATATTACCTAAGATTATAGTAAGATAATATAAAATAAAGCGCTTATTACTTATACTAAGGAAGCTACTAGTCCCTTATATACTTTATAATATTCTTTTACTATAGATTATATATATTCTTTATTCTTTACTAAATAGTATCTAAGGAAGTAACCTTATAGTTATATATTAGTACCTTAAATACTTTAAAAAGCCTTATAAGGCTATTATTAAAGGTATTATAATAATAATTATTAAGGTTTATAGAAGAGGGTTTAGTGCCTTTAACATCCTTTTAATTATAAAGAATTTAAGCTTAAACCCTTATAAGAATATACTATATATAAAGCTACTACTATACTTTAGGAAAGATTATTTAAAGAGTGTTTTTTAATATAATCTTATAGTCTATAATAATAATATAAGGGTAGGGAATATAGTATTTATTATAGATTATATTTAATATTATAAGTAGCTACTTATAGCTTTCCTTTATTTTAGATAATAAAAGCCTAAAGCTAAGGTTTATAACTATATTCTAATTAGTAATAGTAATTACTACTATTATATAAAGTCTAAAGCTATTTATTTTATATATATTATTAATACTAATAATATAGGAGTAAATCTTCTATTTATTAATATATTTATAGGTAGTCTAGAAGGCTAATTATAGCTAATTATTAGGGTTAAGATTAATCCTATAAGGGTAGCTACTATTAATTAAAGACTATATAAATTACTATATACTTATAAGCTTATTAAGAGCCTTAATTTAGATTCATTAATAGTTATTATAGATATCTTTAATTATAGCTATTAAGTTAAGGAATTTAATTTAAAGTAATTAATAGGCCTTATAAGTAGGAATACCTTATAGTTATATAATCTCTTAAAGTAATGCCCTATAAGCTACTATATATTACTAATAAAGAGTATAACTATTAAGGCTAATAGATTAAGGGTAATTATAATAAGTAACTTAAATAGTATATAGCTAAGTATTATATATTCTTATACTATATTTTACCTAGAGCTTAAATAGGTAATTATAAAGCTAGGTATTAGTTATATAAATACCTTAAGATTTAGAAGGTCTTTACTTACTATAGTTATAATAGATTAGAATATTTACTATAGTATGCTCTTTATAGATTAGTTAATAATTACTACTAGACTTCTTAGTAAAGGTATAGCTATAAGAGTAGCCTTATTATTATAAGAAGTTATAGAGTTTATTAAAGGTATTAAATTATAGTAAGGGGGGTAGTAGTAGGATTATAGTTATTAGGTTACTTTTAATAGGTATATTATAGTTTATACTATATAGAATAATAAAATTATTATAAAATTAAATACTTTAGTAATAATATTAATAAATATAGTAGTATAACTAATAAAAGTAGTAATATTAAAGGAGGGAGGTTAGTTATACCTAGGAGAATTAGTAGGTAGCTACTAATATAGCTGCCTAAAGGTATGGCAGGCCTGTAATACTGACTATTTTTTTTGCTAGGGAGTGTTATATAAATTTAGTGGCGGGGCATGGGATGTGGGATGTGGCCGTATTATATTATGGGTATAGCGCTGACTAGCAAGAAAACACAGCTCCGAATAGCAACGCTCGTAGGTTTCCACCGAAACACTTCCGTTTGCATGCCGCGCAGGACCAGTGCCGTTATTAGTTATTTAGTGGCTGCTCGCGAACACCAACACCATAGCAACCATGATACAAATCATACAACGGCCAGCGCCGCCTGGCTTCCCGGGCTCGATATTAACGGCATTCATAACGGAAGAATCCATGAAGCAAGCAAGTGGCCCGACGAAGCGAAGATACGATACGGAGCAGTGGAGACGGCGAGTTATCGAGAAAGAGAAAGAAAGGCCTGTCGGATGCCGCCGCCCATGGCTTGTTTATCCATGCGTTGTGGAACCTGAGAGTCAGTTAATACGGATTAGCGCCGTGCTCAATTACCTCATTACCGCTACTGGCTACGAGCCTACGATGGATGCGATTGCCGTTTTGAAGGGGCTTTTGCCATGGATTTCCAGCCGCGTTCCCCATAACGATTGTCCGGGCTTTGGGGTGTTTTGGGGTGTTTTGGGGCAGCTGTTGCGACTGCTGGCCTGCTATGTAGCGTAGCAGTAGAGTAGATGGGAGATGGGAGATGGGAGATGAGAGGGCAGGGCAAGAGGAGCTGATTGATTGACCTTGCTTGGATGCGGAATCGGAGAGACAACAGACCCATGACCGTGACTGTACATGTATCATGTTTTCTTATTACTCGTTCTTATTAATGTTGCTTTCTACATGTACATGTAACCTCTGGAGGATGAGGCGCACAACACGCATAGCACAACACGCATAACACAACAGAGAGAGAGTGCTGTGTGCCGGGTTGCCGTGATGCCAAGCCGCCCATTTCTGGCCCATTTCTGGCCCAGCACTAGCTCCGTTTCTGTCTGGAGCCCTCATCAGTGCAGGCCTGGTCTGGCCTGGTCTGGCCTGGCCTGGCTGCCAAGTTGCTCACTTCTCGTGCTTTTTTTTTTTTTTTTGGCCCGGAGCCTCCTGCCTACCTGCGAAGCGAGCCCAGCCTTTTTCTACCTCTCGCTGCCCCATTTGCCTCATCCTCCATTCTCTTCTTTTTCCTCTCCCTGCTCTCTCTCACCACCGCGTAATCATACCGTCCAAGCATCTTCAGCTATACGCTACTCTAGGACGCACGTCTGACAGATCCTGAGGCGCCACTCGCATCTCTAGCTTCTGGTCGTGCCTAACCATTTGCTCTACTGTTTTCTTACGTGTCTGATCTCTAACGGCTTCGACACCACCGCCGACAACACAGGAAAACAAAATACCCACAGCTTTCTCAGTTCTTGGCCTTTCTCTTTCACGATGCGCACTGCTGCAGCTTTCGTCGCCCTGGCTGTGGCCACGGCTCACGCCCAGACCAAAAACAACTTCACCTTTACCAGCGAGCTGGATATGGTTATTGACCCTAACACGGTGGCCCAGGCCCAGCGAGGTATGCAAGCTCTTGCTTCTGTACTGGGAGCTATATTTGCACTCTAATCCTTGAAGCAGCCCTGCAACTTCCATCCTTGTATGCGCGGAGAGCAAAAGCTAATGTGGACTCAACTTTTATGCAGCCGTTTGGTGCCAGGGCCAGACCAATACCTGCGGTCTTCTTTGCAACAACAATGCCGATAGCAACACTTGCTCAGAGGTATGTCATTGCTAAACCGATCGAGACGAGCAGATTGTTCTGCTGGTTTTATTCGAACGTCTTTGGCGTCGGGTTTATGCTGATCGTTACTATAGACGGACCTGAAATGGAAATGTACTTGTGCCTCCAACTCCTCGATGCCTGGCATCCAGTACTACAAGCAGACCATGCCCTTCTACATTTGCGCGGAGCTTTTCAGCCAGTGCATCAAGGCCAATATTGGCGACGCCCGCGGTCAAGATGTTTGCACCAAGAACATCGATGCCCTCTGCGCCAAGCACGACCCTCCTAAGGCCCCGGTGTCGGACAGTGGCAGTGGCGATTCCTCCACCTCTAGCAGTGCCACCACGACTACTGCCCCCAGCGCCAGCGGTTCTGGCGACACCAAGGTTACTACTACCTCTTCTCGCGCCCTTGCTGGCCCTACTTTGGCGCCCGGTGCATTTGCTGCCGCCATGGGCTTGATGGCTTATGTGCTTTGAATGGAACGGGCATAATCAGAACGTCGTCTGCTGCGGCAACGGGATTCAAGTTGTCTGGGCGGGTCGCTTTCGATTCTCTGTACCCATTTTTTTTATCCACAGTACTACGTTTTTGTGTGATTTTCCAAACGCTCACTTACGACCCCTCGACCTGGTGCCTGACGAACAAACTCCGAACGAAGGGTACTTGTGCCTTTTATATGACGATACCGATGTTTGCGGCAGTAAAGGATGGAAACGGGAAGAGGCAACAATATTGATCTTGATGGAGGAACAAAGAGAGAGATGCCCATTTGGGCAAGGATTTTAATTCGAGATGCATCATAGCAAGAGGCGAAATGGAGCAGTAGGAGGAACATGATAGCCTTTTTTGATATTAGAAAGAAAGACGGCAATACCAGTCCACCCCGGGGACGACGCGGTTCATCATTGTGTCATTCAGGATTGTCGGCCCCCAAGCGCCTTTCACCACCGTGCTATTCCCAATTGTAAGCTGGATCTCGAATCCCGGGTTGAGCTCCAGACTGCAGTGGACCGCGCAGGAGCCTCAAAGCCTGCTTCTCCTACTCAGACCAGAACGTATGTACCACAGCTGCATGGCGGGCACATGTTACTAGATTCTTGGCTCTCGTCCAGTTAGTTGCATGAAGGAATACCTGGTGTTATAAAGACGCGGGACATGATGGCAAGAATGCAGCTCATAATCATGTGAGTGAAAACACCCGCCTGCAAAGTGGCGAACAATAAGACTCTGCAGGTGCACGGCTTTGATCTGGCCGACATTGCCAAAGTCTTCTCCTTTGAACTACATACATACATAGAGAAAATGCCGTGCCCCACGGTTCTCTTCCCCGAGAGTACATATGTACATAGTATGTATATTTATATATTTATTGAAAATGTGGCGTGGTGGTACCGGTGGGGCACAAGGGCGGTCAAGTGCCAGACGGCTGGCAGAATCTGCATCCCACTTGATTTTTTTTCTATTTGGCTGGAGACCGCCTCTGGGCTGGAGCATACGGTCGACCATTGTGTAATGTCGGATTTTCTTCACACTACTGTGCCAATCCTCATTGAATCATAAAAAAAAATGGCTGGCACAGTGAATAAACCAAAGAGTATAGCTCGCACTAATTACCCTCCAGCAGTGAAACCTCCTCACTCAATTTGTCAGAAAAGCTAACACGACCTCGTTTGCAGAACCCAAGTCCAAGAGAGGCACGACTCGCCTTCGACACAAGATCGAAAAGGCGTCAGCAGCCAAGCAAAGGAAGGATCGCAAGAAGGCCAAAAAGAACCCAGAATGGCGCTCCAAATTAAAGAAGGACCCTGGCATTCCCAACTTGTTCCCGTATAAAGAGAAGCTCCTTCAGGAGATTGAAGAGAAGCGCATGCGGAAGGCGGCCGAGGCACAGAAGAAGCGAGAAATGGCCAAGGCAGCCAGAACTGGTGACGTTGTGCAGGAGAAAGAAGAGGACGCCATGGATGATGTGGATGTCGGCGAAGATGGCGCTGAGCAGATGGATGATGATGAATCCATGGATGAGGATGTGGACGAGTCAAATCCCATGGCAGCGTTGCTGGCGAGCGCGAGAGCTGCGGCCGCCAAGTACGACCAGGACTTGGCGGATAGCGATGGCATGGACGACGATGACGATAGCGACGACTCCGACAATGGAGGCGGCAACGAAATGTCAGTTGGCCAGGCCTCATCGAGAAAAACATACGACAAGGTCTTCAAGCAGGTGGTTGAGCAAGCCGATGTGGTCCTGTACGTACTGGATGCGCGTGATCCAGAGGGCACCCGGTCAAGAGAAGTCGAGCGCAGCATCATGGCTGCTGCCGCGGACGGCAAGCGCCTCATTCTGGTCCTCAACAAGGTCGATCTGATCCCTCCCAAGGTTCTACGAGACTGGCTTGTCTACTTGCGACGATATTTCCCGACTCTGCCGCTGCGGGCATCCGGTGCGGCACCTAATGCCCACGTCTTCAACCACCGCGGCCTCACCGTCCAAAGCACTTCGGCCACCTTGTTCAAAGCGCTCAAGAGCTACGCCGCAAGCCGCCAGTTGAAGCGCGCCGTGTCCGTCGGTGTAATCGGCTACCCAAACGTGGGCAAGAGCTCCGTCATCAATGCCCTGCTGAGCAGGATGAGCGGCAAGGGCAGCAGTGCCTCGAAAGCATGCCCTGCTGGTGCCGAAGCCGGCATCACGACCAGTATCCGCAGCGTCAAGATCGATAGCAAGTTGACCCTGCTCGACTCCCCTGGTGTGGTGTTCCCTTCCTCGTCGTCCACCCAGTCCGGCGGTCTCGTCAATTTGAAGAACGCCATCGAGGCACATGCCCACTTGATTCTTCTCAACGCCGTGCCTCCCAAGCAGATTGACGACCCCATCCCCGCAGTGACCCTACTTATTCGTCGTCTCTCGTCGTCGCCCGACCTGATTCAGAAACTCACGGATGTCTATGATATTCCTGCCCTGTTGCCGAACCGAGCGGACGGCGACATCACCACCGATTTCCTCGTCCAGGTTGCCCGGAAGCGCGGCAGACTTGGCAAAGGCGGTGTTCCCAACATCAAGGCTGCCGGCATGGCTGTCGTGACGGATTGGCGCGACGGCCGCATCCAGGGATGGGTTGAGCCGCCCGTTTTGGCCGTAGCTTCTTCGGGCGACGCCCTTGCAGGCAAGAAGGTCAAGACTGCAGGAGACGAAGAAGTCACGCCTGATCAGAAGGAGATTGTCACCGAGTGGGCTGCCGAATTCAAGCTCGATGGCTTATGGGGGGATGGCGATGCCGCTGGTGTAGAGGGAGATGCCATGGAGGAATAAAGAAGGTCAAAACTTTACGTGGATGTGAGCGTGACGTCATTTGGTGAACACAAGTACTTTCCTATTGTGCCATGAGACTTCATTTGTATGGCGTTCATTCCAGGAACTGGGTTTTATCATAAAAAGAAAGGGAATACTCGTCGGATTCAACTCGAATAAAGGTGTGCCCTTTTTTTGTGTGCCAACGAGCAGAGAGCTACACAATATGTCCAACCACATGTGCGTATGACTAGGCATTGCTTCGTATTTCATCATCATCATGAGCCCTTTTTTTCACCATGATTTTTGTACCATTCTATCCATTCATGATGAAGCCCCCCTTCCCCCCCCCCCTCCCCCCGAACTTCTCTACTTCACCCTGTTACTGATCAACAACACGGTCGGTCGTATCATGACTTGCAAAATCAATCAGGCACTTATCAACTCCATCTTGACACCTCTCTTGCCTGTTCTCTCGTCCTTCTCATCCGATACCTTGACCTTGACCTTTTGGAATAACTCGACCTTGAGTGTCCTGCTACCTCGTATGACAAGGGTGTAGGACTCGGCGTCGAACTCGCTCTCGGGCTCGGGCTCGGCCAGGTCCCTCAGCCGGATGAGACCTTCGATGCCGAATCTGGGGACGAGCACGACGAATCCGTTGCTGAAAATCTTCATGACGAAGGCGTCCTCCTCGGCTGTCTTGCCCCTCAGCGCCTGGCTGACGTAGTAGGCTATGCTTGCGCGGCCGGCCATTTGGGCGTTGCGATGGCGGGCGTTGATGTTTTTGCACACGGCTTCGAGGCGGCCTCTGCTGCGGACAGAAGGGTGGACGGCCTCGTACCCGATCGCGGCGGCGAGCTGGCGATGGGCGAGGAGATCGGCGTACCGGCGGATGGGGGACGTGAAATGCGTGTAGATTTCGGACGCGAGACCGTAGTGTCTGAACTCGGGATAGGCCTGGGTGCCGGAGCAGAAGTACTCGGCGGACATCATGCACCGGGTGGCCATGATGCGGACGAGGGTGTTGAAGAAGGGGTCCTCGGCGTCGACGCAGGCGTCGAGCGAGTCGGCAAGGGCCTTGGAAGTGTCGGTGCGTAGCTCAAAGCCTCGCTTGACGCGGAGCTGGTCGGCGAGTTCGTCGAAGTTGGTCTTGGGAGGGGCGCCGTGGCGGCGCAAGATGGCGGTTTGCGGGAACGCATCGTATATCTTGGCGGCGACGCTGATATTGGCGAAGAGCATGAATTCCTCAACAAGGGAGTTGGTGTCGAGGAGTTGCTTGGTCTTGACGTCAATGGGGTCCGAGGTCTCGCTCTCCATCTGGACTTTGACCTCGGGTGACGACAAGCTCAGGGCGCCGGCATCCATGCGCTTCTTCTTGAGCTTCTTGGAGAGCATGAGGAGCGTACGCATTCCCTGTGTCAGCTCATCTTGCTGGGAGTCGTCGTCGATGCGGAGCTGAGCTTGTTCGTAGCTGAACGCCTCGCGGGACTTGATGACGGATTTGGTGAAGCGGGAATTGACCACGTCTGCGTTGGAGTCGATTTCCCAAAGCACGGAGAAAGCGAATCGCTCTACGTAGGGCTTGAGGGAGCATAGATCCGTACCTAGAAGCGGGGGAAGCATGTCGATGCGCTTATCCACGAGATACACAGTTGTGCCGCGGATGCTGGCTTCCGTGTCCATGGCGTTGGCCGGTTTGACAAAGTGCGATACGTCGGCGATGTGAACACCGACTTCGAAGTTGCCGTTGGGCAGTTTGCGCGCATGAAGCGCATCGTCAATGTCTTGGCAGCCTACTGGATCAATACTGCAGATGAGTAATCCTCGGAGATCCTCTCTATCTTTCCATCCAGGGTCTTCTGTACTTTCGGGCACCTTCCAGCCATGGCCTTCCTTGGGCAGACAGTCCAGGACCGTTTTGGGGAATGGCCGGTACTGCACATCCCATTCTAGAAGCAATGCCTCAGTCTCCGCTGCTTTCGTCTCCAGCTCACCCAGCGAGCGGACAAAATGCCCCACCGGATGCCTCGAATCTCTTTCCCAGGCGTCAATCGTCACCAAAAGTCTTTTGCCCAGGAGTTCGGAAACCTGTCTGGTCCGTAGGCGAATCTTGGGAATCTTCTTGTCCATTGGAATGAGGAAGACACTGTCTTGTTTACGGCCTTGCGACGAAGCTGCTTTGCTCGCCGATGACGGGTCAATATGACCGACGTATTGACGCCAGTTGCGTTTGATGACTCCAACCACTCGCGCAGTTGGCTGGGGCTGACCTTCGGACGATGACTTATGTGTCCTCTTGGCTTCTTCCTGCAGTGCTTTTCGCTCCTTGTCGGACACAAAATCGTCTCGTGCCTCTGCATCCGCGTCTTCATTTTTGGTGATGTTGTCCTCTTCAATGATCTTTGTAGACGGTTTCTTCCACTTGTCTTGTGGAAGGATCTCCACGACAACGACATCTCCATCAACGGCTCTGTTGATGCTCTCTCGCCCCAGCACAAGAAGGGACTTCGGGAAGGCCGGCACCTTGATGGACCCTTCGAGGTAATTGTATGGCGACACGTTGAAGATGCCTTGATGCATCAGCCCTGCCCTGACACCCGTCATCATCTTCGACAAGCTGTGATACTCGGGATATAGCATCTGCGAAGGCTTCTTAAATCCTCCTTGGCTCTGTGATTCCGCAACCATGTCAAGCAACCTATCACCATCTTCTAAACTTCCGACGTAATCCCTTAACGACACTGCGTGGAGATTTTGCTCTCGCGCTTTGCGTAGGTTCTCTTGATCGTCACTTAGCATGACGACGGCCGGTACCTTTACTGCCTTGTTGCGACTGAGATGCTCGCCATACCACTCGACGGCCCGACGGACAGCTCGGTCATTTCGATCATTGACAGTCTCATTCGGCTCACGGTTGATGTACGTCTCCAGTCTGAAATCGTTGAAGAAGACGTAGAAGCGCTTGTCCTCGCTCTTGGTGAGTCCAATCATGCGGTTGTAAAGCGGCAGGGACCTATTCCGAAGCTCTTCCAGCACGGTCTGGAGAATGATGACATCATAGAATGCAGAGCTCTGCTCGAAAAGATCCATGGCATTAAGAAGTGCATTTGTATCGGGCACCAGATAATGCCCCTGGGGGAAAGCCTTGGTCCCTGCAGGTTTCTCAGACAAGACAAACGGTTGAACTAGTTTTGTTGTTGTCAGTTGGCAGGAACCCCTCAGAACGGGCTTCTTCAGTCGACTTGCCTTGCTGGGATGCATTTCTAGGAGCGCCATCAAGGCATTCGGTGCAGATCTTGGACGAGCAAGGAATGTCTGTCCTCAGATACACCTCCCTGACAATCTTCTGAACCTTGCCACTACGCGTAGAGCGGACGTATACTTTGCTGGAGACGTTGGCCGCCAGAGGATCGCCCTCGTGGGATCGTTTCAAGCTCGTCATTTCGAAAATGAGCCTGCCTTGCCTCAATGTCGTTACGAACCTCGGATGGTGAAAAGAGGTCTATGGGGCGTTTAGAGGGCGAATCAGAGTCCTGGTTGCGCTTGCTCGCTTGTTTATCGATACGGTCGTGGTGACGACGTGAGCAATCCTCATTACAAACAAAAAAGCTTTTTAAGCAGCAATAATGGATGTCGGTTCACAAGGCGGAGTGCATATTTCACCATTTCATGCACTTCAGATATTCATCTATTTGCTATAGTCTGCTCAAATCCCAACATCTGTCAGCTCGTAAATTATGACCGCGAACAGAAACTTGTCACGACATACATCACATGACTGAGCCCTGTGACTCATCACGTGATCAAACTCCATGAAAGGGCTTGGCGTCATAAAACTCTTGCCGACTTCATCAATTCAAGACCGTTCGAAAATTTGGTGCGAAATTCAAGGAAATGAGTCAAAATGAGGCCGCCGCTTCCTCGGAGATATTCTGCCGCCTTATTGCACCCTCATTACCTAACCGTCCGTCACATCAACACGATGCAACGTGAAAGCCCGCCGTCGCCTTTTCTACTTTGGCGAGTCTCTACCACGGCTCAACACGGCCACTAGTCCACTGCTTACACAAGCCACGAGTAAGAATCAGCATTCTGCGCAGAATCAGATAACCAAGACATTTCTGAAGATAGAACTCCCGTGAAACCGATGTATCCGGAGATTGTATTCTTTACTTCACAAAGTGCTTACTGCTTATTTGTTTGTCCGGGAGACCAGGATTATGCATTGCGGAAAGATTCAAATGGAGAATGGCACAGCCTGAATGCCTTGGATACGAGAGGGCCAGATGACCACCCCCTTTTTTTTTCTGCCATGCCCCCCTCCCTTCAAAGGCATCCGCGTTGACGCTACGCTTATCATTGGCTCTTTCCTGCATCCTTCTTTCCCATATTTTCTCGTAGTGACGGGGATGGCGAATGTTTGCTTGGACGGTCCGCACTGAACGCGCTGCTTGCCCGACCCTGCAGCGAATCACTGACTCTTTTCATGTGACCGACTCAGAATGATACGAATGAGGAACCAAGCACGCAAGGTAGATAAGATATTGGGCAGCGGGTTGGCTCAACGAAATACGACGAGATAACATGATTTTGCGACACTTTAAGACGCAACGTGAACGGGCGAGTGACAATTTATCATCCGTGCTGAGGTCAGGGCTAGAACACAAATACCGCGTCTGGGCGAATCCGATGCGACGTGTCATGCTGATCATTTGCATCCTGATCGACGCGAGCCCCCGGGCTGGAGATCGGGACGTCTATATATGTGAGCAGACTCCGACGTCAAGACCAGAAAAAGAAAAAGACGGTATTCCACCTCACTATACTACTAATGACTTCGCGCCTCGGTGGGCCGCAGGTCACGGTCTGCTTTTGCTCACGGATGCATGTAACTCTCTCTAGCCAATAGTCTGGTCAGGAACAGCAGTGAAGATCGAGACTAGGAAAGAGGCAACAGGCTGCGGGCTTAGTTTGACCCATTCACACAACGGCCCGAGTGTTCCCGACATCATTGCAGCAGTAGTTCCCGTGATCCCCCTCCGTCCCAGGCGTCGGACGACAAAGGTTAGGGAAAATGTCATGTCATGAACAAGTTCAGTGTCTCGTGAACGACAACTCGGACCGGACGACCGGACGACCGGAGGGGATTTCCCATTCCCGGATCTCCTTTTCCGCATCGACCTGGCGGCTGTCTCGGAATCCACAAGGGCTGATGGAATGACAAAACCGGTCCGACAAGTAGAATCACGGACTGAATTCGTTGCCGCTACTGGTCGTGTGGTGACCAATAAGACCCCGAAGTAAATGGAAAGAAGAAAAAGAAGGAAAACAAGGGGGTGTACGAAAGAAGAAGAAGAAGAAAAGAAAACCGGTTTCTCCGACTAGCGCCAGTCGCGCCGGCGAAAAGAAAGCGCTAGACCGTCGCGCATAAACGCACGAGGGGGGATCGATGACCGTGATTCACGCGTCTCCATTTTACGGAGCTAGCGAACGGAGCTGAGCGAGAATCCGTCCTAGTGACGCCACTTGCGTGAAAGGATCAGAAACTACGATGGGGTATTTAGTGACCTTGTTTCTCTCGCATTTGCCACTGATCCGTGCAAACATGGCCAACGTGATCTTTTTTTCAGGCCAACTGCTTTCTGTCTGATAACGAGCCATCCGAGAGACCGAAATGTCTTGCAGCAGGTGGTCGTCTCGAGCGTCCCTGCTCCGTCATCGTTTTGTCTCGGCTAGGTCTCGGCGAGTCCTATTTTTAAAACATCTAGTTGGCGGAGGCCTGGACTTCCCACATCTTCTTGTCTGACAAATAAGACAGAAAAAGATTCTGGGGGCAGAATTCAGTGGAGGCAGCCAGTCTTTTTGTTTCTTCAGCCTCTTTCCGAGCGGGTCAATAACATTCCAGTCATACAATCATCTTATTGCGTGCCCTGTAAATGACGATGTCTTTTTTGGAACCCAAGAACAATCTATGTCAAGGGAGGACGATGGCCCGACCGCATTGTCCAGTGATGTCGTCACTTGTCACTTGCCAGTCAAGATCGCACGTCTACTCTACACTGTTGTTTTATGACGAAAGGTGCATGATATAGGTTGCTCGTGATGGCACCAATGATCTGTAAACGCGTTTGGAGCTTTGAATAACGTTGGTTTCCAAGCTTTGACGTAGGAGCATTCCTTGGTTCCATTTTGTCTATACCACTGCACATGCTACCGATGCTGATACCAGGCTCAGGCGATCCGCCTGTCACGAAATGCAAGAACGCTCATTGCCCGTGGGTTGTAAATGCTCAACTCAGCTCGTGTCTTAAAACATGGTGTTGTAAAACACTTGTTGATCTACCGAGGTTCCGTGCAGAACACGAAGTTTTCACCTTGCTGCCGCCTTTGACCATGACTGGAATATTAGGGTGCCATCCATAAGAGAAGTGGGTTACTTCATTCTCCAGAGAAGAGTAATCACAAAGTGGCAACTAGGTGCTGCGAGTGGCTTTGTTTTTGAAAGTGTAAAACCATGACTCGAAGAATATGTGCCCGCTTAAGCTACTCTTGAACGTGTATCATATGTTTGGAATTAGTTCCTTAAGCTGCAGATGCGAGCAATGGACTCATTGCACCACAAATTTTGCAGCCAAACACCATGATGTCGCGTGTTCTTGTGCTGTCGTCGTAGGCTCGTTGGTCAAAAAAGGCGAATCCACCAACACAACATGAACTCATCGATTCCAGATCAAGGTATAATGCCACACCGCGACACAACGACGGGGTTTGTCTCGCACATGAATGCGCCGTTTTTTTTCTATGTTGCACTGCAGATGACTGCGCGTGTGACGATCAAGTTTGAGAGCATTGTTTCTGGTTGCAGGAGATCGATCCCCCACGTATGATACGTGACACGAGCTCAGTGAGAGACGGTTTCGTTTTTCATCAAATCCCCGAAAAGCTTGTCAACGGCACATCAAAAGTAAGAGGGGATGGAATGCTCCTGATGGCATTTGTTCGTGACTCGGCAACTTCCTGTATTCCTCTTTGAACGCTTTGTGAAAGGAAGGATGAGCTGAGCCCGACGTTGGACCTCTAACACGCCCTGCGAAATGGACGGGTTACTTTGAAACGGGCAAAACTAGAATCTTGGCAAGAGTGTTCCGCTCAGAATCGCTCGGCAGTCAACCCCTGGGACGTGCAGATGATGGTCATGTTTGGTAGTAGTGCGAACATGTGCTCCGAATGGCTGCGTCCAAAAGGGTAGGTGCACGCTAGCCGCCTGAGAAGGAACAAGAAGGATGGGAGGGGGGGGGGGAGAACAATTGGTGATGACACTTCGCAGAAGAATGATAAGAGAGTCGTGTCAACTTTGACGCCACACGAGCGCAACGACTTGATACTTTTGCTGACAGGCAAACAATGCACCTGGGTTAGTGTAAAGTGGAAACGCATGCGCCAGGAAAAGACCATTGACGTGACCAAAGATATATGATATGAACTGTTCACAGCAGCGTTGCAGGCGTTTCAGATGTTTTATAACCCCATTGCTTCGACTTATTGACCAAACGGCGACTTTGTCTTCGCCCCGTTGGCACACGATCTGGGATGCACGACAGTGGACAGTGGACAGCCGACAGTGGACAGCCGTGATGAAGTCTAAGCCGAAACGAACGTATTATCATCGTACGGTGACTGCTTCTGACAGGGCGGGTTCAACATGCTGGGGCTGCATGGGTAGGCCTGTGCAGGCTTGCGGTTGCACAGTCTGTACGGAGTAAGACTGGGATGAATTACTATCCTCGTGATCTTTGTGGCCATCTTTCCTCTACGCCACGGGGACCATTCTAGTAGACAAGAATATAAAACGGCTTCTCTTTTGTCCGCCTTCGAGGCTGCAACGCCAGATGTCAGTAGAAGATGATGCGTAGTTTTGTTGCAGTACGAAGCCGAGTTCGGAGGGTAGGCATCAATGCCGCAGATTTGAGCCAAAGAGAGCAAGGGCTGAATCACCTGTCGCGAGGACAATGATAGGAGCTTGAAAATCAATTGTGTTTTCTTTGCCAGGATTTTCTAGAAGTTTTCGTTATGTTGTTGAATCCGTGTGAAAAGCATGATTCGTGATGATACATGTTGACACAGTGTCTCACGTCTCGCTTGGAGGGCGATAGACAGGGAAGCAATAGCCCAAGCCTGGTGGTGCGGGGTGCATCTCTGGACGCTCTCTGGTGCGTTTCATTGGCTAATTCTGCGTGATGATGGGTACATGTATGTGGCTGCCGCAACCTGGTCTGATTGAGTCGCTTTGGCGAACCATGGGGTAAGAGGCGATCGTGTCGTTCCCGCACCTCCCTCCTAAAGAAGGTCACGATTCACAGGGCATGGAACATGGAAATGCTGGGCATGGCCCCCGGAGGTTCGACATGGGTCGTCGGTCTCGTTTGCCCCATTACTCCACTTGAGAGGTTGACAAGGTTGACGGCTAGGGAACTGGAGGGCCAAAGTTTGAAGCTTTTTTTTTGGGAGGGGCATTTCAAGCCGTGGCTGGTCTTTTAGCGCGGAACAACTGTTCGTAGAAAAGGAGAAAAGCGGGAAGAGACGTTCCTGTCAGCTTCGGGACTTCCGTGTTGCTACCGCAGGAACGCCATGAAGAAAGATATGATCAGGTAAGTACTCCGTAATGCGTAGTCCGTACTTGAATGATGAGCAGATGCGCAGTTGTGGCTCCATCTCCGCAGCTTTTGTTGGGCTCGGTGACTCCCCTTGTGCTTACATATGCTCGTATGTGCCTTCCATTGTGCCCATGTCTTCGGACCGCATGCTCCTTCCTTGATTCAAGGTTTGTAGCTGCTAGCTGCCGTTGTTATCCTGACCAATCGACGCACGCAGTTTTTGTAGCCCTGTCCCCAACATGCATACAGCTGGCACGGGCACGGGTTAATTGTGCCAGAACTGTTGAAGCTTCGCCCACAGCTGCGCGAAATTAACAACCCAACAACGTCTTTTCATTGATGATGATGGAAGATATTCCCAACTGCATCGTTTTCAGGCTTTCAAACCTTGCGCTGGTTTTCACTCGGGTAGCCATCTCGTGCATTTTGACCTGTTCTTTTCCTGACCGGCAATACATACCTGCGCAACTCGCAGGAGAAAGGAACTGATTCATGCGTTCCTACGCCGTACTCCGCACACTCCGTACTCGGCGGGCTGACTGTAATAATGTTACTGTATTCGCGGAGTAAAGTTCCGTTGAGTCCTTTTGGCTTTTGGCGGCAGCGGATGGCCTAGCGATTACTCCGTAAGGTATCCTTGTTCCATCGTTATTAGCTCCGCTCTTATTTGCCCGACTGATCGAGACATGTTATTTTTTGGCAGCAAACGTACATGTTGCGACGCCCTCTTCTTCTCCTTCTTCTTCTTTTTTTTTTTTTTTTTTCAATACGGGACTTGCTCGGTTTCGGGATCGCCGTGGAAAACAGGAGATTCACCATACTGGTCGTTTTGCGACATGCCACAGGAGATACAATACTCCATAGTCTGTACAATCCAATCCTCTACGATATTGCAAGTTGGTGAATCGTCTAATATGGGCTTGGAGAGTTGAGTCGGTGGCTTGCTGATGGCGTCAAGTCTGGTCCTGCGTCTTCTGGTTTGACTCCTTTTCGCAAGATTCTGTCCAGCCTATTGAGTTAGAGCATTACTAACTGATGGCCACCAGCGCCCAGCATGGCGTGTGCTAGCTATTTGCTTCTCTTGTTAGGCCAGAACTAAAGATGCGTACATAGTTCGATCTTGGTCTTGCCCTTGCACGATCGCCAGACTGCTCCGTGCATACATAATAACATGATTTGATTAATGCATATTACATGTACTGCACCGAGTACGGAGCACGGGGTAATACATGTCGCCCTCTCTCTACCTGCCCTCGAAACATCATCATGTCACTCTCTTTTTACGAAGATCATTTCGGCTGCTATTCTGAGTTCGGCTTTCGCCAGAGCAAAACTCCACTAAGTTATGTAGTAACAGCATGATCATTGTGCTCCGTACGTACCATCATTCATCATGGCCGTGCAACGCAGCAGACTTTCACAACGGCGTGGCCGCGCGCAATCATCAACTGCTCTATCCGCCCACTCCCTGCTTTCCTGCTTTCCTGACTCCCCTCGCCCCTCCCTGGTTCAGTCCATGTTCCCTGACGCCGACTCCGCCGCCGCCGCCGCCGCCGGCGTCGTTGGCCCCGCCAAAACTCGAGCAAGACAACACAAGACTCAATTGTAGTAATACGCAAGAACTCGTTCTTTTTTAGCCTGGGGGGCCGCGCCATCTCAGCCAACCATGCGTCGTCATCCGTCTCCCTTGTTCGCACTAGCCCAACGACTCGGCGAGCGTAAAAAAAACGCAACAAACAAGAAAAGGCGTGGGATATCCGTTTCTCGATCCCTTGACTTGACTTCCTCCCACACCCACCACCCCCGAACCCCGGCTCGCCCGCACTTGCAGCCGTTCCCCCTCCTCCTGCAACTCTGCATCTGTCTGTCGCCTCCACCTCCACCTCCACCTCCACCGTTGAATACGTTGCATGATTACGGATTACAATACAGCCCCATCCTGCTGCGTCTCTGCGTCTCTGCGTCTCTGCGCCTTTGCGCCTTTGCGTCTCGACATCTCTAATACCTGTCGACCCCAGTGCTTCGCTCGCATCCCTCCTCCTCCACCTCCACCACCCACTTGCGACACCACCACCACCACTACCACCACCACCACTACCACCACCACCTTCTTCACGGTCGCGCGCGCCCACCACTCACTCCCACCCAGCCAAGGCCCCAGCGGTCACTTGCTTTCGCACTCGCTTCGTGTCGCGCCTTTTTGTTCAAGCTGTCAAGCTGTCAAGCTGTCAATCGATCAAGCATATCGATCAGTTGCGGCACGCCTTTGTCACAGATTTGTTGTGACTCTGCTCCACTCGTCGCCATCGTCGTCGCGTCTGCAAGTCGGAAGCCGCCGTTGCCTGAAAGTTGGTTGCAGCTATTAGACGGACGAACGCTTCGACTTCGATTCTGTTGCGCATCCCGTTGCGACCACCGCCGTTGTCGCACACGCGCTCTGCCGCGCCAGCGTCAGCGCCAGCGCCGTCGCCCAAAAGGTAATCAAGAATATTGTTCCTCGTCTCCTTCACACACCCACTCTCTCTGGCTATCATCATCATCATCTTTCGTGTCTGCGGGGGGGGGGCCTCCTGTCTGTTGTTGCCTTGGTCGGACTATCGTCGCCCGAGCCCGCGCCCGCCCCAGCGCCCGCCCCAATCGTATTGTCTTGTCTGTCTGTCCTGCCGCCGCTGAAGCTGTGCTGTGCTGGACTGGAGCTGGCCGGAGCAGCAGCAGCTGTCAGGCCTGGTGCCTTGGCTGGTCCTGGCCGCACTACCCCGTATCTTGTGTCTGTGGCCCCGGACAGCAGCAGGCCTGGGAACGCCTGGCAACGCCTGGCATCGCCTCCGCCACCGCCTGTCAGTCGACCTTCTCAGTACCACCCAAGCCCAGCCGATGCATCTACATGCATCTCATCCCTTATCTGCATGGGCCAACGCGCTGGCTCGACTCTTGCACCCTCCTCCGCACCCTCCTCCACGCTTGAGCCCCTCCCAGCCCCAACAACTGCTTCACGAATCGTCGTCCTCGTCGCCCTCGTCGCCCTCGTCGCCCTCGTTGCTCTCAACTGCTGCGCTTGCCATTGCCGGTGGCCCAGTCTGCTTGACATGTACGCCGGACAGCCAAACAGCGCGGACAGTGCGACCATCAACCCTGCCGCTCTCAGTTCTTCAGGTGAGCTTTCCTCCTGCTTACATGATGGAAAGCTTGGACAATACCGACAATTATCGACAACGCCGCGCGCGTCTCCTCAACCATCATGCACGCGCCAGCTCTGGTCGCATGCGACTCGCCACGGTCCGAGCTGTCTTGTCTTTCCTGACTGTCTTGTCCGTCTGAAGAATCGCCATCGCGGCGCGCTCGCGCGATAAACCGCTGTCCGACCAACTTGGCGCAAGATTCTCTCTGGGTCGTCGCGTTGAGTGCGATGCTGACCATGATTTCTTGACAGCCCTGTCTGACTCGACGCTTCGTGGCCTGAAGCGGAGCCGGCCCTCGGACTCTCATACCATTCTGCAGCCCGGTGGTGATGGCGGTATGTCGTGGCTGGTCTCGTGTAACTTGACCTTCACCTTGGCTTGCGCTACCACGCGCAGTGCTGCTGTGCGCCACCATACATAATCTTGGGAGCGGGAACGCAGTCTTTGGCTTCCATCTTCCCGCGCCGCGTGACTTGAAGGATGATCCTGACACCACATGCACGAGCGATGGCGAGCTAGCAGCGTCGTCTTTTTCTTCATGTTTTTCTTATTTTTTTTTCTTTTTTTTCGAATCGTTACTCTTGTTTGTCCTGGCGGTTTCGGCCCGAGAAACACATGTGCTGACCTCTCTTGCTCTTTTGCATCATAGCCGATTCCTCGTCTCAACCGAAGCGAATAAAGCCAATAAAGCCATCCGAGACTTCTGGGCAGCCGCCCGCATCTGGTGCTAACCACACCGGAGCGCCGCCTCAGACTCCTCAATCTCAAAGCTCAGCACTGCCAGGGCAGAGCAGCACACCCGCCTACAGCTCGGCCCCAGCCCCGGCAGGCGCACCTCCCAAGACGACGCCTACCAAATCCACGGTCAAGGCTTTGCCAACGGTCAGAGATCACACCACGGACCAGCTGAATCCGGCCGGAGATGAATATGTGCCAAGGGAGAGTGATGAGTTCGGCGAGAAAAAGGTCATGCTCAACGGCCAGCTCCTCGGAAACCGCACTTACCGATGCCGGACCTTTCTCGTGCCCAACAGAGGGGATAAGCTCTTCATGCTTGCCACTGAATGTGCGAGAGTACTGGGCTACCGTGACTCTTACCTGTTATTCAACAAGAACAGGTCGCTGTTTAAAATCATTGCCAGCCAGGCCGAAAAGGATGACCTTGTCCAGCAGGAAATATTGCCATTTTCGTACCGTTCGAGACAGATTGCCATTGTGACGGCCAGGTCCATGTTTCGACAGTTTGGAAGCCGAGTGATCGAGAATGGCCGCCGGGTGAGGGACGACTACTGGGAAACCAAGGCCCGCAAGCAAGGCTTCACGGAAGAAGATCCAGCTGGCGAGAAGAGGCCAGGCGCCGCCAAAGCCCGGGAGGCTGCCGAGGCGCAGAACAATCTTCTCATGAGCGGACCCCACACGGAAATCGTGTACAATAACACTCCTGGACCCTACCCTGGTGCTCCTCCAACACATCTGGTCCAAGCAGGTATGATGGGAGCGCCACCTGGAAACATGGCAAGAATGCCGGGATTAACAGTTGGGGCAGAGTTGGGCGACACTCGCCCCAGGGATTTCAGCGGAATCATCAAAGGCGGCCCTCGCCAGGAGATTACCGGCCCAGCCTACCAGGACCAAACTAGGCCATCGCCACTGGCCGAGATTCATTCACAGGCTCACCATGCTGCCGACTTCAACAGGTCTGTCAATCAGCAGCGCGATATGAGGGGTGATTATCTGCAAGGAATTTGGCGCCGCCCGCACGAACAACCAGCCTCATCGACGTTGAATCCCGCGGCAGGGTCCGCAGACACGACGACGGCGACTTCTAGACCATCAAGCTCGTCACACACTACGGCTGCTGGTGCTTCTCAGCAGCCAGTGGTGTCATCTCAAAGCCCCCAGATGATGATGACTGCGGCTCCTTACTCACAGTCCATTCACGCTCAAAACACGATAGGTCAGTCAGTCCCCTGCCCCCCTTTACCGAATCCTTGTCGCAACTAGACGAGACGATTCAGGGAAAAGGAAATTGGCAGCTAACGCTCGATGGTATATATACATATAGGCTCTACAGGCGGCGGAAGCATGAGCCAAGGACCACCCGGTGGATATAATTATCAACCCAGCCAGGCCATGTGGTCACAGAATAACCACGGTCCTCACCACAGCTATGGCAGTTATACCACGCAGTCCCAGGCACCTCATCCCTCCCAGTCTCCAGCCTCCCATCTCCGGCAGCCAAGCGCAGGCCAGATTCAACCAAACATGCCCTTCCCAGGCATGGGGAGCATGCAGTACGGCGGCAGCCAGGGCATGTACTCTGCAGACCAGACGCCGCGGCAGTACCTGCATCAGAGTGGTCCTCCTGGTGGACCACAGGTATCACAACCTTGGTCTGGCCAGCAGCACTCGCCACCTCCTCAGTGGTGGGCACCGCCCCAACAGCCTCAGTAAAAGTTGGCTTTCGTTGCGGTTTCGGAAGCTCTTGAGTGATCCTTTTTTTTTTGTCGCGAGCAAGAAGGAATAGCTCTCTATGCAGGGCTGGCTGGCTGGCTGTGGGGGGATTTTCCTCTGCTTGGGGTGTTTTTTTTTTCTCCTTGGTTGTCTTTCTATTTTCTCTCATGTGACGTTTCTTGTCACAGGATTCCAGGATACCCCAAGTATACAGACCGGATTGGGAGGCTATGTGCTTTGGGGCTCTGCAGCCCTTCGAAACTGTGTGCAGCATTTTGGCCAGGACTGGATGGCGGAGTCGGGCGGCTGGTACTGGTACACTTACTTCTCATACTCCCTGTTTGTTAGTTCTGTTCTTGTCCGAGGATACACGTTGCTCCGGATTCTCTTCGCCGTCCCTCGATTCGCTGGGTTCGATTTCGACAAGTCGACAAGCCATTGATTGACACCACAACGTTCTTTCTTCCCCAACAACCACTTTCGCGCCAACCACTATTATTAGTATTTCGCGCTGCCCGACGTACAGGAATCTGGATTCAGTCTGGTCCTCTGTTTAAAAGTTGCCTGGATGACTGTCCATGCACTGCACAGAACTGTCGAGACACGGACTTGCAGGCCTGGTCGAGGTAGTTTCTACGTCTTTTTCGAAGAGAACGAATTTCCTACTTTTCATGGATGATTGGACGATTTCAAACGCAATCGGCGGGCTTTTTGCCTTTCTTCTTCTCCTCGGTCGCCTTTCTTTCTGTTCCAACTCAACAGTGCTATTTATTGCTCGCTAGGACAAGTACGCTTTGTGCTTGCTCTCGTTTCTGTTCATCGATCCTCGTCTCTTGAATTTTCGAATTTCCTCGCTGCCGGATTTGGGTTCATAGGGGTGGGTTTTCCAAGGGACGCTTGAGACATAACATAATACCCGGGGCGAGATTGGACTTGGGGCTGTTTTCATGTCATTATTCTCGCTGATTGATGTTTGGTTTTTTTCGTTCTGGCTCTGCCAATGGCTTCTTTTTGTAATGGCCATGTCCTCCATCCCGTCGGTACCGTCATGTGCATCAGAGGGGAGCGTGGGAATGAATGCTTGCTTGGCTGGGTAGGCGACTTTGGGTAACTGGGTTTTTTTTTTTTTTTTTCTTTGGATCCGCCGTTTCTCATTTTGAACTTGCTTTTCCGGATTTTTGGGTTTCAACCTATAGTATGTGGGATTGTATGGGGGGACTATTCCATGCCAGTTTGCTGAAAGAAAAAGAAAGGGGGCTTTCATGCCGACTTTGAACATATACTTATGCGAGCGAGATCTCGTGTCAATTTGAATACCATGCACGTACGGGACCATGTGCAGTGTTTATTTGTGTTGTTTTGCCCATGGATGAAGTAGAACATGTCAAAGTATGATGCAAAATGAGTCTGCCCCTAGTCACTCTCATCTCCATCCAACGCCTCATCGCCTTCCTCTCGAGCGACCCTCTCCTCCAAGGCATCCTGCGTCTCATCGCCACTAGCTTGTGCGGCGGCATCGCCATCATGATGCTCCTCTTCCTCTTCCTCCCCTTCGTCCTCATCCTCCTCATCCTCATCCTCCTCCTGAACATCGCCTTCCTCTTCGGTCTCGGCGTCATCTTCCTCGGCGGCATCGTCATCCACCCTCGCCTTCTTGGTCCTCGGCCCGGCATCTCTCTCCGAGGACATCGTCGTGTCTGCCACAGTCGTGTCCGCCATTTCTGCATCGTCACCGTCGGGCTTCGTCTTGAATTTTTGGCGGTAATTGGTGCGCTTCTGTGTCTGTATCTGGTTGAACTCTTTTTTTTTTTCCAACTTTGGTCAGCTCCTTTTTCTTCGGATGCACATGTTGTTTCCTGTGATATGTCGAGCAAGGTCACCTACTCGCAAATTCTGCCTCGAGAGGCTCTTTCAAAAAGGAAAACTCGACGACGTCGAGAGCCCTGAATACATCCGCGGGAGAAACCGTCTTCTTGTTGGCAGCGATGGTGTGCTCGTTTGCACTGCAGGCCAGGCGGTCGATCGACGTGTCGTGTTTAGCAAACGCGGGTTCTGAACACTTGGGACACAAGAAGAGAAAAGTTGAAAAAAAAAAAAAACTGACTGTGACGCAAGGTAGTTGATAAACACTGTGACGCTCTTGCTCATGGCAATTATGGCATTCGCTTGTATTTGCGTATTCGGCGGCAGGACACCCTTTGCGAGCCTTGCGATTATCGACTTGGGGAGCGCCACGTCCTAACGAGTTGTTGATTGCTGTCAGCTCCTGGGGCGCTCCGGCTGATGGACGGGTGGGTTGGGGACATTATTCTCGCACTTCGATGGTGACGGCATCTTTGCATTCCTTGTCTTTGTCCCTCTTCTCGGTCGTTGTGGAGAGTTGCGACTCGTCTGCGGCGGCGGCGGCGGCGGACATGCTGATTGCGTTGTCGTCCATGTCGCTTTTGCGCAGGGGCGCCGAGTCTGATTTCCGAGGGGACATGTCTGAAGGTTTCGTAGGGCTGCGCAACGTGGCTGCGCAACGTGGCTTCGCGCCTCGGGTTAATGGGAAGTTGGCGATTCCGTGGGATTTATTTGCTGGATGGCTGGGATGGATGGGATGGATGGGATGGATGGTCGGCTGGTCGGCTGGTCGGCTGCTGGTTGAGTGGTGGCGTGTCTTGTACCGAAGCTCGACTCGTAGTGGAAATGCTCTGAACAGAGCAATTGATGATGGGGCGCCGTTGCTGTAGGAGAAGCAGCCTTGCCTCGACTATCTGTGTTCGGTGGTCGGTGGTCGGTGGTTGGTGAGTCGTGATAAGTCAAAGTGATGGGGCTGGGTACCCCGCGACTTGACGCGTGCCCCACTCACTTTTACTTCACTTGCCCCGTACTCGAGGAGAAGAGGAGAAAAAAAGCGCGTAGAGTGGTTCGCGCCAGACAGTCAAGTAGCACCGAGTGCGTTCCGAGGACAACGTTGACATCAAACGACTTTCACTTGTGCAGCATCGCAGCCGGCATGCATTTTGCTTCTTCATTTCATATTTCGACTGTACTAACAGCCAGCTAAGCTAGCTGGTCATTTAAACGCCTCGTGGGCTTCCCAAGAACGCCATGCCAGGCAGGGCACATCCCCCAGCCAGCCAATGGTAAACCTCATGTCTGCACAAAAACCCGCCGCCATCATGATGATATCTCATCAGGGTATAATTTTATCATCCGAGACCCTTGACCATTATATGTGTCTCTGCTGGGGAAATAAAAGAAAGGAAATAAATACAACAAAGGGTGGGCCAACGTTTGATGGAAGTCACGGTTCGAGTTGTAATGGTCACACCTGAGAGCACCTCGTCCACTCTGTCGTCATGAAAAGGCACAAATGAGAAAAAAAAAAATTGAGACGAGTGGGAGTCCACGTGGGGAGTTTACCCGTCGATTGTGGAAGCGAAATGTGCTGCCCGCGCTGCCTCGAGTGGCATGTAATTTCTGTTCTGTTCTCTTTTCAAAAGTGACAGAATGTTGCTGCGCAAGCGGAGCTGTCGGTGAAACGTCTGTTGGAGTGTTGATCCACACACCCAATCGATCCATGCCGTGGATTATTTTTTTTTCGGGTGTGTTATTTTGTACCCTCAATTTCGGTCGGAGGAAGGGAAGGGCGAGGGGGCGAGAAGAAACGTGGTTTGTTTGCCGCTCAGTCAGCACTCCGTAGGGATAGATTGCTCAGCCTATGGCTCGGCCGATTTCTGACTTGTGTATCAGAGGACGGGGAGACAGGCCGCTGAGGAGGATATCTTCATCCGTGGAGCCCCGTCGAGGGGGGGTAGAGTGAGACGAATATACGTCTCGGTCGGCTGGCTGTGTTGTGGGAAAGAACGTATCGGCTGATCGCCGAGGAGGTAGATGATGGTCCACACTTTGGCCGTACCAGGGATCACGGGGCGACATTGTGGCTCGCGTGCTTTTGGATCGGGCGTGGAGGGGGGAGGGCGGCGACTTGGCCAGGCGCGCGGTATGGCGCTTTGGCTGTGAAATGAAAGCATCTTCTCCTTGGACGGTCTCATCGGTAAGGCCCGGTCTGGAGTTTGGCGCTCGGGCAAGGACCGGAACCGGAGGCAAGTCCATGCTGTCTCGACTCGGGGTGGGCAGCATCATGGGCCTATCTTCAGACAACCGAGAGCTGTGGTGTAAGGAATTGTGATATATAATGACGCCGGCTGGTTTTGGAATAGAACCGAGGGAGGCGCTCGGTCTGTGGCCCTGGTAGCTCCCTGTTCGCGATTGTTGATCATGCGTGGTTTCGTTTTCAGACGGCTTCTCGCTTGCTCTTCGATCTACTTTCCAGGACTGGATTTCTTCATCGTCAATTGGCGTGATACCTCGCTTGAAGAGTCTTGCTCTCCGCCTTCGCGCTCGGCAGCACAGGGCAGCCGCCAAAGCAATGAGTAAAGCGGATGGAATGATTGTTGTCAGGATAATGATCAGAGCCCGCGTCGAGACTCGGCCGGCCATCTTGACTCTTGACTCCCGTGCTATGGCGGTCTTCCGTACTTGTCGTCGCCGCCACTCTCCATTCAGCGAGCCCGAAGTGAACCAAGGCGGACGGCGCTGTGTCAAGACTCAGGCACCGGCTTTTCGTGATGGGGACGTAATAGCTCAAAATAATGCTGGCTCGAGTGGTGTAAATTTGACCAATAAAAAAAATGAAACGAGGGGCTATGTTTCTTGTTCAAGAGGGCGTGGTCGAAGTGCAAATACAGGAAGCGATCGTCATTCAGTCAGTGAACGAGACGAATGTTGCTGGCGGGCAAAAATTGTCACTTGGCTGTAACTTTGAAGAGCATCATGGGCATGAAACAGGCGCCACTTGCATATGGATATGGGAAATGCCAGACTCAAAACGCACAGAAGATAATATGGCCAGGCACGCACGCCCTGCGGAAGCAGGACCGGGGTAGTAGATTGGGATTGATCGGGAGGGGAGACGGAGATGATATATAATACGCTGAAAGGCTGCGCACGGAACCGTCTGGCGTTAATAAAAGCCACCGAGAACGAGTCGGTGGTGTGAGTGCGTGAGAGATGGAGAAGGTGTGTGTGGACTTGCAGTGCACCAACCACTACGGGAACCAGGGGGGTGTGTGAGGTGGGAGGGGGTGGGAGGGGGTGGAAAGACCGGGCAACGAACGATGGAGTCAGCAAGTCAACAAGTCTGGACATGGGTCGTCATGACGGACTGCCCGTAATCCGTTGTACCATGATCACCGGTCTCTCGGATGGCCCCTCGGATAATGGATGAAGATCCGTTATCGACTGCTGCTGCTGCCCAGCGCCGGGTGACTGGATAATATGTAATGTCCTGACCAACTTGCAGACTTGGCGGTCGTCGTCGAGACCTGCCAGTCATCTTTGCGCCATGTCGTATGTAATTCGTCCTGAACTGTACGGAGTACGAGCACTATTACTGCATGCTATTAGTGATGGCAGAAAACAGCTTTCTTATTACGGATCCGTCATCCGTACTTTTCATGGCACTATGTACGGAGTATGGCACTCACTGTCAGACAACCAACCCCGCATGCATCAGCGATGATGGCCGAGCCGAGCAAACCTGCACATGGGCATGGGCCCGATTCTGGCTGAGGCATGACGCCGTACTCCTTTGCACAATACGACAAATAGTCACAAGTCCGTACAGTGCGGCATTCGATCAACAACTCGACGAGAAGGCGACAAGAAGAGACGCGGCCGTGTGTGGTTGCGGTGTTGCGCCGTGTTCCACCAGGGCCGAGCCAGGGCCGGTAACAAGGCCAAGAGAAGGAACGTGGCATGGCAGCTGTGGCAGCTGTGGCAGCAGGGGGGGGGGCAGAGTGGCGGGGCGGTCAAGGTCGAGGGATGAATCGATGAATCAGGGTGGATGCCTATTCATGCATGGCTTGTTCCAGAGTGCTTTGCAGAATCATGAGCATTGGAGCAGAGCTTGACAGCACATCGAGCTACATATCCATCTGAGCACGTTAGCACGTTGAGCACGTTACGTTGTGAGCCTCATCATCATTCAACGTGGATGGTATCGGGCTGCAGAAGTTGCTTCGTACCTGACCACACCGCCTGCCGCACCAATGCACCATCCATCTTATTATCGTGCACTAGTCCGTACGGAGTAGCAGTAGGATCCGTACGGAGTAATAAATGCTAATTAGTAATAAGGCAGGCGCGATGATCAACAGGCTGCTCCTCTCGCCACGCTCTCGCCACAGATGAAAAGTGAAAAGTCTACACTGTAGTCTGCTGCACTCATCATCACTCACGCCCACCGATTCCGTGCAGAACAGAGCTAAACAGAACAAACCAGAATAGGTGAGACTTGCTATTTCGGTGAAGACAAAAAGGATTGTTCTCGTGGCCGACATGACTACGGAGCATTCTGAGGAAACTGCGAGGCGGGCAGCTGAGCACTGAGACCTTTAGCTCCACACACAATGAAGCTTGTTGGACTAAGAATAGGACGATGACGAGCAAATAACGCCAACAACTTGCAACAATCCACCACACGTGCACACTTACTTACATACGCTATTACCAGCCAGCCCCCCCCCCTCTTTCTGGCCCGACCCACCCCACTACATGACTGCGTGGCGCATGTTAATAATCCGCTCTTTCTGTTTCTGCTATAAAACAGCAAGGCAGATGCAAGCAGAACGGATACAGATGGAAGGAAGCACGGGTAGTGGAAAGTACTGGAAAGTAAACATGGCAATATTGTCAATGGACCTGTTTCATAGTTCGGGCGCACATTCCATTCTTGCCATCAACACCTTTCCTAGACGATAACATCAACAACTATTGCGTGCGCCCTGCATGATGCAGCCGTTATTTAGCCTGACCCTGGACACGGCTTATTGCAACGGGCAAGACGGCGCTTCCCGCTTCTCCTCGCTTCTCCTCGCAATGCGGTTGGCTACGCCAATTTTGCTTCAGACAACCAAGAAGATTAGCCGCTCTCGCTGAACCGATTTGGCTGTTTCGTTCGTGGTGGAGCACCGGAGCACTGGAGATGGCCATGAACATCTTTCACCATTTTGATCAAATTTTAGGTGCACGGTTTCAAATCATGGGATTCCCAGATTCCTCCGTGTACGGGAAAGAAAATGGAGCCTCACAACGCAAGCGATGCCCATTATGTATGTGGCGGACAGCTATCGTGTCGTTGCGGTGCATGGTCTATCAGTACATGTATGGACTCCCGTCGTCCAGATCGAACGGAACAAAGACGAACGAGTTGAGTTGTTGAGTTGTTGGATGGGGTCCGAGTTAAAATAGAAGAGGGGTAGGCATGTTCACCGCTCCTTTCTTATGTAAGTCATGCATGCCAGGAGGACGAAGGTTCTGCTGCAAGGGGCCAGGAACCAGGAACCAGCGGAACCGAGAAAGGAGACTGGGAAATGGAAAATGGAAATGGGGAATAGAGTTCTGGTCGTTCATCAACATTCCCACGTCCCGCGCGGGCCGCCAGAGGAGGGAGGGGGGCCATTGGCCGTCTGGTTCGACTTCTCCGTAAGACAGTTAAGTGGCTGCGCTATGCAAGGCTATCGACGACCCCATGCCTAGGATTGGCATTCCTCGTGACCATGAAACGAGGCCAACCGAGTCATTAGTGTTATTAGTGTTATTAGTCGGGTCTGGGGTTTGGCGTCTGGTGCAGATGTTGGACCAGAACAAGGCACGGTCGCGTCGTTTCTTCGGATCGTCAATGAACGAATCCACCAACCAACCCTTCCGCAAAAGATGGACTACCACGCCATGCATGTCCGCACAGATCCCCCCGTGGGAAGCCACCCAGTTCAGGTCGACGTCGATTGGGTGTGCGATCCGTCCACAAAGCCTGGCAGGTGTGTGAATGAGACATGTTGATCACGATCACGAATCATTACAGCCTTGCATCCGCATAATGCGACTCTTGCCGATCCGTTTCGTGTGAG
This sequence comes from Epichloe coenophiala, assembly GCA_018801565.1. Classification (NCBI taxonomy): domain Eukaryota; kingdom Fungi; phylum Ascomycota; class Sordariomycetes; order Hypocreales; family Clavicipitaceae; genus Epichloe; species Epichloe coenophiala. Next base: position 162,443 of record JAFEMN010000008.1, read on the forward strand.
TTGGACCGAGCGACGTGACATTGCAGACGAGTGAAACCTCATATGGATGAGGGTTTCCATTGCTGACCGAGATGCGTTATTCGACTGCAGTAAGTATTATGGGGGTAGTTCTTTGTCATGATATGAGTTTTTTCCCTGACTAGAGGGGCATCTTGGCAGACGGTCTCCCTCAGTAGACCATGCCGTGACCTCAGCCTCATGCAGGCGGACTCTAAGGACCATTCCCATCGGGCCTCAATGCGTATGTGGCCGTGTGTGTTGGAAAACGAACACGCTAGCCTAGCAATTCAGCATGAAGAAGTCGGCGCAGATGTAACATGATCAATCTTCTGTTCCCTTGCATGGAGCCATCACCATGAGTATTGATTAATTAGTAGCCTGCCCTCAAGTATTGGCTGCTGATGTCACACGTCAACATCACCCAACGAAACCCAAGGGAATGGTCCATCCATGGTCAACATGCATGCAGTGCGCCAATCTGACAGCAGAAGACAGGAAGAGCAAGCCTGCCAACTGCCGGGGGAAGCAACTACACACGTGGGAGATGCCAGCCCTGCCGATGATGCCAGTCACGCCGCTTGAATCCATCAAGTAGCGAGAAGCAGTAGCGACCAACAGGAGCACAGGAGATACGAGACGAATTGGGTGCATCTTCGTGCCTCTTGATTCCCAAAAGGAAACAATTCAGTGGTGTCTCGGATTGGCGATTGGTCAAAGAACCTCGGTCCTTGACGAATCAACGGCCCGGCGGCCACACAACTTAGTCCAGTTCAATGGCTTCGTCAAAGGCTTGCATCGCAATGGAGCCACGTCCGTTGGGCGGTCTCGCCATCGTGATTGGGGCATCCCAGCCCTCATGCCAAATGAAATCATCATCATGTCAGTGACATGGGGGCGGGGACAAGTACATGGTGACCTGTCCAAGGCTCAAGATGCGGCATCTTCCGTGTCCAAGTCCAGGAGATTTACAAAGTCTCACATCAGAAGAGATGACTTCTTCGGTGCGGTATCCATGTTCCATGTTCCATGCTTGCCTAGCCGGGCGTCTCGAGCAGAATTGCCACTTTATGTGACCAGCATGCCGTGCAATTCTTGGATACTTGAGAAGAGGAAGTTGTTTAAGGACTCTTCCTATTACATTGCTTCCGCTGTACGAATGGCATCTCGGAGTCACAATCATCTCCGCCCGGCCCGGCACAAACATCATGTCGAACTCCTTGTCTGCCTCAATCAGGGCATCCGCAAGACGTAGCATCATCGCTGGATCGACAATGTCGTCCATCCAGCTCACCGGCAACCATGCTCCCTTAACAAGCCCACGCGGCATAGGTCCATCCCGGGCCGCGATTTAGCAGCCGTTCCGCGCGTTCCTATGCAATACGATCTGCGAAGCCGCCGTCCTTCCAAACCCTTGCAGCAAACGTCGTGGGAAAGCCTTGTCATCGTAATAATCCGTACCGTCGGCACGAACTACAATGTAACCTTGGTCGGCGACCCTGCCAAGAGGGGTCATGCCTTGGAAGGCCTTGGATCCGTAGATGTACGGATTATTCCATTGACAGGGTGACTTTGTGAATCTTTCCGGTGCTGCCTTCCCGTTGCGACTCGATGGCCGGACCCGTCAAAACCAATGCATGGCTAGACGAGAATGGCACGGATCCGTACACACACTTCCGTCTTGCCGATTTTTCTACGGACCATGTCACTGCCCATTGGCTGTCATCCTCTTGCGTCAGTAGCAAGGTCATTCCGTTGGCTTCAAAATCCTCTGGCTTGGCTGCGAGGCCCCGTCGTTGTTGGCATGATGAATCATGTCGTTAGTAAGTGATTGGGAGACTGTGAAGTATTACGTCAAATCACCGTAATACTAACTAAACGCAACCCATTGGCAAAGTGGATCTCCTTGCCGTGTCATCCGAGAGCTGGGGAATCCAAAAAAAAAAAAAAGTAGTAGCTCCAGATGTTGATAGCCGATCTTTGTCTCCCCCTCGTGACCGGCGTAATTCCCTGCGTGCGCTGTCCGAGTTGTCGCCAGATCCATTCGGCGTTGCAGATTATTCCAGATTTGCTTGGCCGTGTCGGCGCATACCTGGATGCCCCGTCTCGTTGCGTTTTCTCTGCGAACCCCAGTCCTGGTGAACTGAAAGTTGATCCCTGGCCTGCGTACTCGGCGACGCGGACAGGTTTCCGTCCCAATATATTATGCTGCACGTTACCAAGGAGCGCCTTGATTCTCTGAGAAGAGGCATATTTCGTCGACCGGATCTCGCCATGGAAGCCCGGGAGCTCGCTCGTCGACCGAGATCGTCTGGGAGTCGGACATTTCTTTTACTTTCAAGGGCTTGGAGGCGATCATGGCTTGAGGAACTCTCATCATTGTTTAGACCAAAAGATATGTCAATGCTAGCCTCTGCTAACATTGCACCTTACAAATAGCCGTTAGAGAGGAACGAAAAACCAGGGCATGTACGGAGTAGATTTGTAGAATAATGCAGGGCATAGAGTGTAAGCAGTAGCCAAGGGCGACGAGGTGTTGTTGCAAGGCGCTTCCTCCACCCCCCCCCCCTAGGGTAAGGTAAGTAAGTATCCATCGCGGCAAGCCATAATAATGACGGCTTTTTTTTCTTCTCAACTCCAGAACCCATCACCGACCACACTAACTAGTCCGCACGTCCTTCCTCATCCAACCTCGACCCGACGACTCCCGATATCAAAACAAGAGGCTCGATCGAGACTCGGGCAGGAAGCAGCCAGCCCATCGCAACAATACACACACACACACACATATATATATACATATATAAAAAAAAAACAAATGGACTACCAAAACCGCGCGGGCTCCAAATTCGGAGGCGGCGGCGTAGCCTCCCACTCCGCCAGCAACGCCGACCGCCGCGAGCGACTCCGCAAGCTCGCCCTCGAGACCATCGATCTCGACAAGGACCCCTACTTCTTCAAGAACCACGTCGGCTCCTTCGAGTGCCGCCTCTGCCTGACGGTCCACCAGAACGACGGGTCGTACCTCGCCCACACCCAGGGCAAGAAGCACCAGACCAACCTCGCCCGCCGCGCCGCGCGCGACCAGAAGGAGGGCAGGCAGAACATTGACCCCGCGACCGGCCTCCCCTCGAGCGTGGCCGCCAGCTTCGGCGCCGGCGCCGGCAAGCGCGCGGCCGCCGCCCTCAAGATCGGCCGCCCGGGCTACAAGATCACCAAGATCCGCGACCCCGTCACCAGGCAGCAGGGGCTGCTGTTCCAGCTCCAGTACCCCGACGCCGGGGCCGACATGACGCCAAAGTGGCAGGTCATGAATGCCTTTGCCCAGAGGGTCGAGGACCCGGACAAGAGGTACCAGTACCTGCTCGTTGCCGCCGACCCGTATGAGACGGTCGGCTTCAAGATCCCTGCCAGGGAGCTGGACAAGAGGGAGGAGAGGCAGTTCTGCTTCTGGGACCCGGATGCCAAGGAATTTTGGATACAGGTCATGTTCATGACGGAGAGAGAGGAGAGGTTTAATGCTGCGCCGGGGTTGGCGGCCAGGAAATGATTTTGATCAATCACGAGCAATGTTACCAACAACCTTATTTCTTCTTCTTCTTCTTCTTCTTCTTCTTCTTCTTCTTCTTTTCTTCTCCATCTTTCCTTTCTCTCCTCCGTCAACTGTCAGGGCATGGGCTCGGCATATATATATATATATACCCCTTTTCTACAATAGCAGACTTGTGTACTACAGTGTAGACAGACTCTTGATCCTCTTCGCATCATGGTTGCATTCTGCAAAAAGGCAGGCTTGACTGACTATCTTGTCCCCCACCTGTCTGACACTAGATCTGGCTTTCTGTCGAGATATGGGCTGGACCATCAGGTTACACGGTCCCTATATATAGACAACTCCCCTCTTACCTGAACTCAAGATCCAAAGGTCACCGTCACAGCGAGTTTCTGCTTGTACATGGCAACTTGTGTTGATTGGATTAATACGGCATATTCATGCATAGATGATTTTCCCACACTACAGATTTCGCCAAGCTTTTTCTTAGAAGCCTAGGGTCTCTCCTTTCCTTCACACGTTGCACCTTATCCCCCCCTTCTCTACTTACTAGAATCTTTCTCTGCTCGTTTGTCATGATGCCAAAACGCGGAATGTCAAGCGCTCTCAGATCAGATGACCCCTGAATACCACCTATCGAAAGTTGTTATCGAATCGCTTGAAGGTGTAGCCAATGAATGGCAAGCTCATCTCTGGCGACTCTTCAGCCGGGCGGCCATGCTGCAGCGCCTGTGCCTTTAAGACGGTGGCGTTGTCAGTCTGGTCAATCTCGTCGGTAGGGAAGTACGTCGTGTCAATGTTGGACGTCAGGCGAGGCTCAAATGGCGCTCGGATGCGACGCAGGCTGTCAAACTCGACACCGCGGAAGAAGGGGTGGCTCTTGAGCTCATGAGCGCCTCCGCGGCCGAGGCGGTTCTCCGTATTGCAAACCATGCTGGAACATCACATTAGCAATCGGCCATGGCGTTATGACGTCCTCCGAAGGATGAATGCTTAGCTCACCTCCTAATCAAGTTCTCAGCCTCCACACCCAGCGTGATGTCGTCTGGGAAGTACAGAGTCTGTCTCCAGTTGACAATCTTGCGATAGGTATCATGGCTATCCTCGGCGCAGAACGGCGGCCAGCCTACCAAACATTCAAACATGATGGTGCCGAGGGACCACCAATCACAGTCAAATGAGTAGCCGTGGCCGGTGAAGATCTCGGGGGCAATGTAATCCGGGGTACCAACGGTGGAGTAGGCCATGAGCCTTCTTGACCGCCTCCAGTCATTGATCTGCGAACGGTTGCTGACGGTCAGGTTAATCTGATCAATGGCCACAGAGCTTCTATCACGAGGTCGATTGGAGCGACCCTGTAACAGCTGCTGGTAGTAGTTATTGTCGTGAAGACGATGAAAGCCGGTAGAAAGACCAAAGTCGGTCAACTTGACGTGACCACCTCGGTCCAGCAGAATGTTGTCAGGTTTGATATCACTGTCTGGTGTCAGCGGGGCAAATCACAGAAAGGCCAAAGGGGAGCACGATTCGAGGCCTAGTACGAACCGATGGATAATGCCAAGCTTATGAACAGCTTCGATAGCCAGGACAATTTCGGCAATGTAAAATCGGGTTATATCTTCCGAAAAGATCTCGTACTTGATGAGCATAGTCATCAAGTCGCCTCCTGGCAAAAACTCCATCAACATGTACAGGAAATAAGCATCCTGGAATGTAGTGTAAAGCTTGACAACCCACGGACTGTCTGACTCGGCCAAGATGTCACGCTCAGATCGGACGTGCGCCAGCTGATCCTTTTTAAACATTTCCGTCTTGATCAGAGATTTCATGGCATAAACTTTGCCATCGCCCCTCTTTTGAACCAGCTTCACTTCGCCAAATGCACCTTTGCCAATGATTTTAACAGTGTTGTAGTTCTCGGGCTTGTCTTTTGTTCGCAAGAATCGCAGATATTGGCCCTCCTTACGACCAGCTGTTGACCACAACTGCTCTTTCCTGGCGGCACTCTGTGAGGGGTCTTGAAGTTTCTGCTCGAGCTCGCTTTGTCTGTTTGAGGGGTGATTATGTCAGTGAAAGGAAGCAATCGATACATGAATGAGATTTTGTTATCGCAGAATAAAATTGTCATGATGACAGGATGAGACGAATGTAGAAAAAGACCATACCTCTGGTTTCGCTCACGCGCTCTCTTGACACTGTCCTTGAAGAAGTCGGCAGCCAGCTGCGAGCACTTCTTCTGATTGCTGTTGGCGTTGGGGCCATAGCGATCGGGGTTTCTTTCCGGGGCGGCCTGAAACTCGTTCCCAGCTGGTGCGCCCTGCGTGGGCAATGGAGGTGCGTTGGAGTATTTGGCATAACCGCCGGATTGACTACCAGCCGTTCGCGGACGCTGAGAGGACGGAGGTCCTCGAGGAGCAGCCCGCGTGGCACCGCCTAGATTCTGATGAGAAAACTGGTGGGCAAGGCCGGTGTTAGGATCGTTGGTACCCGGAGTGTTGGAGCGGGCTTGGTAATAGCCGTTCTGAGCGTGGGCAAAGTCGTTATTGACTGCCTGGGCAGGATACGCAGCAGGATATGCGGCCCCAGGCGGCGCAAAGTAACCCTGAGGAGTGTAGCCAGCAGCACCATAAGGTTGCTGCTGTTGTTGCGGCTGGAGTCCACCTTGGGCCTGCTGCTGCGGCGGCTGCTGCTGCTGCTGCTGCTGCTGTTGTTGTTATGCGTTGGGGGGGGGGAAGACGGGTTGCGGGAAGGTAGACGGCGTCGTGGGGTACGTTCGGTCGTTTGCTGGCAGGTGGTCATTGTTGCCAAAGTTCAGATGTAACCGATTGCCGTTGGGATCCATCTTGGATGTGAGATCTGATGCAGTCAAGCAGACAATAAGTCAATCAAAGAGTGACCACGACGATGCCGGGCTGTATGTGTAGAGAGGGGATGAAACAGAGGAGGTGGTGTCCAACAAGTGGATGGCGGTGATGGCGCCAATACCACAGGGGGAGGAAGGGGGGGGTCGCCTGGAAGGGGGGGGTCGCCTTGGCTGCTTGGTTGGGCCAGCCGACCCATCCAACAGCAGCAGCCAGCACCCCCCTAATGTGGCTGTGGCTGGCCCTTATCTTATCAGAGCCTCAATTTCTTATCAATTTCTTATCGCGCCTATTTTTTTCCCCGTATCCATCCAGGGCCACGGCCAGCAACTGCGCCACGAGCCTGTTGTTCTACCTTGTTTCCTCTCATTGTTTCCCCTTGATCTTGACCAGATCTCGGTGTCGCCATCATGTCAGATTCCTCGACGCCCCCAGCGAGCGCTGGCGCAGCCAGCACCACTCCCAGTCCCGTTGCCTCGACCACGACACCCCCGAAGCCTCGTAATCCGGCCCTGAAAATGCTCGGTCTCCCTGCTCTGCCTCGCAAGCTCCCTTCCCGAAACTGGATGATTTTCTGGGCCGTCACCGGAGCCTTCACCGCCGCCATAATCTATGATAAGCGCGAGAAGAACCGCGCTACGGCAAAATGGCGCCGCGCCGTGGAACCTTTGTCCCGAGAGCTCATCGGCCCTGCCAATGCCCTTCCCCGAAAGCTGACCGTGTACCTGGAGGCTCCGCCTGGTGACGGTTTGCGTGTGGCGCAAGACCATTTCATCGAATACGTCAAACCGGTTCTTGCAGCGTCCGGCCTGGACTGGGATTTTATACAGGGCAGGCAACAAGGCGATGTGAGAGCTGCCGTGGCCGAGAAGATTCGCAGATCTAGGCTGGCAGATGAGCGCCCGGGAGAGCAGGTCCCTCAGACGGACGACTCCATCGTCGAGGATTTGAGAAAGAGAATGGGCGTGAAGGAGTACGAGGGCATCAAAGGTGACATTGTCATCGGTCGTCACGCGTGGAAAGAATACGTGCGAGGTGTGCACGAGGGCTGGCTCGGCCCCTTGGACGCACCTCCTCTGCCGGAGCCCGCCCCTAAGCCCGCCGTGGAAACCACATCAGACCCAGAAACACCACCGTCTGCCACGGCCACCGCTGACGACAAAACCGAAGCAAAGCCCGAAGAGGACAAGAAGCCCGAGGAGAAGAAGGAAGAGAAGCCGTCAAGACCACCCCAGCCTCGCCCACACAACACTCCCCATGACTATGAATCTGCCGCTCTCCCACCGCGTATCCCCGCCGAATTCTCCCCCTCGACCGCCATTCCATTCCCGCACCGTCTTGGCTTCACGCAGACACTTGTTCGCCTCGGACGTTTCCTCAACCGCCGCTATCTCGCCGACGATATTGGCCGCGAGGTAGCGGCCGTCTGCTTCGCCGCCGCTCGGGACTGGCGCGAAGCCGATGGTCAATACGAACAACAGCGTGCCCTGGAGCAAGAAGAGCGGGACTGGCCCAAGAGCGTGTGGAAAGAGGAAGAGCCCAAGACCGAGGAAGAAAAGACGAAAGCTGCTGCAGAACCGCCCAAGGAGCGAATCTGGACATCTAGCATGGTGATTGACCCCCGCATCGCCCAGCGCATGCGCCGCTTCGAAATCACCCCCGAGGACGAGGCGCGTGCTGCCAAAATAGCTGTCCCTGAGGAAGAGGTAGAGGGCTGGATCAAGGGCAGTCTGAGGAGTATGTGGCGATGGGGCGCCAGCTCATTCAGGAGCAAACCTAGGGGTCCTAATGTCGGCAATCTGGATGATGAATAAGGAGTAACCCCCCTTCTATCTATATAATAGAATGGGAGGGGAAGAATCACCCCCCCTTTTTTTTTTCCCCAAAGCGCTTAGATGCGACTGTACTATTATTTTTCTGTATACTATGCTTCTTTCTGGAGGTAATACAAACGTGAAGAAGAAAAGGGGCGGCCCCGTGTACATGTTTTGGAAGATATCTAGATGGAGGAGGTAAGGGTTAGCTTAGAAACGGGTCATTCTGCAGACATCATCTACTCAATGTATATCACGAACCATCCCAGACCTACGTCCCCCCTTCCCTTCTGTCAATGATTTCGTGTCCCGTACATTCATTCCTTCGTTACCAGACCGCTTATTGTTACTCATCATTGCTGTCATCCGACCCATAGCTTACTAGTCCCACGCTTTTCAGCTTCGATCCCGTTCCCACCGTTCCCCGAGCTATTGAACCAACTCCCCCGTTGTCCACGACCTCAGTCTTCTTCCTCTCCTCACCAGACTCCGCCGCAGTCCCGCCGTCCTCGTCAGCGTCATCCCCATCAGACTTCCTCTTCTCATCCTCCCCAGCCTTCCTCTTCACCAATCCCATCTTCTCCCTCCCCCTCCCCCTCTTCCTCTTTCTCCCCGCGCTCCATTCCCCGCCAGCTATCTGATCTACAAGCCCTAATCCACCACTTCCCTCTGCCCCTTCCCCCCCCCCGCTGCTCCTCCTCTGCTGCTCCCGGAACGCCCTCAGCCCGTCCTCCGTCTCCCTCCTCACTCTCTCCTCCTCCATCCTCTTCGCGGCCTTGACCTCGTCCAGGAAGTCAATCTCGTCTTCGTCCAGTGCTCGAAACTGGTTCTTGATCCTATTTTGTTCCTCAAACGCAGCTTGTTTGGCAGCTATAAATAGCACATTAGCTCTGGTTCCGGCCACCCAGAAAACCCCATTATTATTATTTATTTATTTTTTAAAAAAAGGGGAGGAGGAGGGGGGGGCTACAGTGTCCCCAATTTCCCATTAAACCGCGTCCCGTCCACGACAAAAGAAGAAGAAAACAAACAGGGCTCTCCATAAGTAAACAAACATGGTATAAAAAAAAGGGGGGGGGGAGAGAGACACAACCACAAAAGGAACAAGAAAGTGACAAGACAAACCTTTATTCGCTTGCAAAACATCATATAAGCTCCTCTCCTCCCCCGACGCCGCCTTGACCCTCTGCTCGGCCCTCGCCTTCCGAGCATTCTCCAGCTCTTGCTGGACCGCCGCCCATTCCGTCGTTGTATCGGCCATGTGCGGCCGGGCTGGCTGAGAGTCGTCCTGCGGGATGGCCTGGTCGCCGGGAGGTCCTATCGTGCCTCCGGACACGAAACGATTGGACATGGCGGCGTCAAGCGCAAATCGGCTCGGCACAGGGCGCTTTTTTTTTCTTTCACAAATTGAGATTGTACGCGCCGCTTCAGTGAGAGGAAGCCGTCGTGTTTAGAAAGTGGCTGCCGGAATTCGGGTGGTTTTATTCTTCTCCTATGTGAAACACATAAAACCGAATTCACTCCTTTCTGTAGAGAAGTCACCAACAAATTGTTTAACTAGTGTAGATGAGTTCCGAGCTCCTGCAAGAGCCCAGCGTCCACTTCTTCCAGCTGTCAGGGTGGGTTTAGCGTCAATTCGAATTCAGAGACGTCGACCATTTTCCCCGACAATTAGCCGACAGTGGAGAGACAAACATCACATCCCTGACCCGCCGGGTGTACGGAGTAGTGAGTAGTTGATAGGAACCAGTTCTTTCCCATTATTCACACCAGGGTTGACTAGCGACAATTTGTTTTTTTGATTCTTGATTCTTTAAAAAAAAAACATACTCTTTACCGAGTTGAGGTGGTCCTAGGTGCTTGTCTTCATCTCTCCGACTATCCCGACGAAACTTTGCGCAGTTTGGGAGCATTCGCGGCAATCTCACGCCCATCGCTTTTTGAATCAACTGCTTCGGATAAGAACCAAGTATCAGCTCCTACAACCGGTCTACCCAAGTGAGTGACCATCCACCCCGCAAGCCAAGAACAATTCAGGTCACAAAATACTGTCCCGAGTCGACTGCTGTTCGAGTCATGAATGGAAATCAACTAATGTGGTTCAATCGTGAATGATCCAGCATCATACAGTGTCCTCATCTAAAACCTTGACACACGATCCATCCGCAATCCGTCTCTAGAAATAGAGAGGGGAGTAAAGAAGAGAAAAATAACAAAAACATCCGGCCCATGTCCACTAAATGCCAGCCAACGAAAGGGGAAAAAAGAGAAAGAAAGATAAGGGAAATCAGAAAACACGTCTAATGTCATCAATATAATGTCAACCATGCGGAGGTGTGCTTGGTCGACTGGGCGGGTGAGAACCAACGCACAAGTCGACGAGTTTTCAAGCTCCCAGGCCGATGGATGACGCGAGTGGAATAGAAAGGCGTAAAATAAGACCGAGTACCCCCCAAGCGCAATAAGATGCACTAACCGACCTGTTCCCCCCCCCCCAAAAAAAAAAAAAATTCCGTTGTCCCCGCTAAACGCGATGCATGAATCGTCTCATAAAGAAATGTCAAATTGTGATCCCTCGCCGTCCTAATTCCTTCGGTCGAAACGCATGATGCAAATATATACTGTTTCGAAAATACAAACTTTTGAATTGCCTCGTGCTGCATCGTGAAGGCGCCATAATTGCCACAGCAGTCCAGCAAGCTAAAGAATAAGTTCACGCCAAAGCGAAGACGCGATGTCAGGGTAGTTGACTTCGGATTATCGTTGTCTGCTGACGAATGCATTCATGCTCCCAAATTGATAAACAAATGGAAATCGGAAAAAGAAAAGAAAAGCAACACGTGGCTTTCGCGCAATGCATACCATGTTTATCACCGGAACTTGTATGCCACATCAAAGTATAGGTTGTGCGAGAAGTGCTGTGTTAAGCACACTCCACACCCAACAAGCTGCGAAGATGTATGATCTATAGGGACTCGTGTCCCGTAACGTGTTGTTGCCAAAACCAAACGCCGAATGTGCCGATTAATAGCGTGTACTGATGAAGAGAGAGGTTGAGCTAGAAACCGCAGTGACTTCATCACACGTGGGCCCGAGATTAGAAGTGATCAACCTCGGGCGGGTGTGCATAGCTCGAGCCTAGTCCTCCAGACCAACTCCCAAAAACAATCGTAATAAAAAAATGATATACCGCAAGCTGATCACATCACCTTGTTGTGTCTTTTGTCGTGCCGGGGTATCTGAATGAAAATTGAAGAAAAGAAATCTCGTTCTCAAGAAACGTATAAAAAAAATTCATGGTCTTTGCAGGGTTTTCTCTCATCATCCATGCCCCCATGAAACTGATATTCGGGGGATAGATGCAAGAACTGCCATCGCCGCAGCTGCACAGTAACAAAAAAGGCAAGCAATGTCCGTTTAGCCCACCACGGGCTGGCCGTATCCGTGGGACATGAAGTAAGGAGGTTGTTTCATGGGTGCCACACAACCAGTGCCATCGCATCCAGCAACGCCATGATCCCATGAGCCATGATTATACGCGTATTGCGGAGCGTAGGGTGTCTGGCGGTGTTGGCAGAGAGTGTTCTGAACAGCAGGTTGAGGATAACGGCCGCTGTATTGAGCAGTAGCCTGCGCAAACCACTCATTATAGCGGGCGTTGCTCGATGGTGCGGACATGGCATATTCAGGAGTGCCGTAGCCCGAGTCTGGAGGGGTGAGAGGCGCACTCCACGGGTTATGAGCCCAAGCAGCATCACGAGCTCGGTAGGCATGTTGTTGGCCTTTCATAGCTTGATAACGCTCGTACTCGGCCACCTGTTCCTGCAAATAACGCGAGTGTGGTGACTGGCGTTTGTCACTGTGCCGTGCCAGGTCTGTGTCGATGGCGGGTGCCAGGGTAGCCAGTCTATCACGACTGGCTTGTGCTGCTTGTCGCTTCTTCATCTGCTGCCATTCGCGCCAATTCTCAAGCCAAGCCTGGTAGTCCTTGCTGAGGTCCAGATTCACGTACAGTCTCCAGCTCATGGCTTGAACCCACTCGAATTCCAACGAGTTGAGCTCTGTAACAGCAATGCCACTGACTTCGGACCAAGACCGATTTTGAAAAGTGTTGTCATCCAAAAACTTGCTGCCCAGTAAGAGAGAAACAGTAAGATACCGCCAAACTTGGCCCTCGGATGCTTTGCAAGGGCCTTGTCCCCTCATCGCGTTGATTCTCTTGGCCAAGTAGTTCATGCCCAAGAGAATCGTGGTGCTGGGAAGACGAGTCGAGGTAAGAATCTGAGTAACGAACTTGCGAAACGCAGAAGTGACCGCCCCATCAGGGGTCACGACGCGAACAGCCATCTCAGAAACATACTCAGCCATCATGTCAACCTCATAGTCGAGGACGGCGCACACACCACCCGGCATGATGGCGGTTTTGGAACGTGGATCCGACTAAGATCAGTAGAGACCTTGGTCGGACAGGCCAATTGTGGCAGACGCAACTGCGAGAATGATCCACAACAAGGCCCAAGTTGTGTTGACTCTGAGCTGGCGGTTCAGGCGAATATGTTGTTGGGAGAGACAAGAAAAGAAAGAAAAGAAAACTAAAACTTTTCCGGTATCAGGTCCGTCTAGCCATTAATGCTTGCTCACTATCTTCGTATTCGATGACAATGCACTTCAGACGGTGATAATGGGAAGAATGGTCGTGAGTTTGATGCGTGAAATGATGTTTGTTGACCGTATTCTGATCAAATGACAAATGGAAGAAGTTGGGCAAGATTCAACACATGCGACAAAGCGTAGCTGGTGACGCGAACCCACGAGTCCGACCGACAAAGTTGAAGCGAGAAAATTGTCTAGCTCCGAGTTAGTCTTTGCTTTCATGCGTAATCGATGCGAGAAGTGCTTTTGACGAATGCACGGGATGTGTGGATGCAATGCAGACGTATGTTTTTGAAGATGTCGAACAAACGCCGAGCCCAATCCATGAAAGACTGAAGCGACCATTCGACTTACGCCTCAATGCATTAGACCACAGTCATCTTGGCAGTTTCTAGAGTGGTTCACACGCAAGACACAACACCTAGACGCACTGGCCTTGAGGAGCATAAACCTTGATCCAAACACCGTGTGCAATTCTCGCAGCCGACAGGAACGTGCAACTTCCCATGTAACTAACCTCAGGTTCGATGATTTATCCCAAAGAATAAGAAGAGTGATGAGCCCTGGGAGTGCTGGGTTGCAGCCGAGAGTCAACTGGCCACTTCAGACAATCGTTGGGTACTCGAAAGACAGCAGCCTACACAGCGAAGTGGGAAGGCTGATGGAACCGAGAGACCTGAATCCGAGGGTCGACGAACGGTGACGGGGTTCGTGACGAAAGTTGTCGCAGTATCGGCGGATTCGAGGAATCGTAGAGGAGAAGGGCGGGAGTAGAGGAAATTGAGGAGGAGCCCAGAGGAAAAGAGGTTGATGAGAAGGAAAAGAGAGAATGGGGTGTGCTAAGATGTGTTGACCCTGGTGGTGGTGGTTCCCAGGTGTGCGGGAAACTGGCCCCAGTCCCTCCTGAGGGTTGGTTGTGTACGTGGATGGTGGAGTACTTTGCCTGTGCCTGCCAGCCAAGAGCACGACAGGGCCCCAAGAAACTCGAATGTGACTGGAGTGAGTGACGGTGGACGACTTCGAAGAAACGCTACGGGCGGCACAGCCGGGATGGCTTCGTTGATGGCACCTGGCGGATACATGTCCGTGCTGTGCGATACGGTTGGCCGTCGATGTACCGTGGTAGGTTGCTCTGGTTTTTTTGGGGGATATTTTTTTTTTCCCTCATGCCTCTCAATTTCATTTGTGATGGGTCCTGTCGCTGCGCCCTGACTGGCCATACTCCGTACTTCTGAGCCATGATGCCCCTTCCCGTCTTCTCTTTTGCTTGGCCAACCCACAGGCGCCACCTTTTGGCTTCTTTCTGCTAGGCTGATGCGCGTACATATTTGGCGCAAAATGGGACATGCTCCACCAAGCCTACCGGCCGTTGGTGCTGATTGGTGCTGATTGGTGCCGATTGGTGCAGGTCTCTAGCGGGCAGCTGAAGGCGTGGAAGGAAGGCAGGAAGGCAAGGGTGTTGTGAGCGCAAGTGCTGCCGGGGGTGCGTCAGCGGGCATAATGCTCACCTACATAAGGTACGGGCTCAGGGGTGGGTCGCCTCTGACGGGGACGTTGACAGGTATTCGGACAGTCTGGCTCCCCCCAGCCCAAAGTTGTTGAACATGCAAACCAGGTGCCAGGATGCCATGAGGAGGATTCAATGTCGCCTCCTGCCAACCTCGGACGTAATACGTACGGACGTACTCCGTAGTTGTACGCACTTGCCAACTTTCCCTGAACACATTCCACAAAACCCTTGATTCGGGATGTACATGCCGCCTGGTGGTGCACTTGCTATCCTCAACAAATGTTGTGTGTGGTGTGCAGGAGCCAACCGAGCTTCCAGTCAGACTTTTTTGCCACAGCGCGCGTTGGTGCTCCAGCGGGTGTCACTCCGTCACTCCGTCACTCCACATCAAGAGAAAATTTGTGTTGCCACACCCCATTGGAGCGCTCGCACTGGCTGATCAGCACATCGAACAACCCAGCACAGCCAGCACAGCCAGCACAGCCAGCACAGCCAGGCGCCTGGAACAAGATTGCAAGACACACTGACACACCACTTGACCGACCTCTCGTTATTATATTAGCACTTGACACTTTGAACGCCTCGCCGTATTAGCCACCACCACCAGGCCACAGAGTGTTAGGGAGTACTACTGTCCGACTGCGACCTCGGCGTGTTTGCCTAGAGTTGCGTCTGTGGGTGAGCAAAACTTGCCTTCCCAAAGGTGCTGGTGCTTGAGCCACTGTCCTCTTTCTCAATGGCGGGCTTGTTGAACACTAACAAGGGACCAGCATTGTCGAGAAACTCTTCGAGGCCGAATACGGCCCACTGGGTGGGATAATTGGGGATGGGTGGGCAGCTTTTGGACGAGGTGAGAGAAAGCACTGGAGCCCACTTGAAAAACTCCGTACGGAGTTACGAATTACGGAGTACATACAGCATCATTGTACGGAGTACAGCATCATTTTATGCAGAAAGGCTGGTCCCCATTTCCGATGCCAACACGCCAACATACCAACAAAGCGCTGACTTCGCATCCTCGGTCCCCTGCCGTCCCAGCCATTGCATCGTTCGAGAACGAGACCACCAAAGGCTATTATGGAGATGGAAGAAAGTTCGCGAGTCAATCACCCACTGCATTGGTGGAAACTACAACGGAGAAGTATGTGTCAGCCCCTGGAGGGCAATCTGGCACTCTGGGCCTCGTGGCACTAACAATAAAGAGCTTTCGCTGGTACTCCGTACAAACCACATAATGGCAGTATCACCAGGTTTGTAGGTTTGTTGATCCAGTAATACTCCGTACAACAGCGCGTGAAGAACCGGGTCCAGCCAGCTGCGTCAATAATAGCTGTACACTGATCGTCATGGTCATTTGCTCCGTGCGGACAGCGCATGACGACAGATGCACAACCTATGTACTAATGCACTCGCTGTGCCAACAAGGGAAAAGCCGGCTCGTCGAGGCAGCCCCAAGTTCTTCTGCAGCAACAGACTTCTATTTCTGCCCTTGATGAGAGTGCAAGCGTTTGTTTGGATGTGAAGAATGACAGTCCTCCGTACGGATTACGGTGGGACCAAATCTCATAAGATCCGGGGTCGTCGCATGCATGCCGCCTCCCGTTCTAGGGGTTCTATTAATTTAATTTACACGTGTGGGACAATCAGCCTGGTCCTTCTGACAGTACAATCACGATGTTGTTCCAGCCGGCACACGTCAACAGCGACGACTTGTCGGCAGACTGCTTGAATAGGTGAACAGTACTCCGAATCCGTAGCAATTGAACTAACTTCAATTATGTACGGATTATGTGGGAGGGTTTCGCCTCTAGATGATTCTGCATGGCAGTTAGCTCCAACTTGGTCACATGGGGTGCAGATCATCGAACCAATTAGCTGTCACAAGCTGGCAAAGTCTTTGATCCACAGCTACTGCAGCAACGCCAAGTGTACATGTACATACATACTCCGTAACTCTGCGAGGGGAAATGAATTTTGCACCCCAGCCATGACAACAACGCAAGACGTGTTTTGGGAATGCGAGTTATTATTAATATGATTATCCTTTACTCCTTTGCTTCATCGTAGGTCTTGACAGGCTGACCATTAGGAGTCTCTGCAAGCAAGCTGAAGAGAAATCTAGAGAGCTTACATGGCGCATCCCGTCCATAGCAAAGATGTCCGTGAATGAATGAAGCAGACATCTCTTCATCCTGCGAGAGTGGAATACGGGCCTGCGTCGTGTGTCCTCCGTACTTCTCCGTCATGGAGGGAAACCCGGGCTTAATCCACCCTGGGTAAAGATCGTGGTCCCCCTTTTCCACCTTGGTCCCAGTGCAAGCTCGGATTGAATTCTTTGAAATTCAGTTTCGGGGTCTTGCGGGGCTTTTTTTTTTTTTTTTTTTTTTGTTGAGCTTGATGAAACACATCGGTCTAGTGTACTTGTTGTTGTTGTTGTTGTTGGGATGGGGTCGAGGCTCTGGAGAAGCAGAAGGACAGGAATGAAGTGGATCACCGCCATGGCAATGCAGCTAGTGGCCAGACCGCCAGAAAGGCGACGTCGTGGAAGTCAAGGAAGAGGCGGGCGGTCGGTCCATGGTGGTGAAAATTTGGAGACAATGAGGGGCTACTGCCAATTCTCGTGAGCGATCCTGTCTGGGCGCCATGTTTGTGGTTCTCTCATGTGGAGAGCTCGCGCGCTGGTGCACCTTTGCCGCATTGATCATTTATTACAACATTGTGCAGGAAGCACGCACCACGGATCATCATGACGGCTTGATCGAGACGCCGAGGAGTGGTTAGCTCATTGGCATGTTGGAAGCAACTCGGAACGAGACCCGCGTCATGCTCGAGGGGAAGGGAAAAAAAAAAAGTCAATCATGTCACGGTGGCCACGGCACATGTACTCCGCACAATAACCCGTGATTTTACAAAGATACTAGCCCCACTAGTTAAGGACTATATTGAAAGGGGAAGGAACACAAGAAGAAAAAGGGTTAGAATCCTACTACATCTTACATATGAAATAAACTTTTGATACCACGCTTATTAGAGCATTTTATAGGAGATTAAACGCTACATACTGCGGAGTAGAAGATGAAATGCCTTCGTTTTTTACGGAGTATATATTCGGAACATAGAGGCGTAGAGGGCAGAGAGGTTAAAGACGGGCGCGTCGTATCTGACCTCAATGCAAGCAGAAATAGGCATTTCCTGTCGCCGTCGGCTATTATGCCCAGATAACAACTGTTGCAGGACAATATCACGTCATGTCGCGCGCCGACACAGGTGCCTAACCTTACGAAGTCCTGTAGCAGCGGAATCTCCTCCTGCTTTTGTCTTGAAAGCAACCTACTTGCATTCACGATGGCACCAACCAGACTTTTTCATTCTTATCCGAGTTATTTAATTCATACTATACATCGACGCCTTCCGCTAACTCAAGATCTCGCTGGTGTAGCAATGCCTTTGGAACAACAGACACCGGTACCAGGCGAGCAGCCGGGGCATCGTTCTAAGTGTAGATGAAAGGAAACGCTCTTGGGATGGAATGATAGAATTGCGAGTGCTTACTTGTCTGTGCATACAGGCCCAAAGAATAATTCTCTCTTACGACGCCGCCCAGACTGAGAAATCAGCCTTTTGCCGATTCACTGCACAAGGGTTATCTAGACCCAGAAAGATCGATCTCTGCCGGTTGCTATCACCTTTCAGAATTTGGTCACCTAACCAAAACACAGCGTCAGATTTGCGATAGGCTAGTTGGCTGCTGCCTGCTGATCCATGCCGCTGCGTGTTGGCTGTTGCAGGTAATCCGCTGAGGACAGCACATCATGCATAGCCCTATTATGTATTGCTGTTTCATTTCTGTGACCAGACTCGATTAGAAATGGACATAAATTCGCCGCGAAACCCACCAAATCGAAGAATAAATCGAAGAGAAAAGCATCTGGCAATCTTGAGACTACTTATCCTCAACCATCATTATGGCGACTCTGATGACTAGACCTGTTCTCCCATCGTTGGATCAAGCTTTGAAGATCCGAAGCTTTGAGAGAAGCCGCATATTGCAAGACACCACTTTGTCCCTCTATTAACCACGCCTAACATCCTAGCAGGTACAACCATCTTCGAGACGACGCCCAACAACCGACTGTTGAGGAGAAACACATCCAGAAGCTCGCGGATCTCTTCGTCCGGCACAACGCACACAAGGTCCTTGGTATTCATCTCATCCACGGCCACTTCAAGATCCCCGACGGTATGGTCTTGCTTGGTTCCAACTTTGAGCAACCAAAGGGTCGTTGGTCCAAGATTACGCCAATCGAACACCTTTCGACCTGCCTGCATGCATGCATGCAATAACATGCAATAATGCGGAAGGATGCTGTGTTCCTGCCAGAAATGGATGATACTTGGGCCGTGAAACCCACTTGGTAGTTCCTACTTCTTCATACACCAAGGCCAGCGAGTGTGCGAAGTAGAACCAGGAATTCGCATGACAGCGCGATGCATCGAATACATCGAATACACACCCGAACCTCAACCAGAGGTATCCAACACCCAGTCCGTCATTCACATGGAAGCATCCGTGAGACTCACACTAGGCCTTCGCGGCGGTAAAAAAAAAAGTGAATTTCATGATTATTAGTATCAAATAAGATCGAAGAATAGTAATTTTGTGATTCTAATTTGAGCTTTCGAAGAAAAGGAAGGAAAAGGGGGCTGGAAAGAGAGGGCATCCCAAATAGAAGATAATAGCAAAAGGTTTGTGGGCGGGCCGCATTTGCTTGTTCCAACAATCATGTTATCTAATTTAGCAGATGATGAGCAAGGGGGGAGGAATTGAGAGACATGATGGGAAATATAGTAGAGAAATTCCAGAAAAAAAAATAAGAAATTTGTAATTCATATTGCAAAGTGTAATCACCTCGCCGCTACATAAAGTTCATAGTCCAGCATTCAAAGAGCTTGAACAGGGTAGACAGATTTGTCACACCACCACAAGTTGGATAAGACTCGAGTTTAATCATCCTCAACTTCGCATTCCTCTCCGGCAGCAGCGCGGGCCACGACCTTGGCGGGAACATCTTGTTGCTCTTCCTCTTCCTCTTCCTCTTCCTCTTCGTCGTCCTGGACAGCTCTCTTGGCGGGGGTATCCTCTTCCTCTTCCTCTTCTTCTTCTTCGTCCTCGACAGCTCTCTTGGTGGGGGTGTCCTCTTCCTCCTCTTCCTCTTCCTCTTCTTCTTCTTCGTCCTCGACAGCTCTCTTGGCGGGGGTGTCCTCTTCCTCTTCCTCTTCCTCTTCATCGTCGTCTAGAACAGCTCGCTTAGCGACTTCATCTTCATCTTCCTCCTCCTCCTCATCCTGGACGGCCCTCTTGGCAGCAACGTCATCTTCCTCCTCGTCATCATCATCCTGAGCCGCAGCAGCCTCTGCCTCAGCAGCCCGAGCACCAATCAACTTGCCGGCCACGGTACCAGCCACGCCGGCGGCCCCCTGGAAGGCATCAGCAAGACCTCCTGCAAGATCTTGACGAACAACCCCGTCATGTCAATGTCAGTCACAGTAAGCCAGATTATCATTCTCCCCCCCCCCCCCAAAACGAGGGAATGGACAAGGAAGTTGGTTTCCCAAACATACCACGACGAGAAGGCGTGCCAACGGGAGCGGCAGAAACAGAGGCCACGGCGGCCAGGAGGAGAGTTACGGCGACAGACTTCATAGTGAATGCTTGTGCCTGATTTGAGTCCGATGAACCTGGTATATAGTTGTAGAATGGAGACGAGACAACCTGCACTGCAGCTGAGCGTCTTTCAAAAGGAGAGAGAAGGTTGTAATTAAAATTACGAGGACTAGCCTGACGAATTGGAACAAAGTGTGGAAGTAGTAAGGAAAAAAAAAAACGATTGGGAAACCAGAGTGAGAGAATGGAAGAGAGAGGCTATTCTTGTTGTTTATATCCGATTTGTGCTCTGTGGACGGTAGGTAGGTAATGTTGGGGTTGGATTTCTTGCGAAAAGGGGATACATCTGAGACGGATAATACTCCTTGGCCCCGAAGCAAGGGTATCGAGGTGAAGAAGCAGCGGGTGAAGCATTTCGAGTTGGCCTAGATAAGTTCCAAGTTCCAGGGCGCTCATCCGTCGTGCACTCGTGAGGGTTTGGATGTGGACCTCGAGAACGCCCAACATTTGATCCTTCTCGCAAGGAGGATGGATCTATTTGTGTCCGTGTCCGTCCACCCGGTTGGAAGGAAACGAACTGAATCTTGTTCGGTTTCATTTGTTGGACGTGAACGCTGGGAAGCGACACAGATCAACAGGCTATCTTGGTAGCCGGCACCGGTGGATGTTTCGACATGGTGGCGTGCGGAGAGAAGGGGGGCCGAGAACTTGATACCGAGATGTCGGAGGAAGCTGAGACGGGGGGCACCACCAAAAGTCCCTTTTTTTTATTTCTTTTATTTTTTATTTTTTTTGCAGGAAATTTCTGGAAATAGGGAGGACACGCGGGCGGCGTTCGTCGTAGATGTTTTAAGGATTCGTGCTCCATGCACAGATCTCCGCAGAGCCTCAATTTTGAAGTGGCACGCAGCGAACAAGACACCCTGGAGTCCCGATCCCTGAGGCGCAGCATCAAGGCACAAACAGCATTGAGGCACATGTTGTCAAACACGCTCGTCTCCTGGTTTCGCATGGACCTCGACCAGAAGAAGGAAGAAGCTGTGCTGTTGCATGCTCGGGTCCAAGGTTCGGCGGTCAGTGCGGCACAGCCTTGGACTACTACGTTGTACGCTCCGTCGCTCTGCGTCGCTCTGCGCGAGAACAATGAACCCTTGTTCCTCACATGTTGTTGGTGTCAAGTTGTTTGCATTCATCACATGCCATTTGATTACGCCTGGAGCGGCTGGACGTCAAAATGGGCACAACCAACCACAGCTGGACAAATGAACGGCTCTCTCCTGGCCCTTGGTAACCCTCGATTGAACCGAGGACAGAAAGCCTCGAGCCATCGTACTATTTCTGCCTTGCCGCGCCGAACGCCTTTTTCCCCCGATTCCAAACACCCTCCTTCCTTCAACCCCAAACAACCATGGCTCGTGCCAATTGCCCTAGCCTTCCTTACTGTAGCCTTCCCCTACTGTACATGTGAGCTCTCACGCCAACAACTTCTCCTTGCGACAACAGCCCCCTGTCCCCATCCCCACGCTCTATGACATGCTATAAGGCACAATGGCCTTGTCAATCACTGGGTCTCGTCGTGACATGGTTTCCTTCTCCGTGCCCCATCTTGACCGGAACTCGCTGTTTGCCTCCAGTGCCGTGTCCAAGGCCTTCCGGCACTCAGGAGGAAGTAGATCCTTGATGTCGTCCGAAAGGGCTTCCAATCCGTTGAAAGAAGCCACAAAGTCCGCCGACGTTTCCTTGCTGCAAGGCCAAGATGCTCCGTTACTGGGCGCGTTCTCGAAGTATGTGTCCATCACAATAAAGTTTCTCGCCATTCTCAACGGCACAGGCGGGAACTTTGCACTCCCCTTGGAAGCACCCTCGTCACTGGCAGCTGCCTGCTCTATGCGCACGCGCGTGGGCTGCATCATGGCGGGATACTGCATCACATTTGTGTGCACATCGTATACTCCAGCATTGTTGAATCTTCGAATGGCGTTGATACCAGCATTGAATATACTACAAGTCCCAGATTAGTTCTCATCCAAATGTTTGTGTAGTAATCAACCACGTCAGGGTCTGCGTCACATGCCTCGCTTCTCGGGCGTGTTCTAGCATCCAATTTGTGTCATTGACGTTGACCTTGCGCTTCTTGTACTCCGGCTTCCCGTTTGGAACTGGCGCTGTCGGCACATTCGTGTGGTATACAGCACTTGCACCGTGCCAGGCAACATATTGGTTCTTGTTATACGGCTGGCCAGGGACAAAGTGGTCGTCAGGATCGGCCAGTTGGCCTTCCACAGCACCCTCTTCGCGGAGCTGGGTCACATTGAAGTCATCAATGATGCGCTTGCCACCGACAACGATTCTCGCCCCGAACTCTCGAAAGACTGATCGGGCTGTGACTATACCTATCGATCGGCCCTTGTATGAGTGCGGGATAATCTCGCGCTCAATCATGTCTCTCTTCTCGTCATCGTCGACGATAATCTTGTGTAGTTTTCGATGTTTTGTGAAGAACAGGTAGCTGTCTCTGAAACCGACACAACGCGCAGGTTCTGTTGACAACATGTACAGCCGATCTCCTCTTCCTAGGACGGTGAACGTACGGCAGCGGTATTCGCGGCCGCCCTCGAGGTTCCCCGACATGTCGACCTTTGCTTGACCCTCAGGGTCCTCTGGAAGCACACACTCGTCATCCACAATTTCGGCAATAGTACCTTTGGAATCAATGACTTGTTCTGCTTTGGGTGCCGCCGGCCCGCCTTTGCGTCCACCGCGACCTCGCCAGCCTCCTCGTCCACGGCGTCGGGGAGTGTCCTCTGTGACCGTGATCATGGGATCCCAGTCTGGGGGCTTGTTCTTGGGTGGCCGACCCAGCCGCTTTCTTCGAATCACAGGTTGTGGTGGTGGGCTAGGTTCTTTGGCCGACCCTTCGTCCTTTGCAGCGGCGGTGTCGTCTTCTGCTTCGGCTGCGGCTTCGGCTTCGGCTTCGGCTTCGGCTTCGGCTTCTCCTCCATCATCTTCCTCCTCATCTTCCTCCTCGTCTATCTTGGTCTCTTCTTGCTCATCTCCGTCTTCCTGCGCGGGTGGCTCTTCATGTTCAGAACCGTCGTCACCAGCGCCAACGTCAGGCATAGGCTCATCTTCGACATCAGCAAAGCCTTTCGGAGTGCTCTCTGTAGGATTAGAACCACGTGTTAGCCTCAATCGGATCCTCGCTTTCGGTGCCATGTCGCCGCCGCAATCTTGGAAAATACGGTTGGGTGACGAGAGGACGAGTTGCCAGGGCAAATACAAGACGGCAGAAAAAAAGACGACGAGCGTCAGGGAGCGATGGTAGGGCTCAGGAGAGCCCGTGAAATTCTATCGCGCAAGTTTCTGCACGCTCAAGGTGGTCATGTGGCCGGGGAACGGGGTTAGCGCAAGATGCATGGCGAAGAGAAGAAAAGGAAAGAGAGGCCCATCCATACCCAGTGCTGCGGATGCCTTCCTAGCAGCGGCGCGACTAGACCTTCGCCCCATGGTCCGATAAGAGCAGAGCCCCTACTCGAGAAGCCTTGCTTGGCAAATGGAATGGGAGGGGGAAAATGCTGCGCGAAATCAGATCTGTGCTGGACAAAAAGAAAAGAACTGCAAGGCAACAAGTGGTGATAAAAGCTGGGCTTGGATGCAAACGCTGCCCTTTTTTGCCCTCTCTGCCCTTGCCATTGGGATTGACAAGTCGCAAGACGGCACGATTGGACGCGCCTGGTCGCATCCTCTGCGTCTGATTGGCCTAGTCGGGCCCGCCTCAACCCGTGGTTGCATGCACGTAGGCACAGTGTGAACACTACACACACTGTATCCACCACGCAGCCCATCTACGCGGGTAATTGTCTCGTGTAACCCGTAGATAATTATATCTTCTGTACGGAGTAGAACAATCATGATATGCGCGCCTTCATGGCCATATTCCAGGTTGGAAGGTAGTTTGCTAGCTAGAGGATACTTAATCCACAAATGAACTCCAACTCCCCATTTCCAGAATTCAGCCTTCTATGAATGCTTCCCTGTATTTTTATATCCTCGTCTACAAGGTGTCCCAGCCGCCACTATTGATCTCGGCCTCCAACCTGCGGCTGATGACACTGGGCACCCCGTGATTCAGGACTGTGTTTCGTATCATGAGATCATACCGTTTTTGATTGAGGAACAACTGTCTTCCGTGACGAAGCTGAGGATCAGTCTCGCCATACTTGTCGGTGTAAGGAGCTGGGGTGTATGATCCAGACTGGCGGAAAAGGTAGACCGTTGAGCATTTGCGAACGTTCAAATAAACACCAATATTTTTTTGGCACCTGAAGTTTTTTTTTTGTCAGCAACCGCTTCAAAAGCAAGGCAGTGTTCAGACAGTACGCGGCCTTTGAAAAGACACTTACTTGCGCATATGTTGCTGTGCGCCGCCGATCCTGGTTGTGTCCCGGCCAGTAGTCTCGGTTTTTTGGCAACAGGTGCTCTGACTGCACAAGAGCTCACCACAGAATAGGCAAATGACAGGGTCTGTGAGGTCTTGACCCGTCGTCGGGCATTTTCTTCTCGTCGCCGCCTCTATCAAGGTATCGTATGTTTTGGGTAGGCCAACCAATTCAAAAATACCTGGATGGCTGACTAGGGATGAACGGCTCATATCACCGTACCCTCGAGGCCACATAACTTGATGCTTAACCCATCCTGTGACTAGGGCGCGGGTAGTCGTTGGCCAACCACAGGCAGCTGCTGTATCTGTCATGGCAGCACACATTTCGTCAAATGTCGGTACTCGGAGTGCCTCCGTCAATCTGTCAAGCTCGTCTGCATCTGTATCTTGGTTTGAAGAGACGTAGCTTTTGAAATCGACCCCATACTTGACGTACAAGAACACCACGCTCTTTCGCAAGAAAGTCAGTGCATACTTCTTCACAAAGGTATACCACCCTTCCAATGTATCAACACCTGGCTGTTGGAAACCTTTGTTTTCCGCTTCTTCGGGACTGGGCTCCGTCGCGTTGGCAGCCTCAAACTCCATGGCGGTCTGCGTAATTGCGAGGGCAAACTGGGCGAAGTTGGTCATGGACGGATCCTGAGTGTGTCTGCCGGCAAGGCCACCAACCCACATACTGACGGGCATATTTCGCCCCATGTGATACACAACCTTGACGACCTCGGCAAGGTAGCACAATCGGAGCAGATGGGAAACCTCTGCCTTGTGAAGAGGTACGAGACCGTAGGCACATTCGACCAAGAATATAAACACGTCTAGGCTCAAAAGAGGCGGGTATACATCCAATGGTCTCCTAGCATATGGCGTACCAGCTCCGAAATATCGTGACATGAACAGCTGACAATGCTGTCTCTCACTATCTTTGCGAAACTCGGTCTCGACGCGGTTGTCTGAATCAGAGTGGCGAGCTCCCACGGATATGTAGGAGGATGCAGTCTCTGACAAGACTCGCAGGTGCACGAGTACTTGATCCGGAATCTTGCTCAGCAGCGTCATGCCAGGTAAGGCTTCGATACCTCGCTGCTGAATCTCCACGGACGAAATGGTGAAACCAATCACCTGAACCAGGGTGTCGCTTGAGCAAAGGTCATCGCCCCCACCGCGTTTGCTATCAATGATGTGTTTGGTGTGTAGCCCGTTCACACGCAAAGTGTCTCTGAGGCGCCGATAAGCTGAGAGCAGGTCTCCCACAATCTGACTGTGGGCTGCAGGCGGTGTCTGTGAGTTGCCGGGATCTGGAGTGCCAGCAGTCGAGAACGATGAGCTGGCGGGTGTCCCGAGGACAGATGACTGCGCATCCGCATCATCTCTTCCCCATAGTGCCTCGCTGCCGGGTTGTGGGTTGGTTAATGTCTCAACCAAGCTTCCCGGTACGCTGGGGGTGAAAATGGTGGAAAGTCCGGGCTCGTCCACTTCTCGCGCTTTGCTTCCACCAAGCCAGTACGCCGATCCCATTTGCTTTTCCAAGAATTTTTCGAATGGGCTTTGCGGCTGAAGATATCCAGGATACGACTCTTCCAGGCCCTTCCATATGATGGGAAGAAATGCGTTGCCGAGCGCCTTACACAGAGGGCACACAAACTCATTGCGCCGAGTGTCCTCAGGGTGATGTCGCGCAATTTGATGAGCGTGTCGACGGTTTGTCGCTTCGTAATACAGCTCGAAGCAACGGTAGTGCATCATATGGCCGCAACTGCTCGCGACCGGACCTGGTCTTGAGCGATTGGCTTTGTATCCTTTGCCAATGGTCTGTCGTTCAGCCAGAAAAGTCTCGCCATTCGCGTTGAGCTTTTCCACCATTTTTCGATTCTCGTGGGCAATGCCAAATGGCCGAATATCTTCAGCAGATCGATCGAGACTGCACGGTGTCTGAGAAGCCTCTCTTACAACATCGGGATCTTAGAAGTCGGTTTGCCGGAGTACACGGCTCTCGTTTAGGAGTGCAAATGTGCCATAGAGTCTTCTGTCATCCGCTTCTTCCTGACACAATATGCATGTTCCCATGGGGTATTTCCAATTATGTTTTCGATCTTCGGATTGATCCATTTCCTCGTCGTCCTCGTCCAAGTCAGATCCCCAATCGATGCCACCTTGAGTCTCAAGAAAGCTTTTTTGCTGTTGCTGGAACTGCGCCATGACTTTTGCTTGGCGGCTCAAGGCAGCCTTCTTTCGTCTTTCGCGCTCCTCCTCTGCTGATGTGTTGGCGGGAGAAGCAGTATCAACACGATCCACAGTGATTCCAAGATGAACAAACGAGGTCTCGAACGCTTGGGGCCGCTTCTGCTTTAGGCGCCTCAATACCAAAGCAATCTTTGGGTGAACTGATTTGAATTCGTCCTTGGTCGCCATCATGTTCAACAGTGATACAATAGTTCGAGAATTGTTGGCCTCTGGCATGAAGTTGCTCCGAGCAAATGTTGTGAGAGCAATTTTAACAAAAGAGTTGGGTACTTGCCCAGCTGGGTCCAGCTCATTGCTCTTATCTTCCAGAATAGCGATGAGGATCAGATGCAGAACCACCTGAAGAAAGGTTTCCAGACGTGTGACAGGTATTGACAGCGTAAACTTTTGAGCGACAAGGGGATACAGCAGTGAGTAGTAGATTATTTGCGAGAACATGCCGGTTCCAGTGAACTGCCCCAAGTTCTCAAAAAGGGCTGATGGTACGGCTCGATGTTTAGGTTCGTAAACGATCTCCTCGACTGTTTTCCCCGTCTTCTTGGCCATCTTCTTCCGATAAGCCATCTCGGACTCCTCGCGCTGATTCTTGTTGTAATGTGCAATGTAAGGGTCAATCTCTTCGATGAACTCTGGACGAAGCTCGAAGGTGCCAACATCGGACACACCCTCAGGTGGCTTGAAAGTCGCCATTTCGTCTAAAACGCGGTGGAAGTCCTCTTGCTCTTGATACTTCTCCGGAAGTTTGTTGCATATCTCGTTGAAAGACAATGGCTTGAAGCACAAAACATGCGTGATATCGCGCCGCATGGCTAGTATGCGGGAGTTTGTTTCGTCTTCAGGAGCGATGAGTGAGGTCCGGTCGCTCAGAAGAATGATCAACAGATGAATCATGTCCTCGACAATATCCAGGTGCTGGGCATCATCTTGGGCTTCTGATTTGAGCTCAAACAAGCCCTTAACCCATCCGTCCATCCCAAATCGATCGATGATGGAAGCAAGCACCCGACTTGGGTTGCACACGACCATGGCGGTTTGCAATAGGAAGATGTCCCGATGATGAGAAACGTCTCTTTGCCCAACACCTCGATAAGTGCTTGCTTGATGCCGCAGACTGATACCGTTTCTTACCCACATGTTGGCTTTAATCTGGGCTAGCCAAGCGCAGACTCGCAAGGGAAAGTCAAAGACTGCCATCAGATAATCCTCAGGATCGTAGTCTTTTCGTGGAATCTGCGGCCGCCCCATTAACTTTGGTTTTGAACGAAGCTCCTGGGCAGTAAAACTCATCAACGTTCGAATATTGGATGCGGGGAGGGAGCGTCCACACTCTATCAACCAAGATAATGTGTAGTGCAGTGCATGATGAAAGCTGATGGAATCCTTTTCCACCACAAATTTGACCACATGGTAGGAGGCATTGTCCGGATCAAACTCAAAGTCGCCCAAGGACTTGAACTTAATTTCATCCTTGATTTCTCCTTGCTTGAAACGGTGACGCTCTGCGCCAATTGAATATAAAATTACCGTCTTTGCAGTGAAGCGAATGGCTCGTTGGAGGTAATGAGTCTCATCGGAGGGGCAGTCCCGGAAGGCCTCGGCCAGGTTTCTGGCTTGAAGATTGATTTGCCTCGTTACCAACGACGCCGTTATCCAAGAATCTGCTTCGTATTCTACGTGCTCAACCACCGCTCGCACATTTGGCCCAATGCATTGATGAAGTTTGACCAGATCCAAGAATTGCATCAAATACCTGGGCTCCGACCTCACTCGTTCTTGGACATGGGGCGAGCCAAACAAGTACTTCAAATCTTGGTAAAAGTGATACATGCGGCGATTGGTGACAGAGCCACTTTCAAAGGCAAGGACTGCATCCGGGGACACATCCCAGGGGTGACCAACCTGTCTAGTTGTCAAGAATGTGTACAGTATGGCGAGCAAGCTGCTCATAAAGTTGCCACGCTCGACAACTTCTGCAGTGATAGAAGGAGTGGTCAACATTTGCAGCGAGAGATTGATGATTGAGTGATCTGGTTCTCTGTCACCAACAAGGTACAGCTGAGCTAGTATTGTGTAGAGGCTGGCGAATCTCAAAGCCAAAACACGTTTGAATTCGGGTATCGACACAACAGTCGAGATATAAAGGGATCGGAGGTCATTTCTGACCTTTTTCCACATGCGCAAATCGAAAAGCAGAAGCCAGTCGAGACGGACACGCTGAAACACATCCTCTGCGGGTGGCACATTGTCTCGCTGAGTATAAACCTGCGGTGTTTCGATCCAGTATCTACCGGGTCGTGGGGTGACTTTTTCGGTCCTTCCAGGAGTTTTGGGCACATCGACGTTCGCTTTGGCATATATAGCGGGGGCGATCAGAGGCTCTGCTGCGTCAGAGTCTGAAGGAGTGCCATCTCGCTCTCGAGGCGCAGCTGCAGCCGCCTGGACGGCTGGTGGTGGAGGAGGCGGAGGGGGATACCCTGCCATGGTGGCCTCATCCTCTTCTAGAGCTTGATCTGATTGCGACCAGTTCATACCGAGGTCACCGACATCTCCCCTCGCATCGACCATCATGACGTCGTCATCCTCATCCTCATCACCTCCTGCTACAGAGCTTGTCGGTGAATGGTTTTCTTCGACGTTTTCACCCATGTCAGCGTCGTCATCTTTGCCTTCACCTTCGTCATCTTCGTTCTGCGCATCAGCATCAGGTTCCAGTTCATCGCCAGGGCCAGCAGCTGCTTGCAAGGCCATTAGAAAGCGTACATTCGTCCCGTGTATTCTGGTCCTTGACTCCAGGTCCTGATCGTCCTCATCCTCGTCATCAATCAGGCCCGATGTATGTGTAGCAGGACTACCTTGACGCCACGGTTTCATTGACTCATCGCAGACCAACCTCCTCAAGATATGATTGTCGTGGCCGACAGAGCAACCGGAGATATCGCTTAGCCATTCAACGAGGGTGCCACACATCTGCTCACGAAAAGTATCTCGAGCTGACCTGATTGTGACGGTAACTCTAATGGCTTCCATTATTTTTGCCATTTGCAGCAGTGGTTCAATATCAGGTAGATAAGTGAGAATACTCCTTCCGATAGCATCCGTTTCCCATGCGTCGCGAGCAGCCTGACGACGATTTTTTCGACAAGCTCGAGCAACCTGATCTTGTACCTCTTGGACTGTGTGTTTCTCGTCATTCCATAAAATGAGAGCGAAGTCGTTGCAAGGCTCTACTTCTGCTCCGTAGTACTTGGACGATAAGCGCGATGACTCCTCATCTTTTTCTATCAATTCTTTTGTTTTCGCCTGCCGTAGCTGTTCCGGCGAGCAGGAAATAACGTCGCAAATGTAGTCGAAGACGCGGCCTATCGTCATACGAAGGCTCTTAACAAGATCATCCGGCAAAGCAGCCGCTTGTTTCCCCTTGCCTTTCTCTGGGCCCGTTTGCATGTCAGAATGGATCGTGCAGAATAGTGGTGTGTTCCAAGCTTCGTCATCGCCACAGTCGCAACATCCGCTGTTTCCAACGGAGATCTGTATGCGGACCATGTGACCAGTGTGATCTGTCGAATCGAAGCATCGGCTGCATAGACAGCATGTCTCGTCAGTCCCGCATGTGCGACACATATAAGATGCCTCTCCCGGCTTGAAGATATGCCCGCATCGTTTTCCGCGAGCCGCTTCTGTGTATTCAGCACCCTCGACCGCCCCTTGAGCATCGCTTAGTTTCAAAGTTTCAGTCAGTTTTCCGTCGGGGAATAAGAGTCGCATATAATCATTATTGCCACCAGCCAGAGACCAAAACAAGCTTCGCAGAAGCTCTTGTGCAGCCTCCTCAGTATAGCGATAGCCAAAACGAGCTGGCAAATCTGCCAGTAGCTGGCAGAGCTGCTGCTCTTGTGTAGACATGGGTGTTTCCATGCTCATAATCCTGTCATTCCCGCCGCGGTGTATTCGATCGAGAGATTCGGCGAGAACCGTCTTCTTGTTGGAGTGGGGGTGGGAGCAGCTTAGTCGGTAAGGTTGCTGACAATTACGACGGCCATGGACACGTCCGTCAGGCAACGGGGCTCAGTAGAAAAGGAACTGGATATCTTGTGCGTAGGGAAGAGGATAGCAATGAGCTTCTGCCTTGCCAAAAGAGCGCGGTATGCGGCAATTCAGCTCTTGATGATCTCAGTACAAGTTTCGAGCCGTGTGGTGCTATGTTCTAGTTCTGGCGTGGTTTGGGGCTTGGTGGGAGGTTTTGCCCCCCGAGGCACCACCGACGTCAAGTTGGCTACGAGCTGGAGCGCTGCGCAAGCTTCGTTGGTTGGTTGTCCTGCTCCGAGGAGACCCCGTCACTGCCTGTTTGGCAACAGGCAGCCTCGACTGTGTTCAACTCTTCAAATTCGCCTGCTACTACACGATTCGGGCTGAGAAGAAGAGGTAGCATCATCAGGGGGGAAATCACGTCTCAGCAGAGCACACCAGTGCCCGCACAGGCCGAGGAAGTGCTATGCAGACGAGCCACTTTCACAGCAACAGGACACAAGGTCGTCTCCTATTCCAAAGCAATGCGTGAAAATGACCTCTATTCTTTTGTGAATTGTACAAGTCTAATAGACACCGAGACCGCAAGCCGTTTTACACTTCCCGGCCATCAGACACACATTCCATCCCAACCCTTACTCTTCGTCCTCGTCGCCACCCTTAACATACTTGTTTCGGATGTCCTTCCATTGTCGCTATGTGAGCCGTTAGTATCGCTTCCCTGTGCATACTACTTCCATGCAAGAACTCACGCCGCGGTTGTGGTTGTCCCACCACTTGTTGACGCCGTTGTTGAAGCCACTGGAGGTTAAGTCAGTCAGTCAAATCTTGATTTCTTGCCACAAGGGAGCCATACATTTCGAAGGCGAAGCCAGCGCCGAAGACTGCCGCCAGCATGGCGTAGTTCTTTTTGAAGAGAGCGCTATCGTCCCTTCATTAGTCTCAAATTCGTGGTTGCGGTCAGTGGTTCGGCTTTCTTCGAGGTACTTGCCTGTAGAGGGTGTTGGCGAAGGACTGTCGGAAGCGGGATTAGTTTGGGGTTTGGGGTTTTGCCTAAGCAGTGCGCGGTCGCCGCGGGAGCTTACCATTGTGACTGATCTTGCAATTGAGCACTGCGATGTGCAGTATCAGGGGGCGATGGGTCGTGAAGCGGTCGTCGATTGAATTCGTCTCGAGGTTTGAAGGAACGGCTCGAAGCCTCGAAACGAAGCCGGGGAAATTCGCGATGGACTGAGGCAGCCGTTGCATGCGATCTGATTGGCTGCGTCGGCTTTGTGCAGCGCCACCTAACTTCGGCGACGCCTACGGAGTACTCCGTACAGAGAGAGTCGCAGAAACGTGTAGCCCTGGATTAGTTAAAACTGCTCACCTGATTTGGATTTCCTCAATTGTCAGGATCGAAGCTATTCGGAGCAAAGATTCTAGGATTCCTTTCAGTGTGCGAAGATCTCAGGCGGGTTGCGGGCCCAACACCTCTTCTACTAGCTAGTATAAGCACGGTACTTTTTGTCATGAGTGTTGGAGCTGTATTCCTACGTATCTCTTTTTTGTATCTCTTCATATATAAGAAAGCCCTAGTACTTCTATTATAAGGGGACTCTCTACTCCGTAGTTCCCTAATCCATTTTTCACCCTTATTATCATTGGCCTTAATCCCTATCCGTGCTTCGCCTGAGGTCTTCGCATATTTGAAGGGACGGTTAGATGCTGATTATTAACAGTCTTTCCGTCAGCCTGGCAAGCAGAAATCCTAGGGGTCGTCGACACTGAAGTGGGGGTCTGTCCTCTTGTAAATGCCACAGCACAGCCAAACCTGCGCCCCGCGCGAATTCTCACCAGGCTCAACCTTTAATGTGCGATTCTCACGGGCGCATCTGCCTCTTCTAGCGCACTCAGGTGCGCTGCGAGCATCCGAGTCTTCTGTTCTTGCCTCAGTTACGACTATATTCTTCTACGTTTTCGCTAGCCCCCGCTTACGTTCTCTCCCAAGGCTGGCTGGCTAGCGCTGCACCCGGACTGGTCCTCCAAAATGCCTTCCGAGGTCACGAACGCAGGAATTGTCACGAACGCTGGTAGCGGAGAGCGCCACATCCCCGAGTCAGTTCGCCCTGATGGAAGCACCCGCAAAGCCATCAAGATTCGTCCTGGGTATCGCCCCCCCGAAGATGTCGAAGTGTATAAGAACCGAACAGCCGAATCGTTTCGCGAGCGTGGTCGAAGGATCGGAATTCCAGGAGCCGGTGGGCTGAAAGAAGAAGCATCAGAGCAAAGTTCCTCTGCTGCTAGCAATAAGAATGCCAAGCGACGAGAGGCTCGTAAAAAGGCGAAGGCTACTGCGGACAACGGAACCACGAATGATGACAAGCAGGCGCCTGTCGAGGCGCCAAAAGCCGATGAAGTGGACCCTGAGGTTGAGCGTGAAAGGAAGGCCCGTAACCTTAGGAAGAAACTGAAGCAGGCTAAGGAGCTCAAAAGCAAGAAGGATGATGGTGAAACACTTCTGCCCGAGCAAATTGCAAAAGTCATCAAGATCAACGAGCTTATCCGTGAGCTCGATGCGCTTGGCTTCGACGCCGAGAGTGAATCTAAGCCCAAGTCTTCCGACAGCTCTTCAAAGGTTACGACGGATGATAAAGAGTGAGCTTGGCTCGGGATTTTATAGTAGACTGAAGACGTCTACTTTCCCCAGATTCTGTTCGGGCTGTGGTGACGACGAAGTACAGTGGAACGCTATTGATGTATTTGCATCAGGGAAATCATCTTTGGAGTTGGTACTGACACATCTCATCCACAATTCGGTAGCATGCGGCCGCATAGGTTGCCTTCGCAATGCAGCAAAAGTATTTGACAGCAAGGTGACTCTAGACTGCTCGAGACAAGCCGAGTCCGTGAGGGCATCGGAGCTGTGGGGAGGTAGATGAGGCCATCTTAGTATTGCATTTATTGCGAAGGGCTGTACTGTAGACGTTTGCGCTCGACGACGATGTGGTTGTATCATCTTAACCAATATTGAGGCGTTGCTGTATATACAATTAACTCCGTAATTAAGCCCACTGGGTCCACGAATGCCCCTGTTGAGACATTCGATGCAATGATACAATGGCTTTCGACTGTGACAATCCCATACTTGGAAACTACAGAAAAGAGAGATGACACCCCAAAACAACCTTCCCGCCCAAGGCAGGATGCAAAGAAATCAAAATGCACAGTTGAGCACTCAACTTTAGGGTAGCAAGCACATAATCTCGTTCACCTTTGAGGACTCCGACCTTCTGCCGATCGCGTTAGCGTTTGCGCTTGCCGTGGGTCCGTTGAAGGCTCCAGTGCGTGAGGTAAGCTCTCACCATTGACGCACCTAAGCAACATTCACCTATCCTGTCATTGACCCGGCCCGCTCTCTGAACACCTGTGTATCTGTGAAAGCGATTACACCCCTTTTTTTTCTTTTTCAAGTCATCGAGAGAAACCACCTTCACAAACAACGGTAGGTAGTCCCCGTCGACCTTTGCTATCATGACACCCGAAGAAGAGCGCCAGTCCGCCCTCGACTCGTACCGAGCGAAGCTTATTGAGTCTCGAGAGTGGGAGGCAAAGCTCAAAAATCTCCGTCTAGAGATCAAGGACCTGCAAAAAGAGTTTGACAGAACCGAAGACAACATCAAAGCCCTGCAAAGCGTGGGACAAATCATCGGCGAGGTTTTGAAGCAGCTGGATGATGAGAGATGTATGATTCTCCCTGGACGCGTGCTTCATCATCCCACTTTTTTGTAAGGCGCGGTATTCTAAGTCAGCGGATTTGCTAACATTTGGAAACAAAAGTTATTGTAAAGGCTTCATCAGGACCTCGATATGTCGTCGGTTGCAGATCGAAGGTGGACAAGGAGAAGCTGAAGCAAGGCACTCGTGTTGCCTTGGACATGACGACCCTCACCATCATGCGCATGCTACCCCGTGAAGTCGACCCCTTGGTATATAACATGTCACTAGAAGACCCCGGGCAAGTCAGTTTTGCTGGCATTGGTGGCTTGAACGATCAAATTCGAGAGCTGAGAGAAGTCATTGAACTACCACTGAAGAACCCCGAGCTTTTCCTTCGAGTTGGTATCAAGCCCCCCAAGGGTGTTTTGCTATACGGACCCCCTGGTACTGGAAAGACTCTCCTGGCAAGAGCGGTAGCTAGCAGTTTGGAGACAAACTTCCTCAAGGGTATGTTTAGACCTGTCACGAAATGACGGCAGGCAGCATTCGAGACTAACCAATCCAAACCAGTCGTTTCCTCGGCTATTGTGGACAAATATATCGGTGAATCCGCCCGACTGATTCGAGAAATGTTTGGCTACGCCAAAGAGCACGAGCCTTGCATCATCTTCATGGACGAAATCGATGCTATTGGTGGCCGCCGTTTCTCCGAGGGCACCAGCGCGGATCGAGAAATCCAGCGAACCCTGATGGAGCTTCTCAACCAGCTGGATGGCTTCGACTACCTGGGAAAGACGAAAATTATCATGGCCACCAACCGACCCGACACTCTGGACCCTGCCCTGCTGCGTGCTGGTCGTCTGGATCGAAAGATAGAGATCCCTCTGCCAAACGAGGTTGGACGATTAGAGATTCTCAAGATTCACGCCCAAAGCGTAGTGACGGATGGCGACATTGACTTCGAGAGCGTGGTGAAGATGAGTGACGGCTTGAACGGAGCTGATCTGAGAAACGTGGTGACAGAAGCGTGAGTTAAACGCCAAAAAAAATTTCTTACTGTAGCGTCGTGAATCTGGACTAATTCGCATCTACAGTGGTTTGTTCGCCATCAAGGACTACAGAGATTCAATCAACCAGGACGATTTCAACAAGGCGGTGCGCAAGATGTCCGAGGCCAAGAAACTGGAAGGCAAGCTGGAGTACAAGAAGCTGTAAGATTATAATGAAGAGGATGGGATACGCAAATATTCGAGAGGACTTGATGCAAATTAGAAGTCTAGTCAGAGAGCGTCACAACCGTATGGAAATGGTTCTGTAAGCGTGTACGATAACTGGTCAGCATCTTGCAATCTCTGCCTGGTCTCGACCGTGAAGTCAAGGGTGCTTGGGATTATGTGGCTATCAGGTATTGCTCTGGACTTCGAATACTTCACCTCGACTACCTTTGTCCTGCTTATTCTTTTTTTCAACTCCAGATGCTCTCGAACGACCATGGTAATCGACGACAGGCCCATCCAGTCGATGACAAAAAATAAAATAAAAAGGCTTCCGCACGCAACTGCAAAAACACATGTGTGCCAACCAACATATTAGTGGTTGGGCTGAGCCAACTTGCTGCACCATGTATACTGTATCAAGAAACCAGCTGTTCTACCAACTAGAAAGTGAGCTTCAAGGGTACCAGCACTTACAGCGAAGCCTGCGTTTTATTTCTTGAGCTTTTTTGAGTATTCTTCAGGGGCGCCACAACGGTCTGCAGGCAAGATAAGACGCAGAAATGCTTTAAAAGCGACTACTTAGTGCTGACTAGGTAGATACATCTACTTTTATCGTGGATGCATTGTGTTGGACCGCCCACTCCCTGAAGTAGAACTCAGATGCGCGTCAACAACAACGCTACTGGCTATATTAATTATTAGTCTCTTCCTGCACAACGATATCAAGAGACAAGATGCATGAAAGACTTTGTTGATTGCCAAAAAAGAATATGCAGGAACATACAACACCGGGAATTCGCTGGTCGTCACCGACCCAACTACTACTCCGGCGCTCGCTAGGTTATCATGGGAGATCGGACGGGATCCAGATTTTAGCTAGCGGCTGTGGTCGTATGTGATGAGTCAGGGGGGGAATTCAATTTATAATTGCACATAAGATGTGATGGAGAAGGCTGGTGTGGTGAGTCCTGGGTGGCTTTTGTCAATATGAGAGCAATGAGTTATAGGATGATTGAAGTTTACTCGCGAGCCTTGTGATTATAAAGAGAATGAATTCTTTTGAATAGATTGTTACATTTAAATAATTGCATACCCGCTTTTGTCTTGTTACGAAAACGAAGGCATGCCACTTTTTGTGACGTTTTCGTTTACAAGGACAACACATCCTGCAAGTTGAACTCTCATCTGTTCCGGACAGATGGGAGTCCAAAGATGGTCCACATCACGACTGAGAAAACAGGATAATGCATTATTCGAATGGCCGTTGTAGCTTCAGGTGTATGCCATAGTGTGTAGAGCCGAGGATAATAAACCTTGGTCCCGAGGCAAGGTGACATATCCCAGGTGGGGCTCTTAAGCTGTATTATCCGTTGACAGTATACTGAAAAGTGTCCTTGAGGACGAAAAACTTGCAAAGCCGAATCATTATGCGGACAGTAAAAGTGATGATGTCGTGGCTTTTTCAGATCATCGTAGTCGAGATGCTTTACTTTTCTTCCGGACGGGGGGAGGATTTGAGAGCAGTTTATTGCTGGGCAGAGTTGAGATATTGATGTACTCTAATTTTTTTACGTTGTAATTTTGCGACCACGTTTGGTATGAGCTATTATATGCGGTGTTGCTGGAGGCCTGGAAATTCCCCACTCCAAGAGGTGAACGTGACAAGACAAAAGCCCACGTCTTTGGTGACTGCCTTGGCATGGCTGCAGACATATTGAGAAGGCCGTCTCGCGAGGCAGAGATAACCTATCGGGTTAAAAATGAGTCACCAAGACGGTCGTTACACGTTGATTTTCTCGTGATAGGATCCGCGGCGGCTGACCGAGAGCCAGGGTGGGCCCCAGGACGATAATATATCCGAACGGCATTACATGTATTGTATGTATGTATGTAGTGCAGAGGGCTAAAGTTCCTTACATATTATTACTGACGTGCTGGCGGGTGCTATTCTGGGACACTTGGCGCAGGTGCCACAAAATGAGGCTGTGAAGACGGCATAAGCGCGATCTTGCATGTGGCGCTCCGAAAGGGAGACGTGACCCGGCCCACACGAAAAAAAAAAAGAAGAGAGGCTGACGGAAAAAAAAAAGTCGGGGCAAAATATCATGGGCACGACCGGCAGTGCACGTGGATTGGCGCCCTGTGAATACGAGCAAATGACGTCGAGGTTGAGAAGTTGAGACATTGAGACACCAGACGGACGCCAATTGACCAGTAAAAATTACTGGGTACTGATGGGTGCTGAGCCTCGTTGTGTCCAGGTCAACCTTGTTGCCGGGGGCATAGTTGGAAAAGAGGGCCCACCGACGTCAGGGCCATGGTGAAGCTCTCTTGATTCTTGAACAATGGTGGCAGTCGGATCAATTAATTCAATTGAAATTTGATGGCCAGCCCCCTGTGTCGGGGACAAGGGCGCATGGCGTTTGTTGGCTTCTGCCGCATTCGTCGTTGCAGCAACATTCAGACTCCAGACTCGCCAAACAGCGCAACGGCAATGGGGCAGTGGCTCGGCTTTCACAGATGATATTACATACGGACTACGGACGTAAAAACATCATGATTCAACCCTGGTCCCGGCACCGTGTCGTGTCGGCTGCCTGCCGCTGCTTCTTTCTCTTGACCTGTTGACCCTCCACCCCCTCCACCCCCTCCACCCCTGGAGCCCCACTGATTGGAGCTGAGCCCCAAGCCTCAAACGACTCCTGGTTGCTGGCCTTGTTGCTGGCCTTGTTGCTGCTGGCCTTGTTGCTGTTGCTGTTGCTGTTGCTGTTGCTGCTGACCAGACACAACATCATCTTACTGCTTCCTCAACCCCCACCCCATACATAAATCAATCAGCCCCCTCCTCCGTTGATGCAGGCGTTTTATTTCATCTCTCGCTGTTCCTTCTTTTGACCTCACTGCAGCCTCCGTTCTAGCATTACATATTATCTGAGCACAAGTGGCATATTGACAATGTGGTAAGTAAGCTCCCTCGTACTCTCCCCGCCGACACCGCCAGGTACTGCCCCGCCTTCTTGGCCCCCGAACCCGAACAAGAGAATGGTGGCAATGGCAATTCTCAAGATGAAAATTGAAAAGCAGACGCTGATATCATACCGTCTGTAATAGCGGCATCTTTGGATACATCAACTACTTGGTGGAGAAGGATCGCAAGTTCATTCTCGACACCCTGATCAATGGTGAGTAGTAGCCTTGCACGTCGCCCTCGTCGTCTTGAACCGCAATACCCAGAGGCTGACTGACATTGGCCGTTTCTCCAATCAGGCCTCTCCCGTCTTGAGTACCGAGGATACGACTCTAGTGGAATTGCCATCGATGGCGATAAGAAGAACGAGGTCTTCGCTTTCAAAGAGGTTGGCAAGGTTGCCAAGCTGAGGAAGCTGATTGATGAGTCCGAAGTCGATCTCGAAAAGGTCTTTGATTCACATGCTGGCATTGCACACACCAGATGGGCTACACATGGCCCCCCCTCCACCGTTAACTGCCACCCTCATCGGTAAGCAATCGTCTGACCCGCATAATTGGGCATTTGCTCTGCGCTGCCGTTGGCACTGTCTCGCTTTGTATTCTACAGCTCAAGCCACAACAACCACGTATCTTTTTTTTTCACTGAAACTTCTTTGGCTGACTTGACCTCTTCTCCATTGTAGATCTGATCCTACCTGGGAATTCAGCATTGTGCATAACGGCA
This sequence comes from Epichloe coenophiala, assembly GCA_018801565.1. Taxonomy (NCBI): domain Eukaryota; kingdom Fungi; phylum Ascomycota; class Sordariomycetes; order Hypocreales; family Clavicipitaceae; genus Epichloe; species Epichloe coenophiala. The sequence continues at coordinate 201,817 of JAFEMN010000008.1, forward strand.
TCATCACCAACTACAAGGAGCTGAAGACGCTCTTGGTAGCCAAGGGCTTCAAGTTTGAGACCGAGACCGACACAGAATGCATCGCCAAGCTCACCAAGTACATTCACGATCAAAACCCTCAAATCGGCTTCACTGATCTGATCAAGGCCGTCATTCAGGAGCTTGAGGGCGCCTACGGCTTGTTGATCAAATCTGTCCACTACCCTCACGAGGTCATTGCTGCCCGAAAGGGATCTCCCCTTGTCATTGGTGTCAAGACTCAGCGACGCATGAAGGTCGACTTTGTTGATGTTGAGTACGCTGATGATACCGCTTTGCCCGCCGAGGCTGCTTCTCAGAATGTTGCCCTCAAGAAGAACGCAACCGACTTTCTCTCACCATCCAACAACTTGCTCGGTGCACCCGACAAGTCCCTTCTGCACCGCTCTCAGTCCCGTGCGTTCATGACCGATGACGGCATGCCCATGCCAACCGAGTTCTTCCTGTCCTCGGACCCGTCTGCCATTGTCGAGCACACCAAAAAGGTCTTGTACCTCGAGGATGACGACATTGCTCATATCCACGAAGGCTCCCTGAACATTCACAGACTGAAGAAGGCCGACGGCAGCTCCAACGTTCGTGCCATTCAGACCCTTGAGCTCGAGCTCCAGGAGATCATGAAGGGCAAGTTTGATCACTTCATGCAAAAGGAAATATTTGAGCAGCCCGAGTCCGTCGTCAACACCATGCGTGGCCGTCTCGACATTAAGGAGAAGAATGTCACTCTGGGTGGTCTGCGATCATACATTTCCACGATTCGCCGCTCTCGACGCATAATCTTCATCGCTTGTGGCACGAGTTCCCACTCTTGTATGGCTGTCCGTGGTATATTCGAGGAGCTTGCAGAGATCCCCATCTCAGTTGAGTTGGCCTCTGACTTCCTCGACAGAGAAGCTCCCGTGTTCCGTGATGATACTTGCGTGTTTGTTTCCCAGTCTGGTGAGACTGCCGACTCACTGATGGCTCTTCGGTATTGCCTGGAGCGTGGCGCATTGACTGTTGGTGTTGTGAACGTCGTCGGTTCATCCATTTCTTTGCTCACCCACTGTGGTGTTCACGTCAACGCCGGTCCCGAAATCGGCGTCGCCTCCACCAAGGCTTACACCTCTCAATTCATCGCCATGGTCATGTTTGCTCTGTCTCTTAGTGAGGATCGAGCTTCCAAGAAGGTCCGGCGTGAGGAGATCATGGAGGGTCTTGCCAATATCTCTGGCCAGATCAAGACCATTCTGGACTTGGATCAGCCCATCAAAGAAATGTGCGAGAAGGTTTTTAAGAACCAGAAGTCTCTGCTCGTGCTCGGCCGTGGAAGCCAATTTTCTACTGCTCTCGAAGGTGCTCTCAAGATCAAGGAAATTTCCTATCTGCACTGCGAGGCCGTCATGTCTGGAGAACTGAAGCACGGTGTGTTGGCTTTAGTCGACGAGAACATGCCAATCATCATGATTCTCACCCGTGATGAGATCTTCAAGAAGTCGCTTAATGCCTACCAGCAAGGTAAGTTCCCTCTTACGACTGAAATTCTTCGCCTTGCCCCACCCCTGTGTCGGCCATTACTAACACGATTTTTTTAATAGTCATTGCTCGTGGTGGAAAGCCCATTGTTCTTTGCAATCCTGCTGACCCTGAATTTAAGACGTCCGAGGCGCAGAAGATTGAAATACCCAAGACTGTTGACTGTCTCCAGGGTCTTCTCAACGTTGTTCCCTTGCAGTTGATTGCTTACTGGCTTGCCGTGCTTGAGGGCCTTAACGTGGATTTCCCTCGCAACCTAGCCAAGTCTGTCACTGTCGAGTAAACTGGCCAAGCCAGAAGTTGTCCATGCACTAGCTGTACTGGCGTGTCTCGCTGGCGTGTCACCATGTTGCGGCTGGTGGGAGGTGCCGTTTGCATACCGGATGTTTGGTGGTACGATGACTGCAGATGCATGTACTTGGCAGCGACATTGGGCGGATCATGGGAGTTTTTCATTTCATTTTCACTGGTTTATTTTTTTAATTGTGTCACTGTCGGGAATGAAGAGCGATTTGGTTGCAGAGTTTTCCTGCGATTTGATAATGGATGCCCCTGGGGAACAAAATACGCGTGTTGGCAAGCCTTCTTTTTCGACAGCTTGCAAATTACGAACATGTAGCAAATTCAAAATCAAGCGAGTAATCCTTGTAGCAACTGAAGTCCCCATGAATGCCTCAAGGAAAGATTATTGGATGTGACGGTATGTAGGGAAGAAAAGGGAAACAGTTTGTTACTATTACACAGTGACTTGATTTCACTTCTATAGGCGACCCGCCGCTGACAAAAGCCACGCCGTGAGGTTGGCAACACTACTTTCTGTGTGTAGACCAGACCCAAGCCATCATGCTCTGAAGGTGTTCGGCCCTTCAATCTCCTGGAGACGTTTCAACAAACACAACCCCTTGTGTCGCCGTAGTCACATACGAGACTGCTCCAGCCTGTCAGATTCTGTGGCCAAAAATAAGAAGATGATGCATTTCCTCTACCACAGAGTTACTCTACACTGTTTGCGTTCCGTAGCCCTTGATTCTCTCGGCAAAAGCCCAGCTCTGGTCCTCCAGCTTCTCGTTTTCTTCCATCTCCACACCATCTTTGGTCACGACAGCCAAAGAGTAGCTATCCAAGCTTCTGGCGTCTCTGTAGAATAAAACCTTCATGCACTCTTTGATCACGTTGACGGCCTCCTCACGGCTAAGCTTCGCAGCGGATTCCTCATCGGGTGCGTAACGGCGCATCACGGGCTGGGCCAACATGGCGCCAAACCCGGTGGCTAGACTGGGAGACGAGTAGGTCGTTCCCAATAGATCGGCAGCAGCGAGAAAAGGCGCGCCCTGGTCGTCGAGGCCTGCCACGAGGAGGTGGTTCCACAAAGGGTCGAACTTGGATCGGCGGCGGTACAGGAGTTTGGACAGGTACCGATGGAGGTTGGAGGCGCTCAGGCGAGCCGAGTCGGGAGAGTCGTAGGCCTCGGCGAGAGCAAGGTCTGTGAGATGTCGGTCGAGGTATTGCATGTCAGAAATGTCACCACTGAAACCGACTACGGAGGCATTGGCAAATGGACGGAGACGCTTGACGTCGGTGAAGCGGGCCAGAGAGCCGTATGATGCTGTTGTTGTTGTTGAGGAGGAGGAGGAGGAGGAGATGCATTAGTATTGAATGCCTGCTGGAGCGGGTATGTGAAGCAGAGTGCCATACCAAGGTTGTCGGCGGCTATGACGACGCCGTCCTTGAATTTGATGGCCACGACAGAGGTTCCTGTGACAATGGGCTGCTGTGTATGTGCCGTGGGGGCGTTGTTCTGCATGAATGAGGCATCATATGCACCGTATACATCGTCTCTGGGCTGTGATGGGGACTGTTAGTATGCACATGGTCTGTAAACGCCTGGGAGAAGGGTTGTTGGAACGTACTCTGCCCCAGGCTTGTGGCCGGTGGTCCATAGCTGGTGATGTGAGTTGCGGAGGACAGGAATGAGACGTGGAATTGGAGACAAATAAGATGACGAGAGAAGTGCTCGATTGAAGGAGACAAGACCTGGTGAGAGTGATGGGGATGCGCTCGTCGATGGCTGGCGAGCTGGTGATGTTGTGAGCTGCGGTTTGTCTCCAGCTGTGAGGTTCGCGCGTCTTACGGGAGCCTGCTAGCCTGCTAGCCTGAGCTTATGTATTGACTGCTTTACATAAGCAGACTGTTAGTTCTGATTGGGCAAAAAAGGGGATCATAGCCCAGCGGGTACTGTAAACTTATGATGGGCCCAGCACCCGGCGTGAAGCCAGGTAGTCAATACTTGATCCCGCGCCCTGCAGTTGCAGTTATGCAGTTATGCAGTTGCAGGGCAACAGACAAGCGACCACCACCCCCCCCCCCAGAAGGCCCAAGCTCTCGTTCGTTTCACCAGAACACGTCCGCTCCCGTCTCGTGCGCGGCGTCAAAACTTACCCCATCGACATTCCATCTGGACAATTCCTCGAGGCCAATTTCTCCCACGGTGCCAAACCCTCACAAAGTCCAGGAACAGAGCCAAGCCCGTATCCCACCCAGCAGCGTTAAACAATGTTGACAGCAATCGGCAGACTCGCCGCTCGCCGAGCCCCCTTACCCAAACTCACCACACGTCTGCTCCGAGGGCCTGCAAACCGACCCAATGCTCTCCTCTTCGCTGCCGCGCGCCCCCTAGTTATTTCCACATGGATGCGCTCGCCGGAAAAGGGAGCCCCGCCCACAGGCAGCAAGGCAAAGAAGACCGCTGCTGCAACCGAGAAGAAGAAGAAGAAGACGAAGCCCGCGACGAAGAAGAAGGCCGAGAAGCCCGCGACGAAGAAGAAGAAGGCCAAGAAGCCTGCGGCCAAGGCGACCAAGAAACCCAAGAAGGGGCTGACGCCAGAGGAGAAGGACAAGGCTGATCTAAAAGAACTAAAGAAGATGGCCTTGTTGAAGGGCCCGGCGTTGCTGCCCGATTCAGGATGGTCCGTTTACGTCGCGGATAACGTTGCTGCCGGACAGGGCAAAGTGACGGACCAGATCAAGCAGGTTGCAGAGAAGTTTGCCAGACTTTCCGAACCGGAAAAAGAGGTACGTTGGGCAACAGCACGGTGACGGTAAAAAACGGTCCCTCTGCCAGAGACGAGAATGCTAATAGTCTTCCTCGGCGCAGCGCCTCAAAGCCATCGCGTCAACCAACAATACGGCCAACAAGGAGAATCGTCAGAAGTGGATCGAATCGTACCCGCCCGAGGCCATCTACATGGCCAACATTGCCCGTCGCCGCATCGCCCGCAAGCTCGACAAGTCACGCATCTATCTCATCCACGACGACCGCCAGCCCAAGCGTGCCAGAACCCCGTATACTCTGTTTATCAAGTCCCGCTTCTCGCAGGTCAACAGCGGCATGGCCAGCGGTACCGCGCAGGATGCTTTCCGTGCCATGAGCGAGGAGTGGCGTTCCTTGTCCGAGTCGGACAAGCAGTCGTTCAAGGACGAGGCGGCCAAGGAGGCGGAGACGTCGCAGGCGCTGTTGAAGGACATCAAGGAGAAGGCTAGGGCGTACTGCAAGGCTCAGAAAGGTTCTCCTAGCCAGGTTCCCTCGTAAAGCGGTGGTAACGATGAAGGCCGGGGAGGACTTTGGATCCACTTCTGATGTTGTCTGAACTTGGCGGCTCAAAGGGAATGGAATTTATTCTACTTGGCCGGGTTGAAAGAAGGCTAAGTTTTGAGGTGGTTTGGGTCTTGTGCTTCCTGCGTTCAAGGTACTACACCGCTAGGAGTGACGTAATACTATTTATTTTACAAGCAAGGCAATAATGAGGAAGCCTCCGGGATAACCATTTTCTTCTGCAAGCTTTGACTACGTGATCCCTGTACAATGTGAACGATTGTTAGGGACGACGAGTGTATTCTAGTTTCCGTGCGTTTATGAATATAAAATGCCTTGTGCTTACTCATTGATAAGCCTCATCACTAGCATAGGAGCGACTCCCAGAAAGAAAAAAAAAATCCCGTGTTTTTTCTTCTCGCTTTGCACCTGGCAGGGTGTAGTCGATTGTTCCCAATTTGGTACATCCAAGTTTGTCTTTCTTTTTTTTTTTTTACTCGACTGGGCACCCTATCCACCCCAAAACTCATTATTAGGAGCCCGAGGTAATCAATTTGAAGAAGAAAGTCCTGAATATCCAATCAACACCATCAATGACTGCAAAAACGACACCTGCCGTCATCGCTTCTCTGCGCCAGCTATCGTGAGCACAGCATCGCCCGCCGCATCATGCCACTGGGCACCTGTGAGTTTGATCTGCCGACCACTCGCCAAATACAGCAATAGATACGTGTGCTTCGCCACATAGCCCCAGCAGTAGAAGCGAATCCAGTCACGCGATCTATCCCGGCGACACCAGACACCCCATCCCGCCAAGCCGCTGTGCAGGTAATTCGTGAGGAACACCCATGTATTGAGACGCACAGCGTCTGGCCAGGACGTACAGTCCACGAGCCAGTAACCCCTTTCAAAGGGCTCTATCTGGCGGACAATAAGTGGGTTATAGCGAGAAGAGAGGTCTCGAGCTAACTTGTCCAGCTTTGACGAGACGAGCGATGCCGGATCAAGGTTGTCAACCGAGACAGGCGGTGATGGAGGCCGTATATCCAAAGTATTGGCGATGGCTTCGATCGCCGACGGATCAGATGACGGGACCGGGCCAGCATCGCTCGTCGTTCGGGCTAGTTGAACGTGATCTGGCTGTTGCTGATGGCGGTCACTGTCGTCGACTCGTTTAGATATCTTGGGTCGTGGCGGTTCTGACTCGGCCCTTGCTGCGGGAGTAGAAGAGTTCACGCTGGCAAAGCTGCTAGAAATGTGCGTTACATCAATCCCCAGCTCGGCATGCTCGTCATATTGGTCTGCTCGTGCGTGTCTTTTGCGTAAATCTCCCGGGGGAACGGGAGTAACAGGGATGGTGTCTTTTGGCCTCCTTTTCCTCTGCCTCTGGCTTGAGAGTTCCTCGCTATTGGGGACAGGTATAGAAGATGGGACATCAACATCCTCAAAGCTGGCCGTTGGTGACCTCTTCTCACCATGGTCCCTGCTCGAGGACGAAGTAGTGGAAGAGGCTTGTTGCTGGAGGTAGCGCTGAAGCACTCTGGTGGGTGTCACATTGATTATACCAGCGCCAGGGAGAGGATACGAGTCATCGATCTCGCTCGGGGGTGCTTTCCACGACGACTGGGAAGGAGTCAGAGCTTGCGACACGGGAATTGCCACCGATGAAACATTTCGCTGATATGTAGACGGTCTCGCAGGCCGAAGCGGCGGAGACGACCGGTTGTCAATCGCGCTTTGAAAACTCAACTCCTGCGACTCTGTTCCGAATGCCTGCTCCGTATCAGGCGTCACGAAGTTTTGGCAGGAAGAGCAGGCGTCGGTAGCAAGGCTACGCAATGTCTTGGATGTTGGTCCCGTCTTCGGCCCATGTCCCCCATGCGGTACTGGTAGTCTCGCTCGGGCTATCCGCACTCTTGCGTCTGGCTGGAAGGCAAGGTATGCCCTGGCAAGCTGTCTGTAGGAAGCATCATCTGCGACTCTGCTTGGGGCCGTTACGTGAACCAGAATCTTGACGTCGGGGGACTGGCTTGCCATCCCAGTGAACCCTTGGTTGCCAATGCCGTCAGTTGAAGTGGGAAATGGCACATGGCGGCGTCGTATCGTGAGAGCTGAGAGCCGAGAGTTAAGGTTTGCGCAACCACGGCGAAGGGAGAAGTATGCAGGCTAGTGGCGTACGAAAAGCTGCTGGCGGCGGGTTTGTGAAAGCTACGTAATAGTAATAGTATGTATATTCACGGCGGGGACCGGAGCTTGGCCCAAACCTAGGTCGCGTGCGGGAGGTGAGGTGAAGTGCCCAAATAAATAGTAAACACAAAACTCGGGCAGCGCGCGTCTGGATGGGATGGATGGTGGAAGGGTGAGAATAGTTGGAGTACCGAGTACGGATTACGGACGGACTAGATGACTCGTATTCCAGGGCAGTTTGTCTATGCACGAGTGGAGGGGGTGAAGGGGTGAAGAAGGGGCAAGTGTCATGCAGCCGCAGGAAGGAGTGACCGACAGAAGCGGCATGCGGTGCCATGACTGATTGGCTGTCTGCCAAACTTGAAGATTGTCAAAACCCCTCTGAGTAGTCCGTACTCCGTATTGTGTTGTACTTGGTAGGCACCCGCAAGCCCCCCTACTACCCCGCCAAAAGCAAATCTACAGACAGACAGACCCTGAACGATCTCGTTGCAACATCACACACCAACCCAACAACCCAACCCAAAAAAAAAAAAAAAAAAACCACCACGCCAAGCCCTGAATCTTCCCATATCAGACCATCACCAACAACGATATTAAAAAAAAAAAACAATCACCCGCCCACCACACCACCCCGATCCTCGCAATCATGGCTCCCAAGACCCGCGGCACCCTCGGCCGGGTCCTCGTCATCGGCGGCAACGGCTTCCTCGGCCACCACATAGTCAACCAAGCCGTCGCCGACTGGACCACGACGGCCGTGTCCTCCATCGACCTCCGATGCGACAAGAACCGCAACCCCCACGCCAGCTACCACGAGTGCGACATCACCGACACCAGCAAGCTGCAATCCCTCCTCGAGCAGATCAAGCCCGACGCCGTCATCCACACCGCCAGCCCCGCCGCCAGCAGCGAGGCCAAAGTCGCCAGGGACCTCTTCAGGCGGGTCAACGTCGACGGCACCGCCTCCGTCATCCGGGCATGCCGGGCCGCGAGCTCCGTCAAGGCCCTCGTCTACACGTCCTCGGCGAGCGTCATCTCCGACAACGAGCACGACCTGCGCAACGCCGACGAGCGGTGGCCCGTCGTCCGCGGCGCCCAGCAGAGGGAGTACTACTCCGAGACAAAGGCCGCCGCCGAGCAGCTCGTCCTCGAAGCCAACCGCCTCGACAACCGCGACAACCGCGACAACCGCGACACCCACGCCCTCCTCCTGACCACCGCCCTCCGGCCCGCCGGTATCTTCGGCGAGGGCGACGTCCAGACCCTGGCGGGCTTCCTCAAGGCCTACCGCACGGGCAAATCCCACATCCAGCTCGGCGACAACACAAACATCTTTGACTTCACATACGTCGGCAACGTCGCCCACGCACACCTCCTCGCCGCGCAGGCCCTTATCCTCACCGCAAATGCCACCACCGCGCCGCTCGACCACGAGAAGATCGACGGAGAGGTCTTCATCATCACAAACGACTCCCCCTGCTATTTCTGGGACTTTGCCCGCGCCGTCTGGAAGGCCGCCGGGGACAAGGCCGGCACGCAGGGCGTCTGGACACTGGGAAAAGGCACGAGCCTGGCCTTGGGCTCCCTGAGCGACATCTTCTTCGGCATCATTGGGAAGCCCCCTACCTTTACAAGAGTGAGGGCCGTCATGGCCACCATGACGAGGTACTACAACATCACGAAGGCCAAGACTGTGCTGGGCTATGAGCCGCTGTGGACGTTGCAGGAGGGTGTGGATAGAGGCGTTGCTTGGTTTTTGGAGCAGGAGAAGAAGTGACGGGTTGTTTCTTTCATTCTCCCCACTAGGGAAGAAAAGAAGAAGGGAGAAGAACATGTTTTCTTCTTCCCCTTTTTTATTATTAATTTTTTTTTCAAAAAAGGAAAAGGATATAAAGTTGGTCATATTGTAAACCTGGCTCTTTCGGTATATACATTCGGGACACAAGTAGGGTACTAATAACGCTCGGCTGGGCCTATAGTCATTATTGTCAGCAAGCATGGGGGAGGAGTCGAAAGTGGAAAACACCAGGACGGGTTCCAATACTCTGTATAATAACGTTGTTCATTTCATCATCGTCATCAGCTCAAGGGGTCACAAGCACATAGAAACGTCTTCATGGAGAGCAACTCTGCCTCGTATTCAGATCACAAGACCTGCCTAAGCTACCTATCGCCAATGCTCATCGCTTTAAAGTTTTACAACCCGGACGTCCGTCTCTCGCCCCTTGCAACATGTGACCCTCTCCGTCGTTGTAAAAATGAGTCAAACACCCCGATCCTTTATACAAAAGGATAATTGAGGAATAATGGGCAAGAACGGAAGAAAAAGAAGAAGAAGAAGAAAACTCCAGTCATAGCAGCAGCAGTAGCCGCCAGCCTTCATACCGGCCATTGTCTGATTGCATCCATCCCCTCTGCCCCCCCCGATCTGCAACTCCCTGCTCGGCATCGACGCAGCACTTTACCCCAACAACAAGCCATGCTTGAACGGAGTGCCTCTAGGTCCGACAGTCACTGACGACAGGGACCGCTCCATAAAGTCTAAAAAGGACAAAAAAGGTGGAAAGGTAGAGAAGTAATAGAAGGAAAATGAGAGTAAGAGCAAGAGGTTTATCACTTTTGAAAAAAAAGTAAAGATAAAAACTCTTGTCCAGTGCTGTCTCATTGGGAAGCTTTTCTCCATGGTAATTAACGGGGACCAGGAAGGACTTGGAAGCAAAGTGGCCAGCTCCTCCTGGGATTGTAAGGCACTTTCCGTCTGTATATAAAGAATCGAGGATAAAAGGAGGACTCGTCGATGAGGAAGTAAAAGGCCATATGATTCATACAACCACCCGCTTTATGATGCGTCATCAAAGGCACATGTTGCACTTTGACTGCCCAAACAACATCGCCACGCCGCACCTGAGCAGACGATGAGAGGCACGTGTATAAAAAAGTGGACGAGTAACAGCAATACCAAGTGGCACCGTCGTGGGCATTTCGGTGTTTCTTCGTGACGTGACCAAAGTCAGGCATAAAACGCCGTGAATGATGCATCAGGCCAAACCCAACATCACATGTCCGCTTTGCGTATAGCAAAGGGCGCTTGGGCAAGAGCAGATGGTTGTTGTCCAGCTTTTGTCATGAAACGTATCGGCCGAGAAGGCCTAGAAGATAAGAAGAGCCCTTTGAAAAAAAAAAGAAACAGGGCAAGCTATGCAACGCTGATCATGAGTCTCCGCCGACACCTAGACCACCACCTCGACGACCCCAGGCTGAGTTGCGCCACTCGCCGCGCTGTCCATCAGAACTGCTCAGTTGACTATCCGAATGATTGAAGCGGGGATCGTAAGGACCCCGTGGGTGATTTTCAGTCCCCTGTGGCCATTTTGGAGATGGCGAGCCCTGCCCTTGATTGATGGAGATCGATGATGATTCTTGAACACGTCGTACCGTCCGCTCGCCTTGCCAAACCGAAGGATCCGTCTCTACACGCTTGGGAGGCGATCGAGTGGACACATCCTGCCTATTGAAAACTTCGCTAACCTCCCCTGCAGGCGCTTGACCTCGGCGGTCCTGGAATCGCTTGAGGATCTCTTTGGTTGTAATCTCGCCACTGTTGCTAAAAATGTAAGGATCATTGAGAAAATTCAATAGCTCATCAGGGACCTGTGGAGAAGTCGTCGTGTTAGCGTCGTGTTAGGAATCTTGTGCATGCGCCGCTGAGGAAAGGGGAGGGGGAGGAAACCTACCTGGCACATCTCTTCGATATTGTTTATGAGTATTTCCACCGCGTCAATGACGTAGATGGCCTCACTGTCAAGGGCCGGAGCTTTTGACGCATTGGTCAGAATGTTGGGAGCAATGACGGTCGCGAGGTTCCTGATGTCCATCTTGGATCCCACCTCTTCATCAAGCTGGTGGAAAGACCCGGCCCACTTCAGAAACGTGAACAGTATTTCAAGACTGTCTCGGTGACTCTTTGGTAAAAGACAGCACGTCAGATGCAAGCACTGCTTTCTCCTCTCTGCGTCGGCAAGTTTTGCTGCACTGATCCAGAGTCTGTACAGCTTGTGCGTCATGAGAGGATCAGGGAGATCCCGGAGATAGCGTTTGAGAAGCGCTGCCAATTGCACAACTGGCTGTTCCATGAAGTTAACAACGTCACAACCTTCCTGATTAATCTTTTCGACCATCTCCTGCTGTTTCTTGATATTGCCATTCTTTCGAAACACGCCCTCAACTGACAGATCCATCTTTCGCATCGAGGCAATTATGTCGTCCACAACGGCCGGGATGCGCAAGGTTCCGGGGCCAACACCGTCCGTTGAATCAGCGCCGTCTCGTTCAATAATCACCTCGAGTGGAACTCCAAATACGCCCTTCTTCTTCACATTCTTACTCTTGTCGTTCTTGAAAGCTTTGCCCAGGTTTTTCCAAAATGTCGGTTGCTTCCGTGACTCAATAAAGTTCAAAAGTTCTTCAAGACTGAATTCTTGCTCAACCAGCGGGTGCATGGTCAACACGGCCAGGTGACGGACGTTAAAGTATTCGAGGCCGGAGAGTTCGGGGAAGAACTTGCGTACCATGCGCGTAGGGATGGCCTCTGCAGAACGCATGTCAGGGTCTCTACCAGCTGATTGCGTTCGCTGATGGCCAGGAGGGCGTATTCCGTCTGGGCCAGGATTACGGAAGAGATCTCGGCGAGCGTCTTGCTCACGCTTTTGCTGCTGTTCTCGAGACTGCTCCACGGCGACGATTCGAGGGATATCGTCGAGTGTTATGGCGTCATTTTGTCCGAACATCAAGTCAGTCGAGCCTTGCAAGTCGTTTCGATTCTCGTCGCCGCCAGCAGAGCTTGGGCGTGGGCCTCGGCCATCTGCGTCCATAACGCGGGAGGATCGTGCTTGGCGAACACTCGTGGACAGATGACGGTCAAGCCGGGTGCTGCGCAGTCTCCGAACTTCATTCAGGGTGTTTTCGTACGTCGATTCGCGATTGCTTTCCTTTTGTTCACTGGTGCCCGCGTACGACTTGGATCTTGAGTCTGACGCAAGGAACGGCGGCGCGCCTTGCTTGATATTGGATGACGTGCCTTGTGTGCCTTGTGTGCCTTGTGTGCTGTTGTTGGTATAAGGCAACGTCCCATTGCTGCGAAGGATATCCAGTAATCGAGCCAACGCAACCTTTAGCAGGAAGACATATTGGCTGAGTTTGGTAACGTGCTCAAAGGGTAGAGCCCCCTCCGTGTTTACGGCAACACATTTAGTGCAATAAATTTTGCCATCAAAGGCGTTATGTTGAGCCTCTGTAAGACAGCGACCCAAGTCTCTCCCACACCGACCACACTTGACGCACGCAAGATGCCACCGAAAATCGCCATTCTTGGCACATTCATCCTCGACGGACCGCTTGCACAAGAGGCAGTGATCCGAGTCTTTGCCCGAGAGATTTGCGCCGCCCATGGTGAGCTGCAACATGCTTTCGTCAGTCTTGTATGTTTCAAAGTCGTTCAGATCGTCCAAAAAGTGATCCAGTCCCTTGTTCAAGCCTGAGTCTCTTTCTAGACGCAAAGCTCCCTGCAAGCAAATCCTGATCAACAATTTGAGATAATGTGCCAAGCCGGTGACCAAGGACAGAAGTTCTTGAGTGACGCCGAGCTTTCTCACAGTCGTGTCTTGAGTTTTGGAGAGTAATGAGAAAAAGGAGACGACTTTTTTGCAGAGAAGTTTGGCTTCGCGTCCATAAGATAAACCTTCCCGCGGCATACAAAGTCAGCGACGTGAATTCAGGTTCTCGTTTTTTTTTTTTAAGACTCACGATGTGCATCAAAACTTACCTTTTCCGTTTTTTGCGCTCACCAATTGGTCTAACCTGTCCGCTGACAGGAAGAGAACCTCTACATGCCAAATGAAGCGCTTGGCGACGAGCACACCGTCAACATAGGCGCCATTGCTGACGTGGAGGAGCATATCCGAAATACACGCAGCGGAGGACTCTTCGAATGTTGACAGCACACTCCAGATACGGTAAACTTTCTCCTCCATCCGTTCTTCCTCGGTTCGAATCAACTCTCTGGCGGCATCATCCTTTGGTTCTGGCGGTACCTCCTCGGGCGAGTCGCTAGGTTGACCAAGTCGGACATTCCAGAATTTGTGGATCATGTAACATTCTGGATGCCAGTGTTGATTCTGGCCGTTACGGAAGATCTCGACAAATTGCTTCAAGATGGCGGTTTGGCAACCATTGCATCGCTGAGCAAACTGTGTTGAGTAATGGTAGTGACAATAGACGTTCCCATCGTGTTCGTAATAACTGTCTTGGGCTCCGAAAACGGTGGGACAGAGTGAGCATGTGAAATGATCAACATGATACTTTCGGTCCAAAGCAGTGATGTATGAGCCTCGCAATGCGCCTCCGCACTGATAGCAGAGCAAACTTAGCCGTCGAAAGTAATCTGTCTCGCAAAGCGGATACGGTCCTCCACCATTTTCGTCGTCTGCGGGGAAGAATTTGGATGCCACAATTTCACCACAGTCCTACGATATCAAGGTTAGCGGGGGTTGAACCATCAAGAGTTGGTTGGATTTAAAGTTGGGGATAATTGGGCGATCGGTATGGTCCTGGGTACCAAGTCATCACACCACCAACACCATACGTACTCGGCACTTGAAGCAGTCCAAGTGAAAAGTGCCATCCAAGGCTCGAACGAACTGGCCAGTCAATGGCTCTCCGCACTTTTTACATATCCTCATCTGACCGCTTGTAGTTCGCCCATTTCTTTGTCGTGATCGGTTTCTCTCTCCGCTCTTTCGGGGAGGTACTTCGTCATTCCAGGCTCCGGGGAAAGCACCAGGCATACTAGAGCCAGAGGTGGTAGGTTTAAGACGGTAGGTGCTATCTGGCGTTCGAGTCCTTGAGCACCCATTCTGCCAGTTCCTATCAGTTGGGTAGCCAGACTCGGAGCCCGAAAAGTCGCCGCGAGGACGGTCGGTAGAAGGTCGTCCGTGCTCCGACGCCATGGCGGACTGACGGTGCAGCAACAGCTACCTATGATGAAGAGACGCTTGCGACTTCACTTGGCCCAATTGAAATATCGACAACGCAATACTAGCAGATCGAAAGGGGGTGCGTCCAGGCGTGATGCCGTCTCAGCGCCAGGTATGCAACAAGAGTGGACGAGGGGTAGGACTGGCGGTCGGCATCAGCTACGACAATCTTCAAAAGCAACAGAGGCGCCAATTGGAGATTCAACGAAAGTGAATCGATACGAGGCACAACTTGGCCGTAAGCTGGCGTCGTAGAGCAACAAGGTCGGGATGTTCGCGTGACCGCCCCAATGGTATCAAGAGTTCAGGGTCGAAGGGTCCGCGTCGGCAAGTCGGCAAGTCGGGGGGGGTTGAGGGGAATGAATGACTGGCGGGCTGAACAACGGCGTAGCGATATTGGGCGGCGGCTGGAAACAGTGAGTATGCTATGCGATAATCGTTCACTGGGCGAAAGCATGCAGGATAAGGCAAAAAATTGGTCGAAAAGCGGCGGGGGTGGAACAATCGTGACGACGACGAAGACGTTGACGATACAGTTGCAGAAATGACGGGTGGTAGTGATAGCTTTGGTGGTGGGTGCTGATGAGGTTGGTTGGTTGGCGTTGGCTGGGCGAGAGAGAGCACGGGCAAACTTTGGCCCTGCAGCGAGGTACACCCCACTGTACACTTCTTGAGCAACTCGGGGTTGGGGGGGCTGCCGTTACGCCAGGCGGTAGTGGGAAGGGAAGCGCCTGCTGGCAGAAGCGTTTGCGAGAGACTGATTGGGGGAACCAAATCAAATTGCTCGACTGGCAGGAACAGAATGCCCAACAAGTCCAAGTCCACGGCAGCACACTCGCACATTCGCACACTCGCACACGGCACGGAGTACTCTTTCGTGTGACCATCAGGATGACCACCGCCGCCAGAGTGAAGAGACAAATCCCAATAATAGCAACGAGTCCCTGCCAGTGTCTGCGTCCGCGTCTGCGTCTGCACGGCCAGACCAGGGGGCCAGACCAGGGGTCAGAGGTGGAGGAGACGAGGATGTGCAAGCAGAAGACGCCAGGCACGTAACGACAGGCTACTACTAATGTTAACACGAACACGGCGACTTCTTCTACCAGTAAGAGTCTGCTTCATCATCAGGGTACATGGTAATCCGTACATGCTCTATTCGTCAGTCAGGTCTAGAAGTCAGCGTGAAGCACGCGCAATACGAGCAGAAAACAATCTACACACTTTGGATGTCAACACCCCATTCGGACTACACCTCGACCCATACATGTACGAACTCACACTCATAAAGGAGAGGGGGACCTCCAGCATTGCTGCTGCAACGGGGGAGGGAGGGGGCCATTCAATCCGTAATCTCCTTTTCTCTTCGAGCAGGAAGCAACATCACTTCACTATCACTCGCTTCGCTCCCTTTCAAATTTGCGCATCATCGTCGCCTGCCAAATAATCTGCAGGCTGCCGGCAAACACGATGCAACGAGCCAGCCAATACGCCCTTCTCCAAGCCCCGATCTGCCCAAGGTAATCCGTATGCGATGGGGGAAACCACCAAGTTATGCGCATTTGGACACCCGTCTTTCCGCCGGATAGTCCCAGTTCACCTCGCCTTTGAAAAGGATTCCATTTTCCCCATCTCGGCCGGCAAATCATTCCGCACCGTGCGCCAAAAAAAAATGGTAGCGAGCGGCGGTCGCGCTCAACAAGTCACGTTGGCTCCATGCCAATGACAGCCACATCCAGTATTCTATTCGCAGAGGTGCCGTGCCCTTCGTGTTTGCGGCTCGAAAAAAATGCGATGACGAATAAAAGTCCTAGTCCACTCTCTCTCTCTTCATATTTTGCTCCATCCGTCGTCTCACAGTCAAACTCACAATCGCCATCGTCATCGCCACCGCCATCATGAAGTGCTATAGATTGCTCCGTACTCCAAGTAAGCGCAAGACGAGCAAGGGAGTTTTCGTCGCACCTGAATGTGTCTTGTGTGACATGCTATTTTTGTACATCCGGTGAGCCACACCCCCCCCCCCCCCTTCTCTCATCTGTGACTGACTAACCGACAACTTTTTTATCATGGCTTAAGAAAACTTCAGCGAAAAGAGAACATGAAATGTAAACCATATGCGCAAGAAAGTCTTTATGCGGCTTCGACTTGATACCGCCGCCCTCGTGAGCTTAAAAAATCAGTAAAGCTGCAATTTTGCAATATTAAATACGATTTCAAGCTGTTATCGATCCGTTTCCATGACAAATTTAGTTCAAATTCCCATGCATTCATACCACCGGCACTTCAAGATCCTCTCTGTTCATAACTGTCGGCTGGTAATGTGTTCACCACTTTCCCTTGACCAGGGCCTTAAGTCTGCGCTCAATTTGGTCCCTTCCCTCCAGTGTTTCCCATACCTCATGCGGTGCGCCATTAACAATATCCCACTCCTTCAAGTTCTTGGTTAATGTTGTCAAGTCTCTCTGTTTCTGCTCCCACTGCTTGCTTCGCTTGATTTCCTTCCCGGAGCTGACAACTACCAACGGGGTGTCCTTATCCTGAATCTGACGACTGCTTTGCACATCTCGCTTCGTGAATGACTCAAGAACCAAACTCTCTTGCAGCTGGGAAAAGATAAACTTGCTACTTTGGTATGACGATCGGCCGTAGACGCGGTCTCGTGAATTGCGGCCTCTGAAGATAGCGCCAGGGAGGCGGTCAAGTCCGAGAGGAGATATAACACCACGCAACCAGAGAAGGAACCCTCGTCCAGGTGATGCCCAGGAGTGAAGGAGGTCTTCATGAAGGGGATCTATAAACAGCAGGCCCTTGACGTCTCGGCCATGACGGGACGAAAATACCCTCGAATAGAGAGATCCGATACCCGCGCTGGCAATAACCCAAGGTCCCTTCTCGCCAGCCTTGACGAGGGCCTCACTCAGAACATCGACGGCAAAACCAGCTGACAGGGGAGACGGCGCTGTATCAGACCACGCCATGCCAGGACGATCAGCGAAGCAATACCGAGAAATGGAGCCATTCTTAATGGCGTTGTCTGCAAAACTCCACAATCCTTGCTCAACAGGCCATTCGCCACCTTCGAAGAGTACCGTCGGCAATTCATGTCCAAGAGTGTCGGTTTTATTCCCGTTGCAGTACACATGAATACGGTACTTGTCTCCATCAACGCCGTAAAGTTTTCCCGGTGCAGCGAAGCCAGCGTCCAATGCCCGCAGAATAATCGTTAGTGTAATCAGAACGACAGCAACAACCATGGCAACATAGCCAATGGCCGATACCATGACAGCAGACCATTCCGTGAGGGTTCGTCTCGTCTCAGCACGGCCTGTCAGTCGTTCTTCTTCCTCCTCCTTGCCCCATTTGACCATCCGGTCTGTGAGCAACGTCCACAGACTCATCAGCAGAGCCCAAACCACGCTGACGGTGCCGACCCAGCCTTCCTCATATCTTGTTTGCTGGACGGCAAGGAGAATGATCATATCAAGCATGAGAAGGAACTACAGCCCAGTCAAGTTAGCAAAACCCGCATCATGTAAACAGTCCCGAAAACAGTCCCGACGCAAGATCATGTGATAGCACGTACAGCCATGACGAAGGACAGAATTCGAACTGCCTTTGCCGGCACGCCAAAGAAGATGAGAACGATCAACATATTGGCAAATGTCAACGTAGTAAAGCCGAACGCAAGGAATCCGCTTCCTCTTGTGTGAAATCCTGGAGGGGTCGCAAATGTTGACACAAGAAGAATGATCCACCACGCGAATGTGACGACGGTGAAGAGGAGCGTCAAGTAGCGAAGAGCACGGATACTCCAAAGATTGTAGGGCGATACAGCTGGGTCATCTGGCTTGAGCAGCACTCGATTCGAATCCCTGGGGGAATCAACACGATTCGGGAGCAGACGAGTATGCTCATCGGGCGGTGCCAGCTCAGGTCCATCGACGGAGCTCCGATGGCTGTGGCCATTTTGACAGTCGTCGTCGTCGTCGCTCTTTTTGCTAAACAAAGGCATCGTGTCTGCTTTGCTCTGATCCCCTTGATAACCTTACTCTGCCGTCCGGATGGGTGCAGATGAAGGAGCAGGCCTCCAAGACCGAGGGTATGCTCCAAGAAATACCCCAACTTTAAAGACAGCATGCTCCCAATGCAGCTTCGCAAGTTCCGACTGGTTGATTTCCATATAAGGAAAGCCTACGTCATAGAGGTCGACTCGGTATGGGCCAATCAGGTGGCGAGCTAGTGGCTTGCAGCGGGTTCTATTGTCTCTGAATATCCCCCGAAAGAGGTTGGACCGTTTCCAGCCTGTCCTTTTCTCAACGCGTCACTGCTGAGAGTTTGTGCTAATGAGAATCTACAGAGAACTGGGCGTCCGGCAGCGGTCCCTAATAGGTGGTGTCTGGCTATTTCCTTGATTTTTGCAAAACATCGTGGCCCGAGCGCATGTTAGTCATGTGTCTTGGATTATGCTGGGTTGGTGACTGACTAGGGTATCGATCAAGAGATACTTTACTACACATCATTCTAAACTTGGTAGGTAAAGGTAGTGAGCGTATCTGGTTAGATGCAAGTTGGCAACGCATGCCAATCCTTCCTTCCTCTTTTCCTGGGTTTATTCGCAATAGGGTAGCGTCAGGATGTGGCTTGTGAGTCGAACATGGAAGGTGGAGACGGGGCACAAACAACAGAAGAAAGAACAGGGCTGCGTCAGCATTAAACCGTCACGGATCTACTTGTTCACAGGCAGGTTGGTCGGAACCGCCCCCGCCCCCCGCCACAAATCGACGAGCTGCCTCGTTCTTCGTCGCAACACCGAAACCCGTGGCCGTCATATTAACGATTCGGCTGTTAGAAAACTCGAAGTGTGCCCCCAACAACAGCCAAATCGTATAGCGCTGTGTACCCCAGGGAACTTGGCGAACAAGAAAGGAGTACACCGGTCTGCCGCAAAAAGCTGTGCCTGCATAAAACATAAAAGCAAGGAAGCAGACCAAGTGCACGGGTACAGTGCACGGGTACAAAGCTCCTCGCCGTGGATGGTTGTTTCACGCGCCGAGCACAAAGAGAAAGAGAAAAGAGACATACTGTACTCTATTGTTGCTCTGCAATAGGAGCCAAGTTGTCCTGCACGCAGAAGAATTCAAGAACCATTCACTTCCCCCCAACAAATCGCGTTGGCCGTATCTTCATAACAACCCCACATCTTCGCCATGCCTGCCTTGACTATATCGATCGACAAGGCCACGCGGTCGCGGTCACGGTCACGCTCAACATCCCCAGTCCGTCCGCCCATGTCCCCTATAACGCCTCCCCTGGCTCCGACGCTGCCACCGGATACCGCTCCGTCGCCAAGGAATCTGCTACCACCAAGACAGCCGTTGACACATTCATCGCAGCCGTCACAGCAGATAGGGATTCCGCCACCACCTCCTGAGCCCATAGACTTTGAGTCAAATCCAGACGTCATCGCCCTGAAGTCTGCCATCTCGGTACTCCAAGTCCAGCAAAGCCGAGCCACTGGAGACATTCAAGCTCTAAATAGGGTCAGGGCAGAGGCCCTGGCAGAGCCCGAAGCTTTCATAAAAGACCTGGCTGCTGGGAGAGTCAAGCCAAGAGACGACTTCGTCTTTGGAGCTGGTGACAGTGATGAAGACGGCGAGGAAAATGACGGCAAGCGTCTCTCTCAGGGGCAGAGTGACAAGCCAAGAGCTTGGTCCTCCTTGCCAAAGCCGCAAGATGTGGTTCGCTGCCCTCCAATAAATTGGGCTCAATATGCCGTCGTTGGCGAATCCCTTGACAAACTCCATGCCGAGCAAGTGAGCCGCCCGTCACAGGGAAACCCAGCTGTCTTTGGGTCTAGTGGGCTGTACGATGTGAAGATCGATGGAAAGCAGGAGACGTATAACGGCGTTGCGGCACCGTACGATCCTGGGCGGGATGCGATTGACCGTGATTCCAACAAGAAGTGACGGGAAACATGAAGTATTGGGCTATTTACCATGCGGTATGAATCGGCATCGGTTCACGAGAATACGAAGAAATTGGCAACTCGTCACGAATGGAATTGCAATGAGTGATTTCTTGGCGTTTATGCATGTGTTCAATGGGCGTTGGCTGCGGCATGAAACTTTGGACATTCCAGCATAACCTTGTACTGGGAATCAGGTGTGGAAAAGAGATGGGTTGTGAATATCAATTTTATTGAGTGGTAAACCTATGTTCCCCGTGCATTGAAGGATGTGTTTTCATTAAAGATGACCCATGCACTTTAAAAGGGCAACAAGACCCGGGGTTTCGTCTTTTCCACATCCATGCAGTGTTATTTCTCGCAAACGTATAGTGTATTATTGGCCTTGCGCCCTACCAGAGGTGATAAACGGTAGCGACAGCGCGCCGGCAAATGTTTCATTGGAACACGGATTACCAGCGTCCAATAGCCCTTCTTCATCTGCTAACGCAGCATAACCATCTGTTTCTCTCATTCCCTTTTTGTACCCTGATTAAACGTGGGCTTGTCATGCCTTTCTGCTCTTCAAATCATGACCTGTGGGGTGTCACTTCTGACGTGATGTGACACGGGCGCTTCAGGCTCAGCTAGTTGCTATTCTTGTATCACAGTCACGTTGGAAAATCTCTGTTGGAAATACATCGAAATGGTAAATAGGGCGCTAGGTTGCAAGTGACGGACGAACCGGAAGTGATGAGAATGTGCTTACTCCATGCTCTGCTGAACGGATCGCCGAAGACGGCGGTTATACTGCTTCTTGTCATCTTTGCTGCTTCCCCAGAGCAACTTGGTGGCCTCGGGGTTTATTATTTTCCTTGGATCATATGCCGGCTCATCCTCTTCTAGAGTGGAAATGATAGCCTCGATGTGGGACTTGATATCCTCCCGTTTCAGCGGGTTCGGGACGTAACAAGCGGTTCCATCGGGGGCAACATGGTGGTGGAATATCTTGGTTTCGAACCTGACTCGGGGCTGTTCGTCTGGAAAGCGAGTGCTGAAATTCATCTTGATGCGGAACAGGCCGCCGTCGAGATTGGTCATGGGGCGTCCGAAGTAGGTGATGATCCAGACAAAAGGATTGCCGTCTTCCATGGCCACGTCGTGCGGCATATCACCTTGCTTGAAGTAAGACACGGCCTGTTCGTACTGGTGCCGCAGATTGACGGCCACAGTGGATTCTTTGGCGACGGCTTCGAGACCTTCTTTGGCCCATGCATCTGGTTCTGCGTCGAGGACAGCTTTGATTTTGTGAAGTCGCCGTTCTAGATTTGGATAGTTGAATTTGCCATCCATGGAATTGCTACCGGGTGATTCGAAGGGCATTCGGACAAATGGCTCCAGTTCCTTCACCTCTGATTTGCCTGTTTCTATTGAAGCTAGGTAAGATTGGTAATACCAAAGAAATCGACGCTTGCACAGATCTCTGAATGGCTCGAAGGCGATGGGATCCTCTTCGTCGAGATCCTCACTTCTACTGGGGACCGTTTCCAGAAACTTATCGGTCGCGTTCATCCCGAGATAATTCTCCAATCGCTGGATAACGCTTATTCTAAGACTCTCGTGACGAATCTGTTGAGCATTAGAGTATGATACTCGATGGAAAAAAAGATTAGGGCAACAACCCAAAAAAAAAAAGAAAAAAAAAAAGCACCTTTTGAACGTAATGCTTTTGTGCAATCTTGTCCGACTCTTCATTGGCATCTTCGAACCCGGGTTCGTTCTCATACGGGTTGGCTGACATGAGACTTTGTATAGACAAAAGAATGGACTCGAGTCCTTGAGCCGATGACCATTCCTCACCCCGTTCTCCACGCCAGGTTCTGTTCGACAGCAAGATTAATCAACGTTTAATGGAGTGTACTGGTGAAGTCCTCGAGGAGAGGAAGATATTCATACCCCAATATTGACCTATCCAATCAGTACTAGAACAACCTCAGTGTCATATTGTCAATTCGGGCAACTTACAAACACACTTTACCGCTTGAGTATATGTTGGGATGAAACCGACAGCGCCCTCCATTTGTCGTGACACACTGTACGCTAGGTGACTTGGAAGGGTAATCTATGGCACGTGAGTGATGAGTCAAACAGTCGCAGGTAGCAGACGGAGATGCGGTCCAAAAGTACCCTTGCTGAAACGAATGGCAAACTGAACATGCAGAATGAAGTTTAGTTATGATGATGAGAAAAAAGTAGGTCCAGATGGACCTGTTTTCAAGGGCCGTACCTCGAAAAACCCATATTCGTAAGGGGTCTCGTGGGGACCCATGATTATTGCCCTCACATTGCGGACATCGATATCGCGACAAGCAACGGCGATGGCTGTGACGGGAGGGTGTTAGGGGACCATGAAGTTTGTGGACCACGCCAAAGTTTGAATTAATGCCACGAACCAAGATCAGAGCCTCTCTGGATGTCACTGAGCTCCTGTAATTGAAATGTTTTGGTCAGCCTCACGATA
Source organism: Epichloe coenophiala (assembly GCA_018801565.1). Classification (NCBI taxonomy): domain Eukaryota; kingdom Fungi; phylum Ascomycota; class Sordariomycetes; order Hypocreales; family Clavicipitaceae; genus Epichloe; species Epichloe coenophiala. The sequence goes on from JAFEMN010000008.1 coordinate 224,649, forward strand.
GAAACCCACGATGGTATTGGAACTATCGAGTGACGCGGGGCACTTTGAGCTACGAACTTTGGAGATGCGGATGATAGACTGATCCATGATGGCTGGGCCTACTGACGTAGGCGTGTCTCATGAAGGCGACCAATCAAAAACAAAAGAGGCATCAATATCGAGATGGATGCGAAAACGGGTATATTTAGGCGACGTCAAGCGAAGTCGAGCACTGGAAAGCAAAGCAAAGCAAAGCAAAAAAGCAAAGCAAAGCAAAAGTGATGTGAGCTCTGGTGGATGGATTTGTTGGATTTGGCTGTTCGTTGCAGGTGGCCCAGTCATGTTCACATTAACTTGATAAACATTTGAACGCCATGATTCAGTGCAGTGCATAGGCCAGTGCATAATCCGTGGACCAGTGCATAACATGTAGGCCAGGCAGCCAGGCAGCCACCAGGGTGCTGCATGCTTCTTCGCGGAGTGGGGCGGCACATGCAGCCTGGCAGTCTGGTATTAATGAACATCCGCTTCCAGCAGGACCAGACGTAATACGAACAAACCATCATCAACTTGAACGGTGCGATGCATGTGTAGTCTTCCGCCGAGTCTCACGCGGATTGTAGGCCGTTTGGGCTCACTTGTGGGCTCACTTGGCCCGGCGCCATCGACAATCAATTAATGCTATTGTAACTATCTGGCCAAGGTTGCCAGGCCAAGGCGACGTCGTGGGCGGCTGAACGGCCTGGTGCCGCCTTGGTGCTGCCGGGACGAATTCTGTCTGCCGCAGCCGCAGCCTTCCAGTGGGTGTTGTGCACCCCACTGTACCTGCCTGTACCTGCGTTGGCGATAACCCCCCCAGACCGTCTGGTCGCCCAGGCTTTATTCAGCAGCTGACAGTGCCCCCGGGGACTCACCAGACGCGTCCACCACCTCTCAACATTCACGTGGACGGGGTCGACGCCTTACTTGATGTTATACTCCACTGCGCACAGCTGCAACGCTCCGCGGAGGATCGCCGCCGTCATCGTTCAAGCAACCTGTAACACGGACCTGTGCTTCTCCCAATATTCTCCTTTCTGGACAGGCATAGATATCCCCTGAGGATACTCAACAAGTGTCTGGCACGTATCGCGCACTAAGCAGTTTGCAACATGGCCAGTTTCTTCGATCTCAAGGCCCGGAAGGCCGCTGCTGCGACCAATGGATCTTCAGATCAAAAAAATCAGAAGCCGACCGAGGTCAGAAACCAGCCATGGGTAGAGAAATAGTGAGCCTTCGTAGTCAATTGACGTTTGCAATCACAGCTGTTCCTCTAACTATTTATTTTCAGCCGACCGAAAAGCCTCGACGATGTTGCCGCTCAAGACCACACCGTTACGATCCTGCAACGCACATTGCAGGCTTCTAATGTACGACCTCTCCCGCTCACCACCCACAAACAATAGTTCAGACTGATACTGAACTCTGATTTAAGCTCCCTCATATGCTCTTTTACGGCCCTCCAGGGACGGGCAAAACCTCAACTGTGCTCGCCCTGGCCAAGGAGCTCTTTGGCCCCGAAATGACAAAGTCTCGAGTTCTCGAACTGAATGCCTCTGACGAGCGCGGTATTTCTATCGTTAGGGAAAAGGTCAAAAACTTTGCACGCATGCAATTGACCAATCCCACACCAGGGTACAAGTTGAAGTACCCGTGCCCACCGTTCAAGATTATTATCCTCGACGAAGCCGATTCGATGACTCAGGATGCCCAGAGCGCACTACGACGAACGATGGAAACATACAGCAAAATCACCCGCTTCTGCTTGATCTGTAACTACGTCACCCGCATTATCGACCCGCTAGCCAGTCGCTGCAGCAAGTTCCGATTCAAAAGCCTCGATCAAGGCAACGCAAAGAAGAGGCTAGAAAGTATCGCGGCTGCAGAAGGCGTGTCTCTGGAAGAGGGGGCTCTCGATGCACTTATACGCTGCAGTGAAGGTGATTTGCGTAAAGCAATCACGTTCCTACAGAGTGCTGCGCGACTAGTCGGAGCCAGCGCTCTGAATAAGGACGGCGACGGCGATGAAGAGATGGACATTGACAACAAGCCAGTTACAGTCAAGATTGTGGAGGACATTGCTGGAGTCATCCCGGATCAAACTGTTTCCGAGCTGGTAGATGCCATGCGCCCACGCGCTGCAGGACAGACTTATCGCTCGGTATCGAAAATTGTGGAGGACATGGTAGCAGACGGATGGAGTGCGACCCAAGTGGTCTCTCAGGTGATTCACCCCCTCGACACTGCTCAATGAAAGCCCCCTTGGACTAATCTCTTGGACAGCTCTACCAATATTTGACCACGGATGAGACGATATCAGACGTTCATAAGAACAGAATTGTCCTTGTCTTCTCCGAAATCGACAAAAGATTAGTTGATGGTGCAGATGAGCACTTGTCTATTCTGGATCTGGCAATGAGGATATCCGCAATTCAAGCGGGAAAATAATGACCTTTTAAAATTCTCAGGTAATTGACCCCGGTCTGGAGCATTGGCACATACATGGATGGGTTGGTGTGCTTTCTCTACCGAGTAATGTATGACACAAAGGCGGTGACATGATATCCGAGTGATTATATTTGAACGATTCCGCGAGAGAAGACTCTTCGTCAGGGCACATTGTCGTGGCCGATAAGACCTACATTCCCGTGAAGTCTAGCCCATGGGTCAGCCTTATTCTGAGAAGCAATGGGCTTCGCCTTGAGAGGCTTCTTTTGGGATGCCTTGACGCCAGCTCCTTTCCCTACTCCATCATCAAGCCACAGGTCACCTTCCGTAGTATCCAATGTGGCACCTGCACATTCTTCCGGTTCGTCTCGTACACCCAACAGGGATTCCGTCTCATGAAGGGCCTCCATTGAGTTCTCCAATGCTATCTGACCGACCTCAACCTTTTCAGCTACTGCTTCCAGCGTCCCAATCTTTGCAGCATCAACAGCGAATATCCATGGGTTGATGCTACGAGTCAGATCGGGACGGTCCGAATGCTTGGCTGCCATGATTTCCGGTACTCCTGATCGCTGTCGCGTGGAGTCTACAATCGGATAAGCCCGCAACAATTGGCTTTCCTCGGCCAGACGACCTATTGCCTGGCACGATTCCCGTCTCTGATTATTTAGTGTTGTGGCGAAGTGGGATTTATGAAAGATGAGACCCTTTTGCCGTCTGGACTGCGATAGAAGTGCTTCGATGTGAGGAATCAGGAGGTAGTCCATGGACGGGGATTCGTTGCTTTCGGCAGATCTCATGGCTCTATCGATTTTTTCCGGAGGAGCCATCAATGGCCGAGGGGAGCATGAGGTGAGGGCCAACATGCCTCTTCTTGCAACCACATAGGCCTTGTATGCACTTTGAATATGGTGCACTTGACCCGGGATTTCAGATTGATCAATCGCTGCCGCTTGGATTTGTTTTCGTTGGGAGGGCCCCCCGTTTTTCTTCTCTTCAGTAGACGCTTTACTGAGCTCTGTCTCGATCCAATTGATCAACTCATTTCGAATGCAGTTCAAGGCCTCCATCTTCGCTCCATTACTTACGAGCTCCGGCTTAAGCTTGCATCGTGCTTTCGCATCAGCCAATAGAGACTCTTCCCTTTTTAAAACAAGCTTTGCTCTGAGTACTGTCTTCTCAAGCTGAGATATGCGGCTTTGCAAGTCAACTTCCGCCGAAGTCTGCTCTACCACGAAGCTGTTTAAGACATCTGCTGGCACCTTGGGCTGAGGGTTTCCATCTTTGAGAATTTGCTCTATATCTCGGGCTGCTTGAGATGCGATTGGCATTTCAGCTAGACGTTCGAGATGAAGATTTACAGTGACAAGGCTGTCGCGTTTCTTGCGTAGTCTTGAGACTGCTAGGTGGTCTTCCAGTAGGGATGTATTCTTCCCGCGCTTTGGATCCAGGGATGAAAATCTGTCCTGCCCGTGAACAGCTTCCTCAAGCTTTTGGCGAGCTGAAATATTGACTCGCAAAGCCTCAAGGTATTCTTTGTGAAGGCCTTTTAGTTCTGGCCCGATTTCTTTGTGAATGGAATCATTGTTGAGAGACAGGGGCTGTTGTATGATACCGTCGCCGGTGTATGAGCCTAGCTCGAGGGCCAAAACACGTCTGATGTAATTGATTTGCTCGCGAGGTTTGACGTAAGGCTCAAATCTCTTTTTAAGGTTTGTGATGGTTGATTCTGTTAGATTTGCCATGATGCCATATTGATCATTTTCGTAGTAGGCATCTCGAAGATATGTATGTCATCGTGTCGCGGTTTGGAGTTTCCCGCCGTTGGCATTGATAATAATGCTGGCATGTATGTAGTAGGGGGGTCGGTGGAGTGAGTGTCTCCACATCAACCCATTTGTGGACTAGTGTGGCAGCCTGGACGGCTGAGGTTTGAAATTTATCAAACACCAACAGATGGAAGCATCAAACATGTTAACAAATGTTGCAGTGGCACAATAAACCGACCCTCAATACTCGCAACAGGCGGCGCCACTCGGGCAATCTACCTCTCTGAAGGCGCGTGAATCAAAATCTGTGATTCATTCGCTACACTCATGGTGATTTAGAGGCCAAGCTCCCACGAGCTGTCGTCGAGCGTATCGGCGTTCTCCCTCGCGAGACCATCAAGAACACTTATACAGCGCCTTCAAGATGGCGGACCCTCATCGCGATGTCTCGCAGTACAAGTACTCGGCAATGTCCAACCTGGTCCTTCAGGCGGACCGTCGGTTCGTCACGCGGCGAACTGACGAGGCTACGGGCGATCCTGAGTCTCTTGCTGGCAGACTAAGCATCAAAGACATGGGCGCTAGAGTTGGGCGGGACGAGGCCCCGAAGCAGAAGAAGCAATCTGGCATGCCAAGTATAGAGAGAGGCGCCCTTCAAGAAGGCCAGGATGTCTTGATTAGGGAACAAACGAGACGAAAAGCGGAAGCCTCACGACAACGAGGAACAGGAGTCCTCGGCGCAAACGATGCCCTGATTGAAGGCATCACATATCGACCCAGGACACCAGCGACGCGCGCGACTTTTGATCTCATCCTCACACTCGTGGCTACGAACTTGGGAGATGTACCTCACGAAGTTGTCCGTAGCGCAGCTGATGCCGTACTCGAATACTTGAAGGATGATGACTTGAAAGACATGGACAAGAAGAAGGAAATCGACGACATTATTGGTTCGACTTTGAACCCAAAGCAATTCAACGAATTAGTAAATCTCGGAAAGAAGATTACCGACTACGACGCGCAGGATGATGACGAAGATATTGACATGGGTGATGCCAATGGCGATGATGCCGAGATCGATGAGCGCCAGGGTGTTGCTGTAGCCTTCGACGAAGATGAAGGTGAAGACGAGATTGTTCATGAAGTCCGAGACGAATCTTCTGAAGATGACGAAGAAGATGAGGCTGATGACTCGTCTACTTCAAAGCCCGCTGAAGATGGCGCGGGCGGTGAGGAGATGATTCTGGATTCTGGCCCTTCTGCAAGCAAAAGAAAAGACGAAGAGACGAAAACTATACCTGCCAGAGATATCGATGCCTTTTGGTTGCAACGTCAGATTGGCACTCTGTATCCAGATGCTCATGAGCAAGCTACCAAGACGAAGGATGCTCTCCGCATTCTGTCTGGTGAGCCAGAAGAGCCTGAAGGAGAGGAGAAATCGCTCAGGGAAATCGAGAACGACTTAATGGAGTTGTTTGACTTTGAGCATCACGAGCTTGTCCAGAAGCTGGTCGAAAACAGGGAAAAGGTCTTCTGGCTCACTAAACTGGCACGAGCAGAGTCGGCAGAGAGTCGGGCTGATGTCGAACGTGAAATGGCCTCCGAAGGTCTTCAATGGATACTCAACGAGCTTCGTGGCAAGATCGCTGATGGCGCTGATAAAAAAAGAAAAATGGACATCAAAATGGACATTGACGTACCAGCGTCCTTCAACGAGGCAACGTCTAAGCAAGAGCGCCAGGAGGGGTATTTGGTAGGAGGTTTACAGCCAAAGAAAGTCATTAACCTTGATAATCTGGTCTTCGACCAGGGCAATCATCTCATGACGAACGCCAAAGTCAGATTGCCCGAAGGATCCACCAAAAGATCGTTCAAGGGTTATGAGGAAATTCATGTTCCTCCTCCAAAGAAGCGTAACGACCCTACCGATGTTCTCATCCCCATCACTGACATGCCTGAGTGGTCACGCGGGCCTTTCAGTACGGCCAAGTCGCTCAACAGAATCCAGTCAAAATGCTACCCTTCCGCGTTTCAAGATGACGGTAACATGCTCATTTGTGCCCCCACTGGTAGTGGTAAGACAAACGTCGCTATGTTGACGATATTGCGCGAAATCGGCAAAAACCGAAACACCGAGACTGGCGATATTGACCTGGATGCATTCAAAATTGTCTACATTGCTCCTTTGAAAGCGTTGGTTCAAGAACAGGTTGGCAACTTTGGAAAGAGACTGGAGCCGTACGGTATCCGCGTATCTGAGCTGACCGGTGACCGCCAACTCACCAAGCAGCAAATCGCCGAGACGCAAATCATTGTGACCACGCCAGAGAAGTGGGATGTCATCACGAGAAAGTCAAACGACCTGACCTACACAAATCTTGTTAGGCTCATCATTATTGACGAGATTCACTTGCTCCACGATGATCGAGGACCTGTATTGGAGAGCATTGTGGCCAGAACCATCAGGAAAACTGAGCAAAGCGGCGAGCCTGTTCGGATTGTGGGCTTGTCCGCTACGCTGCCCAACTACAAGGACGTGGCGAGCTTCCTACGCGTGGATGTGAAGAAGGATCTGTTTCATTTCGACAGCACCTTCAGGCCTTGCCCGTTGCGACAAGAGTTCATTGGTGTCACAGACCGCAAAGCAATCAAGCAACTCAAGACGATGAACGATGTGACGTACAACAAAGTAATGGAGCACGTTGGCTCCAACAGAAACCAGATGATCATCTTCGTCCATTCCAGAAAAGAGACAGCCAAGACAGCCAAGTATATCCGCGACAAGGCATTGGAGCTTGACACAGTCAACCAAGTCTTACGACATGATGCTGGAAGCCGTGAGGTACTCAACGAAGCAGCTAGCCAGGCTACCGACAAAGACCTCAAAGATATCCTGCCATATGGGTTTGGAATTCATCATGCTGGTATGAATCGAGTGGACAGAGCGGACGTGGAGGATCTTTTCGCCAGCGGTGCTATCCAGGTTCTCGTTTCGACTGCTACCTTGGCCTGGGGTGTCAATTTACCCGCCCATACTGTTGTCATCAAAGGCACTCAAGTGTACTCGCCTGAAAAGGGTAGCTGGGTTGAGCTCAGCCCACAAGATGTTTTACAAATGCTTGGTCGTGCTGGTCGACCTCAGTTCGACACCTACGGTGAAGGCATTATCATCACAACCCAAACCGAAATCCAGTACTATCTCTCTCTGCTTAACCAGCAACTACCCATTGAAAGCCAGTTTGTCAGCAAATTGGTCGACAATCTGAACGCTGAAATTGTGCTCGGTAATGTTCGCACTCGCGATGAAGGTGTCGAGTGGCTTGGCTACACGTACCTATTTGTTCGAATGCTTCGATCCCCGGGCCTATACCAAGTCGGTACCGAGTATGAAAATGATGACGCATTGGAGCAGAAACGAGTCGATCTCATTCATTCTGCTGCATTGTTACTGAAGAGGTCTAACCTCATCCGCTACGACGAGAAGTCTGGCAAGCTGCAATCGACAGAGCTTGGCCGCATTGCTTCACACTACTACATTACGTCTGGCTCCATGGATACCTACAACAATTTGATTCAGCCATCTATCACCACTATTGAGCTCTTCCGAGTTTTCGCACTCAGTGCTGAATTCAAATACATACCAGTAAGGCAAGACGAAAAGCTAGAGCTGGCCAAGCTGATGGGACGAGTGCCTATTCCTGTGAAGGAAAGCATAGAAGAGCCCCACGCCAAGATCAACGTGCTTCTCCAAGCGTACATCTCGCGACTAAAGCTAGATGGACTTGCACTCATGGCCGACATGGTATATGTGACACAAAGCGCAGGTCGTATCTTGCGCGCGGTGTTTGAAATTGCCCTCAAGAAAGGCTGGGCGTCTGTTGCCAAGACAGCACTGGATCTATGCAAGATGGCCGAGAAGCGAATGTGGCCAACAATGTCCCCCTTGCGCCAGTTTCCCTCATGTTCCAAGGACATTGTTCAAAAGGCGGAGAGAATTGATGTTTCATGGAGTAGTTATTTCGACCTGGACCCTCCTCGGATGGGCGAACTGCTGGGTATGCCCAAGGCTGGTCGGCCTGTTTGTGGATTCGTCGCTAAATTTCCGAGAGTCGACGTTCAAGCTCAGGTCCAGCCCATGACACGTTCAATGCTTAGAGTGGAACTCAGCATAACCCCCAACTTCGAGTGGGACGACGATCTCCATGGTGGTGCTGAGAGCTTCTGGATCATTGTGGAGGATTGCGACGGCGAGGATATCCTTTTCCACGACACCTTTCTTCTGAGGAAGGACTACGCCGAGTCCGAGTCCAATGAGCACATTGTCGACTTTACTGTTCCCATTACTGACCCGATGCCTCCAAACTACTTTGTGTCTGTTATCTCGGATAGATGGATGCATTCGGAAACCAGACTGGCCATCCCTTTCCACAAGCTCATACTCCCAGAGAAGTTCCCTCCTCACACGGAACTGCTGGAACTTCAACCTCTCCCCGTTTCTGCTTTAAAAGTCCCCAGTCATATTGAGCTGTATCCCGCTTGGAGACAGTTCAACAGAATTCAAACACAGACCTTTAACTCGCTGTATAAGACCGACCAGAATGTCTTTATTGGCGCGCCAACAGGCAGTGGCAAGACGGTTTGCGCGGAGTTTGCTATTCTTCGTCACTGGACCCTAGGGGAGGCTGGTAGGGCCGTTTATATTGCCCCGTACCAAGAGGTCGTTGACGCTAGGTTGCAAGACTGGCAGAAGCGACTCGCGCACCTTGACGGTGGGAAGGAGATCGTCAAGCTAACTGGGGAGACTGCGACCGATTTGAAGCTTCTTGAGAAAGGCGATCTCATTGTCGCGACACCAACGCAATGGGACGTACTTTCGAGACAATGGAAGAGACGCAAGAATGTACAGACTGTCCAGCTGTTCATTGCCGACGATGTTCACCTTCTCGGAGGTTATATGGGATACGTTTACGAGATCATCGTTTCACGTATGCACTATATCCGAACGCAGACTGAATTGCCTCTCCGCATCGTTGCACTCAGTGTCTCGCTGGCGAATGCTCGAGACATTGGCGAGTGGATTGATGCAAAGAAGCACGACATCTACAACTTCAGCCCCCATGTTCGACCTGTACCACTGGAGCTTCATGTTCAATCTTACTCCAATCCTCATTTCCCGTCTCTAATGTTGGCCATGGCCAAACCCGCCTACCTCGCCATCACTCAGATGTCAGCAGATCAACCTGCAATGATATTTGTCGCCAGCAGAAAGCAAACAAGACAGACAGCCAGAGATCTCCTGGCAGCCTGTGTAGCTGACGACGACGAAGATCGCTTTCTTCACGCCGAAGTCGAACAAATGCGACCACTTCTTGAGCGGATCCACGAAGAGGCGCTGGCCGAGGCGCTGTCCCATGGAGTTGGGTACTATCATGAAGCTCTTAGCCAGAACGATAAGCGTATCGTGAAACATCTTTATGACAACGGTGCCATCCAGGTACTTGTTGCCTCGAAAGACGTCTGTTGGGAGCTAACGAGCACGGCGCATCTTGTCATCGTTATGGGCACCCAGTATTTTGAGGGTAGAGAGCACCGATACGTCGACTACCCTCTCAGCGAGGCACTGCAAATGTTTGGCAAGTCATTGAAGCCGTCCAAGGATGGCAGGGGCCGTGGTGTTCTTATGGTTCCTTCGGTCAAGCGCGAGTACTATAAGAAGTTTTTGAACGAAGCCCTGCCCGTTGAGTCACATCTGCACAATTACCTCCACGACGCTTTCGTGACGGAAATCAGCACCAAGATGATTGAATCTGGAGATGACGCCATCAATTGGACTACATTCACCTACTTTTATCGCCGGCTGCTGGCCAACCCTAGTTACTACAGCTTGACCAGCACAACACACGAAGGACTGAGCAATTACATGTCTGACCTCGTGGAGACAACATTGCGAGAATTGAGCGAGTCCAAGATCATCGACTTTGATGACGAAGATGGAAGTGTCTCGCCACAGAATGCCGCCATGATTGGAGCCTACTACAATATTTCATACATAACCATGCAGACCTTGCTGCTTTCCTTGAGCGCTCGAACCAAGCTCAAGGGCATTTTGGAGATTGTCACATCGGCTACTGAGTTCGAATCCATTCAAGTACGCAGACACGAAGAAGGCCTTCTTCGTCGCATTTACGACAGAATTCCCGTCAAGATGTCCCAGCCGGTGCACGACTCGCCTCACTTTAAAGCCTTTGTGCTCCTGCAGGCACATTTCTCAAGAATGCAGCTTCCAATAGACTTGGCAAAAGACCAAGAGACTGTGCTGTCGAGAGTGTTGAGTCTCTTGAGCGCAATGGTAGATATCCTGTCTTCAGACGGGCATCTCAATGCAATGAACGCCATGGAGATGTCGCAGATGGTGGTTCAAGCGATGTGGGACCGAGACAGTCCGCTTAAACAGATTCCTCACTTCGCACCTGAGGTGGTTAAGGTTGCGAATGACTTTGGGTAAGTTGCGAGGCTACTTTTCGTATTTCTCATGATGGCCGTGATGGGATGTCAAATTACTGACCTATATTTGTTCCAATAGTGTAAAAGATATTTTCGATTTCATGGAAGCGATGAACCCCGATGAGAACTCAGAGTACAACAATCTGGTCAAGCGCCTTGGACTCTCCCAGAACCAGCTTGCTCAGGCCGCCAACTTCACCAACAACAAGTATCCTGATCTTGAGTTGGAGCACGAAATCCTTGACCAAGACGAGATCCAGGCTGGCGAACCTTCTTACCTCAAAATTAAGATCACTCGCAACGTGGAGGAGGATGAAGAGGTTGATTCCACGGTTCACGCTCCGTTCTATCCGACCAAGAAGATGGAGAATTGGTGGCTAGTGGTTGGTGATGACAAGACTCGCAATCTTCTTGCCATCAAGCGCGTGACAATCGGCCGAGAGTTGGATGTGCGACTCGAGTACACTGTGCCAGCAGCCGGAGAACATAATCTGAAACTCTTCCTCATGAGTGACAGTTATGTCGGGGTTGACCAAGAACGGGAGTTTACAGTCTCGGCAGCTGAAGGGATGGAGGTGGACGAGGAAGACGACGAGGAAGACGACGATGAGTAGGTGATTTATTTGTGATTGAAAAGTGTTCAAGAAGAAGAAGAATGGTGTATATTACTTCCAACTGCGAGCTCCTAGGGAAAGGGCATGTAACGTCGATGTCAAATATAATATTTGTCAATTTAAACGATCCACAGAAGACCATATGATTGATTGTGAACAAGACCCGGTGACGCGGGTGGATGCTGGCCGAAGTCCCGGCCAACCAGGTCAGCCACATGGGCCAGGATCATGGCGAGAACTCGGCCACCCACTCCCAAAGTCATCCACACCTCCTCCAGGCCAACTCCCACGCTCCCGCGATCACGTGACGTGCCTGTTGGTGACGTTTGAAGTGCTTCCCTTGCCCAGCCGTGCCCAGCTAATGCTGTTTCCCCCTTCATCAACCCCCCAATCCAAGGCAAGACGCGGGAGTGGCTGTGACTTTTGGCAATTGCGCAATCCAACTGCAAAACTCTCGTCTGTATCGCGCAAACACGCTTTCGCGCCCGGAATCAGCTCATCACTCGTCCATACGCGACTCGCTAACGCGTTCGTCCACCCACTTGAAGCCCGCCTGGCTGCTCGTGTAGCTGGCCACACGGAGCTGATCTTCATCATACCTTCGTTCTCTCCGCAGCGAATCGCGCATTTTTCTGTGTTCTCTTTTCTGTGCCGCAATGGCCGAAAAAACCCCCGAACCCACATCAGACGTCGCAGCGCCAGTTGCTGCTGACGCACCAGCTACAGCTCCTGAGGCTCCTGAGGCCAAATTTCACCGAGCTAATGAGCCTGAAGGTGAAGCTGCCACAGCCGTCGCAAACAATTCAAATGGTAAGTCTTGCATGATTCGACTTGCAGGCGATGCTGCCCCTGGGAAGAAAGTCGCACGAAGATGTGCTGTCGCGTAGCTCTCAGAGCCCTTTTTATTCTCTGTCCCAGGACACGCGCGCTAACGTGGTTGTGCGAGCAGAGCCCGAAACATCGGACGCTGCTGGTGACGCCGCGACCGAGACAGTAGAGCAAAAGAAGGACGACAATACGGTTGACGCGGACGTCGATACGGTAGATGTCGCAGACACGACTGCAGTCGATGCGGACGCTACTACAGTCACAATTGCTGAGACCCCAACGGCTAAGAACAAGGGCGGTCGTCGAAAATCCGCTGGCGGTGGCCTTAGCAGAAAGGGATCAAAAGCCCGCTTGACCCATACCGATGCGAAGCCTGGTGACCATTTCCTGGTCAAGCTCAAGGGTTTCCCCGCTTGGCCCGCAATCATTTGCGACGAGGATATGCTGCCTCACGCACTTGTTACCAGCCGACCAGTATCTGCAGCTCGACCTGATGGTACCTACTCTGAAGCCTTCGCCGATGGCGGCAAGCGCATCAATGACAGGACGTTCCCTGTGATGTACCTGCACACGAATGAGTTGTAAGTCTTCCTCGCCTCCAGCTTCGTTGCCATTGCGCTAACATGTGTGGACTGCAGTGGTTGGGAGAAGAACACAAACCTCTCAGAGCTTAGCGCTGAGAAGGCCAAGGACACAATCAACGATAAGATGCGAAAGGATCTCAAAGCCGCCTTCGAACTGGCTATAAAGCAGCATCCGGTTGACTACTACAAGGATATTCTGCAAAACTTCCAGGACGAACTATTGGCTCAAGAAGAGGCTCGTCGAGAAGCTGCCGCCACTCCCAAGAAGGGCAAAAAGAACAAGAGCAAGGCAGCTGACGACGAGGATACTGAGATGGTCGATGCCGACGCTTCAGCGAAGAAATCCAAAAAAAGAAAGGCTGAAGATGAGGTCGCCGTAAGTTTTGATTTCCGGTCTAGGAACACGAGCTCGATGGAAGCAAGTTTGGACTAACAGCGACGAATTCTGCAGACACCTCAACGCCCAGACTCTGTCAAGAAGCCCAAAATTAAGCTCACCACGTCATCTACACCCAAGGCAACGAACGGTGCCGCCGCTTCCGCTACGCCCAAGTCCGCTGGTGGGTCGGCCGCCAAAATCACCAAGGTTAAGCCTAAGAAGACCAAGGAGACCAAAGATGCCGCCGAGAAGAAGGTTGAGCCTGCAGAGGCCAAGCTGTCTGCTGCTAATTCGCTTTGTGCAGAAAGAAGTCTTGTTTCTCCGCCACAAGCTTCAGAAGGGTCTTTTAACCAGAGAGCAGAAGCCCAAAGAGGAGGAAATGCAATCCATGTCTGATTTCATTGCCTTGCTTGAAAAGTTTGGCAACCTAGAGGTGTCAATCATCCGCGAGACCAAGATCAACAAGGTTCTTAAGGCGATCCTCAAGCTTGATGCCATTCCACGTGAAGAGGAGTTTCAGTTTAAGAAGCGCTCGCAAACACTCCTCGATAAGTGGAACAAGCTGCTGGCTGGCGACGCGTCCGCCAACGGAGTAAATGGCAACACCAGTTCCCATGGCGACAGCAAGAAGTCGGAATCCAACGGTGTGAAGCCAGAGAGCGAGTCTAAATCTGCGAAACCCAGTGCAGATTCCAAGGCCGAGAGCGCGGAAGCTGCCGCCGTCAAATCTGACGAAAAAAACGACGAGGTATGTCGCGACCCAGAAAACCCAGAATGGACATCATACGTTATTGCTGCTGACCATCATTGCAGTAAGCTCCCAGTAGCCTATCTCATCACGCGCACGGCACTTCACCGAGCCAAATGGGGGTGTTTTTTCCCCCAAACGAGTGAAATACATTTTCGCAGCATATACGCTGGCTTCCATCGTATCTACAAAAACCATTCCAAGGCATACATGTTGAGTTCTAGTCTTCAATCTGTCTTCCTAGTTTGCTTTTCGTTTTTTTCTGGGCGCAGGAGTATTTTGCTTTTGCAGTATGTCCGCGTCTCCAATATGGTCAGGGAGGGAAGGGAAAGGATCCTGGGTGGGTGGTGGGTGTATGATCATTTGTCTATTGCCTCCATTGGAAGTGCCATAACCTGGTGGTATCCTTGGAAGTTCATCCCAAGAGGGAGAAAGAAATGGCGAAAACGTAACAAGAGCGCTTCGAGGATGGGACTAATAATCACACCTACTTTGCGAAGCTGCAAGATAAAATGAGGGGGGAAACCACGAGTAGGGTATGACGGCCACGACGGCAGAGCGGGAAGGTCCTCTGATGGAAGAAAGACGAAGAAGGAGAAGAAGGAGGGGTGAAGAAGGGCAGGCAGGGTGCCATGAAGGGAACGAGAAACACTCGGAATACCTTCCCCGGAGTGCATCCCCCCTCATTTACTCGAGCTTTGGTGCTCTTCACACCGAGCTTTTACTTTTATACAGAGCGGGGGCGGCGATGATGCTGTGCTCGGTCTTGTCTGTTGCGCACGAATCGGTTTAGTCATAGGTATAAAGGACGAAGGTGTTTCTCTTTTGCCTTGGTGTCTGGCTAAAAAGTTCCAAGGGTATCTATCTATCTACTTAGCTTATGAAGTTCACGATGGAATCTGCTTCATCTTTGAGATGTGGGTTTGCAAAGCATAAAGTACGGGGTGAGACCTGGGTTGCTCCTTGTGAGACGGGTTCCAGATGTTTGATGTTTGATGTTGTCTTCCTTTGTCTGATGTGGTGGAAGGAGGTCGTACAGTGTACACACAGTGTGAAAACTGTACGCCGCGTCTCCATCCCTCACTCTCCTCACTCAACGCGTCTCCCTAGGCCCATCAGTGAGATGCCCGAACGCCCACCAACAAGTGACATCACATTCGCGTTCAGGCTCCGCGATGGAAGACAAAGTGTCGCCCGATGTTTTCGCCCAGGAAGATTACCAGGTACGTACTTCCCGTGCTGCATCCCGTGCCGCCATCCCCCCGACAAGAGAGGATGTGGACAGGCCTTTGAAAAAAAAAAAAAAAAAAGAAAAAAAAAAGTGAAGTGAGCCTCGCTGATCTATCACAGGTCGCCTACATATTTGACCCGGAGCAAGACGGTGCGCATGGGCGGCCGTCCAAGAAGCGCAGAGTGGGAAAGGGATCCGGGAAGAAGGGTAAATCGGTCGACGAGGCGCCCATGTTCGTGCCGTTGCTCAATGGGGCGGAGGGGGAACAGTTCGTGAGACTGCGACAGAGGAGGTTCGAGGAGTCGTGGGGCTTGGTGGATGATAGGATTCAGGTACGTTCCTGTGGTGTGTGAGGACAGATGGTTCTCTTCCCGTGATTCTCGGTCGGATCGGGCGTGAGAAGGAAGGCTGAAATGTCAGTCAAGACTATTCTCAGGGAGTCGAATTCAGCTACATTGGAGGATGTAGCTCGCTTCGTGGCATCTTCGAAGACAGACTGGTGGGGAGACCCCCCCTTTTTTTTTTCTCCGCCCCCTTCTTTCAACCTCTCTTCTTTGTCTACTTGTGGCCTTGTGTGGACTTGAAAAAAAAAATGTGCTATTGGAAAGCTGTGGACAGGACATCGGGGTGACTAACTAACATGGTTCGGGAACAGCATTGACCAGATTCCTTCGGCCTTCATCATTACCGGCCCGAACATTGCGTCTCAGGATCTACTGTTTGAGCAGTTCTCGGAGTCGTTGCAGCAGAGCGCTGCCAGCAAGTTTGTGAGATTGAAGTCCCCCGAGGTGGTGACGCTCAAAGCTGCGCTGAAGAAGACGATTCGTGATGCCATGGCGGATGTGGGGGACACGGACAAGCACGATTTGCAGATAGAGAGCGCGCAGGATGTGAGTTGATTCATCTAGAGTTCTAAAGAGAAGATGCGGAAGATGTGAAAAGAATCCTGGGGTAGAATTATGTCTTTGTGTACGGGGGAAAGAAAAAGAGTAATATACTAATGTGCTTGTTCGAACAGGGTCGTCGCTATCTCGATTACGATCTAGAGGCCTTGGAGGCGTACGTTAAGCCCCTCAAGTGCGAACATGTATTTGTGGCTTTTCAAGATAGCGAGGGCTTCGAAAGCAGCTTGCTGTCTGATCTGATTACTCTCTTCCAGTGAGTTGAGAACCCTGGATCCCATTGATGGACCAAACTCACTTCTGACCTTCTTCTCCCCCGTAGCTCTTGGCGGCCGCGCATTCCATTCACTCTTTTGTTTGGTATTGCCACGTCGGTGGAGCTCCTGCAAGCACGCTTGTTGAAGTCGGCTTGCCGTCTGATCTATGGCGGGCAGTTTGACGGCGTCCAGACAGCTAGCATATTGGAATCAGTGTTCAAGGGGGCCGTTGCTGCTGCTGATGTGCCACTTCGCCTTGGTGCTCCTCTCCTACAAAGTATGTTGGATAGACAGCATGAGCAAGTAGCGGGCATTCAGTCCTTTATCAGTTCGTTAAAGGTCAGTTCTTGATGCAAATATCAAGTCTACGTTTTTTCTTCTTCTTCTTTTTTTCCCCGACACTAACAGGTCCGCATCGCAGTATGCGTACATGTGCCACTTTTTTGCAAATCCATTGAGTGTTCTGTGCTCTTCGGATAATACCACCGAAACCTTGCATCAAGAGCATATGGAGGCAGTGCGCAATCTGCCGTCTTTTCGACAAACCGTGGAACGCGAAGTGGACAACAGTACGCAATCCTCGTTGCAAAATGCCAAATCCTTGATCGAGGATGATGCGTATCTTCTTGCCCAAGTCAACAAGGGCTGCAGCAATCGACATTCGTGGGAAGATCAGTTCCTTCGGTCTCTTCTCATATTGCAAGCAGCTGGTGTACAACGAGGTTCATTTTCCAGAGCATACGTCGACAGCATGGCAGATGGGGCTCAGTTGTCCTCGGAGCGTTCAGGTCTGGCGCAGTTTGTGCGTCGCATGGATGCAGACGCTCTGTGTACGCTCCTGCGCCGCGTAATTGGCATCTTTGAAGTCGGGGATTCACTTCTCAATCTGGGCGAGGCTGCGGGCCAGAGAGATGCAAACCTGGTCGAGTCGCTTCGGTCAAACCTCGAGGAGCTTGAACAACTCAAGACGAAAGCCGACGAGGCTGGCATCGCTTTGAGAAGCAAATACAGCGGCCACGGCAAAGTCATGCGAACCACAGTCGTTGCTCAGAAAGTCCAGCTCAGTCAAGACTCGGCGGCCCTCCGAGAGGAAGACAAGAGGCTGACGGAAATCGTTGACGAGCTCACGTCGCTACTGTCCACGCACTACCCGGACACCCGACCCGACGCTGTGCTGTTTTCAGAATGCTGGCTCTACGAGTCAAAGTCACCTTCACGGGAAGTATTCGTGCCTCGGCCAAGAATCGCGTTTGAGCGAAGTCTGGGCCGCCCCCACGACTATCTCAATTGCGCATGCTGCAAGCCAGACAATGACGGGCTGCAAGCAACGCTGCCTGCTACGTCCATTCTATACCAGCTGTACCTTGAAACGGGCAGCTTGATCAATGTTGCCGACTTGTGGTCAGCCTTTCACGCACTTGTCAGTCATGAGGAAGGTGACGAACGCAAGGCACTGGTCATGTTCTACCGCGGGCTTGCGGAAATGCGAGCTCTAGGCTTCGTGAAGAGCAGCAAGAAGAAAGTTGACCACATAGCCAAGGTGAAATGGCTTTAGCACCTTCCTTGCACATACATGACTTGTTGGGCCGTCCCTCATCAAAAGATAGTCAGCGACATTAACATGAATCTAATTAATTGCCTTGTCTTGCACTCCGTAGTGCATTCATTAGTGTCCCGAAGACAGAGCGCGACTGTGGAGGCGGCATTGGTAAACCATGTTGAACATGTCTCGGCTCTTGCTTTCTTCGCCAACGAGCGAGAGAAGATCATCAAAAGAGTCTTATTATGTGATAAGGCAATACAATTTGTCTCCCTTGTCGTAGCCCCACGCAATTCAACTTGTCAAGACACTTGTTCTCGGCAACCGCACGCATTCGTATGTAGTCCGTAACTTGAATTACTGCGGAACAAATTGTTTCGTCAACGGGTTTCCGATTTGCCAAAGGCATGGCATTGTATCTGGTGGGCTCGCGGGGATCCAGTATCGATAAGAGGCCGCCAGGGAGGGGGGGAGGGGGGGGGAAAACCAACGTGTGAGTGAGCAAATGAATGAATGATAGGAAACAAACGTCGGGTTTTCGCTGTTGGGGGTTCCCGTGGCGATCTTCGTCCGTGCGACAAGATTCGTCCATATCATGATGATTATTATTCATCGTCCTTTTCCTCTGACGGCCTGGCGTGTGCGAGCGTGCACGCGCGGTGTGAGAAAGCAAAGTGTGTGTGATGGAAGGTTTGAGACATTTTGGGCGCAGATGGTGAAATTTGAAGTAACTAAAAAAAGAAGCGCACTGGGAAGACGGGTTCTAGGATCTGGCGACTTGTACAAGCATTAAGCATTGAATGAGATGAGTTGTTGTGTGAGGGAGAGACATTGAGGATCGATGGACCCACAAGAACAAGTCCGTCCGCCCGGCATCCGTCGTCTTTCTGGGCTGTCAGCTACTAGGCAGGCAAGCCGAGTCAGCAGAGATGAGCGAGACAAGCATGGCATGTGAGGACGTGGACATGTCGAATCGTGGAGCTGATGATTTGTTAGACGTGTGGGTGCACTCCGTGTCGATGCGAGCGGAGGACAAGCCCGAATGAGGCACAATGTCTTGGAAAAAGATGGCGACCACGTTTGGGGCTGTTTGCAGTGTTGGGCTGGGTGCTTTCTCATTGAGAGACTGATTTCAGAGACGATTCCTTGCTCGATGGTGAATGGGCGGCAAGCTTGCCGCTGCCGCTGCCGCTGCCGTTGGTTTGTGGGCGTGGAAGTGAGATGCCGTACATAATTTAATAAATCTGGAGTCTGGGGTTGCATATGTATGCGATTCGCGAATTGTGCAAGGCGTTCCATTTCGTTAGTCTGCGGTGAATGCGCGCAGGGGCATACGGCATACATTGTACTAGTCGGTACTCCGTAGACTGGCCCCGATGCTTCGTTCAGCCGACAGCGTCGAACTGAACTGATACGATACAGAGCAGATGACGTGACATGCATGAGCTGCAACCACTTGAAGCTTGCTTACCGCCTACCGCCTACCGCCTACCGCCTACCGCTTACCGCTTACCGCTTACCGCTGGGCTTATTATGGGCTTGTCGCTTGCCATGGATGCGATGCTTGGACGTTGGCGTGGTTTCTGTTTCTGTGCTTGTCTCTGATTGCTGGCCAGTCGCTCTTCTGCGTTCGCCGCTGACTCCTTGTCCCATGGCCCAGGCCCCACCCTTCACACCCCGCCCGTCGTCTTCGGGGGAGCAAGAACGACCGAGGGACACCAAACCTGTCGGACACATCATGTTTGCTAATGCCATCTTGCCATGTTGCCATTTTCCCAACAAGCGGACGCATTGTCTTCGTCTCCGTGCTCCAGCGAACCACACGTTGTCCGACCCCCATATCGGGCTTTCATGTCTCACTACTCTGCGTCCGTCGCATACATACATACATACATACATACATACATACATACAACAAACCACGAGACGATTAATTTGCCTTCTTTTTCTTCTATGCACGTAGTCTCGATCTCGACTCCATCGTCCACTTTGCATGGCATGATGCTATAGAGGAACTTGGCTAGGATCACCCGCCTTCGTTCGGTCGCCCACCATGCCACCCTCTCTCTGTTGGTTCGCTCCCACGCACGCGCACACAGCTATAGCATGATCCCAGTCTGCAAGGGAACAATGGCCAAGACCTCCCCTCGTGGTTCTTGACGGGCCCTATCAAAGCATGATGTTGATGATGATGTTGATGATGATGATGATGACGATGGGTTTCCAGAATCAACATCGGTGCCGTCCCCACTTGCGATCCTCGACTTCCGACTTGCTGTACCCGCCACCCCAGCAAGCGAGACAAAAAGGTTCGCGCCATGCCTATACCAGCACCATTATCCCGACGGCTGGCTTTATTGTTCGATGCCCACTCAGAGTGCCCGCTAACGAACTGCTATCACAGCCGTCTCCCGTCTGCCTCTCACCTCTGTGGCCATGTACGGAGGGCCCTGTCGGCATGTCTTTGTGTGTTGGCCGCTTCCGCTTGCGCCCCCCCCCACTTGCCAAATCCTAGCTCACACATCACTCGGACGGAAAGACATTGACACTACCTCGGTACAAGGGCCAGGGAACGCTTCTCACTCCCAATGATTAGGACCAACAAGATTCAGCGCACAGCGTGGTTGAGACCACCAACTAGGTGGAGCACAGGAACCCCCCCCCTTTCGCCATCCTGATGGCCATGGGGTGTTATGGGCTGTCTGAAATCAAGGACTGGTGTTTTTCCTAATCGACTTCAATTGGCGCCGCAGGGTGCCGCCTAAAGGGGCCATATGACGGCTCTCATGGTCGGTGAGTAGAAAATACAAGAGGGCTGGGATGTCTTCAACTTGCATGCAACAAAGGCTTGCGAAGCAGCTACTGTTACTCCATACATCATCTGCATCATTCCTTCTTAACCACCCTTGCTCCCCTCTTCGTTCTTGCCTGGCTTTTTGCACCCGCTCCATTGCTCCTGTCTGCCTCTTACCTCTCCATTAGTAAGTAGCCTTGCCTGACGTCCGGATTCGTCAAAGAAAACAGACAGACAAGTCAACTTGGGGAATATCTGTGATCTGCGCCAAACGTCCTCCATTTCCGTCATTTCAGAAAAAAAAGTTTCACAGCTGAGGATCCGGGTTGTGATAGTCTGCTGTCAAGGTTTCTCTGAGACGAGCGAAAACGGGCTGTTAAGGCGGTGCCGCATACCAATCCATACACGGATCCGGCAACCCACCACCACCGCATTCCAAACTTGCCCGTCACCACCAAAAGCATCACAAAACCCGCAGTCTTGATTCATTTGACATCGCCGTGTTCGATTTCGGACAAATACTCAAAGTTTTTTCCCATTCCGACAAACTGACTCTGGTGCGTTTTCTTTTCAAAGCGCAGCGGGAAGGGCAAGTGGAGGAAGTACATATATACTCGATCACAGTTCCCTGAAGTCATTCCACTGCCTGTCAAGAGCAAAAGCGAACGCAAAGGAGGCTTCTACTACCCATTCCTCTTTCACATAACCTTTTCTGGACAAGAAAATCTCCAACAACAAACGCCGGCTCAATTTTTCAAAATGATGCACCGCGAGATGGTCCCCTCTCAACAGCCTCAGTGCGACACGTTTATCCAACGCCGCCTAAAACACAGTCCAGGTCTAGCATATAAACTGCATCAGATGGCCCTGCCCTTATCACCTCTAGTTCAGCTCACGACCGGTGCTGTGCATCCTGACTTCCCTCGAACAGTGCTTCAGTTTTGGCTTCTTACAGACGCACAACTGGAGGGACTTGCCCATTTTTACCACCAAAAGTCACCATCCCCTTGGACGTCGCAATACCCATGTCCCGTTGTATGGCGGTCAGATGTATCTCTTGAGGAAAAGCGTCGCAGAATGGGCAAGTTCATTGGCTTGAGAGGATGTGATTCCCAATCATGGCTCAAGTCGGAGGATGAAATCGCGGCGGAAGCCAGACTGGCTAGCATGGTCGCTCATCAAGAAGATATGTGGAGGAGGAAGCTGAATCCTTGGTGAACAATTATTATCCACAAAGGACGAACGAAACTACCAAAGGCAGAACATATGGGTTGGGTCAAACCGACTCATGCGCCGCGAAAGAAGACACCGGCAGCAATGCCACATGCCACGACGAGCGTCGCGCCACAATGCCGCCTCACGTTCACGACCACGAAACAATCTTCATTTTCACCACCATGTACATAGTATCTACACCATCAGCGATTGCGCAGCAATATTTGAGGTTTTTGTTCCTTTCCCCTGGTTTCTGGGAAGGCAATCCTTTTGGGCCTCTACGTAGGTTTGGGGGACTTGCTCCATTCGAGGCTCAAGGAATGGAGTTTTGATATCGGCGAAGATGATTTGACATTCAGAGATCGATCGCATTGCTATTCAGTGCTAGCAATGGAAACGAAATACTTCATGCTTGCATATCTTCATCCCCTGTAGTTGTCGCGTGGTACATGTGTCGGAACTGAGCGTTCGCGGGAGAGTGCGGCCATACCAGCACAAACTCCGAGGTCAATTGCGTTGTCTTGGCTTGAACCCAAGCATCAGGCATGCACAACTAGAAACAAGCGTAGGACCACAATAAACACGCTTATTCACTACCAACAGAGTCCTGAATAATAAGCCCGCCATTACGCCGTCCTTTGTGAAATCCCAACAGCGCAGCTTATATCGTCCGTAATGTGTAAGAGCCACTGAAACTTTTCATTATGAGGTCAAGGGAGTTTGAAAAATTCCCGTCAGGGCCCTTGGCTTGGCCCCCCACCTTTCTTACATATAAATTGTCCCGTGTATGCATGACTTTAGGGTATCGAGGAATCGAGGACAATCTACCCGGCTCGTTCGGTCACGAGGGGATCCAATGACGGCGGTCAGTCCGTGTCTTCAGAATTGCTTATTTCTTGCCCTTTTTGCCTTTGCTCTTGGAAGGGGTGTCAACAAGTACGGCATCTTCCTCACTAGCCCCCCCCTTGACCGTATCGTCAAGTTCTTTCATGAATTCTGATGAGATCTGACCACGTCGCTTTTCCCACCATTGCTTCTCGGCATCCTTCTGGGCCTCAATTTCGCTTAGTCGCTCTCGGAGTTTCGTGTTGGCGGCAATTTCGTGAGCAGATTGGAAGATAGTAGGACCCCAATTCGGTGCAAGAGCGTTTGCCTTTATATGAGGTTAGTTCTCTGTTCTCACTCGATTACGCCCGGGACGGAAGACATACCTCCGTGACAACATCTCGCAGCTCTTCCTCCATCTCTTTCTCGGCCCGCTGGAATCTCTGCCACAAATCGTCACCCACGCTGCCCCTCAGTAGTAGTGAGCTGCAAGCCTGCTTGGCGGACTTGATTTGTATCAAGCGATCAATGTCCTCGACTGCGCGCCGTAGGAGTGCTGCTTTGAAAACGCTCTCGGGGACTCTGGGTGATTTCTCCTTGCCGTCTTCGGGGTCCATGTGCAGTAGGGAAAGATAGACGTTGCGTTGGAGATTTGGGCCGAACCAAGGGGCGAGGTTGGCGCTCTCGGCTATTGCATAGGTAAATCAGTCAGAACGAATTCCACAGTAGCATTCTTGTGTTGAAAGATAATCAATCGATTGAGCATGACATACCGGCCTTTCTCTTTCGGTAGATTGTGGAGAAAGTCATCAATGCTCCGCCAAGGACCAAGAGGTAGGCAAAGGGAAGGGCAAGGCCCTTCCAATCGATATCGAACATTGTGGCGAGGATGGATCAAATAAAGATTTCGACTTGCCGATTGCGAATCCTTTGCGTGGACTGGAACACGGCGTCTTGCGCTGTTGTGCGTGGCGAGGAAGACGGAAAAGAGCGAGGGGCAAGAAAAGGTTCCCAACGACGTTCGCACAATGACTGTATTATTTTGACGAACGGTTGGAGACACGATCTGGCCAGATAGCAGATTAGGTTGGCGCCAAGCCCAGCCAGCACCAGAGCGCCTTGTTGGCGCGTGTCGGCAAGGCGTCCACTTATGTACTTGCGTGCACGGCTTTTGTGGGCGGCCCGATGTTTCTCCCGATTTATTATTGTAGAGCTGCAGGCAGGCACCTCCAGCAAGTCATGGGCAAACGCAAGCTCCGGCCCCACCTCTTTGTCGTCAACGTCGATGAGCTTCCACGCCGCCAATCCATCCACATCACATCATTCTGGAACTACAACATCTGCTTGTTGACCGTAATTCCTTCTTTCTTTTGAGCGGTGAAATAGCTCCACTGCCGATTGAGCTACTATACTCGTATGCTGACGGCAGTTTCATCATCGAGCAGCTTCGGTTTATACGAAGCACGGCACTGATCTGGCAACAGGAAATCCCACCACCATCATCGTGCACCGATCATCAACATTAGCAACTGAACACTGTTTACTTGACCGCCATGCTGCTCCGGCTTCGTGGGCCGGATGGCATGATTCGCTTGACGGTAGAGCAATCAACGACCTTTGGTGAGCTGGGTGATCAGGTAAATCTTCCCTGTTTGCCACGGCTTTCTGGTTAGTTACTTATGAGATGATGGTAGCTGTTACCACAACTCCCAAACACTGTCGATCCTAAGACTATCACATTCTCAAATTCGCCCAACGGAGGTGACGCCAAAGTACTTGTCGAAATCAACAAGTTCAAGGTTGGACAAATCGGCCTCAAGTCAGTACAAGCTTTGCTTCGCACGAGTTTTCGCCGTCTAATCATGAAGCTAACTCGGAACCTTAGGCATGGCGACTTGATATTCATAGACTACAAGCATACGAACGCGGCCGATGGATCGACCAACGGCGACGAATCGTCCAAAATCACATCCGCGAGGCTGAATGGCAAGCCAGTGTTACCAACCGAGGATGTCCCTATCAACCCCAGACCTGAGAGGATTTCCAAGCCCTGGGAGGTGGTACGACAATCCGCTCTCGACGATCGACTAGATAAACTCGATGGGAAGATTCCCAGACCCCGCGATAAGATGTGTCGTCATGGTCCAAAGGGCATGTGTGATTACTGCCAGCCTCTTGATCCATTCGATGCTGCCTATCTAGCCGAGAAGAAAATTAAGTACCAGTCTTTCCACTCGCATTTAAGAAAAATCAACGCGTCTACAAACAAACCTGAGCTTGGTAGCTCTTATATTCCGCCGCTTGTCGAACCATTTTACCGAGTGAAACGGGATTGTCCTACTGGCCACCCTGCGTGGCCGGAGGGCGTATGCACGAAATGTCAACCCAGTGCCATCACACTGAATCCGCAACAGTTTCGCATGGTTGATCATGTGGAGTTTGCATCACCGTCAATCATCGACAACTTCATTGACGCTTGGCGAAAGACTGGGTCCCAGCGCATTGGATTTCTCTATGGACAATACTCCGAATACACCGAGGTTCCGTTGGGCATCAAGGCCGTTGTCGAGGCCATCTACGAGCCACCTCAAATAGACGAGTTGGACGGCATCACCCTGAATGCCTGGGAGAACCAGAGGGACGTGGAGCACGTCGCCCGATCTTGCGGTCTAGAGCCTGTGGGTGTTATATGGACCGACTTGTTGGACGCTAGTCGTGGCGACGGCTCGGTAATCTGCAAGCGTCATGCTGATTCTTACTTTCTGTCATCTCTGGAGATTTGTTTCTCTTCCAGATTACAAGCACAGTACCCCAAGGCCTCAAAATGGAGCGATACTGGTCGATTTGGGTCAAATTTCGTGACTTGCATCATCACAGGTAATCAGGAAGGCGAAATCGGAATTTCATCCTATCAAATGTCGAACGAAGCGGTGGAGATGGTGCGAGCTGACATTGTTGAGCCATCGGCGGATCCCACGGTGATGCTGGTTCGAGATGAGGAGGAAGACGATGGATCTGTCAGCCGAACACGATATATACCAGAGATTTTTTACCGCAAAAAAAACGAATACGGCGCCAATGTTCAAGAAAACGCCAAGCCATCTTTCCCCGTTGAATACCTCTTCGTCACCTTGACCGACGGATTTCCTACTGAGACGAAACCGATCTTTACCAAGCCAGGGTTCCCTATCGAAAACCGAGAATATATTGGAGAGAGCCAAGAGCACTCTGCTCTTGCCAAGGCACTGAAGCCAGCTCCTGGCCAGAGCCCTGGCGGAGATGGGCAAGAAGTCTCCAACTTTCATCTGTTATGTTTCCTCCACCAGATGGGTATCCTGTCTAAGGTTTGTGTGGCCCCTTATTCATCTCTCTGTCGTGTGCTTGCCCCCCCCCCCCTCTCACCCTTTTTTAATCCACTAATATGTGTTTCTATTTGAATAGGATGAGGAAGCATTGCTGTGTCGAGTCGCGAGCCAACACGACCTCGCCGACTCGTTCCAGCTCCGTTCAACGGAAGGTTGGCAGACTCTACAAGCCATCCTTCAATCGACTGGTGAGCGACTCCCCAAGCGTCCGCGAGATTGCGATGACGCCACCACTGCTACAGACTCTTCTGCCTATGATTTTTCATCGCCCTATTTGAGGGCTCGCGACCCGGGTGAGCCACTTACTAAACGTTTTGCTGCCTTCAGGCTGAATGAGCGACGAACGCCGACTTAAACAGGGCTGATGTTGATTATGAGGAATTGTGGCATGGCGTGGGGGCTATCTATTGCGGGACAATGGCGAAACTTGTACATACCTCTTTTAGAACTTGGGCGGGACGAAGAAGGCATGTGATACAATGTGTGGCGGCATTTGTGACTGCTCAAATTAGAGGCCATTGAAGAAGGAATGGGTACAATTCATTGCATTTCTTGGCTTCAAATGAAGATGACCAACGTTGATGTATCTGGCATTCTGCTACTTCTTGTTGAATTTTGATGGTGAACAATAAGCTCGGCTGTACCATGCTGGAAGGACAACCACTAAAATTACATGTCTTGAGAAGACGACTTGAATGCTGCGGCTCACAAACCAGCAGTGTGTATGATGAATTCAGGGCAAAATTTTGTACTTCTTTCCCAAACCTATCCAGACTCCAAACATCTACAAAACGGTATTAGAAAGAAACAACTTGGGCTGGGGACACCTAGGGCTATATATTATTATGCACTCTTGGCCGCGCCTCCACCCCCAGGTTCCC
Source organism: Epichloe coenophiala (assembly GCA_018801565.1). Classification (NCBI taxonomy): domain Eukaryota; kingdom Fungi; phylum Ascomycota; class Sordariomycetes; order Hypocreales; family Clavicipitaceae; genus Epichloe; species Epichloe coenophiala. The sequence goes on from JAFEMN010000008.1 coordinate 251,551, forward strand.
ATGTCGTCTCCTCGGCTCCCTACAATACAGACACATCGCGCCATTCTCCCAAAACGATGTGAGCTCTGAGCGTTTTCTCATCGCAGCTTTGACGATAAAAATGATGTACCCAAACGTATGTACCCAAACGTATGGAGTGTCGGGATACATTGGGGCATATTTGCATATATTGCATTTCTCTTCAAGTTTTTCATGGTGTAGTGTGGAGAGACATGGAAGCATGCGCATATATAGCTTATATTGGCAGAGAAGGACGTGCTGCTCTTCTGCCCCGACCCCCCATCTTAATTTTTTTTTTGGCGGGTGTTCATTTACAGAGGCTTGCCATCGATGAAGTCGGACCACCGGCGAACTTCAGGCGGGATACCTTCCTTGCGAGGAAGCTTCTCGCTCATGCATCGAGCGAAGAGAATGGCCGTCTGGCAATGACAACGTTAGTCGCAAAAGTTGAAGGGGCTTCTACCAAATCTTACCTGAGGTTCCATGAAGAGAGGGACGCCAAAGTCGACGGCATTTCGACGCATGACGTAGTCGACATCCAGGATGGTTTTACCGCAAGCGAGGGCCAAGTTGAAGCATCCGCGGATATCATACTTCTTGAATACTTCTCGGAGGGCGCGTTTGTCTTCCTTGGGGAATTCAATTACCTCGACAGAGACGTTACCCTTGGCCGTGGACTCGATGAACTCCTTGACATCATGACCAGCGGCGTACAACTTGTAACCAAGAGGAGCAACATAGTCAACAACCTGGGTCAACCAGGTCTTGCTGACATCGCCACCAAAGAGAAGGCCTTCGCCGGGTTCTGGCACGCGGAAGTTCATGGTGGACTGGAGCGAGGCCCAGTATGCCTCAACAAGGTCCTTTCCGAAACAGGCAATCTCACCAGTGGAGGCCATCTCAACGCCGAGGAATGGGTCTGCGCCAGCGAGGCGGGTCCAGGAGAACTGGGGGACCTTGGCGGCGAGGTAGTCACGCTTGACAGCCATGAGGTCGGTGGGTTCGGGCACATCCTTTCCAACAAGGGCCTTGGTAGCAACGTCAATGAAGTTGAGGCCAAGGACCTTGCTGACGAAGGGGAATGAGCGAGAAGCTCGGAGATTGCACTCAATGACCTTCAGGGCGGGCTCGCCACCCTCGGGGTCATCATCGGCCTTGATGATTTGCATGTTAAAGGGTCCGGTGATGCTCCAGGCCTTGGCCACCTTCTTAGCAATATCCTTGATACGTTCCATAACGGCGGCATCAAGGTTAGCGGGGGGGAGAACCAGAGTAGCATCGCCAGAGTGGACACCTGCCTGTTCGACGTGCTCGGAGACGGCGTGGACGATGAGTTCGCCCTTGGAGGCGACGGCGTCAACATCGATCTCCTGAGCGCCCTCGATGAACTTCGTGATGACAACAGGGTGGTCAGGGGAGACGTTGCTGGCGGCTTCGAGCTTTTCCTTGAGGTCATCCTGGCTGCGAATGACGGTCATGGCAGCACCAGAGAGAACATAACTGGGACGGACGAGAACGGGATAGCCAACTTCCTCAGCAAACTTTTCAGCATCCTTGACCGAGGTGAGTTCATTCCAAGCAGGTTGATCAACGCCAATGCTGTCCAGAATCTCGGAGAATTTCTGACGGTCCTCGGCCTTATCAATGTCCTTGGGGTCAGTTCCCAGGACTTTCGCCCCACCAGTTTCCTGCAAACGCAAAGCAATATTTTGGGGCAGTTGACCCCCAACAGAAACGACAACACCGGAGGCATTCTCAAGCTCGTATATGTCCATAACACGCTCATAGCTCAACTCCTCAAAATACAGTTTATCAGCAGTGTCGAAATCAGTGCTGAACGTCTCCGGGTTGTACTATATATTTATTAGTTGACACGTTAGTCAGGTGAGATTGAGATGGCTTGGAATAGTCGAGAATTGTGCTGGGGTTACTTTGCAAGGCGTACCAAACATCAACATGGAGGGTACCCCAAAAGTTGCTGTTTAGCAGCACACAGCACACGGGAGCCTCTGCACCAGGACGTGAAAAGGGGAAAAAACAACAGAAAAATATCAGTTGACTTACGTTAATCATGACAGTCTTCTCTCCCATTTTGCCGAGAGCCTGGGTAGCACCAACAGCACACCAATCAAACTCCACAGAGGAGCCGATACGGTAGACACCGCTCCCGAGGATGATCTTGCCGTTGTCCTCAAAGGTTACGTCGTGAGAAGAGCCGTTATAGGTGGTATACAGGTAGTTAGTATCAGCGGGGAACTCGGCGGCCAGGGTATCGATCTTCTTGACCCAAGGACGGATGTTAAAGCTCAACCGGTAGGCGCGGACCTCGTCCTCGGTGCTGTTCACAGCCATGGCGATTTGGTGATCAGAGAAACCCATCTTCTTGGCCTTGAGAACCTGGTCCTTCTTCAGGGCCTTCAGGTCACCGACTGACTGCAGCTCACGGGTGCAGTTGACAATGTTCTGAAGCTTGTACAGGAACCACTTGTCAATCTTGGTCAAGTCATGAATCTTGTCGACGGTGTAGTTCTCGTGGAGCATGGCCTGACCGACGGCGAGCCATCGGCGGTCGGTGGGGTTCTGCAACTCAAAATCCAGATCTTCAAACCTGCCACCCTGGAAGCCAACGAATCGAGGGTCGACCTGACGGATAGCTTTCTGGAAAGACTCCTCGAATGTTCTGCCAATGGCCATGACTTCACCGACCGACTTCATGGCGCTGCCGATGTCGCGCTTGACGTGCTGGAACTTGGACAAATCCCATCGGGGAATCTTGGTGACGATGTAATCGAGAGAGGGTTCGAAGTTGGCCGTGGTAGTCTTGGTAACAGCGTTGGGGAGCTCAGGAAGGCTATGGCCGAGACCAATCTTGGCGGCGGTGTAAGCGAGAGGGTAACCAGTAGCTTTCGAGGCCAGAGCAGACGATCGCGAGAGACGGGCGTTGACCTCGATGACACGGTAGTCCAGGCCATCGGGTTGTAGTGCGTACTGCACGTTGCATTCACCAACGACACCAAGATGGCGCACGATTTTGATAGCAGCAGAGCGGAGCATGTGGTACTCTTCGTCGCTCAAGGTCTGAGAGGGAGCCACGACGATGGAGTCACCAGTGTGGATACCAAGGGGGTCAAAGTTCTCCATGTTGCAAACAGTGATGCAGTTGTTGTTCGCATCGCGCACAACTTCGTATTCGACTTCCTTCCATCCCTTAAGGGACTTCTCGACTAGAATTTGAGGTGACAGAGTAAGCGAGCGGGCGGCCATGTTGCGTAGCTCCTCGTTGTTGGCGAAACCGGAGCCCAGACCTCCCAAAGCATAAGCAGCACGGACGATGATGGGATAGCCGACCTTTTCGGCGGCGTCAAGAGCCTCTTCGACGGTACCAACGGCGATGGATTTGGCGATGGGAATGTCGATTTCCTCGAGAGCCTTGGCAAATAGATCTCGGTCCTCGGAAACTTCCAGGGTTCTGACGCTAGTTCCCAGCACCTTGACGCCGTACTTCTCGAACAAGCCCAAGCGCTGCATCTGAACACCCAAGTTCAGGGCAGTCTGTCCACCAAAGGACAAGAAGATACCGTCGGGCTTCTCTTTCTCAATAACATAGCTGACATACTCAGGGGTGACAGGCAGGTAATAAACCTCGTCGGCGAGGGAGTGGTTGGTTTGGACAGTTGCGATGTTGGGGTTGATGAGTACTGAGGCGACTCCAGCCTCTTTTAGTGCCTTTAGCGCTTGCGAGCCTATAGAGAGTATCTACATGTTAGCATACGTTGGTGTTTTTTTTTTCTTCTTTCTTCTTTTTTTCTTTATTCTTCATCATAGCATCCATCCCGGGAGTCACAGTCACACGTCGAGCGCTGGAACAGACATCTCAGGGTGATCAATAATGGGACATGGGTCGCAAACAAACCTGAATAATCGAACTCGCCAGCCTGGCCAATGGCTAGACCACCACTGCCAATGACAAGCACCTTCTTGACATGAACATTTTGTTTGGGCTTGATGACACCACTGTCGAGATAAGCCTTGGGGTTGGGGGCTGATTCGGCGGCTGAGGCGCTATAAGGCCGAACAATGGAGATTGTACCGATTCTCTTGGGCTGCTGCTTGTTCGAAAGCAGAGCGCGGCTGAATGACCTCAATGAGGCAGTTGTAAGCGTCCTGGGGGGGGTAGTAAAAGCTCGAGGAATGCGACGGCCGTGTCGGAGCAAAGCCGGAGCCCGGCCGGCGAGGGAGGAAGGCATGGTGGGCGGCACTGGAGGGGACTCCCAGGGGAATCAATGCTTCAATGGCACCGACCCTCGAATAGCCTGAATGTGGGTGTGCCAATTGAGCAGGTGGTGATGGTAAAACGAACAAGGACAAGAGGTGGAGGAAAAGGGAGATGGATTGTTGGAAGATGGGATCGGTGTGGGACAAAAAAGTCCGCGAGTGACGAGGGAAAAAAAAAAAAAAAAAAAAAAATTTGATGGATCCCCAGGGGCCCCAGGTCCGGGTCCGGGGGTTGGACGAGTCACCGATAAGATAAGGGTGGGTATCAAATTCATATTGTACGGAGTGCTCCGTACATGTACATACATGTGTACATGTAATGAAAGAAATAATCTCCTTATGTACGGATTACATAGGGGTTATACACCTTGTGGAGTCACGTTTACTAGGGTCTGTATGTATCCAATGAGAAAAAGGTAAACTAGAGATGATCCACAAGGTGTATGACCCCTAATAATTGTAAGGAGATACACCGTGCAACAACAGGCTCATGCTGCAGATGCGCGAACATGCAGCATCTTTCTTTTTGGAATTTGCGGCAGATACGGACATGCAGCAACGAATTTTTCATGACGCAGTAGCAATTAAGCCTCAGAAAGGAGAGGTACTTTTGCACATATTTTTTGTACAGGGATATACTTCTCTTATCTTACATATCATAGAGCAAGAGATATGTAACAAGTCTTTTATTATAGCCCACGTGCTCTTGGATCACACCCTAAATTATTAGGGGTCTACTAAAACACCGCTCCGAATAGCAACGCTCGTAAGAAAATAACTGCTTCCTTATTATTGCGCAAGCAAGGAAATAGCGACGCTCATGTTTGCCGTTAATCCTAGGTATAAAAGTCGTCAACTGCTGAGTTGAACACAATTGCCTTTTTTTGTTCATGGAAGAAGTGTATATATGCATGCCTTTTCTCCCGTAATTTCTTTTGTTCCTACTCAGATTTTATATATTATCTCAGCCCATGCGAGGGAAGTCTTGTCTAACATCATTGATCAAAATGAAATCCCTAGTCACCCTCTGCTTCTTTGCCAGCGCAATTATGGCGCTCGCAACCCCACCTGTTGTTAAGGAATCCAATAATGAGGTTTCTGATGCAACCACCAGGTTCGTCAAACGCGTGAAAACTCTAATTTTCTAGATTCCATCGCTCACATATATAGTTCTCTCATCTCTCATAGTCAAGAGCTAGAAGCCGCACAGCACATATCCCTTGACAAACGCCAGAACATCAGAATCACGTTTCAGATTCCATTTGGTCAGCGGTGGCCGGCCGCTTACCAGGCTCTCCATACCACTCTAAGCTTCGTGATGATTAATCATTGGCAGCATGATGGTTATGATTTTGTCGGATGGCTCTGTGAAGCAATGAGATTTAGTAACCACAATGCCGTTCGCGATGTTACGGTGTTTCTTTATGAAGCTCTTACCCATCGACACATGCAAACCCTTACGGTCCCCGCGCATTCGGCAGTGGATTTCCATATGCCTCACATGGCGGCTTATGCGGGTTTAGAGATCATTGCCTATGTAACTGAGAATTAGCGTCCGCCCTTCTTGGACGAGGTAGTTAGTTGTTTGTCAGGGCTGTTTCTAATTCGATTCATTGTCCTTGTGTGTAGAGCTGTACGGAGTACACGGGAATATGAACAGACTAGTTTCGACGAGGGTTGCCATCAAGTCTGGGAAACCGTTAAACAATGTCGACAGTCTCCCCAAAGTCCCTAGCGACGAATAACTGGACGCGACGCTGGTTCCCTTGATGGAGTGCTTGTCAACCCTGACAAAGGTACAGTTGGCAGTGATGCCTCTGCTTCTGAGCTCCTGCAACAGCCTAGAGGTAACCTTCAACCCGATAAAGGTTCTGGCAGCGCCAAGGGCCGAGGCGGTTTCTCCGGCTTTGGCTACTACAACAGCTGCTCAGGGTGCGGGACTACAGTATGACTGGAAAGCTCAAAGGAAGCAGTCAGACTGAGAACTCGGCGGAAACTTAACTTCAGCGAGAACTTCAGCGGTAGTTGGGGACTGTACGGCATTGGAAAGTCAGAGTTGATGATGAGTTGCTCAACATATGGGATCCCTATGGCCTAATTATAACACTATTGCCAAATCGTCACTTCGCGCAGGAACAGATGCAGCATGTTTCCCTTTCGGCTTCGCCTTTGTTCACTTTGTTCATGCTAAAGCCATGTGACCGACAAGTGATGTCTTTGCCACGTTTCACCTTCAGTTCACTGTTTCCCACTGACCATGGGGCGGATTCAGCCACAGACCACCCAGGCAAAAGAGGCTCTCAAAGCGTCTTTGTATCCTCGCACTTCTTTGCATATCATTCTCTCTGTCTCATCCTTTCTTCCCCTTTTCTCAGCGACGGAATCCAACACGTTACAAAGCTCAAACGAAACGGGACAGCAGCATGTGCAACGCCATTCGCACATACCGTTGCGGCCATTCGTTGAAGACAACAGAGCGCGTCAAATGCGGGCGTCCGCCACCGCGCGAGAGAGATGGCTTCGTTGCGACCACGCCGGATACGTCTTTTGTGAAGGTGCCATGTCCACAGGCCTATTGGTGGCAACAAAACTGGGAGGAGGACGAGGACTGTCCGCAGTGCGATGCCGATGCCTCTGGAAGCACTCAGGCCCGGAATTCCCCTGATCAATCATATGTAGAGTCCCCGATCAATATGAACACTCTGGAAATACGTTACTCGCGTGAAGCCGCCCAGTTCGACGATGTGTCATCGCTGAACAGAGATAATCTGAGTACTTGGATAAATAGCGCAGTTGTGTCCATGGACCTCCGGTCATCAAGGAGTAGCACAGATTTCGCAAGCAGCGTTTGCGAGAAGAAGAGGATGATAGTCGTGCCCTATTCACCAAACGCGTTGCAGGCAGACTTCTCGGTCGGCGATTCAACCCCTAGCATAGTTTCCTGTTCGCTGTCAGCGGTACCCTCGGCTTTGTCACTGGGCCGCGACTATAACATTCGCAAGTCGCCAACGTCACTCAATTCAACCTCGCCAGTACTCAGTCATCATCGACGAATCTTCGCAAAATTCTTGGGATGGAAACAAACAAAGCCCTCGGAGCAACAAGATCCCGAGTCCGAGCCGAAAGGTACATCGCCTGAGAAACAAACAAGAAAGCGCTGGAAGGCAATCTTATCAAGGAACAAGTCCGTCGAGTTAGATAACTCATTCGTTTGTAAGACAGCATGGCAGATAGAGAATCTGAGATAGGGCGAGGAGGATACAAGTTCCAGAGGAGGCAGTCCGGGGTGAAGCTCATTAGCATGGATGGAAAGCAGAGAGGTTTGAATAAGACTCCAGGCTCTGTCACACATGCACGTGAGCATAGAAATGCGGGCGAATTGGTTTTGGACAATGAGAGGACACTGGTTTTGAGATTATGCCAAAAGTCGATGACGAGCGCAGTCGGGGGCTGGCTGGCTGTGCAGACAAATTTTGAGGTCTCTCCTTGTCTAACCACCCAACATTATCATCGTACACTTGCCTTGCTCTGATACTCGCAGGATGTATCGGGAGACCTTGACAATCGTTCAAATGCACGTCGCTGATTGGGAGGCGATATTTACAACTTGAGTAGTTGAATGGGCTAACTATTTTGTGTTTGCTGTCATCGTGGTTTTGTGGCACACTGCTTGCCCACCATGTGCGAATTCCCGTGATGTGACATGTGTGTGTGTGAACAAATTGGCCTTGATGAATGCTGGCCGAACGAAGTGTGATTGTTGCACAGAGGCTACACTTCAAAAGCATCTGTCTCGTACTGAAGCATATATGTGGCCGTTTTTTCCCCATCTTGATTTAGTGATGCGCCCGGTAGGAGATGCGTTCAAAGTGGAATCAGCCCTTATCTAGCTTTGTCATTTTTGGTCGCAGCTCTGAACTTGGCAACTTCTTGCTGCACCCTCTTCTCAACCCGAGCCTGAAGCTCGGGGCGGTAACCTAGTTGGAAGAGGAGCTCGAGCCAGACGAAAAGGGGGGCGAGGAAGATGGCCTGGATGAGATTATCCAGTAAAGCGGGTGCTCGGTGCTCAAAGGCTCCGTGTCCAATAAACTGAGCAATCCATGCTACGACATGAACTCCGAGTGCGACCTGGAAAGTGGTAGTTGAATCCTGGGTCTTGAGGTAATTGGAGTAAGCGGTGCCCGCCAAGCAGAAGGCGGACAGGGCAAAGCCGGCGACAGGCTCAAGGAGTAAGTACAGAGCCGTATACAGCAGGGCAGCAATAGTGCCGAGGTTCAGGTCAAGATAAGGAACAGTGGCCCAGCTTGGAGTCTCAACAAGAGGTCCCGTGTAGGTGGCCTAGGACACGGTCAATAGGGATGAGACGGTACATGATTAGTGGGCGAGTAGGGGTGATTCCTATCGTACCATACAGAAGGCGGAAATTAGAATAGCGGGAACGCATATTATATGAATAATTTTATTGACGGTGTTATGGTGATAGGCACCGTACTGCAAATGTGCCTGTTAGCGTGTGGCCCTGAGAGCGTTCGAGAGCTGGACAGAAGGGGTTCGCTCCCAATGTCATGATACTAACAAAGGTAAGGTGGTGCTCCAGGTCCAGCGACATGGTGGGTAGGCACACGACACAAGGAGAGAGGGAGAAGGGGGAAATGAGATGGCCGCCGGATGATGCGGGACCACGGCCGAACAAGCGGCGAGGCGCGGACGGAGGGAGATGCGCAGGGAGTCGAGTGTGGAAAAAATGAAGCCGACAACGACGCCTCCCAATGACCCGAGTGAGCGAGAGAGCAAGAATGAGGAGGATGGAGAGAGTCAAGGAGAATGGGGAAGCGCGCGACTGCGATGTTGTTGAAGCGATGTGTAAGCGATGTGAAGGATGTGGATGTGATGTGGACAGGTTTGCTGCACGCAAGCCTGGCTCGAAATCCTCGAAATCGTCCATGCCGAATCATGTGCCTGCCTCGTGTCACCTCTGCCTCTGCCCTGTCGGGTCGGAGCCCAGATGGGTCCTTCCTGCCGCTGGCAGTCTGGAGTCTTGGCTGGCTGCCAAGAAAGCGGCAGCTTCTCATTGGTCACTGGTTACGGTAGGATATGAATACAATGGACGAACATTGACCAGCTACATAGCTGGTGTGAAGAACCAAGAATAACAGCAGCTATAGGAAGCTGGTGAGTCGTGACGGGGGCGAGAAATTGCATTACAGTTAGGGAAAAGAAGACCGAGCCATCAATCAAGTGCTAGAAGCAACAAGCTCGACCTTCGTTCTACCTCGCGAAGCAAGCTAGAAAAGCACAAAGGCTGTGTGACGCACAGACCACTTGCCCATCGCCCATGCGGCCATGCCCACATCTTCCTTCACTGGCCGAGATTTCAACCACCTGTGACGGCGTCGCAATTACTTCTTCAGCCTCGCCTTGCAAGTCCTTGCCTCCTCCACCGACTACCCGTACATCTCCCACTGGGGTGTTGGTCGCGCTCGTTCTAGGGGTGTGGAGAGTATCTCAACGCAACTTTATCGACTCTCGGCTCTTCTGCACCCCTCGCCGCCCCGTCGACTGCGGCGCGCCTCCATCATCTGGTCTCGACTGGTCACCATCACCATCACCATCACATCACGACTGAACTTGCCCATCGCGTCGAACCGAGCCCGCGCGGCATACGGCGCCTAAGCCGCTTCCCAATCCGCTTTCCACTAGCCTTCGAACCCATTGACTCTAGCGATTCATAGTCGGGTCGTTCTCGTGGCCCATTACTTTTTGCCCATCATGTTCTTTCTCTACAACATGGAACGAAGGGTGACTCTGCATCCATCCTATTTCGGTCGCAATATGCATGATCTTGTGACGAGCAAGCTTTTGAAAGACGTGGAAGGCACCTGTGCTGGCAGTTACTACATCATCTCCATCATGGACACGTTTGATATATCCGAGGGGCGCATCCTCCCCGGCAACGGCCTAGCAGAATTCACCGTTGGATACCGTGCTGTCGTTTGGCGACCATTCAAGGGCGAGACGGTACGACGGCGGAGGCTGCTGCTCCACAATTTGAATTTGAATCAAGCGTCTAATTCTGAAGCAGGTCGACGCTGTTGTCTACTCCATTAATCCCCAAAGTTTTTTTGCGCAAGCCGGACCTTTGAGGCTGTTCGTTTCTGCACATGTAGGACAGATCCAAAGCTTAAGGGGGTTTTCGGTGTACGCAGAGGGGTGTGAGCTAATATTCAAAGTATAGCTAATACCAAGCGACATCAGATGGGATCCTAATGCCACGCCACCTCAGTTTACGAACAACGAGGACACTGTCATTGAGCCTGGCACACATGTCCGCGTCAAGATTATCGGAACAAGAACGGAGGTCGGAGAGATGTGGGCCATTGGAAGCATTAAAGAAGACTATTTGGGGTACGTAAATGCTGTCATTGTTTCCAATCTAAGCGCCCTGGATTCCTGTTACCGTTCTCTAACCGTTTCAACAGCTGTCTTCAGGATTAACGAGTCACGATATGGAAATATATATTTCCTGGAATATCAATCACCCCCGAGGTGAACCAGAAAAGGGAAAAAGAATCCTTATCTGCATCATGCCAAGCTTTTCGGCATTTGAGGGGGAAAAAATTCAAATAAAAAGGCAGACTCGAGACGATGATGGCAACGCAGGCACGACTGCTCAAGGCCTGGCGAGGTCAATTGCCTACCTGTAACGAATAGACTTGACATTTGGCGCAATTGCCCAGGTGATCGTATATGTCGGGAACAACATGTGCTTATTAGACAGACTCAGGACAGAATGAGGAGAGAGGTGAAAGGACAGAACTGCAACCAAATATAGTACATCTGCTTTTCTGGCGCTTACTATCTCAAGACTTGGTGTTAAGTCCACGTATGGCACCCCGACCGTTGTACAAGAACGCCAACTTCTCAGGGTTATGCGGTTGGGTACTCTCAGAACTGGCCCAGTCCGCATGGCAGGCATGGCAGGCGCCAAGACGTTTGTGAGGTGTCAAGCGGGGTACCATTTCATCAGACACCACACTGCCGAGAGCCGAGAACTTGCCGCCAGTTAATCAATAAAAAACGCAAACTCATCGTTACCCTACGACAAGTGGTTCACTCGGGACTCACTCAGGAGGAGAGATCCACAGACCAGCGACTCCCCCGCAGTCAAGGTGTTGAACCCTTTCCTATCGCATGGATTCGCTGAAAGTCGTCCATGACATATGTACATGCACGCCTTGCTCGGAGCAAGACTTGTGTCATCCCCGACACGTAATTCCAAAAGCAACCCCAACAAGTTTCGATCCCCAAGATCAACACATCTTCGACGAGCAAACATGGAGAGCTGTAATAGATTGAAAGCGGCGTTTGCGCAGAACAAGCAGTCCATGGGAATGTGGCAGATGCTTCCTGGAGCGAATGTGTCCAGATTGCTAGCGAGGTCTGGCGTGGATTGGGTCATGGTGGATTGTGAGCATGGCAACATTGACGGTGAGTTTGGCATGGACTGTTCCAATTTGCTTTACACTCGCTCTTTCGTGCCAAAGATGAAAATGCCACGGCCTCTTTGTTGTATGTTATGTCGAGTAACTAATCTGGACGTGTAGATGGGGCCATGCACGATGCCGTCCCTGCCATTGCTGCTCTGGGTGTGACGCCCCTCGTCAGATTGCCAGATGTGCAGTCCTGGATGGTAAAACGTAATGCCAAAACTTGTCAAGATTTTTCTTCTTTAAATACGATATGGGTATTGACATTCTACACTAGGTGCTTTGGACGCTGGAGCCCACGGGGTAGGTACCATTATCAATCTCCTCACCAAGGAGTACCAAGACCTTGCTGACATGAAATGTTAGGTTCTCGTACCATTGCTCCGCTCCGCTGACCAAGCCCGAGAACTCGTCCAAGCAGCCAAGTTCCCGCCCTGGGGCAAGCGAGGCTTCGGCTCACCCATTGCCCCTGAACGTTTCAACCCTGTGCCCTCTTTTACAGAGTATCTGCAGCAAGCCAACGATGCGCTCCTTACCATGGTGCAGATCGAGACGCAAGAGGCATTGAATGAGGTGGAAGATATCGCTGCCGTAAAGGGAATCGACGTGCTGTTTGTGGGACCGTTTGATCTAGGTACGATGCTGCCATCTTGAAACTCCTTTCACATGACTCTCCACCACCCTCCCATGTACTACAATGTAGGCCCGGAGTGTCCCGGTAACCCAAAACGGCTCACGTCGCTGAACGACTGCGAAAATAGGAAACAATATTGGCCACCCCGTCCTCAACGGTGTCATGTCACCAGAACTCGAAGAAGCCATTGCCAGAATCCTCACAGCATGTCGCAAAGCCGGCAAGAAATGTGGCATATACGCCACGAGCGGCGAGCAGGCCAAGCTCTGTGCCGATCAGGGCTTTGACATGATCAGCGTGTCGGCCGATTACACAGCCTTGGAGTTCGTTTTGAAGCAGCAGTTCAATGCTTCCATGGGAGGCCCTGCTCCTGATAAAAGCGGTTCATACTAACTCGTGCGAAGGAGGAAGCAAGCAGGAAATTGTACGCATGGCGCATGACAACCAACCGAGAAAGAAGCAATTGTCATGATTGGCTTTCCACCTGGTTCATTTTGACCTGAACCTGGTCGACTGTGAAACGATGCATCAGCTTGACTGCTTTGCCTGCAGACGAGACTTGCTCTTCGGCTGCCGAGGACTTGCTAATGTGTATCTAGTTATTTCACCCAATGTTAACGACAGTTTTGATGACAGTTTGATTACTGCTTTCCATCAGAATGCAGTCTACAAGTTTTCGAGGCAAACTAAATGTCGTGATAAGGGGAATCTCTGTTCCTTACCACTGGAATATCAAAATCATACAGCTCCCTCCTTGCATTCGACTCGGGCAAAGCCAAGTTGACTTCCTTGTAGGCAAATGGTCTCTTATCCCATACATCCGACAGCGCACCTTTTGCTTGTGTGCAGAGGTCGCAGTTGTCACGGCTGAAAAGGGTGATGCGACAGGCTTGCAAAAGACGCCGCGAAGCGAACATGGTTGGAGAAGAAGCTTGCTTGCTTGCTTGGCAGACAGACACACGGGAGGTTGTCAAGTCAAGCTTTTGTGTGGTGGAGCAAACCGTTGCGCAAGGGAGGAGACAAAATTACTCCGTATTAAGCGTAGAGCTAGTTCACTCCGACCCCGCATCCGAATAGGAAAGCGGTCAGTCTGGAGCTTCTTCAGCGCTGGCGGCGCCTTTATTTCTAGAACATCCCACCCCACTAACGGAATGGACCCGAAAGGTGCGATTGCGTTTTTGCCTTTTTCCCCCTCCTCCTCTCCCTCGTTTTCTCATCAGTGACTAGTTGTTACGTTCAATCCCTTGACGCGGTGACATATTTGATTATTTGAGAAGTAGCTTATCTGAAAATCGACATCTTGTCGCTTGCACACCTCTGTTCCTCGAGTAAGTTGCGCACGCAGTCATGGCTACGACGCAAAAGTGTGTCCACCAAGGCTGTGACAAAGAGTTCAGCGATCCGACCGAGAGGTGTGAATACCACCCTGGTCCTCCCATTTTCCACGAAGGACAGAAAGGTATCAAGAACAAATGTCTTCCTCGCCTCCCCTTCACAATAATTTCAATTTTCAAGCACTCACCTGCGACCTGTAGGATGGAAATGTTGCAAGCCCCGCGTCCTCACCTTTGACGAATTCATGACCATCCCGCCCTGCACCACGGGCGTACATTCCACCACCGACCTGCCGCCGCCTGTGGAGGAAAAGCCCAAAGAAGACGACTCAACGCTCGCCAGGAAAATCGAAGCATTGAATACCGCTGCCGTGCCGGCCCGAGTGCCCGTGCAACCTGCTCAGTCAGCGCCGACACCCCCTCCACCCGCCCCCTCAACCGAAGACGACGACCCCAGCCTGGAGATCGCCGATGGTTCAACATGCAGACGACGAACATGTGGACAAAAATTCACGAAGGGTGGTTCGCGAGATGACGAGAAGTGCGTTCATCACCCTGGTGTGCCCATCTTTCATGAGGGCAGCAAAGGGTACACGTGCTGCAAGAGGAGGGTATTGGAATTTGAGCAGTTCATGAAGATTGAAGGGTGCAAGACAAAGGACAGACACCTTTTCATTGGAAGCGGGAAGAAGGAAAAGGCAGGTTCTGCAGGAGAGGAGGTTTTGACTACGGTTAGGTACGTAGCTCCCCCTCCCTCTCTCTTCCCCGGAAAAAAAAAAAAGAGACACTCCCCACGAAATTGCTCTAGATTCGGTTGAATGAGCCGCTTACACAAGCATTGCATTGACTAGGCACGATTTTTACCAAACTGCCACGAACGTCATCGCGTCATTCTTTCTCAAGAAAATCAACAAGGAGACGGCCAAAGTGGAGTTCAAAGACAAGCAGATCGTGCTCGATTTAGTCACAACCGATTCTCCACCCAAGCGGTACAGGGCGGAAGTTCCCCTGTACGGGGTCATTGACGCAGCCAAGTCGACGTCCAAGATTCTAGGAACGAAGCTGGAGGTGTCCATGGCAAAAGCAGACGGGGCATCGTGGCCTGTCCTTAGAGGCGACGAGGCTTTGACTGGAGAAATACTGCAGGTTGGACGTGCAGGACGAGCGTAAATAGAATTGGGTTCATGGTGCAAAGGAATAAACAAGAGGCAGGAGTTTCTGGTTGTTGCATGGGTGATGGGGATGTGAGTTACAAGACGGGTCAACAGCTAAAAGGTCAACGGCTACGTGCTCAGCACCGCTGGTCCGAACCGCCGCAACTCATTTTTGCGCAAATGCTGAAAGCGCGGCTGCTGATGACCTTCCGAGCCCGTGGTGCCATGTCAGCCTTCAAGCGGACTAGTAGATGCGGACTAGATAAGCTCGCACAATAATAATAGCTGGGTTGGCGTGTAGCGCCAGTCCTTTCTCGATTTTTCGATTTTTGATTTTCGATTCTCGATTCTGCCACGTAAAACGGGAACGCAACCAGCCCACCAACCGCATTTTACCTCGCCGAAAAACTTGCATCCACATTGCGATGAGTAGAAGTGCGATGTCTGCTGATAAGTATCCGCGAACCCAATTATTCAAGAGGGGCTCGCAAGTGGAATATGAATATGAATAATCCGTATGAATCTGAAATTGAAGGCTGGAAGTGGCGTCGGCCCGCCATGTGGCCATACATATAATACGCCATGGAGTGTTTATCTTACCGGAACCGTGATGGATCCAACATCCTTGCAACCGCTCGATCCTCTTTCTTCTTTTCTTGTCACGAATCAATTCTTGACTGCTTTCGACATACATCTCTGTGCAACGATACGCAGAGTAAGCACCCAATTTGCCTTTCTGCAAGAACCACGAGCACGTCACGAGCATGGCTGTTGAGGTATCCCACGGCCGAGGCGGGGCCGGAAACATCAATGAAGACAAGACCACCTACGTGGATGGCGAAGTCGTTCGCTCTGGGGCTGAGGGAAGTCATGGCGATGGAGCGTACAGCGCCGGGCGAGGAGGTAAAGTACCCGAAACATTGCGACTTGGGATTTGCCCTCCCAGCGTGTGAATGAATGCCTGTGGTGGTCTTATTGATTTTTTTTTTTTTTTTTGCGTCATTGGTTGTGGCCTTTCTTATCAGCCTTGTTGGCGGCGCGGTCGAATACTCCGTGTCACGGAATTGACAACTTCCTGCTTCAGTTTGAACCACGAGCTCAAGCGAGACTCGTCCAGTCACAGACGTCAATCGAGAATCCATGCTTAAAATCAGCGACACTGAAATGGCAAATCGATTCTGACCTACACAGGTGCTGGAAACATTAGTGACGTCGGCCGGTCACCCACACCGCGCAAGGACCAAGACATCGTTCCCGAGGTGGCGTACCGCGCGAGCCAGGACAACCAGGACTACCATACCGGTCGAGGCGGTGCAGGGAACGAGCATGTCGCGCCGTGTCATCGGCAGAAGGCGTCACAGAAGTCAGATGAAGAAACTGGCACGCCAGTGGGGCTGGCGGACAGGCTGAAGAAGAAGCTTTTTGGCATCATCAGGAAATAGCCAGTGACAGTGACCAACGGGATTTCTCGTCTCAAGAGTTGGTCAAGGACGCCGCACATCTCCTTTTGTGCACACTGTTGTACAGTGGGGTGTACATAGTTTTCTCGCAGTATCGCCGTGATATTCTCGTTTTCAGCAAATCCAATCGTTTACCAAACTGGGTGTTTGACGGAAACGGAAACATCAAACAGGCTCGTCATTATGGGCAGCCTTCATGATGACACCGCCTTCAGATTCTGCTGCCTCTTGCAGCTCAGCTAAACAATAATAGCTCGGACCTTGGTGTGTGCACTCCGCACGGGGTATTATTATTACGGCGATTGACCTTTTTGGATGCGCGAGTGAGAGTCTGGCTCCCGCTTTTCTCCTCTGAGCCAATTTTATTTTTATTTTTTTTATTCCGGAGTATGTGTATTATGCATGTACTCCGTACTTCGTAGTGTGCAATTCGGTGGAACCTTCTGGTGTGTCCCGCTCCAACTTATCCTCGCTCTGAAAGGCAATGTTGGGTCTTATATCGAATTTCGATGCAGCTGCACACCATTACTTGGTAGATTTTCTTTTTCAGCCGCATCGTTGTTTCGAGGGACACAACATACTGTGATTCATGAACCACCCCTTTGAAATCCCCGTGCGTTGTGTGATTCAAGTCCCCCACAACGTGGAATGGAACCCCGCCCGCTTAAGTTTCCATGAGCCACGTTATTATGGAGATGTCGTTAATTTGGAGGCCAACTCGAAAACTCGGAGAAAAGCAGGATCCAGCTTGCGATCCATCATTCTGGCTTGTAGCTGTGATATCACTTCTTCGCAGCAGACATTACAGCTTCGTATAAGTGACGAGCGGGTCGATTCGCCATGGCATCCGTATACGTAAGTCCACAAGGACTGGGCCCTTAGCCTCACTCTGCGCTGGGAGGGTCCGCTAAGAGAGGGAAGGACCCGAGATTGAACGGATTGGCCGCTGCTTCGCGTTGGGCTAAATGGCGCCTGTGAGGGAGGTCACGCCTACATCCTCTTTTGGAGACGGGTTTGCAAATCCTTCGATTGGGGGTCAAAGAGGGGAATGAACCTTGTTGGCGGAGTCATCTTGTACATACATAATCCGTACGGATCCGTAGAGCAGAAGCTGTCAGTTCAATCCCATTTTCCTGTATTATGACTCATGAGCATCACACACGACATCGCATACCCATCACCACCACTAGGGAACCTAGTTGGACCAAGGTTCCGTCCGTACTCGAGGTTGACATCTCGGAAAAAAAGAAACTGGACGTCAGTTCGAACGCGCATCATCAGTCATATTGGCGCGCAAAATTCAGGAGCTCATTTCTTGGCCTGTGGCCCAGGCAAGGGCTTTTAGCTACGGAGGACGGAGGACATACCTTTGATACCAGGGAGGACGACTTCAGCCGGATTACGCAAGTGGTCACATTTTCTCACCAATCACGAATCACGAGCCACCGCGGGAGAGCAACTTGGCAGGCGCGAGCCCCATAGCAGCTCCCGACTCTCAGCATGCCACCCCAGACCAGCCAGCTCAACCGTCCCGAGCTTCAAGGTCATCGGCATTGGTCGGGGCTCTCTGTTCTCTCAAAAAGGTCGTTTCGCTCTTTTGCAACTTCCTCATTCGAAGCAGACGATGAACGATCTTCTTCCGACGGCACCATGAGTTCTCACAGCAGCGAGAGCGACTTGAGGCGCTTGGGCGCGCCGCATTACGCTGGCCACGATGCCCGGCCCACTAGCTCCAAGGAACTGCTCGGCTGGTACATTTATGGCTTCGCAGCAGAAGTGTACGTTGTGTGCGGAATTGGTACGTCGGACCCTATTTCTGGTGTCTTTTCGGGCGGCTGAACTTGAGTCTGCTTGAAGGGACTTTGTTTGACGGCGACGGTTTCTGAACAACACGCGCCGTGTTGATGATTGACAAAGCTTACTTTACTACTAGGCTCCTTCATTCCCATCCTCCTGGAAACTTTGGCCAGAGAGAATGGCGTCCTCCTTTCGGATCCGACCAAGCCTTGCGGATCAAGCGATAGCAAAAGTGAAGACGATGGGCAGTGCGTTATTTATGTTGTTGGGATCGAGATCAACACCGCAAGCTTTGCCATGTACACGTTCTCGGTCAGCGTCTTGCTACAAGCCTTACTAGTTGTAAGTATCAGTTGCGCCGCCGACCACGGACACTACAGAAAAAAGCTCCTTCTCTATTTTGCGTGGACCGGGGCCTTGTCGGTCATGGCCTACGTCTTCATCAGCAAGGAGACATATCTCTTGGGTGCTCTGCTCACGATTCTCTCCAATACTTCGTTTGGGGCATCATTTGTCTTGCTGAACTCTTTCTTGCCTTTACTCGTGCGCAACCATCCCGAGGTGTTGAATGCGAGGCGAGGCACGACTCCTGATATGTCAAATACCGCATCAGAATCGCGTGCCCTAGAAGACTCTGTGGCAACGTTGGAAAACGACAGTGCGAATCCTGCTTCACCCCTTCTACCGGGAGAAGATTTCACGGCTGGACTACGTCTACACAAAACACCAACTCATGAAGAAATAACCTCAACGGAGCTGCAACTATCATCTCGAATGTCCGCAAAAGGCATGGGTGTTGGCTACATCGCGGCGCTATTTGTGCAATGTTTAGCAATCGGCGTCCTTGTTTCGATGAAAAACACGACGTGGTCTCAGAGGGTCGTCCTTCTGGTTATTGGTTCCTGGTGGGCTATTTTCACCATACCATCCGCGTTTTTCTTGCGCCCGAGGCCAGGCCCACCACTCGTCAATAGTGGCCGCCAAGGACCCCTTGGTTGGATACCTTATTTGACATATGCTTGGAAGTCCTTGTTTCGCACTGCCCAACAGGCAAGGCGGTTGGCAGACATCATGCTATTCCTGGCTGGCTGGTTTCTGCTTTCTGACGCGATTGCCACAACGTCGTCCACCGCGATCCTCTTTGCCAAAACTCAGCTACACATGCGTCCCTGGGCACTCGGTATGATCAACGTTATCACAACAATAGCAGGAATCATAGGCGCATTCGGCTGGCCGGGGTTATCTCGAGCTCTAGGTTTGAAGGCACACCAGACCATTTTGGTGTGCATTGCGCTGTTCGAGCTCATTCCGCTCTACGGATTGTTGGGCTATCTGCCGTTGGTCAAGAACTGGGGGGTAATTGGTCTTCAACAACCCTGGGAGATGTTCCCTCTCGCCGCCATTTATGGCCTTGTTATGGGCGGGTTGAGTAGCTACTGCCGTTCCTTGTACGGCGAGCTTATCCCTCCAGGATCTGAGGCAGCATTCTACGCTCTGTACGCCATAACAGACAAAGGGTCAAGCGTGTTCGGTCCAACCATTGTGGGTGCCATCATTGATCGGACAGGAAGCATTCGTCCCGCGTTCTGGTTTCTGGGAGCGTTGGTTGGGTTGCCCGCACCGTTGATCTGGTTGATTGATGTAGAGAGGGGTAAAGAGGAGGGAGGGAAACTGGCCGCCAAGATTGCGGGCACCGAAGTTTGCACAACACAAGGCAATGACTTGATGGAATATGATGATTAAAGTCTTGATTCCCAAGCAAGAGGGGGGAACATTATGCAAAGGCGATTCACATGCTGTAATTATAGCGCTGGTGTTTGGTCACTGACAACAACAACAACAACAACAACAACAACAACAACAACAACAAGATACATGTAAGATCATGTTTCTTTGTCTATTGACAGACATGCATTTTGACATTTTGACACTATTGATCAACAATCCAAGATCAAAAGATGAACAGATGAACAGATGAACAGGGCACTTGATACGATGCTGAGGAGGGATTGTATTGTCGAGCAAGTACAACTTTGTCCGCCCACGTCCTCGCTTCTAGCTACCTCTAGTAGGAGGCTCTACTCCGTAGCACTCAGCAGACTCAAAATCCGTAGAGCGTAAGCGTAAGCGTAAGCGTAAAACCCCAGCCACCTCAATCCTCGATAAGCCATCTGTCTGTTTGTTTGGCTTTGCCGCGCCGCGCCGCGCCGCGCCTTGTCAGTCACAGTGGGTTGGTTGGTTGCAGCACCCGATCAGCGCCCTTCGCCCTCCAGTTTCGGTTTCGGCCGTTGAAGTTTATTACCAAGTACTCCGTACTGGTGGCATGAAACTGGTGGCATTATGCACGTTGGCTGGCTGCACCAAACCCGTTGGACTCTTTTGCCAACTCGTCCGCCGGCCGCAGAGTGTGGGCAGCTTTCGCCCAACCACTTGTCGCGAATAGCATCCCGCTTTGCCAACCTCTCTCTCTCTCCCTCACACTCCACACTTCGTGTTCTTACATATCCATTTTTCCCCTCACGACGCGCGACCGTTATCCGTCGAGGCGAGCGCCCAGAGAGCGCATCTTTTCTCGCTTCGTCTCCATCCTGCCGACGTTTCCTTGATACCAAACCCACTCGATACACTCGATATGAGCTCAAAACCTCGAAAGCGGTCCCGTCCTGTGACGGACGAGAACCGCGCCGACTGTCCTTTCACCGTGGCCTTGGTCGCCGCTCCAAGCTCCGAGGAGCGCGATCACATAACGAAGAAAAGGAAGCGCGATGACGAGGAGGACGGTGCGTCTGTCAGCAACGGCAAAAGAGAGCTGGTTCAAATGTCGCCGTTCCAACCCCGGGGCAAATTCAAGTCCAACCAGTCCATGAATCTAGCCTATACTGTTGAGCCACGGAAGCAATGGCTGGAAATGACGCGGTACAACAGCTTTGTCCGTGAGTGCATCACCCGGTGATGGGATTCTTTCGTCGTCTCCATCCCCAGACTTTCCGGTCGCCATCGCCCGCGTGCGCACACACTTGAATTGTTGCTCCTCAGTCTAACACCTCCGACCAGTAAACGGCTACAAGTACAACCATGACGAGTTTGTTCATATCGCAAACGACGATACCATTGAGCTTCAAAAGGCGACCGGCAAAAACGCCGACGGCGCAAGCTTGCTCCAGTCTGCAGACTACTGGGTCGCGAGGATCCTCGAAGTCAGGGCATCGGACGAGCATCATGTGTACGCGCGTATATATTGGATGTACTCCCCAGACGAGCTGCCGGCTGGTACAGTGGATGGAAAGAAGACCATCACCGGCCGTCAGCCGTATCACGGACAGAACGAGCTCATAGCATCTAATCACAGTAAGGCGCGAATCGCGTCCACTCCCAAGGCTGCTTGTGTTTGCGTCTCGGTGCTGATCTGGAATTTACAGTGGACGTGATCAACGTTGTCAGTGTCGCCATGAAGGCAACTGTGCACCATTGGATCGAGTCAGATGATGAGGAGGTACAGGATGCCTTATACTGGAGGCAAGCTTTCAATTGTCGAACTGCTCAGGTCTCCGTAAGTGACGATGGCCCCTTGCCATCCACGTTCCATCCACGCTGACAAGTTGTTTTGCAACAGTCTGTTGAGATGACGTGTAAATGTCAAACCCCTGCAAATCCAGACAAGACCCTGATCGGCTGCACCAATTCGGAGTGCGACACTTGGCTACACTACGAATGTCTTCTGCACGACGTGCTAACACAGGTGTACGAACGACTGGGCAAAGACAAACCACACAAGCCGGACAAGACAGAAGAGTCAGCCATCAAGCTGGAAGAAAACGACACCGAGCTGCCACACCGACCACTGACGCCGAGCGAAAACAAAGACGAAGAGCGCACGCCCTCTGCTATCGTTGTCAAGGGATCTGGGGAGAACGGGGAGCATATTTCGCTGGCCAAGAGATTCGATAGCACGCCCAACTTCAAAGCAACCACACAAACTCCAACACGTAGACCCCGCAGCGCCATGAGTCAAAGGAGTGCCAAGTCGGCATCTACGAGGAAGCGCGGCGGAAAGAAGGCGGCGGGAGAAAAGCCGTACGAGGGGCTGTTCCAGGCAGGCTTAAGGATGAACGAAGGGCCGATGGTTTGGCAGATTGCCGATTTGCGGCCAAACATTCAAGGGGGCGACCGCACATGGACAGAACGAGCGGCTTGTCTGGTTTGCAAACACTTGATTGACTGAGCCCATTCCCGATGCTGTCCCCGGGTGGGTGCTTCGATTGTCTGGTATCGTGCTGCCTGGATTCGAAGAACATCCGGACCTGAGACGCGCACCGACAGCACCATCGACGCTTATTGCGTCGCATTTCTTCACGACATGTTCTTCCGACTCTTAGTTCTTTTTCCTTTTTCTGAAGCAGTATATATTTGGTCCGGGAGCATTACTCATGGCAAATGGTCGGCCGAAAGGAAGCGAGCATTTGCAAGCCAGGGGCAGCTATATTGGCGAGATGCGGAGACAGCCACATGGCGCAGATCCGCCGTCGCCATCGTTCATGAATCGGGTTTTTTGTCTTTTTCTGTTTTTTTTTTCTGGGTCTTTGATTTTTTACGTTTTTCTGCCTCTTTCAGAGTTTCACGTATCGTTCGTGGAGGGTTTGGGGGCGTTGCCGTTACAGTGCTGGATGCATATTTTGAGTGCAGGCAAGGCGTTGAGCTATCGGTTCGGTGGGGCCATCGACTGTCTTTTCTCGAATCTACTTCGCCTGCGGTTGTATTCGATCTGCTATTGCTATGGTCTTGGGTAAATTCCTAGGTAGGTAGTCCTTGGAAGTTATAGAAACTTCTGTGCATATCCATGGAATGTTTCTCTCACGATGCAACTGTTGTCTTGTTCAGCAGCAAGTTATGTACCAACCAAGCTCAAGTGGGGTCATTCGACCCCGCCGCGTCGGACTCCAGAATGGGTCCACCTTTGCATCAACTTGACTTCGCATCGTCACCGGCCATCCTCACCAACGTTCGAAGCCAATCCCCGTCACGATGGCTGACGTAGACCCCTTTGACTCGGCGCTGTACGTAAAACGCAATGTCAATTCCTTCTAGTCCCCGACCTTTTGTCCCCCCCCCCCAAAACCTCCCTTCCTTTCCAAATCTCCACGGAGTCAATCAAACCAATCCAACTAACCCCATTTCGTTGTCCAAAGTGACCTCCTCCGGCGCCTCAACCCCAAACACACAGCCGACCATCTCAACGCCATCATCTCACTCGCTCCCGACCTGACCGAAGACCTTCTCTCCTCTGTCGACCAGCCACTTAGCATTCGGCGGTGCAAGCAGACCGGTCGTGAATATCTACTATGCGACTACAACCGCGACGGCGATAGTTATCGCTCCCCATGGTCGAACGAGTTCGATCCGCCGCTGGACGAGGGCGGCGTAGGCGGCGTGAGTGCTGGCGGAAGTGAAGGGGCGGGCGAGGGGGCTATCCCGAGCGAGAGAGTACGAAAGATGGAGATCAAGGCCAACGATGCGTTTGACATCTACAGAGATCTGTACTACGAGGGCGGTGTCAGCAGTGTTTACTTTTGGAACTTGGATGATGGGTTCGCGGGAGTGGTTCTTCTGAAGAAGTGTCAGTGCCGTTCTTTACCTCTCCCCTTCCTCCCCATCTTTTTTTTTGGGGGGGTCTGTTTTGGACAAAAAGGGCTTTCCTTGCTGCTTCCCTCGTCCCCGAAGAGTGAGAATGATGAAACACACGACGATGCTAACGCCCGCGGCCGAATACAGCGGCTACACCGGGCGGCACCACAGAAGGTGTCTGGGACTCGATCCACGTGTTCGAGGCCATTGAGCGCGGCCGAACCACGCACTACAAGCTCACGTCGACGGTGATATTGTCGCTCGCGACGGCTGACAACAGTCTCGGCGACATGGACCTCAGCGGCAACATGACTCGCCAGGTGGAGCAGGACCTGCCGGTAGATAACGACGACAGCCACATTGCCAATGTAGGCCGTCTGGTCGAGGACATGGAGCTCAAGATGCGGAATCTACTGCAGGAGGTGTACTTTGGCAAGGCCAAGGATGTGGTAGGTGACCTGCGGAGTGTGGGGAGCTTGAGTGACGGGGCGCGGGATCGTGAGACACACCGGGAGCTTATTGGCAGTATGCGGAGCTGATGAGGATGATGATGGCTACGCGCGATTTCGTCGGACTGGGGGACCAGGAGGGCCGATGTTTGCAATCTCGCTCCTTCTAAGAGAAGGACAGCTGGACCACGAGCGTATCGGCACACGAGATAGAGTGCCCTCGACCCGGTACCCACATGCATTTCCATACGAGCTTCATTTGTTATACTGCAATTTTTTTTGTGGTGTCTTGTCATCTCCGGGCGTCAGGCTGAATGTGCACACCCTCGCTTCAGATGGGAAAGTATCGTGACCATCAATGCCGTGAAGTCTAAGCAACGATATCTCAAGTTGGCATCGCCAAGGAACTTGCGCCCCCAGTACCCTGTGCAAGAAGTCTGGAAAGAGGAAATGTCGAAAAAGACACGGGCCCTTTTCTTTACTTTGTCCAATCCCTCCGGCAGTGAATAAGCTGGCATTTCTTTTGTGGACAAGAAGGACTTTCCATCATTGAATTCAACTTGGTAATGATGGCGGTTCAAAAACACTTGAATTCAACCCCCCCCCCCCTAAAAAAAAATTGATGCATCACTAGTAGTGCTTCTATTTATACGAAGAATACGCACGCATGCTTTCATCGGCACATGAATCGACAACGCCTCTACGACCAATCGCTCATACGGCCCCTGGTCCCGGTCCCGGTCCCGGTCCCAGTCCTGGTTCAGGTTCATAGTGAGGTACCCCGAGAGCCTCTTGCAAGTCGAGGCCCCATTGCCGAACCGGCTTGTTCCCATCCCTCAGGTCTCTGTAGAAAGTGCGAAGCGGCTCCGGGAGACGGCCCGCGTCCAGGAGCCCGTCCTCGTCGATGTACAGCTCCACGTACCCGATCATGGCCATGGCGAAGGCACCCATCCACCGGCCCAGATCCCGCGCATACAGGCGCAGAAACGCCTCGAGCAAAACATGGGATCTGGGAACGACAACCGGTGGCTGGCCGGGCTTGAAGACACCTGCTCCGCGACCTGGTCGCCACGGTGGGAGAACAGTCTGGTCGGACGCAAGGACAAAGGGCGAGGGCAGCTCCATGTCGCTCGGCGACGCGAGAGACCCGTCCAGGGGTGGCAAGAACCACAGCGTCTCAGACTGCAGATAGAGACCTACTACTATGTCGGAATTCTCGATATGGAAATGGCGTGATGGTGGCGGTGTCAGTCGTTTGCTGTGGCTGAAGATGCAAACCTCGGTGTCGTGGCATGGTGTGAGGCGCGCGAGCCGACTGAGGACCTTGGCCCCAGCATCTATATCGTGGTCCGGAATGACAAAGTCGATGGACTTTTTCCGGGGCGTCAGTTCTGCATATGTATGGCATCTGCTTTCTTCTCATTCTAGTGGCGACCGAGGACACGTACCGCGACGATGGATGGAACGCCGTGGACGACGAGAAGGTAATGGCCCCAAAGAACGCAGGGGATCTGGGCTGAATTGAGAGCTCGTGCAATGGAAGCAACAAACGATTCGGAAAGCTCCGCCATGCTGCTATTATGTTTACTTGCAAGGCGAGTGAGTGAATCAACCGAACTTCTGCTCTAAACACGCACAGAAGCACCTATATGTACAGGTACAGGTTGGGATCGAGGTTGAGATAGATGCTTGTGAAGAGAGAGAAAGGAATCGTGTGAGATTTGTCGTTTGCTGAGAGCTAGCTAGTAGAGGAGTCTGGTCTGGTCTTGTAGTCCGTATGTTCTTGTATGTACGTGTACGCACATTCAGCCTGGCGCTAATTGGTGGAGGTGGAGATGGAAGGGGCGCTTGCATCGCATCGCTTTCGAAAACTGGTCGTCTTGTTTTTCTTCGGCATTCCCCCATCCACATGACTACACTTGGCAATGTCTAGCCCAACCAGTTTTACGCAAAAAAATGATTGCGTTTGCTGCGTTGACGACAGGATGCTGTCTGCTGGCGCTTCCAGATTTGCAACACGAAGGCAGCCTGTCGATACCATTTTAGTGCCCAATCAATGTTGTAGTTTTCATAATATATTGCGTGCTCACTCCTTTGGTAGTATTCAACTCATGTATAGTGTTTAATACATCGGTACTTAGTTCGTCAATTGTAGATGTAAGGCTTCGCTAAAGAATGCAACAATACGCCGGCAGGAAAACCCAATGGGATACTTGTTTTTCAAAGTTGCCTGCTATCTACTCGCGTTATCGAGACGCTGAGGCTTGTATCCTCCATGACCGTCAATCCAGTCTCACAAGATTTTAATGGCATGCTACAATCTCGAACTGACCCCCCCAAATACATCCGCCCAATCAGTTTTTGTCCATCAAGAAATTATCCCCCGGATCGCGTATCATCAGTAGATCGTTGCTGGATCAGACCCTGACTGTTTTCTCCCCATCATACCCATCAGCTTGAGCAAAGTAGTACCCTCTCTGATTGGCAACCAGCCTCAGTGGTTCATCGCCCTCTTCACGCGCAAGTAAAAAGTCGCAGTTGTAGTGTGTATGTCCGAATGCCCAGACCTTGACTTTGCTACTCTTGAAGCACGCCTCCTCGCGTAGATTCGTCGAGAATCCGCTCACGATCGGGCTCCCGGCGTGCCTGGGATCCATTGAACGAGGATCGTCCGACGGGCTCCAGTGAGAGAGGATGACGATTTCGACATCGGACCTTTCCAGGCCGGCGACCTGCTCATTGAGCCAGGAAAGATCCTGCCGGTGCGCCTTGTTGTGCGCGTCGACATCCCAGTCGCTGATCTGGTAAAAGTCATTGATGCCGGCACTGACGGTCCTTTGACTTTCGGGCGGAATCAAGGAAAATAGGCTGCATCCCAGGATGACAATGTTTGTGTCTGGCAGGCGGAAGTCTGAGCGATTGAGCAGAACGAAGTCGCCTAATGAGGAATCATGGCCGACTTCCTGCGCGAACGCACCAAGAACCTGGACTGCATCTGGCCAGCTGGAGTGGTAGGCCTCGTGGTTCCCGGGCACGAGAAGCACGGCTCGGAACAATTTGAGCTGCCGCTTCAGGAAGCCCAGATAATCATGCTTGTGTGGCACGACATTGCCAATGTCTCCTAGCAGTGCCAGGTACGGCGCTTTTGGGACGATGTCGAATATGTCGTAGGCTTTGGGGGCCTCCAGGTGGAGATCCGAGAGAACCTGGAGCGCCATGACGAAACAAAAACAGATGGATGATAATTGCTCGAACAAGTGCTAATCGCCGGCCCGGGGAAAGTTGTCACCAACTTGCAAGAGCCAACGCGGAAAGGCTGCTCCCTCCACTGCCCAGGTCGGTAAGAGAGAGGGGGTGGAGGAGGGGGTTGTGAAACCACATGCATGTTTGTTGGTGTCGTTGTTTGTACATACGGACTACATGTAATCCGTAATCCGGACATTACGGATTATGACTTGCATAGATTGAAACATGCAGGTCACATTGCTTTCCACGTCAACGTTCCGGAACCGGCGACATCAATGCAACCCCTGAATGATTTTACAATTTACATGTACGTATGTACGTCCGTATGTACGTCCGTATGTACGGAGTATGACAACGGGATTACTTTACAGGGGAAATTTCGCCAATTGGCTGTTTTGTCAAATAATACAGGGGGACGCATCATATTCTCATGCATTAGTCACCGCCAAGACTGTGTCCTGAAACGGCACGACCAAACGAGGCCAATGAGCTTGGCCATCCAGCTCAGCTTCAGGTGGGTGACCTGGGATTGGAGTGGTGAGAGTTGATCTTTGTGTGTGTGTGTGTGTGTGTGTGTGTGTGGGTGGGTGGTGTTTTGGTCTGGCTTCACCTGGGCTCGGATCGTCCGTAGACGAGAATCCAGGTGCTTGGGACGCTGTTGTTGGTTGATTGATGGAAAACGTCGCCCATACATGTATGTATTCCTCATCGTCAGATGTCATTGTCAACCCTTCCCTGTTATGTACATTACACCACAGATGATGTTACAGTGCCGGGTGTTTCAGACGGGTAACGGGACTCCTTCCTTTTCCGGTCCGTCCCAGACGCCTTCATATTAATTAATAAAGCCGCCATGTTAATATGGTGCTCAGCGACGAGTGTTGACATGAACAATGGCGCCCGTCTATTATTATGCGGCTGACAGGGGAAACCCACCGGGCTGAACAACAGCGGCGGTCAGTACATATATTATGGATTATTTTTGTCGGCTATTACGCATGTCACTATTACGGACTACTCCCGTATTTTGTCTTTTTTTTTTTTTTTTGCATTTGGCAGGATGGCCAAGTTCTGCCATGGACCTGCTGCACAGCGATGGATATCGACTCCCTCGGGCCGGGCTCAATATTCCACATTCCATGATTGGCGCTTTGAGATGATTGAAATTACCGGCGGATTACTGATCCGGAATAGTACCGCAACATGTCTGTCTTCTGCCGATGCTGTCCGCGACTACATACGACGGCGGGTTGTTTGGCGCTTTTTTGCACTGATACGGTGGTGACACTGGTGAGGTGTGAGTCTGCGCCTAAGAACTTGGAATACCTGGGACAGAGAATTAAAAATTAAAATGCCAAATGACACGCTGCAATGACTATACGGAGCACTTCGCGGGAAACTCTCTGTGTCGTAAATAATTTGGGGCGTGACTATCAAGCACCCGCTCCTGCGTATTTAGCACCCCTAAATATAGCTAGTGGCTGCTAGCAACTAATACCAGGCTTATAGCAAATTTTTATAGTAAACCTAGTAGTTAGACCTAATATTTTCTATAGTAATTCCCTTCTCTCTATATATATTATTATAATTATAATTATAATTATAATTATAAAATTTTAAAGCTATTTATATAAGCTAAAGTTATTTTATCTCTTATAATTATAGAGTTACTTTATAATTATTAATTTAATACCCTTAAAGCTAGAAGTATACCTTATAGTATAATCCTAAGGCTTATACTATTAAGTCTTATAAGAATATAAGCTTATAAATAATAGGCTACCTATATAGATTAATAATATTAGTATATAAGGGTATTTATATAATTAAGTAGCTAATAAGAAAGTAAGCTTATAACTATAAGCTAATAAATATTACTATATTTATATAGTCTTAGCGTAAAGTTATTTATAAATATAAGAAAGAGATTATTAATGCTTATAATAGTAAGTAGAAACTTACTATAATCCTTAGGAAGCTTTAATATAATAATATTAATAATATATAAGGTATTAATTATTATAATATCTATAACGCTATCTAAAGGTATTAGATAGCTAAGCTATTAGGCTAGTTAGAAGTTAAGTAGCTTTATAACTAACTCTATAATAATAATACTTTTTTCTATTAAGATAAAAGAAGTTATAATAGTTATATTATAAGGCTTTTTATTATACCTCTCTCTAGGCTTAAACTCTTAAAGAAATACCTAAATATTCTTTTCCTTAACTATATATATAAAATAAATTACTTTAACCTTCTATTACTTAATACTTATAGTATTATACTATTAAAAAAGACTTTCTAATTTATAACTTACTTCCTAAGTAGTAAAACTAAAGATAACTATTACTAGGTTATTAATATTATTATAAAGCTTTAAAAAGACTATTTAATCTAGAAGCCTTATATTATTATTATAGACTATAAAATAGCTCTAATTAATACACTAGAAAGGAACCTATATTTTAATAGTATACTATATATTTTATATTAGTAGTATATTAATATAAATATACTAGCTAAGTATAAGTATTTTTTCCTAAAGGCTATATATAATAAAGAGGCTTAGTAAGCTATATAAGCACCTAAATTTATAGCTTTTTTAAAGGCTTAGAAAGCCCTTATATTATATAAATTAGAGGCTAATTTTAAGTAGGAATTAGAGTAATTCTAGTAGCCTAGTAGGTTCCTAGAGCTTACTATTAATTATATTATATAAACCTAGATTAATCTATAGAAGGGAAAGATTATAAAGTGCTTTATTAATTAATATTATTACTTTAGCTATATAGTTACTTCTATTATTAAGTTATTAAATACTATTATAAAGAGAATTCTAATAAGTAATATAGGTAATCTAACCTCTATTTTCTAGTGCTTATAAATATACTAGGTTAATTAATATATAAAGATATAATAGTCTATAAATAAATTTTTTTATAAGATATTAAATCTATTATAGAAACCTATCTATAGTATTATTTATAATAAGGTCTTCTTTATTATATTATAGCTTATAATAAATAAGGAAATAGCACTAGATAAAGACCCTAAAAAAGCCCTTATATTCCCTTATTATCCTTATAAGCTTATTATATTATATAGTATGCTTTACTAGTATTTTCTTTAGTAGTATACTAAGGATAAGGAGCTAATTTAGCTCTATAAGGTTAATAAGCATTAGTACTAATATTATAATAGTTTAAGCCCTAATAGTAATTCTAATAATAATAATAATAATTCCTAGGTAAGACTATTTAATCCTATACTAATATAAGGAAAAGGTAGGCCTTAGGGGGCTCTTAGGTTAAAGAAGAGGAATCCTATTATAGGGACCTTATATAAGCTATTTACTTTTAAATATACCTAGGTAAGAGAGACTAATAAGGCTTATAAGGCTTATAATGCCTTATAACCACTACCCTTAATAGCACTTACTATAATTAGTATAGTTTAAATAGCTTTATATAAGGTTATTAAAGTCCCTAATAATATTAATAATAACCTATATAAGCCTAGTATAGAGTATCCTTAGTTATATAGGCATACACTTAATAGGCTTACTAACTATAACTCTAATAACTCTAATACCTTAATACTAGAGATTTTAGATAATATTAAGGCTAATAATATAGGAATAGTTATATAATAATACACTTTACTATTATAAGATATATTATATATTAATGATTAGCCTATATAAGACTTTTAGGCTTAATTATTATTATAATTATAAGAGAGAGTTATAGTAAAGGCAGCGCTATAGGTAAAGATAATTTAGCTAGGGCAGGGGGTAGTTAGGGAGTGGTTAGACACTTAGTATAGAGCTACTATATAATTTACTATACGCAGCCAGTATTGGTTATCGCAGCCACCTTAGCTATATTTGGGGGTGCTAAATACGCAGGAGCGGGTGCTTGATAGTCACGCCCATAATTTGTCATGGCGTCAAAATGGGGGTCGCTATCCTTACTAGAAGTCACAAGTATGAAAGTTGTCAAAATCCATCGGTGGAATCGAGCATCCACGTTCATGCGACCTATCAACCGGCGCATGGCTGAGACATGGATGACCAATCCCTCATGAAGACTGATCAACAAATCCTTCGCCACAAGCGTTCTCCTAGGATCTGATAGCGGCGAATTTGGAAAGCAACATATTACCTCGAGCCTACTCGAGAATAGGAGTTTGCATGTGTTGGCCGGCTGCAACGTCGGAATTGTGTTTTTGACAAGAATTCCTGCAGTCCGTACTCCGTACTCCG
The DNA here is from genome assembly GCA_018801565.1 of Epichloe coenophiala. NCBI lineage: Eukaryota > Fungi > Ascomycota > Sordariomycetes > Hypocreales > Clavicipitaceae > Epichloe > Epichloe coenophiala. Next base: position 283,276 of record JAFEMN010000008.1, read on the forward strand.
TAATCCGTAGAATCAATCAATCCCAAGCGTGTGATCCACGAGCCGGTGCAAACTTTGCACTGACATTACATAGTATAAATTATATATAAGGGTGTGATCCACGAGCCGGTGCAAAGTTTGCACTAACATTGCATAGTACAAATTATATGTGAATCTATATAGGGCGGCCACTTTATACTATTGTAGCTTACTTCTAAGGCTTTTTTTTACTACCTTTATATAAGGGAACTATTATAATAGTAGCTCTTCCCTTCTATAGCTTTAATATAATAGGAATATTATAATTTACTAGTAAATATTATATAATTTAAATAAACCTTCGCATATTCTTCCGCACCGCTCTAAAGGTCCGGAATTGCCTCTAAAAAACAAACCACACTAATATTCAAATTCCTTACCTTTATTTACCCCCCCCTATAATATTATATTATAATAGAGCTAGAGGCAGGTGTAAGGTTAGGATACTAATAGTAATTAATATAGGAGAAAGAGGGCTAGCATAGAGCTACTACTACCTAAATATAGGAATTAGATAGTTTAATATCTAAAGCAGCGAGAATAACTTAATAATAGATTAGATTTAATTTAAATACTTAGATAACACGAAATTTTACAATAAAATTATAAGCCTTATCCCTAGTAATAAAGTTACCTAGGTATAGTATATTACTAAAGCTATTACTAGATAGGTAGCAGACTATACCTAAGCTAAAGTAAGGATAATAAACTATAATAACCCTCCCGAGCACGAGGTAAAACTGCTTAGTATTTTACAGCCTAATGCCCCATTCTTTTTTCTTCTTCTTGTCTGCCTTACAAATCTTGTTATTTATATTGCCTTTGCTTTTTAGCATTTTTTCCCTCATGGTATAAATGCTATTAATCGTCTCTAGCGAATTGAATTAGAGACAAGTGAGGATGAGTTGTGTTTGGTTTGCCTCGGAGCTTTGAAGCACAAGTGGTAAGCTGCAAGATAGAAGAGATATAGAGAGATGGAAAAAACACGGTCGCAGAGGAAGGGGGAATCGCGTCAATTTATGCTGTGAGCAAAACTCGAACGAATTTGAGTTTGACTGCGGTCGCGAATTATGACTGTATCTTGCGCTAACGCAGCCACAAAGTTTATCGCAAACTTTGCTCTAACCTTACAGCCCCCTGTATTTTATGACCTTAGAGCTTATTTATTACTATGGCTATAATAATTCGGTTGTTAATTGTTTTACTAGCTAGGTATTGCTAGTAATAATTGTGTGTTATAATGAATTAGATGCATTGGCTATAACTAATGATGCCAAAAAAATTATAAAAATCAATAAACTATAATAATAGTAATATTTATACTACTAAATAAGCCCTTAAAGAGGCTATTAAAGAAGAAGCTAAGGAGAGTAATACCCTAACCTAGGCTAGTATTACCGCTAGCTTAGCCCCTAAATAACTAAATACCTTACCTCCCCCCCTTTAAATCCCTAGTAAGTAAGACTAGAAGGTACTTATTAAAGGGAATACTATCTAGGAATTACTCTAGTCTAGGAGCATAGAAAATATAGTAATAGTAGTTAATAGAGCTATAGGCTAAGCTATAGTAATAGTAGCTAGGAGACTCCCTAGTAAAGACACTATTATTATCTTTAAAGGAAATACTACCTAATATAAATAAGACTAAAAATAGATTACTAATATATTTAGACTAGAAGTAACCCTTTATTAATATATACTTAGTATTATTATTAAGGGGTTTCTAACTAAATATACTTTTATTAAAAACTTAGTAGTAGAAATTAGAAAAGCTAATAAGATAAATATAGTTAAGGTAATAGTAAGGTAACCCTAGGGTAAAGGTACTTAAAGGATTACCCTAATACTAGGCCTAGCTAAAGTTAAAGATACTAATAAGATATACTATAATAATATAGTCTTTAAAGTAAAGCTATTCTAAACTAAACTATATAATAAGACTTTATAGCCTTAATAATATTATAACTATTTCTAAATAAGCTATATTACTAAGTTCTATAAGGTAGCTCTAAGGTATAGTAAGTATAGTGCTAGCTATTATAAGAATAAGGAATCCTTTTACTTAATAAAAGATAGATAAGTAAAAAAAAACTATATTCTATGCTTTAGACTATACTTAGCCTAGTTAAGAGACTACCTTATTTTAAAAAAGAAGTAAAACACTACTAAAGTAAGATATCTTAAATAACCTTCTTACTTTACTACTTACTTTCTAAGTAAAAGCCTAACCTCTCCCTATAAGAGACCTAGTATAGCCTTAGAACCTATTATTATAGCTACTAGAAAAAGAGAATATTTTATAAATATAGAATATAGTGCTAAATAACTAAGATTAGGAAGCATTAGGTAGTATATAAAGTAACTTAAAGCTAGAATAAAACTAGTTTAAGATAGTAGTAACTAATAACCCCCTTAATTAATATAATAATATTATAAGTCCTTTTCTAGAATATAAATAAGAAGAATAAACTAATATATATAGCACTTTACTACTAGACTAATATAGATATAATTATAATCTAAGAATAGGAATATATAAAAAACCTATAGCCCCTAGCACTAGGCCTAGCCTAGTTCTAACTTATATACTATAATAAATATAATATAGTATATATAAATAAGAAATATAGCATAGGATTATAGTTAGCCTAGGGAGAAACTAACTAGTTACTAGTAAAACTATAAGGAGTTAATATTTACTCCCTTTATTTAAAGGGTTATAGTAGTAACTAGAATATCCCTATTTATATAATTAACTTAGAGAAGCCTTATAACTAAAGTATATTTATTAGTAACTTTAACTAAAAGCACCCCTTCTAGAATAAGCTAGATAGAATAACTAATAAAGTAAATAAACTACTAGAGTTTATAAGCTAGTAAAGGCTTAGACTTATTATACCCTAGGGTAAACCTATAAGATAATATAAAGATAATAGGGATAGTATTATTAACCTAGTGTAAGCTATACTAGATATTAGAGTTTACTATAATAGTATAAAAGACCTTACTAAATCTAACTATATTCTATAGCTAATTAATATCTTAAATAAGTAATAAGAAGCTACCCCCTAAGCCCTTAGATATATATAGGGAGCCCTAAATAGATTATATATAAAGGTAAAGGCTATAATTTAACTCTAACCTAAGAATACGCTAGACCCTTATAATAAAGAAGGAATTAATAATTATATAACCTAGCTTATTATAAACTTATAGTAAATTATAAATAAGGTAGCCCTAAAGAAGCCCTAGGACTACCTAGCCTAGAGGTATAGTAGTTAAGGAGAGTATAAGAGTTAGTTAGTAAAGTAAGGTAAGCTAAGAGATAGTAAAGATATAGGAGAATTAATATAAACTAGTAAGCCTATACTAAGGTAAATAAGGATTAGGAATATATTATTAAAGAAGAAAGGAGAAATATATAGAGAGATACCTTATAAAAGGCTAATATATAGGAGAAAGATAATAAAGTCTAGAGACTAGAAAGATAAGCCTAGCTCTAAAGCTAGGCCTTCTTAGAGCTCCCTAGACTCCCTAAGTTAGAAAGAAGTAAAAATAACCCTAACCTAGCTACTATATATAATAATAAAGCTAGCGTACTAGTATAAAGATTCTTCCCTAAACCTATAGTAAACCTTTTCTATATCCTAGACCTTACTTTCCTAGAACTTAAAAATATATTATTTTTAGATAAAGAATAATTTAGATAAGATAAGATTATAAAAGTCTTATTAAATATAGCTAGTTAGAAAGCACTAGGGAATAATAAACTCCTAGCAGGCCTTATTAAAGCCTATAAAGACCTAGCTAAAGATACTATAGCTTAGCTTCTAAATATAGTCCTAGAAATAGGCTACTTTCTAGCTTACTTCTAAACTATAAGAGTAGTAATAATTAGAAAACTAAGTAAAATAACTAAGGAAATAAGGAGAGCTAATATATAGAGACTTATATTACTACTTAATATAGTTAGAAAAATTATAGAAATAGTAATTATAATATAGCTTATAGCCTTTATTAAGGCTAAAGAACTACTCCCTAAACTATAGATAAGTAATAAGGCAAATAAATTAATAAAGACTATAATAAGAGTCCTTATAGAGTGTATTAGAGAGGCCTAGGGAAGGGGTAGTATTGCCTTACTAGCGTAAATAGATATATTAGTAATATTTAATAGAGTTAGCTACCTATACTTAATATACTTACTTATTAAGATAGGAGTCTTATAATAGCTAATTATAGTAATTTAAAGCTTCCTTATAAATAAAATAAGCTAGCTTAGCTTTAATAAAGAAATCTCTAGACTATTTATAATTAAGGCTAGTACCCTATAAGGCTTATCTCTCTTACTAATTCTTTTCTTACTTTACTTAGTAAAGCTTTATATTTATTTCTAAGCTATACTAGGTATAGTAGCTATAGGATTTATAAATAATATAAATATAGTAATATTTAGTAAAACCACTACCTAAATCTAGAGAAGACTTAAAGCTATATAGAAAATCTATAAAGAATAGGTAAAGTAAGTAAGAGTTAAGTTTAACCTAGCTAAAACTAAACTTATATACTTTAGTAAATCTTATAGACCCCCCTAGACTAGGGTTTAACTTAGTATAAAGAAGATAGTGCTTATAAAGTTATATAGATTCCTTAGAGTATAGGTTAATAAAAAACTTAACTAGAGTGCTTATAAAAATATTCTTAAAGGTAAATTTACCTAGTAATAACTTATACTATCCTTACTAGTAGTATTAGTATAAGGCTATAGCTTTAAGGATACTAGGCTCTTATATATATAAGTAGTCTAACCTATTCTTACCTATAAAGTAAGTGCTTACTATACCCTTACTAAGAAGGGAGGAAAGCTAAGAGAAGTAATAAAAAGCTTTATAGTAAACTAATTAGCCTATCTTTAGATTATTATAAGGGTATTTAAAGCTACTCTTATTATATAACTAGAAGTTAAGACTTATATCCCCCTTATTAATCTATACCTAAATAATATAAAATAAAGGTTTAAGGATAGAATTATAAAGAAGATTTAAACTATAGCTAAGTTAGTAGTAATAGTATTATACTATAGGAGAAGACCCCCCCTAGTAAATAATAAGCTAAATATAGACTTATATAAGGAATAGAAATATTACTAGGAAGACTAGTATAATAAAGAAAGGCTAGCCTAGAGTAAATATATTAGAGAACTAACTAAGGACTACCCCCTTACTTATAACCTAAAGGAAATCTAAAAGTTTTATATAAGGCTAGATAAATATATCTTATTAATAATAATCTAATTATATATAGGGAAGATAGGCCTTAATAAATTCCTATTTTATAGGAATATCCCTAAGGTAGTCTTACCCTTATATAGCTATAGCTAGGTAGTAAAGAACTAATACTATATATTAGTTAACTATAGTAACTATAACTATAAATAGCCCTAATAGAGATAGCCTATAAATATATAGGAAGTAAGGCTAGCCTTAAATAACCCCTTAAAAGCAAGATTCCTAGCTAGATAGTTCCTAGGCATAGGAAGACTTTAATACTACTTATTAGTATAAGAGCTAGCTATTAACTAACTTAGAAAAGCAAAGGATTTAGGCTAATTCTAGAGATAGATAGAAGACTACTTAAATATAGATATAAGTTAGGAGATAAACTAGGTAATATAGGAGCATAAGTAAGTTAAAAGTAAACCTAATACTATAGTTATAATAAAGAATATTTATATCTAGAATAGTTATTAGATTAATTTTAACTAATTTTAACTAAAAACTCTAAGTATTATAAGTCTAACTAGCCTACTACTACCCTTATTTTAAACTAAAAACTAGCTACTATATTACTTCTTTTCTAGAATAGGGATAGTATTCTTTACTACCTTTATATAATTCTTTATAAGGATAGTAGTAAGTAAGAGATAGTTATCTTTACTATATATATATTAAGGCACTAGAGCTAATAGATAAGCTTAGAATACTATTCCTTAGAGAAACTAGCCTAGTCTAGGCTTACTATAAAGGTACTTTGCTTTTTCTTAGCCTAATTACTAGTATAAAGTTTCTTAACCTAGTCTTAGAAGCTATTTAGGACCTAGAATAAAAGATATTAGCACTAGAACTAAGCTACTACTAAGCTAGAATAAAGGCACTTATATCACCCCTAGTAGCTATAGAAGCCTAAGTCTTAACTAATTACTAGTGCTTACTTTACTAGCTAGTTAAGTTTAGCTACTAGGTAAGTTAGCTATAAACCTAAGCTAGAAGAGAGGTAATTATTACCTTATTATATTAATAATTCTGTACCTAATAGTTAAAACATGTATTAGTAGCTACCCTTACCTAGCGAATTAGCCTTGCTACTAAGCTAGAATAGGACTAACTTACTAATAATAATATAGCACTAATACCTAGGCTTTAAAACTAAATAGGACTTATAGGAAATACACTAGATATCTTTTAGATTACTAAGCTAGTGTAAATTAGTAGTAGGATAGGCCTAGAATAAAAGTAAATATAACTTATAGAGAGATCTTTATCCTTAACTTACTTATATTACTTAGTGGTTATAGACTTCTTTAGAAAGCCCTTATACTCTATAGATTCCTAGGCAGGTTAGAGCTAGAAATATAGTAATATTAAAATATTTATAGGTTCTATTAATATTATACTAGGTTTCCTTCTAATCTATAATAAATATTAGTAATTAACCTAAATCTAGCTTAGAATAGCCCTAAATAGTCTAGAAGAAGAAAAGAACCTATAAGAAGTTTAATATAAAAAGAGGAAAAAGACTAGGTCCCTAGGGGGAGGGAAGCTTTCTTTTATACTTAATAAGAGAGGGGGGGGGGGTTAAATTAGATAACTTGCTTAAAAAATAAAGCATAATAGGCTTAATAAATCTAATAATATATAACTAGCCTTAGAATAGGACTATTCTAGTCCTAGGTTAAAGCTACACTCCCCTTATAGTAACTAGGTAAAACTAGGTGCTTATACTTTATTAGACTAATAAGGCAGGGCTAGGCTAGAGTTAGCTAAAAAGTAAAGCTATAGAAGAGTTAGTATAAAAGTAAATAAGAAGTAAATTAATATTATAAACTTATATTTACCTTACTCTAAGCAAAAGCAAAGAGACTTAGGATAGATATACTACTAAGCTAGAATAGGGTCTAGAGGGCCTAGGAATACTTATTTTATATATTTCCCTTTTCCCTTTTTCTTTTCTATAGGATAAGGCTAGTAAAAGCTAGTAATAAACACTTATAATAAGTTACCTATTAAGCAGCGTAGGCCTGCTATAGGGCTAGCGCTAGCCTAAACATAGATATAAGAGGGTTTTTCTCCCTAGGTTAGGGTTTTCCCTTTTAACTTAGTAGTAGGAGTACTAGTAATAGCTATCTATAGAGCTAACTAGCGTAAATAATATATATATAATTTAAATACCTATTATAACTATATCCTAAAGTACCTAATTATAGGTATTTAGGTCTAAACCCTTCTAAATTTATTAGACTAATAATTAAACTCTTTTCTTTCTTAAATTACTTTTTAAAGCTTACTATAAGTAATAGCTTAACAGTAGTAAGATAAGTATTATTTAAGATATTCTTAAAAGCTTTATTCCTATATATATAAGGAAATTCCTATAATATTAATAGTCTTTAAATACTATTAAAAACTAATATAGGTAGCTAAAGGGTATTTAGTATACTTTTTACACTATAGAGAAGAGATTTAGTATAATATATAATAAATAGGATAGGTAGCTTTATATAAGTAAGTAAATTACTAATTATATTTATTAAATATATAGAAGGTTTAGTAAATCTATTATTGATTTTTATAATTTTTTTAGTATCATTAGTTATAGCCAATGTATCTAATTTATTACAACACATAATTATTACTAGCAATACCTAGCTAGTAAAATAATTAATAACTAAATTCTTATAGCTATAGTAATAAATAAGCTCTAAGGTTATAAATATAAGAGGCTATAAGGTTAGAGTAAAGTTTATAATAAACTTTATAGCTATATTAGCATAAGAGTTATAATTTATAACCAATGATACTAAAAAAATTATAAAAATCAATCAATAGTATAAATTAATATAATTCCCCCTTCCTTTATAAATATATTTATTCTATCTCTCTATATCTCTTCTATCTTATCGCTTATTACTTATACTTTAAAGCTCCCCCTCCTAAGCACGAGGTAAAACTGCTTAAATGATTAAAGTTCTATGTTTTTAACATCTTTTCTAAATATCTAGCCTTTTTCTCTAGTTTTTTATTCCCTTTCTTATTCTTACTCTTCTTAAATTCCTTTATATTTTCTTTAGTTTTCTTAAATTCCTTTTAATTAGGATTTTTATTAGCTTTTTAAATAGCCTAAAGATTCTATAGCCTAGTAGTTATTACCCCTAGCTTTTAGTTACCCTTAGCTATACTATTATCTAATTAGTTAGGGGTTAATTAGTTAATTAGTTATATAGAACTTACCTAGTAATTATAATAAGTATAGTATATCTATTAGGTTAGGGGAGCTTTCTTTTATACTCGATAAGAGGGGGGGGGGGATGAATCAGATAACTTGCTTAAAAAACAAAGCACAACAGGATTAATAAATCTAATAATACATGACTAGCTTTAACACGAAGCCGTTCTAGTTCTAGGTTAAAGCTGCCCTCCCCCTATAATAACTAAGTAAAACTAAGTACTTATACTTTATTAGACTAATAAGGTAAAACTAGGCTAGAGCTAGCTAAAAAGTAAGGCTATAAAAGAGTTAGTATAAAAGTAAATAAGAAGTAAATTAATATTATAAACTTAGATTTACTTTACCTTAAGTAAAAGTAAAGAGACTTAAGATAAACTTACTACTATACTAAAATAGGGTTTAGAGAGCTTAGGAATACTTACTTTATATATTTTCCTTTCTCTTTTTTTTCATTTTTTTTCTATAGAATAAGACTAGTATAAGCTAGTAATAAATACTTATAATAAGCTACCTATTAAGTAGCGTAGGCTTACTATAAGGCTAGTGCTAGCTTAAATATAGACATAAAAGGGTTTTTCTTCCTAGTTTAGGGTTTTCCTTTTTAACTTAGTAGCAGGAGTACTAGTAATAGCTATCTATAGAGCTAACTAGCGTAAATAATATAATATATATCTATTAGGTTATATATATCTTATAGAAAGTATTAATTATATTTACTAATTTTAAGTAAAGCAAATTAAATTAGAGATAAGGAAGGATAAGTTATGTTTCGTAGGAGAGTTTAAGTTTACCTTAGAGCTTTAAAGTATAAGTAATAAGCTATAAGATAGAAGAGATATAGAGAGATAAAATAAACATAGTTATAGAGAAAGGGGGAATTATATTAATTTATACTATAAGCAAAACTTAAATAAATTAAGTCTAACTATAGTTATTAATTATAACTATATCTTATGCTAATATAGCTATAAAGTTTATTATAAACTTTGCTCTAACCTTATAGCCCCCTGTATTTATAACCTTAGAGCTTATTTATTACTATAGCTATAAGAATTTGGTTATTACTTGCTTTACTAGCTAGGTATTGCTAGTAATAATTATGTGTTGTAATAAATTAGATGCATTGGCTATAACCAATGATACTAAAAAAATTATAAAAATCAATATCTTTTTTAATAGATTTACTATGCTTTTTAATATACTTTTTTACTTAAAATATAATAATTACCCTAAAGAAATTATTCTTTTATTATATATAAATAAGACTATAACTCTAATAAAAATATATTTATGTATATAAGTATTTTATTATAAAGAAATTATTTTAATTTATATAATAAAGAAATCCCTAGCTATATGGCTATTTAATTATAATTATAAATAATTATTATAATTTTAAGGTTTTTTAACCTAAAGAAAATGTTGGTTACACCAAGGAACGTTGCACTAGTGCAGAGGGGGTTTAATTTAATAAAGTTAATAATAGTTAATATTATCTAAGAGAGAAGAGAAGAGAGAGAAGGAGAGGAATCTAGCTAGGAGAGAAGGTAGGCAAAAAGGGGGAAAAGTAAGTCTTGCAGTGTAAAGCCACTATAAGCAGTATAGGGATGCTTATAATATAACTAATTACATTACGTGTATCCCTTTTATAGACTTACCTTTAGCTATAGCTAGACTAACTATTATCTAAGGGTCTAGAGGAAGCTATACTAGTAGTCTCTCTTTTTCTTTATAGCTAAAGGAGCCTAAAAACATAATAAAAATTAAATTAAAGGAAAGTGTATATAAGTAAATCCCTTTATAAGAATCCATAGCTCTAATTAGCTATTATAGCCTTAGTTAATCTAATTAACCTAGTTACCTTAATCTATACTTACTAACCTATTATCTTAATCCTCCCCTTTGCCTAACCTTATAGGTCTTTTAACCTAGCCTTCCATACGAATTATTAATTCGTTTAAATTAATTAAATTTAAAAGGGCTAAATTTAGTAATGCCTTTGTTATTACATTAGCTAGATTATTACTACTATTAATTTACCTAACCTTATAGATCTCTCTCTTCTTATATAACTATTAGAGGGCTATAATGTTAATTATTAGCTACTTCTCCTTTATTATACCTAGCTTTATAAGGTATTTATATAATAAGAAAGAGTTAGTATAGAGAATTATTAGAATTTAGGGCATCTTTAATTAGTCTATGATTATATAAAGAGTTATAGATATTACGTATATAATATTAGCGCCTTAAACTATGCTATATAGCTTAGATACGAGTGCGCTATAAGTTATATGCTTGCTTTTTGTAAAGCTATATATTATAATATTACCTTTTAAGGTAAAGGTATTATTATCCTTTAATGCTTTATTACTAATTATAATTATATACCTAATTTATAAGCTAAGGTCTTTATTATTAGTAAGGGACTTATTTATAAATATAAAGAGCTTTGCTTCTTTAAGAGTTAAGGGGATATACTATAATCCCTACTACTAATGCTTAATTTACTACTTAAGGCGTTTATTAAGTTATAAGATATTATTAGTAAAGGGTTCTTAATATTATATAGTAATTAATAGGTTATAAGATGCTTTAGGTTAATAGACTATTATAATATAACTCCCCTAGGCTCTTTACTTAATATAATCTTACTCCGCTATTAGCGATTATAGATTGATTTCCTTAATCTTCTAACCTTAGCCCTTTTAGGTTAGGGTTAGCAAGGTATTAGTGTTCTAGGTTAGGATATAGCTATTAAAAATAAGGGGATTTATAGTTATTAGGTGTTGTTTTTCTTTAGCTATAAACTTTGCCTTCTAAAGCTCTCTTTCTTCTTTCTTAAAGAAGTTATTATTACTAAGGCCTAGGGTATTATTTATTTATATTTCTATAATGCTAAAGAGGTTCTTATTATTTAAGGCTATAATTAATAAGTAGGGATTATATGTTAAGGTTGTTATGTTAAGGTTATCTCTATAGTAATAGAAATATATTGCTTACTAATAGGTTCTAGCCTTTATAATTCTATAAAAAGGCTTAATTACCTCTATTACTATACCTTCTAGAAAGAGGTGTATAATCTATTTAGGTAATCTTATAATAATTAGCCTATTTAGGGTTATATGGGATTAAATATAGGCTTGTGTAATATCTTATAACTAAAAGTAAATTCCCTTTTGCTTTAATAATAAAGCAAGGGCTATAATGATCTATTAGCTTAATTACTATATTGTTAGCGACTAGGTTAAGATAGCCTCTTTTCCTCTGTTATTATGCCCTTATATAATAAGGCATAACTTCTTATATAGTAATTTAGTCCCTTTGCCTTTAATCTCTTAAACTATGCGAGAATTAAAGATCCTATAGCCTCTATGCTTAGTAAGATTAAACATTATAAACCTAAACATATTATAAGCTTAGTTAGATTATTTAAAGGGGCTTCCTAGAGTTATAATCTTTCCTTCTTAGTAAAGTTAAAGGGCTAGTTTCTAGTTAGCCTTTTCCTTTACTATAAGGAATCCTATATTTAGCACTTTTCTAGCTATAATCTCTTTAAATAATGCCTTCTCTTAGTCTTTATTAATAAACATAAAGAGCTTTATAAGTCTAATAGCTTTATTAGGATTATAAGCCTAGGCCCTAATAGCCTTTGCTTTTATTGCCTTAAGGCTATTAGCTTCATAGCTTCCTATAAGGGTAGCTTTTACTACCTTAAGATAAGCTATAGGTTCTTTAACTCTATAGCTTCCTATAGGGGTTGCTTTAGTATTATAAGCCTCTTTAAGCTTCTCTATAACCTTATTAATATAGAATTAGACTATAAGGACCTTCCTTAGTCTTCCTTACTTTCTCTTTATTAGTATCTCTTTCTCTTCTTCCCTTACCTTACTGCCCTTTACTAGTAGCTTATCTTCTCTAGTCTCCTTATAGGAGGTATAAGGGGCCTCTAAGCTTAGGTTATATCCCCTAATACACTAAAGGCTTTACTTATTAGCTTTTATATACTATAAGTCCTTATAGTATAGCTTTACTACTATAAAGCAAAACCTAACTAGGCTATAGGGTATCTTAACTATATAGGTCTCCTTATTAGTAGCTAATAGCTTATAAGGGCTATGCTATCTACCTTTTTCTCTCTCTATATATATATTAGCCTATAGTAGTAGCTAATATATTAGTAATATATTAGGGCTATTCTAGGCATTAAGGGTATTATAAACTTACCTCTTAGCTAGGTAGTAATAAACTTTATTAGTTACCTTTTAAATTACCTTAGCTTATTAAATAATAAAGACGCTTAGTAATAACTTATCTATTATCTATAAGTAAGCTTTAAAGACTAGTAGTATAGGCATAAGGCTATCTAGACTTGCTAAGTTATTAATAGCTTTAATAGCTATTTAGAGTTATTATTTAAAAGTAATCTCTTTACTAATTAAGTCTATAATAATATTATAAGCCTAGCAAAGAGGTCTATAGTATCTTTTAACCTTTCTAATACTATTATAAGCTTTAATAGGTATCTTATTAATCTTAATTAATATTAAGTAAGTATAGTGCTTAAATTTAGCTAAAGTAAAGTTATTACTAGTATTATAGATAATCTAATCTAGGAGGCCTAGATACATATCTATCTAGCACTCTCTAATTATATCCTAAATATTATAAGCTTTCTGCTTCTTAGGGTTAAGGAAATAGGCTACTTAGAATAAGGTTACTAAATTAATAATATAAAGGACTAGTTAACTATTAATTTATATAATATTAATAATAATCTTATAGTTAAAGTTATAGTTATCTTTAATTAAGAATTTAAATTAGCTAGGGGCTTTTCTATTTATCTAATAATAATAATAGACTTTTATTAGCTTTTTAATTATATAGTGTTTAATGTTATAACTAGCTTATTAAAGGATCTTTGTAAGGCATTAAATTAAAGAATAACTAAATCTTTAGTAAAGTTAATAAATCTCTTCTTCTAATAGATAGAATATAGTAGTCTCCTTTGCCTTTAATAGCCACTACGGATAGCCCTATCTATATATAATAGGTATAGTGTTATTATCTTAGATTAGTATATTAGTAAGGTTATCTATCTTAACCTTTATAAGATTTATATTAGTAAGGGAAAAGAGAAAAGGTATAGTAGTATTAAGGATATAGAAGTTAATTTAACTAAGCTTTATTAGCATATATATTACACTATATATGGTTACTAATCTAGCGCTAAAGTTAATAACTTCTAGGCTATAGGGTTTAATCTTTAATAATAGTATTAATCTTAATAGGGCTTTAACTTATACTAGGCTAGTAGTTAATTGTCAGGTGCGCGCGTTCGTAGGCGGCCTAATAATCAATTGTAAGGTGCAATGCAGCGAGAGCTAGCATTGATGGATCTTTTGGTCTAGTGGCTTACCTTGCACACCTTCGAGGTTATGACAGCTATAAGGTTAGAGCAAAGTTTGTAATAAACTTTATAGTTACGTTAGCGTAAGAGTTATAATTTGTAACTATAGTTAAACTTAAATTCGTTTAAGTTTTGCTTATAGTATAAATTAACGTAATTCCCCCTTTCTCTATAACTATTTTTTTTCTATCTTTTTATATCTTTTCTATCTTATAGCTTATTACTTATGCTTTAAAGCTCTAAGGCAAACTAAATATAACTTATCCTTACTTATCTCTAATTTAATTTAAATCGCTAGGTAGGTTTTACATTACTAATTAACTAATTAACCCCTAACTAATTAGATAATAGCATAGCTAAGGGTAACTAAAAGCTAGGGGCAATAACCACTAGGCTATAGAACCTTTAGGCTATCTAAAAAGCTAATAAAAATCCTAATTAAAAGGAAATTAAGAAAACTAAAGAAAATATAGAGGAATTTAAGAAAAGTAAGAATAAGAGGGGGAATAAAAGACTAGAGAAAAAGGCTAGATATTTGGAAAAGATGTTAAAAAACATAGAACTTTAATCATTTAAGCAGTTTTACCTCGTGCTTAGGAGGGGATAATTATGTGTTATAATAAATTAGATGCATTGGCTATAACCAATGATACTAAAAAAATTATAAAAAATCAATAGTTAGTCTAGCTATAGCTAAAGGTAAAGCTACTAAAGGAATATATATAATATAATTAGTTATATCGCAGGTAACCCCGCACCGCTTATAGTGGCTTTGCACTGTAAGACTCACTTTTCCCCCTTTTCCCTCCTAGCTAGATTTCTCTCCTTCTCTCTCTTCTTTTCTCTCTTTTAGGAAGCTATTATTATTAACCTTATTAAATTTAACCCTTTTAACGTTAGCACTAGTGCCTAACGTTCCTTCGTGGAACTAACAGAGATATTGTAATAATAATAAGGATAAAAGAGTTTAGAATTATAAGAAAGAGATAGAATATTTATATTTCTAAAGGTATAGGGTCTAGCTTTAGTTAGAGTATATATTATTTATATTTATAAAGGTAAGCTAGGGATAGATAAGGGTAATATATTATATAATTATATAATAGCTAGATAGTGATAAGGGAGTTACCTAAGGTAAAGTTAGGATTTAGTAAGTAATAGTTAAAGTATAAAATAGTAGTTAAGGCAAGGGAGTAAGTAAGGTATAAAAATAGCTAGTAATAAGTATAAAAATAAGGTAAGCTAGTAATTTTAAAGGTAAGGATAGAATAAAGTAAATCTATTTATATAGTAAAGAAGGCTAGAGTAAAGTAAACCTAGGCTAAAAAAATTTTACTATATAATAGAGAAAGCTAGAGTAAGGTAAGCTTACTTTAGAAATTTTTATAGCTTATATAGAGAATCTATAGCCCTATAAGGCACCCTACTTTATAGAATATATTCTTTACTTATACTAGTTTAGGTATTACTATATAAGAGTACTATACTTATTTTTAGCTTACTTTTAATTTAAAAAGAGAAGGGAGAGGTAAGTAAGAGAGTATATTATAAACTTAAGCTATAAGCTTAGGTTATATCTAGCTCTAGAAAGTATATAAACTATATATAGCTAGGTTAGGGCTATATATAACCTATATATAGACTATATATAAGTTACTATAAATCTAGGCGCTATGTAACTATTAGTATAGTTTCTTTCTTCTTCTATAATAATAATATTCTTACTTTAAACGCTTATAAGCAGTAGCCATAAGGCTAGTTCTTAACACCTAGAGATAATTAATAGTATTTATACTATAAGGGAAAAAATACTAAAAAGTAAAGGTAATATAATTAATAAGATTTATAAGGCAGATAAGAAAAAGATAAAAGAATAGGGCATTAGGCTATAAAATACTAGGCAGTTTTACCTCGTGCTTAGGAGAGGATAATTATAGCTATAACATAGCTACTAGTAATTAGGTAAGCTAGGGTAATATAAGTAGCCTACCCTATAGCTATCTTTGACAGCGATTTTCTCTTTAACTAGAGGTTATATAAAAGTTTTATATATAGCAAATTAAAGCTAGAAGATAGGGCTTTCTTTTTATATAGGAATATTTTTTAGACTAAAAATTAGAGTATATAGGTTGCTAGTTTGTATAGTAGTGAGTTAATTTTTTGGATTTTATATATAAATGAATTTTGCGGAAAATTAAAAGTAGCCCTTAAGACCTTATTAGCAGCCTAGATTTACTAACATAGTTAGTAAGTATATAAGAGAAAGAAAATCTTTTTAACCTAGCTAGACCTCTTAATCTAACAGCCGCATTGCCTATATAATGTAACTAAAATCAATTATATTACTCTATTAGTTATTATAAAAGTCATCTAAATTCGAATTTAATAGTGATATTTGCCATAACCTTCCGTTGCGTTACGTTAGTTATTCTAACGTAGTGGTTTTACTAGTCCCTAACCGTAGAGCTACATCTGTACAGCTGTTGCTAGCTAGCAACTAGCTCCCTACATTTCAATACCACTTCTAGACCCACTTTTATTAAACTCTCTCTTTTTCACTTAAAATTATATATCTAAGTAAGAAAGCTATAGATAAGTTACTAATAATTCTAAGGACCCACTTATAGACCCACTTTTAACCCTTTTTTTAACCATATTTTTAGAAAAAGCCTTATAACTAAGTAAGGAAGTTAAGGATAATATATATTGATTTTTATAATTTTTTTAGTATCATTGGTTATAGCCAATGCATTTAATTTATTATAACACATAATTATTACTAGTAATACCTAGCTAGTAAAACAATTAATAACCAAATTCTTATAGCTATAGTAATAAATAAGCTCTAAGGTTATAAATACAAGGGGCTATAAGGTTAGAGTAAAGTTTATAATAAACTTTATAGCTACGTTAGCGTAAGATATAGTTATAATTTGTAACTATAGTTAAACTTAAATTCGTTCAAGTTTTCCTTATTTTACTTATAGCATAAATTAACGCGATTCCCCCTTCCTCTGCGACCGTGTTTGTTCTATCTCTCTCTAAACACAACTTATCCTCACTTGTCTCTAATTTAATTCGCAACGCACTGCACCCATTATAATCGCTAGGTAGGTTCTACATCACTAATTGACTAATTGACCCCTGACTAATCAGATGATAGCATGGCCAAGGGTGACCAAAAGCTAGGGGCAATAACCACTAGGCTACAGAACCTTCAGGCTAAAGGATAATATATATTATTAAGCTTCCTTTTAAAGCTTATTTTTTAATATCTTATATATTAAGGAAAATACATTATATATATATTTTCTATCTATTACTTAATCTTAAAGTTCTTTTCTAGTAGTTTTTCTAGTAGTTTTTCTTATAGTTTTTACTTTTTCTGTGGCTTCCTCCGGACCCTTGGACGATAGTTAGTCCGGCCGTGGCTAAAGGTAAGTCCACAAAAGGGATGCACGTAATGCGATTAGTTATATTATAGGCATCCCTGCATTGCTTATAGTGGCTTTACATTACAAGACTTACTTTTCCCCCTTTTCGCTTACCTTCTCTCTTAGCTAGATTCCTCTCCTTCTTTCTCTTCTTTTCTCTCTTAGATAATATTAACTATTATTAACTTTATTAAATTAAACCCCCTTTACACTAGTATAATATTCCTTAGTATAACTAATACTAATTAGTAGTTAACTATAACTATAGATAAGTTAGGTATTATAAGAAAAGATATTTTTATAAATACTATAGCCCCTTACCCCTTAAGCTAATATATAGGCTATTTAGGCAGAGAGGCATAACTATAGAGTATACTAAAGGAAGATGAACTAGAATCCTAGTAATAAGCTTATTAGACTTCTAAGGGATTAATCTATTAACTCTTAGGCCTTTAGGATATTTAGTTAATTATTATTCTTATTATTTATTATAAGAAAACTAACTAAATAACTAAATCTATAGCTATAAGGTATTTTATTTAAACCTAACATTAAACATAACCCTTAGCTAAGCTAGCTAATCTATATAACCTTACCTTTTTACCTCTTTTCTCCCTTCTTTATAATTATTCACTATAACTATCTTTACTCCTCTATATTCTATATATAGTTAAGTTATTTCTAAGTTTACACTATCTTAAGTTATTTTTAAGTTTACATTATCTTTATTACCTATGTTTTTCCTTCTTCCCTCTTTTTATTATTTTTATTATTTCTTCTAATTATCCTATTTATCCTATTTATTCTAATTATTCTAATTATTCTAATTATTCTAATTATTCTAATTATTCTAATTATTCTATTTATTCTATTTATTCTATTTATTCTATTTATTCTATTTATTCTATTTATTCTATTTATTCTATTTATTCTATTTATTCTATTTATTCTATTTATTCTATTTATTCTATTTATTCTATTTATTCTATTTATTCTATTTATTCTATTTATTCTATTTATTCTATTTATTCTATTTATTCTATTTATTCTATTTATTCTATTTATTCTATTTATTCTATTTATTCTATTTATTCTATTTATTCTATTTATTCTATTTATTCTAATTTATTCTATTTATTCTATTTATTTATTCTATTTATTCTATTTATATTTATTCTATTTATTCTATTTATTTTATTCTATTTATTCTATTTATTTATTCTATTTATTCTATTTATTCTATTTATTCTATTTATTCTATTTATTCTATTTATTCTATTTATTCTATTTATTCTATTTATTCTATTCTATTTATTCTTTATTCTATTTATTCTATTTATTCTATTTATTCTATTTATTCTATTTATTCTATTTATTCTATTTATTCTATTTATTCTATTTATTCTATTTATTCTATTTATTCTATTTATTCTATTTATTCTATTTATTCTATTTACCTATTTATCCTATTCTGTTTATCCTGTTTATTTTGCCCTATTTATCCCGTTTTTCCTGTTTTTCCTGTTTACCCTATTTACTATATTATACCTAATAGAAAAACGCTATCCTATTATTATACTCCTGTTTAGTTTATTCTATTTAATCAGAACTCTAGGCTCTATTATGTTAATTATATTATTTTATTAAAGATAGCGGAATTTAAATCTAGACCTTTAATAAGAGAAAGAGCTAGTAATAGTAAGGCTCTAATAATTACTATTAAAAGACTCTCTAAGAGTAAACTACTACTATATTTATAACTACTTACTAGTAAGCTTATAAGAGATTAGAAAAAGTCTGCTAAGCTAGACCCTAAAACTACTATATAGTCTAAGCTTAATAATTATATTATAGGATTTATTAACCTTAGTAAGCATTAAGGTTAAAGAGATAATAACCTTTAGGAATTATTCTAAGAAAACTTTAAAGGCTAGTCTAAGAATACCTTTAAAAGAGTAAATAAGGATATTATTAAAGAGCTATATAACTCTCTCTAAGATTATAGTATTTCTATTAAATAAGGCCTAGAATATTTAATCCTAGTATTACTTAAGGAAGTACTTTATTAAACCTTAATATCTCTTTAGCTAGAAAAGAGATTAAAATCCTCTAAACTACCTTAAATATAACCCCTATAAGTTACTACCTTAAAGACCTTCCCTAGTATTCCTTACCCTTAAAGGGAATAATTACTATATTCTTTATAAGAACCCCTATAATAATCTTAGTTATACTAAGAGTTTAAACCCTAATAGCTTACTTTCCTTTCTTAATACCTTCCTTCTAGTAAATAGACTATAAAGAAGATTTCTAAGCTTATAAAGATATATAAGGATAGTAATTACTATAGTAGAAAGCTATATAACTTCCTTATACTAAAGCTTATACTCTTTAAGAGTAAATATAACTAGATTAACCTCCCTAGATTATACTTTAGTAAAGTGTTTCCTATTATACTAATAGGAAATACTAAATAATACTTCCTTAACTACCTTTCTAGTAAGAACCTCTCTTATAAAGAGATAATTATAAATATCTATTAATACTTTAAAATAGAAAGTAATTAATAGTTTTACTATTATAAGTAAAGTAGTATAACCCTTAAGAATATTATTATTTAGAACCTTAAAAAGAGTAAGCTTAAATATCTTAAGATCCTATTAACTATATTAAAGAGAGTTTATAAAAAGCTATATCTCTCTAATATAGTAAATATAGAGCTCTATAAGTAAACCTTAAATATAGTCTCTAGTATTCCTAAATATTAGGTAGTAAAGTATATATATATACTAGGCTTTAAGAACCTTACTAGTAATCTCTATAAATTAATTATAATTACAGAGAGTAGTATAAGGAGTACCTTATATTACTAGTAATAAAGTAAAGACCCTTTAGAGGCTATATTTATAGACTAATAATATAGTTAATAAAATTAGAGAGAAAGAGAAGACTATTATAGTAGCTCTAAGCGCCCTAAGTAATGCTTTATTTATAGTAAAAGTAGCTACTAGTTAATAAACCACTCTAATACTAAGTAAAAGAAAGAGAGAGAGAGATAGTAAGCTAGTAAGAGTTATTACTTACTCTCTTTAAAGAAGAAGTTTTAATTATTCCTTACTTTAATTAAAGGCAGTGCTAATACTAAAATAAAGAAACTAAAAGACTAGGAATCCTAGCTTAAGGCCTATACTTAGGCCTAAGATAATAATAATAATAATAATACTAAAGAGAAGCTATTATTAAAGGTATACCTAAGTATTATATAATTCTTCTACTCTAGGCTATAGATAATTAATAATATTAATATTCTTATAATGCTTAAAAATCAGGCCTTTTAATATACCTTACTTAAGTAAGAGCTATACCTTAAAGAGGCTTTTAATAAGGACTATTTAATCTATTATACCTTTAAGGAATACTATTCTAAAGAAGTCTTTAGAGGAATTATACTAGATATAGAAGCTTTAGGTTAATTAATGTCATAACCTCGAAGGTGTGCAAGGTAAGCCACTAGACCAAAAGATCCATCAATGCTAGCTCTCGCTGCATTGCACCTTACAATTGATTATTAGGCCGCCCACGAACGCGCGCACCTGACAATAGCCCCCTGTATTTATAACCTTAGAGCTTATTTATTACTATAGCTATAAGAATTTGGTTATTAATTGTTTTACTAGCTAGGTATTACTAGTAATAATTATGTGTTATAATAAATTAGATGCATTGGCTATAACCAATAATACTAAAAAAATTATAAAAATCAATAACACATAATTATTACTAGCAATACCTAGCTAGTAAAATAATTAATAACCAAATTCTTATAGCTATAGTAATAAATAAGCTCTAAGGTTATAAATATAGGGGGCTATAAGGTTAGAGTAAAGTTTATAATAAACTTTATAGCTACATTAGCGTAAGAGTTATAATTCGCAACTATAGTTAAACTTAAAATCGTTTAAGTTTTGCTCACAGCGTAAATTAACGCGATTCCCCCTTCCTCTGCGACCGTGTTAAAAAACATAGAACTTTAATCATTTAAGCAGTTTTACCTCGTGCTCGGGAGGGGGCTAGACTAACTATTATCTAAGGGTCCGGAGGAAGCTATACTAGTAGTCTCTCTTTTCTTTATAGCTAAAGAAGCCTAAAAATATAATAAAAATTAAATTAAAGGAAAGTATATATAAGTAAATCCCTTTATAGGAATCTATAGCTTTAATTAGCTATTATAGCCTTAGTTATTCTAATTAACCTAGTTACCTTAATCTATACCTACTAACCTACTATCTAAATCCTTCCCTTTGCCTAACCTTATAGGTTTCTTAACCTAGCCTTCTATATAAATTATTAATTAATTTAAATTAATTAAAGTTAAAAGGGCTAAATTTAGTAATACTTTTATTATTATATGAGCTAGATTATTACCACTATTAATCTACCTAACCTTATAGATCTCCCTTCTCTTATATAACTATTAAAGAGCTATAATATTAATTATTAGCCACTTCTCCTTTATTATACCTAGCTTTATAAGGTATTTGTATAAAAAAAAAGTTAGTATAAAGAATTATTAGAATTTAAGGTATCTTTAATTAGTCTATAATTATATAAAGAGTTATAGATATTATATATATAATATTAGCGCCTTAAACCATACTATATAGCTTAGATATAAGTGCGCTATAAGTTATATGCTTGCTTTTTATAGAGCTATATATTGATTTTTATAATTTTTTTAGTATCATTGGTTATAGCCAATGCATCTAATTTATTACAACACATAATTATTACTAGCAATACCTAGCCAGTAAAACAATTAACAACCAAATTCTTATAGCCACAGTAATAAATAAGATAGAGCTATATATTATAATATTACCTTTTAAGGTAAAGGTATTATTATCCTTTAATGTTTTATTACTAATTATGATTCTATACCTAATCTATAAGCTAAGGTCTTTATTATTAGTAAGGGACCTATCTATAAATATAAAGAGCTTTGCTTCTTTAAGAGTTAAGAGGATATACTATAATCCCTACTACTAATGCTTAATTTGCTACTTAAGGCGTTTATTAAGTTATAAGATATTATTAGCAAAGGGTTCTTAGTATTATATAGTAATTAATGGGTTATAAGATGCTTTAGGTTAATAGACTATTATAATATCACTCCCTTAGGCTCTTTACTTAATATAATCTTGCTTTACTATTAATAATTATAGGTTAATTTCCTTAATCTTCTAACTTTAGCCCTTTTAGGTTAGGGTTAGTAAGTTATTAGTGTTCTAGGTTAGGATATAGCTATTAAAAATAAGGGGATTTATAGTTATTAGGCATTATTTTTCTTTTACTATAAACTTTACTTTCTAAAGCTTTCTTTCTTCTTTATTAAAGAAGTTATTATTACTAAGGCCTAGGGTATTATCTATTTATATTCCTATAATACTAAAGAGATTCTTATTATTTATAGCTATAATAAGTAAGCAAGGATTATATATTAAGGTTATTATATTAAGATTATCTTTATAATAATAAAAGTAAGTTACTTACTAGTAGGTTCTTACTTTTATAATCCTATATAAGGGCTTAATTACCTTTATTACTATACCTTTAGGAAATTAATAAGCTATTTACCTTAGTATTCTTATAATAATTAGCCTATTTAGAGTTATTTATAATTAAATATAAGCTTATATAATATCTTATAGCTAAAGGTAAATCCCCCTTTACCTTAATAATAGAATAAGACCTATAATAATCTATTAACTTAATTATTATATTATTAGTAATTAGGTTAATATAGCTTCCTTCCCCTTATTATTATAACCTTATATAATAAGATATAATTTTTTATATAGTAATTTAGTCCTTTTCCCTTTAATCTCTTAGACTATATAAGAATTAAAGATTCTCTAGCCTTTATACTTTATAGGGTTAAATATTATAAACTTAAATATATTATAAGCTTATAGAGTATTAATCTTAGCTTAGTTAGATTATTTAAAGGGGTTATCTAGAGTTATAATCTTTCCCTTTTAGTAAAGTTAAAGGGTAAGCTTCTAGTTAGCTTTTTCTTTTATTATAAGGAATACTATATTTAATATTTCTCTAGTAATAATCTCTTTAATTAATACCTTCTCTTAGTCTTTATTAATAAGTATATAATTTTTTACTTTAATAGCCTTTACTTTTATAGCTTTATTAGCCTTTATAGTTAATATTCTCCCTTTTATACCTTAGTTAAGGTAGAATTAAATAGCAAGGTTCTTCCTTAGCCTTCCTTACTTTCTCTTAACTAAGGGCACTTCCTTCTCTTTTATCTCTCTCTTAATACCCTTTACTAGTAGCTTATTTCCCTAGCCTATCTTTTTCTTTCTCTTAGGTTTTTCTCCTTTATAAGGGGTCTTTAGGGTAGGCTTATTCTCCCTAGGATTTTAAGGCTTTACTTCCTTACCCTTACTATACTATAAGTTCTTATAGTATAGCTTTACTACTATAGAGTAGAATTTCGCTAGGCTATAGGGTATCTTAACTATATAAGTCTTCTTATTAGTAGCTAATAGCTTATAAGGGCTATATTACTAACTTTTTTCTCTTTATACCTATATATTAGCTTATAATAATAGCTAATATATTAGTAATATATCAGGGCTATTCTAGGTACTAAAGGTATTATAAACCTATCTCTTAGCTAGATAGTAATAAACTTTATTAGTTACTTTCTAAATTACCTTAGCCTATTAAATAATAGAAATGCTTAGTAATAACTTATCTATTATTTATAAGTAAGCTTTAAAGACTAGTAATATAAGTATAAGGCTATCTAAACTTACTAAGTTATTAATAGCTTTAATAGCTATTTAGAGTTATTAATTAGGAGTAATCTCTTTACTTATTAAGTTTATAATAATATTATAAGCCTAGTAAAGAGATTTATAGTATTTTTTAACCTTTCTAATACTATTATAGGCTTTAATAAGTATCTTATTAATCTTAATTAATATTAAGTAAGTATAGTACTTAAATTTAGCTAAAGTAAAGTTATTACTAGTATTATAGATAATCTAATCTAGGGGGCCTAGATAGGTATTTATTTAGCACTCTCTAATTATATTCTAAATATTATAAGCTTTCTACTTCTTAGGATTAAGAAATTAGGCTACTTAGAATAAGGTTACTAAATTAATAATATAAAGGACTAGTTAACTATTAATTTATATAATATTAATAATAATCTTATAGTTAAAGTTATAGTTATCTTTAATGAAGAATTTAAATTAGCTAGGGGCTTTTCTATTTATTTAATAATAATAATAGACTTTAGTTAGCTTCTTAATTATATAGTATTTAATATTATAACTTACTTATTAAAGAATCTTTATAAGCTACTAAATTAAAAGGTAACTAAATCTTTAGTAAAGCTAATAAATCTTCCTTTCTAATAAATAAAAAGCAGTGGTTTCTTTTGCCTCTAATAGCTACTAAGGGTAGCCCTATTTATATATAATAGGTATAGTATTATTATTTTAGATTAGTATATTAGTAAGGTTATTTATCTTAACCTTTATAAGATTTATATTAGTAAGGGAAAAGAGAAAAGGTATAGTAGTATTAAGGATATAGAAGTTAATCTAACTAAGCTTTATTAGTATATAAATAATACTATATATAGTTACTAACCTAACACTAAAGTTAATAACTTCTAGGTTATAGGGTTTAATCTTTAGTAATAGTATTAATCTTAATAAGGCTTTAACTTATACTAGGCTAGTAGTTAATTAGCCTAAAGCTCCTATATCTAGTATAATTCCTTTAAAGACTTCTTTAGAATAGTATTCTTTAAAGGTATAATAGATTAAATAATCCTTATTAGAAGCCTCTTTAAGGTATAGCTCTTACTTAAGTAAGGTATATTAAAAGGCCTAATTTTTAAGCATTATAAGGATATTAATATTATCTATTATTTATAAATCTAAGCAAAAGAATTATATAATACTAAGGTATATATTTAATAGTAGCTTCTCTTTAGTATTATTATTATTATTATTTTAAGCCTAAGTATAGGTCTTAAGCTAGGATTCCTAGTCTTCTAGTTTCTTTATCTTAGTATTAATATTACCTTCTAGAGAAGTAAGGAATACTTAGAACTTTCTTTTTATAAGGGGTATATAATAGTTCTTACTAGCTTACTACCTTTTTTTCTCCTTCTAATACTTAGTATTAGTATAGTTTAATAACTAATAGCTACTCTTACTATAAATAAAATATTACTTAGGGTATTTAGAGTTATTATAATAGCCTTCTTTTCCTTAATCTCTTTAATTCTAATAGCTATATTAGTAGTTTATAAATATTATCTCTAATAGGTCTTTTTCTTATTACTAGAGGTATTAAGTACTTCTTATATTACTTTCTATAATTATAATTAATTTATAAAGGTTACTAGTAAGGTTCTTAAAGCCTAGTATATATATACTTAACTATCTAATACTTAGGAATACTAAAGACTATATAGGTTTACTTATAAAGCTTTATATTTACTATATTAAAGAGATATAGTTCTTTATAGACTCTCTTTAGGGTAGTTAATAAGACCTCAAGGCACTTAATTTTGCTTTTTTTAGGATTCTAAGTAATAATATTCTTAAGGGTTATATTACTTTATTTATAATAATAAAACTATTAATTACTTTCTATCTTAAAGTATTAATAAATATTTATAACTATCTTATTATAAAAAAGATTCTTATTAGAAAGGTAGTTAAGAAAGTATTATTTTATATTTTCTATTAGTATAATAAGAAATACTTTACTAAAGTATAATTTAGGGAGGTTAATCTAGTTATATTTACTCTTAAAGAGTATAGGCTTTAGTATAAGGAAGTTATATAGTTTTTTACTATAATAATTACTATTCTTATATATTTTTATAAGCTTAGAGATTTTCTTTATTATTTACTTATTAGAAGAAAGGTATTAGAAAGGAAAGGTAAGTTAGGTATACTATTAAGGCTTAAGCTTCTAGTATAACTAAGATTATTATAAAGATTCTTATAAAGAGTATAATAACTACTCTCTTTAAGGATTAGAGAGGTAAAGGAAAGCCTTTAAGGTAGTAACTTAAGGAAATTATACTTAAGGTAGTTTAGAAGATTATAATTTATTACTTTATAGTATTATTATTATTTCTTAAAGTATATGTTTAAAGGTAGTAAAGATAGAAAGGCTTACTCCTTAGGGAATATTAATACTATTATTCTATAAAAAGCTTTATAGTTTTTTTATAAGTTTACTAGTAGCTCTCTTAAATATATCTTTAGTTTAGCCTTTAAAGTCTTCTTTAAAGTTTTTCTAAAGGTTTTTTTCTTACTAACCTTAATATTTACTAGTATAAATAAACCTTATAATATAATTATTAAGCTTAGGCTATATAGTAGTCTTTAGGTCTAGTTAAGTAAGTTCTTTCTAATCTCTTATAAGTATAAATATATATAGCTATAGTTATCTTAGTAAAATATCTTTTTATATTTTTTTAAGAGCTATTACTAAAGATCCTTAAGATACCTTAGTATTAAGGAAAGTAATATAAGGGGTGCTTCTTATTAATTATTTAATCTTTAATTCTATTCCCTTAGAAAAAAAAGGTTTAGTCTTTACTAATAGTAAATTAACTAAAATAAGGAAAAATAGGATAAAAAACAATTAATATAATAAAGCCTAGAGTTTTAATTAAATAGAATAAACTAAATAAATAAAATAAACTAAATAGGAGTATAATAATAGGATAGTGTTTTTTTATTAAGTATAATATAGTAAATAGGATAAATAGGAAAAAAAAAGATAAATAGGATAAATAGAATAAATAAAATAATACAAAATAATAGAAAAAGAGAAAAGAAAGGAAAAATATAGGTAATAAAGATAATATAGACTTAAAAATAACTTAAGATAGCATAGACTTAGAAATAACTTAAGATAGCATAGACTTAGAAATAACTTAATTATATATAAAATATAGAGAAGTAAAGATAGTTATAGTAAATAATTATAAAGAAAGGAGAAGAGGGGTAGAAAGATAAGGTTATATAGGTTAGCTAGCTTAGCTAAGGGTTATATTTAATATTAGGTTTAAATAAAATACCTTATAGTAATAGATTTAGTTATTTAGTTAGTTTTCTCATAATAGATAATAAGATTAATAATTAACTAAATATCCTAAAGGCCTAAGAGTTAATAAATTAATCCCTTAGAAGTCTAATAAGCCTATAACTAAGATTCTAGTTTATCTTCCTTTAGTATACTTTATAGTTATATCTCTTTACCTAAATAGCCTATTTATTAGCTTAAGAGGTAAGGGGCTATATTATTTATAGAAATATCTTTTCTTATAATACCTAACTTATCTATAGTTATAGTTAATTACTAATTAGTATTAATTCTATAAAGGAATATTAGGCACTAGTGCTAATATTAAAAGAGTTAAATTTAATAAGGTTAATAATAATAGCTTCCTAAGAGAGAGAAGAGAAGAGAGAGAAGGAGAGGAATCTAGCTAGAAGGGAAAAGGGGGAAAAGTAAGTCTTATAGTGCAAAGCCACTATAAGCGGTGCGGGGTTGCCTATAATATAACTAATCGCATTGCGTGCATCCCTTTGGTAGCTCCACCTTTAGCCACAGCCAGACTAACTATTATCCGAGGGTCCGGAGGAAGCCACAATCTCTTTATATATTCTTTTTATTCCTTTCCCTTAAGCCTAAATAACTATTTATCCCTTTTTTTATTTCCCCTTTACTTTTAAAATAGCTAATACTACTATTATCCTAGCCCTTACTAGTACTACCTTACCTTTACTCTCTTTTTCTCCTTCTTCTAGCCTAAGTAAGAGTACTTACCTTAGTAAGTATATCCTTAAAGGTAACTTTAATAATAAAGCCTTTTTTAATAATAAGAAGTATAAGTTCCCTTATAGCCCTTATATAAATAATTGTTATGGACTCGAGCTATAAGCTCGGGTCATATCCGGCTCCGGAAAGTACGCGGGCTATGTGCGGCCAGGTTAGGGCTATACGCGACCCACACACGAACTACACATAAGTTACTATAAATCTAGGCGCTGTGTAACTATTAGTATAGTTCCTTTCTTCTTCTATAAGAATAATATTCTCACTTTAAATACTTATAAGCAATAGCTATAAGGCTAGTTTATTATATATATTATTCTTTACTATAGAAACACATTAACTAGTGAATATACTATTGCTACTTAATAGGATAGACACTAATAAGTTAGTAATATTATAATAGTTACTTAAGTAGCAGGTAAAACAGATTAAGGACTTAACTAATAAGTAAGATATAGCACCTATACTAATTTAGCCTAAGTAAAAGCCCCTTCCTATAGGCCCCCCCTTTAATAGTAATAGGGTTCTATTTATAGCTTAGAAAGGCCTTATAGCCTATAAGTTACTTATAGATAAAGACTTTATTAGTAATAAGCAAGACTAGTAGTATTTTATCTACTAAAACCTATTACCTAAGGTTTAGGCATAGGTTATACCTTTCTTTAAGAAGGGCTATCTACTTAACTATTACCTAGATTAGCTTCTTAAGTACCTAGGGGAGATATTTAATAACCCTTACTAATAGGAAATAGCTATTATAGAACTTAATTAGTTAATATAATAATAGAATAAGCAATTTAGTAACTTCTATATTTATTTTAAATAGAAATTAGCTCTAGCTAGGGGGCTTAATTAGTTAGACTTAGTAAAGTTATCTAAGCTTTATATAGTGCTTAATAAGTAAATAAGGGACTATAGTATAGGTTAGGATATACCCTAGGCTAATTATATAACTATAATAGGCTGCTATTAAAGTATTATACTAGATATTAAGTCTTACTAATTATAGAAAAGACACTAAATATGGAAATATAGTAATTAGGCGCCTAACCTAAATAAGACTAAGGCGTATAAGAAGGATACACTAATAATAGATATCTAATCTATAGGCATAATAGGGACCTAGTAAGGCTCTAGGAAGTCTATAGGATACTAGAAGTTAGGTAATAAGGGGGGTAGCAAATAGGCTAACTAGGTTACCTAGGATGTCCTTAATGTATATTATAATAATAGTAAATATTTATAGTGTAGCTTCTCTAAGCACTTTACTATAGTATACTCCTTATACCTTGCTATTTACCTAAAGAAAAAGTTATCTATAAATATTTATAATATAGAGAATATTATCTTTATTAACTTAGATATTAAGTCTATAGAGTAGTTAGGAAAAAAGTAGCCCTATTATTAAGTTATTTAATAGGGGATAAGGGAGGGAGATATAAAGAGGCTTTATAGTATATAGTTATTACTAATAGGGACTATAAAGAGATCTAGGATAATATAGATTTATTCCCCTTCTTAGTTCTTACTTTAATTAATAAGACTACCTTTATAGATACTTAAGTTAATATAGGCTATAACTACTACGCTACTATAAGTAAATACCTAGTCTAAAAGCTCTAGTTAGAACGCCTCCCTTTTATAACTAAGAGGTTAGTTTATATAGCTATTAGTATAAAATAAGGGGGAAAGAAGAAGTTTAAGAAATAGTTATATATTATATATATAGTCTATTTTTAGCTAGATTTAGATAAATAGGAAACGCTAATTATAGTATATATAATCCTAGGACTAATAAGGTAACTAATCCTTAGTATGCCTTAGATAGGATAGAATAGAATTAACCTAGATATACTATAGTAATAGGTATATATAGGATTAGCAAATAGGTTATATATACAGGCTATAGTTAATAGGAAGGTTAATTAACCTATAGTATCTATTTTAGGTTTAACCTTTATAGGGATAGTATGCTAGGTAAAGAGATAGAAGGAGTATATTTAGCTTTATACTATAAGCCTATAGGAGATTATATCTATCTTATAGATTAATACTACCCTAAAGGCTATAGAGAAGGAACTTCTTGCTTCCTTACTAGAGGCACTATAGAACTTTAGGGACTTATTTTTAGAAAGTAAGGTAAATATCCTACTACTACACTAAGGGAAGTTAGACTACTATATTTACCTTAGGCGTAATACTAATAGAAATAAACCTAAGATACTATAGGCACTATTATATAACATACCTTAGGAGCATTTACTAGAGATCTAGAAGCAGGTAACTAACTTAATAAATAAGGGGTGGATTTAAGCGAGTTTATTATTAGTAATAGCTCTAGTATTATTAGTAAAGAAACCTAGTAGTAGTTAGAGGTTCTATATAGACTATTACGCGCTTAATAAGATTATAGAATAGAACTATTACCCCTTACTACTAATAAAAGAGATATTATACTTATTATTAGAGGTAAGGTAGTTTATAAAGCTAGATATATAATTAGCATTCCACTATATATATATTACTAAAGGTAAGGAACACTAGACTATATTTTAGATAAGATTTAGCTTATTTAAATAGTTAGTATACCCCTTTAGGTTAGTAGGCGCGCTAGTAACTTTCTAAAGATATATTAATAGCACATTAAGCAGTATCCTTAGTAATTATATTACTACTTATCTTAATAATATATTAGTTTACTTAAGCAAATTATATAAGGACTATATATAGAAGGTTTATAGCATGCTATCTAGGTTATAGTAAGCTAGTCTAAACCTAGATATTAAGAAGTGTGTTTTTATAACTAAGGAGGTTAAGTACCTTAGATTTATTATCTAGGCAGGGAAGGCTATTTGCCTAGATAGGGAGAAGATTATAGTAATTTAGGATTAGGAGGCACTAATAAGAGTCTAAGGAGTCTATAGGTTCCTAGGTTTTACTAACTTCTATTATAACTTTATACTAAACTTTTTAGACTTAGTAAGCCCTCTAATTAACTTAATAAAAAAGGGAGCCTTATTTTACTAGATAGAAGAGTATAATAAGGCTTTTAAGGTATTAAAGGTAGCCTTTATATTATATCTAATCCTAGCTTAATAGGATCCTAAGAAGGATACTTTAGTAAAGGTAAATTATTTAGGAGTAGCATTAAGGGGTTATCTCTCTTAGTTTAGTAGCAATAGTATCTTATACCTAGTGGCTTACTATTTAGCTTAATTATAGCCTGCTTAGTAAAATTACACTATTTATAATAAGGAGTTACTAGTAATTATTCCTTACCTTAAGGTATAGTTAGCTAAGCTATAGAGTGTAAGCAAGCTATTTATAATATTAATAAACTATAAGAACCTAGAGTACTTTATAGCACTAAGGGAGATAATAGAATAATAGGCATAATAAGCTAAGACTCTAGCACTTTTTAATTTTTACTTATAATATAGACTAGGCATATAGGCAGAATAACCTAACGCGTTATTATAATATTACCTAGATAGGCTAGAAGGGGAGAAGGTAAAAACCTTAATAGTTTAGTCTATAATAAAGCCTATAAAATTTAGTTTTAAGGAGGGATATCTATAGGTTTACCTTAAGCCTATTTTAGTAATAAGGGAAGCTATTAGAGTTAATAGCTAGGCCTTATTAAGGAGCCTCCCTATAGGCAAGTTATTATTTATAAATAAACACCTTTAATCTCTATAGGACTAGTCTATAACCTAGGATAAGGCCTATAGGCTATAGGTTAATATAGTAGTAACTAGGGCTAGGAAGTTCCTAAATACTACTAATACTAGAGAGTAGATTATAGACTATTAGATTAGTATAAAAGGCATGCTTTAATTCTAGGGGCAAACATAGGTCCCTAAGTAGGAACCATTAACTATAACATTAATATAATAGGTTTATAACTTACCCTTATTAGGTTACCTAGGGCAAAATATAACCTTTAAAGCGCTCTAAAGGGACTTCTATTAGGATAGTATATTATAAAATATAGCCTGATTTATATAGAATTATTACTATTATAAAGGGCAGAAAAGCTAATTCTACTACCTAATAGGTACTAGTTATAAATATCTATTAACTTTATAACTAACCTTCTAGCCTAGGATTAAGACTACCTATAGTTCCTAATAGTTATTATAAATTAGCTATTAAAGTATATGGAAAATAATTTAAATATTACTAGTAGCATTTCTATGGTTTCCCTATACAAATTATTATAGACTATAGGTTAGATTAGCTTAGTAATTTCTAGACTAAGCTTTATAGGAAGGTTAGTATATAATAGTTACTTTCTATATTATACTACCTATAGATAAATAGTAGTATAGAAAGGGCTAACTAGGAGGTATAAGCAGTACTATAAGTAATGCTATCTTTCTCTTAGTTTAAATAGCTAAATTATCTACTAGCCTGCTAACTAGTATTAAATAATAGGGATTTGTTAGTAACTAAAGTAAGTGTAAATATAGCTTTATATAGTTATAATATACTAATAATTTAGAAGTTACCTTTAATAAGGCTATCTATAACTTTAGCAAAGGGTAGGGCTTAAGCCTTTTTATAGTATTTAAAAAATAGTATAGATTTAATATAGGCTATAATAGCTTTTATTTAGTAGTAGTAATAGAAAGAGATAAATAGTAGCTATAGGCTAGTAAAGTAATTCTAGGTTAGGGACTATATATAGCTTAGCCTTTATAATATTAAAATAAACTAGCCTTATAAAAAGCTAGACTAGGTTATAGCTAGGTATAAGGTGCTTAAGGTTCCTATGCCTTTAACTATTAAACTAGATATTCTAAGGGGTTTATACCCTATCTTTTATATTAACCTAGTATAGTGTATAGTAAATAACCCTTTACTAAGCTAAAAACTAGCTAATAAATATCCACTAGCAGAACTTACTATAATAAATACTAATAATAACCTCTTAGAGTTCTAAGTAAAGGAAATTTTACTAGCTAGAAACACGCTATATTAAGGTTTAAACTAGAATATCTTAGTAAAGTAAAAAGGCTATGTTTAGCTAACTTAGGAACTATTAGAAAGCTTATAAGATATAGAGGCACTTAATTAATTTAAGTTATAATAAGGTAATATATAAATAAATAATAGTCTTAAGAGAGTATAATTTAATTTAGATATAAAAAATTAAGGCACCTAGTTTTCCCTTACTATATATATACCTTAGCGCTAAGTTTCTACTAAGTAAAAATTAATTAGGAAGGGGGGGGACTACTATTATTTCCTTTATAGTATTAGCATTCCTTAGCTATAATATAGGCTAAATCTATAATAGTTTTAGCTAGGATATAAGTATTAGCTAATATTTATTAGACCTAGGCATTACCCTACTCCTAGGTAAAGATAGACTAGGTTAGATTATTATTTATAGGCCTTATACTATAAAAAAATTTAGTAGCTAGGTTATTATAGCTATAGTAAGTAGGGGTAGTGTTAGTAAGTATAAGTTACTATACCTTAGATATACCCTAGGTATAGATAGTACCTATAAGGAAAAAGGCTAGAGACTATGCCTTAGTAGGATTAATTTAGGCTATAGCTAATATACTATTAAACTACTTATAGTAGTAGGTAAAGGTTTTTATTAGAATAGTGTATTATCCCTTAATAGATATAGTCTGCTTTATAGCTAGAGTTTTAATAGCTTTACTAGTAGCTAAAAAGGCCTTAAGATACTTAAATATATAATAAAGTTTTAGGTTAGCACTATAGAGATATATCTCCTAGATATATAAATAATAGGTAATATAGTAAGGGGTATAAGCCTAGTTTATACCTAGGGCATATATATATTCTCCTTTAGTTTAAAGATTATTTATATAGGGGCTATAGGGGAACTTATACTCCTTACTATTAGAGAGGGCTTTATTATTAGAGTTACCTTTAAGGATATACTTACCTAGGTAAGTGCCCTTACTTAGGCTAGAAGGAGGAGGAAAAGGGGATAGAGGTAAGGTAGTGCTAGTAAGGGCTAGGATAATAGTAGTATTAGCTATATTAGAGATAGAGGGGAAAATAAAAAAAGGGATAGATAGTTATTTAGGCTTTAAAAAAGGGAATAGAAAGGATATATAAAGAGATATTATAATAATAATAAGGATAAAAGGGTTTAGAATTATAGGGGGGAGATAGAGTATTTATATCTCTAGAGGTATAGGGTCTAGCTTTAGTTAGAGTATATATTATTTATATTTATAAAGGTAGGCTAGGGATAGATAGGGGTAATATATTATATAATTATCTAATAGCTAGATAGTAATAAGGAAGTTACTTAAGGTAAAGTTAGGATTTTATAAGGGATAGTTAAAGGGTAAAATAGTAGTAAAGGTAAGGGGGTAGGTAAGGTATAGAAATAGCTAGTAGTAAGTATAAAAATAGGGTAGGCTAGTGTTTTTAAAGGTAAGGTTAGAATAGAGTAAATCTATCTATATAATAAAGAAGGCTAGAGTAAGGTAAACCTAGAATAAAATTTTTTTATAGTATATTAAAGAAGGTAGGAGTAAGGTAGTATTACTATAAAAATTTTTATAGCCTATATAGAGAATCTATAGCCCTATAAGGCACCTTACTCTATAGGATATAGTCTTTACCTATACTAAAGTTAGTGTTACTATATAAGGGTGCTATATTTATTTTTAGCTTACTTTTAATTAAGAGGGGGAAGGAAGGGGTAAGTAAGGGGATATATTATAGACTTAAGCTATAAGCTTAGGTTATATCTAGCTCCGGAAAGTATACAGGCTATATGCAGCTAGGTTAGGGCTATACGTAACCTACATATAGACTATATATAAGTTGCTATAAATCTAGGCGCTGTGTAACTATTAGTGTAGTTCCTTTCTTCTTCTATAAGAATAATATTCTCACTTTGAACGCTTATAAGCAGTAGCCATAAGGCTAGTTCATTACAATAATCTCTAAACTAAAGGAGAATATATATATACCCTAGGTATAAACTAGGCTTATATCCCTTACTATATTATCTATTATTTATATATTTAGGAGATATATCTTTATAATACTAACCTAAAACTCTATTATATATTTAAGTATTTTAAAGCCTTTTTAGCTACTAGAAAAGCTATTAAAACTTTAGCTATAAAGTAAACTATATTTATTAAAGAATAATATATTATTCTAATAAAAACTTTTACTTATTACTATAAGTAATTTAATAGTATATTAGCTATAGCCTAAATTAATCCTACTAAGGCATAGTCTCTAGCCTTTTTCCTTATAGGTACTATCTATACCTAGGGTATATCTAAGGTATAGTAACTTATACTTACTAATACTACCCTTACTTACTATAGCTATAATAACCTAGCTACTAAATTTTTTTATAGTATAAGGACTATAAATAATAACCTAACCTAGTCTATCTTTACCTAGGAGTAAGGTAATACCTAAGTTTAATAAATATTAGCTAATACTTATATCCTAGCTAAGACTATAGTAAATTTAGCCTATACTATAGCTAAGGAATACTAATACTATAAAGGAAATAATAGTAATTATTTCTTTTCCTAATTAATTTTTATTTAGTAAAAACTTAGCACTAAGGTATATATGTACTAGGGGAAAACTAAGTACCTTAATTTTTTACAGGTAAATTAAATTATACTCTTTTAAGGCTATTATTTATTTATATATTACCTTATTATAACTTAAATTAATTAAGTACCTTTATATCTTATAAGCCTTTTTATAGTTCCTAAGTTAGCTAAATATAGCCTTTCTCTTTAACTAAGATATTCTAGTTTAAACCTTAACCTAGTATATTTTAGCTACTAAGATTTTCTTTACCTAAAACTCTAAGAGATTATTATTAGTATCTATTATAATAAGTTTTACTAGTAAATGTTTATTAGCTAGTTTTTAGCTTAGTAAAGGGTTATTTACTATATACTAAACTAGGTTAATATAAAAGATAAGGTATAGTCCCCTTAGAATATCTAGTTTAATAGTTAAAGGTATAGGGACCTTAAGTACCTTATACTTAGCTATAACCTAGTCTAACTTCTTATAAGGCTAGTTTATTTTAATATTATAAAGGCTAAGCTATATATAGTTCTTAACCTAGAAATACTTTACTAGCCTATAGCTACTATTTATCTCCTTCTATTACTATTACTAAATAAAAGCTATTATAGCCTATATTAAATCTATACTATTTTTTAGGTGCTATAAAAAGGCTTAGGCCTTACCCTTTACTAAAGTTATAAATAGCCCTATTAGGGGTAACTCCTAGATAGTTAGTATATTAAAACTATATAAAGCTATATTTATACTTACTTTAGTCCCCTCCTAAGCACGAGGTAAAACTGTTTAAATGATTAAAGTTCTATGTTTTTTAATATCTTTTCCAAATATCTAGCCTTTTTCTCTAGTCTTTTATTCCCCTTCTTATTCTTACTTTTCTTAAATTCCTTTTAATTAGGATTTTTATTAGCTTTTTGGATAGCCTAAAGGTTCTATAGCCTAGTAGTTATTACCCCTAGCTATGCTATTATCTAATTAGTTAGGGGTTAATTAGTTAATTAGTAATGCAGAACCTACCTAGTAATTCGAATTAAATTAGAGATAAGTAAGGATAAGTTATGTTAGTAGGAGAGTTTAAGTTTGCCTTAAAGCTTTAAAGCATAAGTAGTAAGCTATAAGATAGAAGAGATATAGAGAGATAGAAAAAACATAGTTATAGAGGAAGGGGGAATTGCGTTAATTTATACTATAAGCAAAACTTAAATAAATTTAAGTTTAACTATGGTTATAAATTATAACTCTTATGCTAACGTAGCTATAAAGTTTATTATAAACTTTACTCTAACCTTATAGCCCCTTATATTTATAACCTTAGAGCTTATTTATTACTATATCTATAAGAATTTGGTTATTAATTGTTTTACTAGCTAGGTATTGCTAGTAATAATTATGTGTTATAATAAATTAGATGCATTGGCTATAACCAATGATACTAAAAAAAATATAAAAATCAATACTTACTTTAGTTACTAATAAATCCCTATTATTTAGTACTAGCTAGTAGGCTAGTAAATAATCTAGCTATTTAAACTAAGAGAAGGATACTATAACCTATAGTATTACTTATACCTCCTAGTTAGCCCTCTCTATACTACTATTTATTTATAGGTAATATAATATAAAAAGTAACTATTATATACTAATTTTCCTATAAAGCTTAGTCTAGAAATTACTAAGCTAATCTAACCTATAGTTTATAATAATTTATATAAGGAACCTATAGAAACACTACTAGTAATATTTAAATTATTTTATATATACTTTAGCTTCTATTAATATTATTACTTTTAACTAAATATACTTTAATAGCTAATCTATAATAACTATTAGAAACTATAGATAGTCTTAATCCTAGGCTAGAAGGTTAGTTATAAAGTTAATAAATATTTATAACTAATACCTATTAGGTAGTAAAATTAGTTTTAGTAAGCCTTATTATAATTATTAGCTTTTCTACCCTTTATAATAGTAATAATTCTATATAAATTAAGCTATATTCTATAATATACTATCCTAATAGAAATCCCTTTAAAGCGCTTTAAAGGTTATATTCTACCCTAGGTAACTTAATAAGGGTAAGTTATAAACCTATTATATTATTATTATAGTTAAGGGTTCTTACTTAAAGACCTATATTTACCCCTAGAATTAAAGTATACCTTTTATACTAATTTAATAGTCTATAATTTACTCTTTAGTATTAGTAATATTTAGGAACTTCTAAGCCCTTATTACTACTATATTAACCTATAGCTCCCTTTATTATTAAAATAGGCTTAAGGTAAACCTATAGATATTCTCTCTTAAAACTAAATTTTATAGGCTTTATTATAGACTAGACTATTAAGGTTTTTACTTTCTTTATTTCTAGCCTATCTAGGTAATATTATAATAATATATTAGATTATTTTACCTATATACCTAGTCTATATTATAGGTAGAAATTAAAAAGTGCTAGAGTCTTAGCCTCTTATATTTATTATTCTATTATCTCCCTTAGCGCTATAAAGTACTTCAGGTTCTTATAGTTTATTAATATTATAAAAAGCTTACTTAAACTCTATAGCTTAGCTAACTATACCTTAAGGTAAGGAATAATTACTAGTAGCTTTTTATTATAAATAGTATAATTTTACTAATCTAGCTATAATTAAGCTAAATAGTAAGCTACTAGGTATAGGATACTATTATTACTAAACTAAGAGAGATAACCCCTTAAAGCTACTTTTAAATAATTTACCTTTACTAAAGTATCCCTTTTAGAATCCTATTAAGTTAGGATTAGATATAATATAAAAGCTACCTTTAATACCTTAAAAGCCTTATTATACTCTTTTATTTAGTAAAATAAGGCTTCCTTCTTTATTAAGTTAATTAGAGGGCTTACTAAGTCTAAAAAGTTTAGTATAAAGTTATAATAAAAGTTAGTAAAACTAAGAAACCTATAAACTTCTTAGACTTTTATTAGCACTTTCTAATCCTAAATTACTATAATTTTCTCTTTATTTAGGTAAATAGCCTTCCTTACCTAGATAATAAATCTAAGGTACTTAACCTTCTTAGTTATAAAGATATACTTCTTAATATCTAGGTTTAGACTAGCTTATTATAGTTTAGATAGTATACCTTAAACCTTTTATATATAGTTTTTATATAATTTACTTAAGTAAACTAATATATTATTAAGGTAAGTAGTAATATAATTACTAAGGATACTACTTAATATACTATTAATATATTTTTAGAAAGTTACTACTATACTTACTAACCTAAAGAGATATACTAACTATTTAAATAAGCTAAACCTTATCTAAAATATAGTCTAGTATTCTTTACCTTTAGTAATATATATATAGTAAAATACTAATTATATATTTAGCTTTATAAACTACCTTACCCTTAATAATAAATATAATATTTTCTTTACTAATAATAAGGGGTAATAGTTTTATTCTATAATCTTATTAAGTATATAATAGTTTATATAGAATCTCTAACTATTACTAGGTTTCTTTACTAGTAATACTAAAGCTATTACTAATAATAAGCTTACTTAAATCTAACCCTTATTTATTAAGTTTATTACTTACTTTTAGATCTTTAGTAAATACTCCTAAGGTATATTATATAAAGGTACTTATAGTAGCTTAGGTTTATTTCTATTTATATTATACTTAAGGTAAATATAATAGTCTAACTTCCCTTAGTATAGTAGTAAGATATTAGCCTTACTCTCCTAAAATAAGTCCTTAAAGTCCTATAATACCTTTAGTAAGGAAGTAAGAAGCTTCTTTTCTATAGCCTTTAGAGTTATATTAATCTATAAGATAAATATAATCTCCTATAGGCTTATAGTATAAAGCTAGATATACTCCCTTTATCTCCTTACTTAGTATACTATTCCTATAAATGTTAAACCTAAAATAGATACTATAGGTTAATTAACCTTCCTATTAATTATAGCCTATATATATAACCTATTTACTAATCCTATATATACCTATTACTATAGTATATCTTAGTTAATTCTATTCTATTCTATCTAAGGTATACTAAGGATTAGTTACCTAGTTAGTCCTAGGATTATATATACTATAATTAGTATTTCCTATCTATCTAAATCTAGCTAAAAATAGACTATATATATAATATATAACTATTTCTTAAACTTCTTCTTTCCCCCTTATTTTATACTAATAGCTATATAAACTAACCTCTTAGTTAGAAAAGGGAGGTATTTTAACTAAAGCTTTTAGACTAGGTATTTACTTATAGTAGTATAGTAGTTATAGCCTATATTAACTAAAGTATTTATAAAGGTAGTCTTATTAATTAAAGTAAGAACTAAAAAGGGAAATAAATCTCTATTATTTTAAATCTCTTTATAATCCCTATTAGTAATAACTATATACTATAAAGCCTCTCTATACCTCCTTCTCTTATCCTTTATTAAATAACTTAATAATAAGGTTACTCTTTTCCTAACTACTTTATAGACTTAATATCTAAGTTAATAGAGATAATATCCTTTATATTATAAATATTTATAAAAGACTTCTTTTTTAAGTAAATGGTAAGGTATAAGGAGTATACTATAGTAAAGTACTTAGAGAAGCTATAATATAAATATTTATTATTATTATAATATATATTAAGGATATCTTAGGTAACCTAGTTAGCTTATTTACTACCTCCCTTATTACCTAACTTCTAGTATTCTATAGACTTCCTAGAGCCTTACTAGGTCCCTATTATACCTATAGATTAGATATCTATTATTAGTATATCCTTATTATATACCTTAGTCTTATTTAGGTTAGGCGCTTAATTACTATGCTTTTATATTTAGTGTCTTTCCTCTAATTAGTAAGACTTAATATCTAGTATAATACTTTAATAGTAGCTTATTATTATTATATAATTTACCTAGGGTATATCTTAACCTATACTATAGTCCCTTCTTTACTTATTAAGCGCTATATAAAGCTTAGATAACTTTACTAAGTCTAACTAATTAAGCCCCCTAGCTAGAGCTAATTTCTACTTAAAATAAATATAGAAGTTACTAAATTACTAAATTACTTATTTTATTATTATATTAACTAATTAAGTTTTATAATAGCTATTTCTTATTAGTAAGGGTTATTAAATATCTTCCCTAAGTACTTAAGAAGCTAATCTAGGTAATAGTTAAGTAAATAGCCCTTTTTAAAGAAAGGTATAACCTATACCTAAACCCTAGGTAATATGTTTTAGTAAATAAAGTATTACTAGTCTTACTTATTACTAATAAAATTCCTATTTATAAGTAACTTATAAGCTATAAGGCCTTTCTAAGCTATAAATAAAACCCTATTACTATTAAAAGGGAGGCCTATAGGAAGGGGCTTTTATTTAAGCTAAATTGGTATAAGTACTATATCTTATTTATTAGTTAAGTCCTTAATTTATTTTACTTACTACTTAAGTAACTATTATAATATTACTAACTTATTAGTATCTATCCTATCTAGTAGTAATAGTATATTTACTAGTTAATATGCTTTTATAGTAAAGAATAATATATATTAAAAACTAGCCTTATAGCTATTACTTATAAGTATTTAAAGTAAGAATATTATTCTTATAAAAGAATAAAGAAACTATACTAATAGTTATATAATACTTAGATTTATAGTAACTTATATGTAGTTTATATGTGGGTTATATATAGCCTTAACCTTGCCGCACACAGTCCGCGTACTTTCCGGAGCCGGATATGACCAAAGCTTATAGCTCGAGTCCATAACAATAAGCCCTTAATAAGTTTAAAGTAAAATAAGGAGATATATAATATAATAATAGACTAAATTAATTATAAATTACTTATTTACCTATAGAGACTTTTACTAGGATATAGAATGTACTTATTTTATAACCTATTACTTCTTACTTACTAATAAAATAAACTTACACTCCTTTATTTACTATATTATAGATATTACTTATACTATTAGAGAATTTGGTTGTTAATTGTTTTACTGGCTGGGTATTGCTAGTAATAATTATGTGTTGTAATAAATTAGATGCATTGGCTATAACCAATGATACTAAAAGAATTATAAAAATCAATACTATTAGATAAATTATTATTACTATTAGATAGAATTAGAATTAGTATTACCTTATATTTAGCTAGATTAAGGATACAGTTATATTAGACCTAGTAGTTACTATAGTTTTAGATAGTGTGTGTAAACTAGTAATTAAAGGGTTTAAAGTAAGTATAAGGTAAGGGCGGCGGGCGCTATACTTCTAGGGTATCCCCTAGTAAGGGAAAGAAGTTAAGTATTATTAGTAATTAGGGGATCATTCCTACCTAGGGTATAGTTATTATTGAAATGTAGGGAGCTAGTTGCCAGCTGGCAACAGCTGTACAGGTGTGAGCTCTACGGTTAGGGACCAATAGAGTCACTACGTTGGAATAACTAACGTAACGTAACAGAAGGTTATGGCAGTTATTAACTAATAGAATTTAATCTAGATAACTTTTACAATATCTAATAGAGCAATAGAATTGATTTTAGTGACGTTATATAGGCAATGCGGCTGTTAGATTAAGAGGCCTAGCTATCTAGCTAGATTAAAAAGATCTTCTTTCTCTTATATACCTACTAACTATATTAGTGAATCTAGGCTACTAACAGGGTCTTAGGAGCTACTTTTGATTTTCCGTAAAATTTATTTATATATAAAAACTAAAAAATTAACTCACTACTATACAAACTAGTAATCTATATGCACTAAATTTTAGTCTAAAAATATTCTTATATCAAATAAAAGCCTTATCTTCTAGCTTTAATTTGCTATATATAAGACTTTTATATAACCTCTAGTTAAAGAGAAAATCGCTATTAAAGATAGCTATAGGGTAAGCTGCTTATGTTACCCTGGCTTACCTAATTACTAGTAGCTATGTTATAGCTACACTCGCAGCCATAATGTAATTAGCTAATTCATAATTAATTTAAATTAGTTATTTACATAGTTAGTTACAACTATTAATAGCTATAATATAGCTATTAATAGTCACCTTTGCGACTGTTAATAGCTATAGTGTAGCTATTAGGCTTGTAATGCAAGCTAGTAATAGAAAGGTCCTTTAACTAGAAAGGGCTAAAAATAGGTCTTATTTTTACCACCCCCTCTATAAAAGAATTACATTAAAAGCAATTAAAAGCGTATAAGAAAACTATAGGGTAAATAAATAACTTTTAGATAATAATAGATAAAAGGGAAAAACAGGAAAAGATAAAAGACCCCCTTTTTAAATTCCTAGCTATTGTTAAATATAGCTCCCTTTTTAGCGTTGTTTTTAGTTCCCTATTAAAGGGAATTTAATTATTAGTTTTAGTAGTTATTAAGCCCTAGAGGCTTAATAAAGGCCTAATAAAGAGGTCTAGATAGAGGCTTTATTAGACTATCTGCAGGCATTAACTTTATATCTAGATATTTAATCTTAGCTAAACCTTCTAAAACCTGTTACCTAATATAGTTAAACTTTAGTAAGGTATGCTTAGTATAGCTATGTATTGCAGGGTTATAGGCTATGGTTATAGCGCCTTAATTATTATAGTATATCTAAATAGGGGGAGATATAGGGGTTTTTAGCTTCTTAAATAGACCCTAGAGCTACTATAGCTCCCGGAAGGTCTTGCAAATAGCGTTAGCTTTAGCTTCTAATATTAATAGAGCTATTATACTAGCTTTCTTTAATTTCTAGCTAATAGGTCTGCTAGCTAGCTTAAATAAATAAGCATAGGTTAATTTAGAGGTCTTTTTATCCCCTATAAAATCACTATTGTAATAACCTATTAGGCTTTTACTAGCTATACCTTTAGGGTCTCCCCTATAAATTATAGCAAGGAATTTAGTCCCTAATAGATACCTAAGTAAGTTCTTAGCTACTCTTAGGTGCTCTATATAGGGGCTAGCTAGTGCTATAGATAGCTACTGTAATATAAAGGCTACATTAGGCCTTGTAAGTAATATTAGGTACATTATAGTCCCTATAATACACTAATAAAGCTTGATTTTGCTAGCTATTAAAAGCTTGGTTATTTGCGTAGCTAATATACCTAGCTAAAGAGGTATGCTAATAGGCTTACTATCTAGCATATTAAATCGTTTTAAAGCCTCTAAGATATACTAAGATTAGTGGATTTTTAGTATCCTATTAGGTCTATCTTATATAATTTAAACCCCTAAGAAGAATTTAGCAAGCCCCCTATCTTCTATTAGATAGGCTTTATAAAGTTCTTTCTTAAGTCTTTAGATATAGGGTAAATCCAGTCTAATTAGAAGGTAGTTATTAATATATGTAATAATAAAGGTTTTAGTAAAGGGATTAAAGAATATAGCTAGGTTAAATATTAAAGGGTTAAATCCTAGGGACTTAAGCACTGCTATAAGTGCCTATTACCACTCCCTTAAACTCTGTTTTAGGCTATATAAGGACTTCTATAATAAAATTACTTAGTCTTTAGAGGGTTTATAGCTAAAACTTCTAGCTAGTTTAGCTAGTTTAGGATTTGCTTTAAGGAATTTAATAAATCCGTCTAGAATAACTATATAAATCTATTATTATAGCTTACTATTAAGAAAAGCTCCTATAAAATTAACCTATTTAATTTCCTAGTTATTCTAAGCCACTAAGGCTAGTAAAATCCTCTAGCTAGGGGGAATGCTTATGGTAGCAAAGGTCTCTAGATAATCTAGACCTTTGATTTATATAAATCCCTTAGCAATAAGTTAAGCCTTGTATTTTAAAGGATTATTTTCTTTATCCTTTTTTAGCTTATAAATAAGCCTATTCTTTAGTACTTTTTAGCCCTTAGGGATTTAGTCTTTCCCTATAATTTAAAAGTACTAGCCTTTAAAAGCTATTTGTATTCCTTATACGTAGCTTCTATCTATTTATCCCTATTAGAGCTAGATATAGCTTACTTCTAGGTCTTAGGTTTAGGGCTAATAAAGTTGTTTTCTTTTAGCTTTTCCTATACCTTAAAGCAGATTTCTTTAATAAAATCTAGAGAAAAAGGGGTACTAATATTAATATCTATAGGGTTAATATTAGGGTTAAAGTTAAGAC
Source organism: Epichloe coenophiala (assembly GCA_018801565.1). NCBI lineage: Eukaryota > Fungi > Ascomycota > Sordariomycetes > Hypocreales > Clavicipitaceae > Epichloe > Epichloe coenophiala. Next base: position 328,244 of record JAFEMN010000008.1, read on the forward strand.
CTTAAAGATTAATAATGACAAGCCTCTGAACCCGAAGATCGTTAAGAGCAACTACGTGAAGATTATTAAGACCTCAAAGATCTAATGTCCACAAATCCAATGCCTACAAGCGATATTAAGCGCCTTAAAACAGAAAGTCGCGAGGGGAATTACACATCGCGAGTAACCACATCGCGTACGCATGCAGGCTTGTTCCTGCCTATTACAGTTGATTTAGACTATTGGCATTAAGGAGGCACAAGACCCTCGAGACCCTCGAGACCTTTATTAACTTGAACGAAGCTGTAATTCGGGTTAAAGGAATGTTCCTTAGTGTAGCTAACAGTTACCCTCCCTAAGTAAACCTTATTATATATATTTACCCTAATCCTGACCTCCCTTAGAAAGCCTTGTTTCTTATATAATAACGCTTCTCCCTAGCGTATTAATATAATATGCTTAAGACTAGCGCCTACCCTAATGTGATTCTTAAAGGCCTAATAACAAAACTTAAACATAATATTATATAATTCTTTACTTATACCTCCTTATAGCAAAACATATAGCCTAGGGCTATAGCCTGATAATATTCGCATAAAAGGCTATGCTATTAGGGGCTAACCTAAACTATAACTAAATTGTGGTATACGCTTTTAACGTAGGTTATAGGCCCCCCTTGGTTAATAAGCGGATATTTGGCCGCGATATATAACGCGTTTTTTAACAGGCTTATATATGGCATGTGGGTGCGGCCTGTCTTAGGGTCCTTATATAAAAATCTCTTAAGCTAGTTTTGCGTGCTAGTATATATCTTGTCGGGTAATTGCGAAAAGTCTTCCTTATATAGGAACTTTACACTATTTATCTTCCTCTTGTTTAGCATAGTCTATGCCCCCTTAGGAACTAAATTCTTAGTAGTCTTTATGTAACTTAGCTACCTATTTGTAATTAGTAGTATAACTCTTTGCGTGGGTATTATTGCCTTACAAATACTCCCCTTGTAGTTATTAATATAAAGGTGTTTTCTAAACATGTCCCTATACTTTATTTTATTAAGTACCTTAATTGTCCTATCCTTATGTATATATAGATATTAGCGGTTAATTTTAGGGTATTACCCTGTTTTAAAAATCTCTAGCAAGACCTTATTAAGGGGCATAACCTATAACTTGTATCTTGGCGTAGCCTTTTGCCTACGCTTCCTCTAATATATTACTAGACTTGTGAATATAGTCTTTGTTATGTAAAGATCTAACCCTATAATAATCACTAGGTTCTTATTATCTAATATGTTAGCAATCTAGGGCACGCTTATGCATACCTGCCTGTCTATGTGCATATACTTTAGGAACTCTAAGTCTCTTATCTTGCTATAGAACGCGGTCGCGTATAGTAACGCTAAGATATCTATGGGCAGTAAGAACTCTATAATTATCTACATAATTAGGTGTATATTAAAGAAGTATAGCGCGCTTTAGCTTATGTTCTTAGTGGTCTTAATCTACGGGTTAGTAATATTGCTATAGGGTATAGTTATAGGTGTTTTGCTGTAAGTTAATTTTATTTGTCTCTAAATGGTTATAAAACATTCCTTAGGGAGGGGGTTAATTTACTAAACATTGTTTTCTTTTATTATATTGTAATAGCACTAGGATAAATTAGCAAGAATATATTAAGGAAGGGAAGGAGAGAAGATATTAATAAAGGAGGAAGGAAAGAGGAGAAGGAGAGGAGGGAGCAATAGGATTTAAATTATTACATAGATTATGTAATATATTACGCAAATAGAGTAATATCTTTGTTCTAAGAATAGATATCTTTGTTCTATAAACAAATGTATAATGGATTCCTTAATGCTAATCCGCGGATTAGAATAAACCCTACTTAGGGCCCCCTTCTAATCCGCGGATTGGCATTAAGGTGTATCTAATTTAAGGGCTATGGCAGTCCCTATTATTCTAACCCGCGGATTGTAAGTAACCTATAATAGCCTTATGCTAATCCGCGGATTGGGATAAATCCTACTTAAGAAGACCCCCTTTTAATCCGCGGATTGGGATTAAGGTTGTATTTGGTTTAAGGTTATAGGGATCCCTATTATTCTAATCCGCTTATTGTAAGTATAGTTAGAAGACCCTAGACATTCTATATGAGATAGAAGACCATGTATTTAAAATCACTGTATAAATAGCCTTAAAGGTTACGGACTCTTAACAATGTCTTACATGCACGCGCTGTTTAGTAAGACTATTACTATAGCACTAAGCCTAATTAACTAGCTAACTGATTTTAATTAACTAATTGACTTCTATGACAGGTGATGGTGTTGCTTGTTTTCCTATGTAAATTAAAGGTGTTAGTTAAGTTATTAATCGAATCGTTGACTGAATTATCAATTGAGTTGTTAATCGAATTGTTAATTAAGTTGTTAGCTAAATCATTAATTGAATTATTGGTTAAGTTATTACTTGAATCGTTAATTAACTCGTTAATCGATTTATTAGTTAAGTCGTTAATTAGATTATCTATTTAGCTTGTCGGGCTCCTTCTATAAATGGAAAGTTTTCTAGCTAGAGGGTAGCCTGCAGTGTGGGTAGCCCGCTTACTGTCGCTGTTAGTAGATTTAGATGGTTTAAACGTAAATCCTAAAGCTAGCCTTAAGATTACGAGTAGAAATGTCCTACATAGGGGACCACGGAGTTTTAGAGGGACTGTTTAATAGGATAGACTAACCCACTAAGGTCAAATTTTAGAGGAGGCTTATTGGAAACTACAAGAGGCTAACTAGATGTCCGCGGAGCATAGTTTCGCGGGTTAGTAAAGGTTCTAAGTCTCCTGTGGTTAGGACTTATTAGGCTGCCACTGCTATAGTTAATACTCTTAGCTCTCCTATGCGTAATAGGGCTTGAAAGAGTGGCAATAGATTAATAGGACTAACTTCCTAGTAAGCCTATACTAGTAGTTACAAATAGGCTGTTATTAAACACGCAAGGTGCTGTACCCTTTATTATATGCTTCGTGGCCTTGGCAACGTGAGGTTTGGCTCTATCCTAGGAAACCTATTCTTGAACCTTCGTGCCTTGGCGTAGTGTCTAAGATAACAAATTAAAAGCAACTAAATTGTCTATTAACCCTATGAAGCTAGCAGTCAAGCGTGTATTGTTAGAGACGCTGTAGCCGCTAGCATCTTGGCCGCTAGACTCGCTTAATTACTACAAAATTTTACTTTGCGTTAGTTAAAAGCAGGTAAACCTAAGGCTAGTCATACGCACCTCGCTTATTATGCTAGATCCATTAGCACTATTACAAACCCACGTAGTAAAGTGAGGATCTAAGGAAGTGAAAGAGCTTATAATAGATGCAGGTTCGCGACGACAACAGGATAATAGATTGTTGAAGGAAAGCAGGCAGTCTTAGCTTCTGTAAATTTAGTAATAGCGAAAACTTAGTGGCAGTGATTGTTTATAAGTTAAGGATTTAACGATTTCCTCTTATTCCTAGTGTAGGTAGGAGCCTGGCGGGGAAAATTTAGTATAGATAATAGCACAAAAATACTAATAACATTTAGTCGCTCGTAAGTTACTGTGTGAACAGAGGCTTCTTACCTTAACCGCGGTATCTCCGTCACTGTTTGTATAGCAAGTGACTCTTCTGGACTAGTAAATGTTAGAGAGAGATAGTATGATTATGCTAACGACCTTAAAGAAGACACTGGCTTTAAAAAGAGCGAATTAGATATGTAAAGAAACATAAGCGCGATTAAAACAAACACCAAGACCTACCTTAAATTAGCGCACTAAAACAGATAAATTCACTACTGCTCATAGAACTTAGGGGACACTGGACAGGATCCTTACTTGCGTTTCTATACAGACCTTAGGTAGTTACTAGCACCTTGTCTAGTGGCTTAACAAAAGATACACCCTAATGCTTTATTTTCTATCCCATGAATAGCACTCTAAATAAACCAAGCCTCCTACGGTAATCCTATCTATGCTAGTAGCTTATTTGCATCTGTTCTCTTAATCGCTTCACCTGCAAAATTTCTTTTATTATTAGTAACCTTAACCATTTATTCCCTATTATTCGGTAGCTCCTCCAGACCATTCTCCTCTACCTACCCTTTGTTAGCCTTAGCCCCTTAGTTATCCTTGTCTTTATTGTATTCCTGTCCCTTATAATTAATCTCTACCTATGCCTATAGTTCCTGCAATTCCCCTTGCTATGTCTTTAAGGCCTAAATATTAAAATACTTATTAATCTTTTTAATTAACTCCTGCATATAGGGAGCGGCGCTTTTGGTTACTGCGTCCGCCCTATAGATAATATCCTACAAGAGCCTCTCTTTTAGTGCATCTAGTTCTAGCAGGATAATCTAGTACTACTCTTTAAGTTTAATAGATAGGATAAGCTAGGTGTATAGATAAATAAACACCTGCAAGATTGTTAAATTCCAGAAGTCCTGTGTCTTATAATTATCTTTATATATAGAGTATATAAGCTTTGCAACGCATAACATGGCGTAACCTAGTTAGCGGGTTATATTGTGGTTAGGGTTAAATTCCTTTGGGGAGCACTCTTGTAGCACGACCTAAGCTATTTAATTAAACGGATAGTTGTAAAAGAGACGCGCTAGCTTGAAAAGGAGCACCTCTTTTACTAGCCTAGTTGCTTACTCTAGCGTTCTAGCGGAGGCGGATAGCTGTAACGCTCACTTTACTAGCATGATGTGCTCCTAATAATTATAATACAAATTAATAACCTTTATTATATACTAGTCTATAGTCTTCTTCTGTCCTAATTAAACCACCCTACTGCCCGCTTACTCTAGCATGCGCTTGTTTATGTGAAAATTAACGAAGATTAACATGCTGCAAACCTTCTGTAGGTTTATACTTACACCTATGATTAATAGATTAGCAATAAACACACATAGCTTACTGCCTTCTCTTATGAACTTAGTGAGCGCAAGGTCCTTATTAGACGCCCTATCTATGCTACGCACTATTAGGGTCTTAAAGCTAGCAAGCCTAACTAACAAATAGATATACCTATTAGAGCTAATGTTAGATCTAGGTCCCATTCTAATCCGCGGATCGGGTAGCGGATAGCTAATTAGCTCTTGCCATGGTTTAGGTGCACTTACATTTGGATTACTAGTAAGTTAATAAATATTATAACCTTCTCCCGCTTCTTATAGACGTACTTATATAGTAGCTGTAGGACACACGCGGCAATTAGGCTCCTGTGAATTAGATAGTAGAGCTACCCTATTGATAAGTCTAGAATAAGGTTAGTAGGCTTGCGGTTGGTTTGCGTGTAGAAGAACCTAAGCCTGCCGTAGAGGTTGTTCTTAATTATCTCCTTTATGTGGTTAGTGCTAAATATTAGCTTTACTACAGTGTCCTTTATTTGCTTCCTTAACTCTAACTCTATTTCCACTACCTTAGCCTTAGCGGCCACCCTTACTATCTTAGCTAACTAGTTAGCGTTCTTTGTCTCTATTTTAAGGGACTTTACTAGATCTAACTAGAGGATCTTAGCAAACCTAGCGTTATGTGTAACTATCTGCCCTCCCCGGAGCAAGGCGTAGTTCCACTGCAGCGGCTTGTCCTTTTTAATTACCTGGTTTAAAGATATAGAGGAATTAGCTAAAAGCATGTTAGTTAAGGTATCTATTAGAGACATAAAGGCTAAAGAGGCTATTGCTAAACCGTGGCTATATACCGCGTGTTAGTTAGCGCCGCTATGTATAACCTTGTGGTAGAACTTGTTTACGTTAGGCAAGCCTATCCTAGGGAAGGAAATAGACCTGTCTGGCATTTAAATCGTGCATTAAGCCCCCCTTAACATAAAAAAGTTTGCAAAGACTTGCTTTGTGATAATGTTACTAAACTTGTAACGCCACTTTGTATTTTTCCTAGCTATTTGTAATAGCTATAGACAGATTTCCTATGCCCTAATGCCCTTATTATAGTAACTTAGTAACCATAACTTAATATCTTTGTTAAGGGGGAAGTGGGGGTGGAGGATACCTATAATGCGGTCCCCTTACGAATCCTCGCTGCCTCTGGCACTAGACGCGACTCCTATTTTATTTAATTAATTATTCTTATTGGTGTCCGCGGATGTAACTAAGGGATTGTATTTGTTAGTCCACAGGTTAAGAATGTCCACTAACAAATGGTCTTTTATGTCCTGCGCGAGTTTAAGTCTGTTAATGCCCATATTGTCCTAAATAAAGGCTATGGCACCTACTAAATCGCGGTTACTAGAGAGAATTAGCGTCCCTGTTATATAAATGCCCACCTCCCTGTTAATTATACTAACTATCTAGTTATAGATAGAAGACGCATTTCTTATAATGTGCGCCTTATTGCAGAGTAGAAACTAGAATTGGTGGGCTGCGCAATTTGGCTTTGCTTACTTATACTCCTTTAGATTTCTGTCTAGGATGACGTGCTTACCTATCTTTACCTCTATGATCTCTAACTTGTTAACTTTAATTATGCTATACTATATTGTAGATTTAAATTTCGCCTATACCTTCTCCTTAGTTAATCCCACAGCCTTGCCTGTGTTACCCTTTCTTTGTTTTATCTGCGAACTAGGCAGCGGTGGAAGGCTTTGCCCGCGTTTCTCGCCCATAGCTACGTTATTATTATCTTTATCCTCCTTTGCAAAGAGAAATCGGAATTCGGTTATTTATACCTCACGCGTGCGCTAGGTATTATACGAATAGATAATGAGGATGCGCCTAGTCTAGAGAGAGAACTATTAGCTAGGCCTACTTCTAATCCGCGGATTAGGTTAATCCGCGGATTAGCGGGAGGGTGGATTTAACGCACCACAGGGTTGTCTAGCGACTAAGCCACCTTCTTTATCACCCTGTTAAAATCTGTCTATTTTAGATGCTTCGCTCTAATCTTAGGTATCTTGTTTTTGTTGCCATAGTAAATTATAACCCTTAGATGCGGGTTATTAGCTAGGGCCTTGTTAGCCATCTACATGATAATAGCTACTAGGCAGAGCAGCAGACTTAGCTTAAACTTTCGTGGAATGCCTAACCTTACTGTCTTAACGCTCTTATTTTATTGCATGTTTTCTCGCACCTTTGTCTTAATAAGAGATAGCATGATTTTTATCTTACTAAGGCCTATGTATAAGTTTAGACCAAAGCTTATGCTATTACAGATAAACTTGTGCGACCTCTCTATGTCCGCTACCTAGTGTAGTATAAGCTTCTAGGGGCTCTGTCCTAGATATAGATTAAAATTATTAGACATCCCGTGCGTTAATGTAATTACCTTGAAATCCACCTTTTGCGGGGGCTAGTAGGCGTTAATTGTTACGTTAACAAGGAAGTTATAGCGGTAAAGCGCGTCTACCCTAGCGATGTCGCTATCCACTAACTTCTCTACCGCGTGCGCGTAGTGCTATATTGTCTTTAGATTAGCTATATAGTTATTAAGGTATACCATTAGGAGCACCTTAGTAAAGGATTCCCGCTCTTGCTACACTTATATATTCGTGATAGTATAGCCCTTATGCTTGTTTAGGTACAGGTTATCGCAGAGTTTTAGGACTGCCTGCTAGCTAACCTAGCTAGGACCTTAAAAGGCAGACAGGCGTTTCTGCTTATCTATCTTCTAGATGCGCTTATCTATTAACGTTAATGAGGCTAAAGCGACCTGCGTCGTGATTTTAGTATTAACATGGCTAGCATCTTCTGTGTTGCCCGTGACATTGTTCCTAGTGCTAGTGTCCTTATTGTAATAGGCCGCCCAAGTTTTTTCCAATAGCTAGGCGGCTCGTATAGACCTTAACATAGCATCGTGTGTGAACACCTTGTCTAGGGTGATCTTAGACACCTGCTACGTTATCTTTAGGTCTGGATTGTAATATTCATCCCATTTTGACCAATCTGGTTTTAGGAGCGCAATCTTACCTTACCACCTGGCCTTGCTCCGGCGATGCATGTTGTAGTATAGGAGCGTAATACCCCTAGCGAGATCCTTGTACGAAAATAGCCCTATCTTAGGGTCCTGTTTCTATGACGGCACGCCCCCTATAAGAGGGATTAGAGTGGGATACCGCTGCTTATATCCGTCCCTACTAAACTTACAGCCATTGTTTATCTATTCTTGCATATCTAGGGGCGTAAATATAAGTAGCTATAATGCCTGGATTGCAACTATTATCTTAGGGTTTAACTCCACTAGGCTAATGTAAGTGTTTGCGATGAAGTGATTAGTAATAGGGATAAAGACCGGCCATTTAAGGCCCTTAGCGATGTCATTAAGTAATCCTAGTTACTTCGGATTTGCGATAATAGTGGTAATAATCTTATTAGCGTATATTAACAGGAACTCTCTAGTCCTCCCTACAGATGGCAATTAGAGTACGGAAGAGTATGCATAGGCAATACGTTTTTAGAAGTTATCTAGGTGGTTATTTGTAGCTTGCTAAGCTGCCTAACCTGCTAACGTACTTTACATTAATGTCTCTATTAAGAACTTGTTTGCCGCCGTGCTAAAGAAATGTCTGGCTATTTCTATTACTATAACTAAAGTTAGCTTAGGAGATCGTTAGTGGCTAACCTAGGCCTGCTTTTAATCCGTGGATTGGAATAGAGGGTGCATCTATGACCTTTAGATTAAGAGGCCTGCCTGCTGTTAATCCGCGGATTAGGACTAGGGTTAATTGTACTCACTGACTTCATTTAAATATACGCATAGGTCTTTATGTGTAGCGAACTAGTTATACACTAGGGTCTTTATTGCCCTAAATTTCTTTGCCTAGCTAATATTATTAATAATGTATACGCCGTAGGGGTTTCCCTGCTTCTCCTATTTAAGCAAGAGTTTTGCTGCCTAGTTATAGTTGCTAGGTATATTCTTATAAACTAGGTGGTTTGTGAACTAGGAGGCGTTTATAGACTTAAGTTTGTTTACATGATTTTGCCTTGCCTTCTTAGCCATGTTAGTTAGAGTTATCTAGCTTAGAGGGAGCTAGGCCTCTAGGATAGGTAATGGGGCTGTGACAACTAGTTTATTAGGTTCTTAATTAAGTGGGTTATTACTTAGTCCTAGATCTTGCAACACAAGAGATTTAGCTAGGCTTGCTGCTCTGTTACTAGGTTAGGGGGACGTGGTGTCCCTGTTTACACTCTCTTCTATTTGTAAGTTATCTTTATTACCTAGGGGAGGCGTGGTATCTAGATTTAAGTCTCCTTTTATATGTGAGTGTCTAGTAGGTAGGTTAGGATTGGCAGAGTGCGAATAAAACTAACCTTTCTTGCCTATCTAAGGTTTGCCCTTCCTATTTTTGCCCCCCCTTTTACTACCATAGGTGGTTAGAGCTATTATTGTGCTAATATTAGAGTGGGGGAGATATAGGACAAGCAGGGCTCTAATCCGCAAATCAGCAGGCAGGCTAGTTACTACTAGGGTTAACCTAGAGGATTTAATAGTTCTAATGCTATAAGGACATTAGGAAAGCAAGGTAGGGTAAGCGGGGCTCTAATCTGCGGATTAGTAAGCAGACTAGTTTTTACTAGGGTTAACCTAGAGGATTTAATAGTATCTAATGCTGCTAAGACGTTAAGAGAGCGAGGTAGGGCAAGCGGGGTTTTAATCTGCGGATTAGGCGGTGGGCTAGTTCTAATACTAGCGAGATTAAGGATAAGATAAATTACTAGGTGGCCAAAACAATTAAGGTCGAAAGGGCGTTCCTAGGCCTAATTCTAATCCGCGGATTAAGGGATTTGTATAAGAAGGAGGGATTTGTATAAGAAGTTATGTAGAGGAGAGGGTTTAACCCCTAGGGTTAGGTAAGGAAAATTTTTTAATATAGGCAGGTTTAGGTAAACGTTAATGCGGCCCCTAGGTGGGCAGGTCTAGTAGAGCGTTATTGCAGTGCATGCTTAGGATCCGTAGACTAGAAGAGGGCCCGCGGGCCTAGAAGACCATTGCTTGCTTGGCCATTTAATGCTATAGTGCCTCATAGAAAAATCCGCAGTGCGATTGTGTTTAGTGCGGGCGCTGCGAGAAATATGCACGGGATTTATAGGCGTGAATATTTCCAGGGCAGGTGACATGCGTGTGGTCTGGTGGTGCCTAGACTGCCTAATTACGTGCTTAGGGCCTTTCCTGCTGCTAGTATCCTTAGCATTGGGCGTTATTAGTTTAAGGGCGTTAAATTTAACGGCGCTGCAGCTTAATCACGACGCGTTCCTCGCTCCCTAGCGAGACTAATGGGTCCGGTTCTAATTACACTGTAGGCTACTCTGTGTTGTGACTTGCGGGAGCTCTTGTTGGCTAGGTGTAACTTAGAAGAGATTAGGGACATGTTACAGTTGAATATAATAGCGGATTCACAGGTCGCGCACAACATAGCACGCATTAAGTTACTGGGGTACTGTTTGCTTTCTTATAGGTAGTTTACTCCTACTTTACTTTTAGAGAATATCTATTTCTTTACGCATAGCACTAGAGTGTTGTTTCCCCTTTCCTATTTATCTTTACTATTCTTAGTTATTACACTTTATTTAGAGCGCTTTAACATGTGGCAATGTACTACGCTATAATAGGATGCGTACGCTATAGGGTATGGTTATTTAGTTTAATTTACTAGGGTGCTAGTAATTCCGAGGCAGTAGTAACGGTAACTCTAGTGGGAGTTTTCGGAATTTTCGGAATTACTAGGACCCCACTTTAGGGCAGGTTTTAGCCTAGCCGTGCTCGCCAATCCGCGGATTAGCATTGGGTTTAGCTCGCGCTTAACTGCCTAATGCTTAGGGTCCTGTTATTAGTGGACGCGTTTGTTGGCATTGGGGTTACTAGGGCTAAAGAAGAATTTAAGGCATATTATAGCTTAGTATATTGGCTTTAGGGGTACGTGGAAAATATGCTATCTATCTGACAAGGGAATCTCATCCGCGGTTGCCCTTGATGTTACGGACGTGTTGTATATTACGGAGCTAGAATTCCTAGAAGCTATCCTCACTGTCTCTAACCTTACTGTTGCTATTTTCATTTCTATCCTTGTGGCTAGTTAAGCCCTCCTTGTCCTCCCTTACCCCCTCCTCTAGCTGCGTTCCCTAGCTTAGAAAGTTTATTATATCTTTATACTTACTATAGCTATTTATCTACTCCTATTAGTACGTGCCTTATTTAGAATTAGCCACGCGGAGTAGCCTAACTTAATACAATACAGGGTTAAAGCATAGCTAGGGATGGTCTGTATCCTCGCGGGCGTCTAGCTCGTCATTAAGGCCTAGGTTATTGTAGAATTAATAGGTTTACTCTAAATGCTCTACAATACTTATGCGGGTATAGCTCTCTAGGCGATTAAGATAGCCCCTAATGCTTGTGACGTGCTCCTGTACTGCGGTGATGAGTTCCTTAAATAGCATGAATATAGCTAGCTAGCTATTCCTAACGTTGCTATTATAGTCCACGGTCTGCCCTTACACTTTAACTATAGTGTTAAAATAGCTAACGTTTAATTAGCGCTAGAGTGTCTTAGAAGAGCTATCTGTTCTCCTTACTATGTGGCGTTAGACAAGTCTGTCTTGGATTAGTACTAGGTTTACGCCGTTAAGGTGTTGCATATCTTTAAGCATATTAAACACTATCCCTAGATGCTAGATTAGGGCGTTACTAATCTATGCTAGGTCTGCGACGCTATTATTCTAGTCCTGCTCCTATGGCTTTATTAGTATAACCTACTACCACTACTGCATTTACTAGAACGTTAAAAAATAGTGGTAGTTCTTATGGCTTAGCTCTAACTGCTCCCTTAGCATAGTATTATAGGTGCTACTAAGGGCATAGACTAGCAGTGCCTAGAACTAGATAAGGAAGAAGGAGGGGACCTTAGTATTAGCAATATATGAGGCTGCGCGGGGCAGGGTGCACGGGTTATTATAGGTAGGAGGGTTAGGCATTGCGCGGAGGGTTCCGACCTCCTTGGAATTATTAGAATTAAACATAACTAGGATATAGTTGCCAATTAACTTGCGGAACACGTCTTTAAACTTAATAGACTATTCTCTATAGTGATGGTTATATGTATTGCGTAGTGTCTTGTAGAGCTTATAGAAGGTGTTCTATTGCTATGTCTTAAGCTATAGTTTGCTAAATAGCGTGCAGTATATAAGCAAGGACCACTAATTTACCATATCCCTTATGCTAGTTAGGGGCCTTGCTACGTCCTTCCCTTACTTAGGCAGCTACCTTAGAAATAGACCCTAGAGGCTAATCTCTGCCTAGCGATGCTATATCCTTATGGTGGCAGTTATGCCTTAATTGTGGATATTTGCATACCCTAGGTAGGCATTAATGGATTTAACTACGTATTTAAAGTTAGCAAACACTATTATAGGCTGTTGCTTAAAGTAAATAGAGCATGCCTTATAGTAAATTGCCACTAGGTCTATTAGTAGTAGCACTATTAGCTTAGCCTTGTCCTAGAACTGTTTAAGGAGGAGGGTTAGCGTAGGGGGGCCTCTCCTTACATAGTTAGAAAATATTATCTCCTCTAATAATATGCCTAGCTCTAGCCTTTTATATAGCAATGTGGGCATAGAGATCTTAGCAAGCTATTAGGACGCTGCCTAAGGGATCTTGTCCTTAAAGGAGTTAAATGTTATCTCCTAGTACCACACTAGCTTCTCTAGTAGGTAAAGCAAGTATGCCTAGGCTACCTTGTTAATAATAAGGGAGATTACGCGGTGCTTAAGAGAGATAGTGGTCCTCTATAGCTACCTGCGTTAGTCGCGGTTAGGGGTGGCGCTAGACCTAAGCTCCTTAAACTCCTTGCGCGTGGCGGCGGCGGACCACACAAGATACTGCATAAGGTAGCCACTGCGCACTAATCCTATGGTAAAGCCCTAGAGGTTAATCTAGGAGAGCCACTAGTTAATATTTAGGTTATAAGGGATATAGCAGGTTAATAGCACCCTAAAGGTAAGGTGCTTGTGTATCTAGTCTATTTGCTGCTTGTTAAGCTAGATCTAGCTGTTATAATGCAGTTTAGCTAGTAGGCTAAGCCTATGGCGTGTTATAGTGCTAATCCTTGTTCTCCTCCTGTTGCTGTAGATAGGTGCCTCCTATGACTCACGCTATATCTAGTGGTTATATAGTAGGTCTGTCTTACTTGTGAATCCTAGCTATAGTAAGCGTAGGAATAGCAATGCTATGTAGTACCGCGCAATGTAGTGGCCTAGGTTACTAGGGTTAGGCGTGGGTAGGGCGCCTAGCTAGAAAATGCTATTAAGTAGGGAGATAAAGTGGCTTATGTTTATAAAGACAAAGGCGTTAATGCCCCACGTTAGAAGAACCTAGTACAGATAGTGTTAGGGCTACCTACTAGCGTTGCCCTCCTTAGTTACGTGTGCGGGTTAGTTAATTCTGCTGCTAAGGGCGACCTTAGGCTAGTGCGTTGCCGTAGTAGGTCCGTTATTAGTGTAAGCGCTGCTGTGGTTAGAGAAGCTACCCTAGCTATAGAGAATAGTAATAATGTTAAGGCAGAAGGTAACCTCCTTCCTTGTGGCATAGCCCTAGGCATAGACCTTTTTATTGTGAAGTGTCCGGATATAGTAGCGGTTCCGCGCCTAGGCTGCCCGGACCTTAGCGCGTAACAGCGCACCCTAGACAGATGCGCTTCCCTAGTTATAGCCCTTAGTGTATATCCTCCTAACTATAGCCTTAGGCAGGGCGAGCGTGGCTATCTCCTAATTAGCGTAGAGGTGGTAATTGCTATATATGCTACTAAATAGCTCCTTATAGTAGTAGTAGCCCTTAGCCTAGACCACGCCTATCCTCTAGTTAAAGGGGTGCCCTAGGTGCTAGTAATAGGCGGCTAAACTATAGGCCTTGCCTATGTATATTGCAGCGTCGCGGAGGCTGTATAACTAGTAAGTGCTCTAGACTAGGCTAATATTAGGGGAGATGCCGCGCATAGTTCTGTGGTACTGCTTTATGCATGGCCTCTTCTAGAGTAGCGTTACGCTAGTGCTATTATTGTCGCCACCGCTATTGTTATTAGCATTAGTATTAGAGGGGCGCCTTATGCTTATAGCTAAATTGCAGAACCTAATGTTAACCTAGGTAGACTAGATGTTAACGTGGTTTAGGTCTAGGGATTTTAGCATAGAGGCGCTAAAGCCCTTTAGCGCCTCTTGCACTATCTCTCTAATAAAGACGTTCTTTATGTTATATACCTAGAATAGTAGCTTAGGGTCCTTAAAGTAGTGGATGACCTTACCTGTTAATATAGTGACCTTAAGGGCGTTGTAGTGCCTCTATATATCCTACTATATATTGCTAAGGTGCCTTACTAGTATAGTAAAGCGGAGGTGTAGCTAGCTAGGCATCTTGCCCTTACTAAGCGTGGCGTTAGCTAGACCCTTATATACTAAACTATATTGCTCCTAGTTTAACTAGGACTTAGCTTTGGCTATAGTAAAGGAGAGGGGGATTTCCTATGTGTAGACCTAGGGAATATGCTAATAAATAGCTAGTAGTAAGGTGCTATTAATAAACTTAGCCTGCCTTTAATGGGATAAGGTAAAGGCCTAGCTGCCTTGCCTTGCCCCTGCTTAGATCTTAGCGCTAGGGAAGAGGATAAAGATAGAGAAGGTTATGCTACTTAAGATTATTGTAAATAAGCTAAGGAATATATGACGGGTCCTACCTAGCGCAATGCTATAGGGTTAGATAACTTAATTACCCTAGAGTGAGAGTATGTAGGGTAGCATAAGGGAGAAGCAGACTTGCGAGGTTAGGGGTAGTGCGGCAAGTGATATAGCCCTAACCTAGATACTATTAATATCCTACGCGCGATGAATATTTACGCTATACCTGCGATTAAATTCTTGCTTAGTGGCCTTTAATAATATAGGTAGCTTTAATAGTGGCCTAATGTGCTCTAGCCACGCGTTGCTAACCCTGCCCCTAACTCTATCTGCGGTAGCGCTGCTACTAGCCTCTGCTGCTACTTGCTTGCTTAGTAACTATAGAGGATTAACTACAAGCAGTCTAGTGATAGCTTCGCGACTAAGGCTAATGCTACTTGCCTAGCTCTAGAAAGCATTTGCGCTTATCTTAGCGTTAGGATTGCTATTGTTAGTGCTAGCCTTGCCTATATTATCTTTAATAGCGCCGGTTCCATAGGCACACTTAAGCTGGAATGCCTCTAGGAATATAGCCTAGTACGCAAGGGTTTGCCTCTAGAGGTAATTATTATTGCTATTGCTAGGACTGTTAGAATCTAGCTCCTCGCTAGCAAAGCGCTCCCTTGCCTAGTTTGCAATGGTAATTAACGCGCTAGGCTTAGTTAGTGGATGTAGCGCTAGATTATCGTGGGGGCTGCTGTGATATTAGCTATTGCGGTGGCTACTAGAATGTTAGCTATTATAAGGGCTGCTATGATGTTTACTGTTACCAAAGCTATTAGATTCTGGACTCTTATGGGGGCTGCTGCTATGCCCTTAGCTATTATAAGGGCTACTAGGATGTTTACTGTTGCTAAAGCCATTAGATTCTAGACTCTTATAGGGGCTACTATGATGTTTACTATCGCTAAAGCTATTGGATTCTAGACTCTTATAGGGGCTACTATAATATTTACTGCTGCTAAAGCCTATAGGTTCTAGACTCTTATGGCGGCTACTACTATGCCCTTAGCTATTATAAAGGCTACTAGGATATTTACTATTGCTAAAGCTATTAGATTCTAGACTCTTATAGTAGCTACTGCTATGCCCTTAGCTATTATAAGGGCTACTAGGATATTTACTATCACTAAAGCCCGCGGGCTCTAGACTCTCGCAGGGGCTACTGTAATATTAGCTATTATAGGGGCTAGTATTACGTTCTTAACTATTATAGCGGCTACTATTACTACTTATTACACTACCATATATATAGATAATAGACTATGTAATGTCTGCTAGATTCTCTGTGTTGTCCTAGCTACTTTCTATCTTAATATTTTTAAACGTAGAGATAATAGAAGTAACTTCCCCCTTATGCTATCTCTAAGCCTATTAACGCTAGCTATAGAGTAATAGATAGCTAGCAGCAGAGCTACCTGCAAGAGCCACCTGTGGCTATAGCACTGCTAATAGCTTTTCTAGCTATGGTAATAGATAGTTAAGTGGCAATAGCAGAGATAGTGCTAGTGACTAGCTGCTTAGGCTACTTAAGGTATTGTAATAGGTACTGCGAATAGGATATCTTTACTATACTATATTCTACTATAGAACTTAGGCGGGCTACTATAGCTACTCTTATTAATACTCTTTAAGGACTTGCCTAGTTACCTTTACCCTTTGCTTCTCCTGCTTAGCCTGCTACTTATTATTCTTTCTTTTTCTCTTTTCTTCCTCTATAAGCTATAGATATCTATAACTACGCTTAGGCGCGCTTGCCTTAGGAGGTGAATTAGAAGATATAGTATAAGAAAACAGTTACTGCTTATAAGCGTTTAGAGTATAAGTATTTTTCTTAGGGAGAAATTAAGGGATAAGAAGAAGAAGACACTAAGAAAATAGATTAAAAGGCTAAAGAGTATATATATATAGCTCTAAATCTTTATTGCCTTATAGGCTTACTTAACTTTTTTACTAGGTATATATCTTTACCTGAAACTTGGGTACCTACTTAGAAGAATCCTTGTTTACAAAGGGTAACCTTGCTATATGGCTAAATAGTATAAATATAATACTAGCTAAAAGGTAAGGTGGCTAAAGGTCTTAGGGGATTGTAAGTTATGGTTATTCCTTAGTGTAAGTAATTATGGCATAGCATTAGTCTATATGCTTTATATGTGCTTTACTCCCCTATAGTCTTAGGGATAGGAAAAGGGAATGCTAATCCGCGAATTAGGGGAGGGCCTAGATTAGGTCTATAATTGCCTTACTACGCAAGTGGTCTATGTGTGCATAGCATTAAACATTGCGTAATAACCCTTGCTATGCACGAAATTTACACGCTTTTTTTTTATTGCCTTAGGTTTTTCTTTAACGCCCCTTCTTCACTGCCTTACTATGCACGTGCTTACGTAAGTGGTCTTGCTATAAATATAATTTATGTGCGCATAGCATTAGCCTTACTACACGTATTTATATGCTCTTTTTTGATTAGCTTGCTACGTTTCTTACTACCCCTGTTGCCCTATAATCTTCCTATTATAGCGTTTTTCCACTGCCTTACTATGCATGTGCTTACGCAAGTGGTCTTGCTACGAATATAATTATGCGTATAGTATTTAATATTACGCAAGTGGCCTTGCTATGCATATAATCTACGTGCGTATATAGGGTAGTAATTAACATTATGTAAGTAGTCTTACTATGCATATAATTTACGTGCGCGTGGCATTTGACATTGTAAGTGGTCTTGCTACGTATATAATTTACGTGCGCATGGCATTTGACATTATAAGTAGTCTTGCTACGCATATAATTTACATGCGCGTGGCATTTAACATTGCCTAAATAGCCTTGCTATGCACGTAATTTGGATGTTCTTTTTTTTAATTAGCTTACTATTTTTCTTACTACCCCTGTTGCCCTATAATCTCCCTATTATAGTAATTCTCCACTGCCTTACTATGCATAGGCTTGCATAGGTAGTTTTGCTATATATAATTTACATGCGCGTGGCATTTGACATTACCTAAGGGCCTTGCTATGCATATATATTGTTTGCGTGCGCGTGGCATTTAACATTGCCTAAGGGCCTTGCTATGCATGTATATTATTTACGTGCGCGTGGCATTTGACATTGCCTGAGGGCCTTGCTATGCACGTATATTGTTTGCGTGCGCGTGGCATTTAATATTGCCTAAGTGGCCTTGCTATGTATGTAATTTGGATGTTCTTTTTTTTAATTAGCTTACTATTTTTCTTACCACCCCTATTACCCTATAATCTCCCTATTATAGCAATTCTCCACTACCTTACTATACATAGGCTTGCGTAGGTAGTCTTACTAAATATAATTTACGTGCGTATAGTATTTGATATTACCTAAGGGCCTTGCTATACACGTATATTGTTTGCGTGCGCGTGGTATTTAACATTGCCTAAGGGCCTTGCTGTGCACGTATATTATTTGCGTGCGCGTGGCATTTAACATTGCCTAAGTGGCCTTGCTATGTATGTAATTTGGATGTTTTTTTTTTTAATTAGCTTACTATTTTTCTTACTACCCTTGTCGCCCTATAATCTCCCTATTATAGCAATTCTCCACTGCCTTACTATGCATAGGCTTGCGTAGGTAGTCTTGCTGTAAATATAATTTACGTGTGCATTGTATTATAAGTGGTCTTGCTATATATAGAGCTGCGCATAGAGCTACGCATAGAGCTGCGCATAGAGCTGCGCATAGAGCTGCGCATAGAGCTGCGCATAGAGCTACGCATAGAGCTACGCATAGAGCTATGCATATAGCTACCTATCCAATTTACCTGCGTATAATATGGAACATTACGTAACTATAGTCTTGCTATCTCTGCTTTTTTTTATTGGCTTACTATTTTGCTTACCACCCCTGTTATCCTACACTCTTCCTCTTAGCGCTATTTTGCCTTTCTGCCATGCCCCGCGCCCACACCGCCTTGCTACCCCTAACCCGAACTGCCCACCGATATGCCATAGGGTTAGATAACCTAGTTACTAGAAATTAATTATATATAAGGTAAGAGCAAGGAGATACTAAAGGGGATATGCGGGCAAATTACGGCTAGTAATATAGCTCTAAGCTAAAAACTATTTATATCCTAAACATAGTTAATAGTAATAGAGAATTTCTCTTATAAACTATTCTCTGTAGCCTTAAGCGAAATAAGGAGCTTAAAGGGTAAGCTAATTTGCTACTACTAGTAATTAGCATTTATCTCGCTTATACTAGGCTCTATAAGTAAGGTAGTAGCATTGCTAATACTAAGGCTTACTGCCTTAGCCTAAAAAGCAGTGGCATTAAGTTCCTTAGTAAGCGTGCTATAGGATACGTTTACTATATAGTTATATTAGGGCTAGAATCCCTCCTAGAAGATTACCTAGTATATCTAGACTTACTACTAGAGGAATTCCATGGCCCTAGTACTATTATTGCTGCTTTTATTTATTTCTTAGCTAGTAAAGAAAGCTCTAGTTTTATAGGTAATACTATAAAGGCATTTCTCTAGCTATAGTAAGGGTAAGCCTAGTGGTAGTAGTGCTATATTACCTTAGCTTATATGATTGCTCTCCCCTTAATTACTATTGCTATAGAGATTAATATTACTATTAATGTAGCTATAGCTATTGCCACTACTAAATATAAATGTGTTATTATCACTATACTACGCTAATCTTATTAGGCTTATAGCCTATGGCATAAGCTATAGTGATCTTATTAGCGTGGCCTATAGCATAAGCTATAGTGATCTTATTAGCGTGACCTATGCCACGGACTATAGTAATCTTATAGGGCTATATATACTAGTGTGCTACATAAACCTAGCTAGTTTTATAGGGGTTTTAAGGGCAAACTATAGTAATATAAAGTTAAGAGAATGGATTTTATTCTTATGCTTATATTTGCTAGCCTTATATGCATTATAGCGCGCTAGTATTCTAGATAAAGAGCTACTAGCAATAGCTACTTAGTATTAAAGTAGCGTAAATAGCTCCTTAGCCTTAGGGGAGTCTAGATATAATAGAAGTAAAATAGAAGGTATTAGAGAGAGTATGCTTTAGGTAGTGCTTTAGTGGTTAGTATTATATCTTAGTGCTTTTACTAGGGGAGGGAATATAGTAGCTTAATTTACTTAATTTAGCTATGCTTACTTAGTAGCTACTTATTACTATAGTTAACTAGTTTTTTCCTACTATTTTCTCTTATAGTATTTTCTATTATATGCTTATTTCTTAGTAAGCTTTTGCTCTTTAAAGATAGCTAGTTAGCTATACTATAGTTATTTAGGCATAGTAAAAATAAAAAGGAATAAATTATAATATATATATGTAATATATATGTGTTTAATTCTATTTATATAGTATATAGTATGTAAAATATACGTAGTATATATATATTATTTTAATCTATAAAATAACTCTCTCTCTCTTTTTCTCTCTTTAAAGCCTATAAATATAGCATAATATATATGCGTGCGTGCGTAGAAATCCTATATATATATGTGTATATATATATATATAGGGGGCGTGTGTAGAGCTAATAGCAGTTTTCTTAGTGGTTTTAGAAACATTAGATACCCCCTATAAACTATTAGAATAACCTTATAGGCCTATAAATTACTAAATTTAAAAATATAGGTTAGGCGTATTTTAGTGGGTATAGTGCGTGTAT
This sequence comes from Epichloe coenophiala, assembly GCA_018801565.1. Lineage (NCBI taxonomy): Eukaryota > Fungi > Ascomycota > Sordariomycetes > Hypocreales > Clavicipitaceae > Epichloe > Epichloe coenophiala. Next base: position 348,586 of record JAFEMN010000008.1, read on the forward strand.
AAGTGTGTTTAGGTAGGAAAGGCATGCGCGGGCGGGTACTAGTGGTGCGGGCGCGGGGCTGTGTTAGACGAAGGGCGGCGAATTTTTAACCGCGACCCTAGCCCTAGAGGGGAGTCAGATAAGAAAAAGAAAAAGAAAAAGAAGCGTAGTAAGCTAGCTACCTATTAGTACGCGTGTTATCTCCTATATATATATATATATATATATATACCTTATAATAACCTATAAGTATATATAAGAATAAGTAAGCTATATTAGTATAGAGTAATTATTATAGCAAATAAGCCTAGTAACGCTTAGTAATAAGTAAGTAAGGTGGTATTAAAGGATATTAAGTAAACGTATAGGTTATATATAAGTTAGTAGCTACTATTATTTAGTAATATACTTTCCCTTATATGTATATATAATATAGTAAAAGTAATAAGAGAACTATATAAAGGCATGTAAATGCCTAATAATTAACTATATAAATCTATAGTATACTTATATAAGGTAATTTTACTAAGGTAATAATAAAGATAGTAAAATAAAATACTAATAATTTATAGCTTTTATTAAATAAAAGAAGTAAGTTAAGTAATGTTAGTATAAAGAATAAATAGGGTAGTAAGGTAATAAAAGTAAGTTAAGTAATGTTAGTATAAAGAATAAATAAGGTAGTAAAGTAATAAAAGTAAGTTAAGTAGTGTTAGTATAGAGAATAAATAGGGTATAAAGGTAATAAAAGTAAGTTAAGTAATGTTAGTATAGAGAATAAATAAGGCATAGAGGTAATAGAAGTAGGAGATAGGGTTACTATAATAAGGGCAAGGTATTAGTATAGGGAATAAATAAGGTATAAGGGTAGTTATAATTATTAGGTTTATTATACACTTATCTAGCTAAGAATAAAGTATATAATTATGTAATCCTAGGTGGAACTTCTCTAGACATTCTATTACTACTATAATAAGATAATCTATTAGTATTACGTTAATTAATTTTAATATAACTTTACTTTAAGTTTACTTAAACTATATTAGTCTAAATCTAAGACCCTAGGAATTATGCTTTTAATGTCTAGTTATAGAGATAATAGCATTATAATAGATATAAACGTTAACACACTTAATATGTAAATAAGATAATTAACATTATAGTTATAAAGGCAGGAGATAATTAATAAGAATATAGCTTTATTTACGCAGTTTACTATAGGTACTTATTACACCCCTAAAGAGAGTTAAATAGCTTCCTAGATAGAGAGAGATATGTAATAAAAGCTATATTCTAAGATAAAATAATTAAACTAGTAATAAGGATAATTACTTAGGAGAAGGACTAAAAATAAGAGATAAGGAAATTAATAATAGAGATAGGATAAGAGATAATAATATTTACTTAATAATTAGATAATAAGTTAACAATAGGAGATGTTTACTTAATAGTTAGATAGGCGGATAATAAGGGCATTAGCTTTAAATTAGCAACACCTATTACATATAATGTGTATAATTATATGTAATAAATAGTGCCCTATAAGGGCTAGCTTAGCTAGAATAATAATCCTTTCCTATAATTACTTATAGAGGTAATAGAATCCTAAGATATAGAAAAAGAAGTAGGTTAAGTAGTGTTATTATAGAGAATAAGTTAGGGGGGGGGGGTAGAGAGAGGTTAGGGATATATATATATACCTATATACTTATCCCTCTATAGAAAATATTTGTTAAAAAAAGTGTATATATCTTAAGATAAGGGAAGTTTATAATTATTTATTATAACTAAGTACTTTAGAGGTAATTTAGGTATAGTTTAATAAGCCTTTTAAAGGAGACCTAAGTAACTTAGAAGAGGCGTCCTTACTGCAAGATAATATTAATAATAATAAGTAAGAATTTAAGGGTAAAGGAATTATTTTATATAGCTATAATAGGAAGTATAGTAAATATATAGTTAAGTGAAAGGGTTATAATACTTTAGAGAATTTTTAGGTATTATTATAGAGATTTTATTATAGGAAACATTATTATTAAGGATTATAAGTAGTAGTTAAGTAGCTAAGTAGCTAAGGGGAGGGGGAATTATATTTTATAAGTAATAAGTAATTAGAAAGGTAAGGAGAATAAAGTTATATTACTTAAATAATCTATTACATAGCTACTAAGCACTTATATCCCCTCTATAGTTATATTAGCTATAGTAATAGCTAGTGTCCCTTAGTAATATTAGTAGTAGTAGTAGTAGTAAGTAAAGGTGCTTAGGCCTTATTACCTTAGTTATTAGAAGGAATCTCTTAGCTATATATAAAATTTTAGAGCTTTTTAAAAAGCTTAATTAGACTAATATAAGTAAGGAAGCTTAGAAATATAAAGGAGTAAGCTAGTAGTAAGAGTTAGTAAAGTATTAGCTATATATATATGTGTGTGTAAGTTAAGAGAGAGAGACTTACTATAGGAAAATACTTTGCTATAAAGCATAAATAGTTAGTAATATTAATCTAAACTTAGAGAGTAGTAATAGTATTTAGCTATAATATAGTAAGGCACTTATTATTAGCTTATGCTTTATAAGTAAACTTAGTAGTAAGACATATATAACACATATAACCACGTTTTATTAGCATTTTTTTTATAGCTAGTAAAGAGAGTATTATATAGTTTTTATTTTGCTTATATAAGGTCCTAGTAACTTATTAGTAGCTAGCTACTTAGTATAGTAATTAGTAAGGTGCTACTTACTTAATTAAGATAATAATAGTAAATATGTTTAGGATATACATTAATATGTTTAAAAAGCTTTTTATAAAGCTTTAGAATACTAGCTAGGATACTAGTAATATATTAGTAGCATAGGAAATAGATTTTCTTAGGAGAGAGATAAAGATACTATAATATAGCCTTTATTGTTTTAGGGGTAGTAAGTGTATTTTATAGAATTTACTATTAGAAAGTTAGTAATAGTAAGTAGTAATAAGGGGAGTAAGGTTATATATACTTATTACATTATTATATTTTACTAGGATAGGTTTTAATTTAGCTAGGTATTAAGGGAGCTTATAGGTACTATCTTTAAGGAGAATATTTTACATTATTACTAATAATATATAACACATATAAGGTAATTTTAGTCCTATGCTATTGCTTTAGATATAAGTTAGTAAAGTCACTATTAATAAGGTAATAAACTTATATTAATATATTTAAGGCTACTTACTTTTAAGGGGATTTTTAAAAAGACTTATTAGTAAACTTCTTAGTAGCTTTATTTACTAGAGCTAGTAAAGAAGGAGAAGGAGTTATAATATAAGCATTAGATATAGTTAACTAGCTAGCTAGTAAGTTAGCTATAATAAACTAGAGAGAAATAGTAAAAGGAAGTAAGCAAGCTAATAATTAGATAAATATTAATAAGTAAGGAGAATAATCTAATACTAGATAAGAGTAGTAACTACTAGGTAATAGCTATAAGGGAGAGGAAATATATATAAGGGGGGAAAGAAAAAATCAGTCTCTTTTATATTAACCTTAGAGGGTTTTAAGTAATTTAATAAGCTATATATAGCTAATTTATAAATAATAATAATAACTATTAGCACTACCACTTACCTATATGTAAGCTAGCTATAAGCTAGGTACGTGTATAGCTAATTTGTGAATTACTATAATAACTATTAGCACTACTACTTACGCATATGCAAGCTAGCTGCAAGCTAGGTACGCGTGTAGCTAATTTGTAAATTACTATAATAACTATTAGCACTACTACTTATACACCTATAAGGTATACTTAGCAAATATTTTCCCCTAAAGATCTATAGGGTAATTTTACCTAAGGTAGTAATAGAGATAGTGAAATAATATACTAATAATACGTGGCTCCTATTAGATAGAAAAAGTAAGTTAAGTAGTATTAGTAAAAAGAATAAATAAGGCATAGTAAAATAATATACTAATAATATGTGGCTTTTATTAGATAAAAGAAGTAAGTTAAGTAGTGTTAGTATAGAGAATAAATAGGGCATAGTGAAATAATATGCTAATAATACGTGGCTCCTATTAGATAGAAGAAGTAAGTTAAGTGGTATTAGTAAAAAGAATAAATAAGGTATAGTAAAATAATATGCTAATAATACATGGCTTCTATTAGATAGAAGAAGTGGGTTAAGTAGTGTTAGTAAAAAGAATAACTAAGGCATAGTGAAATAATATACTAATAATATATGGCTTCTATTAGATAGAAGAAGTAAGTTAAGTAGTGTTAGTATAGAGAATAAATAGGGCATAGTAAAATAATATGCTAATAATACGTGGCTCCTATTAGATAAAAGAAGTGGGTTAAGTAGTGTTAGTATAGAGAATAAATAGGGCATAGAGGTAATAAAAGCAAGCTAAGTAATGTTAGTATAAAGAATAAATAGGGCATAGTGAAATAAAATACTAATAATACGTGGCTCTTATTAGATAAAAGAAGTAAGTTAAGTAGTGTTAGTATAGAGAATAAGTAAGGCATATATGTAAAGTAAGTGACTTAGCAAAAGATATCCCCTAGTAAGTAAAGGGGTAAGGTACGCTAGTTTATACACCTAACGTACCTTACTAAGACCCTCTTTTATTACACTAGGCTTTATAAATCTTTTACTTTTTAAAGTATTATTATAAAAAGGTCTTATTAATTTAAGGTTCCTATTCTCGTATATTATTATATAAGGTAATAATAAGTCTTAGCATAGTTACATTATACTTCTTATTTACTAGTCTAAAAGAGTTACTTACTATCTAAATAGTAATAGAGATAGCGTAGTTAAGGTTCTTAGAAGCCTTTGTTTACATAGCACTCTTTTATAAAGAGAGTAATTATAGTAATATTATGTTTAGCTATATACCTCTTTTCTTTAGCTTACCTAATAAGGTTAGACACTCTGTTTACTATAGCAAGTAGTGCTAGTGTATAATAGAATATATAGGTTAAGAAGACATAAAGGTTAGGACTTAAATAACTTAAGTTTTATAGTAACTAGCGCTAGTATATAATAAAATATATAGGTTAATAAGATATAAAGGTTAGAACTTAAATAACTTAAGCCTTAGTAATATTAAACTATTTATTATTAGGAAGATATTTATTAATAATATTACCACTAGACTAAGTAATGTATAACTAAGTGGTGTATAAGGCTTCTTTTACTAACGCTTACTTATTAGTTATATTAGATAAGGATAAATTATTAGGTGTAAATATATCCTAGGGAGGCGATTTATTAGCGAAGTTACTAAGCTCCTTATTATAACTATTATAGGGTTTTATAGAAGGAATTGCAAAAGGTAAAAAAAGGCTATAGTTAGTTTATTAAGCTACTAAGCTCCTTATTATAACTATTATAGGGTTTTATAAAAGGAATTATAAAAGGCAAAAAAAGGCTATAGTTAGTTTATAATATAAAGGGGATATAACTAAGTGTGTTTACTAAGGTAAGAGAGGGAAAAAATATATAAGGGTAAGAGAATTTTACTAAGGTAATAATAAGGATATATATATATATAGCTAGAGTAAGTTACATGCACTTATTAAAGGCCTTACTATAGGTAGCTATATATATATACTTATCTAAGGGCACTTATTAAGGGGCCCTATAGTAATAACTATAACTCTCTATTAGTTATTAAGTAAGTTATATAGTATGTATGTATTTTTATTAGCCCTTATTAGCATATATTACTCTAGTTAGTAGCACGTACTTATATAAGGCCCCGCTCCTACTAACTATAACCCCCTATTAGTTATTGCTAGGGTCACGTGGTGTGCACGTATTTTTATTAGCTCCCTGCGGCGCGCGCCCCACCTAACACTTGTCACTCGTTGCCCTCGGCGTGTTATCAGGCACCTCTAAGGCTAAGGAGGGTATTATGAGCATTATTATTATAGTTAATGTGCTCACAGAGGCAATATAGCCTATATAGGGCTCTTTATAGTAAGCCTAGCTTTTAAAAACACTATAAAACCAATATTACAAGCTAAAGGTTATTATTAGCGTCTTTATCTATAATAAATTAATTAATTAAGAGGTTATAGACCTTAAGAAACGTTATTATAGCTTATAGCTAGGTGTAAACTTTATGCTAGTGTAAACTTTACATAAGTATAACGCAAAGTGCATAGTTTACACCTAGAAATTAGTAGAATTTGCTTTTTTCTTAGTATCTAAGCTTATTATAGGCATTTACGTGGCCTTAGTTAAAAAGATATATTATAAATAAGGGAGGCTATGGTGTTTATGTAATTTAGATAAAGTTCTATAAATTTCTATAGATCTTAGCTAATAAAAATAGCTAGCGCGTCCGCTTATGTGCATTTTGCACTCGTGCAAAGTTTGCACTGGCTCGTGGATTAGACCCTAATACGAGCGTGTTCGTTCCTACTAGTGTAAAAAGCAGCCAAAGGTCCTAGATTAGGACGAACGATTAGTGCTATTTTCTGCTAGCCGACACCGCTCCCACAAGACCCTTATTCGTATACCAGTTCACCCTTTGGGCTTATGTTGCATTATTGAATTACTCGTCCCTCTGTCACTATGCCGCCTACCCAGCAAGATCTTTTCTTTTACAACGGGGACGGAGTAGGAGTTGAAGACCTAGCCAAATACAAGCCTGGCGGGTTCCATCCCATCGTTCTCGGCGATGTCCTTCCAAAGCGTGGCAGTTGTATGAATGACGAGGTTAGACAGCCACGATACCGGATCGCGCAGAAGCTTGGGTTTGGAGCATTCTCAACGGTCTGGCTAGCGCGTGACCTCAGTGAGGAGTAAGACTTGATTTTCAATAACGGAAGCACTAGCTATCAATCACTAATCGGTTTGACAGAAGATATGTTGCTCTTAAAGTCTGTCATGGATTGAACAAACTCATTCAGTCCAATGAAACGAGAATTCTCCGTCAAATTCACGAGAATGGACGAGGAAAGCTTGGCTACAGAAACATCGTTGAACTGTATGATACCTTTACTATACGGGGCCCAAATGGGTTCCATGAATGTCTGGTAATGGAAGTTGTTGTGCCCCTTGATACCATAGCTGTCCGACAGAAATGCCCGCCCCAGAAAGCCATTGAACAAGTATTGAAGGCATTTGATTTTCTGCATAAGGAGGGGCTGGTACATGGAGGTAAAGGCAAAACCAATGACTAAACCTAAAGGAGAGTAATTATAGAGGCTTATAGCTAACGTTAGGCGTTTAGACCCTAATTACGCCAACTTTGGTATCGCAATACCACAATTACAGCAGTTCGATGAAAGGACAATTGCAGATTACTTCGCGGACCCTACTGTTATAACAGTGGTACCGCGTGATCCATCGTTTCCAAGAGACTCGATACCAAGTTACGTTGCTGAAAGTGTCTCTTTAGAATCATTTATTCTAGATAAGCACTGCTTCCCCCCAAGCGAGGAGATTTGTCTCAAGATTTTGGATTTTGGAAGAGGTAGACCAATACCCCGCTGGCGTTACACTGCTCGGTTACTAATATGTTCGTACCTACGTTAGCCTGCTGGACGGACAAAATTGCAAGAGACCTACCAGGAGCTGCCCCTCCCACGATTCGGCCGCCCGAGGTCTACATGTATAAATTATCCGGCGGAAAAATCGGATCCATCTGGAGCAAAGAAGCAGATATCTGGGCAATTGGGTGTATAGTAAGTTGTTCTGTTGAATTCCACGCCAGACATATATTAAATCAGATGGACAGGCATATCAGATCAAGACTGGATGCCAACTCCTTTTAGTGCAAGGTGATTCCCAGTATCAGTTTTACCAAGCTTTGCGACTGGGTGGGGCGCCGCCGAAGGACTGGTCCGAATTTTGGGACTTGGAGACGTTCTGCCAGAGTACCAAGGGCTGGAAACAGCCAGTGTTGCCCTTTTTCAATACGGACCAGGCCTGGGAGTCTCGTAGACCAAATTGCGACTCTGGGAGTGAGATGTTCCTCGATCTCATTCACAGGATGGTTACGACAGAGCCCACGAGACGAAGTCAGATAGCCCAGCTCCTTGACCATCCATTTTTCTCCCAAAGGAGCTCTACACAGTAGACGGTTCAGTAAACTAAGAAAATTCGGCCGGATAACAGTGGCAGTGAAGGTCATGGATTAGGGGCTGCGCTAGACAGCTGAGGTAGCTCAGACACTACTTCGGTTAAAGTTGCGATAACTTTGGAGATTGGCTTACTGAAGAGGTTCTGGATGCTGAGCATTCGGGGCACGGTGGGTACTGAGACTGAGTAAATAGCCAAGTAACATCAAGCACATTGTTCAACCTATCTGTCCATTTTTGATGCATTGGCGCGGCCCCTAACTTATGATATTCGGGCGTAACGCTCGTCGGCGGCTTTCCTCGCGCCACACACTCGCGCAGACGCGGTGGTGGATTAGGAGTGAGGCAGTTAAGACCGCCTATAAAATTGGTCTCTAATAATAAGCACCCCATTTAACTTACAAGCCTGGCTGTTTTCATTCTGCCCCATTTGCCATGGTACCGTTATCTGGCTAAATAAAAGTCCAACGCCCCGGCAGGGCCAGCCGCATGGCTACATTTTGCAGTACAGTGGCTGGGTTCAAAACAGTTTGTCCTACGCCTGTCATAGCCTCTAAGCTAGCAGATCTATTAGTTCAGCGCCAGAGAAAGACCTCACTCATAAGAGGGTTAGGATGCCCCTTTTCAGTGCTAGCTAGAGAAGCTGTCGATATATTATAAAGAACTATATCATTGAAGACTGAGCGCATGGGGGCTCTCCTTGACGAGATTAATGCAAAAGCAAAAAGCAATCTCTATAACCGGCGACGGCGGTATCATGGCTGACAGCGGAACTATCCTCGTTGCTATACCGAAGCTATACCCAAGTATGTGACGGTATAACTTGGGCTATTCGCTTCTGCAAACCGGAATAGCATTTGGCACTCGAAAGGAGGAAATTCACTTGTTGCTGGTAAGTTTCAAACTTTGTGGAAAATAGACCGTAGAGCATATTATCTGAGGCATTGGTTATCATCGTGATTAAATCAGAGTGGCCTAAAATTGTGCTTGAACGAAGAGGATAGATATCCACAGCGCCAAGAGATTCGGCTCCATTCCCATATTTTTGGGCAACGCTCTCTCAGCTGACTCCTGCTTGTGTTTAGGGGACATTTGCCTTTTATATGTCGATTCTCATCGCGATGGCTAGGTATGAGTAGTAGTAGTGTATTTTCCGTCCAGCGACCTTGGCCGCCCAGGTCCCCTAACGGGGCACAGGACGTGCTGAGCTAAACTATTATGTACAACTTTAACCACAGAGAAGCTTCACCTAGCGCTTCTTGAAAGACCTCGCAGGTTAAGCTGCTAGGCTCACTCTCAGGAGGCGGCTCACCCACCCCGGCAGAGGAGGGAGGTTGTCGTTGGCACACAGTACAAGTGTCTATGGCTTCCCTCCGAGTTTCAGTCCTCCCACAGTTTATCTAGCATCGCATCGGCATCCCCCGGGCCGCAACCTAACATGAACAAGCATGGTCTGCCGTGACCTAGGTTTGCGCTTTCATTCGGGGCCCTTATCCCGCCAGCGGGAATGTCAGGCAGTGGCCGTAGCCACAATAGTCAAACCCTTGGTTTTCCTGGTCAGAATTCTCTCGCATCCTCGCCAAAGCTACTGCCGCAGTCCATCCTCCAGCAACCAAGAAATGGAAATAGCGCAGAGGCAGCAGTAGGGAAAAACCCTTTAAGGAGATGCACACGCCACGTAGAATAGAAGCTGCTTCGCATCGCGGCGCTTGCGACTGCCACATACTGTATTTTCAGCGAGTATGGACAGCTCAAAAGTATCATTTGAATAACCCATTGCATATCGTTATATTCCACAGTTAGCTGCTGCATTTAGTTTTGCAGTAGCTGCTGTCTTCGTGAGCGTAAGGTTCTAGAAGAGCACTGTAAAAAATTCCTGCCCATTTCCAGAGTCGATGATCCGCTATTAAACGATGATTTGTTTTGGATTCCAAAATGTCACAGGGATACACTACCTAAACACGTTACCTTGGCATCCTCAAAACGCTTAAGCGAGATATCCATGTGGTAGAGGAGCTGATCTAACGACGACCATATCATTTGTTGTGCTAGCGTAGCTTGCCAAAACGGCTGGAAAAAATCCGCTGTCAATCAGGGTATCCCAATCATCTTGCGTGAGACAATTTTCTACAAGAGCCTTGTGATACTATTGCTGGAACATCATCAGCTTCTCCTTCTTGTCCAGTGCGTTCCGAAGGAGCATGTACCACGAATCCCCAAGAGGTCCCGTGGATCGCCACCTAGCTTGGTCCTCTGTCGCCTTCTAGCGCCTACCCTTGCTAGCCTCGTGCCCCAACTGCGCCTACAGATACTCAACGGATGTTTCGTCCATGCTTCCATCTGCCTCTCCAATCGCCGCACAGAGTGCCTCCTTGCTGGAGGCGAATAGAAACGCCTGAAGACACAGGTTGACAATGTGCCCTCCGCATCGGGTGCGACGCTCGGTCGGGTGGAATCCAACGCCGATATCGCTCGCTAGCGACGTTGACAGAGCGCTCATGCAAGTGTCGTTCGGGATGGCATTATCCGCCGTGAAGTAACTAACGTTGTCTGCAATACCAAAGTATCTTATTGTGTCCAGCAGGTGTCTCGACATTGTCTCGCCCGAGTGGCTGTGCTTTATGTTTGGCAAGACCCAAAGTGCTTCGCGTAGCTCATAGCGCTCATCCACCCATTGCCCGCAAATTCCGAGAAAGGCTTTCCGAGAAAGGCTTTCCGATGCGGCGACGACCATAGATCGATGCTGAAGTGGACTTTTGACTTGGCTGCCTATAAGTGAGACTTGATGGCTTCACAGTGCAGGAGATAAGACTTCTCAGTATGAGCAAATATAATGGTGCCAGATTGGATAAGGACTTGCTCGGCCTTTGAATGAACAGCGCAGAGCAGTGCTTGGTACTCTGGCTATGAGACACAGTTCAGAGGGAGGCGGCGCCGCGTAATCAGTTGGATCTGTGCCTCGTAGAAAGCGTCCAGCTGGATCGTATTACTGAGTATCGATTCTTCGCTGCGAGTGGCATTCTCCCGGCTTTTCTGCTCTGCATGCCTAAATGTCACCTCCAGGAACTATTGCAGCGCTTTCTTGGCAGGCCGTTGTTCCTTGTCGATGGCAATACCATGCGCGTTTCGCATGTGTCGTTTCGCGCTCGTGGTCAAGACCGTTCGCCAGGGCGGGTTACCGCATTTTTGACAATACCAGAGTCTCAGGTTACTCTGGTGCGCTTCCTCGTCTGCTTGTGGAAGACGGAAGTGCTTCCAAGTCACGAATGTGCGTAGCTTGCGCTTCTTCGGCTGCGACTCGGGCGCGGACAGGGACGATACGGAGGACGCAACGCCAGAAGTCTGAGTGTAAGGCTGCTTAACTGCAGATATGCTTGATTCCGGCGCTGTGTAGGTGCTCCAGAGACGACGGGTAATTTATGTTGACCTGCAAGTATGTCTACTCTAGGTGTCGCAGCATCGTGGTGAGGCAGGAGACTAGCCATATTCATTGAACGCGAGCAGCGTGTTTGCCACGCGTATTTCTCGCTCCATTGACCATGATCAAGCTGGTGTGCCGGCAGGCGGGGATGATAGCGTCCGTGGGGAGGAAGTTGCATGCTGAAGCGTTGAACCCCAACGGTCATCGAAGAAGGATCTATTTTTTTGTGACGCTATACACCCCCAACAAGCAGTGTCGATGCCTCGCAAAAGCATGATACAGGAGGGTACAGCGCCGAGCAGCAAGAAAATGCGCTAAATTTTAAACGACTGCGCCTACCTGGATCACACCCTAGGTTTGAATCCACTCGATCACAGGTCTCATGGGGAGATAGTCGGAAATGATCAACTAACAAGAACACAAGTATTCAATGCCGTGAAATTATCGATTGACAGCCTAGAACGCCATTTCGGCTGTACACGAAACTGTACGACTATGCCCAAGCCGACACCGTAAGGAGTGCGATATTACCATAGGTGGCACTAGTTCAAAAGATATTCGTAGTAGACCCGGGCACGCCGAGAACTGTCTCGACGAGCGCTCCAGGTGTTTCGCTCCTAGTGAACCTCACGATCTGCTTATGGTCCCTAGACCCCCAGGTTTGACTTCCCCCATTCGCTTCGAGCGTGTACCACTCTTCATTGCCCCCCTTGCCCCAGTCATCTCCCGTTGCGGTCACGCTGACCCAGATCTTCTCAGAACTGTTGTTAATCACAGTGATTCCCATTTTGTCTGTATAAGATGTTAGTGGGTCCAAGTTCGGTCAATCAGCCCATAGTAGCTCTAGCTCACATAGTTTTTTAAGAGGGAATCCAAGAGACACTTGGGCAGTCGCTACGAGGTTTCCGTTTTTTATCCTTGGCTTCAGGTAGAAAACAAAAGTTAAGCGCAGGAGACAAGTTGCTATATTCGAGTAGTCCAAGCAGGTAAGCAAATAAGCCCAGAAGGGAGCACCTTGAGCTTAAATAGTTTAGAAGAGGGGGTTAATGGACGAGAAATCGTATGTCTAATCTGGTATTCAATGGGACTAGCTAGCGCCTGTTCTCTGGAAAGATGAGATCGAGACTAGTCTCGTCACTACGTTCCTCCTAGAGCTGCCCTATACGACTCTGTACCCGTTGATCTCTTAGCCTAATGTACTATAAGACTTTTCAATCCTTGTTTCAGCCGCGCCAAATTAACTACACCATCCCCTTGTTTCTCACATCCAGGCCCCGCTCCAGTACCATCTTCGAAGCTGTACAACCCGGACCTCTAAACACGCATCTGGCAATCCGTTTTTAGTTTAGTTTCCGTTTATTAATCTTTATAGCTATAGCAATAGTTAATAATATAGCATATATTGTTAATACAGGCAGACTAATGCATAATCTCGTGATATCTCCTTAGACTCAGTCCACCTTATGGGCCCTTACCACAAGGTTAGTGATCACATAGGTTCGCGAAAGTGTGGTGAAGTATTTTGTATAAGGGGTAATTAGTAATATATTTATTATTAGCTTATTTATATATAAGCAAATGTGCCTCTAAACTACTTCTATCTAATTGGATATAGACCCTAGTTAGCGTGGCTCCACAAGGTCTATGAAACCTAAGGAGATAGTAGCTTGATGTATCTCAGGCGAATATCTCAGCCACTTAAGACCACCCTAACGTTTATATAACGCACCTAATAAAAGAAAAGTGTACTTTGGTTCTTAGTTCGAATGAATCATTGGGTAACGGTCACTAAACGCGCATATCGCGTTTTTTAAATGCGCATATCGCGCAAGGCCTTACAACGCAACACAACGTAACGAAATACAACGCAATAATGCAACCTAACGTAATATAATGTAATAACATAACGTAACGTAATGTAACGTAATGTAACGCAATAGCATAAGGAAACGCAATTTAATGTAATAACGTAACGTAATAATGCAATGTAATATAATATAATGTAATATAATATAATATAATAAGACACTTCTTAATCTTCTTTATTATATTATTCCCTATTTTCTTTATAATTATAAAAGGTATAATTAATATTATTAATACCTAGTAAGTAAGTTAGGGATCTATATATAGTAGTTAGATCTAGTGGTTAGATAAGGACTATCTTTTAAGATTAGGACTAGGTAAGGGGCTGTCCTTCCTAACTAGGACTAACGCAATATGCGCATTTAAAAAAACGCGATATGTGCGTTTAGTAACCCATTAGGTAAAATTTTGCCACGAATTCTCTAACCTAAAGTCTAGAACGCTTGCCTGACTTTAGGTGAATACATCTCGACATTAGGAAAGCCATGAGCTTGAACAGCAAGGGTCAAGCACCTGGCATATCACATGGCTCTGGAGCTATGGTGCATGGCTAGCATAAAAACCTCAGATACTGCTCTGTCTAGCGGCCACTTATCTACCTCTCAGTGTTCAAATTTCAAAAGTATAACAATTGCTTTCTTTTATCTTTTGGCAAATTCGGCAGTAACGAGAGTCTCTTAGTGTCGCTTGCTTGATATAGCCGCGTTGAAAGAGTACAGCCGTGTTACTAATATCGCAAGCAGAAATCGAATCTGACAATAGACCCCTCAGAATGATCATCCAAACTATATCGCTCAAAGACCCCAACGGGCGATACCTCTCGTGCAAGTCTAGCAATGGCAAATTGGCCTTCGACCAAGTTACCTGGATCCATCCTGCAAGTTCTTCATGGTATCGGCTGGTGCCGGTAGAACCTGCCTGATGGCGCCCAATGGAAGGTTTGTTGACCTCCACGATGACAAGCTCCTTTGCGACGGTGTTACCACAGGGGTCAGCTTTGTGTTCTCTGACACAACGCTTCGCCTCGACAGTGGCAAGTACATGAGTAATGCCACTAGTGACGACACCATCACCGTAAGCTACACAGCTACAAGCTTGGTGATCAAGGCAACATCATTTGACAGCTTCAGCGTGAGCACGTCCTTGTGCGTACCAGCCATTACTTACGACAATATATCCATCGAGGACCGCTACATGCCAGGCCGGGACTACTTGGTTCTCAAGAGCCGCAATGGGTCGATTGACATCATCTTCTCCATCCCCTATTCGATGGAAGGTCAGCGGAACGGAACGGTGGAGGTCATTCTGAAACACATGAGGGACAACTCTGCTGGCGGCCTAGTCGACATTGAACTAAACGGTCAAGCCCTGCTACAGAAACAAGTAGCTCCCACCAAGTGGCAGGCGCAGAACATGTACTGCCTTTCGATCCCTAATCTCTCCGGGGAGAACAAGCTCTCGATCCAGCTCTCCAAAGGTTTCATGGGGAATTACTGCCTCTCTGATGCGGCTCTGGTGTACAAGGATAACAATGGATATGTGAAGCAAGAGAATTCAGTCTACGCTCGGGGAGCTTCGTCTGGATCTTCTTACAATGGTGGGAAGCTGGAGGATGATCTGAGGCATGGTGATCCATACCTCACTCTAGATGGAGGCTCTGGGTGGTCAAGAATTAGCTTTACGGTCAGAAAAGAGCTCCTGAAGATCGGAAATTGCGTTCTAAAGACCCGACACCGGGGGGATCCAGGGACCTCTATCGACATCTACCTGAACGGTAATAAAGAAGAATCCCACTATGACAACATCCCGACTGGATTTTTCGGAACATTCACCTTGGCTTTCCACAGCAACAAACTACAGGAACTGAATGAGCTGGTCATAAAGCCTAGTGGTGGAAAGTACTACATTTCCGATGTCAGTGTCGATGTGGTCTCCCTGCTCCCGGACCTGTTAGAGGAGAACTTTAACACATACGTCAAGGACTGGATCCTCCATCATCGAAAGAACATCGCAGAGCTCCATCAGATCCCTAGGGACGACATTTCAGCCTGGAACTTTGTTCGAGAGGCCCCTTACTGGTTCTTCTTACCATTCCTCCCCGTCTCACCCGATGAGGTCCGAGTCCTGATCGCTCACTACTACATGAGGTTCATTTCTGTCGGCTTCGAGATCAGGGCCTTAAATATCCAGGCCAGAGACTTCCATAGGGAGCTCATAAGCACAGATCTGCCTAGGAAGAACGCACTCAGGCATGCATACTGGACGGCTATGCTATCCAGGCGGTATGGGCTGTACTTTGCCCTCGACCTCTCGACGGCTCATGAGGAGGCTCACGTTGATCTTACAATCGAGGGCCCCTTTGACCACGTCACTGACAAGATTAACAATGCTGTAGGGTCTCTTCTTGGCTGGCATACCTCCAAATCTCAAGATCTTCAGACGGTGGTTGATGCGGCATGGGAGCATGGCGAGCTTGCGTATGCAAAGGATTTTAGGGAGACAGCTGCAGGCCAAACCGCTAAAGTCTCCTGGCAGGGCCCTCTGGACAAGATGGCTAGGAAGTACAATGTGAAGCCAAACTTCAGCCCATCGGAGAAGGCCACTTTGAAGAGGATGCGGGTGACAGAACCAGATGTTCCTGTCATACATGAGTTATCTAGCTCTTAAGGCAAGGCGGCTGTCTAACACTACTACTACTACTCAGTCAGTGTCTGCTGGAACGGGGCCCGTTCCCGCTTTTCACCTAATCATAGCCGTGTAGAAATCCCTGTTAACTTCAGTTTCGTAAAGCCCTGTTCCCACACAAACTGCCCATCATCGCGCGAGACGCGCCAAATCTCTCGAAACGGGGCCCGTTCCCTAATTGTCCCATGCAGCCAATCACATTACACTAGCAGACGAATTTGCGCGCGTTTAAGCATGGTGCAACGCGTGGTGAGAAGAAGTGGTAGAGGAGCAAAGCGATATTGATACATAACTTCCGCTTTTCCACGGCCTATGTTTAGAAGCATTGTGCATTTCAAGCAATAGCTAGCTTGCGATTTTCATATAATAGCGATAGCAATAGAAGACTGCTAGTGCCTTCACGCAAATAGAACTTGCCTTGCTAGCATTAGCATGAACTTTAGGAGTCCGACACAATGCAGAGACCTTGCGACCTGCCGCCCACGGCGTGCCCCGATACCTCTTACTTAGCTATCCATTGTTCTCACAATAATTGAGTAAATAATAATAGTTATATTCTTTTATCATCTAGCCATTATTACTTTACTAAATCACTACTTTTAATTACCCCAAGCTATTCCCCACCTTAACACCTTTAGAGGCGTGCTAAGGGGAAGGACGTTGTTCCCACTCTAACACGGACGCCCTAACGAATTTTTTGAGGATAATCCGCACAAGCAGTAGATTCGCATTGAGTGGTGTCGAGTCACATAATATGCTAAGCGTCAAAGGGATTACCCCGCACCGTTAGGCAGCGGCGATACCATTAATCCTACATAGTGTTTAAGATGCAGACCAGAAACAACTATCACATCTTCTCGTCTTGACGTAGGCACTGTTTTTCCTCATAGCATGTCTCCGGAAACGTGCTAAGAATATTTGCTAACAAAAATTAGTCAAAGCTACATCTCGTGACTCGCGACTCGCAATACCAGAAAATCAACTGCCCGAAGTGCAAGAAAGGCAATATGTCTGGAAGAACCATCTGCGAATATTGCGGCGCCTAGCTTCCAGTCTCTATATGATTCAGCCATACAGACTTGTTCGCCCTTTGCTAGAGTACACATTCGCCCTTAGTAGCGGCACGAGCGAGGTCTAGCAAAGGGTATTACAGGCAGGGATGTTCCGAAGTTGAGGACATACGTTGCAGGGAGAAGGTGACTTTTCGGAGCAATAGGTGACTTATCCATGATGAGTTACAATCTGCGATGGTGTGCCCAATCTATCAAATTCTCTACAGCTACCTTCACGTGTTGTCCTCCGTGAGCAATGCAGCTGCTCTCTCATTCACTTCTGGATACCTTGCAAGCGCGTAGAAATCCCGCCAGAACTCTCGTGCCTCCGCGTAGTCAGGCATATACTTGCGTAGCGCGGTCTTCCACTCCAGGTCATCAGCGCCCAAGCTTATCCCCGCGCAAGTAAATTCCCACCAAACCGGAAAATAACCGCTTGCCTCCCAATCAATGATACCCGTGAGGTTACCGTTCTCGACCAAGATATTGACATTTGTTAGATCGCCGTGAGTAAAAGTATACGGCGCGGAAGGAGGCATCCGCGTTCGCAAGCGCCGTTTGGCTATCTCGGGGACACCGTCCAAAGCCTTCGTCATCTCCTCCCAAAGCTCATCATCCGAACCAAGCGGACCGTGAGGAACGCCATAGCCGGTCGGAAAGAGGAAGGCACAATATATCGGTTGCCCATCAAGACTTTGCATGCGAGGTGACTGGAGCCGTCGAAGCTCGGATAGATAGTCGGCCGTCTGCTGTGCAACCCGTTCTTTCTCCGTCTCCGTCATGGTTGCCCAAGCCGTACTAAGTGGCTTGCCAGGGATCCGCTTTGAGAGTATAAATTGACGTCTGTTTTCCTCTGTCCACTCCTCTATAATAGTAGGGACGGGAATGGTCGTCTGTTCTTTGAGGAATCGGACGTTTTGTGCTTCGAAATTGGGAGCAGCATCGGACCGCTCTTTGAGAATATACTTCGTCCCAAGTGACCAGACCCCCCGGTCGCTCACACCATAGAAAAGCTTCACATGGCTCTCATAACGACATGAACCTTGACGCTCCGCCGTCCAGCCGCATGCAGAACACGCGCGTCTGCCATCTTCCATTGTTGGTGTCGGAATGATGCGTGTTTGTGTTGTGGTAATATTTGCAAGGCCGCTGATGGCCACCGATAAGCGGACGCCACGAAGTTAGCTCTCCCCGCAATGCACCCGATTGTTAGCCAATCCTAACAATCGCCCTTTTGACACCACGGTTGGCGCGTGCACTAGCTAGAGCGATAGAAGGCTTCGGGATTGATATAACTGCCTCCTTGGCGACTTTGCTATCGATGCCATTGTCTCTCATAAGGATAGTGGCGGCAGGGCATTGTTGTAGGCTTCCTTAATGTGATTGTTTTGCTATTTTGTTAGTAAATCTAAATTTCAGACCCAACTAGCATTAGGCTAAATTTAAAAAACCATAGGCGCTAGCAAATTATCACATTCTATGACAACTCAAAGAGTTGTTTCAACTACAGCTCCAGAGAGTTAAAAGAAAGATTCTTCTCAAACTACAGCAGATTGCCATCACAGCGATGCGAGAACAACACCTTTCGCACCGTTCTGCACAGAGGCTTGACGTAGTTGAATGCTTCCTGACATTCTCTACCTATGGCTCCAAAGCCATTTTATCCATATCGCCACGTTTGTTCCGTGCGATACCCCTCCAGGTTTCATTGTACCAATATGAGAGTGTAGTTCTTGTTCCTACCTTTTTCGGAGCACTAGCCGCTGCATATTATCCTTGTCGCTTCAACAGAGACGCCTCAACAAACAGGCTCCAGATCATTAGTCTTTGCCTTTTCCGTCAAGGCTCGGTGTCCGGTCTGGCAGAAGCAGCAGCGTAGCCGTTTGCTTTCATGTTAAATCGACGAGCGGGCCGAAATCGCGTGAATCTGGATCTGATCACTTCTAACTGGTGAGCTTTTTTATGATGAAGACCTCCTGCTATCCAGGCAAACAGCTTCCATCTAAACAAAGCGAGTCCATTCCATCCGACTGATATGAAATTGTGCATGCCAGCAAATTCAAAGAACTCGGGATAAAAGCCAGCAAAATCCCAGTCGAGAAGCCACAGCTGGTGGGAAGGATCCAGCATGATATTTCGAGGCGATAGGTCGTGATGAGTGAACACGAATGGTCGGTCAATCGAGAATGTCTTTTTTGAGCAGATTGAGTGTTGTGCTGCCGTCTTTTTCATTTCACGGCGGATCGAGGTAAACTCGGGCCAGAAGTTCATGAAAGCATTGACTTGCTTTGAGTCAGCTCGGGGGGGGGAGGCCAAACGAATCGTCTAGATAGTAAGATCTACATTTCCCAGACGCTAATGATCCGGCTGTTGGTGACTTGGCTGATCTTAATCGGCGAATCATGCGACGAAGCTGAAAAGCCAGTCGGATAGTCGCGAACCAGCCTAGAGTCATCCACTCCGCGGCTAGTGTCGAGCCTTGGATACGATCCATTATACAGTAAATCATACCGTCGACCCGTACTGTTCGTTGAGTCCGAGGCACACGAATTTGAAGGGTAGAGGCTAATTCGATAGCTTTCATGGCATCCTCTACCTCGTCCTCGGCATATGCTTTTGCCACATACTTAGGAGAAAGCAACGTAATGTTGGAATACTTTGTTAAAGTGGGTGATATGTTAATATAATGGGTGATTTGCGCATCTGTATAGTGCGACAATTCATCATCGTCAAAGTTCGGGTGCATCTTGGAGGAGCAGAAAAGTAGTTAGGAGTGAAATATCTGGCGTTCGGTGGAGAACCCCGTTCTATAAATGTACGGCTCTGTGTTATGCAGTAGAGTCTTTGTGCTAGCTGTTGCTTTCAAAAGGCCCCCGCATTTACACCGCTCCCAGGCAACAAAGAATTAGCTATTGAGGAGGTTATGCACTCAAAACAACCATCATGCAATACCACGTGTCTATCTTGGCGCTAAGCGAACGCCCGCTAAGGACCTCATATTGATTAATAGCTGCTAGAGCTTGAACATGGGCCAACAGGTCCGTTGGCCTTCCAGAAATAAATCAGCACCAGAAAACAATGGTATGGCATTGAGGTAGACGAGCATACTGGAAGCACTTTAGCACCGCCAGTTCGGAAAAAGTCTATCGCAACAGGAGGTTCCAAAAACTAACACGTATAGGTAAGAGCCAGCAGGTTGAACAGAGGAAAACACGTTACGATTCCGGAGCGTGTATGGACTTATGAGTGACAATGGGAATGTCCAAGATGTGTTTAGGCTGCGGAGAAGTAAAAATCGTCGAGGCCAATACGTAACTCTATTGGAAGCAATTAAACTGCATGGGTTCGGTTCGTACCTGTTCAGGACTATAATACACGTGGGATTGCCAATAATGAGCATGTGATCTTGGATTCTGGCGATAGTCCCAATCATGTCCCGGGATCTAGCCAGGGATCCCTTAACAGTTCCGAGGCCGTCGCGCGTTCCTCGGGCACCCAACATATCATCCTCCTAACAAATTTAAGAAATAGTTCTTCGCGTTGTTCTTCAAGAATGCATTCTGGAATCTCGTTTTCCAAAGTTCGGGCCTGGGATATCAAGTCGTTACGTATAAATGAACCTGGTGAGAATATTAGATAGAACCTAGGGCACATTAACTTAAACTTACCATCTTCGTTGAAGAACTGGCCACCAAAATACTCAGCCGCATTACTGCTAAGCTGGCCATTCGGGTTCATCGCGGCAGGGGACCACCTCCAGTGGCGCATGTTTCTTTCACGCTTGATTAGTGAATGGGGGACATCGCCCATAAGGGCTATCATGTCTGCAAGATGCTGAGTAGCAGAGTACTGTTGCGTCCTTGGCTGGCTAAAGAGGGAACGTCCAGCCAAGAGATTCCATATCTGTAAGAATTAGAAAACATTGCCGAAAATTAATGGACTTGCCAGTGAGGACCAACCATCACACCGAAATTCCAAATATCAGCGCTATAACTCCAGCCAATCCCAAGTAATACCTCTGGAGCACGGTATTCGTCAGGCTGTATTGGATGAATAAGAGGCTCGGGCTTATCGCCGCGTTGCGAGAGGCCGAAGTCAGTAATGTGTGGTATCAGGTTCCCAGCAGCTTTAAGAATAGGTCCGAAGTCGTTATGGCAGCGGTAAATAGTATAATCGCCAACATGTTTGCGTGCCATTGGGTGGGTGGCCTGGCCTTGGATGAAATTATCGATGGTTGATTGGTCTTCTATGGCAATCATGATGTTGTCGAGCTTTAGGTCTGGAAGGGTCAGCTAAATACACTTGTGCAGCGGCGGGTTGACAGACCAGTGTGTATAACGTGGGCTTGCGTATGCATGTAATCTAAGCCTTCGAGTAGAATTCGAATGTATGTCTTGAAAAGAGGCAGTATCTCAAAGATTGTTTTTTCTTGCTGAGCAATGCGCTTTCTGAACAACCACAACGGCTCTCGCAGGGGCTCGAATACAAGTGCAAGATGTGTGTCACCGCGTGGCGATTTAACCTTGGCGCCTTCAATAGCTGTCGCGAGGACACCGCGCCCTCGATGTTTGCTATCTGTTAAAGCCAAATGAACATTCATATCCAATTCGTATGTCATATCCTCGTTCGTGGCATCGCAATTACAGATCTTGACGGCAACATATCGCTTCCGTCTCCGAAACCTAGCTCGAAAGAAACATTAGCCACGAAGATTTGAGAAATGCAATAAGGCGACAGATCTTGGTAGCAAATACCCGCTAGTATAGTGTGCCAACCAGACTGTAGATGTTGAACCCCAGCCAATCTTTGCATCCAGCTGATATTTATTGAGGAGAATATCCCCTGGATTTGCCGGATAGAAATGCCTGAAATTAAAGCCAGGAATCTTTTCCTCATCGACAGGAGTTCCAGGGAGCAATATCTCGGGCGATGGAGTGGCTTGAGAGCCCAAAGATCGACGCCAGCGCATTCTAAACTTACAGGTCGCATGGTGATAAAACCAAGAAGAAATAGTTCGCCCACGCGGGCGGCATGAAATGGTCAGCAGCCTGATCATGACTTGCGCAGTTTCCGAGGGGGAATACAGTTTGTACGGAAGCATTCACTAGCTGCATCATGCGTGCAGCATCGGCGCGTTAATTTGCAGCCTTAGGCACGCGTCAACCAATGGAAATGTCAGAATACCGAGATGTATAGCGGCTCGGCTTGGATCAACTAGATTCCGGCGCAGTGCTACACAGCTGCCTAGCAATAGGCGCCCTCATGTTTTAGAATTAGGCACCAGCCCCGTAAATACAACCTCCTAACCAATGACATTTACTAGGAATCGATGCTCTCTATGAGACGGTGTGGGAAGTGATGATAATGAATTTAGCTATCTAGAGCTATCCACACGTGGCATAACAAGGCTATATAACGAGGGCAAAAGAGGGTCTTTGCCCTAAGTGCTAAGGTCTTGTAATAAGGCCTTAAAGAGAGAAGATATTATAATAGTAATGCCTAAGATATAAGGCTACTATAACTAACACCACCCCTAGCGGAATATCTAGCCTAAAAATAAGGCTAAAGATATTACCTATTTACTTAAATACTTACTTTACTAAAGTGTTTTTTAATATAAAGTCCCTTACCCTTATTATTTAAAGAAGGCATAAGAAATCACTATATTTAATTTATTTTAGACCCTTTATTATCCTATCCGTAATTATTTAATTAGTTCTAATCTATTCTAGATAAAAATAACCCTAAGAGGTCTTTTTAACTACCTATTTATACCTTATATTAATATAATAAGTATAACCTCTATATCTCTTATTAAGGATGTTTACCTTTGCATTCTAGCTATCTATAAACATTAGTAATAGTTATTATTAAGGGATTCTAAAGTCTTTAAGTAAATTTACTACCTAAAGTATTAATAGGCCTATTAGAGTTAAATTAATAAATTTAGCCTCTGTAAAGCTAAGTGTAACTAGTAATTATTTCTTTAATTACTAAAGAATTATACCTCTTATAAGTATAATAATATAACCTACTATTAACCTCCTTATATCTAAATTATTAGTAAGAGAGGCATTGCTATATCCTTTTACTTAAAGGATGTCTTTTAAATTAATTAATTAATTATTAGGTGCCTTATTGCCTAGTATAATCCCTAGATCCTATAATCTAGTAAGATATCTCTAAAGGTGCTTTATAAGTTTCTTATAATCTCTTTTAGTTTATAATTTATACTATAAAGATAATTTAATATAAACGTAATATTTAGTCTTATGTAAATCGCAAGCTAGTTAAAGCTACTAGTTTTTTATGCCTAATCTAATAGATTATAAACTATTAGGAAGCTCTTTTAATTTATAGGAATCTTTGCTTTTGCAAGCTAAGGGACTAGAGATAAGCTAACTTTACTAATCTTAAATTTCTTTATAATACTCTATATATAAAGATTCTAATATATTAGTATTATTTAGTTATGCTTATTATAAATAAACTTAATACTAAGGAATAGCTTAGGGTTACCTAAGTGCTTTAATTTATATTACTTTTAAAGCTTAGTTATAATAGCTTTAACTATTGCTTTATCCTTTACTATAATAATTATATTATTAATATAGAGAAGGAGAAAGACACTTTCTTAATAAAAGATATAGAGCTCTTACTTTAAATAAATAAAGCCTTACTTCTTAAGTTCTTTTAAGATATTATTAAGCTACTAAAGGGGAAATATTAGAAAACTATAAAGAGCTTTATTAAGCTTATAGATATGTTTTATTTTATCCTTATATTTATAAGGTTACCTTATATATACTTTAATTTATACTATAGCGTTTAGGAAAGTATTTATAGCGTTATATTATTTCTATTTATAGTTAAGGATAGTAATAATTATATAGAAAACGCGTAAAGAGACTAGATATATAATAGCTATATAAAGATCTTCCTTTTTAAATACCTCTATATTCTAGTTACCTTATATAACCTAATAAGCTTTTATATATAAAGGCTTATTAATTAGGTGTTTTATAGTGTAAACCTAGCGCTTATTAAAGATCTTTATATTTTCTAGAGGTATTATAAAAGTCTAGTATTATTTCTCTTTAATTTTCTCTAGTTCCTTTAGCTCTGTAAGCCTTTAGAAAAAATAATAGTTATTTATATTCCTTGCCTTAAACTAATTATCTAGAATCTAGACCTTTATATTAGTTAAATATACTACTTTAAGTATTAAGAAACTATATAACTTATAAGTCTCTTTATCCTTATTATAGATATTATCCTTATAATATTTAATTATTATATTTAACCTCTTTATAGGGAGGGCCTTTTTCTTACTTAATATAATAATATTAAGGTAATCTTATTATAAACTTACTCTTTAGCTTTTTCTTAGCTTTAAAGACTTATATTATTATTATTAACTAGTATTATTATTATTAGCTTTAGCTTCTTTTTCCTTAAAGACCTTAAAGGCCTTTTTTTATAGGAAGATTCCCTTGTTTACTATAGAATAATAGCATTACTATATATGCTTTACCTTAGGTCCTATATAGTTTTCCTTTTCTCTAGACTTATAAAGGGAAAGGGTAAGAACTATTATAGTAGTAGTAATTATAGTAGTGGTGTTGCTTTTATTATATTACTACCTATGTTATTATTATCTATAACCTTAATATTTAGTCTAGTAAGGTCTTCCTTATTAAATCCCTTACCCTATATTTTATTTATAAAGCAAATAGTCTTTGTAACTATAAGATTAATTAAAATGTTAATAATTTAATAGCTTTCTTCCTTAAAGAAAGGATTAATAAGCTCTATAATATATAGATCCTTATCCTTATTAATCTAAGCTAGTATATTACTCTTATTAAAGCAAATATCCCTTACCTAGACTAGCCTTTATTTATTAGGGAGCTAGATCTTATAAAGGTAACACTTAGGTCCCTTTATACTAATAAGCTTACTAATTTTAGCCCTTAAAGCTATCTTTTATGCCTTTATATAACGTTTATCTAGGATTTATATATATATAAGGTATCCTTATGTTTATAAGTAATAAATTAAGGCATTATTTTAAAGACCTAATATCTTAAAAAGAGTTTCCTAAGGGGAACTATTCTCCTTATTTTTACTTATTAGAAGTAAATTTATAATCTTAGCTACATACCTTATTATAAAAGGCTATAGTAGCTTAGGAAGTTATAACTTAATTATTATTAATTATACTGCTTTTATAATAGTATATCCTATATACTTTACTATGCCTTAATAGGTAAGAATATAAGGAGCGCTTATATAAAGAATAATACCTTCCTTCTAATAGTAAGTCTTAAGCTTCTCTCTAAGGAATTTAGTAGTATTATCTATATAAAAATATTTAACTATATAACCTTCTCTTATATTCTCTATAGTAGTCTTCTAGGCTATAATAGCTTTAACTATATTTACCTTATTAATAGTTAGGATTACCTAGTAAAAACACATATAAATATTAATATAATATAATATATAGTTTTTACTACTAAAACCTTTTAGCTTATGTTTAATAAAGTCCTAGAAGACATATAAAAGGAAATATATAGTATTATTTAAATTATCTTAATTAATTTACTAAGGAGCTTTTATTAGTAAGTAAGCTAGATATTAAAAATTTACTAGTGATTAAGGGTTAATTAAGATTCTAGCCTCCTTATAAGCTTTAATAATATAATCTTTACTTATATAGCTAAGTTATTTATATAATAAGCTAAATTTAACTTACTTAGTAATTAAATTACTTAATAAAGTAATAAAGTTAAAGTAAGGTTCTTTATCCTAAAGCACTAATATTAAGATATTAGATTTCTATTAATATTAACTAAATAGTAGTCTAGTTATAGTTAAGATTAATTAATCTATATAACTATTTATAATAAGTTCTCCTTATTTAAGGAGCCTAGGAGAGATTATATTAACCTTTGCTTAAGGTATATACTATGTATTTAATAGCTCTAAGAAGCTATTACTAACTAGAAGGTATACTATTTTAACTCTAGTTATATAAAGATACTAACTATTACTTAACTTTATTAGGTTTATGTTAATATTAGTGTTTAAATAGGTAAACCACTTTATGTTATTAAATATGTGTATATTATATCTAGAATTAAGGATATAATTATCCTTAACTAAATAATCTTTAATGTTTAAATATAAAGATATTATCTTAAGACTTATTACTATTAGTAAAAGATTACTTCTAGTGGCAATAATATCTAGGGAAGTAGTAGTTATTATACTCTTTAGTGTTTTTCTTTATTTAGGAGTAAGCTTAGGATAAAGCTTCTAGTAACTATCCTTTATGTAAATAGTTCTCCCTAGGGAAATTAGATATTTATAGTCTAATTTTATCTTCTCTAAGGTATTATTCTTTTTTAATTAATTACCTTTACCCTTAGCCTTTTAGTTATTATTTAATACTTTAGCTTATATATTATAGTTTATTTTCTAGTCTTTCTAAGGTTTATTTGCTTTATATATTAAGTATATAAGTAAATTCTCTTTTATTAAAAGTGCCTTAGAGAAACCCTTTATCTTCTAAGAGCTATAGACTTTAGGCATAAAGTCCTTTACTACCTTAATTATTTATAATACCTATATAATATCTAGAATTTCCTAGATCTTATTAATTTAATTCTATAGATTTTAGTGGTAATTAAGCTAGGTTTATATAGTTAAGAAGTTTAATCTCTTAGACTTTAAGAATTTATAAAGTAGTTTAATAATTACTAAGTTAGCTTTAAAGCTATAATTACTTCTAATTAACTTTATTATTTTAGTAGCTAGTATAGTCTTAGTCTAGCTAGTATAAGTTAGGTTTTTCTAAACCTATAAAAAAAGGCTTTGCTAGATTATAGATATAAGAATAGTATAATACTTATTAGTCTTAGTTAAATATAGGATTTCCCTAGTAAGATACTTTATTAATTATATAATTTAAACCTATATCTTAACTAAGATCTCCTATTCTTTATAATTCTTAGCCCCTTTAAGAGGTAAGATAACTATAAGTTAAGAGAACTAATTCTCTATTATATTATTATATTCCTTTAGCACTAATATAGCTAGCGCTACTCTAGTGGTTATAGTGTTAATAGTGTTATTAGCTATTATATAACTTATATTATAATAATAGGGTTATATATTAAAATTTACATACTCCTATTACCTTAATTACTTAATACTAATTATTATTAATTTAGTTTAGTAAGAGTTATAGTAGTAGCTCTCTCTTAATTAAATTACTATATAGCTACTAACATATAGAGATATAAAGTTAAGAGTAAAAGGTGTTTTTAAATACCTTAGTTATATTTTAAATTAGCTTAGTTAGAGGGTAATACTTTACTAAGAATTTACTATACTTACTTTACTATATACTATACTTACTTTACTTACTTTACTTAAATAGTAATAGTTCTAGATTATTAGTTTTAGGTGCTTAAGGTAGTTTTATAAGAAATATCTTATTCTAGCTTACTATTTACTAAGAACTACCTAGAAGGGATTAACTTTTTAAAGTAATTCCTAAATCTTAATATATATTAATTTACGCTAATAGTGCTATAAATACTACACTTATAATTTATTAATTAATACTATAAAGGTTATATATTTAAATCCTACTATGTAAAAAGAGATATTTTTTTTTAAATAAGGTATAATTAATTAATTTAATTATGCCTTATAAGGGTGTTAATTAATAAAGGGGTAGGTTATTTTCCGCCCCTTTAGTTATATAATTAATGCGTTTTTAAGGGTATTAAAGGTTTTAGTGTAATTTATATATAACTTTATAATAGTAAAAAAAAATAGCTAATTATAACTAAGTGTAATTAAAAGCGCTAGGCTTATAACCTATAAGATAGTGTAGGAAGTGATAATAATAAATTTAGCTATCTAGAGCTATTTACACGTGGCATAATAAGGCTATATAATAAGGGCAAAAGAGGGTCTTTGCCCTAAGTGCTAAGGTCTCGCAACAAGGCCTCGAAGAGGGAAGACATCGCGATAGTGATGCCTAAGATGTGAGGCTGCTACAACTAACACTCTCCAATGGGCGCTTCTTGGAACAGCCGAACGAACCGGCACAGACTTGAACTCTCGGTCTCATAGTGTTATGAAATAATATCAACACTAGTCCTAGTCGTCCATATAAGATGTCGTCCCCTCGTGTCATCTGGCGTGTCCATGCACCAGCCGTCTTACTTCAGTCTCGAGTTAACTCGCACAAAACTTAATCTATCTCTGCCATTATCTTGAAAAGGTATATCACATCTCCCAATGGTGTCCAATACTCGTTGGTGTCCAATAATCGTTAACTCGGACAAGTGGCGAAAATGTCAAAGCAATTGTCTCGCAAGTTTAGTTCCGCTGCAAAAATTCTGAAAGATGTGGTTTGGGTTGTCAAGTCCAAGACAGACGTCTCAGCGTTCAAAGCGCTTGTTGAAACGAACATTGATGAAAGCCCTGTTTTGTCCAAGAAGGTGTACAAGGCTACAGTAGAGTATGTAAAGTCTAGTACTATTTCATGGCACGAGCTAATCTTTGGATGCCAGCGGTG
Source organism: Epichloe coenophiala (assembly GCA_018801565.1). Lineage (NCBI taxonomy): Eukaryota > Fungi > Ascomycota > Sordariomycetes > Hypocreales > Clavicipitaceae > Epichloe > Epichloe coenophiala. The sequence goes on from JAFEMN010000008.1 coordinate 377,273, forward strand.
ATCCGCACGAAACCAAGAAAAGGGACGGGACTGTTGACCCACTTCATGTCTCCGGGCAGCTTCTCACCAAGAGTGCCCGAAGGCTTACGTCTTATCACGCCTACGGAGACGGAAGAGTTGTGTTCTCCCAAGAAAAATACAATAGCAAAAGTTCCAAATCTGAAGGTTCCGCTGTACCCACCTTTCAAACTGGTCTGACCTGGCAAATAGGCCCAAATAATACTTGTGCAATGTGGTGGGATGGAGCTGAGTGGCAGTTTGGCCAATGGTCCGATGCGCATGGATTATGGCTCGCGTATCACGAAGGCCAGTGGTACGCATGGCAATGAGAAGATGCTATATTGGCCTCCTCCAGGAACACGTTCAAGAGAGCAAAGTCAAAGTAGTCGGGGACAGTACAGGGCCACGGCGGGGGAAGGGCGCCCAAAACACTTCACCTTCAATCTCCGAAATTAATTTGTTACACCCCACTTCGCCAATAATTCCCTCTCTCTGGCGATGTAGAAGTCGCTCTCGTGAGACATGAGTGCGGCGTAGGAGAATGGGAAGCCGAGAGCGCGCTGCCGGAACCCCTGACTCTGGCATCCCGTCGTGCCGTGGGCTTCCACGTCTCTGCCAGGACAGCAGTCGCGACCGTGTGCACAGTAGTGATGTTTGGAACATAACTCCGGCTCCAGAAGGAAGCGCGGAATCGTCTTGAGGAACAGCCGGCCGGCCGTCCAGACGGGATGCATGTTCATCTGCCCCGTGACAAATTTTCCGGCCGAGCAAGAGCTGGCGGTGTAGAATTCGCGGAGGCCCAGGCAGGCCAGCGACCCAGAGCTAAGCTGTGGATGCTGTTGAGCCGTTGCAGTCGAGCTCCCACGTGAGAGAGGCCGTGACATCGTGACCAACAGGGGCCAAGTCACAAAAGAAATAAGTACTGTAGAGTAAACAATAACAAGGGAGAGTTATTGTGACGCCCGAGATAAGTTGGATCTAATCGTCGATGTGAATTTAACCGTGGATGGAACTGTAGTGGTGATGGCGAATAAAACGTGCGATACGACCGCCTGAGACAGTCACTCCGTTGCCCCGACCAACTGACCAATAGTCCGTTTGGACGAACTATCGGACCTAGAGACCACGGGTGGTAATGTACATGATTGTTGATAAAGATCTCGTATTTGAGGGCAGAACTCTGCTCAAAAATGGCACACGATTTGGAAAGGCCGATTGAGCAATAGTGTGTTTGTATACCTTCTTGACCAACAGAATCATCAAAATCTTGGCGCTCCTCTACAAGGATACGGTCGAGATCGCTCCCCAACAGTGCTGCGATACCAATCAACCTCGGCTAACAAGCAGCTATATAACAATACAGCGGCCCCTACAGGCTCACATCTCAACGTCCACCAGGTTCAAATATAGCAGGGTCTCCCAACAGGCATGAATAGTGGCCAGTCTACTTCCAACGCGCCAAGGGCCTCCTGTGCAGGGATTCCCAATAGGTACAAACGGTGGCGAGTCGAATTACTCCGTACAAGGCTATGGTTTCACCATTCATCAACGCGACATAATCTTGACCAACGGGTCAGGCCGACTCGGACCGGCTGACGTCTTTGACGCAGAGGCGAGAGGCGCCTTAAAAGGCTTAGGGACTTGCGAAATTATCGTCTGCCTCGACAACCTGGCAGCTGCGAAGGGCCTGGTGGAAATGCGTCAAATGCGTCAAGTGCGTCAAGTGCGTCCATCTGTGTAGATCACGAACGCATCATTAGCTAAACAATGTGCAGATCGGCGAATATGTACTTGCAGTCGTCTGTTCACCACAAGGCAGTGACATAGGTTCTGTTCGGGATTAAGTGTCAGATGATTGTCATGACATGAGCTGTCCGGCAGCATTACTGTCCGATTAGTGAACCAGATGTCATTTGGCGTTTTGCAGCTAGACATGATCTCAAGGATCCACGACGGAGCTCCGGAACGACTAACGAGCAGCGACCAACCTGCATACGCCTTGCGTGGGGCTGAGAGTGTCATGCGTTGGTACAGTGACCTCGAAGGTTTTGTTCTTAACAGGTTGTTGACTTCGTAATATGGCTTGCAGGATTCCTTGGCCTGTGTACTATGCTACAACGTGAAATACACATCCTTCGAATCAACTTCCAATCCGTCGAATACCATTGTGGCACCTTTGAGGGCGAATTCATGCGCGCAGGCCCATATCGCATATTTGACATCCCAATCGCTGTTTTTGCAACCTAATTTGGTGTGTCTGAATTTGCCAAAATTAACTCCTTTTATGCTTTTTCCCTCGTATTCTGCATCAAACTCTTCCATTGCCCTCTTGCGCGCCGCTGCGATCTAAGTCCAAGTTCAACTATTAACCAATGGCTGTCTCTCACGCCTCGGAGTCTCGCGCTTTTTAGCGATCCTTGAGATGTTGTACGGCCCATCCAGCCAAGGCCATTCGTTTGTGAGCGCTTCCACAGAGTTAGTAGTGAGATACTTTTAGCTAACCATTGATCGTGCTTCGATCCCATAGCCTGTCCACCAGCCACTGGACGGGACATTGGTTCGGAGAGATTGATTGTGGTATGTACTTGTACCAGTCAAAATGTTCTCTTGGTGTTAGCAAGTTTGCTGCCTTTACGGCTTCCCAATACTCGGGATAGAACCCGCTGGTCTCCCAATCTATTATCGCTGTAACCCTCCATATCCCGTCATGACGTCTGACCATTATATTCGCGGGGCGGATATCACCGTGTGTGAAGACGATCTTTGTTAACACCGGCATGAATCCGCGTAAAATTTCGGCATATAGAGGCGTGGCGGTGTTAGAGCCATCGAAGATGAAATCTTCAAACTCTGTGACACTCATAATCGGTTTGGTGCTGACACGCTGTGATCGCCGCAAGTCTCTGCAACTCCCGCCAGCCACATCGCCGAGCCTTGCGTGTTCTGGAAAAGGAAGACATCTTAGCTTAGCAAGGAGGAGGTCTACCTGACAAGAGATGTCCTGTTTCTGAGAACAATCTAATTCAGGCCACGCGTTCTCCAAGTTCATGCCCGGAATGTGGCTGGTGAACAGAAAGCAATGAACGCCTAGGCGAAGTAAACCATGTGGCCTTGGGGCTGGGAATTCGGGTTCATGCTCTTGTAAAAATGTCAGAGTTTGGTGCTCTGTTATTGAATAGCTCTCGTGGCCTGCTTTAACGACTATGTTTTCGTTGATTCGAAAAACCATGACGGAGGCAGCCCATGCACTTTCATATAGAACCTCGCTATTGTCTAGGAGACTAACAATGGCTTCTGAAATGCTCTGATAGTCACGACACAAGTCTTCTACTTCGGTAGAGAGTGGGAAGATGGTCGTCACTGGTTCATTCTCGTTTACTCGACGGCGGATATCGTTGTAGGGCAGCGAAAGTGCGGTATGACTATGTGTAGTAACTACATGCCAAGCTATTAGAATCTGCGCCTATACTGTATAAACAACGGCTTACCTGTGTTCTTGAACGATTGCACCTTCTGCGAATATGTCGATGACAGTGCGGTTGTGATATCGGCTTCCGGGTCGTTTAACAGCATGGTCTCGAGGCTACGCATAACCTTGATATTATATCTGGCCGCCACGGTTTTTCGATTGGCCTTGTTCACACGACTCTTCGACGGCTGGTTAGCCATGTTGGAGACGTTTCCGTAACCTATCTAGAACGAAAATAGGCAAGTTCAACAATGTCGTATAGTTGAGGCGAAATTGGGAGGTTAGGGAAGGTGAGTCTATCGTTGGCGGCTTGGACAGGATTAGGGGTCACCTTCGTGGTCAACACTGCAATAGCGGAACAAAATCAGTGTGTCGCATACGTCGGACCTGGCTCTCCATCGCAAGAACATTGTGCGCTAGTACTAGCAATAGGGCAAGGATTGCTTATTCAGTCTTTCAAGACTTAGCCCCCTGCATACTATTCTAGAACTTAAGGACTTTAGCTCTCCTAAGTCCTTACTGTGGGAGCATTGTGCTTAGCGCGACTAGCAAACCGCATACGCCGACTATTACGAGAACGAGGGCACACACGCCTACGCGTTGCACAGAATTCCTACTCCAGAGTCACAAAACCTATCGCCGTCTAAGAAACGGAGAGTTGCACAAGGCAAAAACGATGACTGTGACGGCGAAAACCTTGCCAGCGATGATGACAACGTACAGACGCCACGGTCGCAAAGAATTCCACTACGAGCGAGCCAGCGAAGTCTCCCACCTTCATCCACGTCCTCGACTGGATTGTCGCGAAAATCTCCAAGACGCGGAAGTCCTGTGAAGAAAAAGCAGGCATTGATGGGGCTCGAAAAGCCAGTACTGTTCAACGAGCTTTACGCCCCAAAGGATCAGCTCCCATCAGACGTGCAAATGCTGTACCAGCGCATTCGCAATATCGCCTACTATCACTCCGATTATTTGCCTCGTGAGGATCGCGCCAACATCTCCTCTTCGGTGTGGGAGGAAATACCAGACTTCATTCAGGAAAGCCATTGAAGGATACGTGACAGGAGCTGCAAGCAGCGATTTGAACACACTGCGGGAAATCCTGTTTGGTTCGCACGAGTGTCAGAAGCTCGGCCGGTCAGAGCTATCGCTCAATGTGCTAGTCTACGCACCGTTGTTGAAATTGGCTTTGAAGAGTCACCATTACGTCGATGAGGAGCTAATACAGTCGGCGAGAATATGTTCCGCGTTTATGCCGCCTCTGGCCGATATCAGGGACAGGGACTGTAAAGTTACTGAAGGCAAAACGGTTGATTTGGCGCTTGTTTTGACACCTGCGGAAGATGGCTCTCGCGCTCTTGGCCGAAGACACAAAGGGAACAAACGCGATGCGGCAGTAGACAAAAATTTACTACGGGCAAGCCAAACCCATGTTCTCCGGCGAGAGCCGATGGAGACTCAGAGTGTTGACCAAACGACATACACACCACTCATGTTCCGGCCAATCGCCACCAGTATCGAGACCAAGGCCGAGGGCGGAGCTGAGGAGGGAAAGCTGCAGCTCGGTATCTGGACTTCGGCATGGCATCGCCGCATGGTATCACTGATGAGCATGCTCAAGCAGCGCGGTGACGCGGATAGCAGGCCACTATGGGCATCTGTAGGTCGATCGACGGAAGTACTACAAATAGTATCAGTGCCTTTGATTCTTGTCTGAGGCAACGAATGGAAGCTTATATTCGCTTGTGACAGAGGGGACAGCTTGGAGCTTTTAGGGGAGGTGCCTATTGGGGATACATCTACGCTTCTTGGCCTTTATACCATTGTTGCGGTGTTACATGAGTTGGCGGATTGGATCGAGGGCCCATTCTGAAGATGGATTATGAGTATTTTCATGGCCGGTGATAATGGAGACGAGCAACATTCCAATCAACGGGCGTTTCCCCTTGGAAGACATTAAGATTCACGATAGTTACCGTTTCTACAGGTGTCTTTTCGTTACCAGAGTGCTGACGGCTTTCAAAATCCCTTGACGAGCGGCCGGGCCCGTAGAGGGAGAGTGCCCAAGCATGCAAGGTCAAGATCTAGGCGTGGATGGATGGCCGCTATGCAAGATACTGAACAGTGCGTGACCATGGCGGCGAGCATGGAGGTGCAGAGAACGTAAAAGAGCCGGCCTCGGCAGAGATAAATGAGTGCGATGGACGCCGAGCTGAAAGCATTAAATCGTGGCCTTGCACAAGCGGAGACAACAGGATTTATAATAACCACAACCTTTCACTCTCAACATACTACAGGCATGACGAGCGCGGCGGTCACACCGTCAATGCGAGCTATCGCTTGGAACGTACACTTCTTCATCGGCCAAGAAGAGGATCCAGGTGCCTTTACCAGAATTCTCGAAGTCAGTGGGAGCGACCTAATTACCTTTCGTGATGTTTGCGATGAACTGCGCCTCTGCTTCGAGTTGTCAAACGACAGACAGGTCATCAGGGTTCAGACCGGCCAGAACCGTATCCCTAAAGTGTGATAGGGTCTCATAGGGGGTTAGTCGAGCAAACATGTTCTTCAGGTCGTGTGCTTAAAACAGCAGGAGTGGATTGTCGTAATAGGCAACATTTCCCCCCGTTTAGTCAGTATCCAGAAGCGTTTTGCTTTGTGACAGACTAGTACCAAAAGTGGGAAAGATCCTTGGCGGGAATGGTGCAGGACATCGAAGACTAGTGGTTCTCGTCGTCCGCACTCCGTCTGTAGGTGGCTGGTTTTTCTTGTGGCGAACGGGATTGTGTGTACGCCATGTCGAATGACTATGGAATGTCTTGACAGAAAGTGTCTATGCTGGCTTCACGGACGGCTAGCAAAAAATTCCTATCATAAAAGTCTCGTAGTCCCTTATAGGACAGTGTATTAGATAAAGGTAATGTCTTTGAATAAGGGACAGTGGCAGAACTTGGGAAGAACACAAATACAAAGAAGCAAATACTACTAGTTTAGAAGTACCCAAGACGAACATGCCGAGTTTTTGCCAGGTCAAGTCCATGTGCTTGCACAACCTAGTTAGTAGATATGTGCAAACTGAACCGAGGAAGAAATGTGAGGCCGAAAGTCATTCGGAGCTCGGATCGCCCCTAGCGTTAAGTCTGCAAGCCGTCGGCTATTACCACTAGCTGACCCAATAAGATCTTTTGCCACAGGTGGAAGTGAGACTTGGGATTATAAGATCGATTCTCTCCAAAAACCTCGGACAAGGGAGGAAGTGAACGCTATAGGTACGTAACTCTCTCTCTCAATGAGTGATTTTGTTTGGGCTCGTCTTTCTTATGTGAGTTAGGACCTGAAATCACAAAATGGTCAATACACATCTATATTGGAAAAAGGAGCAAGAATAAAAAACTACCCAGCGGCCAAAGCGCCAAACGTTCAGCCACACTTAATGTCAAACAAGTCCGAATGACTTGCTAGTACACCTTGCCCTAATGAGGAAGAATCGCAGCACCACCTCCTGTTTCTCAAGTCAAAAATGGCACTAAGATATCGAACAAGAACTCGGTGACTCGCTTCGGGTCGCGGTCTACTGGTGGGGGTACTATTATGATCTGACTGTGACGATTTTGACGCGCCAGACATGCCTGGGGAGCTTAACATGAATAGTCAGATAAACAAGGTTTGGAGGGCGAGAATAGTTTGCTTGTATGCCGTAGCTAGTCCTAAGTCTGGCCTGCATAAGACGACTCACAATCTTGACTTTGGTGCTAATTCTATCCAGTATGCACGCTACTATCTGGACGATGGAGAATAGCGCCATGCGGCTGCTCTTCATTTTACATCACGCTAGTATCACTGCGCAAACAAGGCAGGCACCGAGTTAAGGAATGCATGTATATTCTGAAGAGCTGCAGCATTCCTCTTTGGCGTCATACTGGCGGCCTCATAATAAGTTTACGAACGTAGGGTAGTTTTTCAGGTAGCCTAGCATTGCATGCACCTGAAACAATGCTAAACGCCATAGACGTGGTGTAACCCGGGGTTGCCTAAATCGAACTGGATTGCTTGTTTGGACCGGGATTGCGTAGCCGCCTTCACAGAGTTTCCATGTCTCATTAAAACGTCCTATTTGCCATACATGTAACAGAATCTATAGACTGTGTCTGTAGGTCATTCACATCTACTCTCTTCGTCTAAAGTTGTCTTTCTCTTCAATCTTCCAGAATTGGACTTTGCGGTCTTCCAGAGGTGTTTTCTGTCGCCGCCTGTTCCTCACGCTTTTATCGGCGGGGGACGCCAGAAGAGTCTGAAGAGCTGTATTAGCAATGAGAGCGCGCTTGAGCACCAGACGTACTTCAGGCAACTGTCCGGCCATCATGATGGGATTCTCTCTGACGGCCTCAGCATACTCCGCGCGGCCGCCACCAATGGCTCCGATGACCTGACCGAGGAGCTTGGGTGCTACATCAGTGACGACAGACTCGGCAGCCTGCGAGACGATCTTGGCCACGGAGACGCCTGTCTTGAGGACGGGCCCGAGCCAGGAGAAGATGTCTTCCTGACCCGCGAGTGGACGAGTTGGTCCGACCAGACCCTCGACAAAAGCTGCTCCGTCACCAAACGCACTCTCGGGAATTTCAAAACAAAGCGGACGGGGCTTAAGAACAGACTCTTATCCCACATCGTGGGCAGCCTACACGGCCTTGGTGTAACGCGCGGCGGTAATGTCAAGCGCAGCCTCAGTGATCTGAGGCGTAATCGCCGCTACCAAGACATCCATATTAGGGGCATTAGCCGTGTAGTTTCGCTGCATGTGCTTAAGAACAGTCTTCATATTAGGTAGTCCGTGGGAGGTCTCGGAACGGACTAAAGACAGGCTTCAGCGAGAACGGCACGCTTAGCAGCGCTGGTTTCTTCAAATGATCCTTCGGTGGCAGCAGGAGTGACCTCAGACAGAGAACCAAGAAGACCGCCTGCGACGGCACCCCGACGATGCCACCGACTGGGCCTAGCAGACCGCCTCCAACGGGGGCAACAGACGATCCGATTCTCGCGATGCTCATGAAGACGTCGAAGAAGCCTCCTTCTTCGGTTCTCTCACCTGAACTTGCGCCATTGCCCCTGCTAGATGCGTTAGGCAAGTCCAGTACTTTGAGGCTCGTCGGCGTGCCGAAGCTCGACTGATCGAGAGTGAAAAGGTTAATGAAGATATTATAGACATTTGCCCATTACCCTCTGATCGAACTGCCAGAGTTGTTGTCGACGCCGCCGCCACCGTAGCAGTGTATGCCAATCGAGACTATCTGTGTGCCGTTTTTTTTCTTGCGGATGATGGGCGCACCAGAATGTCCTGCCGTCAGAATCATTATTAGTCAGTGCTGTGGAAGCTAACTCTGCTCGAGTTCAGACTCACCTCCAAACGTAGAGACCTTGTACCCAAACATGTGGCGCTTGCTCGTATCAAGATTATACTGCGTTGTCTTGAACTGGTCATACATCCCCCTGCCAATCTCGTCATTGTCAAGCGACTTATCACCTGGGCAGCCCACTATTCCAATAAGTGCCGAGTTAGACGCCGGCGTGTTGATGAAGCTGAAATTGTGAAGATTGCCCACAAACGGCTCGTTGACCTAGACGGAGACAGCGTCGCAGGGCCAATCATTAGCAGCTTGGACAGTGGTGATGATTGTTCGACCGAACCGCGCCTAGCAATTGGGTTCTTGACGGAGGCACGACCATAATAACGGAAGAAGCATTGATCTGGGTGGCGGGCCTGTAGGCGAATACACGTCACAGGATCACTTGGCCGTTGTTTGCTCGAGAGTGGAAAAGAAGCCTTTTGATCCCAAGTTCGTCATGACTCCTCCCGAAAACCCGCCTCAGTAATGTTGCTGGCTGGTGTCTCTATCCTGGACTACTCTCAAGGGATATGACTGGTAATTTGCGTCATTCTGACAATGCGCTCTCCGTTTTGGCCGTCGATAGCCAACATCTTCAGAGCATACAGACGCAGCCCGATGAAACGAGCTAGTCGGTCTCCGTACAATATCTGGAAACCGCCAAACTGTACATCTGCAGAGATGGCCATGATGTCCGACAATTCCGCTTCTAGAGTACCAAACCCAAACCCGAGAGCCTTCATTAGACACAAAAGTCTGCCTGCATATTATAGTTCCAATACCCAGAAGAGTCTTCGTTTACGTTCAGGAGCGGCGGTAGTAGCTCATTACGCCACAACCACTTGCTGGCGTTGTGGTTCAAGACCCCGTCATTCCGATGTATAACCCTAGCGGCATTGTATATCATTCATACGGCTGTTGGAGTATGGACAGCTTGGGCAGCTTGGACAGCCGTCCATCTCTTAAGATGTCGGTCTACAACCCGACGGCAAAGTATCCCTGCGAAGCGTCAATCGGGCACTTGTCTCCATCTGCTTTCCCAATTTGACAGAACTGTGATGTCAAAAAAGAATCTCAAGGCCAACTGTTTTGCGGCGGGGTTATTTTCCTTTATCTTCTGCGAAATCTTCCGTGCTGGTGATGATGAACCCATGCAGCCAGTCGTCTGAAGCCAGTCGTCTGAAGGGACCTCTACCTTTGCAGTTCCAGTGCTAATAGAAGTGATTTCTTTCTCCCTCTGGATATCTTTCAGATCGCCTACATCAGTCCTCAAGGTGCAGAACCCGACAGGGTGGAAACATGACATTCTCGTAGCATTATCAATGCTTGTTTCTTAGGCTCGTCGTCCACGCCTGTGAAGTCGTGGCGTCGCTCGTGCCTTCCGCAAATGCCTGTCAATCATTCAATGACCAAAAATTCAAGCTCTTGCTGTGTATCATCTTGTAGGAAGGAGACCATCACAATGTCAACAAAGTTTTCATTTGTTTTGCTTCGTGCTGCATCGTTGTGAAAGACAATTATTTTGCTCTACGTACGCTGAAGATTTCACGATGGCATCAGAACCCAACGAAATAAAACGAGCTGAGTTCGCTGAAAAGGGGACGCAGCTCCACCATGATCTCCTGGAAGCAATAAGGAAACATGGCAATGAGTTCAAGGAGTTCCCGTACCATTTGGACCGCTATTTTTTCCTGTGGGACGACGACGATACACTGGCGCTCGATGACTGCGATTTGGCCGCGTTTCACGATGCCGAGGTGCCTACAAATGGCTATAAATTTTGTCAAGTTCGCAACTTGGACAACGATCAAGCTCAAGGCATTTATCAAATGTACATCCAGAAAAAAGGCGAGGCTATTGTCTGCACTGACAACCGATCCGACCGAGACATTTTGACGACAAGCCGATTATTTTTTTCGGATCTTTTAGCTATCGCCTTCCAAAACGTTGTTTCTACCTCAGGAAAAAGCAGCAAGAACCTCGAAACAATATGGAGAATTTGGGTTGAGAATCTTGACACCAGAATGGTCATCAACCACATCTGCCCAATCGAGGCCACGACAAGAGATATTGACACATCCGACGACGACTTTTTTGCTCTTCTCGGCACAGTAAACGGTAAAACTATACCAAGAATGCTCGCTACATACCCGCAGTTTTTTGGCCGACGAATTGTTACCAAGGCCAGGGTTATTAACCATCGCGGCCGTCAGTTTCCGTCAATTTGCTGGTTTTTGAAAGAGGCTCCAACAAAAGAGCCGACTAAGCGGCAACAACGTAAGCATAGGCGGGAGCTGTCTAAGGCATCGAGGAAGTCTATGCAAGAAAGCGATACGATATAAATTAGGCATGTAAGGTCACGGAGCTAGTTTCTTTTAAACTAGAGAAGAAAATACCCAGCCAACCGCCTCTATCCTCAAGTTTTAGTTCCTTATTTTGAATCTCTTTTGTTTTCCTTCAAACACAATTTGGACCGGTTACACAAGAATTCCATTGCTTCAAAGGAGTTCCGTTCCCGTCGACTGCACATTCTGTCAAACTTCAGGGCCAAGTCAGACCATCCTGGAAACTTGTTTACATCCACGAACTTGGATGTTGGCCCGTGCAAGTGCTCTTCCCCTGGTGGAATGCCACACTCATCTAATAACTCTGGCCACGTTAGCCATGATTTCAGGGGATCAGGCTGTATCCCAAAAACCGCCACCTCGCGAGCTTCTAAGTCCATAACAAAGTCTATAGCTGTTTCAAGCGTGACCATTGCGCCGCCTGTGCCAACGCCGTGCAGATGGCTGATTATCTTTTCAGATATGGCGTCAAACGTGATAGGCGCACTCAAATTATCCTCCAAGCCTGTCCTGACCAAATAAACTGGAAGTCTTCCAACAGAGCTTGAATCCTCTTTGCGGTAAAATGCGACCGAAACCACTATCATTATGGCTTGGAAAAGTGGTTGTAAAACGTAAAACTCATGATCTTTTACCACTTCGTTGAATGGACCAACACCCGACGCAAGTTGCTGTTTGTACTGCGTTCGTTGCGCAGTTACTGTCTCGCAAATCGATTGGTTCAAGCATAGTAGGCTCTTCAAGGTCGAAGTGGACGGGGCTGTGTTTTCTTTGTCTAGTCCGACCGGATTTATAAACTTGCATAAAAAGCGACCCCATCCGAGCTCGCTTCTGTATGGCCTGAACCAACGGCGATACATGTAATTCTGGATAACCAGTCGTACATGATCGTCAAATGAACCAGGTAAGCAGTATATTGGTGCTGTTTTGTTGCAGATACCGGCCAACTGATGATGTTCCATCGTCAGGCTGCCGTCCTGTTGAAGTTTTGGTTCATAGGTTCGGGGGCCAGCTTGATGGAAGGCGCGCAGGCGGTGATATTCTTCGTCTCTCGCTCTGTAATGTAGCCTTGCAAGCTCTATTGAGCTTGCCGTCTGCCGAGACTGTGGTGAACTCATGATGAATGAAGTGATGATGGAGGAAGCAGTGCAGTTCGATAGGTGGTGTTGTCCAAAGGAGAGCGTAAATCTTGGAGCAGATGGTGTCGGCAACAGGTGAGAGGCAGTCGAATTTATACTGAGCGAGAGGAGCAGTTTTACGTTTGAGGTTTTTTTAAAGTTTTACTAGAGCATTGCAAATCAGTGCTATTTGCGGGGCCAAAGTGGCTGGTTGCCTATGATAGAGAATCGTAGCCTACGGAGAGGGATGCACGTGACCGGTTGTAGGCGTGATTTATTCCACCACCATGGCAGACGAGTTGTGATGTCCTTTCCTTTCCCACGCAGAAGCCATCGGATACAGTCAGAGCTTGCTTGTTGTGATGACTCTGCGCTTGGAGCGCCAATGCCGCAGCCACGAACCTTGGCTTAGCGGCTACGACGCCTTGATACCAGAAGACGTGCGACATTTGATTGGCTAGCCACAAAACAGCTTGGTTGATGCAATTAATTTGTCGGTACCCTGCATTTATTTGGCTTGGTCAAGCGCCAGCTCTGAAGCTGCTGGATCGAGATGCGGTGCCACGTGAGGTGTGATTTCGGCACCATCAAGAAGCTGACGAGATAGAAAAAACGAAGCTTTTGACGATTTATTGATTAAATTGAATTAATTCCCTGATAATAATCGGGGAGGAAAAATCCCTGCTAAAAAATCTGCTAAGTGGGGTTTTTATGCTAGGTAGGCTAGGTGCCTTATACCTACCCCTACCTATTACATCCACTACTACTTAGTAGTTACCCCTAACTACTAGCTAAAAAGAATATTAACTATTACTATAAGTAACCCTTTCCTTAGCTTATAAGCTTATACTACTAGCCCCTTAATTTATTTAAGTGCCTCTTTTCTCCTAATCTTAGTTTAATATAGTTAGTTAATAATTATAATAATCTCTAATACCTTTATATTTAATAAGGCTAATAGCCTATTAGCCTCTCCCCTAAAATTAGTAAATAACTCTTTATAAATATTAAAAGCCTTTTTAAATAAATAATTATACCTTATTAAGTTACCTAGCTATATTAAGTAATCTTTAATTCTAATTAAAATATCTAGCTTTTCTAGTATTCTTAGAGAGTAAAGCCCTCCCTTAATTTTATATATATACTTAGCTATTACTTTAGAAAATAAAGAGTCTATAAACTAATTACTCCCTAGAGCATTAGCTTATAAACCTAGCTAGCTAATAGTTCTCTTAATATATTTATTACTTTACACTAGAGGTAAAGACCTAAAACTCTCTTAGAAAATAAAGACTCTTTCCTTTTTATTTAATACTAATATTAGAAATTCACTAGCTTTTTTTAAATCTTATAGGTATAACCTCTTAATTCTAGTAATTTTAATATTTTTTTAGTAGTAATTAATTAATTTATTAAGTTTTATAAGAGTAATATAAACTAGGTAATAGGCCTTAGATATTATAGCTAATACCTTAAGTGCTTTAATTTTACCTTTACTATACTTTTATTAATTCTTATAAAGCTAAGACTTTAAAACTTTTATTTTTAAAGGCTACTAAGTTAGTATAGCTATAGCCTAGCTATAAGGGTAAAGATTTAATAAGACACTTAACTAATCTTTAAATACTTTAATTAGTAATAGTATAAGTAATTTTAGTAATAAGAGTTAAGCTTTTTATTTAGTCTTTAACTTAAATTTATTTACTATCTTATTATACTTCTTAACTATTATATATTAAACTTTAAATAAGTAAGAGGCACCTCTTAACTAGAGGTTATAATACTTATTAAAGATAAATATAGTTAGGGAAATATAAATTCTATAATTATTAGTAAGTTTTATTAAGTTCTATAAGTTTATAATTAGTTAGTATTTAGCTATAACTCCTATTATTTTACTAAGGTAAGTTAAAACTAGTATTATACCCTTATTACTTACTTAGAAAGTATAGTTTAATAGAATAGTAAATAAGTTTAATATAATAGGTTTTAGCCTAGGGTTATAAATATCCTTAAGTAAAAATATATCCTAAATTTACTATAGCTTCTTATTAGTAACTAGCTATATTACCTATATAAAGGTAAAGGTAAGGGTTAATTACTTACTTATAAAGAGGTTTATTCTCCCTTATAACTATAGTAAAGGTAATAATAGTAATAAAGGTAGTAGTTATAAACCCCTTATATTAGTAAGACCTTTCTTTTGCTTTCTTTCCTTATTAATACTATTCCTAGCTAGCCTCCTAAGTAAAGCTTTAGTATTATTATTATTAGTTATAAAAGGGTTACTTTCTCTAGTACTCTTACTAGTCTTATCTTTATCTTTATTAGGCTTTTTATTCTTACCCTTATTATTATTTATACCCTTAGGGTTACTATCTCCTTTTTTCCCTTTATTACTATTTTTATTCCCTTCTCTAGTATTACTATTACCTCTAGTTTTTTTACTTTTACTACCTCCTATACTCTTAGGATTATTATCCCCTAGGTCTTTCTTTTTACTAGCTTTACCTCTAGTTTTCTTACCCTTAGTAATTTTTTCTTTAAATATATTATCCTTAGTATTATTATCTCTAGAATTAGAAGGTAGCTTAGATAAATTATTATTACTTTTAATATACTTCTTTTCTTTTATAATAATTAAAATATTATTACTTTTTATAACTTTATTAAGCACTTTTATTCTTAATAATTACTTTACTCTTTATAAGTAAAATAGCTTATTTTTATTTTTTAGTTTTATTAAAACTTTGTCTTTATTTTCCTTATATAAATATAAGGTTCTTATATATCTTACTATAGCTTTAGTTAAATAATACTATAGTAAGAAGTTTTTAGGTATTATTATAGTTTAGACTTTAACTAGGTCTTTAGGTATAGGTAATTCTATTAGGTAAAATAACCTAAGTGCTTAAAGACCTTAGATAAGTATAATTAGTATATTCTTTATTAAGCCTTTATATCTTACTAAATTATAGGGAATACTAAAGAAATAATTTTATAAATAAACTAGTATTACTAGTAGCTAAAAGCATTTTAATAATTCCTTAACTCTTAATATTACTTATCTTAACTCCTATTATACTATACTATTAATTAAGTATTCTTAATTTCTTATACTTATATTACTACTAAATAGCTTAATAGCTCTTACTAAGAGTAATAGTATAACTTAGAATAAATAAGGGAATTATAATAGTCTTAGCTTATAGCTTAGCTATAGCTAATACTAAAAATAAAGGTAAAATCTTTTAGCTTTAATAAGCTTAATATTTAGGATAATAAGCTTATTTTTTTTCCTAGGAATATAAATATAGTTTTTAGTCTTATATATTACTAAGTTAACTAAATCCCCTTATATTACTAATACTATAAGAAGGCTAGTAATATAGAAAATATCTATTAAGTATACCTTAATAAACCTTCTTACTATCTTAAAAATAAATTTAAAAAACTTAAGGGTAAATATAAAAGGGAAAGTATAGAAGTAAACTCTAGGAGTAGCTTTAATATAAGGGGTAAGCTAGTTTATCTTACTAACCCCTTTTACTAACCTAGGATAGTATACTATCTTAACTATTATAATTTTTTAAGTATATAATAGCTTAATAGTATTGCCTCTTTTTAATTAATTATATATCTTAGTGCACTAAGTTAATAGGTTATTAAAGATTAGGTTTCCTTATTTAGTAAGTAACTTTTACTTAAACTTTAATTTCCTTAACTTCTTAGTTATTTAATTCTTTAAAGTTTATGTTAGTTACACTAAGGAACGTTACACTAGTGTAAAGGGTTAAATTTGACAATAGTAATAAAGTTAATAATAATAGCTAAGAAGAGAGAGAAGGAGAGAAATCTAGCTAGGAGAGAAGATAGGTAAAAAGGGGGAAAAGTGAGGTAGTAGTGTAAAGCCACTATAAGTAATGTGAGGTTACTTGTAATATAGCTAATCACATTACGTGCATCCCTTTAGTAAACTTACACTTTAGCTATAGCTAGACTAACTATTATCTAAGGGTTTAGAGGAAGCTATACTAGTAGTCTCTCTTTTCTTTATAGCTAAAGAAGCCTAAAAACACAATAAAAATTAAATTAAAGGAAAGTATATATAAGTAAATCCCTTTATAAGAATCTATAGCTTTAATTAGCTATTATAGCCTTAGTTATTCTAATTAACCTAGTTACTATAATCTATACCTATATGCCTATTATATTAATTCTCCCCTCTACCTAACCTTATAGGTCTCTTAACCTAGCTTTCTATATAAATTATTAATTTATTTAAATTAATTAAGGTTAAAAGGGCTAAATTTAGCAATACCTTTATTATTATATTAGCTAGGTTATTACTACTATTAATTTACCTAACTTTATAAATCTCTTTTCTCTTATATAACTATTAGAGAGCTATAATATTAATTATAAGCTACTTCTCTTTTATTATACCTAGCTTTATAAGGCATTTATATAATAAAAAAGAGTCTATGTAAAGGGTTATTAGTATTTAAGGTATCTTTAATTGGTCTATGATTTAATAAAGGGTTATAAATATTATATACGTAATATTAGCGCCTTAAACTATGCTATATAGCTTAGATATAAGTACGCTATAGGTTATATATTTACTCTTTATAAAGCTATATATAATAATATTCCCTCTTAAAGTAAAGGTATTATTCTCCTTTATTATCTTATTACTAATTATAATAATATATTTAATCTATAAACTAAGGTCTTTATTATTAGTAAGAGACTTATTTACAAATATAAAGAGCTTTGCCTCTTTAAGAGTTAAGGGGATATACTACAATCCCTATTACTAATGCTTAACTTACTACTTAAGGCATTTATTAAGTTATAAGATATTATTAGTAAAGGGTTCTTAGTGTTATATAGTAATTAATAGGTTATAAGATACTTCTAGTTAATAGACTATTATAATGTAACTCCCTTAGGCTCTTTACTCTATATAATCCTGCTTTACTATTAGTAATTATAGGTTAATTTCCTTAATCTTCTAACTTTAGCCTTTTTAGGTTAGGGTTAGCAAATTATTAGCGTTCTAGGTTAGGATATAGCTATTAAAGATAAGGGGATTTATAGTTATTAAGCGTTGTTTTTCTTTAGCTATAAACTTTGCCTTCTAAAGCTTTCTTTTTTCTTTTTTAAAGAAGTTATTATTACTAAGGCCTAGTGTGTTATTTATTTATATTCCTATAATTCTAAAGAGGTTCTTATTATTTAGGGCTATAATTAGCAAGTAAGGATTATATATTAAGGTTATTATCTTAAGGTTATCCTTATAGTAACAAAAGTACATTACTTACTAGTAGGTTCTAGCCTTTATAATTCTATAAAGAGGTTTAATTACCTCTATTACTATGCCTTCTAGAAAGAGGTATGTAATTTACTTAGGTAACCTTATAATAATTAGCTTATTTAGGGTTATGTAAGATTAAATATAGGCTTATACAATGTCTTATAGCTAAAGATAGATTTCTCTTTACCTTAATAATAGGGTAAGGGCTATAATAATCTATTAGCTTAATTACTATATTATTAGTAATTAGGTTAAGATAGCTTCCTTTCCCTTATTATTATGCCCTTATATAATAAGGCGTGATTTCTTATATAGTAATTTAGTCCCTTTACCCTTAATCTCTTAGACTATATAAGAATTAAAGATCCTATAGCCTCTATACTTTACTAGATTAAATATTATAAACTTAAATATATTATAAGCTTATAGGGTATTAATCTTAGCTTAGTTAGATTATTTAAAGGGGCTTTCTAGGGTTATAATCTTTTCTTCTTAGTAAAGTTAAAGGGTAAGCTTTTAATTAGCCTTTTCTTTTACTATAAGGAATACTATATTTAGCACTTCTCTAGCTATAATCTCTTTAAATAATGCTTTCTCTTAGTCTTTATTAATAAAGATAAGGAGATCTATAGGTTTAATAGCTTTATTAGGATTATAAGCCTAGGCCTTAATTACCTTTGCTTTTACTACCTTAAGGTAATTAGCTTTATAGCTTCCTATAAAGGTAGCTTTTACTACCTTAAGGTAAGCTATAGGTTCTTTAACTCTATAGCTTCTTATAGAATTACCTTTAGCTTTAATAGCCTTTATAAGCCTTTTTATACCCTTATTAATATAAAATTAAACTATAAGGCTTTTCCTTAGCCTCCCTTACTTTCTCTTTATTAGTATTTCTTTCTCTTTTTCCTTTACCTTACTATTTTTTACTAGTAGCTTATTTTCCCTAGCCCCCTTATAAAAAGAGGCTATCTTAGAAGGAGGGGCCTCTAGGCCTAGGTTATACTCCCTAATACCCTAAAGGCTTTGCTTATTAGCCCTTATATACTATAAGTCCTTATAGTATAGCTTTATTACTATAGAGTAAAACTTAGCTAAGCTATAAGGTATCTTAACTATATAGGTTTCCTTATTAGTAGCTAATAGCTTATAAGAGCTATACTATTTGCCTTTTTCTCTCTATATATATACATTAGCCTATAGTAGTAGCTAATATATTAGTAATATATTAGGGCTATTCTAGGCACTAAGGGCCTTATAAACTTGCCTCTTAGCTAGGTAATAGTAAACTTTATTAGTTACCTTTTAAATTACTTTA
Source organism: Epichloe coenophiala (assembly GCA_018801565.1). Lineage (NCBI taxonomy): Eukaryota > Fungi > Ascomycota > Sordariomycetes > Hypocreales > Clavicipitaceae > Epichloe > Epichloe coenophiala. Next base: position 396,224 of record JAFEMN010000008.1, read on the forward strand.
GCCTATTAAATAATAGAGATACTTAGTAATAACTTATTTATTATTTATAGGTAAGCTCTAAAGACTAGTAGTATAGGCATAAGGCTATTAAGGCTTGCTAAGTTATTAATAGCTTTAATAGCTATTTAGAGTTATTACTTAGGAGTAATCCCTTTACTAATTAAATCTATAATAATATTATAAGCCTAGTAAAGAGGTCTATAATATCTTTTAACCTTTCTAATACTATTATAGGCTTTAATAAGTATCTTATTAATCTTAATTAATATTAGGTAAGTATAATACCTAAATTTAGCTAAAGTAAAGTTATTACTAGTATTATAAATAATCTAGTCTAAAGGGCCTAGATATATATTAATCTAGCACTCTCTAATTATATCCTAAATATTATAAGCTTTTTGCTTCTTAGAGTTAAGGAATTAGGCTACTTAAAATAAGGTTACTAAATTAATAATATAAAGGACTAGCTACCTATTAATTTATATAATATTAATAATAATCTTATAGTTAAAGTTATAGTTATCTTTAAGGGAGAACTTAAACTAGCTAAGGGCCTTTCTATTTATTTAATAATAGTAATAGACTTTAGTAAGCTTCTTAATTATATAGTATTTAATATTATAACTAGCTTATTAAAGGATCTTTATAAGCTACTAAATTAAAGGATAACTAAATCTTTAGTAAAGCTAATAAATCTTTTCTTTTAATACGTAAAAAGCAGCGGTTTCTCTTACCTCTAGAAGCTACTAAGGGTGGCCTTATTTACGTATAATAGGTATAGTCTTATTATTTTAAATTAATATATTAGTAAGGTTATTAATCTTAATCTTTATCTTATTTATATTAGTAAGGGAAAAGAGAAAAGGTATAGTAGTATTAAGGATATAGAAATTAATTTAGCTAAGCTTTATAAGTATATAAATAACATTACGTGTTATTACTAATCTAGCACTAAATCTAATAACTTCTAGGTTATAGGGTTTAATTATTAATAATAGTATTAATCTTAGTAAGGCTTTAGCCTATACTAGACTAGTAGTTAATTAGCCTAAGGCTCCTATATCTAGTATAATTCCTCTAAAGACCTCTTTAAAATAGCGTTCTTTAGATATATAATAAATTAAATTATCCTTATTAGAAGTCTCTTTAAGGTATAGCTCTTGCTTAAGTAAGGCATGCTAAAAAGCCTAATTCTTAAGCGTTATAAGAATATTAATATTATTTATTACTTATAATCCTAAGTAAAAGAATTATATAATACTAAGGTATGCCTTTAATAATAGCTTCTCCTTAATATTATTATTATTATTATCTTAGGCTTAAGTAAAGGCCTTAAGCTAGGTCTCCTAGTTTTTTACCTTCTCTTCCTTAGGGTTATTATTACCTTTAAATAAAGTAAGGAATACTTAGAACTTCTTCTTTATAGGGGGTAAGTAATAGTTCTTACTAGCTTACTACCTCTCTTTCTCTTTCTAATATTTAGTATTAGTATGGTTTAATAACTAGTAGCTACTCTTACTATAGATAAAGCATTGCTTAAGTTATCTAGAGTTACTATAATAACCTTCTCTTCCTTAGTCTCTCTAATTTTATTAGCTATATTAGTGATTTATAAACATTGCCTCTAATAGGTCTTTATCTTAATGCTAGTGGTATTAGTTACTCCTTGCACTACTCTCTGTAATTGCAATTAACTTGTGGAGATTACTAGTTTGTCAAGCGGAAAACAACACCCCAAAAGACACAATACTAGCCCACGGTTATAGGTAGCAGTAACGTCTGCTCACGTTAGGAGGGTTAATTAACTTAATAGCAGTAATTATAATAATAGCTAAATCTATCTTTATAGATAGAGATAATTCAGATTAAATAGTCTATTAAATTAGAAGTAACTTTTTAGTTAAGTTAGGGAAATAATCTTATTAATTTATCTTATTAAGGTAAACATAATAGTAGCTATAGTAACGCTAGGTATTTAAGTTAAAAATCTAAAGTTAGGCATGCATAAAGAACCCTAAAAGAATCTAGCTATAGGTAATCTCTTTATAAATTAAATAGTCCCCTTTACCTAGATAACTAATATTATTATCCCTTATTATATTATTTATCCTTACAATCCCCTATATCCCTTATGCTTATTATCGCGAATACGCGCATTTATAAGCGCGCGTATTATAGCATATAATACCTCCCTAACTATTTTCCCTTCCTAGCCCCTAGGAAAGGGAAAATAATAATAAAAAGGTAATAACTAAAGTGTTCTTAAGCATAACTAATAGTATAGTGTTATATTTTTAAGGGAAGGTATTATTTAATCTAGTATATATAAGTCTAAAGCTTTTATAAGAAAAGAAAAAAAAATAGAAGAAAAAAAGAGAATAGAAAAAAAACCTCCCTAGCTAAAGACCTAGATTTTTTATCTCCCTAAAGAGCTTTAGTGTCTTTAGTATTTATAGGCAGGTAGTAAGTAATATTAGTAAGGGAGTGTGTAGCATAAGTCACTTTAATTCTTGCTAGCTTACTCTCTTTTCCTAATTCTTATATTAATTAATTAATCCTATAGTATGCTTTTTCTCTTACTAATAAGCTTTAATAATCTCTAGCTATATTCTATAGGAAACTAAGCTAAGTAATACTACTAAAGTATATATAAATAATATTAGTAATAGTATAACTATTTTTCTTTAAGTTACTTATTTTAACTTAAGAAAAGGGAGAAAATTAATTATTATAGCTTATCCTATATCTCTAAGGGGGTGGCATATAGTATTCTCTTTTGCTTACTTAACTAGAGTTTTATAGTTATATACCTAGTCCTCCTTAATAACTTTATAGATTTACTATAACCTTAGCTAATTCTTAATATTTATTTAGAATAACTTATTAGTTACTACTTACTATTATTAAAGAGTTTAGTTTATAATATTATATACTTATCCTTACTTACCTTACTAAAGCGCCTTAAGTTTTATAGCTAAAGATAATAGTCCTAATAAGGACTCTTATAATACCTAGGAACTTATCCTTTTACTTAATCTTTACTCCTTAGTTTCCTATTAATACTTATTATCTATATCCTATTATATTTACCTTTCCTATTCTTATAATATTTCTTAGATACTAATATTAAAGACTTTAGGATCCTTAGTAAAGGTATATATAATAGGCTACTAATAATCCTAGATATAAAGTCTACTACTTTAAGCTATCTTAGTATACTATTTAATTAGTTAGTTCTTATTACTAACTTTATTCTCCTAGGCTATAATTACTATACTAATAAGTAAACCTTTACTAATTATTTAGGTTATAAAATAGGGTAACTAGCGCTTTATTATATTATATATTAGGTATTAGAGGTTAAAGTCCTTCTAGTAAGATAACTCCTTAGGTAACTAGTCTCTAACTCCTAATTTATTCGTAGCTATGTCTTATAGAACTCTTATAGTTCTTATAAGAGCCCTAGTATAACTATACCTTAAATCTAGGATATTATTAGTAATTATCTAGTCTCTTAAATAAAGCTTAAAGTAATAACTAATACTTAAATCCTTACTAAATATATATAACTATTTAAATTTAATATTATATTAGTTTAGTGTATTCTAGTCTTTAGAAAGTAAATTAAGTGCTTAGTGTTTAACTTAGCAATAAATTGCTTATAATAAAAACCCTAGATAAGCATATTTACACTCCTAGTTCCCTTTCTATTCTATTACTAGAACTATAATTACTTTAAAATCATATAGGTAATTTAGTAGCTATATAATTTACCCCTATCTTATAGTAAGATTAGTAAACCTCTTTACTTACCCTTTCTCTATGCTATTAAGGTAATAAAGCTATCCTTACTTTTAATTAAATAGAAAATATATTTAGTAATTTATAAAGAATATAAATCCTATAATAAGGCATTAATAGCTTATATCTAAGTAAAGGTTAATAGGGTTATACTTTAAACTATACTTAATATTAATAGGCTAGTAATTAGAATAAAGTCTCCTAGCTTTTAAACTAATTAATTACTATAGAGTATTTAAGTTAAAATCTTCTATTAGTTTAATTATAAACATTTATAATAGCATAGCTACTATTACTTTAAGGCTATATATAATAATCTTACCTATAGTAGTTAGTTTAAACTAGTTAAGCTAGTCTTTACTTAGCGTCTTATAGGCTTTTCTTAGGAATTTATAAATATCTATTAAATAATTTTGCTAGCTTAACTAATCCTACCCTAGTCTAATTAGCATTACCTAGTTAAAGTTATTACTATCTTAATAGACCTTAAACCTAGTTAAGGGTTATAGCTAGCTTTATCTTAGATAAAATAGCAAAGGCTACTAACTATAAAGGTTAACTAGGTTAAGCTTTATAGTGCTTCCCTTTTCTTCTTTAAAGAAAAAACCCTTAGTTTTATAGATTAGAATATAGATATAAAATAGCATAAGACATTTGCTATAAGTAAAGTATATAATAGTGCTACTATTTATATTAGTGTAAGCACTTTTATTAACTATATTTTCTTTGTAATTAGCTATTTCTTAGCTAGATTAAATAGTATAATTATTAATAGTGTGTTTTTAAAAAGAGAAATAAAGAATAATAGCTTACTTAATAAAGCTAAGTTAGAGTAATAAAAGAGGGGAAAAGAGATATAATAGATAGATTTATACCTTTATAGTATTATAAATTAGTTATTAGTAGCTATTACTTGCTAGTTATTACTATCTATTATTAGGTAGCGTCTTTATAAACCTAATACTTAGCCCTTTTTTTCTCTCCTTTTTCTCTCTCTTAAACCCTTATTTTTCCTTATAACTAATTAATTATAGCGAAATCTCTTAATTTAGCTTATTAGAGACTCCCTAATATTATTACTATTATAAGGGTAAGCATTCTAGAGTATAAACTTTTGTTAATAAAGACTCTTAATTAGTTTAATTATACTAAATTTTATTCTCCTTTTATTAGTAAAGATTATATAGGTTTAGGAGTTATTTAATCCTATAATTAATATTTACTAATAGTTATTATTACTATAGTATAAGTTTTTATTTATATTCTAGGTATATAGTGGGATTAATATTAGCTATAGTAGTGTTCTAATATATATAAAGATCTCTCTTTATGCTACTAATAACGCTAATAATATCCCTAAGGGAGCTTCTCCTTACTTTATTATAACTATAAGAAAAACAAACCTCTTAAAGGAGTTTATAAGGAGCTACACTAAGGCTAATAGTGCTTTAGCCTTTACTATTAAAAATAGCTATTACTACTAGGTCCTTATTTCTATAGAAGTAGCCTATCCTAATAGGTATTTTTTATACACTCTCTCTTAGTGTCCTAAGTATTATTAGGCCTTACTAGTGTCTATATATAAAAGATTAAATAGTATCTTCTATTTTAACTATTTAAACTTATATATATAGTATATTATATTTTATAATAAATATATATGCTTTTTGTTTTATAGCTACGTTTTAATTCCTAGGGTTAGTAAAGGTGCCTATAGTAATTATATCTAGAATAAGTCTTATATAGTAAGCTATAAGTAGCGTTTTGCTTCTAGGTATTATCCTTAGTTATTATAAGAGAGAGCTTTAGCTTCTTTCTTAGGTAAGGAATAGTTTATAAAGGTAGTAAAAACCCTTTTACTTAATCTAAACTCTATTAACTTTAAAAACTCTCCTTATCTAGTAATTAATATGCCTCCCCCTTTTCTAAATAGTTTATAAATATAAGATAAAGGGAAGAAAATATAGTTAGTTATTAGGGAAAAGGGTAGTAAATAAAGGAAAATAAATAGTTTAGCTACTAGGCTATGCCTTAATTACTTAATCTTTAGTATTTAAATTAATATTTATATATTTTAAAAACTAAACTAGTAAAGATAAAGAAAACATTTCTTAATTTATATACTATTAGTATATAAAAGAGTACTTTATATACTCCTTATATTATTTATTTATTAGTTAAGGTAGCTATACCTTAATCCTATAGTATAAAGTCCTTTAAGATAAAAGTTTAACTTCTTCTTCCTTAAGGATTATTACTTCCTAGTTAGATCTTTCCTACTTGCTTATTTACTAATTATTAACTATTTAATTAGATATATTATATTAAGCTACTAATAGCATAATAGCTAAGACTTCTTTATTATACTTATTAGGGGTTACCTTCTCTATCTAGCTACCTTAGGGAGTATATAGCTATTTATTTACTATAGATATTTACTAGCCTTCTAAGTCTAAGATAAACTTCTTAATATAATCTCCTAAGATTATTTTTAAGAGGCAAATCCTATCTAGTGTTTATAGGTAATAGGCTCTAGAGATTAGCATATATTTATAAATCTAAAATAGTCTATTTTACCTTATTATAAGTTTCTTTATAGTAAATATATTAATATTCCTTTAGATATTATATACTAGAATAAAGTCCCCTAGTTTTAGTTAATCTTTCCTAAGAGAAGTAGCTTAGTTCTTATTAGTTTAGTTTATAAGGTATTACCTAAACTCTAATACTTTCTTTCTTACCTTCTTAATATCCTTAGCTTTCCTTTTAAGCACCTAGACCTATGCCTTAAATAAGTCTTATCTAGAAGTAATCACATCCTAATTAATTAGTCTCTAGGTTAGGAATTTTACTTCTAGTAGCAAAATTAGTTTCTATCTATAAATTAAATAAAAGGCAGACTTCCTATGTAATTCTTAGATAGTAGTATAGTCTATAAGGAGGGCTTTATTAAAATACTTTAACTATTACCTATTTAATTCTCCTAGCTTTACTAGAGCAAATATAAGGGACTAGTGTCTAGCTTTAATAAGCGAGTTTGCTTTTAGGTTATACCTAGATATCTAAATCCCTATAATACTAATATTTACTAGTGCTTCTTTAAGGTTTCCTTGCATTTCTAGGCCTCTATTATAGACTATAAAGCAAAAAAGCCTAAATTTACTAATTAAGGAGAAAAGGAACTTCCTAATTGCTAGTATTGTCACATTCCTAACTAGCATAGCCTCTACCTATTTAGTTAGGTTATACCTAGCTTCTAAGAGATACTTATATTTGTAATTAATTAGAAAATACTAAGTATTAATATAAATCTTACTTATTAGGTTCCCTAGTGTAACTAGCACTAAAAGTTCTTATAGTTACTAAGGTGTAAATTTCTAATATATCTTATAGTATGCTAATATCTCTTAAGCTATATTCTAGAGCCCTTTTCACTAGTATTATTACTTTATTACTTAAAAAACCACTTTAACTCCTTTATAGCTAAGTTCCTTATAAATAGCTTTAATAATTATTTATTATTATTTAGGCATATTAATAACTAGCGCTAGTCCTTTTATAATTCCTATTAGTCTTTTCTAAAGATAACTATTCTCTAGGTAAAACTTCTTTGCCTTATTATATAGTTTTCTATAGTCCTTTACGCTAAGATTAATTAGTCTTTAAAGGGTTATTAAGAATTTAATAACTTATTATATCTCTTTAGAGTAATTTTTCTTACTATTCTTCTCTATCTTAATGCTATTAAGATATAAGTTAATAAAATCTTTAATATCCCCTTTAATATCTTAATCTAATTAATCTAAAGCCCTAGGGCCTTTCCTAGACAAGGTATTTATAATATAGTTCTTTTCGCCTAGAATATATTATATAAAGAAGTTAAAAAGCAGGATATAACTAATCTATTATATAATAAGAGCTCTAGGCATGTTATTAACCACGCTATTAAGCTAATACATAAGAACTTATAAGTCTATTTCTAACGTAAATAGGACTCTATAGAGGTGAATTTGTAGTTTTCTTAATATATAAATAACTACTTAATATTCTCACTTAGTTACATTATACTTAGCCTTAGTAATAGTCTAAGTACTACTTTTATATTAAACTAGATATTATTTACTATTAATAATTTATAATAATACAGCCCCCTATCTAAGTAAGCTTATATTAACCATTAGTATAATTTCTCTAAAGCTAAGTCTAAGATTAAGTAAAATAAGAATTAGGGCTATTATTATTGCTTTCTTTAGGATATCTATAGCTTCTTATTACTTTAGTCCCTATTCCTAATCCTTTATCTTCCTTAGTAAAATCACTAGTGGTTTTGCTTTTTACGCATAGTATTTCACCTAGATATAGTAAACTCCTATTAATCTAATAAAGAATTATACTTCTAATTAATCTTAACAAACCTTTTAGTTTAAAATCTTTATAATCTTTGCTTTAGTTAGCTTTTGCCTATTTATCCTATACATAAATCCTATAATTTTTGCTAACTTCTAGTAAAACTTTAACTTAGACACTAAAGCTATATAACTAGAGAGCTTAATATTAACTAAAACTTTATTAATATTAATTAAATACTCTATTATATATTTATATACTCCTAGTATAATTTCCTCTTTATTATATGTTATTATTAGTCTCTTTACTATAATATTATCTAGGAAAGGTATGTAAATATAAGGGATTAAGTTAAATAGGATTTAACTAATAATCCTAATAAACTAAGCTACTAAGTTAGTAGCTCCTTATAGTAAGTAATAAAGCCACAAAAGTCTAATTACAGTGAAAATCATTATTATATCCTTACTTTTCTTTACTAATACCACTTAATTATATCTAGATAATAAGTTAACTATTAATAAGATCTTATATATTATAAAGCTCTTGCTAAATACTTCTATGCCTTAAGGAATTAGTGTATCTTATATTATTACCTTATTATACTTTATAGTAAATAGAATTAGGCAAATCCCTTTGTCTTTCTTTATAATAAGAAAATAAGGATTCTTATAAGAGCTATAACTCTTCTCTAAATATCTATACTTTAGCTTCTTCTTTAGAAGATTAACTAATCTCCCTTATAACCTAAGAGGTATTAGGATTAAGCTTACTTACTATGCTTTATATTTAATAACCTTTATAACTTATAGTAATATAACTAGTAAGTTAACTTTCTTATATTCTAATAAGTCCTAGGCTAGCGCTACTTCTTAGTTATAAAGAATTTCCTTAAAAATATTAACTTCTTCTTATATTAAATACTCTTATACCTCTTTAACTATTTAATCTAAATATTCCTAGGTTATTTTAAAACCTTATAGGTCTACGTAAAATCTCCTAGTAATATATTTATTATACTTCCTAGATATATCTAGATATAACTTAGCCTTTTCCTATTTCTTTATCTTTTATTTTAGGTCCCCCTTTAGTGTTAATCTATTAGAGAGAATATTATCTTAGGGATATATCTTATTAGCCTTTTACTTATATATTATATTTACTATAAGATTAAGTGGTTTTAGTTATTACTAGGGCTTAAAATCCTTTATAATTACTTTAAGTTATTAGGTATAGTTTACTATTATATTCTTAATTACCTCTTAGAAGATATTAGTTCCTTCCCTTATTATAAGAGAAACTAACTATTTATTATTATTTATTTCTATCTCTAACCCCTTATAAACTATTTAATCTTTCTCTGTTTCTAGGTAACTAAATAAGATAACATTAATAAAGGGTTATTAGGCTAGCTGCTTATTAGTGTACTACTATTAGATACTTCCTATAACTCTTAAGATAATAATAACATTACTAAAGTAATACTAAGCATAAAGCTCTCCGCTTCTTAAGTAATTAAACTACATCTAGGATAATCTAAAAAATAGTATTCTAAGAATTAGGCTAATATTAACTAAGTCTAGGCTAATATAAAAATTAGCAAGTATCTAGATATTTCCTAGATATAGTCTTATCTAAACCTCCCTAATTATCTTAATACTATGTAATAAAAATAATATTATATTTATTATATCTATTAGGTAAATCCTTAGTCTAAGTTACCTAGCTATGCTTTCTATAATTATATTACCTTATAATCCTATATTAATAAGTCTAGGAAAAAGCTCCCCTTCTAGGTTATCTAGCTAAACTTAGAGGTATAGTAAGTCTTATAGGTAATTAATAGTAGCCTATAATTTTAAAATTATATTAAGCATAAAGTTTATCTGAATAAAATTAATTAAATTTTACTAGGGTTTATCCTATTCTAAGTAAGCTCCTAGTCTCTCCTAAATTCATTCCTATAAGGCTATGTTAATCTCTAGTAAAAGCGTTATTAGTAAGCTATTCTTAGCTATAGCTTTATTCTTCTTATTTTCCTTAAGGGTCTCTTTTATTAATTAAAGAATTAAATTAATCTAGTTCCCTAGATTAATTAGTCTTAGATTTAGTTTTACACTAAACATTTTTAAAGGAGAAGCTAGCCCTAATATATCTCTATTATAGTAGTAAATATTCTCTATACCTTTTGCTTATAAGAGATATTTATTACTAACTACCTTTACTAGTGTTAGTATAATATAATATATATCCTAAAAGGGCACTCTAACCTTCTTCTAAAAGACCTTATTATATAATTAATTTAGAATCCTCTATCTAACTTTATTTAGCAAATCTTTCTTACCCTTAGCTACTATAGGATTATCCTAGATAAGTTAAGTGTAAGATTACTAGTCTTTTACCTTATCTTCTATAATGTCTTTAATCCTTAGGCATTTTACTATTTATTTACTAATAGCTATAAACTTTATAATAATCTCTTTATCTTTTTTCTCTCTTATACTTAGCTTCTTAAAGGTAATAGTAAATACTATACCTAATATTTTACGCTTTAAGATAAATATTATATTAATCTCTCTTTTAGGTTAAAATTCCGCTAGATTAAAATTCACTCTCTATTTAATTAAATACATCCTATTCTTCTAGTGTTATTTCCTAGCTTAAACCTCTATAAGGGCTATGTTCCTTAATTTATAAAATTATATATATAATCTTATAGTCCTTAAAGTACTTAACCTAGAATATAGCTAGTTTACGCGTATAGTTACTAATAGAAATAAATCTTATAAGTAAGAATAAAGGCATAACTTAATGTCTTATATTATCTTTAATTACTAAGATATAAACTACTAGGTTATATATAGCAAACTTTAATATCCTATTATATTTTAAAGCGTTACACTTTATTACAATATGTAATTCTTTATTACAGTAATAATAATAATTTAACTAGTAGCCTCTCCTTAATATTATGTTTATTTTAAAATAGCGCTTCTTATCTAGATTAAATAAACCTATATAATTTATCTAATAGGTTTACTATTAATATTAAGGATAGTTACTATACTTTTCCTTAAGTAGCTTTATTATATTAATTTCCTTTACTACCTAGGCTATAACTATAATTTTTAGCTTTACTAGTTATTTTATTAGATCTTTTATTTAGTCTTAGTATTTAGCTAATCTAGGGGCCCCTTATTATCCTATGTTAGTATTAAATAAGATAGTTTTCTTATCTTACTTATTTAAATTACTAAAGACTAAGTAATTCTTTTAAGTAGCCTAATAACTATTAAAGATAGCCTAATTAAATAGTGTTTATATCTTAAAGCTAAAGTCCTTCTTACCTAAAGTATGATTTTCTATATTAGTAAATTCTAAGTCCCTATTCTTAAGCTTTAGATATATATAAATATATATATTAAGTGTAGTCTAAAGTGGTTTATACTATATAACTAAGACTTCTTTATAAGTAAACCCTTTTTAATCTATAAAGCTTAAGATTAAATATTTTAGTAAAGCCTTATAAATATAGTTAAACTAGGTTATTATGGTTTTCTATTTTATTAGGTTTATATTAGATATTAGAGCATAATACTTCTATAACTAGTAATAGGTTTCCTTAATAGTCTTTAGCTATATTAAATTTAGGTCTTTAAGTTATTCTCTAGCGTTTTCTATTTAATCCTAGCTAGTTATATTAAACCATAAGAGTATCTCTTCCTTAGATTTCTTCTAAGATTATAATATAGTTAGTATCTTAACTACCTATTAGAGCTTTAGGTTAATATTACGCTTAAGTATCTTATACTAATTTACTTTAGGAATACCTATTACTTTTATTTTTACTTTAAAGTCCTTAATAAAATCTACTATATTTTCTCCTAAAAACTACTAAATATTATACTTATTTTACATAGTAATAAGAGAAGTTTAATATGCTATTATTTCTTTAAGAAGCTTTATAAAGGTTTTTATATTAAGCCCTCTAAGAAATCTAGGTATTTTACTTTTATTATTAGGGTCTTTACTTAAATAGTTATTAAACTAAGTTTAAGCTAGGCTAATAACTATCTTAGAATTAAGTAATTTCTAACTAGTAACTAGGGTACTAGGTAAAGGTAAGTCCTAAAGGTCCTTTAGGTAACTTAAGTGCTTACTAAGTCTTACTTTACTTAGCTACTAAAAGTAAGATAATATAAGGTTAAATATAGGTTTAGTAAAAAGTGCTTTTAATTAATCTTATAAAAGAGTGATTACTTAACTAAATATTATAATATTAGTAAGGATTTCTTAAAGAAAGACTTTTAATAAGGTAGTGTTTATAATAATAAGTAACCTATAAGTAAAGGCTACTAATATAATTATATAGCTTTTTACAATAAGCTATAAGACCCCTATATATAGCTAAATAATAGTAAAATTAGCTATAGGCCCTAAGATTAAATAGTCTATAACACTAGGTAGCGCTTTCTATTTTAGTGCCTTATATTTAAAGACTTTTAGCAAAGGGTTAATAGTTTAGCTAGTATTTATAAGGTATACCTCCAAACTATCTAGTCTTCTTTTTCACACTTCTATATAATACTAGTTTATATTCTTAGCTTACCTTAGCTTAGTATACTTAGCTAGCTTCTCCTTTACACTATAACTATTATAAAGGTTAGGTTAAGGCTTTAAATCTATATCTTAGTGTAGGGAAGGTAAAATAAAGGGGGTCTTTACGTAGGTTAGCTTAGTAATAGCTAAAAGCGTAATTATTAGCTTACTTCTAATTAATCTTAGTCTATAGCAAATTAACTAGAAAGCAAAAAGGTCCTAGGGGTTTAAAACTACGTTTCTTCACTAGTTTTGTTAAGTAAAAAATAACACCCTAAAAGACATAATACTAGCCTATAGTTATAGGTAGTAGTAATGTTTACTTACATTAGAAGGGTTAATTAACTTAATAGTAGTAATTATAATAATAGCTAAATTTATCTCTATAGATAGAGATAATTTAGATTAAATAGTCTATTAGATTAGAAGTAACTTTTTAGTTAAGTTAGGGAAATAATCTTATTAATTTATCTTATTAAGGTAAACATAATAGTAGCTATAGTAATACTAGGTATTTAAGTTAAAAATCTAAAGTTAGGCGTGTATAAAAAACCCTAAAAGAATCTAGCTATAGGTAATCTCTTTATAGATTAAATAGTCCCCTTGCCTAGATAACTAATATTGTTATCCCTTGTTATGTTATTTATCCTTGCGATCCCCTGTATCCCTTGTGCTTGTCATCGCGAATACGCGCGTTTATGGGCGCGCATATCACGGCACACACTAGCAAGGTTCTTAAAGCCTAGTGTGTGCATATACTCCACTACCTAATATTTAGGGATACTAGAGACTACGTTTAAGGTTTACTTATAAAGCTTTATATTTACTATATTAAAGGGGTATAGCCCTTTATAAATTCTCTTTAAGGTAATTAATAAAATCTTAAGGCACTTAAGCTTACTTTTTTTAGGGTAGTATTACTTTACTTATAGTAATAGAATTATTAGTTACTTTTTATTTTAAAGTATTAATAGATATTTATAATTATCTCTTTATAAGAGAGGTTCTTACTAGTAAAGTAGTTAAGAAAGTACTATTTAATATCTCTTATTAATATAATAGGAAATGCCTTACTAAAATATAACTTAAGGAGGTTAATTTAGTTATACTTACTCTTAAAGAGTATAAGCTTTAGTAAGAGAAAGTTATATAGCTTTTTACTATAGTAATTATTATTCTTATATATCTTTATAAGCTTAGATATTTTCTTTATAATTTATTTATTTAAAGGGAAGGATTAAGGAAGAAAAGTAAGCTATTAAGAGTTAAATTCCTAATATAACTAAGATTATTATAAGGGTTCTTATAGGGAATATAGTAATTATTCCCCTTAAGGGTAAGGAATATTAAGGAAGGTCTTTAGGGTAGTAAATTATAAGGGTTATATATAAGGTAGTTTAGGGGATTATAACCTATCTCTTAGCTATAGAGTTATTATTACCTCTTAAAGTATATGTTTAAGAGCTATTAAAATAAAAAGGCTTACTCCTTAGCTAATATAAATATTATTATCTTATAGAGAGTTTTATAGCTCTCTTATAAGCTTATTAGTAGCTTTCCTAAATATATCTTTAGTTTAACCTTTAAAATCTTCTTTAAAGTTCTCCTAGAGGTCTTTTCCTTACTAATTCTAATACTTACTAGTATAAATAAACCTTATAATCTAATTATTAAGCTTAGGCTATATAGTAGTCTCTAAGTCTAGTTAGGTAAGCTTTTCCTAGTCTTTTATAAGCATAAATAAATATAGCTATAGTTACCTTAGTAAACTATTTTTTTCTAGTCTTTTAAAAGCTATTACTAATAGCTTTTAAGGTGCCTTAGTATTAGGGGAAGTAAGGTAAGGAGTTTATCTTATTAATAGTCTAATATTTAATTTTATCCCTTTCTTAAGAAGGGTTTAGTTTTCTTAAATAATTAAAATAAACTAACTAGTAGTATAATAATAAGGTAATTTCTACGCTTATTAAGAGGGATAAACTAGGTAAATTTAAAGAATAAGCAAAATAGGAAAAATAGGGTAAATAGGATAAATAAGGTAAAATAAATAGGATAAATAGGATTAGTAAGATTAATAGGATAAACAGAGGGAAATAATAAAGATAATAGAAAAAGGGTAAAAGAAGGAAAATAGTAAAAGAGAGAAAAATAAGCTATAAAGATAGCATAGACATAGAAGTAACTTAATACCTAGAGCACTAAGGTATAAAAAGCTATAAAGAAAAGAGAAAAGGGTTTATAAAAGAGTGTAAAGAGAGGTTATATAGGTTAGCTAGCTTAGCTAAGGGTTATTTTTAATATTAGGTTTAAATAAAATACCTTATAGTAATAGATTTAGTTATTTAGTTAGTTTTCTTATAATAGATAATAAGATTAATAATTAACTAAATATCCTAAAGGCCTAAGAGTTAATAGATTAATCCCTTAGAAGTCTAATAAGCCTATAACTAGGATTCTAGTTTATCTTTCTTTAGTATACTTTAGAGTTATGCCTCTTTACCTAAATAGCCTATATAAGTTAGCTTAAGAGGTAAGGGGCTATATTATTTATAGGAATACCTTTTCTTATAATACCTAGCTTATTTATAGTTATATTTAACTACTAATTAGTGTTAGTTACACTAAGGAATATTACACTAGTGTAAAGGGTTAAATTTAATAATAGTAATAAAGTTAATAATAATAGCTAAGAAAAGAGAGAAGGAGAGGAATTTAGCTAGGAGAGAAAGTAAGTAAAAAGAGGGAAAAGTAAGGTAGTAGTGTGAAGCTACTACGAGCGGTGTAGGGTTACTCGTGATATAGCTAATTGCATTGCGTGCATCCCTTTGGTGGACCCACACTTTAGCCACGGCCAGACTAACTATTGTCCGAGGGTCCGGAGGAAGCCACAGTTTAATTAGTTACTAATAAAAGTAAACCTTTTATTACTTTTAAATTCCCTTTTACTAGTAGTTCTTAGTAAAGGATTACTAAAGAGAGCTTTATATAAATCCCCTATACTAAGTTAAAGAATATTCCTATTATATAGTTATTATCCTAAAGGAAGTTCCTTCTCTAGTTTTAACTTAGCACTTATATAGCTATAGGGTATATTATATCTAAGCTATATTTTATAAAGATTTATCTAAGGCTCTTAATTATAGTATTTGCCCCTTTACCTTTAACTCCTATAAGTAATAAATTATATATAGTTAGCTTTATAATTATTACTATTTCCTTAAGTTTATATACCCTTAGGTACTTATTTACTAGGCTAAATATATACTATTTCCTAAGTTAAAGGTTTTTATTTTTAAATAGGTTCTCTCCTTATAATTTATTTACTATTTTAACTAGTACTTTACCCTTATTCTTAATAACTAAAAGTTATTTATTTAGCTTAAGGGTTACCCCCTTTACCTTATTACTTCTCTATCCCTATATTTTTTCTTTCTAAATAATATAAGTAAAAGCTAGCTTCTTAAGGTCTTATATAAAGTATAAGTCTTTAAATAAGTATAAGTCCCTTTACTTAATACTTACCTAGTATATATCTCTAGTTACTAGTAAAGTAACTATTTATTTAGTAAGACTAAGAGCTTTTCCTAAACTTATAATTATAAAAGCTATGCTAAGAGAAAATTTAATAGTAAATAGTTTTAAATAGGAATATATAAGTATAGTATAATTATAGCTAAGTAAGAGAGAGGAAGTCTCTAACCTTTAAATAGAAACTAATAAAATTTTTATTAGGGTTAAACTTAGAATAGTAATAGGGATTACTAGTTTTGCCTAGTAATTAAGGAAAAGGGTAAAAAGTGCTAGAATATAAGAGAAAGAGGGGGGAAAGTATATAGTTCTCTCTAGTTTTATTTTAAGCTTACTTTTAGCTTACCTTTTCTTACCTTTTAAATAATTACTAAGCTATACCTTTTTACCTTTTTCCTTCTCTCTCTCTCTTTTTATTCTTAGCTTCTCTTTTTTTTTATTAAACCTTTAACTCTTACTATATAAAATTATATATTTCTTTATATCTTAAGGTCTTTTCTTTAACTTTATCTCTATAATTTAGTTTTCCTTAATAATAGTTAATCCTATAATATCTTTAAATAACTAGTTTAAGAGATATAAGCCTTTAAAGTATCTTTATAGAAGTCTAAGCTATACCCTTCTCTTACTCTTAATTTATCTAGGTTAATAAGTTAATAAAAAGCATACCTAGTTTAAGCCTTAACTTAAAATAGTCCTTACTATCTTAGTTATAGCTTTAGGGGCTTCCCCTTAGTAATTACTATTACTATCTTACCTAGTTTAAAAGGTTTAACTCTTTATTATTTATAGTATTCTTTATAAGTAATAGCCTTTAACTTCCTATTAGCCTTAATTACTATATAATAAGACTTAATATTCCCTATAAAATATATTACTATATCTCCTTTTAGGGACTTCTCTAGTAGCTAAGCTAAATTCTTATAAAAATCATTACTTTAACTAGCTAAACTTTAGGTTAAAAAGGCTCCTAGCTTTATCCCTAAGGTTTATATTAATTTATATAGTACCTCTATAGGAGTATAACCTATAGATTTAATATATTAGTAATTTAATATCTTTATTACATTAGGAAGTTAGAAATCCTAGTTCTTTATATTAGATGTTATTTTATTTAATATACCCTATAAGATTTAATTTAATACCTTTACTAGTTTAACACTCTTATAAGACTATCTTAGAGTATTTATTAAGTTTACTCCCTTTCTCTTTAAAAATACTAATAACTTTACTAACCTAAATGCTAGCCTAGGATTAGTGTAAAAACCCTCTAAAGTAAGTAATAACCTATTTATCTAAGTTTATAAATAGTTTACTACCTTTATAGCACTAGTTAACCTATAGGGGAATAGCTATATAAACTAAGAAAAATAATTAACTATTTTGTCGGGCGAAAACAACCACCCGAAAACGACGGAAAAGACGACGATAATGATAGCAACAAAAACGACGATATTGACGATACTAACGATACTGACGAATTCAACGATATCGAAGCCAGAACCTAGATAACGGGATCTAGGTCTGCGATATTTGCGATCCATCGCGAGGATCCAAGCCAAAAGAGGTCTCTTTTTAATGTTAGGTCAAATTCATCTTATTAGGTTAAACACAATGCTAGGTTATCTTATCTATTGAACAATCCAAGCCAAAGGCAACAAAGGGAGAGTTAATTTTCTATGAAAGGGGAGGGAATCTAGGGATTTTATCTAGCTAGATAGTCACATGACTAGGGATCCGATTGATCCGGCGATGCCGATAGATCTGACGATGCCGAGGTCTAGAGACCGAAGGTCTTATGACAGGTCTTAAGAGAGGTCTTGAGAGGTCTCAATCCTAGCCACACACTATAATAAGTATATATTAGATCTTTTACTTTAATTCTAGAAATAGTTTAATATAGTTTATCCCTATTACTTAAAATAGTTTATTTACTACTACTAGTTAATTTAGTGCTTTCTTTTTTTAAGTAATATATTAGGCATATAGTATATACCCTAGAATATAGTTAATAATATTACTACCTATTCTAGGCTAAAACACTAATTAAGTTAACTATTACTAGGTTAGGTTTACTTTAAAATACCTAGACTTATTATAAGCCTCTTATAAGGTACTTATTACTTTTTTTCTTACTAGGTAATATTATCTATTATATCTTCCCTTAAACTAGAAAACCCTATCCTTAAGTTTATACTATTACACTTTTATAACTATTTTTCTAATAGTATAATAGTTATAATCTCCCTTATAATACTTCCTAGTAATAAAAAACCTTATAATTTCTTTATACTATAGCTTCTCTAAGTATTTTCTCTATAGTAATTTAACCCTAGGTAATACCTCTAGCTATCTTATATTTTAACTTAACCCCTTAAGATTAAATTCCTTTTAAATCTTAGTAGCTTTTAAAGTCTTTAATATCTCCTTATATCCTTTAACTTTATCTTTTTAGATTTACTAATTTTAGACTATATCCCTTAACCTAAACTTAGTTAAATTATTTACACACTTATCTAATAGAAATATAGTATAAGATAACCTATTAGTAATAGTATTTTATTTTTCTTAAATAAAATAAATCTTAATATTTAATAACCTTAGCTTAGTAACCTATTTAGTATAAATACCCTTATAACTAGTAGTAATTATAAACATTATAAGTGGTTTATAATCTATAAAGATAGTTAATCTTATTCTTAACTTAAAAAAATGCTTATACTTCTAATAAAACTTAATAATAGTATAAAGCTCCTATTTATAAGTGCTATAGTTTTATTATATTCTAGTAAAAAGAAATAAATTATATAAAATAAAATAAGGGACTTTATCTTAGACTTATAATATTATATACCCTTTACTAAATCCGCTAGTATTAAAGTATAGTTAAGTTAGTAAGTTAAATATATACTTATATATACTTAAAATAGTAATAGCTTTCTCCCTTAATATAAAGAAAGATAAAGCCTTTAAATCCCCTTATTACTAGCTTATATCCCTAGTAAGTTAATTAAGAGATTAAGTAATCTTAGCATAGTTCTTAATTTATTATTAGTAAGGTCTAATAGCTCCTAAGAATAAACACACACTAGATTAACTTATAGGTATAGGCTAATCCCTTAGCATTATAGCTTAGTTAGGTTTAATATATATTTTCTTACTTACCTTATAAACCTAACTAACTATAATAATTAAATTTATTCTAAGAGAAACCTTTTTAAAGCTTAGTTTTAGTAAGGTCTATAGTAGCTTAAGTAGTAAATAGTCCTTAATAAAAGACTACTACTCCTTAAATAAGGTATATTTATAGAAGATATTATCTATATATATAGCTAATACGCTTAAATTACCTAAGAGTTAAGGGGTAGTAAGAGAGGGTTTAGGGTAAGGTAATAGGATTAAACTAAGTGTAATCCTTATTACCTTAGTTATTATAAACCTAGCTAATTAAGAACCTTAGGGTATATAAGATAGTTATAACTAACTAAACCTAGGGATATTAAAGGCAAATATATACCTTAACTTAGAAGCTATAGGTATTAACTAGTATATATGCTTAAGGTTAAATATATAGTAAGAATTAATCTAAGGATTAGATAGTTAATTATGAATTTTAGCTAGTAAGAGTAACTAGCTACCTAGTATATTCTCCTTAATATAAGAATAATTAATAGTAAGTTATTACTTAGCCTATAGGTTAGACTTATCCTTTAGTACTAGCATAGGTTTTACATACTAATTAAATATTTTCCTATTAGTAGCTATTGTGGCTTCCTCCGGACCCTCGGACAATAGTTAGTCTAGCCGTGGCCAAAGTGTAGGTCTACCAAAGGGATGCACGCGATGCGATTAGCTGTATCGTAGGTAACCTTACACCGCTTGCAGTGGCTTTACACTACTGCCTTACTTTTCCCCCTTTTTTACTTACTTTCTCTCCTAGCTAGATTTCTCTCCTTCTCTTTTTTCTTAGCTATTATTATTATTAACTTTATTACTATTATTAAATTTAACCCTTTACACTAGTATAATGTTCCTTAGTGTAACTAATACTAATTAGTAGTTAAATATAACTATAGATAAGCTAGGTATTATAAGAAAAGACATTTCTATAGATAATATAGCCCCTTACCTCTTAAGCTAACCTAGATAGGCTATTTAGGTAAAGAGGCATAACTCTAGAGTGTGCTAAAGGAAGATAGACTAAAATCCTAGTTATAGGCTTATTAGACTTCTAAGGGATTAATCTATTAACTCTTAGGCCTTTAGGATATTTAGTTAATTATTAATCTTATTATCTATTATAAGAAAACTAACTAAATAACTAAATCTATTGCTATAAGGTATTTTATTTAAACCTAATATTAAAAACAACCCTTAGCTAAGCTAGCTAACTTATATAACCTCTCTTTACACTCTTTTATAAACCCTTTTCTCTTTTCTTTATGGCTTTTTACGCCTTAGTGCTCTAGGTATTAAGTTACTTCTATATTTATACTATCTTTATAGCCTATTTTTCCCTCTTTTACTATTTTTCCTTCTTTTACTGTTTTTTTTTCTATTATCTTTATTATTTCCCTTTGTTTATCCTATTAATCCTACTAATCCTATTTATCCTATTTTATTTATCCTATTTATTCTGCCCTATTTATCCTATTTATTTTATTTATTCTATTTACCCTGTTTTTCCTGTTTTTCCTATTTTACTTATTCTTTAGATTTACCTAGTTTATCCCTCTTAATAAGCGTAGAAATTACCCTATTATTATACTACTAGTTAGTTTATTCTAATTATTTAAGAAAACTAAACCTTTCTTAAGAAGGGGATAAAATTAAATATTAGACTATTAATAAAATAGACTCCTTACCTTACTTCCCCTAATACTAAGGTACTCTAAAAGCTATTAGTAATAGCTTTTAAAAGACTAGAAAAAATAGTTTACTAAGGTAACTATAGCTATATTTATTTATACTTATAAAGAACTAGGAAAAGCTTACCTAATTAAACCTAAAGACTACTATATAGCCTAAACTTAATAATTAGATTATAAGGTTTATTTACACTAGTAAGTATTAGAATTAGTAAGGAGAAAACCTCTAGGAAAACTTTAAAGAAGATTTTAAAGGTTAAACTAAAGATATATTTAGGAGAGCTACTAATAATCTTATAAGAGAGCTATAAAACTCTTTATAAGATAATAATATTTATATTAGCTAAGGAGTAAGTCTTTTTATTTTAATAGCTCTTAAATATATACTTTAAGAGGTAATAATAACTCTAAGGCTAAGAGATAAGTTATAATTCCCTAAACTACCTTATATATAACCCCTATAATTTACTACCTTAAAGACCTTCCTTAATATTCCTTACCCTTAAGGGGAATAATTACTATATTCCTTATAAGAACCCCTATAATAATCTTAGTTATATTAGGAATTTAACCCTTAATAGCTTACTTTTCTTTCTTAATCCTTTCCTTTAGATAAATAAATTATAAAGAAAATATCTAAGCTTATAAAGATATATAAGGATAGTAATTACTATAGTAAAAAGCTATATAACTTTCTCTTACTAAAGCTTATACTCTTTAAGAGTAAGTATAACTAGATTAACCTCCTTAAGTTATATTTTAGCAAGGTATTTCTTATTATATTAATAAGGGATACTAAATAGCACTTTCTTAACTACCTTACTAGTAAGAACCTCTCTTATAAAGAGATAATTATAAATATCTATTAATACTTTAAAATAAAAAGTAACTAATAATTTTATTACTATAAGTAAAGTAATATTACCCTTAAGAATATTATTACTTAAAACCCTAAAAAGAGTAAGCTTAAGTGCCTTAAGATTTTATTAACTACCTTAAAGAAAGTCTATAAAGAGCTATACCTCTTTAATATAGTAAATATAAAGCTCTATAAGTAAACCTTAAATATAGTCTTTAGTATCCCTAAATATTAGGTAATAAAGTATATACATACACTAGGCTTTAAGAACCTTACTAGTAATCTCTATAAGTTAATTATAATTATAAAGAGTAATATAAGGAGTAACTAATACTACTAGTATTAAGATAAAGACCTATTAGAGATAATATTTATAGATTACTAATATGGCTAATAGAATTAGAGAGACTAAGGAAAAGGAGGTTATTATAATAACTCTAGATAACCTAAGTAATGCTTTATTTATAGTAAGAGTAGTTATTAGTTATTAAACTACACTAATACTAAACATTAGAAAAAGAAAGAGAGGTAGTAAGCTAGTAAAAACTATTACTTACCCCTTATAGAGAAGAAGTTCTAAGTATTTCTTACTTTATTTAAAGGTAATAATAACCCTAAGGAAGAGGAGGTAAAAGACTAGGAGACCTAGCTTAAGGCCTTTACTTAAGCCTAAGATAATAATAATAATAATATTAAGGAGAAGCTATTATTAAAGGCATACCTTAGTATTATATAATTCTTTTACTTAGGATTATAAGTAATAAATAATATTAATATTCTTATAACACTTAAGAATTAGGCTTTTTAGCATGCCTTACTTAAGCAAGAGCTATACCTTAAAGAGGCTTTTAATAAGGATAATTTAATCTATTATATATCTAAAGGATGCTATTTTAAAGAGGTCTTTAGAGAAATTATACTAGATATAAGAGCCTTAGGCTAATTAACTACTAGTCTAGTATAGGCTAGAGCCTTACTAAGATTAATGCTATTATTAATAATTAAACCCTATAACCTAGAAGTTATTAGATTTAGTGCTAGATTAGCAATAACACGTGGCGTTATCTATATGCCTATAAAGCTTAGCTAAATTAATTTCTATGTTCTTAATACTACTATACTTTTTCTCTTTTCCCTTACTAATATAAATAAGATAAAGATTAAGATTAATAACCTTACTAATATGTTAATTTAAAATAATAAGACTATACCTATTATGCGTAAATAGGGCTACTCTTAGTAGCTTCTAGAGGTAAGAGAAACCACTGCTTTTTACCTATTAGAAGGAGAGATTTATTAGCTTTACTAAATATTTAGTTATTCTTTAATTTAGTAGCTTATAAAGATCCTTTAATAAGCTAGTTATAATATTAAACGCTATATAATTAAGAAGCTTACTAAAGTTTATTACTATTATTAAATAAATAGAAAGGCCCCTAGCTAGTTTAGGTTCTCCCTTAAAGATAACTATAACTTTAACTATAAGATTATTATTAATATTATATAAATTAATAGGTAGCTAGTCCTTTATATTATTAATTTAGTAACCTTATTTTAAGTAGCCTAATTTCTTAACCCTAAGAAGTAAAAAGCTTATAATATTTAGGATGTAATTAGAGAGTGCTAGATTAATATATATCTAGGCCCTTTAGACTAGATTATTTATAATACTAGTAATAACTTTACTTTAGCTAAATTTAGGTATTATACTTACCTAATATTAATTAAGATTAATAAGATACTTATTAAAGCCTATAATAGTATTAGAAAGGTTAAAAGATATTATAAATCTTTTTACTAGGCTTATAATATTATTATAGATTTAATTAGTAAAGAGATTACTCCTAAGTAATAACTCTAAATAGCTATTAAAGCTATTAATAACTTAGTAAGCCCTAATAGCCTTATGCTTACACTACTAGTCTTTAAAGCTTACCTATAGATAATAGATAAGTTATTACTAAGTATCTCTATTATTTAATAGGCTAAAGTAATTTAAAAGGTAACTAATAAAGTTTACTATTACCTAGCTAAGAGGTAAGTCTATAAGGCCCTTAGTGCCTAGAATAGCCTTAATATATTATAAATATATTAGCTATTACTACAAGCTAATATATATATATAGAGAGAAAAAGGCAAATAGTATAGCTCTTATAAGCTATTAGCTACTAATAAGAAGACTTATATAGTTAAGATACCTTATAGCTTAGCTAAGTTTTACTTTATAGTAATAAAGCTATACTATAAGAACTTATAGTATATAAAGGCTAATAAGTAAAGCCTTTAGGGTATTAAGGAGTATAACCTAGGCCTAGAGGTCCCTTCTTATAAGATAGCCCCTTTTTATAAGGGGGCTAGGGGAGATAAGCTACTAGTAAAGAATAGTAAGGTAAAGAAAAAAAAGAAAGAAATACTAGTAAAGAGAAAGTAAAGGAGGCTAAAAAAAAGCCTTATAGTTTAATTCTATATTAATAAGGGTATAGAAAGGCCTATAAAGGCTATTAAAGCTAAAGGTAATCTTATAAAAAGCTATAAAGTTAAAAAACCTATAGCTTACCTTAAGGTAATAAAAGCTACCCCTATAGGAAGCTATAAAGCTAATTACCTTAAGGTAGTAAAAGTAAAGGTAATTAAGGCCTAGGATTATAATCCTAATAAAGCTATTAAACCTATAGATTCCCTTATCTTTATTAATAAAGACTAAGAGAAGGTATTATTTAAAGAGATTATAGCTAAAGAAGTGCTAAATATAGTATTCCTTATAGTAAAAGAAAAGGCTAACTAGAAGCTTGCCCTTTAACTTTACTAAGAAAGAAAGATTATAACCCTAGGAAGCCTCTTTAAATAATTTAACTAAGCTAAGATTAATGCCTTATAAGCTTATAATATATTTAGGTTTATAATATTTAATCTAGTAAAGCATAGAGGCTATAGGATCTTTAATTCTTATATAGTCTAAGAGATTAAGGGTAAAGGGACTAAATTACTATATAAGAAATCACGCCTTATTATATAAGGGTATAATAATAAGGGAAAAGAAGCTATCTTAACCTAATTACTAATAATATAGCGATTAAGCTAATGGATTATTATAGCCCTTACCTTATTATTAAGGCAAAGAGAAATCTATCTTTAGCTATAAGATATTATATAAGCCTATGTTTAATCCTATATAACCCTAAATAGGCTAATTATTATAAGGTTACCTAAGCAAATTATACACCTCTTTCTAGAAGGTATAGTAATAAAGGTAATTAAACCTCTCTACAGAATTGTAAAGGCTAGAACTTACTAGTAGGCAATGTACTTTTGTTACTATAGGGATAACCTTAAGATAATAACCTTAATATATAATCCCTACTTACTAATTACAGCCCTAAATAATAAGAATCTCTTTAAAATCATAGGAATATAAATAGATAACACGCTAGGCCTTAGTAATAATAACTTCTTTAAGAAAGAAAAAAGAGAGCTCTAGAAGGTAAAGTTTATAGCTAAAGAAAAACAACACCTAATAACTACAAATCCCCTTATCTTTAATAGCTATATCCTAACCTAGAATGCTAATAATTTGCTAACCCTAACCTAAAAAGGCTAAAGTTAAAAGATTAAGGAAATTAACCTATAATTACTAATAGTAAAGTAGGATTATGTAAAGTAAAGAGCCTAAGGGAGTTATATTATAATAGTCTATTAACTAGAAGTATCTTATAACCTATTAATTACTATATAACACTAAGAACCCTTTGCTAATAATATCTTATAACTTAATAAATGCCTTAAGTAATAGGTTAAGCATTAGTAGTAGGGATTATAGTATATCCCCTTAACTCTTAAAGAGGTAAAGCTCTTTATGTTTATAAATAAGTCTCTTACTAATAATAAAGATCTAAGCTTATAGATTAGTTATATTATTATAATTAGTAATAAGATAATAAAAGAGAATAATACCTTTACTTTAACAAGGAATATTATTATATATAGCTCCATAAAGAGCAAATATATAACCTATAGCGCACTTATATCTAAGCTATATAGCATAGTTTAAGGCGCTAATATTGCGTATATAATATCTATAACCCTTTATTAGATTATAGACTAATTAAAGATGCCTTAAATACTAATAACCCTTTATATAGACTCTTTCTTATTATATAAATACCTTATAAAGCTAGGTATAATAAAAGAGAAGTGGCTTATAATTAATATTATAGCTCTCTAATAGTTATATAAGAGAAAAGAGATTTATAAAGTTAGGTAAATTAATAGTAGTAATAACCTAGCTAATATAATAATAAAGGTATTGCTAAATTTAGCCCTTTTAACCTTAATTAATTTAAATAAATTAATAATTTATGTGGAAGGCTAGGTTAAGAGACCTATAAGGTTAGGTAAAGGGGAGGATTAATATAATAGGCATGTAAGTATAGATTATAGTAACTAGGTTAATTAGAATAACTAAGGCTATAATAGCTAATTAGAGCTATGGATTCTTATAAAGGGATTTACTTATATATACTTTCCTTTAATTTAATTTTTATTATGTTTTTAGGCTCCTTTAGCCATAAAGAAAAGAGAGATTACTAGTATAGCTTCCTCTAGACCCTTAGATAATAGTTAGTCTAGCTATAGCTAAAGTATAAGTCCACTAAAGGAATACACGTAATGTAATTAGCTATATCGCAAGCAACCCCACACCGCTTATAGTGGCTTTGTACTACCGCCTTACTTTTCCCCCTTTTTCGCTTACCTTCTCTCCTAGCTAGATTCCTCTCCTTCTCTCTTTTCTTAGCTATTATTATTATTAACTTCATTACTATCGTCGAATTTGACCCTTCGCACTAGTGCAACGTTCCTTGGTGTAACCAATAGCTATAGTATACTTATATATCCCTAACTTAATTCCTTTAGTTACTAACTAATTTAACTAATACTTCTAAGGCTCTAACTATCTTTACTTTAGAGATTATACCTAGGGCTTTATATTTTCTTTTAGCTAAGGTATATGTATATAAAGGTTAGTAGTAAGGATATTAGTAATTAATAAGGTATTTAAGTCTCTATATATATAAAATATTTACATAACTTCTTTTACTATAGACTTTAGAATAAGGGGGCCTAAGGTTACTTTATAACCCTTAAACTATAATAACACTATTTTAATTAGGGTTTCCTAGTTAGTTTCCCTCCTTTATACTCTTTACTTAGTTAGAAATAGGAATAATAGAGAATCTAGAGTAACTAGCCCTAGCTAATTATCCTTTATTTATTAAAACGTTTTCCTATTATTATTATTAACCCTTAATTCTATAGTATATTCTCCCCCTTTAAGCAAATTTACTTCTAATAGGAATATATAGAGACTAAGTTAATTTGCAAGCTAAAAATTTATTTACACTAAAATAGGGTAAGTAATCTAAGGCATATAGCTAGAAAACCACACTATAAGCTTAACCTAAAAATAAATAAAAGGGAGCTTATAAAGTTACTTACTCCTATATTTATTTTAGACTATTAGATTTAGTTTTTTAACTTAACTAGGTTATAGTAAGTAACTTAGTTTTCTAAATTATCTAAATTATTCTCCTCCTTATCCTTAGATCCTAATAAGGTATTATTTAAGGATAAGTCTATATTATCCTAACTTATATACTTCTCTAGGATTATAGGCTTAGCTAAATAAAGCATTACTTTTTATTAATTAGATAAAGTTACTAAAGGTCCCTTAATAGAAATAACTTTATCTTTATACTCCTTAACTTTAATTATAAGTTTAGAGTTCCTAATATTAAACCTTACACTTATATTATAAAGCTAAGGTAAACCTAGAATTAAAATAGTCTAGTTCTTAGGCTAATAGTCTAGGGTAATTACTACCTAAACTAACTATATAATACTATAGTATATTACTTTTATTAATATAAAATAGGTAACTATATTCTCTTACTTATTAGCATTAATTATTTATAGCCCTTAGAAACTAATAGATTTTAAATTATAAATTAGTATATTTTCCTATAGTATAAATACTTAAGATATAATATTAATCTTAGCTCCCTAATTAGCTATTACTTACCCTAATTTAAGATTAAATACTTATTTCTTCTAAAATCCTATATAAGCTTAAATAATAATCCTAAATAGCTTAGTACTTAATTAGTACTCTTAAAGTAACTTAGTATTATAATTATTAGTTATAAGACTCTTTTAACCCTTACTAGATATAGCCTAAACTAAGCTTATATTAAGTAAAAAGGCTACTTTTTTTTTATTTACTTCCTTAGGGTTATTACCCTTAATAATAGCTTTTAAAATTACTTAGATATTTCTAAGCTAATTTACTATAGATTTATTAGTAAAATTAGAACTAAGATATAACTTACTAAGGCCTTTTAGTTAATAAGGCCTAGACCCTTATATCCCTAAATTTTGCTTAATACCCTTATATTTTACTTAATTACCTTTTCTCTTACTAATAGTATAGCTTTAGAAGTTAAAGTCTAACTTTTTAATATCTTACTAAGGGGTATTCCCTTTTGTTTTTTTAATAGTAATATAGCCTTTAATACTAATATTATAACCTATAGAGTGCCTTAAGTAATAGACTTAAGGGTTTTTATATTAGCTTTCTTAAGGCTCTTAATAAGAGATCTTAGTACTTTAGCTTTATTCTCCTCCTTATTAGTAATATTTTTTACTTATACCTTTATATTAGTATAGTAAGCCCTAATTTTCTATAAGCTTATAGTAATTATAAGGTTTTATTTAAGCTAAATAAGCTAGGGATTCTCTATAAGGTTAAGTAAGTTTTTAATAGTACTTAGTTTAATTAAAGTATATTAAACTCTAACTAATAATTTACTTATAACCTCTTTAATAACTCTAGATATTACTATATTCTTATATTTATTACTATTTAAGTATACTTAAGCTAACTAAGTATAGATTTATCTAGGTACTTATAACTAGTTATTATAAGGGGGAAGTATTATTAATTTTAACTATAAGGATTTCTATTATTATAATAAATTATTTCTAGTTATAGTATAGTTTATAGTATAATATCTAGTAACTTTATACTTAAAGTAAGTACCCCTATAGGGTAATAGTATAGTTTTATTAATATACTAATTCCTTAATTTAGTTACTAGTCTTAGTTTTAATGCTTTTTCTCTTTAACTAGTACCTTAGGTTATTATAAGTATATTTTATAAAGGTTAATATATACTAGTACTATTATTTTAATATTAAAGGGGAAAGCTTACTTATTAAGTTCTAGGGATAGACTAGTTAGCACTAACTTATAGGTTTATTAAAACTCTATTCCTTAAGTTAATATTACTTTTATTTTATATCTAAGGATAATTCTAAGGGTAAGTAGCTAGAGTTAGTATTTAATTAATTACTTAAGGTATAGGATAATACTTACTAAATTACTAAGGGTTAGTTAGACTATATATTTCTAATAAACCTAAGTATAATATTATAGGCTAAAGCTAGGTAATTAAAGTATTAACTAAAGTAAACTATTATCTTTATTCTCTTAATACTTTTATAAACCCTAGAGGTAATTTATATACCTAAGATAATACTTTATTAGTAAAGCACTTACTTTAAAGTTTAATAAATTCCTCTATTAAAGTAATCTTTATATCTTATATAATTATCTTTATAAGATTAGCCTTTACCTCTAAAATAGTAATAGCTTACTTAATATATTCTTAGGCTTCTCTAAGGCTATTAGTAGCTAATATATTTTAGCTAATAGCTTCCTATATTAGTAATTTATTATATAATCCTTAAATAAACTACTAAATAAAGTTATAGAGAGTATAACTCTTAATTAAAGTAAGGGAATAGTTAAAAGTAATTAGTTTATTCCTTTCTCTAGTATAATAAAGTATATTTAAAATATAAGAATAATAGGTAATAAGGGCCTTACCCTTACCTTATTAAAGTTTTATATTAGTACTAGTTTTCACTTCTTTATTAATAATATTAGGAAGGTATTACTCTTATAGTAACTATTAAAGAGTAGCTAAATTAGTAGTAATTACTATACTATTCTTAGCCCTTAAGACTATAAGCCTTAATTACTCTAAGCTATTAATAAAAGTAATTACTTTATTACTTAAGGCTATATTAATAGCTTAAATAAAAGTATTTAGGTTAATATCCTTACCTTTATTAATAGTCTTAAAAGTTTACTATAAATAACTTAACTATTATCTTACTAAAGTAAACTTATTAAAGGTCCTAATATCTTAAGATAAGGGTAACTTATATAGCTTTATTATAGGCTAATAAGTAAGTATTTTAAATATAGGTTTTCTAGATACTAGAAAAGGTAGCTTTAATTCTAATAAGGTAGTAAGTTACTAAAAGAAATAAGCTAGCTAGATTATAGCTTAGTCTCCTAGTCTAGTAAGAGGGAATTTTTCTTCTCTTACTAGGACACTTTCTAGTAATAATAATTTAGTTAATTTTAAGTTATAGGGGTATACCTTTGCTATTTGTGAATTCTATAGGGATTTTAACTCTTATAACTTTAGAATAATAATAATACTAATAATAGAGAGTGTAGGGTTTAGTAGTTATAAGTAGGGATTAGGAAAATATAGGTAGGTAAACCACTCTAGTTTAACTAATGAAGATAAGGATAATGTAAAATGATAACTTAACTATAGGTAGCTTGAGGAAGCTTTAATTACTAAACTCCTGGCGTAGTTGCTAAGAAGCTAACGAGATGGAAAAAACGAAGCTTTTAACGATTTATTGATTGAATTAAATTAATTCCCTGATGATGATTGGGGAGGAAAAATCCCTGCTGAAAAATCTGCTGAGTGGGGTTTTTGTGCTGGGTGGGCCAGGTGCCTCGCACCTGCCCCCACCCGTCACCATCCCCTACCCCCCTCTCCCCCCCTGCGTCCGTAGAGGCCACATCGCATAGAAATATTATGGGCCTTCGCATCGTCCCGTGCCGACCTTGTAATAACTCGGCTGTCTCGGGACTTAGCTGGATGTCATAGACGCCCAATCGTTCGTTCCTCTCTTTGCGGTACTTGCTCACATGGTGTTGTACAGTAAAATGTGGCTGCAGATGCGTCCATGATCGATCGACTGAGCGGGCATGAGTCGCCAATGATGGCCAAATTGAAACTTATAAATACCCCACCAGTCTTCACCAAGTCTTCACCAGTCTTCATCCCCCCTCGGGACTTGCCTCCGCCTTTTCCCCCTAGCAAAACTAGCCGAGAAGTGGAATAGCAGGCCTACATCTCGTTGGAAAGCAACCATGAGCAACAAAGCATCTCTTAGCGAGGCTGAGAAAGATGCCTGCATTTGCCTCTCGACTCTTTTCCTCGATTGCGAAATGACGCCAGCCAAAATGGCCATGATGGCGCAG
The DNA here is from genome assembly GCA_018801565.1 of Epichloe coenophiala. Lineage (NCBI taxonomy): Eukaryota > Fungi > Ascomycota > Sordariomycetes > Hypocreales > Clavicipitaceae > Epichloe > Epichloe coenophiala. The sequence continues at coordinate 427,632 of JAFEMN010000008.1, forward strand.
TCGCTCCATCGTCTCCACATCCCCGTTGATCAGCTAGACAACATTCTCCGTCATGACGTGTTCCCAATTCTCCCCGAATTTACTCAGCCCTGCAGGCGTCTGGGACAGTTTCGACGAGGCTGATTTGATCACCCGCGTGAATGATCGCCGGACACATCGCCCAAATGTCCTGCAGGCGTTGAGCAGCAACATAGCCTGGATGATCGTAGGTCGATCGGTCAATTCCGTGTGGGCTCGAGTGAAAGAGATGCTTGTTCAGTTAGACCGGGAGGCATCTTCGAAACGCTCCTCTTCCTTGAGCCATTGCAGGGGGAGAAATGGGCGCTGGTGTCGGCGCCTTGGCCGGTGGGCCGATTGGTGCTATTCTCGGTGGCATCGCAGGGAGCATTCTTGGAGGCTTGGGGGCCGATTCCCTCGCAACCTGGTTCTTCGGTGGGTCGTCGGGTAACAAGGCCGAGGAGCTGTTAGGCTCAGCGTCTGAACGGGCTTCCAAGATGATAGGGGACAAGATGGCGGAGGCCGGTTGCAAGTACTATACTCACATTCTCCGAGCCAAGCACAGCACACGGCTGCAGCAGATGCGCTCAGCGATATCGCTGTCCAGGAAATTGTGGAGGAAATCCCAGAGGCATCCAACTTGGCATCTGCCGTACGGGGAGGCGGCGATGAGGTGGACGGATTAATTTTACTCGGATATATTCAAACTTCTAACATGGTCAACATAGGTCGTGGCTACCATCGTCTGGATTTTTGTTGATGGTCGCGCATCGCCAGCTAACGCAAGGAATCCTGGAGACATGGTAAAGTTGCTTGAATTTGTCAAAGGAATCTGCCCCCTAGATGATTGGCATGTGAAGCATTCGTGGAGAAATTCGCAGTGCCTGTTTTCCCATGGGTGGATTATTTTCTTTGTACTCGTCCCTCATTCATAGTTTAGTATCTTCTTCGTTCATTACGCCCGGTAGGGACACCCAAGAGGGCTGATATACACGTATGAAATCTACGGTTCTCAAGTTTGGTCAGCCCATGTGATCTTGTGCCATCTTTAGCGCCGTCGACAACGCCTGCTTTTTCGACGTGTTAGAATAAAGCCGCCGATTGTAAGCGTGAGTGTGTTGCTTGACCTGTTGCAATATTCGCGAGGAAGCGGGCCGATCAAGGACTGGTTGGTCGTGAACATATTACTGGCCGTCCCCCGTGAATTTCCAGGTCTTTTCCTGGATGGATATGGACGTGCGCGATGTTGCAAAGCCTGTTCTTCATCCTCAAAGCAAGAGCTACCATCTTCGGAAGGATCTGTGTCATCTTCGGAGAAATTCGTAAGGTCTTCGGGGGTGTCTAAGAGCCACGGGTCCAATGGATTGGCACCGTATGATTTGGTTGCAATGCCAACAAGCCGTCTTTTCCGACCCCTGGGATTGCTGTCAGCCAAGTTGCTTAGCTACACCATTCTGACTGAGTTTGACCATTTTGTTCCCGCTCATGGTGGATATTTCTTTTGGGGAGAGATGGTCTGCGGCTTGGTCGTCACCTGGCATTGTGATAGATTCACAAATCTCAAAGGCAAAACAAATACTGGAAGAGGCCCATGAGCAAGGTGAACGGACGAGGTGCTGTGTTGTCGTCTGGGTGGGGCTTGAACTCTCTGAACTCTTTTGTCGGCAGCTCCGCAATCGCACAGCGCGCACCAATGAGCAATCGGACAAACAAATTTTCGAATCTCGCAGTCCGTACTTTGCACAACGCAGGATTCAGCTTTTCGAGGCAGCTTCCCATTCCCGGTAAACATACGAGTGACTTGTGCCCGATATCATGGCCGATCAAACCAGAGATGCGCAGGCTCAGATCCAGGAGCTGCAGGAGAAGAGCCCCTACGACACCTACCAGACTTCCTTAACTAGCCGATACTGTAGCCACGAGATAACCAAGCTCTTCAGCCAGCGATCGAGGCACTCAATTTGGCGCAAGCTCTGGCTTGGACTTGCTGAGGCTGAGGCAAGCCTAGGCATTGACATAATCACGCCTCAGGCTTTGGAGGAGATGAGGGCTCATCTTATTCTAACGGATAAGGATTTTGAGATAGCGCGCATTGAGGAGAAGAAAAGGCGCCATGCAAGTCCATCTTTTTGGGAACCCAAACAGAACCCATTTGCTAATACTGCATACTACAGGATGTCATGGCGGTGCGTCTTTGTTCCCCGCGACAACCGATCCATTCTTCATCTTTTCTAACGCTGAACACAGCATGTCCACGCCTTTGGTGCTGTTGCGCCTGACGCCGCTGGCATCATTCACTATGGCGCTACATCATGCTAGTAAGTCGTACTCACTCCGAACCTATTTTGAGTATTGAACCTTGGCACTGATGTGTTGAAAAGCGTAACCGACAATGCGGAACTGATCATCATGCGGGATGCTCTGGATGTCCTTATCAAGAAGCTGGCCAAGGTTGGTGGTGTTGAGGCTGGATCTCACTGTGCTCTCCCACATTAGCCAAAATCGACTGGAGACTGACAATATTGCTCGTACAGGTTATAAACAACTTGAAAAACTTCTCCAACCAGTGGAAGGGTAAGCACTCTGATGTTTGCTGAATTCCCTTTGTTTTCTAGACAAGAAGCTTAACAGAATCTTGCTAACTCAGCCGACATGTAGCTGAGCCAGCACTGGCCTACACCCACCTCCAAAGTGCCCAGTAAGTCTTTCTTTTACATTGAGACTCGAGAAACTTCCATTGGTCTCCACGGGATACTCTTGGTTCCATTATTTGTAGCAAGGGCTATATATGCTAATCTCGTTCTAGGCCAATCACCGTTGGACGTCGCTGTAAGTCTGCCAAGCTCCAGGTTGTCTATTGAAAGACATTTGTCTAACAAAAGCAGCCGCCCATTGGCTCCAGGACCTCATGTTTGATCTTGAGGCTCTCGAGGCCGTTCGCCGGGGCCTCAAGTTCCGTGGTGCACAAGGTGCGTTATAATGTCCCTCTCAGTTGCCTGGCAACGGTTTGATATTCCCTGGTTTACCAATGGTCTAACTCTACACAGGTACCACTGGAACACAGGCTTCCTTCTTGGAGATGTAGGGAGCCCTCTACTCGGAAAGCGGCCAGATAAGAAAGGCCGGACGCATTAGCTAACACATTAGTATGCAGCTTCCAGGGAGATGGTGCCAAGTGTGACAAACTCAATGAGCTCCTATGCCAGAAGTTTGGCTTCCCCTCGTACTACGTCAGTCACCACTCCCGGGCTCTCGCGCTTGATCCCTTCGACATCTCAGACGCAATCGGCTGATTCACTGACTATTTGGTTTACAGGACATCTCCACTCAGACTTAGTAAGTCCCGTCTTGTTGAACAACTTTCTATCGTCTACTTCTAACGAAAAACCTCCATAGTTCACGAAAAATAGACCTCATCATCGCAAACGCCGTCGCCGGAATAGGCAGTAGCGCCCACAAGATCTGCTCGGATTTGCGACATACGGCTCATTGGAAGGAAATAGAAGAACCGTTTGAGACCACACAGGTGGGATCTAGCGCGATGGCGTTCAAAAGAAATCCCGTACTGTCTCAATATTTGGACCTCTTTCTTTGCTGATCATGTTTTGGTTGAGTCTGCTAACTTTTGTTGAAGATGCGGAGCGAAAGAATCTGCTCGTTGGCGAGGGCTCTCATCAGCAAACCGCAAAATTTCGCCAACACCTTGGCCACGCAATGGATGGAACGGTAGGGGAAATGGCCGTAAAAAAAACAAGACTTGGCATTGCTAACGCGGAAAAAAGTACATTGGATGATTCCGCCATTCGACGTCAGTAATTTCCTAGCCTCCGCAACGTCGTGAGAGTTGGTGTCCCCCACTCCACTTTGCACATGACTGACACGAAGAGGAAAACAACAGGCATGGACATACCGGAGATGTTCCTCCTTGCCGACGCCATCTTAATAGGTCTGGATAACGTCACAGATGGTCTGGTTGTATACCCCGCGATAATCCGCAGTCGGTTCCTGGAGGAGCTTCCATTCATGTGCACCGAGAACGTAAGTCCAGTCCCACCTAACATGGAGGACTGCCGGCGAAAATCGACATGATATCTCGTTTGCCCCAAAATACATCAAGCAAAAAAACATGTATTGACAATTTTTAGATCATCATGAAGATCGTGGCCAAGGGCGGTTCGAGGCAAGAGGCCCACGAGGAGATCCGCGTCCTCTCGCACCAAGCTGCAAGCACCGTCAAGAACGAGGTTTGGCTTTCTCTAAACTTTCCTTCCACATTCAGCTTGCAGGATTCGGGATTAACTAGCATCGTGACTTTAGGGCAAACCCAATGACCTCTTTGAGCGCATCCGCAAGACGGAATACTTCAGACCCATCTGGGATGACCTTGACTCCATGCTTAGGCCTGAGCTGTACATTGGCCGCAGCATCCAAATCGTCGAGAGGTACTGCGGACCTAACGGCCCCGTGGAGAAGGCCCTTGCCCCTCATCAAGATTATATCCGCCAGTCTACTACCGCTGAGCTCAACGTCTAGAGCGGGGATAGATGATCTGGTTGGCGCAAAATGGGGTTTCAGGTAAGAAGGAAGGAAGAAGGAAGTTCCCATTATGGGTCAGGGGGTTTTTGCTTTTGACAATGGATAAGCAAGAAAAAGAGCACGATGCCATGGCTCGCACAGACAAGAGGGGTTTCGGACATTCCACGTCAAGTTGCTGCATCTGAATTGTGAATCTGGCGCTACAATGGCAGTGACAAAGATGTAACTTCGGACAACCAAGGCCATGTGTTTCCCGCATCCCATCGAATCCGACCCGCCCGTTTATCTTGTCGCACGACTCACCAAAGGCGAAATCATGTGAGCGCCCAGAGCAATGGCTCTTGCACTGCTCGAAACAAGACGCTTTTCCATAGCCAAAGTGAAGAGAAGAAGAGCTAGTGCTGCGCTCGAACAAGTCGCCGCACCGGGAACATCCCATGTCATAAACACGGACGTCGGCCAACATGCCGCGGGGTCTGCAGCTAGGCACAGCTTCTCTACTTTGCCGCGCCGTGTTGATGATTTCGCGATTGAGAGATGAGTTGCTGAACCGGACGACTTTGCGACCGTGATTTTCCAATCTATCGCCTTGCATCAATCATGCCCGCCCTGCTCAGAGAAGCCGCGTCACATCAATACACGTCCAAATCTGCCAGTACTCAAGTGCTCCCCTAAATGTACCATGTCGCAATTTTCTTTCCTTTTTCAGGACCGTTACGACTCCTAGCGACACCATGTAGACATGTGCTTTTTTCCTACAGACACAAAAAAAAAACTACGATTCACTTCCTGTCATGAGCCGAACAATGGAAGCGCTTCATGAAACACGTCTTCAATCGTGAGAAGGTTCCCGAGGGCGGTTTCACGCGCGAGGCGCCGGCCCCTTCTAGCGCGAACTCCGCGGAGGCAGTGAGGGACGTCAAATCAAAGAGAATGGCCGTCAAGCTTTTCACGCAGCAAGGGAACTGGGACTGCGTCAAGTAATCCCCGACTTGATTCCACGAACGAACCTCGGCTACTTACCCTCCCGACGTGCCCGTCATTCCGACCAGTCCTTCTGGCAAGCTGACCTCGACGTGTTGTTGCGAAGAAAACAAGGACTACTTCGACCAGACTTTGGTTTTCAGTTCCGACGGGGGCTTTTTCTTCTCTTCTACTTTGGGAGAGGTGTGGGAAAAAAAGTGTCGACGCGGTACATTGGAACCAAGCAAATGAAAGGATGAATGATATGAACCTACTTCGTAAGCCTATCAAACAGCGTGGTTTCAGCATTTTTCCCCAGTTCTGTTGGCCAAGGGGTAGTGATTGACCCAAGTACGAAACGAAAGCGTCAATTCCGTACTCTGCCTCCCATCAATGCGAGATATGCCCGCCGGTCGGCTCGTCAGCAGTCTAGTCTATGAATCCAGAATGCACAATCACCCAAACACCACCGTCTTAGACCCGTTCAGGAAGACTCTCCGATCAGCATACCAGCGAACGGCCGTCGCCAGCACCTGGCTCTCGACGTTTGAGCCCTCCTCGACCAACTCCCTGGCATCCATGCTGTGGTCGACCCTCGCAACCCTCTGCTCGATGATGGGGCCCTCGTCCAGATCAGCCGTGACAAAGTGCGCCGTCGCGCCGATGATCTTGACGCCCCGCTCGTAGGCCTGGTGGTAGGGCTTCGCGCCCTTGAAAGAGGGCAGGAAGCTGTGGTGAATGTTGATGATGCGGCCGGACATGGCCTGGCAGAGAGTCGGAGACAGAACCTGCATGTATCGGGCGAGAACGACGAGCTCGATACCGTGCTGCTTGACGAGCTCGAGGATCCGCGACTCCTGCTGCGCCTTGGTGTCGTTTGTGACGGGGAGGTGATGGAACTCGATGTCGTACGATTCGGCGAGGGGTTTGCAGTCGGCGTGGTTGGAGACGATGACGGGAACCTGGGACACACAAAATTACATTTATTTATTTATTTATTTTTTCCAATTCTTCATCAGACGCTTTTTACTTTTTTTTTTTTTTTTCAAAACGCACGTCATCAGCGGGCTGCGCTTGGTTGTTCTTACCACCATCTTCAGCTGGCCAGTCTTCATGCGGAACAGCAAATCATTGAGGCAGTGGCCAATCTTGGACACCATGATCAAGACCTTCATCTTCTGTGCCACGGGTCGGAAGTCGTACGTCGTGCCGTACTCGGCCGCCAACCTCTCGAATGGGCCTTGCAGATGCTCGGTCGACAAGGAACCGGACTTGGGCCCGAAATGCACGCGCATGAAGAAGCTCTTGGACGCGGGGTCGCTGAACTGCTGCAGGTCAAGGACGTTGTGGCCGTGGGAGGCAAAGATGGCGGTTACGGCGTGGATGATGCCCGGCTTGTCGGGGCAGGACAGCGTCAGGATGTAGTCGTTTTCGCTGGGCATCGTGGCGGCTTCCACTTGTACGACGGGGCGGGGGGTGATGGAGAGAATGCGACTCGGCGGGACACACTCAATCGTCGTCGAGAGAAGAAAAGCCAACGAGTGCGATTGCGATTCCGGGTCCAACATGCCGAATCCCGAGATCAGCTCAAGCTGCCGATTTGAACTGCCCCGCTGCGGGGTTTCAACCTCTCGTGAGTATTACATGGAGTGATTACGGAAGTGATGATTGATGAACCTGTCTGGAACGGCCTTCCTTCACCGTGCCCATCAGTATTTTTATCGGCTATCGGCTGTCGGCTATCGAACATCGAACATCGAACATCGAACATCGATTCAACGGACCATGAGCCCAATTCAACATGTCATACAACGCAATGAGGTATCAATAATCTGAATCATAACAGCCATGCTGCCGCATTACGACAACGCTCCTCATCATCACCAGTCCGTCCCCCAAAAAGCACTAGTTCCTCCCATAAAGGCATGTTCGACTAGACCATTTCGTCGCCATGTCGACCGCCACCAACAGCTCGGCGCGGAATCGAGCCATGGTGCGCATTGGAACCATGTCCATTCATCATCCCATGCGCAGCAGCATCATGACCCTTCTCGACGACTTGCGAACCACCCCAGCCGGCCTTTCTCGTGAAGACGGCATCGATGCCATCGCCGCCACCGCCATAAGCGAACGCAGACCCACGGTTCAATGGAACATGGTTGTACCTCCAGTCAAACACAGCAGCGTACGTCATCCTGTAAGCGGAAAAGGCCATGACTGTGCCAATGACGGCTCCCGCAAATACATCATACCAGTTGTGATACTCATCAATCGTCAGCGCACCTCCGATGAGCATTGCTCCCAGGATGGGCGCGTAGATCAGGACCAGCTTCCACATGGCGGCGTGGTAGTTGGAGAAGACCTTGAGCTTCGCATTCAGGTACAGGTACAGGTACACGAAGCCGGCAAAGGCAGCAGTCGTATGTCCGCTGGGGAACGACTCGAGACTGTCGTTGATCTCCTTCTCGTCGCCGGTGCAAATGTCGGGCGTGAAGTACAGCTGATGGAAGCCCTTGGCGTTGAGGCCAGCCCTGGCTCGCGCCCGGGTGACGTCGGGCTTGCAGACGTCCAAGAAATGAGGGCGAAGGCCGCCAATGAGCCATTTCAAAAAGACTTGGAAGACTGCCGCCGTGATGAGAGAGTACAGCACCCCGATGACGCCGTTGTTGACGTCCCAGAAGGATCGGATGCGAATCTGCATCAGGAGAATCGCGGCAATGGGCACCATGGCTGCGAGAAACGCAGCCAGCCAGATGGGAATGATCTCATCGCGGAGAGGATACGCGAACTCGGGGTAGACGATTTCGCCGTCGGAGAAGGTGATGGCGAAGGAGCGCGAAGGCGCGGGTTTTGCCATGTAGACCTAGACGGCTATAGTTTTAGTACAAGAACTCTGCCAGCCCATTGCGCGTTGTGATGAGGGAAGAAGGAAGACAAAAACAACCTACACCCAAACCAACCGCGCCCATGACTATCATGGTCGCGATATCCAAAATGGTGCGCTTGAACCACTGCCCAAACGTCGGCCGCGAATGCATCGTATACGGCTCATGGTGACGAGACGGCCGCGTTTTGGCAGTCGCATGGCCCTCAGGCGACTCGGGTTTCCGCGAAAAGAAGCCCATGTTTTTTCGGCGTCTCAAGTCAAAAAAAAAAAATTCCTCAATGAATAATAGCCCTCGAAGTAAATTTGTTGCGATGCAATAAGGAACCAGACCGGGGAAAAGCTCGACTGGACCGTTACTTATAAAACAGGCGCCCGGGCCCTCAAGCGCACGGCCATGGTTCCCCAAAGCAGCTTGAGCAGCTTGACGTCAGCGTGATTCAAACAGGCTTACTAGTTACTACCCGACGTACGTATGTATGTACATGCATATTCCTGACTTCCCCTGTCTGATTCCCTGGTTCGAAACGGACACATAAGGAACCTGGAGTTTCCAATCGCAAAGTGCGACGATTAAAAAAAAAAAAAGCACTATTGGGCTTTGCATCATGAGCTGTCAACGTCATTTGAGCTGTAAATCTTGGCAGGACCATCGTACGAGAGACGGCAGACGGGGGGGGGCTGTGCCAATCAGCGGGTAGATGCCGGGGTCGAGTTGTGGACGTTGGACCGCAGGTCGGATGGAAAGCTCCGTTTCGCCAATCGACGCAGACAAGCCCCACTTGGCTCACAAAGACTTCCAGCTTCGTCTCCCAACTCGGACTCTAACCTCTCTACCCTGTGTGAAGCTCCGAGGTCAACCAGCTACAGGATGACTTCGATAAACGACCTCGCCACGGCGGCAATCGCATCCTCCCCCCCTGCAGACAGCCAAGTCGGTGTAGGCAATGCCACGAGGGGCGCCTTCATCGTGCTCGAGGGATTGGATCGCAGTGGCAAGACAACGCAGGTAAAGTTGTTAGAACAACGCTTCGTCGAGGAGGGAAGGAGTGTGAAGACGATGAGATTTCCTAGTACGTCTTTTTCTCCTTCATTCTTCTTTCTTCCTATAGATATCTATGCGAGGTTGCCTTTTTATTGCCTATAGCAACCACTTACGAATTGCAGATAGGACAACGCCCATCGGTCAGATGATTGATGCGTACCTAAAGAGTCATGTGCAGATGGAAGACCATGTGATCCATCTGCTATTTAGTGCAAATAGGTGGGAAGCCGTGTAAGTGAATTGTTTCTGTCCCCTTTTCTTCTTCTTGTTCTTCTTCCTCTCTCTCGTTTACCCAGGCTGTTGTCTCACGCGCTGATAACTTGACTGCGATTTTCACCCATATAGCGAGCAAATAAAATCGCTTCTCGCATCAGGGACAACCATCATATGCGATCGTTTCTATCACTCTGGCATCGTCTACTCGGCGGCCAAGATGAATCCTTCTCTGTCTTTATCGTGGGCCCGCGCCCCCGAGAGGGGCCTACCTCGCCCGGACATGGTCTTGTTTCTTGACCTGGACGAGGAAACGGCCAAGGCGAGGGGCGGATGGGGCGGCGAAGTGTATGAAAAGGCTGAGATGCAGAAGAGGGTTAGGGAGCTGTTTTGGGGCCTGAGCATGGGGGGGAAGGATACCCAGGGGCAGGAGATGCTGGCGGATCTGGGGGGCTTGGATGGTGCGCAGTGGAGGCAGGAGGAGGAGGATCTGGTGGTGGTTGATGCGGGTGGTAGTGCGGAGGAGGTGGCGGAGAGGGTTTGGGGGAAGGTGAAGGGGAGGGTCGACTTGGTTGCGAGGGGGGAGATTGGGAGAACGGTGAGGATAGTTCGGTGATGGGGGTGTGAGACGGGAGTGGCATCTTGTTGATTCTTTGGTTGGCTGTGTCGTTTGAGGGGACATCAACTCCAGCCTTGAACGAGAGACTGCCTGCTCTTCACCCACGTTCATAAATCTCGTCCGAAATCCAGATTGTACGGCCGCTCGAGGTCGCATACAAGCACAGCACTGCTCACAATCGTACCAGTCACCATCAAAGCACAAAGATAAGAGGGTAAGGTCGAACGTGGGAATTGTCGAAAGGAAAGAGAGAGAAAAAACATATACATGGGCATCGAATAAGAATTACAAGTGCCATGAACACCGTGTCAGGGTCGCCGCCCCTGTTGCCAACACCATCAAACACCTTTTCCCAAGATATATAATCCAATGTCAAAGCCCATACCAAACGATAAATACAACTTGCTGCATCTGCTCATACAAAACGTAAGACTCATCCAAGCACAACGGAGAAACGGGGATAAAAACAGCATGTTATGATTCAGCTGCTGCCAAACCCGTGTCGTCTTTCGCGCTACCACTCTCCCATAAGTCGAAGCTTTCGCCAGTCCCCTCCATAGGCTGCAGCACAGCGGCATGAGACGGGGTTTCCGACTTGGCCATCAGTTGATCAATAACTTTGAGGGTCTCGACATTCTTCAACTGAGGCGTGGACTGGTGGTCATCAGCTACAGGGGCTTTCTCGACGACGGCAAAGGGCTTGGCGACCGACTCGATCGACGGTTCCGCGGGCTGCTCATCATCATCGTCACCCGGGACGATGATTACCGAGGTCTCATCACAGCCGGTAGCGAAAAAGTCAGCCGTGTTCATCTCACCCAAGGCAATGCGCTCCTTGTCAACGACCATGGCATCCAGGGCGGCAGCTCTGGCGGACCGCCGGGCTGACGTCTGCGAAACGTCGTCAGAAGGTGGAACATTCTCCTTGTCACGACCCTCTGCACTCTCCCGGCGAGCCTTTTGTTCGCTCTCCTCGTCGGATGAGATGTCCAGAACACACGTGCTATGTTGCAAAAGGTTGGTCATTTCCTGCTCAGGGGTATCCTCGTGGATGTCAAAGAACCAGCTCGCCCTCATGTCAGGCTCGGCCAAAGCTGACGAGACGCTGCTGCCCTTGGACAGGGCGTTTGAGCGGGGACGAGAGCCGTAGCTGGGGATGGTGCCCTTGAGCGCGGCATCCAGAGAAAACGGAGCAGCGGAATCGAGAGCAAATGATGGAGGGTCCACGCGAGTGTAGGGGCCAGCGGTCCGGCGACGGCTTGACAGGATACCAGATCGCTTGCCGCGGGTAGGTGAGCGCCCAGCAGGAGCAGACATGGGCGAGGACTTGGTGACATTGGTGTTGAGCTTGTTGATTGGAGACTTGGGGTGCAAGGTTCGTCTAGGGGCAGTAGAAGCTTTGATGGGGCTGACCAACGCGCGAACATTGGCACTGGGAGTGATGGTGGCTTTGGTCAGGACGTACGACGAAGGCTTCTTCAACATGTCCTTGGTTGGGGTTCCAGAAGCAGCACCCTTGGGGCGCTTAGCAGAAAGGGAGGGGTCGACATTTTCAAAGTCATCCATGTCCAGCAGCTCTGCCTTGCGCTTGGTGTTGGACTGGGGAGTAATAAGAGCTGTTGATGAAGTCAGTCAAGGCCTCGTGCCATGTAGTCAAGCAATTGGCATGGCGTCGCCAACATACCATTCTGCCTGTTCTTCAAGCTCGTCAAGCTCTGTAGGCGAGATCCATCAAGAGGCGCAAAGGGCTGGCGAGAGACAGAAGCCATTGTTGGTCAGCGAGGAAGTGATACGAGCCGGCGATGCAGTGAATTCGGTTGATGCGACTGTGAGGAGTTTGCAGAGGGGCAAAACAAGAATTAATGACGGGAGCAGCGTGGTGGTGTACTCCCTCCAGGGCTGATGATGTTCTGGGTGAAGCCGGCGAGGTGCACAGTCGACAGGTTGTTGTGCCGATGTGCGACCGCTTGAAGCGTAAGGATAAATACGCAACCCTGTGTTCCTTCTCTTCCTAGCAACTGTCGTCGTATTGTTGGCCGGCAATAATACTCCCAAAAGTGTTGATAACCGTTCTGATGTGTGTTGATTGTTTGTTATTCCAGTGCTGGAAGCGGAGGGGAATCAATCAACCGTGCTGGGAAACGATGTGAAAATGTGAAAATGTGAAAATATAACAGGGGAGGGGAAACAAGTCGAATGGGCCAACGTGGGACGCGAGGTTAATTAAGAGAGAATGGGGCCTGCAGAAGCGCCCGGGCTCGAGGAAACAGCAGTCGAACAAGTCAGGAAGGAGTGTTCAGGAAGGAGTGTTCCAGCGGCGTTTGCAAGTTGGGTCTGATGAACGGCCTGGCCTGGGGGCGTGATGGAGGGCGGCCAGGGAAGGGGAAGGGCGTTTGCACTGTGGACGATCGATCAACCAATGAATCAGCCCTGGGATATCGAAGCTGGATCGAAGGGTGTGGGATTGGATAAGTATGCCAAGCTATCGTTCTGGGATGTGAATCTGCGGGCTCTGGTCTGAAGATGGATGCGAGAGACTGACAGAACCTGACACAGACTACCGCAGGCGTGTAGAGATGACAGAGCAAGATCAGATGAACAAAGTGTAGAGTAGAAATTGAGGGGGAACACGGCATGAATAATAAAAATAAGGCGTCGGGGACATGGAGATTAACGACCTGCCAGGCGGCCAGACGCGTTTTCCCCAATCCAATATGATGTGGGCGCGGCGGCGTTGAGGAGGAGGCCAGCGGGCGGCCAGCAGTGACAGGGATGAGGGATGGGGGATGAGGGGCCGCTGGCAGATTCACAGTTCAACATCCAACCGAGAGCCACTCATCTCGGCGGGCAATGGCATCTTTGGCGACTTGTTTGAGCTTGCTGGATGGAAATCTGCATGTCTCAAGCTCAAGGCCGTGGCCTAGTCAAGTCCACGGTCAAACGTCAGCTCAGCAGAGCAAGTGAGAGCGGCAATACCGAAAAGGTTGCTACAACCCACTGTACACGACTGACTCCCTCGCCGTCTCCTCCCAGGCAGGTCGGTCTGCGAGCGATTCAATGTTCCAACTTGCGCATCAATGTTCATTGCACGACCACGACTCTCCACAGACGCACTAGTGACTAGTAGGTGCATCGCAGCAATGCCTCGCACCTCCTGGCCACTCCCAGCTTGCCAATGAACGCGTCGAGATGCCCCAGGGCCCGATGCCCTCCCCGCTTTTCACCTCGCATCAGTCCACACAGCTGGCGAAAATGTCTTGCCCCTGCATGAAGCCGCTGTCCAACAGAGCCGCTTGATTGGTGCAACGGCCCTCCCTTTGCTCCCCTTGGCCACTGACATGAACTTATCGTCAGATCGTCAGACCCGAAGTCAACTGGCACCCATCAGACATCAGCGACCGGAAGGCCAGCAGGCTTGTTGCTCCGTATCATTACAGACCTTGCTTCTTTGATCCTGATTCCTCACAGATCACTCGCCGACCGTAACTCGGCCGGCCGAATCTGTGACCCGGTCGCATTACACGCATTATTCCGCCTCCTCCAAAAGCTATTAAAAGCCGTCCACGTCCACGTCCGCGACCCCCATCCCCCTCCGCGCCTCTCTCGCGCGTCCTTCGTGCCACCAACAAGTAAGTTGAAAGTACATGACGTACATGACTGAAGCGAGCCGAAATCCTCTTCCCGCCAAGCAAATAATAGCAGCACAGCGCTTCCTCGGACGTCCGCCCCGATTACGCCCATGGAACCGCCCATCATGACCTCCTTTTTTTTTTTCCCATTAGGCCAGAAGAGCACTTAGTAGGTCTACGCCATTTGCCCGAGTGCCCGCAACCCAATCACCTAGTCACGGCCCTATCCTGTCTCTAGCTCCGTCGTTCAATCATCGATTCTCGCCGTCCTGGCCCCTCGGCGCCTCGTGTCTCACCACACGGCGTGCATCTGCGTCAAACTGACTAGAAACGGCGACGAACTCTCTACCACCTTGCGGCCTGCGACCGCGGCGCGTACGCTGAAATGTGTCGGACCACATTACTCCCGTTGCAGAAGCCTTGCATCATCGACACCCGTGCCGTCTGACTCCCGTCGTGACTTGACTGACGCCCCTGTATGCCCGGCCCCAGCCAGCTTCAAGCTGGCGAAGAGCCAGTATTGCACAACACAACGGCCACGAACTAGTTCCTTTGCAAAGACAAGGTCTATCCCATCGAACAAATTTTGAACACAATAGTGTCAAGACCTAGTGCCAGCGACACTTGTAGCTGCGCAGAGTCCAATATTTCAATCCCTCCAAGCGTCCCTCCAAACATCCCGCCCGTCCCTCTCTCTCCCTCTCCCTCGCCACAACCACCAACATCCAGCCCAACAACTCCTTGTATCCATCAACCAAGGCACAAATCAACCATCACTTCCCAATCTTGATCAACGACCTCACGAACCGAACCCACGCGTCCGGTCCACGGCCACCGCATCCCGGCCCTCAATCGCGACCAACCCTCCATCAAAGGTCGTGTCCATCCGCGACCCTAGCGCTCCATCCCGGGACGACGAAGAAAAGACCAGCTCTCTGTCCCATGATGTCTGAACCTCGTCCCCCTTCCCTTCCTAGCAGACTTGTCTGTCGGTGTCACTGCTGACTGACAAGGTTGGTGGCGGAAGAGCCATGTCAACAAGTAGTCTCTTCAGCAGGAAAACCATGGAAGAGGCACCCTCGGCCGTCTGGCCCCCAGGTCTCCTTACCACCCATGCTATTTAGACCATGAAACCACCCATCACGCTAGCTCGTTGGTGTCCGAGGTCTCGTTTTTTTTGTTCGAGGATGCAAGGTGGAGCGTCGACCAAGGGGATATTTTTGGTCCTCATGCCAGCGTTCCAGTAATGTCTGACCTCGACTCAATGAAGGAGTAATCGGCTTGCCCCTCGGCTCTTCCGATCGTCATGACACGCCAAAATCATTCTCTATCGATATCACTGACCCAGGGACGCGAATGTAGGTGACTTCGTTCAAGTTTTACCGGGTTTCCTGCAGAGTTTCAATACCTCACAGCGCATCTTATCGTGAGCTTGACACGGGAAAACCCGCAATCCTTTTTCTCAGTGGCAAGTAACACATGGCCAAATACTCTCAAAGATCTGTGCGGAGTAATTCAACTAATAACCGAGCCGCGACAAGGTGCAGGAAATGTACATCGTAGAAGTGATATTTGAATAAGCGATACTATATAAAGGCAATACCAGAGCTAACGAATGCTTGCATCCACAATTCTAACCTGCCCCTCAATAATGCCCCCCAATGCTTTCGACATTGATCGTCTCACTTTTTATCGGGTTCGTGTGACCCAACAACCTTGTTGCCTGCCATGTTAACAGCTGCATGGTCCTCCAAGTTGTGCTTGCCATCACTTGCCCTGCTCGAAGAATCCACCTTTGCATCGCGATCGAGGACATGGCCACCACTGGATCTGCTCACTGATTCTGTAGTACCATCGTCATTCAAGTGATGGGCAGGGCGGGTTGCGTGACTCTGGATTGGCTTGTGAGCAGTGATGCCGTGTCTACTTGCTTTACTTTTACCTGAGCCGACGAGTACGTCTCTGCCTATATTGTGTCCATGATCGGGGTTGGAGAAGTGCGTTGTTTGATCCTTTGGCAAGTCATGGAATGCGACCGGACTGGCCAAGTCGGCCACAGGATCTCGGCTCAGATCATGATCCGACTGTGTCCTTGACGTCTGTGGGGGCGCAGTGGCATCCTGATGAAGCTGATGTAACGGTCCACTTGCTTGATGGCGAGTTTTTGCATCAGTTCCCAGGTTGTGCGGTGACTGCACGTTGCCAGTCACGACAAGCTCGTCGTCTTCCAAAGAATGCTTCCCAAATACCCTGGCAATGGTTTGGGTTAAAGGTTTTGATGCCTCCGCATCATTCGACTCTTCCCTCTTCTCAGTAGGGACCAAATACTAATGCTGATCCAAATAATGAACTTGAGGATAGGCGGCAGTGTTGGCTGGAACGATAGCGTCACTCTGCAAGCTGTGTACATCCTGACGAGACGAGGCTCCTTTTCTACTTGTTTGGGTCTCGGCAGACTCCGGGCTCAAGTAGGTCATTGGCTTGTGGTATTGATATTGGCTGCCGGTGGGATGATCATGTTTGTGGCTTCCTTGCAGCCTGGCGTGCTGCCGCTCTTGGCGCAAGGTAATCTCTTGCTCATTTCTAACCATCATAAGACATGGACAGAAGCAGGCGTCTGACAAGTCCGCGAAATCGTTTCCCTGAATGCCGTAAAATGCTCGAACAGTCGTCTGAAGCCTAGCAAATATGCACCCATAAACTAATGACTTGTTAGACGACGACACTGATGAAACGAACTGAATGACGAGATACTGACATGGGAAGCAAACGGCCAACTGAACACATTCAGCGTTGAAGCAGCCAGAATCAGGAACATATTCGGCATCGGAACCGGAAATTACTGCCTTGAGACGATGAGAAGTTCGGGAGTAGATCCCACATGGCCAGATTGCTGCTGCCAGACAAGACTTGAGGTTGAATGCCTCGCCTCGGTCGTCATCAGTCGGCCACAGCCAATTTTGCTGCAATTTTTCTTTTGTCTGCTTTTCCATGATTGCACAAGGGTCGAGGCTATCAGATGGAGTGGAGTAGACTTGGCCCACGTCGGGGGATTTGGTAAAACAGATCGCTGGATATGATTGCCGTACGAAAGAGGCGACGAAATGAGCAGTTTGATAAATGTATTGGACCCAACCAACGTACAAGAATGACGAGAAATGCAGAGCGGAAGAATGCTGGAGTGCAAGAAGACAGATGCTGATTCGAAAATGAAATGATCCAGAGAGAAAGAGAAAGAAGACAGATGGTAACGGAGGAAGTGACAAGGAGTTGCCGTGAGCAAGAGCAGGTGGCAGACAGCTGCTCGCCTGCCTTGACATGAATTACAGCTGTCGTCCACAGAGCACTTGAACAGTCAAGACTCCATTTTTGGAAAGCAAGGTGAGCAGAAAGAGGCTGGTATGACTGCCGTGATTACGCGTGGTGTTTTTTTGCCATTCGATTCAGGTGGCCTGATATTGGATCCAGTGATGGCCTGTCATGGGGGATCTTTCCTACCAAGCAGCGCTTAAGCGAGACAGAAAGAGAAACTTGACATCGCAGGACACACAAACAGCGATATTCTCTCGAGATAAGTGTCCAATAACAACGTGAGAAAATTTGTCGCCGGGCCTGAACCCTGGAGAGAGAAGAAAAAGAAGAAGAGGAGGGAATTTCGCCTTTCCCTCAAATTCAAAGCTACACCGCGGCAAATTTAGCACAACCGTAGATCTTGTCTCACACCAATAAGGATAAGTTCACCAATCCTTGCATTTCTCTTTTTCCGAGCGTGCGATCCGGGTCTCGCCAAGTTACATGGAAGCTGAGCCTGGAGGTAGCGTTGTAGGCCAATATGGCCCAAGATTTGAACAGATCCGAAGTCTCCTTGGCTTCAAACCTCGTGGCAGTGGCTGAAGACTTTTTGTTGATAATCAATCCGACACACATGCGATCAATTGTCAGTCATTTCTGTGGACTCACGATACTGACGTTGCACAATGTGGTAGCACGAGCAGCACTACGCATTATGATCTGCAAAATTACACCTTGCTTGTCATTTGAAGCAATCAAGGGGTTGATGTAAAGTCGGCGCCAGTACTCTATGCCTACCTACCTGGCAGTGTGGTTTAGGCAGGGAAATGCTCGTTGTCGAACGACATCAAACGCATCAAATGGCGCCGAATTCCGAGTCGTGGTCTTGCGAGGCACCAGTTATTTTAATTGGCTGTAATCCGTACTCCGTATGGGACTAGACAAATTGCTAATGAGTGCCATGTAGGCTACGGACGGGAGGGCGGCCGGAAACAAGTGCCACACCCAAGCGGGTGGATGAGATAAACAGACGGTCAGTTCTATCTCCATCACCTGACGACGACTTCATTACAAGAAAATGTTTCGGCCAAGAAATCTTTTGATCCCATGATGAGGAGCAACCCGACCCGACAGCCAGTGCCAATAATAGGCACTGTGTTGTTGCATGCATGACATGTGGGCTCATGGCTGCATGACTGAGCTGAATAGGGATATCTCAGGGAATGGTATGCAAGATGTTTCGCTTTCGCTGTCCCGTTCCCGGCCATGTTTTGTTTGTCCATGCAGCAGGAAGGCAAGACACCGGATGAATGATGGTGGATGATGGATGACAAGTGGGAAACGAGAAATTCTACCCCGTACATACGGATCCGTACTCCATAACAACAAGAGAAAAGGGGGTCCACCCCAATTTAAACCAAACAAATGCCATGGCACAACCAACACTGGCAGGTCTAGCATGGCATAGCGGATTCGGAGCTCAAAGCCCAGGCGCTTGACTCGCCTGATCAGTGATGAACCACCAAAACGCCACCGACACCACACCGAGGTATTTGAGATGCGTCTTCATTAAGCCAGCTCTGTGCTGCATTGCTGCATTGCTGCAATCTCATTACAGAGGACATCTCTCTGATCATAGCATTGCGAGTTATCATAGCTGCTTGGTCGAGGCGCAATTTACAGCACGCGAGTGTACGGACGTAATCCGTACATAGTCCAAACGGAACATTCCGTGGGTAAATGCTTGGAAAATGTCTGCAACGTCTGAAGTCAGTTGTGCAGCCGCCACGACGCCAAGCCCATGCAAACAGCCTGGCTGGATCGTCACAGTTTGAAGCCGCCCAATCAGGGCAAACTGTGCAGCGGCATCAGCATCGGTCCCTTGTCTGCAGATGTTGTCAACATGGGTTAGTGGGGATGCCTGTCTTCAGAGCCAGCAACAAGCAGCAGCATCTGGTGGTATTGAGATGCAGTGATCAAACTTCTTGTGGGTTCTTCCTTTCTTCCCCGACTGTTTGGGGTGGCTTTGGATATAAGAGTGGTGAAAAAAAGCTATAAAATATAAGCTTAGACAGTATAAAGTAGCCGCCCTATAGTGATCCACATATAAGTTATACTGTGGGTCGTCCCTGCTATCTTAGCAGAGTTCTCGTGGATCACACCCTTAAGTTGGATATGGAGTACGAAGTACTACTACAATCTAACTTGCTTTTATAGTAGCAGTACGAAGAGTAGACTATAAGGAGAACTGCAGAATGGCGTGGCAGAGCAGAGCAGAAACAGTCGTAGTTGTGCAGTGCAGTGCAAAGTTCCCATCGTTTCGAAACAGCCCTCCGCCGTCTTGTTGATTGTCCTTGACACAAGACGCAGTCAATGATGAGAGCACAACGACTAATACCGCAGCCAATTTATTAGAATGAGCGGTCCATGCTCCAAAGCAACTGACGTTTATCTTGAAAGAGATCTCTCTGGGCCCATTGCTTACATCGGACTCTTCCGGTTCATCTCGGTAATGTACGGAATACTCCGTGTGGCTATCAACATGCTTAATAGCTGTTTGTCTTTTTGGCCAGATAATAATAGGGCGTGACTATCAAGCAAGCGCTTCTGCGTATCTAGCACCCCTAAACGTGGCTAGTAGCTGCTAGCAACTAATACTAGGCTTATAGCTAATTTTTATAGTAAACCTAGTAGTTAGACCTAAGATTTTCTATAGTAATTCCCTCCCCTTTATACATATCCGCTAAGCATTATTATAATTATAATTATAATTATAATTTTAAAGCTAGTTATACTAGCTAAATTTATTTTATCTCTTATAATTATAGAGTTACTTTATAACTATTAATTTAATACCCTTAAAGCTACCTAAGAGGTAATTAATATAGTTTACTACCTTAAGGGGTATAACCTTAGAATATATAGAAAAAAGCTAAATACTAGTAATCCTATAAAAATTCTTTTTTAATACTATAAAGGCTAGAAATATACCTTATAGCATAATCCTAAGGCTTATATTACTAAGTCTTATAAGAATATAAGCTTATAAATAATAGGCTACCTATATAGATTAATAATATTAGTATGTAAGGGCATTTATATAATTAAGTAGCTAATAAGAAAGCAGGCTTATAACTATAAGCTAATAAACGCTGCTATATTTATATAGTCTTAGCATAAAGTTATTTATAAATATAAGAAAGAGATTATTAATACTTATAATAGTAGGCAGAAACCTACTATAATCCTTAGGAAGCTTTAATATAATAATATTAATAATATATAGGGTATTAATTATTATAATATCTATAACATTATCTAAAGGCATTAGATAGCTAAGCTATTAGGCTAGTTAGAAGTTAAGTAGCTTTATAACTAACTTTATAATAATAATGCTTTTTTCTATTAAGATAAAAGAAGTTATAATAGTTATATTATAAGGCTTTTTATTATGCCTCTCTCTAGGCTTAAACTCTTAAAGGAATACCTAAATATTCTTTTCCTTAACTATATATATAAAATAAATTACTTTAACCTTCTATTACTTAATACTTATAGTATTATACTATTAAAGAAAACCTTCTAATTTATAACTTACTTCCTAAGTAGTAAGACTAAGGATAACTATTACTAGGTTATTAATATTATTATAAAGCTTTAAAAAGACTGTTTAATTTAGAAGCCTTATATTATTATTATAGACTATAAAATAGCTTTAATTAATACACTAGAAAGGAACCTATATTTTAATAGTATATTATATATTTTATATTAGTAGTATATTAATATAAATATACTAGCTAAGTATAAGCGTTTTTTTCTAAAGGCTATATATAATAAAGAGGCTTAGTAGGCTATATAAGTACCTAAATTTATAGCTTTTTTAAAGGCTTAGAAAGCCCTTATATTATGCAAATTAGAGGCTAATTTTAAGCGGGAATTAGAGTAATTCTAGTAGCCTAGTAAGTTCCTAGAGCCTGCTATTAATTATATTATATAAACCTAGATTAATCTATAGAAGGGAAAGATTATAAAGTGCTTTATTAATTAATATTACTACTTTAGCTATATAGTTACTTTTATTATTAAGTTATTAAATATTACTATAAAGAGGATTTTAATAAGTAGTATAAGTAATCTAACCTCTATTTTCTAGTGCCTATAAATATACTAGGTTAATTAATATATAAAGATATAATAGTCTATAAATAATAAATTTTATAAGATATTAAATCTATTATAGAAACCTATCTATAGCATTATCTATAATAAGGTCTCCTTTATTATATTATAGCTTATGATAAATAAGGAAATAGCACTAGATAAAGACCCTAAAAAAGCCCTTATATTCCCTTATTATCCTTATAAGCTTATTATATTATTTAGTATACTTTACTAGTATTTTCTTTAGTAATATACTAAGGATAAGAAGCTAATTTAGCTCTATAAGGTTAATAAGCATTAGCACTAATATTATAATAGTTTAAGCCCTAATAGCGATTCTTATAATAATAATAATAATTCCTAGGTAGGATTATTTAACCCTATACTAATATAAGGAAAAGGCAGGCCTTAGGGGGCTCTTAGGTTAGATAAGAGGAATCCTATTATAGGGACCTTATATAAGCTATCTGCTTTTAAATATGCCTAGGTAAGAGAGGCTAATAAGGCTTGTAAGGCTTATAATGCCCTATGACCACTGCCCTTAATAGCACTTACTATAATTAGTATAGTCTAAATAGCTTTATATAAGGTTATTAAAGTCCCTAATAATATTAATAATAACCTATATAAGCCTAGCATAGAGTATCCTTAGTTATATAAGCACGCACTTAATATGCTTACTAACTATAACTCTAATAACTCTAATGCCTTAATACTAGAGATTTTAAATAATATTAAGGCTAATAATATAGGAATAGTTATATAATAATACACTCTACTATTATAAAATATATTATATATTAATAATTAGCCTATATAAGACTTTTAGGCTTAATTATTATTATAATTATAAGAGAGAGTTATAGTAAAGGCAGCGCTATAAGTAAAGATAATTTAGCTAGGGCAGGGGGTAGTTAGGGAGCGGTTAGATACTTAGTATAGAGCTACTATATAATTTACTATAGGCAGCTAGTATTAGTTATTATAGCTACCTTAGCCACGTTTAGGGGTGCTGGATACGCAGAAGCGCTTGCTTGATAGTCACGCCCTAATAATACTGTTGTTTCTGGTCTTATTAATGCCTCCACATGCATTGGTGCAATAAGACGGCAGTGGCTGCCGCTGCCATCATATTATGATTATCGTGAAAGTATTATAGCCTTCTTTCGTTTGCCATCCTTTGGTGCAAGGTTCCCCTCTGTCAGGGCAAGAGCTTGAGACGCGCAAAAACGATTCCGTCTTGTCCGCAGAAAATGACCACATGTCATTCATGAACATGTCGGCCTCCAGACTGATGAAAGCTTCCCGACGGATCGGATTCCCTTGGATTCGTTGCCCGAAAAACTGGGAATCCGACTTGTTTGATTCAAATGCCGAAAATTCGATGCACGATTCGCGGACATTATCTTTCTGAGGGACTGAGTCAGACGTCATGCCACTCATCGGCCACGGGCCAATACCGGTCGAGGTGTTTCGAATCATGCAGGTTGGATCCTGTGAAAATCCCAACACGCTATGCAAAGAAAGAGAAGGGAATACCCCCCCCAGGGGGGGGCTTGTTACGTACAGTAGTAACGCTGTGCCCCTCGTATCCTCCCGAAACAATCTTCTGCTGATCGATCACGGAGTGAGTGGCCCCGCAAAAAAAATAATAAATAAACGACAAGCAGGTTTCTTCTAAATCGGCGGGGCCTGAACATGGAGGTGAGGGAACAAAATGGCTGTTTGTTAGGTGGTCCAGCAACACGAAGTCGCCGAGGGATTGACCATCCAGACTGCCACATTCATGGTTCGAGCTTTCAATATTACGGAGCTTCTGCCCCCCTTCGACACATCTCCCTTGGACAAGCATGTCAGCGACTACGGACTGCGGACTACGGACTAGAGACTATTGACATGTCCTTTTTGGAAGCAATGGCGTTCGGACCAATGGCGCCCAATGATCAGAAACTTCTCCCCAGGCAGGCAGCAATAATCTTGATGTCTTGGAAAGGGGAATTGCGCCATCCAATGAGTGCTTATCCATTAGGGGATACGGCTTATTACCCATGCCCAGGCTGCTGTGTGGGTGGCACTGAGTGCAATGGTTGTCATTTTAGAGCGCAGACAAGCTCATCAGCTGCGCAAGCTCGTGGTAATATGTCTCGGTTTTTATCTTTTTTTATCTCATATTTTTAGATGGCGGCATGAACAACTACCATCTGGGATTGCAACCAACATTTACTCCGTACTCCGTAGGGGATTTTTGTTCCTGTGTCTTTTTTTTTTTTTGCTTCTTTTTCCTCCCCTTTCGTTCCTTTTTCCTACGCTAGCCATCCCACTGAAACGGAACCATGAGCCGTTCCGTCCAAGCACGTCGGGTATTATTCCCGTGTCGCAGATGGCAAACAAGGCTGTGTTGTTTCTGTGGTGGCCGAGGGGCAGTGATGACATTCATGTGATAGTGTCAGGGAGAGCGCCCTTGAAGCTTAGGATGTATGAGGGCAACGCGCACTAACTAGGATAAAACCCTTAGTAAGATAACAGGTGAAGATAATATATTAGAAGTACCTCTATAGACTAGTTATTACTATAGCGCATTATATACCTTTTAGGTATAAAAGTTAGGTGCTATCTATATCTTTAATTAATTTAATTAAATATTTTTTATTATTTATATTTACCCTTACCTTAATAGTTATAAGCCTAGGAGGCTTTAATTACCCTTACAATTAATTATCCTTTAAGATATAAGCTTTATTAAATATTATTATTTAATGCTTACTTATATTAAGAGATAATTACCCTTTATTATATTAATTAGTTAAACCTATTATTGATTGTTATAATTTTTTTAGTATCATTAGTTATAGCCAATGCATCTAATTTATTACAACACATAATTATTACTAGCAATACCTAGCTAGTAAAGTAATTAATAACTAAATTCTTATATATATATATTCTTTACGCTAGTTAGCTCTATAGATAGCTATTACTAGTACTCCTACTACTAAGTTAAAAGGGAAAACCCTAAACTAGGAAGAAAAACCCTTTTATATCTGTGTTTAGGCTAGCACTAGCCCTATAGTAAGCCTATACTACTTAATAGGTAGCTTATTATAAGTACTTATTACTAGCTTACACTAGCCTTATTCTATAGAAAAGAAAAAAGGGAGGGAAGGAAAATATATAAAGTAAGTATTCCTAGGCCCTTTAAACCTTATTTTAGTATAGTAGCAAGTCTATCTTAAGTCTCTTTACTTTAACTTAAGGTAAAGTAAATCTAAGTTTACAATGTTAATTTACTTTTATGCTAACTCTTCCATAGCCTTACTTTTTAGCTAGCTCTAGCCTAGTCCTACCTTATTAGTTTAATAAAGTATAAGCACCTAGTTTTGCTTAGTTATTATAGGGGGATGGTAGCTTTAATCTAGGACTAGAATAGTTCTATATTAAAGCTAGTTATATATTATTAGATTTATTAATCCTATTATACTTTATTTTTTAAGTAAGTTATCTAATTTATCTCTCTCTCTCTCTTATTAAGTATAAAAGAAAGCTCCCCTCCCCCTAGGGACCTAGTCTTTTTCCTCTTTTTATATTAAACTTCTTATAGGTTCTTCCCTTTTTCTAGACTATTTAAGGCTATTCTAAGCTAGATTTAGGTTAATTACTAATATTTATTATAGATTAAAAGGAAACCTAGTATAATATTAATAAAGCCTATAAGTATTTTAATATTACTATATTTCTAGCTCTAACTTACCTAGGAATCTATAAAGTATAAGAGCTTTCTAAAGAAGTCTATAATTACTAAGTAATATAAGTAAGTTAAGAATAAGAATATCTTTATAAGTTATATTTACTTTTATTCTAGGCCTATTTTACTACTAATTTATACTAGCTTAGTAATCTAAAAGATATCTAGTGTATTTTCTATAAGTCTTATTTAGTTTTAAAACTTAGGTATTAGTGCTATATTATTATTAGTAAGTTAGTCCTATTCTAGCTTAGTAGTAAGGCTAACTTACTAAGTAAGGGTAGCTACTAATATATATTTTAACTATTAGGTATAGAATTATTAATATAATAAGGTAATAATTATCTCTTTTCTAGCTTAGGTCTATAGCTAATCTACCTAGTAGCTAAATATAACTAGCTAGTGGAATAAGCACTAGTAGCTAGTTAAGACTTAGGCTTTTATAGCTACTAAGGGTAATATAAGTGCTTCTAATCTAGCTTAGTAGTAGCTTAGTTCTAGTGCTAATATCTTTTATTCTAAGTCCTAGATAGCTTCTAAGACTAGGTTAAGAAACTCTATACTAGTAATTAGGCTAGAAAGAAGTAAAGTGCCTTTATAGTAAGCCTAGATTAGGCTAGTTTCTCTAAGGAATAGTATTTTAAGCTTATCTTTTAGCTTTAGTGCCTTAATATATATATAGTAAAGATAAAGTATCTTTTACTTACTACTATTTTTATAAAGAATTATATAAAGGTAGTAAAGAATACTATCTTTATTCTAGATAAGGAGTAATATAGTAGCTAGTTTTTAGTTTAGGGTAAGGGTAGTAATAAGCTAGTTAGACTTATAATATCTAAAGTTTTTAGTTAAAATTAATCTAATAACTATTCTAAATATAAATATTCTCTATTATAACTATAGTATTAGGTTTACTTCTAACTTACTAGCGCTTCTATACTACTTAGTCTATCTTCTAATCTATATCTATATTTAAGTAGTTTTTTATCTATCTCTAAAGTTAGCCTAGATTCTCTAGTCTTCTACGTTAGTTAATAGCTAGCTTTTATACTAATAAGTAGTATTAGA
This sequence comes from Epichloe coenophiala, assembly GCA_018801565.1. NCBI lineage: Eukaryota > Fungi > Ascomycota > Sordariomycetes > Hypocreales > Clavicipitaceae > Epichloe > Epichloe coenophiala. The sequence continues at coordinate 453,783 of JAFEMN010000008.1, forward strand.
GTCTTCCTATACCTAGGAATTATCTAGCTAGAAATCTTGCTTTTAGGGGGTTATTTAGGGCTATCCTTACTTCCTATATATTAGTAAGCTATCTTTATTAAGGATATTAATAGTTATAGTTACTATAGTTAACTAATATATAGTATTAGTTCTTTACTACCTAGCTATAGCTATATAGAGGCAAAACCACCCTAGGGATATTCCTATAAAATAGGAATTTATTAAGGCTTATCTTCCCTATATAGAGTTAAATTATTATTAATAAGATATATTTATCTAGCCTTATATAAAACTTTTAGATCTCCTTTAGGTTATAAGTAAGGGAGTAGTCCTTAGTTAGCTCTCTAATATATTTACTCTAGGCTAGCCTTTCTTTATTATATTAGTTTTCCTAGTAATATTTCTATTCCTTATATAAGTCTATATTTAGCTTATTATTTACTAAGGGGGGTCTTCTCCTATAGTATAGTACTATTAGTACTAACTTAGCTATAGTTTAGATTTTCTTAGCTATTTTATTATTTATAATCCTATTCTTAAACTTCTATTTTATATTATTTAGATATAGATTAGGGGGGGGAATATAGGTCTTAACTTTTAGTTATATAATAGAAGTAGCTTTAAATACCTTTATAATAATCTAGAGATAGGCTAATTAGTTTACTATTAAGCTTTTTACTACTTCTCTTAGCTTTTCTTCTTTCTTAGTAAGGGTATAGTAAGCACTTACTTTATAGGTAAGAATAGGTTAGACTACTTATATATATAGAAGCCTAGTGTCTCTAAAGCTATAGCCCTATACTAATACTACTAGTTTAACAGGCGAAAACAACCACCCGAAAACGACGGATTTGACAATGATAACGAAGCTAACCAAACTAACGAAAATGACGATATTAACGAAGTTAACGATTTCAATGATTTTAATAACGGAACCTAGATATTGGGATCTAGGTCTGCGATATTTGCGATCCATCGCGAGGATCCAAGCCGAAAAAGAGGGTAACCTATTTAATATTAAATTCCTTGTCCTTATATAATTCCATAATAGCGAAGGTTTTTGATTCACGCTAAGGATCTAAGCTAGAGCTCCCTTTTATTAAATATTAGGTCATTCTAATTAATTAATTAATCTAAGCTAAAGGCATTAAAAGGAGAGTTAATTTTCTATAAAAAGGGAGGGAATCTAGGGCTTTTATCTAGCTAGAAGGTCACATGACTAGGGATCCAGATTAATCCGACGAAGCCGATAGATCCGACAATGCCGAGGTCTAGAGGCTCGAGGTCTTGTGAGAGAGGTCTCCAGAGGTCACGATCCTAGCCACACACTAGTAAGGATAGTATAAGTTACTATTAGGCAAATTTACCTTTAAGGATATTCTTATAGGCACTCTAGTTAAGTTTTTTATTAACCTATACTCTAAGGAATCTATATAACTTTATAAGCATTATCTCCTTTATACTAAGTTAGACCCTAGTTTAGGGGGGTTTATAAGACTTACTAAAGTATATAAGTTTAGTTTTAGCTAGGTTAAACTTAACTCCTACTTACTTTACTTATTCCTTATAGATTTTCTATATAGCTTTAAGTCTTTTTTAAGTCTAGGTAGTAATCTTACTAAATACTACTATATTTATATTATTTATAAATCCTATAGTTACTATACCTAGTATAGCCTAGAGATAAGTATAAAGTTTTACTAAGTAAAGTAAGAAAATAATTAGTAAGAAAGGTAAGCCTTATAAGGTACTAGCCTTAATTATAAATAGTCTAGAGATCTCTTTATTAAAGCTAAGCTAGCTTATTTTATTTATATAGAAGCTTTAAATTACTATAATTAGCTATTATAAAACTTCTATTTTAATAAGTAAGTATATTAAGTATAGGTAGCTAACTCTATTAAATACTACTAATATATCTATTTATACTAATAAGGTAATACTACCCCTTCCCTAGGCCTCTTTAATATACTTTATAAGGACTCTTATTATAGTCTTTATTAATTTATTTACCCTATTACTTATCTATAGTTTAGGGAGTAATTCTTTAGTCTTAGTAAAGGCTATAAGCTACTTTATAATTACTACTTCTATAATTTTCCTAACTATATTAAGTAGTAAGATAAGTCTCTATATATTAGCTTTCCTTATTTCCTTAGTTATTTTACCTAGTTTCCTAATTACTACTACTTTTATAGTTTAGAAGTAAGCTAGGAAGTAGCTTATTTCTAGGACTATATTTAAAAGCTAAGCTATAGTATTCTTAGCTAAGTCTTTATAAGCTTTAATAAGGCTTACTAGGAGCTTATTATCCCTTAGTGCTTTCTAACTAGCTATATTTAATATAACTTTTATAATTTTTTCTTATCTAAATTATTCTTAATTTAGAAATAGTATATTTTTAAGTTCTTAGAAAGAGAGGTCTAGGATATAGGAGAGGTTTACTATAGGTTTAGGGAAGAATCTTTATACTAGTATACTAGCTTTATTATTATATATAGTAGCTAGGTTAGGGTAACTTTACCTTTTTCTAGCTTAGGGAGTCTAGGGAGCTCTAGGGGGGCCTAGCTTTAAAGCTAGGCCTATCTCTCTAGCCTTTAGACTTCTTTATCTTTCTCTTATATATTAGCTTTCTATAGGGTATCTCTTTATATATTTCTCCTTTTTTCTTTAATAATATATTCCTAATCCTTATTTACCTTAGTATAAGCTTACTAGTTTATATTAGTCTTTCTATATCTTTACTATCTCTTAGCTTACCTTACTTTACTAACTAACTCTTATACTCTTCTTAATTACTATATCTCTAGGCTAGGGAGCCCCTAGGGCTTCTTTAAGGCTACCTTATTTATAATTTACTATAATTTTATAATAAGCTAAGTTATATAATTATTAATTCCCTCTTTATTATAGGGGTTTAGTATGTTTTTAAGTTAGAGTTAAATTATAGCCTTTACCTTTATATATAGTTTATTTAAGGCTTCTTATATATATCTAAGGGCTTAGAGGGTAGTGTCTTATTACTTATTTAAGATACTAATTAGCTATAGAATATAGTTAGATTTAGTAAGGTTTTTAATACTATTATAGTAAACTCTAATATCTAGTGTAGCTTACACTAGGTTAATAGTACTATCCCTATAATCTTTATATTATCTTATAGGTTTACCCTAAGGTATAATAAGTCTAAGCCTTTACTAGCTTATAAACTCTAGTAATTTATTTACTTTATTAGTTATTCTATCTAGCTTATTCTAAAGGGGGTGCTTTTAGTTAAAGTTACTAATAAATATACTTTAGTTATAAGGCTTCTTTAAGTTATTATATAAATAAGGGTATTTTAGTTATTACTATATCTCTCTAAATAAAGGGAGTAAATATTAACTTCTTATAGTTTTACTAGTAACTAGTTAGTTTCTCCCTAGGCTAACTATAATCCTATACTATATTTCTTATTTATATATACTATATTATATTTATTATAGTATATAAGTTAAAACTAGGCTAAGCTTAGTGCTAGGGGCTATAGGTTTTTTATATATTTTTATTCTTAGATTATAATTATATTTATATTAGTCTAGTAGTAAAGCACTATATATATTAGTTTATTCTTCTTATTTATATTCTAGAAAAGAACCTATAGTATTATTATATTAATTAAGAGGGTTATTAGTTATTACTATTTTATATTAGCTTTATATTAGCTTTATACTAGCTTTAAGTTACTTTATATACTACCTAATACTTCCTAATCTTAGTTATTTAGCGCTATATTTTATATTTATAGGATATTCTCTTTTTCCAGTAGCTATAGTAATGGGTTCTAAGGCTATACTAGATTTTTTATAGAGTAAGATTAGGCTTTTACTTAGGGAGTAAGTAGTAAAGTAAGAAAGTTATTTATAATATCTTACTTTAGTAATATTTTACTTCTCTTTTAGAATAGAGTAGTCTCTTAACTAGGCTAGGTATAGTCTAGAGTATAGGATATAGTTTTCTTTTACTTATTTATCTTTTATTAGGTAAGAGAACTCTCTATCCTTATAATAGCTAGTACTATACTTACTATACCTTAGAGCTATCTTATAAAACTTAGTAATATAGCTTATTTAGAAATAGTTATAGTATTATTAAGGCTATAAGGTCTTATTATATAGTTTAGTTTAAAATAGCTTTACTTTAAAGACTATACTATCTTAGTATATTTTATTAGTATCTTTAACTTTACCTAGGCCTAGTATTAAGGTAGTCCTTTAGGTACCTTTACTATATAGTTACCTTACTATTACCTTAACTATATTTACCTTATTAGCTTTTCTAATTTTTATTACTAAGTTTTTAGTAAATATATATTTAGTTAGGAATCCCTTAATAATAATACTAAGTATATATTAGTAAAGTATTACTTCTAGTTTAAATATATTAGTAATCTATTTTTAGTCTTATTTATATTAAGTAGTATTTTCTTGAAAGGTAATAATAGTATTTTTACTAGGGAGTCTCTTAGCTACTATTACTATAGCTTAGCTTATAGTTTTATTAACTATTATTACTATATTTTTTATACTCTTAAACTAGAGTAATTCCTAAATTATATTCTTTTTAATAAGTACTTCTTAGTCTTACTTACTAGGGATTTAGAGAGAGGGAGGTAAGGTATTTAGTTATTTAGAGGCTAGGCTAGTAGTAATACTAGCCTAGGTTAGGGTATTACTCTCCTTAGTTTCTTCTTTAATAGCGTTTTTAAGGGCTTCTTTAGTAGCTTCTTTAGTAGTATAAATATTACTATTATTATAGTTTATTATCCTTACTTTAGCTTAGGTATAGTTTACTACCTATTTAGTAATAGCTTTAGTAATATACTATACCTAGGTAACTTTATTACTAGGGATAAGGCTTATAATTTTATTATAGAATTTTATATTATCTAGGTATTTAAATTAGATTTAATCTATTATTAAGTTATTCTTACTACTCTAGATATTAAACTATCTAATTCCTATATTTAGGTAATAGTAGCTCTATACTAGCCTCCTTTCTCCTATATTAATTACTATTAGTATTCTAACCTTACACTTACCTCTAGCTTTATTATAATATAATATTATAAGGGGGGGTAAATAGAGGTAAGGAATTTAAATATTAATATAGTTTGTATTTTACAGGCGATTCCGGACCTTTAGAGCGGTGCGGAAGTTTATGCGAAGGTTAACTAAATTCTTATAGCTATAGTAATAAATAAGCTCTAAGGTTATAAATATAAAAGGCTATAAGGTTAAAGCAAAGTTTATAATAAACTTTATAGCTATATTAGTATAAGATATAGTTATAATTTATAACTATAGTTAAACTTAAATTTATTTAAGTTTTACTTATAGTATAAATTAATATAATTCCCCCTTCCTTTATAACTATATTTATTCTATCTCTTTATATTTATTCTATCTTATAGCTTATTACTTATGCTTTAAAGCTTTAAGGCAAACTAAATATAACTTATCCTAACTTATCTCTAATTCAATTTATTATAATTACTAGGTAAGTTTTATATTACTAATTAACCCCTAACTAATTAAATAATAGTATAGCTAAGAGTAATAAAAAGAATACTACCTTATTTAAAATATTAAATAATATAGTAAAAGAAAAGAAAAGTAAAGGGAAGGGAAGTAAAGATAAATCTAACCTAAAAATAATTAATAGTATTTATACTATAAGGGAAAAAATACTGGAAAAAATACTAAAAAGCAAAGGTAATATAGATAATAAGATTTATAATGTGGATAAGAAAAAGATAAAAGAATAGGGTATTAGGCTATAAAATACTAAGCAGTTTTACCTTGTGCTTAGGAGGGGGTTAAACCTATTATTATATACTCTAATTAACTAATATATTCCCCTTTATAATATTGAAAGAAACTCTAAATATAGTATTATTATTAAAGAAGGATTAGATTAAATAGTATACCTAAGTTAAGAGTAATATAGGATCCTATATAGTTTAGTAATATATTAACCTAAATAAGGTTAAATTACTTAAAGAACCTATAATACCTATATACTAATAAATAGATTTAAGACTAGAGATTATACTAAATAACCCTAAAGATTAGAAGCTCACTTATAAAGATATAAAGGATTAATTTAACTTTAAATATAAAGATGTTATGGCTTGCCGTCAGAGCATTGCACTCATGTAACGTAATGTTTTTGTAATTATTTAGTTTTATTTTTATATCTAGCTTATAATTAAAGACATTATCTTAATAATTACGTAATCCTATAGAGTAAAATTCCAAGAAAAATACTATACATAAAAGTGGGTGGGTCTAAGAGTGGGTCGTTCGGCCGTAAATCGGAAAAACTACATTTGTAATGTTTTTAAGGTGCTAAAATGTAATGAAATGTAGTTTTTTTATTTATGGCTAAACGACCCACTTTTATATATAATTATATTATAGTTTTTAGATTATCTGTATAAAAATAGAAGTTTTATACTTATATCTATTTTATAAGAATAGATATTAAATATTTGTTAATAAAAAAAACTACAAGATGTAATGTAATGCAATGCTCTGCTTGCCGTAGGGTTAAATGAACGAAGTGATAGCTAAGATTCTCGCAGTCGCTACTGGATAGATACTAGCTAGGGGTAAGTGTATAAAGGTTTTAATCTCTAACCTAGCACTAATAATATATATAGTCTTTAATAAATACCTTACTTTATAAGCATATAGCTATCTTATAGCTAGCTAGCCTCTTTATTATTTATATAGCCTAAAGGTCCTTTAAAGATTTGCTTTAATAAATATCCTATCTCTAACCTTTACGCTCCTAATATAATACCCCTTTAATATATAATTAACCTTAATTATAAAATAAGCTACTTACTTAAGGTATAGTTACTATAATAAAGCTTATAAAGAAAAATAAGATAAGGTACCTTATATCTAGATATATAGGTAAATAAAATAATAATATTATTATTACTAATTATAAATAACCCCCTTCCTCTCCTAAGCACGAGGTAAAACTGCTTAGTATTTTATAGCCTAATGCCTTATTCTTTTATCTTTTTCTTATTTACCCTATAAATCTTATTATTTATATTACCTTTTGTAAAGGGCTTGGGCTTTGCCTAAGCATTTACTATAGTGCATACAAGTAAGGATAGTTCTAAGCTAGCAAGGACATAAAAAGGGGGCTAACATAAGGTAATTAGGGGGTATAAGGGGCACTAGTAGGAATAGGTCTTTTACCTTTCTTTCTTCCCTTCTTAAGTTTCTTAATATTATATTAACGCCCTATTATAGTTACCTAGGGGCTAGTTTATAACAATTAAGAAACTTCCTTTAGTCTTTATAATAGCTACTAAAAGATATAATAGATATACTAATAGATATATTAATAAATATAATAGGCATGCTTTAACTATAAGATTAACCTAGCTAGGGGATATTAACCCCCTTGTCTAATACTATAGTATTACTAGTAGCTTAATAGGCCTAATTTAAAATATTCTAACTTATACTAAATAAGCAAATAGTAAAGCTTATATATCTCTAATAATAAGTAATAGTAAATAGTATAGAACCTTTAACCTAACTACCCTTTATAGCCTAGCCTAGTGCCCTAGTAGTTAACCTTATATTACCTCTTACCTTTAACCTAGTCTTACTTATACTTAAAGTAAACCCTCCTAAGCACGAGGTAAAACTGCTTAGTATTTTACAGCCTAATGCCCTATTCTTTTATCTTCTTCTTGTCTGCCTTACAAATCTTGTTATTTATATTGCCTTTGCTTTTTAGCATTTTTTCCCTTATAGTGTGGCTTCCTCCGGACCCTCGGACGATAGTTAGTCTGGCCGTGGCCAAAGGTGAAGCCACTAAAGGGATGCACGCAATGCGATTAGTTGCATCGCGGGCAACCCTATATTGCTTGTAGTGGCTTCGCACTATAAGACTTACTTTTCCCCCTTTTCCCTCTTAGCTAGATTTCTCTCCTTCTCTCTTTTCTCTTCTCTCTCTTAGCTATTATTATTATTAACTTTATTAAATTTAACCCTTTTAATATTAGCACTAGTGCCTAATGTTCCTTTATAAAACTAACACTAATTAGTGGTTAATTATAACTATAGATAAGTTAGGTATTATAAGAAAAGATATTTCTATAGATAACGCAGCCCCTTACCTCTTAAGCTAATAGATAGGCTATTTAGGTAAAGAGGTATAACTATAAAGTATGCTAAAGGAAAATAGACTAGAATCCTAGTTATAGGCTTATTAGACTTCTAAGGGATTGATTTATTAACTCTTAGGCCTTTAGGATATTTAGTTAATTATTAATCTTATTATCTATCACAAGAAAACTAACTAAATAACTAAATCTATTGCTATAAGGCATTTTATTCAAACCTAATATTAATATAACCCTTAGCTAAGCTAGCTAATATTTATAACTCCCTTCTTTATAACCCCCTCTTTACCCCTCTCTTTACTTATTATCTAATATCACTACCTTTACTCCCTAATAGTCTAGAATGCCCTCCCCTAATAAGATGCCCTAAGGGTTAGAAAGGGTTAAGAGACTATTAAAGGATAAGCTACTATAGTGACTATAGCCCTACACTCTAGTGCTTATAAAGGATTAGGAAGAATTTATCTAACTAGACCCTAAGACTGCTATATAGTATAAACTTAATAATTAGATTATAAGGTTTATTTACACTAGTAAGCATTAAGGTTAGGAGGATAAAAACCTTTAAGAATGCTTTAAAGAGGACTTTAAAGGTTAGTTAAGGGAGACCTTTAGATAAGCCTTTAGCGAGATTGTATAGGAGCTTTAAAGCTCTCTATAAGATAGTGATATTTACGTCCCCTAAGGTCTTCTAGCTATAGCTACCTTATAGTAAGTGATTTAAGAAGAGAGAAGATTGCTATAGCCTAAGATTAAAGACCCTAAGGACTAAGCTAAAGCGTTAATTAAAGAGATCGCGGCTAACGCCTTAATCAAAGAGATTGTGGCTAACGCGTTAATTAAAGAGATCGCGACCAATGCCTTAATTAAACAGATGATTGCTAAGGGGATGCTAATTAAAACATTCTCTGCAGGGGAAGAGGTCTAATAAGCCACTAGGGAGACTGCTAATAGTTAAGATATTAAAGGTTAATAATAAACCTAAAGATTATTAAGGGTAATCACGCGAAGATTATTAAGACCTTAAAGACCTAATGCCTATATGTAATATTAAATAACGCTTTAAGATAGAAAGCCGCAAGGGGAATAACACATCGCGAACGCACACATCGCGGATGCGTATATTGCGTACGCATACAGGCTTGTTCCCGCTAGTTATAGTTAATTCTAACTATTAGCATTAAGGAGGCATAAGACCCTTAAGCTCTTTATCCACAAGACCCTTAAGACCCTTAAGACCTTTATTAAGGCATAAGACCTTTAAGACCTTTATTAACTCAAACAAAGCTATAATTCAGGTTAAAGGCTGGATAACAAGACTAACTAACCGGATAAAGAGACTAACCGGAAGAACTAATAACTAAGCCAATAAGAGGCTTGTATCTGTTATTAGTATCTACTTGTGTTCACTTTGATTTTTATTGCGTTTTTAAGCCCCTTTAAACCTGTAAATTAATTTAACCTGCGAGGTCGGATTTAACCTATAAGGTTAGGCAAAAGAGATGATTAACTAGACTAGATTAAAGCAACTAGGTTAATTGGATTAACTAAGGCTATAATAGCTAATTAGAGCTATAGATTCCTATAAAGGGATTTACTTATATATACTTTCCTTTAATTCGATTTTTATTGCGTTTTTAGGCTTCTTTAGCCATAAAGAAAAGAGAGACTATTAGTATGGCTTCCTCCGAACCCTTAGATAATAGTTAGTCTAGCTATAGCTAAAGGTAAAGCTACTAAAGGGATACACGCAATGCGATTAGTTGCATTGCGAGTAACCCTGCACCGCTCGCAGTGGCTCCACACTATAAGACTTACTTTTCCCCCTTTTCCCCCTTAGCTAGATTTCTCTCCTTCTCTCTCTTCTCTTCTCTCTCTTAGCTATTATTATTATTAACTTTATTAAATTTAACGCTTTTAACGTTAGCACTAGTGCCTAATGTTCCTTCGTGAAACTAACATATAGTATAAATACTATTAATCATCTCTAGGTTAGATTTATCTTTGCTTCCCTTCCCTTTACTTTTCTTTCTTTTACTATATTATTTAATATTTTAAATAGGGCGGTGTCCTTTTTATTACCCTTAGCTATGCTATTATCTAATTAGTTAGGGGTTAATTAGTTAATTAGTAACATAGAACCTACCTAGCGATTCGAATTAAATTAAAGATAAGTAAGAATAAGTTATATTTAGTTTACCTTAGAGCTTTAAAGCATAAGTAGTAAGCTATAAGATAGAAGAGATATAGAGAGATAGAATAAATATAGTTATAAAGGAAGGGGGAATTATATTAATTTATACTATAAGCAAAACTTAAACGAATTTAAGTTTAACTATAGTTATAAATTATAACTATATCTTATGCTAATATAGCTATAAAGTTTATTGCAAACTTTACTCTAACCTTATAGCCCTCTATATTTATAACCTTAGAGCTTATTTTTTACTATAGCTATAAGAATTTAGTTATTAATTATTTTACTAGCTAGGTATTACTAGTAATAATTATGTGTTATAATAAATTAGATGCATTGGCTATGACCAATACTAAAAAAATTATAAAAATCAATACTTGAAGTAAAATAAAAACTAATCCTTATAAGTAACCTATATAATAGTAATAAAGCCTTATTTACTATATAAAGGCTCTTAATAAAGTATAAGTTATAGGTAAATAAGGACTTTATTAGTACTAATAAGAATAAATAAATATTTATTTACTAAAACCTATTCTCTAAAGTTTAGTTCTAGGTAGCTACTTACTTTAAATAAGGTAATACTATTAGTTTTAATCTTACTAACTTTCTAAAATACCTTAGAACTATATTCTCTAACTTATATAAATAGGAGATAGCTTTTATAAAGCTTAACTAGCTAAAATAAGGCTTAAAGAAGCTATTTTCTATATTCTTTATTTACTTTATAAAGAAGCTATTACTAGTAAAAAAGAAATATTAAGGGAATAATATAAAGCTAGTAAAGCTTTAATATATACTTAATAAGTATTTAAGAGAGATTAGTATAGGCTAGGGTATTAGCTAAAGTATCTAGTATATAGCTATTATATAATATTATATAATTATAGTTAATAATAAGGCCTTTCTTATAAAGAATAAGTATTAGTCTTAATATAAACTATAGTAAGCTAAACCTATACCCTAGACTAACTATAAGGGTAATATACTAATAACTAGGGTTTATATAGCTAGTACTTAGCTAGAAAAGTAAAATAAGCTAGCTAAGAAAAAGAAAGGGCTAAAGCTTACTATAAATATATAATAAGTAAAATAAGTATTAGAAGTAAAGTTAGCTAAATACTATTAAGAGGGATATTACTTATAATATAAATCTAAGGATTACTATATCTAGGAGTATATTTTTCTCCTACCTTATTATTTATAGATTAGTATTAACTTATATAAGGTAAATAAGGAAAGTATAAATAAGAAGGTAAATATTCCCTTTATAGAAAATAAGTAGCCCCTAAGTAAAGTCTTATATAGGGGTAAATAGGCTAGTTAACTACTATACTATAAGATAACTATTATAGCTATATAGAGATAAAGTAGGATATAGTATAATATATAGACTAATTACTATTCTTAATTCCTATACTCTTTAATATATATTATTATATTAATATCTAAATTAATTATAGTTATAATTACTATAGTGCTATAAGTAAATTAGTAGTAAGGTAACTTAGCCTAAAGCTTATATAGTTACTAAAATAGAGATATATTTATACTATAGTAAAAATAAAAAAGAAAGGGAAGTAAGTTAAGGAAAAAAAAAATTCTATAACCTATATAGTATATACTAGAATTAATATAAATTGCTAGGAGTTATTTATATATTTATATATTATCCTAGGTCTTACCTAGAATATAATATTTAAAATACCCTAGTTAAAGTAGTGTAATATAGTAGTTTATATAGTAAAGTAATAACTAGTTATTACCCTCCCGAGCACGAGGTAAAACTGCTTAGTATTTTATAGCCTAATGCCCTATTCTTTTATCTTCTTCTTATCTACCTTATAAATCTTATTATTTATATTGCCTTTGCTTTTTAGCATTTTTTCCCTTATAGGATAAATACTATTAATTATCTCTAGGTTAGATTTATCTTTGCTTCCCTTCCCTTTACTTTTCTTTTCTTTTACTATATTATTTAATATTTTAGATAGGGTAGTGTTCTTTTTATTACCCTTAGCTATACTATTATCTAATTAGTTAGGGGTTAATTAGTTTATTAGTAACGCAGAACCTACCTAGCGATTGTAATGAATTAAATTAGAGATAAGTGAGGATAAGTTATATTTAGTTTAAGTTTGCCTTAGAGCTTTAAAGCATAAGTAAGAGAGATAGAAAAAACATAGTTATAAAGGAAGGGGGAATTGCGTTAATTTATGCTATAAGTAAAACTCAAACGAATTTAAGTTTAACTATAGTTATAAATTATAACTCTTACGCTAATATAGCTATAAAGTTTATTATAAACTTTGCTCTAACCTTATAGCCTCTTGTATTTATAACCTTAGAGCTTATTTATTACTATAGCTATAAGAATTTGGTTATTAATTATTTTACTAGCTAGGTATTGCTAGTAATAATTATGTGTTGTAATAAATTAGATGCATTGGCGATAACCAATGATACTAAAAGAAATTATAAAAATCAATAACTAGTTATTAAAGTAATAAAGAGCCTTTATATCTCTAAGGCCTTTACTTATAGGTTAGAGGTACTAGTATAAGGAATTATTAAATCCCTTTATATTACTAAGGCTTATAAAGTATAATAAAATAAGAACACTACTATAAGGTTTATTACTATAAGCTTAAAGAAAATAATAATACTATTATAGATTATAGCACCTAAGTTAGAGCTATTAGCTCCTAATATATTAATATTACCTAAGGAGTTAGTAGACTTTATAAACCTCTTTAATAAAGCTAAAGCTAATAGTTTACCCTTTTATAAGGACTATTATATAATATACTATAGGATTAACTCCTAGAGGTTTAGCGCTAGATTATAGACTTAATAAATAAGGGTTAGATTTATACTAGCTTCTTATTAGCTATAGCTTTTATCCTTCTTATTATAAAGGCTAATAAGGGATAGTATTTTTATATAAACTACTATACTGTTAATAAGATAATAGTATAGAACTATTACTCTCTCTTACTAATTAAAGAGATACTATACTTCTTATCCTAGGTATACTAGTTTATAAAAGTAAATATTTATATAGTATTTTATAAGCTATTGTTATGGACTCGAGCTATAAGCTCGGGTTATATCCGGCTCCGGAAAAGACGCGGACTGTGTGCGGCTAGGTTAGGGCTATACGCGACCTACATATAGACCACGTATAAGTCACTATAAATCTAGGCGCTATATAACTATTAGTATAGTTTCTTTCTTTTTCTATAAGAATAATATTCTTACTTTAAACACTTATAAGCAGTAGCTATAAGGCTAGTTCTTAATATATATTATTCTTTATTATAGAAGTATATTAACTAGTAAATATACTATTACCACTAGATAGGATAGATACTAATAAGTTAGTAATATTATAATAGTTACTTAAGTAGTAGGCAAAACAAATTAAGGACTTAACTAATAGATAAAATATAGCACTTACACTAATTTAGCCTAAATAAAAGCCCCTTCCTATAGGCCCCCCCTTTAATAGTAATAGGGTTTTATTTATAGCTTAGAAAGGCCTTATAGCCTATAAATTACTTATAGATAGGGATTTTATTAGTAATAAGTAAAACTAGAGAATTTGGTTGTTAATTGTTTTACTGGCTGGGTATTGCCAGTAATAATTGTGTGTTGTAATAAATTAGATGCATTGGCTATAACCAATGATACTAAAAAAAATTATAAAAATCAATAAGTAAAACTAGTAGTGCTTTATTTACTAAAACCTATTACCTAGGGTTTAGGCATAGGTTATGCCCTTCTTTAAAAAGGGCTATTTACTTAACTATTACTTAGGTTACCTTCTTAAGTACCTAGGGGAGATATTTAATAACCCTTACTAATAGGAAATAGCTATTATAGAACTTAATTAGTTAATATAATAATAAAATAAGTAATTTAGTAACTTCTATATTTATTTTAAATAGAAATTAGCTCTAGCTAGGGGGCTTAAGTGGTTAGACTTAGTAAAGTTATCTAAGCTTTATATAGTGCTTAATAAGTGAATAAGGGACTATAGTATAGGTTAAGATATACCCTAGGCGGATTATATAATAGTAATAGGCTACTATTAAAGTATTATACTAGATATTAAGTCTTACTAATTAGAGAAAAGATACTAGATATAGAAGTAAGGTAATTAGGCACCTAACCTAAATAAGACTAAGGTATATAATAAGGACACACTAATAATAGATATCTAATCTATAGGTATAATAGGGACCTAGTAAGGCTCTAGGAAGTCTATAGGATACTAGAAGTTAGGTAATAAGGGGGGCAGTAAATAGGCTAACTAGGTTACCTAAGATATCCTTAACACACGCTATAATAATAGTAAATATTTATATTATAGCTTCTCTAAGCACTTTACTATAGTATACTCATTATACCTTACTATCTGCCTAAAAAAGAAATCTTCTATATATATTTGTAATATAAAGGATATTATCTTTATTAACTTAGATATTAAGTCTATAGAGCATTTAGGAAAAGAGTAACCCTATTATTAAGTTATTTAATAGGGAATAAGAGAAGGAGGTATAGAGAGGCTTTATAGTATATAGTTATTACTAATAGGGACTATAAGGAGATTGTCACGGCTTGTTCCGTAGGGTTGAATAAACGAAGTGATGGCTAAGATTCTCGCAGTCGCTACTAAGAAGATGCTAGCTAGGGGCGGGTGCGTAAAGGTTTTAATCTTTAACCTAGCACTAATAATATGCGCAGTCTTTAATAAATACCTTGCTTTATAAGTATATAGCTATCTTATAGCTAGCTAGCCTCTTTATTATCTATATAGCCTAAAGGTCCTTTAAAGATTTACTCTAATGAACATTCTATCTCTAACCTTTACGCTCCTAATTTAATACTCCCCTAATATATAATTAACCTTAATTATAAAATAAGCTGCTTACTTAGGGTATAGTTACTATAATAAAGCTTACAAAGAGAAATAAGATAAGGCACCTTATAACTAGATATATAGGTAAATAAAACAATAATAATAATACTACTAATTATAAATAACCCCCCTTATTATAGGTAGTAATATTTAAATAGTAGCCTATACATAGCTTTAATATAGTAAAACAAATATTATTACCTATTATATAGCTAGACTAAAAAAAAATAGATAACTTATATTAATTTTTATAATTAGTTTAAATAAACAGGGTACCTAATGCTATAGTTCTAGATAGTCTAACTAGAGGGCTTATATTATAGTCGCTATGACTTCGTAGCTATTAGGCATACGTGCGGGTGGCAAAGCTAACGGTTATTATTATGATTCACGGATCACTCACACGCAGTGCGTTAGATCACTTAAGGGGTCTATAGTTAATATATATATTATTTACGCTAGTTAGCTCTATAGATAGCTATTACTAGTACTCCTGCTACTAAGTTAAAAGGGAAAACCCTAAACTAGGGAGAAAAACCCTCTTATATCTATATTTAAGCTAGCGCTAGCCTTCTAGTAAGCCTACGCTACTTAATAGGTAGCCTATTATAAGTATTTATTACTAGCTTATACTAGCCTTATTTTATAGAAAAAAAAATTAAGGGAAGAAAAATATATAAAATATATATTCCTAGGCCCTTTAGACCTTATTTTAGTGTAGTAATAAGTCTATCCTAAGTCCCTTTGCTTTTACTTAGGGTAAGGTAAATCTAAGTTTATAATATTAATTTACTTCTTATTTACTTTTATGCTTACTTTTCTATAGCCTTACTTTTTAGCTATCTCTAGCCTAGTCCTGCCTTACTAGTTTAGTAAAGTATAAGCACCTAGTTTTGCTTAGTTATTATAGGGGCAGAGCATTGCATTATACAATACAATACATGTATTATTTGTATTATTTGTATTATTTGTATGATTTTGTAATTTTTTTAATTTTTTTTAGGTTTAAGTTAAATTACTTAATTATAAGCTATATATAGTTAATCAAATAGCTTATAATAGCTTATAATAACTTAATAAGAAAGCTATAGATAAGTGACTAATAGTTATAAGGACTCACTTTAGACCCACTTTTATAAAAATCCCTCTCTTGAAGTAAAAATCATGAACCTAAGTAAGAAAGCTATAGATTAGTGACTAATAGTTATAAGGACTCACTTGTAGACACACTTTTATTAAAAATCCCTTTCTTTAAGTAAAAATCATAAACCTAAGTAAGAAAGCTATAGATTAGTGACTAATAGTTATAAGGACTCACTTATAGACTCACTTTTATAAAAATCCCTTTCTTTAAGTAAAAATCATAAACCTAAGCAAGAAAGCTATAGATTAGTGACTAATAGTTATAAGGGCCCACTTATAGACCCACTTTTAGTAAAAATCCCTCTCTTTAAGTAAAAATCATAAACCTAAGCAAGAAAGCTATAGATTAGTAACTAATAGTTATAAGAGCCCACTTTTCAGGGCTACTTTTCGGGCCCACTTTTTTACTTAGATTCTATAATTAGAGATAATACTATTATATATATATATATATATATATAATTTTATTTTTTAATATATTTTCAATACTATTTTCTTTTTTTAAAAACCTATATTAATTTAAAAAAAAAATTAATTTAAATATTTTTAAGCTTCTCTTAGTGATAATATTATAATAATATAATATTTATTAGTTTTTTATTAGATCAACTTTAATTATAATTTAATTAGTATTTTAAAATAATACATTGTATTGTATTGTAATGTATTGTAATGTATTGTATTATATTACTATTTTATATAATAAAATATATAATAAAATATATAAAATAGGTATTAAAATAAAGAGACCTGTTTAAAATAGTTAAAAGATCACACTATAAACTACATTTTAAAAAATATACTAAGTTCCTAAATACCTATAATTAGCATATTCTTAGCTTATTATTTTAAATAAGCTAGGACTTTAGAAATTTATAATTAAATAAGTAAATTATATATAAAATTAAAGATAGAATATTTAGATTACTTAGAAAATCTACTATATAATAGGTATATATAATACCCCACTTTTGTTTTAACCTAACAATACACAATACAATACATAGGGCAATACAATACAATACAATACATCGAAGGGCCAAAAAATACAATACAATACAATACTACAATGCTCTGTATAGGGGGAGGGTGGCTTTAACCTAGGATTAGAACGGTCCTATGTTAAAGCTAGTTATATATTATTAGATTTATTAAGCCTATTATGCTTTATTTTTTAAGCAAGTTATCTAATTTACCCCCCCCCCTCTCTTATTAAGTATAAAAGAAAGCTTCCCTCCCCCTAGGGATCTAGTCTTTTTCCTCTTTTTATATTAAACTTCTTATAGGTTCTTCCTTTTTTCCCCTAACTATTTAGGGCTATTCTAAGCTAGATTTAGGTTAATTACTAATATTTATTGCAGATTAGAAGGAAACCTAGCATAATGTTAATAGAGCCTATAAGTTTTCTAATATTACTATGTTTCTAGCTCTAACCTGCCTAGGAATCCGTAGAGTATAAAGGCTTCCTAAAGAAGTCTATAACTACTAAGCAGTACTAGTAAGTTAAGGATAAGGGTATCTCTATAAGTTATATTCACTTCTATTCTAGGCCTATTCCGCTACTAATTTATATAAGCTTAGTAATCTAAAAGATATCTAGTGTATCTCCTATAAGTCCTGTTTAGTTTTAGAACCTAGGTATTAGTGCTATATTATTATTAGTAGGTTAGTCCTGTTCTAGCTTAGTAGTAAGGCTAACCCGCTAGGTAAGGGTAGCCACTAACGCATGTTTTAACTATTAGGTACGGAATTATTAATATAATAAGGTAATAATCACCTCTCTTCTAGCTTAGGTCTATGGCTAATTTGCCTAGTAGCTAGACGTGACTAGCTAGCGGAATAAGCACTAGTGGCTAGTCAAGACTTAAGCTTCTATAGCCGCTAGGGGTGATATAAGTGCTTCTGATCCGGCTCGGTAGCGGCTCAGTCTCGGCGCTAACGTTTTTTGTTCTAGGTCCCGGATGGCTTCCAAGTATAGTTAATATAAAAAAGACTAATTTTTCCCCTCTTTTATACACTTCCTTTCTCCTATAATATTTCTCTAGTACTAAAATCCCTTTTTAATACCTAAGAATTCTCTAAGGTATTATAGCCTTTCTATTTAACTAGATATTTATAATGCCTTTTATTATAGTAGTGTAAAATAATTCTCTTAACTTTAAACTCTTATTTATTATCTTTAATATTATCCTATAGTAAGGATATATTTTTTTATATTAGTTAGGTTCCCTTTAAAAAGCTTAAGACTAGTAATATTAAATATATTATATAATCAAGTCCTAGGTAGTAACTTTAATTAATATACTAATCTATAACTCCTAATTACCTTTTTAATCTTATAAAGGCCTAGGTACTTTATAGCTAGCTTCCTACTAGGTTATCTTAAATTAATATTCTTTATTAATAGTAAAATATAATCACTAACTTTAAACCTTATTAGAGTTCTTTTCTAGTTATAATATTTCTTATACTAAGTCTATAAGTTACTTAAAAGCTATTTAATTATAGTGTGTTTTTCTCTTAGTAATAAGACTTTACTTTTAGCTTAATTATTTACTAAAGGGATATCTATAACTACTTATTATAAACCTCTAGGATTATAACCTTATAATGCCTTTACTAGTATATAGCTATGTATTATATAATTACTTATATTATATATAAACTATGCTAATAATAGGTTATCTACCTAATTAGTTTATTTAGTATAAGTAAAAGCCTTTAAATAATATTCTAGGACCTAGTTTAAATATTCTATCTAGCTATTTATCTAGGGGTAAAAAGTAGTGCTAAGTAGCCACTTAGTTATAAGAAAATAATAAAAAGTTATCTAAAAACCACTAGTAAATATAGAACCTTAGTCTATTATAATACCTTCTAAAGCTCTATAGTCTCTAAAAATATATTCTAAGAATATAGTTACTAGCCTATTACTAGTTAGTTATATTAAAATAGGAATATAAATACTATATTTTATAGAATAGTTAATAATAACTTAAATTATATTATAAGTCTAGTTTAAATCTTTTACTAGTAAAAGTCTAGTAATAAAATCTATTAATAATTCTTAAAAAGGGTAATTAGGCAATAGTAGTATAGCTAGCTTACTATATAGTTTATAATGCCTTAGTTTTAAAGTTTAATAACTTATATAAGTACTAATATATACCTTTATATCTTTCTTTATTATTAGCTAATAATATTAGTTTATAATCTAATAAAGAGTTTTACTTACTCCTTAGTGCCTAGTAGTAAGGTTATTATAAGTTAGTAATAAAATTTCTTTTCTTATTCCTAAAGAGATAAAAATATAATTCTTAAATATTAATAGCTTAGAGAGTCTAATAGACTATATCTAGGACACTACTAAATTACTGCTTTTAAGTAACTTTAATTAACCTATAGTAAAGTTATTCCCTTACTATACTTTATATAATAAGACTTAAATTAAGGGTTTTAATTCAAAGCTCTTTTCTAGAAAGTTAGAAATAAACTTAGAAAAGGTTCTCTAAATAGATTAAATCCTAGCTATAATATCTCTATAAGTAATTAGTTTAATAAATACTTTTAGTCTTATAAGTATATAGATAAGTAATATTTTTAAGGGGTACCCTTGCTACTTACTAGTAATAACCTATACTAGTCTACCCCTAATAGTAATAGCTAGTCTAATAGGAAAATTAAAATAACTAAGTAATAAACTAAATATATACTAAGTACTAGTAATACTACTATAGCTAGCTTATTACTTATTAATAAAAGTATAAATAGTATTAAATAACCCTACTAATATAACTCTTCTAAGATTATCTAGATTATTAGGTTCTTTAGGAATATAGTTAAGTTATAATTTTTTAAAACCCTAGATATTAGTAGTATTATTATAGTGTTATTATAACTAACTATTAGTTATACTAAGTAATGTTTTTATAGAACCTATAGCACTAATAGTATTACTATAGTATTCCTATTACTTAGTATTTATAAATTTAGATAAAAAGGTAGGAAGTTATATAATTACTACTTTTGCTTTTCTTGCTTCGCTTATAAAATCTAGTCTTCTTAAAAGTAAGTTAGTAGGATTTAATTTCCCTATATAATATATAATCTTAAAGTTAAAAGGATAAAGCTTATTAAGTATAGTTACTTACTTACTAGTAAACTTAGGCTTTATAGCTAGGTACTTATGGTTTAAATAGTCTATAATAACCTTAATTATATAAGCTAAATAAGCAAGGTAGTGTCTCTATATATAAAAAGCCTCTTAAATAGCTAATAATTTGCTATTAGGTATTAAATAGTATAATTTAGCATTAGTTATCTTTCTTAATATAAATATAACTAGGTGCTAGTAACCTAGTATATATATTATAAGTATAGCCTTAATTGCATATCTAGATATATCTATCTTCACTTTAAGATATATAAGTAAGTTAAAATACACTAAAATTAGCGCTTCTTAAAATCTTTATTAAAGTTCTTTAAACACTACTAGCTTATAGGGTTCTAGGTTAAATATTACTAGTTACTACCCTTTAAGGTAATCTATTAATAGAATAATAATTTTACTATACTATTTAATAAAATAGTAGTAAAATCTAGTAAAACTAAGGAATAACTAAATATTAAAGATACTACATAGTATTAGCTAGGTTATAATTACCTTAACTCTTACTAGGTTTATTATAATACCTTTTACTAATATCTTAAAGCCTAAGAATTTAACTTCCTTAACTAAAAATTAACACTTCTTAAGGTTAATAAAAAGGCTTATATCTCTAAGCTTACATAGAATTTGTTTAATATACTCTATATACTCTTTAACTATACTACTATATATTAGCGTATTATCTAGGTAAATAATATAAGTCTTATTAATAAGTCTTTTAAGAGTATTATTAATATACTCCTAAAAGATTACTAGTATATTAACTAGTCTAAATAGCATTATAAGATATTTAAAGTAGCTATAGTAATAATAGATAGCTATCTTTTACTTATTACCTAAGTAAATATATAGCTAGTAGTATATATCTTTTAGATTAAGGACTGTAAAAATAACTATGCTTACTAATTAATTAAGAATTTTAGTAATAAGGGGTAAAGGGGCTTTATCCTTAATTATAATCTTATTTAAGCCCCTATAATTTATATAAAGCCTTAATTTCCCTCCTTTCTTTAGAATAAATAAAATTAGGGCTCTAGCTAGGCTAACTAATCTTCTAATCCACCCTTTAAGCTATATACTTATAAGGTACTCTCTAAGAACTAATAGCTCCTTTTTAGCTAAATTATATATAGGCCCCTAAGGTAGTGTTTTCCCTTCTTCTAATTTAATTATATAAGTATAGCCCCCTAGTTTAGGAAGCTTACCCGCTAGCTCTTTAGAAAAAATATTTATAAACTCTATATATTCCTTTAGAATTATTAGTATAGGGCGTTAGGTGCTTACGCCTTAATTTAATATAGCTTATTCACTGCTTATGCTTTCTAAACTTAGCATAACTATAATACCTTTGCTTTTTTACTACTAGTAAGCATATTCTAGTAATATAGTAGCTAACTTAATAGACTTTTATAAATCCTATACTATCTTTTACTTTTATTAACATTTTTAAGATCCCTTAATATAAAATCTCTTTCTACCTTACACTCTCTAATATCTAGTCTAATTAGATTATATTCTCCTAATCCTTTTTTAATAATAATTTAGGATAAATTATTAAGAACTATATACCTATATTAAATAGCGCTTATATAGCTAACTACTAGTTATCTTATTATAAAGATACCTATATTCTTATTCTATTATCTATAGAGTATTCTATAGTAAGATTATATTCCTAGGTCTATACTATCTAAACTAGTATTATATTAGGTAATATAGCTTTATTACTACTTTTACTATATCTCTTAGTTATATACCTATTACTTTTATAGGTAAAATAGTCTAGTGCCTAATAAGCTAGTATAGTATATCTAGGCTTTTTATATTTATAGTATACTAGAAATAGCTTTTTTACTTAATCTTTACTTTATTACTATACCTTATCTATAGGTAATATAAAGTATTACCTCTTTCTTTTAAGGTCTTAACTTTTTTTATTACTTTAGCCTAAACTTATTATAACCTTTACTTTCTTACCCTAGCCTTATAACTAGCTCTAAGTTATTAAAATCTCTTAGGTAATTATTTACTTTCTTATAGTATTATTTAAGCTATTTAGAAAAATAGTAATTTATAGATATATAAGGATTACTTTAAGTAACTTAGCTTTAACCTTAGTCTAAGCTCTTATAAAGGCTTAAAATAATTAGTTACTCTTTTACCTAAAATTTAGTAATATTCTTTTTACTTCTAAGTGTCTTATACCCTTATCTATTATTCTAGTTTTTAGCTATTTTAGAAAACCTACCTATATAAATAATAAGTAATTTATATAGCTATCTATAGCTATATAACGTATCTATTATTACTTTATATTATTACCTAGGTAGCTACCTATATATACTACCTTAGTAGTATTATTCTTAAAGGTATAGTAATTTAATTTAAATAATATATCTAAATTTACTAGGAAATTCTATAGGTTCTTATATATATTCCCTTTATATATAGGTATTTTTATCTATATCTTAATAAGACTATTTTACTATATAATTACTACTAAGTTACTATAGATTACTAGTAAAACTATAGCTAAAGTTTAAGGGGTAATTATAAGTCTTAGAGAAGGTCTAGCTAATCCTAGATTTACCTTAAGCTCTCTAATCTATACCTTTATTTATAGAATCTCCTTTATTCTCTAAAGGCAATATAGCTTAGCTTATATAACCTTATAGTATCTTTATAATACTTTATCTAGGTTATTTATATTATTTATACCTTTACCTAGATTAGGATTAGGTAGCATTTACTATACCCTATTATTATCTATAGTTCTAGATTATAAGGGTTCTTTACCTTCCTTATTATTTATAGCTTTATTATTATAAAGTACTAGCGTATTTTATATAAATCTTTAAAGCGTTAGCTATATAATAATCTAGCTAATAGTTTATATCCTTAAAAGGGTTTTAAAGAGATTAATTTATTATAGCTTATTCTATAGGGTTAAATAAATAAAGTAATAGCTAAGATTCTTATAGTTACTACTAGGAAGATACTAGCTAGGGATAGGTGCATAAAGGTTTTAATCTCTAACCTAGTACTAATAATATATATAGTCTTTAATAAATACCCTGCTTTATAAGCATATAGCTATCTCGTAGCTAGCTAGCCTCTTTATTATCCACGCAGCCTAAAGGTCCTCTGAAGATTCGCTCTAATGAACGTCCTGTCTCTGACCTCTGCGCTCCTAACAGAGATCTAGAATAATATAGATTTATTTCCTTTCTTAGTTCTTACTTTAATTAATAAGACTACCTTTATAAATACTTAAGTTAATATAGGCTATAACTGCTATGCTACTATAAGTAAATACCTAGTCTAAAAGCTTTAGTTAGAATGCCTCTCTTTTCTAACTAAGAGGTTAGTTTATATAGCTATTAGTATAAAATAAGGGGGAAAGGAGAAGTTTAAGAAATAGTTATATATTATATATATAGTCTATTTTTAGCTAGATTTAGATAGATAGGAAACGCTAATTATAGTATATATAATTCTAGGACTAACTAGGTAACTAATCCTTAGTATACCTTAGATAGAATAAAATAGAATTAACTTAGATATACTATAGTAATAGGTATATATAGGATTAGTAAATAGGTTACATATATAGGCTATGGTTAATAGGAAGGTTAATTAACCTATAGTATCTATTTTAGGTTTAACCTTTATAGGGATAGTATACTAGGTAAGGAGATAGAGGGAGTATATCTAGCTTTATGCTATAAGCCTATAGGAGATTATATCTATCTTATAGATTAATATAACTCTAAAGGCTATAGAAAAGAAGCTTCTTACTTCCTTACTAGAAGTATTATAGGACTTTAAGAACCTATTTTAGGAGAGTAAGGCTAATATCCTATTACTATACTAAGGGAAGTTAGACTACTATATTTACCTTAAGCATAATACTAATAGAAATAAACCTAAGCTACTATAAGTACCTTTATATAATATACCTTAGGAGTATTTACTAGAGATCTAAAAATAGGTAATAGACTTAATAAATAAGGGTTAGATTTAAGTAAGCTTATTATTAGCAATAGCTTTAGTATTACTAGTAAAGAAACTAGTAGTAGTTAGAGGTTTTATGTAAACTATTACGTGCTTAATAAGATTATAGAATAGAACTATTACCCCTTACTACTAGTAAAGAAGATATTATATTTATTATTAGGGGTAAGGTAGTTTATAAAGCTAGATATATAATTAGTATTTTACTATATATAGGTTACTAAAGGTAAAGAATACTAGACTATATTTTAGATAAGGTTTAGCTTATTTAAATAGTTAGTATACCTCTTAAGGTTAGTAAGCGCGCTAGTAACTTTCTAAAGATATATTAATAGTATATTAAGTAATATCCTTAGTAATTATATTATTACTTACCTTAATAATATATTAGTTTACTTAAGTAAATTATATAAGAACTATATATAGAAGGTTTAAGGTATACTATCTAGACTATAATAAGCTAGTCTAAACCTAGATATTAAGAAGTGTATCTTTATAACTAAGGAGGTTAAGTACCTTAGATTTATTATCTAGGCAGGGAAGGCTATTTACCTAGATAAAGAGAAAATTATAGTAATTTAGGATTAGAAGGTACTAATAAGAGTCTAAGGAGTTTATAGGTTTCTTAGTTTTACTAACTTTTATTATAACTTTATACTAAACTTTTTAGACTTAGTAAGCCCTCTAATTAACTTAATAAAGAAGGGAGCCCTATTTTACTAGATAGAAGAGTATAATAAGGCTTTTAAGGTATTAAAGGTAGCCTTTATATTATATCTAATCCTAACTTAATAGGATTCTAAGAAGGATACTTTAGTAAAGGTAGATTATTTAGGAGTAGCTTTAGGGGGTTACCTCTCTTAGTTTAGTAATAATAGTATCCTATACCTAGTAGCCTACTATTTAGCTTAATTATAGCTAGCTTAGTAAAATTACACTATTTATAATAAGAAGCTACTAGTAATTATTTCCTACCTTAAGGTATAGTTAGCTAAGCTATAGAGTGTAAGCAAGCTATTTATAATATTAATAAACTATAAGAACCTAGAGTACTTTATAGTACTAAGAGAGATAATAGAATAATAGGTATAATAGGCTAAGACTCTAGCACTTTTTAATTTCTACCTATAATATAGACTAGGCATATAGATAAAATAACCTAACGCGTTATTATAATAATACCTAGATAGGCTAGAAATAGAGAAAGCAAAAACCTTAATAGTCTAGTTTATAATAAAGCCTATAAAATTTAGTTTTAAGAGGGGATATCTATAGGTTTGCCTTAAGCCTATTTTAGTAGTAAAGGGAGCTATTATAGTTAATAGCTAGGCCTTATTAAGAAGTCCCCCTATAGGTAAGTTAATGTTTATAGATAAATACCTTTAGTCTCTATAAGACTAGTTTATAACCTAGGATAAGGCCTATAAGCTATAGGTTAACGTAGTAGCGACAGGGGCTTAGAAGTTCCTAGATACTACTAATACTAGAGAGTAGATTACGGACTATTAGATTAGTGCAAAAGGCACGCTTTAATTCTAAGGGTAAATATAGGTCCCTAAGTAGGAACCCTTAATAATAATATTAATATAATAGGTTTATAACTTACCCTTATTAGGTTACCTAGGGCGGAATATAACCTTTAAAGCACTCTAAAGGGACTTCTATTAGGATAGCATGTTATAGGATATGGCTTAATTTATACAGAATTATTACTATTATAAAGGGTAAAAAAGCTAATAACTATAATAAGGCTTGCTAAAACTAATTCCCTTACCTAATAGGTATTAGTTATAAATATCTATTAACTTTATAACTAACCTTCCAGCCTAGGATTAAGACTATCTATAGTTCCTAATAGTTATTATAAATTAGCTATTAAAGTATATTTAGTTAGAAGTAATAATATTAATAGAAGCTAAAGTATATATAGAATAATTTAAACATTACTAGTAGCGTTTCTATAGGTTCCCTATATAAATTATTATAGACTATAGGTTAGATTAGCTTAGTTATTTCTAGACTAAGCTTTATAGGAAAATTAGTACTTAATAGTTACTTTTTATATTACATTACTTATAAATAAATAGTAGCATAGAGAGAGCTAACTAGGAGGTGTAAGTAATACTATAGGTTATACTATCCTTCTCTTAGTTTAAATAGCTAGATTATTTACTAGCCTACTAGCTAGCACTAAACAATAGGGATTTATTAGTAACTAAAGTAAGCGTAAATATAGCTTTATATAGTTTTAATATACTAACTATCTAGGAGCTACCCCTAATAAGGCTATCTATAACTTTAGTAAAGGGTAGGGCCTAAGCCTTTTTATAGTACCTAAAAAATAGTATAGATTTAATATAGGCTATAATAGCTTTTATTTAGCAGTAGTAATAGGAGAAGATAAATAATAGCTATAGGCTAGAAAACTCGAACGAATTTGAGTTTGACTGCGGTCGCGAATTATGACTGTATCTTGCGCTAACGCAGCCACAAAGTTTATCGCAAACTTTGCTCTAACCTCACAGCCCCTTATATTTATAACCTTAGAGCTTATTTATTACTATAGCTATAAGAAATTTAGTTATTAATTATTTTACTAGCTAGGTATTGCTAGTAATAATTATGTGTTGTAATAAATTAGATGCATTGGCTATAACCAATGATACTAAAAAAATTATAAAAATCAATAGCTATAGGCTAGTAAAGCGTTTCTAGGTTAGGGACTATAAATAGCTTAGCCTTTATAATATTAAAATAAACTAGCCTTATAAGAAGTTAGACTAGGTTATAGCTAAGTATAAGGTGCTTAAGGTCCCTATGCCTTTAACTATTAAACTAGATATTCTAAGGGGACTATACCCTATCTTTTATATTAACCTAGTCTAGTATATAGTAAATAACCCTTTACTAAGCTAAAAACTAGCTAATAAATATCTAGTAGTGGAACTTATTATAATAAATACTAATAATAACCTCTTAGAGTTCTAGGTAAAGGATATCTTAGTTAAATAAAAAGGCTATATTTAGCTAACTTAGGAACTATTAAAGGGCTTATAAGATATAAAGGCACTTAATTAATTTAAGTTATAATAGGGTAATATATAAATAAATAATAGCCCTAAAAGGGTATCATTTAATTTAGCTATAAAAAGTTAGGATACCTAGTTTTCCCCTAGTATATATATACCTTAGCACTAAGTTTCTACTAAATAAAAATTAATTAGAAAGGGAGAGAAGTGCTATTATTTCTTTTATAGTATTAGTATTCCTTAGCTATAGTATAGGCTAAATTCGCTATAGTCTTAGCTAGAATATAAGTATTAGCTAATATTTATTAGACCTAGGTATTACCTTACTCCTAGGTAAAGATAAACTAGGTTAGGTTATTATTTATAGTTCTTATTCTATAAAAAAATTTAGTAACTAGGTTATTATAGCTATAGTAAGTAAGGGTAGTATAAATAAGTATAAGTTACTATACCTTAGATATACCCTAGGTATAGGTAGTACTTATAAGAAAGAAGGCTAAAGGCTATACCTTAGTAGGATTAATTTAGGCTATAGCTAATATACTATTAAACTACTTATAGTAATAAGTAAAAGTTTTTATTAGAATAGTATATTATCCCTTAATAGATATAGTCTGCTTTATAGCTAGAGTTTTAATAGCCTTTTTAGTAACTAAAAGTGCTTTAAGATACTTAAATATATAATAAAGTTTTAGGTTAGCACTATAGAGATATATCTCCTATATATATAAATAATAGGTAATATAGTAAGGGGTATAAGCCTAGTTTATACCTAGGGTATATATATATTCTTCTTTAGTTTAGAGATTATTTATATAAGAGCTATAAGGAAACTTATACTTCTTATTATTAAAGAGAGCTTTATTATTAGAGTTACCTTTAAGGATATACTTACTAAGATAAGTACTCTTACCTAGGCTAGAAAAAGAAGAAGAAAGGAATAAAGGTAAGGTAGTACTAGTAAGGGCTAGGATAATAGTAGTATTAGCTATTTTAGAGATAAAGAGAAAATAAAAAGGGGGATAGATAATTATTTAGGCTTAAGAAAAGGGAATAAAAAAGATATATAAAAAGATATTATAATAATAATAAGAATAAAAGAGTTTAGAGTTATAGAAAGGGAATAGAATATTTATATTTCTAAAGATATAGGGTTTAGCTTTAGTTAAAGTATATATTATTTATATTTATAAAGGTAGGCTAGGGATAGATAGGGGTAATATATTATATAATTATATAATAGCTAGATAATAATAAGGAAGTTACTTAAGGTAAAGTTAGAATTTAGTAAGTAATAGTTAAAGTGTAAAGTAGTAGTAAAGGTAAGGGAGTAAGTAAGGTATAGAAATAGCTAGTAATAGGTAGGAAAATAGGGTAAGCTAGTGATTTTAGAGGTAAGGATAAAATAAAGTAAATCTATTTATATAGTAAAGAAGGCTGGAGTAAGGTAAGCTTACTTTAGAAATTTTTATAGCCTATATAAAGAATCTATAGCCTTATAGGGTACCTTACTCTATAGAATATATTCTTTACCTATACTAATTTAGGTATTACTATATAAGGGTATTATACTTATTTTTAGCTTACTTTTAATCTAGAGAGGGAAGGGAGAGGTAAGTAAGGGGGTATATTATAGACTTAAGCTATAAGCTTAGGTTATATCTAGCTCTAGAAAGTATATAGACTATATGTAACTAGGTTAAGGCTATACATAACTTACACATAGACTACGTATAAGTCACTATAAATCCAGGCACTATATAACTATTAGCGTAGTTCCTTTCTTCTTCTGTAAGAATAATATTCTTACTTTGAACGCTTATAAGCAGTAGCCATAAGGCTAGTTCTTAACAGCTATAAATAGCTAAGGGTAAGGAGCACCTTATAGTGTTTTATATAAGGTTTAGTTTATTTAAGTAACTAGTCTACTGTTACGATACAAAATGAAGATAAATGATTGTGTGAAGGTTGTTGTCTGATTTAACTAGCTAGAGGTTAAAACTATTATCTAATATAGGGGTTCTAGGTTACGTGCAGGCTATATCCTTAGCATGGCAGGCTATATCCTTAGCACGGCAGGCTATATCCTAAGGTGATAGCCTAATTGTTAATTCTAGTATATAATAAATGCAAGCACTATAGAAAAAGAGATAGCTATCCTAGCTATCTAAGATTTAATAAATTTGCAATAAGCTAGGAAGCAGGCTCTTATAAGGGAATTTAGTTAGATAGATTATTAGGTTATTAGGTCCGGTGGTTATTAAATTAGTTATCAAATTAGTCATTAAATTCGTCATTAAATTCGTCATTAAATTGGTTATTAAATTGGTTATTAAATTAGTTATTAAATTAGTTATCTTAATAACTTAACTTACAGGATTTATAACTATAGCAGTTAGATTAATTATTAAATTATATATCTAATTTAAAGTGTAAGTTAATAGGGCGCTCTAAATTATAGTTAATCTAATCATCGGATTAATCGGATTAATTAGATTAATTAGGTTAACGGTTAGGTTAACAGTTAGGTTAACGATTTAATTAATAGTCTAAGTTACTATTAGATTCGTATGGATAGTCATATTAATTAGGCTAATAGATTTAATAATTAATAGCTTGGTTAGGCTATAAGCGTTATAGAGGGCGTTACAAAGGGTTAGGCAATAAGCTTTGCAAAGGGCATTGCAAAGGGTTAGGTAATAAGTATTGTAAAGGACGAATTTAGTTAGGCTATTAAATTCGGTTACGCTATTAAATTAACTAATGAATTAGCTAACGAATTTACTAATAAGCTAGCTACCTTTAAAGGTTATTACGTTCTTTAAAGACTTCCTTAATAAGGTCTTCTAGCTACTAAAAGTTATTCTCTTTTATTACTAGCTTCTATTAAAGGTCCTATATTTACTACTATTACTACTAAATTTACTACTATAATTACTACTACTACTATAAATAACAGGTCCTTAGGTCCTAAAGGGCCTATTAATGCTACTCTTACTGCTACTAGAATTACTAAACTAGCTACTATTAAATCTATTAGTATTGCTAACTAGCTAGGTATAGGTTCTTAAGATGCTAAAAGACCTGATTTCTTAAAGAGAAGGTCTTCTAGCAAATACTATAGGTTTAGCGCTAATAATCTTGCTTATAAAGCTACTATAATTGCTTTTACTTACACTAATCTAGCTAGTGTAAGGGAAGCATTATAGCAAGCTTTATTAGATTAGAATTAATAAATTTATTAGATTTAATAGTTAGATTAAAGGTTAAAGATTAAAGGTCTTTAAAGGTTAAGGGTCTTTAAATCAAAGGTTAAAATATTAACGGATTAAAGGTTAAAGGTCTTTAAATTAAAGATTGAAAAATCAAAGAGTTAAAGGTCTCTAAATTAATAGACTAAAGGTCGAAGGTTTTTGGGTTGATTAAATTCGCACGATTAATTAATTTAAAGGTCTTTAAAGATTAAAGAATCTAACAATAGAAGCAATGCCTAAGGGAGCTATTAGGCCTAGTGAAAGGGATAGCTTAGTTAATTAGTTAGATTAATAGTTAAATCAAAGTTAATAGATTAAACGGTTAGAACAAAGGTTAATAGTTCTAATAGTTAAATTAAAGGTTAACAAATCTAATAAGGTTAGATTAAAAATTAACAAATCTTATAGTTAGAATAAAGGTTAATAGTTCTAATAGTTAGATTTAAAGGTTAATAAATCTAATAATAGGCGCGATGCCTAGAGGGACGCTATCTAGCCTAGTAAAAGGGATAGCTTTAATAGGCTTAGTGAATTGGTTAATAAATAGTTAGTTTAGTGGCTTTTATTAGCAATAAAAGCGCTAGAGGTACGTAGCGGTTAGAGAGCAATTGCTACCACTTGTTATAATATAAAATGAAGATAAATAATTATATAAAGGTTGTTATCTAATTTAACTAGCTAGAGGTTAAAACTATTATCTAATATAGGGGTTCTAGGTCACGTGCAGGCCATATCCTCGGCACGGCAGGCCACATCCTAAGGTGACAGCCTAATTGTCAATTCTAGCACGTAACATCTACCCCTTTAGCTTAGTAAATATACTAGTAACCTTTTAGTATTATATTAATAAGTTCTTAAGGGATATATTAGAGGATTTTATTATAGCTTACCTTCATAATATCCTAGTTTACTTAGGGGGGTTAAGGAAAGATTATATAGCTAAGGTTTAGCTAGTTCTAGGTTACTTAAGGGCTATAGGTTTATACATTAACCTTAATAAGTCTATATTTACTATAAAAGAAGTTTAGTATCTTAAATATATTATTATAGTAAGGTATTTAATTTACCTAGATCTTATAAAGGTTATAGCTATAAGGGAGTAAGTAGTACCTATAAAACTATAAGCAGTCTATAGCTTCCTAGGATTTATAAATTTTTATTATAACTTTATTAAAAACTTCTCTAAGTTAGTAGCCTTACTAATATAACTTACTAAGAAGAATATTCCTTTCTAATAAAGACCTAAGGAGAATAATACCTTTAAAAGGTTAAAAGATACCTTTATTATATATCTAGTCCTAGTATAATAGAATCTAGATCCTATAGTAGTAAAAGCTAATTATTTAGGCATAGCCCTTAGCGAATGCCTCTTATAATAAGGTCCTAATAGTATCCTATATCTAGTTACTTACTATTCCGCTAGCCTTATATTCTTATAGAAGAATTATATAATTTATAATAAAGAGCTACTAGTTATTATCTCTTATCTTAAGGTATAGTTAGTAAAGCTTTAGGGAGTATCCTACCTATTTATAATTTATATAGAATATAAGAACTTAAAGTACTTTATATCTCCTTAGTTAATATTAAAGTAATAGGCTAGGTAAGCGGATATACTTATGCTATTTAACTTCTACCTTTGCTATAAACCTAGTATATAAGCTTAATAGCTAAATACCCTTTCCTAAAGGGAATAGGACTAGAATAAGTTAGCCTTTAGAATAGAATATATTTTATAACCTATTACTATTATATAATTCTCCCTATCTTTTAATATATAAAGGGATAGCACTAACCTAGATCTATACCTTATATATATATTACTATTACTAGAGAGGGAGGCTCTCTTTACTACTAAGTACCTCTAGACCCTATAGGACTAAGCTATTATATTAGACCTTATATATAGTATTTAACTAAGGGCTATCTAGGAAAGGGCTTAGAAGTTTCCCCCTAAGGTACTAATAAGGGAATAAGTTATAGATTATTCTATAAGTATATATAAAGCACTCTAGTTTAAGGGCTATACTTAGATCCTAACCTAAGAACCCCTTATAATAACCCTTATCTAATAATACTATAATTCGCTAGTAATAAGGTACCTAGGGTATAACACTATATTCTAAATTCTATAATAGTACTTTTATTAAGATAGAATATTATAGGATATTACTTAGTTTATTTATAACTACTATTACTTTAGTAGTTATAAAAGTTATTAATAGCACTAAGGCTTACTAAAACCTTTACCTATCCCTAATTAGTTTTAGTCTTAAATCTCTATTAACTTTATAATAAACTTACTAGTATTATCCCTTAAGAGGCTATAATACCTTATAGTTATTATAGATAAGCTATTAAAGTTTATATAGTTAGAAGCTATAACCTTTATTAAGGCTAAGAAGTATATAAAATAGTTTAAAATAGTATAGTAAAGGTTTTAAGGATTTCCCTAATCTATTATTATAAATTAAGGGTTAAACTAGCTAGGAATATTTTAGATAATATTATATTCTCTAGTTAGGATTAATTAGCTACTTTCTATATCTTATTACCTATAGACTCATAGTAGTATAAAGTAAGTAAATTAAGAGGTATAAGTAATATTATAGGTAATAGTCTCCTTTTTATAGTTTAATTAGCTAGAATATCTTACTGCTTGCTAACTTATAATTAATAATAAGCTTTCTTTAGTAATAAAAGTTAGTTTAAATAAGCTACTTTATAGTTATAACTTAGAGCCTATCTAGTTATAACTAGACTAGTCTTTATTAATAACTATACCTAAGGGGTAAGCTATATAATTCCTTAGGTATTTATAAGAGAGGACTCTTTTAGTATAGGCTATAATAGCTTATATATAATAAAAGCAGTAGGATACTATATTAGCTTCTAGATAGCTAGTAAAATAGTTTTACGTTAGTAATAAGGTATAGCTTTTACTTAAGAATATTAAGATAAACTATTTATTATAGAAAATAACCCGGATTCACTTTGCCCTAGCCTAAAGCAAAAGGACTTAGAACAGGCCTATTATCGCACTAGAATAAGGTTAGAAAAGGCCTAAGAACACTTACTCTATGCATATATTTTTATTTTGCCTTTCTTTTTCTTATTAATAAAATAAGGCTAGCGTAAGCTAGTAATAAATACTTATAATAGGCTATACACTAAGTAGCGTAGACTTATCACAGGGCTAGCGCTAGCCTAAATATAGATATAAGGGGGTTTTTCTTCTTAGTATAGGGTTTTCCCTTTTAACTTAGTAGTAGGAGTACTAGTAATAGCTGTCTATAAAGCTATCTAGCGTAAATAATATATGTCTATATTTATTATAGAAACTTAATTAGGTTATAGTAAAATATATAGTTATAAAAATACCTATACTACTTATAGTATAACTTAATATTCTAAGAGGTATTTACCTAGTTTTCTATATAAACCTTATTAAATAAGCTATAAAGAACTCCCTCCCTAGTTAGAAACTCTAGGACTTCTATCTAAGGCTAGAATAAGTTTCCTTAGAGAATAATAATAAACTTATTAAAGAATATAAAGTAAAATAAATCTTAGTGGCTTATAATACACTAGGCTAAGGTAGAAAATATAATATACTAGTTAAGTAAGTAGGTTATATATAACTAATATAGGAATTACTAGAGAGTATAGTATAGATATAAGCTCTTAATAAGTTTAAAGCAAAATAAGGAGATATATATTATAATAATAGACTAAATTAATTATAAGCTACTTATTTACCTATAGAGACTTTTACTAGTATATAGGGTATACTTATTTTATAACCTATTTCTTCTTACTTACTAATAATATAAACTTACACTCCCTTATTTACTATATTATAAATATTACTTATACTATTAGTTAACTTAGTGCTATTATTAGATAGGATTAGAATTAGTATTACCTTATATTTAATAGGAGTAGTAACTATATTATAATCAACTAGGCAATTACCTTAGTTTTAAATAGTCTAAGTAAACTAGTAATTAAGAGGTTTAAAATAAGTATAAGGTAAGGGAGCTATACTCCTAGAATAACTACTAGTAAGAGAGAGAAGCTAAATAGTAAATATAGCTAGGGCATAACTAGTAGCTAGGGTATAACTACCTATAAAAAAGGGAGGCTAAGTATTAGTAATAGCTTAGGAATAACTACCTAGGGTATAGTTAGTATAATAGTTAATAAGACTAGATTTAGTTCTAAGTTAAGAGCGTTTCTAGTTGTTACGTGCTAGAATTGACAATTAGGCTGTCACCTTAGGATGTGGCCTGCCGTGCCGAGGATGTGACCTGCACGTGACCTAGAACCCCTATATTAGATAATAGTTTTAACCTCTAGCTAGTTAAATCAGATAACAACCTTATATTCATTATATTTTACATTCCTTATCGTAACAAGTGGTAGCAATTGCTCTCTAACTGCTGCGTACCTCTAGCGCTTTTACTGCTAATAAAAGCTACTAAACTAACTATTTATTGATTTTTATAATTTTTTTAGTATCATTGGTTATAGCCAATGCATCTAATTTATTACAACACACAATTATTACTAGCAATACCTAGCTAGTAAAACAATTAATAACTAAATTCTTATAGCTATAGTAATAAATAAGCTCTAAGGTTATAAATATAGGGGGCTATAAGGTTAGAGTAAAGTTTATAATAAACTTTATAGCTATATTAGTGTAAGATATAGTTATAATTCGTAACCGCAGTTAAACTTAAATTTATTTAAGTTTTGCTTATAGCATAAATTAACACAATTCCCCCTTTCTCTATAACTATGTTTTTTCTATCTCTCTATATCTCTTCTATCTTATAGCTTACTACTTATGCTTTAAAGCTCTAAGGCAAACTTAAACTAAACATAACTTATCCTTACTTATCTCTAATTTAATTCAAATCGCTAGGTAAGTTCTATATTACTAATTAACTAATTAACCCCTAACTAATTAGATAATAGCATAGCTAAGGGTAACTAAAAGCTAGGGGTAATAACCACTAGGCTATAGAACCTTTAGGCTATCTAAAAAGCTAATAAAAATCCTAATTAAAAGGAATTTAAGAAAAGTAAGAATAAGAAGGGGAATAAAAGACTAGAGAAAAAGGCTAGATATTTAGAAAAGATGTTATGTGGTTGGCTGTAGCCTGTCCATGTCGGCAACTTGAGCTCCACCCGCCGCCGTCTACCTCTCGTCCCTGTGGACGGAACAACAGAAGGGCAACTAAACGCGCATCCGTTAAAAATTAAATATGCATCCGCCGCTTTCCCTATCTTATCTTTAGAACCTACTTATGTATCTTCCCACCAAGCTTTATAGAGAAGATACATTCTTTATTTTTAAGAAAGAGCATAACTACGTAACTGTCACGACTGGGCTAGGGAGATATAAACAGAGTGAAGGCTAAGGTTCTTAGTTATAGCTAGAGAGCTACTACTTAGGGGTAGGTATATAAAGGTCTTAAACTCTAACCTCTTATATACCTTATAAGTAGTTCTTATCTAAATACCTTACTATATATATATAGCTATTTAGTAGTTACTTAGTTATTTATATAACCTAAGGCTTATCTAAGGGTTTTATTGATTTTTAATTTTTTTTGGGGGTCATTGGTTGTGGCCAATGCATCTAATTTTCAAGGAATAAAAAAATTTACTAGCAATACCTAGCTAGTGTGATAATTAATAACTAAATTTAATAATCACTATAGTATTAGGTAAAACATAAATAAAGGAACAAGCTTTAAGCTATAAATTTAGGGGCTAAAAGGTTAATATAAAGTTTATAATAAACTTTATAGCTACGATTACGTAAGAGTTATAATTCGCGACCGCAGTCAAACTCAAATCCATTCGAGTTTTACTCACAGCATAAATTGACGTGATTTCCCTCTAAGGGTTTTATTATATAACTACTTTATCCCTAGCTTCTTAGCCTTTATACTCCTAATATACTACCCCCCTAATATATAATTATTCTTAATTAAAAAGAAGCTACTTAGCTAATATAAGTATACTATATATAACTTATAATAGTATTTAATATTACCAGTTATTTTACTAGTATATAAGTATTATATTTACTTAGGATAATAAAATAAAAGTTATAGGGTTTTAGGTAATCCCTCCCTTACTCTTTAACTTTAAATAGCTATATACTTACTACTTTATTACTTCTAATATATATATCTTTATTTAATAGGTTATTAATACTAAGTAAGTAAACTACTTATATTAGATTTTATAATTAGGTTAAATAGATAGGGTATTATATACTATTTAAAATAAATAAGCTTTTTATTTAATATTAGGGATATTATATTAATCTTACTATAAGTTTATAGCTAGTATATATATTTACTAGTAGTAGCTATAACTATAAATATTATAATTCCTAGATTAGCTATATATAGTATATAAATTACTTAGGGATTTAAGGCTAATATAAAAAAGGCTTATTTTTCCTTACTTTTATATATTTTTTTTCTTTATATTCTCCCTTAATATTATAAGTTACCTTTACTTATAAGCTAGTAGCTTTATAGTTTTTATTATAGTAATTACTAATATTCTATAGTATTATTTTATTATCTATATTTAATCTTACTTAAATACTTAATCTTATTTAAATACTAGAATATTAGTTACTTTATTTTTTATACTTATATTCTTATAGTATATTACTACTAACTTACTAATAGTAAATTATATTTATATAGTATAATACTTCTTTTTTAATAAATTCTTTAATAACTAAGAAAATCCCTTAGATATTTTCTTAAAAATCTCCTAAGAAGTAAATAGCTTTAAAATTTTTAATATAAATATAATATCTTTAATCCCTAGTATATACCTTACTAACTTATAGCTAGTAGTATTAATAATATAAAAATTCTTTATATATACTATATATAATAAGTAATAATATAGGCTATTACTTTTAAAAATAGTAATAGTATAGTTTTATAGTATATTATAAAAGATAAATCTATTCTAATTAAGTATACTAATTTCTTAAGTATAACTTTACTACTATTTTATTATATATTACTACTAACTTATATAAGTAACTTAATAAAATATGCTTATTATATATAAAATAATAAAGACTATATAAAGATATATTTTCCTTTTTCTTATTACTTATATATATACTAATATATTACTAAGGCTTTACTTACTTTATAAAATTATATTAAGTACTTTTTAAGTATATTAATAGTTATATTATCTTTAATAATAATCCTTACTTTTTTAATAATATATATATATATTAGTTCTTATAACTTTAGTTATTACTAATATACTACTAGTGCTTAATATATATAAAGTATAAACTTTATAATATACTTTTATTTATAAAAAATACTAATAAGTATAATTAGGCTAGATAAGTAAGGCTAATTATAGAGATTATATAAGAAGCTAATTTTAATAAGTAAATTACTATATTACTACTAAGTAATACTATTAATCTAGAAGTCTAGATTAATATCTTTAATAGCTTATATTTTATTATATAAAACCTTCCCTTAGTAAGTTTTCTAATATTCTTACTTATAGCTTTACTAACTTACTAGTAGTTTACTATATATATACTTATACTTCTTACTTATATTAGGCTATTAGACTTTCTTAGTAAGCTTTATATATATATATATAAGAAAAGGGATTTCTTTAATAATAAGAATAAATTCTTTTCTTAGGGCCTTAGTATTAACCTAGTGCTTAAAAATAAAGATAAGAATACTAGGGGCCTAGGGCCTAATATATTAATAAGGTAAATAATACT
This sequence comes from Epichloe coenophiala, assembly GCA_018801565.1. Lineage (NCBI taxonomy): Eukaryota > Fungi > Ascomycota > Sordariomycetes > Hypocreales > Clavicipitaceae > Epichloe > Epichloe coenophiala. The sequence goes on from JAFEMN010000008.1 coordinate 492,522, forward strand.
AGGTAGCTATAAGCTAGATTATCTAAGAAATTATCTTTATTTTTTTTATATATTATTATTACTATTTAGTCTTTACTAAATATACCTTTATATCTATAAACTAGTTACTTAGTTATTACTTATAATTATTAATAATATCTATTATAATAAAATCTCTTTTCTTTACTTATAAATTATTTAAAGTATTATAGCTTTTTTATTTAACTAGGTATTTTTAATATCTCTTATTATAATAATATAAGATAATTCTTTTAACCTTAAACTCTTACTTATTATCTATAATATTATCTTATAATAAGGATATATTTTTTATACTAGTTAAATCCCTTATAAATAGTTTAAGGTTAGTAATATTAAAGATATTATATAGTTATATTCTAGGTAATAGCTTTAATTAGTATACTAATTTATAAGTTTTAATTACCTTTTTAATCTTATAAGGGCCTAAGTACTTTATACTTAGCTTCTTACTAGGTTACTATAGGTTAATATTCTTTATAAATAATAAAATATAGTTACTTACTTTAAACTTTATTAGAGTTTACTTTTTATTATAGTATTTTATATACTAAGTTTATAAGTTACTTAAAAGCTACTTAATTACTATATATCTATCTCTTAGTATAATTACTTAAGTTTTTACTTAGTTATTTACTACTAGGATATTTATAATTACTTATTATGAGCCTTTAGGGTTATAATCTTATAATACTTTTACTAGAGTATAGCTATAAGTTAAGTAAATACTTATATTATATATAAACTATATTATTAATAAGTTATTTACTTAGTTAGTCTAATTAAAGTAAGTAAAAGCTCTTAAATAATACTTTAAAACTTAGTTTAAATATTTTATTTACTTATTTATTTATAAGTAAAATATAATACTTAGTTATTACTTAGTAATAATAAGGTAGTAAAAGATTATCTAAACCTTACTAATAAATATTAAACTATAGTTTATAATAATACTTTTTAAGGTATTATAATCCTTAAAAATATATTCTAGGAATATAGTAGCTAACTTATTATTAATTAAGTATATTAAAATAAGAATATAAATACTATATTTTATAAAATAGTTTATAATAACTAAGATTATATTATAAGTCTAATTTATATTTTTTATAAGTAGTAACCTTATAATAAAATTTATTAATAATTCTTAAAAAAGCTAGTTAAGCACTAGTAATACTACTAGCTTACTATAAGGTTTATAATACTTTAGCTTTAAAGTTTAATAGCTTATATAAGTTTATATATATAACTTAGTATTTTTCTTTATTAATAGCTAGTAATACTAGTTTATAATTTAATAAAGGGTTTTACTAACTCCTTAATAGCTTACTACTAGGTTATTATAAGTAAGTAGTAAAATCTACTTTTTTATACTAACTAAAATAAAAACTTTATTCTTAAATATTAATAGCTTAAAGGGCCTAATAAACTATATTTATAATACTTTTAGGTTATTATTTTTAAGTAGCTTTTTATAACCTATAGTAAAGTTATTACCTTACTATACTTAGAATAATATAACTTAAATTAAAGTCTTTAATTTTATATATATAAAATAAGTATTATATATAAATATAAAAGAGATTTACTAGACTACTTATATTCTTACTATAATATTACTATAAGTAACTAGCTTATAGTATACTTATAGACTTATAAATAAATTATAAATAAGTAATATTTTAAAGGGGTACTTATATTACTTACTAGCTACTAATCTAGCTAGACTCCTAACCTATAGGCTTACTAGACTTATAAAAATATTAATAAATATAGATAAGGTATAACCTTATTACTTAGAATTAATAAACCTAGTTTATATATTACTAATAGGCTTTACTAGATTATTAGGTTTCTTAATAATATAATTAAGTTATAACTTCTTAAAACCCTAGAGATTAGTAAGGCTATTATAGTGTCTTTATAATAAAATATTAGCTACGCTAAGTAATATAATACTAAAACCTATAATAGTATTATTATTAATATAGTATTATTATTACTTAGTATTATTAAATTTAGATAAGAAGTTAAGTAGCTATAAGGTTAATACCTTTATCTTATACTTCTTACTAATATAATTTACTTTTCTTAATAAGGTATTAGTAAGGTTTAACTTACTTATATAATATTTAATTCTAAAATTAAATAAATAAAGCTTATTTAATATTATTACTTAGTTACTAGTTAGCTTTAGCTTTATAGCTAAATACTTATAGTTTAGATAGTTTATAATAACTATAATCTAATAAGTTAAATATATAAGGTAGTATTTCTAAGCCTAAAATACCTCTTAGATTACTAATAACTTAGTATTAGGTATTAAGTAGTAAAGTTTAATATTAGTTAACTTCCTTAAAAAATATACTACTAGGTGCTAGTTACTTAGCACTAATATTATAAGTATAGCTTTAATTATATAACTAAATATATTTATTTTTACTCTTAGTAAGTAAAGTAAGTTAAAATATACTAAAATTAGTATTTCTTAAAACTTCTTTTAAAGTTCTTTAAATACTACTAGTTTACTAGGTTTTAGCTTAAACTTTACTAGCTAATTATCTTTTAAATAGTCTATTAGTAAGACTATTACCTTACTATATTATTTTATAAAGTATTAGTAAAACCTTATAAACCTAAGGAATAATTAAATATTAAATATACTATAGGATATTAGCTAGGTTATAATAGCTTTACCTTATAATAGTTTTATCTTAATACCCTTTTTAAATATAATAAAACCTAGGAATTTTACTTACCTAATAGAAAATTAGCACTTTTTAAGGTTAATATAAAGGTTTATATTTTAAAGTTACTCTAGTATACTTTTAATATACTTTATATATCTTATAGGGTTATTACTATATATTAGGATATTATTAAGATAAATAATATAAAATTTATTTATAAGTTCTTTAAGGGTATTATTAATATATTCCTAAAAAGTAGTTAGTATATTTACTAATCTAAATAGTATTATAAGATATTTAAAGTAGCTATAGTAGTATTAAAAGGCTATCTTTTACTTATTATTCTTATAAATATATAGCTAGTAATATGCTTTTTAAAGATTAAGTAATATAAAAACCTTTATACTTACTAATTAATTAAGGATTTTAAAGATTAGTAATAAAGAGGCCTTATTTTTAATAGTAATCCTATTAAGGCCCTTATAATTTATATAAAGCCTTAATTTCCCTAATTTTTTTAGAATAAATAAAATTAAGGCTTTAGCTAGACTAGTTAATCTTCTAATTTACCCTTTATTTTATATACTTACTAAGTACTCCCTAAGTATTTCTAGCTTTTTTTTTAGCTAGGTTATATATAAGTCCCTAGGGTAGTTATTTTCCCTTTTTTAATTTAATTATATAAGTATAGCTACCTAATTCTAGAAGCTTACTAGCTAGATTTTTTAAAAATATATTTATAAATTCTATATACTTTTCTAGGATTTACTATTAGGTTATATTACTATTTATTTCTTATATAATTACTACTAACTTCTTATAGTAAATTACTTAAAGTATTATTATTTTTCTTAGTTTTTTCTTTTTTAGGGGATAGGTATACTTTACTATTATTACTATAGCTATACTATAACCTATGTTATTACTTACTATATTATTTACTAATAAATCTTTATTAGTCTTTCTTTTCCTTTTCTTAGGCTTAATTACCTTAATCTTTAGTAATACTAGTAATAGTATAATAAATAACTATTTTACTACCTTATATAGTTATTACTTTCTTATAGTAAGTATAATATAGTCCTTAATTATTAGAAACCTTTAAAAACTTTACTTCTAATTTATTATTATAAGTTTATACTCTAGAGTTTAATTTATACCTAAGAGTATTCTCTTTTCTATATTAGTAATATAGTAGCTAATTTAATAGACCTTTATATAACCTATACTATTTTTTACCTTAATTAGCCTATATAGAATTCCTTTATATAGGATTTTATTTTTACTTATACTTTCTAGTATTATCTTTATTTTCTTTATATTTTTCTAATTTTATTTTAATAATAATTTAAGGTAAATTATTAAATACTTTATACTTATATTAAATAACGCTAATATAAAAAATATAGAAACAGTTTGAAATGCTAGCTAACTAGTAGTTATCTTACTATAAGAATACCTATATTCTTATTCTCTTATCTATAGGTTTTTCTATAGTAAGACTATTATCCTAGGCCTATACTAATCTAATTAAAATCTTATTAGGGTTTAAGATCTTATTATTACTATTCTTATACTTCTTAGTAATATACTTACTATTTTTATAAATTAAGTAATTTACTACTTTATATTTATTTATACTATATTTAAAACTATTATATTTATAGTACCTAAATAGCTTTTAACCTATACTTAGTTACTATAAACTTTACTATAAGTTATTTATAAGTAAGCTAAAGTATTATCTCTTTTTTTTACTTTCTTTATTATTATAGCTTTTATTATAATTATTTAATATAAATATTATTATAACTTTAGTCTTTTTATTTTAATCTTATAAGTAGCTTTAAAATATTAGAAACTCCTAGCTAATTATATACTTTCTTATAGTATTATTTAAGCTATTTAGGAAAATTATTATTCTTAAGTATATAGGGATTTAGTTAGGTAATTTAGCTTTTACTTTAGTCTAAAGTCTTAAAAAAGATTAGAAAAACTAATTATTCTTTTACCTTAGATTTAGTAATATTCTAGTAGCTTTTAAGTACCTTATATCTTTATTTATTACTCTAGAGTTTAGCTAGGATATAAATTTATCCTAAGTATAAGCTAAGTAATTAACTAATTTATTTATTATTATATAATATATTTATTATTATATAATATATTTATTATTACTTTATATTATTAGCTAAGTAGCTACTAGTATATATTACCTTAGTTTTATTATTATAAAAGGTTCTTAGATTTAACTAGAATAATATTTTTAAATTTACTAAGTATACTTATAAATTCTTATAAGTATTACCTTTATATATAAGTACTTTATACTATATCTTAATAAAGCTTTATAAGTATATACTTATTATAAAGTTAGGGTTAGGTAAAAAGTCTAGAAATAAAGGATTAGTTAGTATAACTATCTAAGAGGTAATTATAAGTCCTTTACCTAATCTAGCTAATTATAAGTTTACCTTAATTTCTTTAAGCTATACTTTTATATTTACCCTCCTGAGTACGAGGTAAAACTGCTTAGCTTACTACACCCTAACACCCTATTCCTTTAACTTCTTTTTATCTGCCTTACAAAGCTTATTATTAGGCTTGCCCTTATTTTTTAGCATCTTTTCCCTTATATTATAGATACTATTAATTATCTTAAGGTTAGATTTATCTTCCCTTTCCTTCCCTTTGCTTTTCTTCTTTTCTGCTATATTATTTAATATTTCAGATAGTGCGGTATCTTTTTTATCACCTTTAGCCATACTGTTATCTAATTAGTTAGTCGTCAATTAGTCGATTAGTAGCCCATGACCTACCTAGTGATCGAATTGGATTGGCTGCAATTGAGGATAAGTTGTGGTTTTTTTTTGGTTTGCCTTAGAGCTTTAAAGGATAAGTTATAAGATAGAAGAGAGATAGAGAGATAGAATAAACACGGTCATAGAGGAAGGGGAAATTACGTTAATTTATACTATAAGTAAAACTTAAATAGATTTAAGTTTAACTATAGTTATGAATTATAACTATATATTACGTAATCACAGCTATAAAGTTTATTACAAACTTTATATTAACCTTTTAGGCCCTAAATTTATAGCTTAAAGCTTGTTCCTTTATTTATGTTTTACCTAACACTACAGTGATTATTAAATTTGGTTGTTAATTATTATACTAGCTAGGTATTGCTAGTAATTTTTTTTGTTCCTTGAAAATTAGATGCATTGGCCACAGCCAATGACCCCAAAAAAATTAAACATCAATACTTTTATATTTATAATATTTTATCTTATATAAGTATATTATAGCTAAGCTTATATAACCTTATAGTATTATTTTAGCTTATCTAGATTATTATTATTTCTAGATTTAGTATTACTATATTAATTAAAGTGTTAGGAGCGCGGAGGCCAGGGAGCTAGGGATAGAGTGGTTACCTAATAAAACCCTTAGATAAGCCTTAGGTTATATAAATAACTAAGTAGCTACTAGATAGCTATATATATATAGTAAGGTATTTAAATAAGGATTACCTATAAGGTATATAAGAGATTAGAGTTTAAGACCTTTATATACTTATCTTTAAGTAATAGCTCTCTAGCTATAACTAAGAACCTTAGCCTTTACTTTATTTATATTTTCCTAACCTAGTTATAATAAGTTAAACTCTTAAACCCTTTAAGGAAAATAAATTATTAGCTAGGTTTAAATATAAAGAAGCTATAGAATATTTACTTAAAATATACTTATACTTATATTACTTAGTAAGGGAAATATAAACCTATAGTACTTAGGGAGTAACTTATATACCTTAACTTTAAAGCCTAATAAAGAAAGAGTATAATAAATACTACCTAGCCCTAATTAATATAGTAATACTAAATCTAGAAATAATAATAATCTAGATAAGCTAGAATAGCACTATAAGGTTATATAAGCTTAGCTATAATATACTTATATAAAGTAAGATATTATAAATATAAAAATATAGCTTAAAGAAATTAAGGTAAACTTATAATTAGCTAGATTAAGTAAAGAACTTATAATTACCCCTTAGATAGTTATACTAATTAATCCCTTATTTCTAGCCTTTTTACTTAACCCTAACTTTATAGTAAGTATATACTTATAAAGCTTTATAAAGATATAGTATAAAGTACTTATATATAAAGGTAATACTTATAAGAATTTATAAGTATACCTAGTAGATTTAAATATATTATTTTAGTTAAATTTAAAAATCTTTTATAATAATAAAACTAAGGTAATATATACTAGTAGCTACCTAGCTAATAATATAAAGTAATAATAAATATATTATATAATAGTAAATAAGTTAGTTAACTACTTAGCTTACTCTTAGAATAAATTTATATTCTAGTTAAACTTTAAAGTAATAAATAAAAATATAAGGTACTTAAAAGCTACTAAAATATTACTAAATCTAAGGTAAAAGAATAATTAGTTTTTCTAATTTTTCTTAAGACTTTAGATTAAAGTAAAAGCTAAATTACCTAACTAAATCCCTATATACTTAAGAATAATAATTTTCCTAAATAGCCTAAATAATACTATAAGAAAGTATATAGTTAGCTAGGAGTTTCTAATATTTTAGAGCTACCTATAAGGTTAAGGTAAAAAGGCTAAAGTTATAATAATATTTATATTAAATAATTATAATAAAAACTATAATAATAAAGAAAGTAAAAAAAAGAAATAATACTTTAGCTTCCTTATAAATAACTAAGTATAGGTTAAAGGCTATTTAAGTACTATAAATATAGTAGTCCTAGATATAATATAAATAAATATAAAGTAGTAAATTACTTAATTTATAAAAGTAATAAGTATATTACTAAGAAGTATAAGAATAGTAGTAATAAGACCTTAGACCTTAATAAGATTTTAATTAAATTAGTATAGGCCTAGGATAGTAGTCTTACTATAGAGAAACTTATAAATAAGAGAATAAGAATATAAGTATTCTTATAGTAAGATAACTACTAGTTAGCTATACTAGTACTATTTAATATAGGTATAAAGTATTTAATAATTTACCTTAAATTATTATTAAAATAAAATTAGAAAAATATAGAAAAAAATAAAGATAATACTAGAAAGCATAAGTAAGGATAAAATCCTATATAAAGGAATTCTATATAGGCTAATTAAGGTAAAAGATAGTATAAGCTATATAAAAGTCTATTAAATTAGCTACTATATTACTAATATAGGAGAGGGGATACTTCTAAGTATAGATTAAACCCTAGAGTATAAACCTATAGTAATAAATTAGAAGTAAAGTTTTTAGAGGTTCCTAATAACTAAAGACTATATTATACTTACTATAGGAAAGTAATAACTATATAAAGTAATAAAATAGTTATTTATTATATTATTACTAGTATTACTAAAGATTAAGGTAATTAAGCCTAAGAAAAAGAAAGGGAAAACTAATAAAGATTTATTAGTAAATAATATAGTAAGTAATAACCTAGATTATAATATAGCTATAGTAATAGTAGTAAAGTATACTTATTCTTTAAAAAAGAAAAAACAAAGAAGTATAATAATACTTTAGGTAATATACTATAAGGAGTTAGTAGTAATTATATAAGAGATAGATAGTAATATAACCTAATAGTAAATCTGTAAGGGCTTAGGCTTTGCCTAAGCATTATCCGTATAGCAGACAGGGAGGGGATAAGCAAAAGTAGCTAGGGTAAGGAAAAGGGGGCTTATATAATAAGCTAAGGGGGTATAAGGGGCACTACTAGGGATAGCCTCTTACCCTCTCTCTTTTTCTCCTTAAGTCTCTTAATACTATATTAACGCCCTATTATAGTTACCTAGGGGCTAGTCTATAATAATTAAGAGACTTCCTTTAGTCCTAAAAGAAAAGGCTACTAAAAAACAAAGAAAGTAATAATAGACTTAATAGACACGCTTTAACCTTATGACTAACCTAGCTAAGGGACTCACACTTCCCTATCTAAGGCTACGTTACCACTAGACGCCTATAATACCTAGTTTAAAACGCTTTAACTAATACTATAATAGTAAGTAAGGGTAATTAAGAATCTATAGTAATATATACACATAAACCTAGAACTAACTACTTAACTAACCTTCTTACTAAACGCTCCTATAGACCTAATATTCTCTAACCTAGACCTAATCTTACCTTAAGGGCTAATACTGCCACCCCTTATACTATAAATCCGCTAGAAACTAATCCCTATAGGCAACCTATATAATAGTAATAAGGCTATATTTACTACCTAGAAGTTCCTAATATAATATAAGTTAGAGGTAAATAAGGACTTTATTAGTTTTAGTAAGGACTAATAAGTATTTATTTACTAGAACCTATTACCTAAGGTCTAAGCCTATATTATATTATTCTTTAAGATAGGCTACACTAGTAACTATAACCCTAAGACCTTCCTTAGTTACTTAAAGATATTATATATAAACCCTTATAGGTAAGAGATAGCCCTTATAAAACTTAACTAAATAAAGTAAGGGGTAAGGGAGGTATTTGCTATATTCTTTATTTACTTTAAATAAAAACTCTCCCTTATAAAAGGGTCTTATTAGACTAAGGATATTAAGCTAGCTAAGCTTTAACACACGCTTAATAAGTATATAAGGGAGATATCTATTAGTAAAGGAATTAGCTAAATAGAATACTATACTATAGTTACTTAGTACTATAGTATTATAGTTAATATTAAATTATTCGCCTTAGAGAAGAAGTATTAGCACTAACGCAGTCCCTAGCTAACCTATCCCATAACCTAATAAATAGACTATAATAGTAATATGCCTATAATAGGGATATATGCTATAACTACCTAGTAGGGGAAGTAAAATAAGCTAGATAAGAAAGATAAGGGCCTAAAGAAGAATATAAATTAGCTAAGGGCTAAGTAAGTAACCTAGGTAAAACTAACTAAATGCTACTAGGAAGGGTACTACTTACATTATAAATCTAAGGACTATTATATTTAGGAATACACCTTCCTCCTGCTTTACTAACTAAAGGTCTAAATTAACTTATATAGGGTAGACGTGGAAAGCACGGATAAGGAGGTTAATACTAATACCTTAGAAAATAAGTAGCCCTTAAGTAAAGTCTTACATAAAGGCAGAGGGGCTAGCTAGTAGCTATAAATTTGGATAAGTATAGCTAGTTTATAGATATAAATAAAGATATAGAATAATATATAGACTAACTACCTTTCTTAATCCTAGTACTTTTTAATACATGTTTTTACATTAATATCTAGATTAATTATAGCTATAATTACTACGGTGCTATAAGCAAATTAGCAGCAAGGCGGCTAGGCCTAGAGCTTATATAACTACTAAAACAAAGGCAGGTCTGCACTATAGTAAAAACAGAGAGAAGGGGGAAGCGCTAGAAAGAGAAATTCTCCTCTATTACCTATATAGTCTAGGCTAGGATTAATATTAATAGTTAGGAATTATCTATATACTTATACATTATCCTAGGCCTTACCTAGGATATTATATTTAAAATGCTATAGCTAGAGCACTATAATATTATAATTTATGTAGTAAAATAGTAATTAGTTATTAGTATAGTAAAGGGCCTTTATATTTCTAAAGCTACTAAGTATAAGGGGGAACCTCTAGTATAGGGGATTATTAGGTCCTTATATATAGTAAAGGTATATTAGGTATAATAGATAAGGTTTATAGTAATAAGCCTTAAGGAGATAATAATAGTGCTATAAATAATAGCGCCTAAGATAAAGCTAGATAGCCTAGATATAGATATATTACTAGAAGAACTAGTGGACTTTGTAAATCTCTTTAATAAGGCTAAGGCTAATAGCCTACCTCCTTATAAGGGGTCTCTTAACTACTATATCTAACTATATAAGAACCTAGATAAGTCTAAACTAGCACTCCTATAGGGCCCGCTATATAACATACTAAGAAACTAGTTACTAGAGGTTTAACGCTAGATCACAGACCTTATAGATAAAGGCTAGATTTATACTAGTTCCTTATTAGCTATAGCCCTTATTCTTCTTATTAAAAAATTAAATAGGGGTTAGCAGTTTTATGTAAACTACTATATACTTAATAAAATAATAGCATAGGACTATTACTTACTCCCCTTAATTAAGAAAACACTACACTCCCTCTCCTAGGTATATTAGTTTATAAAGGTAAATATTTATATAGTGTTTTATAAACTATAAATAGCTAAGGGTAAGGAGTACCTTATAGCCTTTTATACTAGGTTTAGGTTATTTAAGTAGCTAGTTTACTTATTTAGCCTAGCTAGCGCACTAGTAACCTTCTAATACTATATTAATAAATCCTTAGGAGATATATTAAGGGACTTTATAATAGCTTATCTTAATAATATCCTAGTTTATTTAGGGGGGTTAAGGAAAAACTACATAAAAAAGGTCTAACTTATATTAGGGTGCTTAAGGGCCGTAGGACTATACCTTAATATTAATAAGTTAGTATTTACTATAAAGGAGGTCTAATACCTAGAATACATTATTATAGTAGGTTATTTAATTTATCCTAACCTAGTAAAGGTAGTGGCTATAAGGGAATAAGTAATACCTATAAAGCTATAAGAAATCTAAAGCTTTTTAGGGTTTATAAATTTTTACTATAACTTTATTAGGAACTTTTCTAAGCTAGTAGCTTCTTTTATATACCTTACTAAGAGAAATACCCCTTTTTATTAGGGACTAGAGGAGGATAAGGCTTTTAAGAGGTTAAAAGACGCTTTTATTATGTATCTAGTTTTAGTATAATAAGACCTAGATTACCCTATAGTAATTAAAGCTAATTACTTAGGTATAGCCCTTAGTAAGTATCTCTTATAATAAGGGCGTAATAGTATACTATACCTAGTAGCTTATTACTTTACTAGTCTTATAGTATTATAAAAGAACTATATAATTTATAATAAGGAACTTTTAGCTATTATCTTATACTTAAAGGCATAGTTAGTAAAGTTATAGGGCATCTCCTACCTATTTATAATTTACATAGACTATAAGAACCTAGAATACTTTATAATACTAAGGCTAATATTAGAATAGCAGGCCTAATAGGTAAATACACTTATACTATTTAACTTCTATTTATAGTATAGACCTAGTATATAGGCTTAATATCTAAATACCTTATCCTAAAGGGAGTAAGACTAATATAGTATATCTCTAAGAAAGGGATAAGTCCTATAACTAATTACTATTATATAACTATCTCTATTACTAGAGAGGGACTAGGATAGTTCTAATATAGCTTTATATATACCCTATATATCCTTACTACTAGTAAGGGAGGCTCTTTTTATAAGTAAGCACTTTTAGACTCTTTAGGATTAGGCTATTATATTAGACCCTACGTATAGTATATAGCTTAGGGCTATCTAGAAGGGTGCCTAGAAGTTTCCCCTAGAAGTGATAATAAGAGAATAGGTTATAAATTACTTTATAAGTGCTTATAATACACTTTAGTTCTAAGGGTGTATATAAGTCCTAGCCTAAGAGCCCCTTATAATAACTCTTATCTAGTAGTGCTATAACTTACTAGTTATAGAATACCTAGGCTATAATACTATATTCTAATTACTATAGTAATAGTTTTATTAGGATAGAATATTATAGGATATTATAAGGTTTATCTATAACTACTACTATACTACTAGTTATAAGAGTTAGTAATAGCGCTAAGGCTTACTAAAACCCTTACTAATCCCTAACTAGTTTTAGTTATAAATCTTTATTAATTTTATAATAGACTTACTAGCGTTATTACCTAAGAGACTATAATACCTTATAGTTATTATAAATAGACTATTAAAGTTTATATAGCTTAAGGCTATAACCTTTATAAAGGCTAAGGATTATATAGAATATTTTAAAATAGTTTAGTAGAGATTTAGGGGGTTCCCTTAGTCTATTATTATAAACTAAGGCTTAGACTAGTTAGGAAAATTCTAGATAATACTATACTCCTTAGTAAGAATAGATTAACTACTCTCTATATTATATTACCTCTAAACTAATAGTAGTATAAAATAGGTAAATTAAGAAGTATAAGTAATTCTATATATTACTATCTCCTTCTTATAGTATAACTAGCTAAAGCATCTTACTACTTATTAATTAGTAATAAATAATAGGACCTTATTAGTTACTAGGGTAAGCCTAAATAGATTACTTTATAGCTATAACCTAGAGCTAATTTAATTCTAGCTAGATATACTTATATTTATAACTACACTAAAGGGGAGAGCTATTTATTTTCTAAGTTACCTTTAGAAAGGTACTTTTCTAGCTTAAGCTATAATAGCTTATATATAATAATAGTAGTAGGATATAACCTTAGTATTAAAATACCTAGTAAAACACTTCTAGGTTAGGGATAAGGTATAGCTATTACTTAGAAATATTAAAATAAACTACCCCTTAAGGAAACTTAACTAGGTAGCTATAAAGTATATAGTTATAGAAGTACTAACCCTTCTTATAGTCTAACTTAATATACTAAAGGGTATTTATCTAGTTTTTTATATAGACCTTATTAAATAGGTAGTAAAGAACCTGCTCCTAAGCTAATAGCTATAAGACTTATACCTAGGTTTAGAATAAGTCCTAGTAGAAAATAATAATAAACTTATTAAAGAATACTAGGTTAAATATATTCTAGTGGCTAAGAACACACTAGGGTAAGGAGAGAAATAGAATGTCTTAGTTAAGTAAGTAGAATACTTTTATTTAATATAAAAACTATTAGAAAGCATAAGAAAATATAAGTACTTAATAAATTTAAGGTAAAATAGGGTAATATATAAATTAATAATAAACTAAATTAATTTTAAAAAACTTATATAACTATAAAGACTCCTATAAGCACCTAAGACATAAAATTACTACATTTCTCTACTACTACTTAGTAAGAATAATTATCTATAGGGTTTGCCTCTAAGTTACTATTAGAAGATAAGGCAAAGGGCATTACCTCTCTCTAGAGTTAGCTTACTACTATAGTAGCTATAGTATTATTACTACTAGGTACTAGGGCTAGTATAATAAATTATTTACCTTAGATATAACCTAGGACCTAGATAGTATAGGTAAGGTTAGTAAAGGGAGTATAAGTAAGAGAGGGCATAATAGAAGACTTAGCATAAGGGTAGTAAGTAAGAGGAGTAAGGCTAGGAGAATAAGGAATATTATTTCTAGTTATAAAATAGCTAGCTCCTAATACACTAGGAATATAGTTATAAGTTAAACCTATTATAAAAGGGAGATATAAATACTATTAGTAGTAATAAGAAGGAGATTTATTACTTAATCTAGTAATTTAAAGATATTACTAGTTTTTATCTTAGTAGTAAGGAGATAAGGCTTAGAGAAATATAGTAAACTACTTATATATCTCTTTATATATTATACTTAGCTTACTAATAACTTATTAGTTTTATTAGAATAAAACGCCTATAACTTATTATATAAAGTTAGCTATACTATAGCTAGTTAAAGGGCTAGCACTAATAAAGGGGATAATATTAAGACTAGTTATATTTATTATAGGAGTATTTATAGCTAGAGATACCCTAAGGGCTAACTAAATAAAAGCTAGATTAAACTAAGCCTAGGTAAGAAAAGTATTTTACTAACTAATAAGGTAGTAATACCTTTAGGATAGGATAGGTATTTTCTTTTTTATCTCTAGAGTCTTTAGGACTCTAGGCTTAATAATATATATACCTAAGGTAATCTTTACCTTAAAATCCTTTAGTATATAATAAAGATATAGGTTAGTAAATAAGAGCCTAGTATACTAGATATAGGTAATATAGTATTACTAATATAAAAGGCATAATTCTTTACTTATAAGTAAAGAGTATTTTAAAATACTAGTAGTAAGGGCTTATTTTATATAGGGCTTATAAGAATACTAAACTAATTAAGAAGTGGTATACTATTTATTATTAGAGTTACTTTCTATAAGATACTTACTAATAAAATAAGCTAAGGGTATTATAGGAGTAGCTAGGGGAATAGGGGGATTAGATAGATTATAAAGTATATTTAATAAGAGAATATTTAGCATAGTAAGAAGGTTTAATAAGAATATAAAGGAAGATATAATAGAATTATAATATATAAGTAATAGTATTATATAAGGGAAAGTAAGATAATATAAGGGAAATAAGTAGGATATTTATATAAGTAGTTATACCTATATTAAGTACCTTATAAACTAGTGAGGGTAAGGTAGGATACTATAATAAATAATAAGTTAGTAGGGTAAATGTATTATATATACTATAATATAATATAAAGAAGTAAGGGGAAGGCCTTATTAAGCACCCTATAAATAGGTAAGGGTAGGGCAGATATACATAACAAACAAACTATTAGCAAGGTAGACGCGTTACGCGTATTATAACATAACACACAGAGATAGGGCAGGTATTATTATAATAAACAATAGGTTAGTAAAACAAGCATATTACGCATATAGTAATATCAGACAAGAAGCAGGGCGGATTACCTATTAGATAATTTACATATAGGTGTTAATAGGGGTAGTTTTTTATTATAATAACTAATAGTATACAGGGCGAGGTTATCACGTATATTACTAGGGGACACTATAAAAGGAAAATTTGTTAGCAATAGATAAGTAAGGGCATATGTAAGGGCTTAGGCTTTGTTAGCAATAGATGAGTAAGGGTATATGTAAGGGTTTGGGCTTTGCCTAAGCATTATCCGTATAGCAGACAGGGAGGGGATAAGCAGAAGTAGCTAGAGTAAGGAAAAGGGGGCTTACATAATAAGCCAAGGGGGTATAAGGGGCACTACTAGGGATAGCCTCTTACTCTCTCTCTTTTCCTCCTCAAGTCTCTTAATACTATATTAACGCCCTATTGCAGTCGCCTAGGGGCCAGTCCATAACAAAATCCTAGAAAAGTATATAGAATTTATAAATATATTTTTAAAAAATCTAGCTAATAAGCTCCTAGAATTAGGTAGCTATACTTATATAATTAAATTAGAAAAGGGGAAATAACTACCCTAGGGACTTATATATAACCTAGCTAAAAAAAAAGCTAGAAATACTTAGGGAGTACTTAGTAAGTATATAAAATAAAGGGTAAATTAGAAGATTAACTAGTCTAGCTAAAGCCTTAATTTTATTTATTCTAAAAAAATTAGGGAAATTAAGGCTTTATATAAATTATAAGGGCCTTAATAGGATTACTATTAAAAATAAGGCCTCTTTATTACTAATCTTTAAAATCCTTAATTAATTAGTAAGTATAAAGGTTTTTATATTACTTAATCTTTAAAAAGCATATTACTAGCTATATATTTATAAGAATAATAAGTAAAAGATAGCCTTTTAATACTACTATAGCTACTTTAAATATCTTATAATACTATTTAGATTAGTAAATATACTAACTACTTTTTAGGAATATATTAATAATACCCTTAAAGAACTTATAAATAAATTTTATATTATTTATCTTAATAATATCCTAATATATAGTAATAACCCTATAAGATATATAAAGTATATTAAAAGTATACTAGAGTAACTTTAAAATATAAACCTTTATATTAACCTTAAAAAGTGCTAATTTTCTATTAGGTAAGTAAAATTCCTAGGTTTTATTATATTTAAAAAGGGTATTAAGATAAAACTATTATAAGGTAAAGCTATTATAACCTAGCTAATATCCTATAGTATATTTAATATTTAATTATTCCTTAGGTTTATAAGGTTTTACTAATACTTTATAAAATAATATAGTAAGGTAATAGTCTTACTAATAGACTATTTAAAAGATAATTAGCTAGTAAAGTTTAAGCTAAAACCTAGTAAACTAGTAGTATTTAAAGAACTTTAAAAGAAGTTTTAAGAAATACTAATTTTAGTATATTTTAACTTACTTTACTTACTAAGAGTAAAAATAAATATATTTAGTTATATAATTAGAGCTATACTTATAATATTAGTGCTAGGTAACTAGCACTTAGTAGCGTATTTTTTAAGGAAGTTAACTAATATTAAACTTTATTACTTAATACCTAATACTAAGTTATTAGTAATCTAAGAGGTATTTTAGGCTTAAAGATATTACCTTATATATTTAACTTATTAGATTATAGTTATTATAGACTATTTAAACTATAAGTATTTAGCTATAAAGCTAAAGCTAACTAGTAAGTAAGTAATAGTATTAAATAAGCTTTATTTATTTAATTTTAGGATTAAATATTATATAAGTAAGTTAAACCTTACTAATACCTTATTAAGAAAAGTAAATTATATTAGTAAGAAGTATAAGGTAAAGGTATTAATCTTATAGCTACCTAACTTCTTATCTAAATTTAATAATACTAAGTAATAGGAATACTATATTAATAATAGTACTATTATAGGTTTTAGTATTATATTACTTAGTATAGCTAATATTTTATTATAAAGATATTATAATAGCCTTACTAGCCTTTAGGGTTTTAAGAAGTTATAACTTAATTATATTATTAAGAAACCTAATAGTCTAGTAAAGCCTAGTAGTAATATATAAACTAGGTTTATTAATTTTAAGTAATAAGGTTATGCCTTATTTATATTTATTAATATTTCTATAAGTCTAGTAAGCCTATAGGTTAGGAGTCTAGCTAGGTTAGTAGCTAGTAAGTAGTATAAGTACCTTTTTAAAATATTACTTATCTATAATTTATTTATAAGTCTATAGGCATACTATAAGCTAGCTACTTATAGTAGTGTTATAGTAAGAATATAAGTAGTCTAGTAAATCTCTTCTAAGTTTATATATAATACTTATTTTATATATATAAAATTAAAGACTTTAATTTAAGTTATATTATTCTAAGTATAGTAAGATAATAACTTTACTATAGGTTATAGGAAGTTACTTAAAAGTAGTAACCTAGAAGTATTATAAATATAGTTTATTAGGCTCTCTAAGCTATTAATATTTAAGAATTAAGTTTTTATTCTAGTTAGTATAAGAAAGGAAATTTTATTACTTACTTATAATAACCTAGTAATAAGCTACTAAGGAGTTAGTAAGATCTTTTATTATATTATAAACTAGTATTACTAGCTATTAATAAAGAAAAATACTAAGCTATATATATAGACTTATATAAGCTATTAGACTTTAAAGCTAAGGTACTATAAACCTTATAGTAAGCTAGTAGTACTACTAGTACTTAATTAGCCTTTTTAAGAATTATTAATAAACTTTATTATAAGGCTACTACTTATAAGAGATATAAATTAGACTTATAATATAATCTTAGTTATTATAGACTATTTTATAAAATATAGTATTTATATCCCTATTTTAATATAACTAACTAGTAATAAGTTAGCTACTATATTCCTAGAATATATTTTTAAGGATTATAATACCTTAAAAAGTATTATTATAAACTATAGTTTAATATTTATTAGTAAGTTTTAAATAATCTTTTACTACCTTATTATTACTAAGTAGTAACTAAGTATTATATTTTACTTATAAATAAATAAGTAAATAGAATATTTAAACTAAGTTTTAGAGTATTATCTAAGAGCTTTTACTTACTTTAATTAGACTAACTAGGTAAATAACCTATTAATAGTATAGTTTATATATAATATAAGTATTTACTTAACTTATAGCTATACCCTAGTAAAGGTACTATAAGGTTATAACCCTAGAGGCTTATAATAAGTAGTTATAAATATTCTAGTAGTAAATAACTAGGTAAAAACTTAAGTAGTTATACTAAAAGATAGATATATAGTAATTAAGTAGCTTTTAAGTAACTTATAAACCTAGTATATAAAGTATTATAATAAGAAGTAAACTCTAATAAAGTTTAAAGTAAGTAACTATATTTTATTATTTATAAAGAATATTAACTTATAGTAACCTAATAGGAAGCTAAGTATAAAGTACTTAGGCCCTTATAAGATTAAAACTTATAAATTAGTATACTAATTAAAGCTACTACCTAGAATATAACTATATAATATTTTTAATATTACTAACCTTAAACTATTTATAAGGGACCTAACTAGTATAAAAAATATATCCTTATTATAAGATAATATTATAGATAATAAATAGGAGTTTAAGGTTAAAAGAATTATCTTATATTATTATAATAGGAGATATTAGAAATACCTAGTTAAATAAAAGGGCTATAATGCTTTAGAGAATTTATAGGTAAAGAAAAGAGATTTTATTATAATAGATATTATTAATAATTATAAGTAATAACTAAGTAGCTAGTCTATAAACATAGAGGTATATTTAGTAGAGATTAGATAGTAATAGTAATATACAAAAAACAAAGATAATTTCTTAGATAATCCACCTTATAGCTACCTAGCACTATTTACTCTATATATATATTAGGCCCTAGCCCCCTAGTATTCTTATCTTTATTCCTAGGCACTAGGTTAGTAATAAGGCCCTAGAAAGAGAATTTATCCTTATTATTAAAGAAATCCCTCTCCTTATATATATATATATAAAGCTTACCTAAAAAGTCTAATAGCCTAATATAAGTAAGAAGTATAGGTATATATATATAAGCTACTAGTAAGTTAGTAAGGCTATAAGTAAGAATATTAGAAAACTTACTAAGGGAAGGTTTTATATAATAAAGTATAAGCTATTAAAAATATTAATCTAGACTTCTAGATTAATAGTATTACTTAGTAATAATATAGTAATTTACTTATTAGTATTAGCCTTTTATATAACCTTTATAGTTAGCCTTACTTATCTAGCCTAGCTATACTTATTAGTATTTTTTATAAATAAAAGTATATTATAAAGTTTATATTTTATATATATTAAGTACTAGTAGTATATTAGTAATAACTAAAATTATAAAAACTAATATATATATATATTATTAAGGAAGTAAGAATTATTAGTAGAAATAATATAACTATTAATATACTTAAAAAGCACTTAATATAATTTTATAAAGTAAGTAAAGTATTAATAATATATTAGTATATATATAAGTAATAAGAAAAGGGAAGATATACCCTTAAGTAATCTTTATTATTTTATATATAATAAGTATATTTTATTAAGTTATTTATATAAGTTAGTAATAGTATATAGTAAGGTAATAGTAAAGTTATACTTAAGGAGTTAGTATACTTAGTTAAAGTAAATTTACTTTTTATAATATATTATAAAACTATATTATTACTATCTTTAAGGGTAATAGCTTATATTACTACTTATTATATATAGTATATATAAGGAATTTTTATACTATTAGTATTACTAGCTATAAGTTAGTAAGGTATATACTAAGGATTAGAAATACTATACTTATATTAAAATTTTTAAAGCTATTTACTTCTTAGGAGATTTTTAAAGAGATATTTAAGTAGTTTTCTTAGTTATTAAAGGATTAAATAAAGTAAGAGTACTATATTACTTAGATATAATTTACTATTAGTAAGTTAGTAGTAATATACTATAAGAATATAGGTATAAAAGGTAAAATAACTAATATTCTAGTATTTAAAAGGGATTAGGTATTTAAGTAAGATTAAATATAAATAATAAAATAATACTATAGGATATTAGTAATTACTATAATAAAAGCTATAAAGCTACTAGCTTATAGGTAAGGGTAACTTATAATATTAAGGGAGAATATAAAGAAAAGGAATATATAAAAGTAAGGAAAAGTAAGCCTTTTTTATATTAGCCTTAGACCCCTAAGTAATTTATATACTATATATAACTAATCTAGGAATTATAATATTTATAATTATAGCTACTACTAGTAAATATATACACTAGCTATAAACCTATAGTAAGATTAATATAATATTCCTAATATTAGATAAGAACTTATTTATTTTAAATAGTATATAATACCTTATTTATTTAAACTAATTATAAAATTTAATATAAGTAATTTACTTACTTAGTATTAATATCTTATTATATAAAGGTATATATATTATTATACTAGAGTAGTAACTATATAGCTATTTAGAATTAGAAAGTAAGGTAAAGATTACTTATAACCTAATAATATTTATCTCTTATCCTAAGTAAATATAATACTTATATACTATTATAACTACTAATAATATTAATTACTATTATAAGTTATATATAGTATACTTATAGTAACTAAGTAACTTCTTTTTTAATTAAGAATAATTATATATTAAGGGGGTAGTATATTAGAAGTATAAAGGCTAGGGAGCTAGGGATAGAGTAATTATATAATAAAACCCTTAGATAAGCCTTAGGTTATATAAATAACTAAGTAGTTACTAGATAGCTATATATATATAGTAAGGTATTTAGATAAGGATTACCTATAAGGTATATAAGAGGTTAGAGTTTAAGACTTTTATATACTTACCCCTAAGTAGTAGCTCTCTAGCTATAACTAAGAACCTTAGCCTTCACTCTGTTCATATCTCCCTGATCTAGTCATGACACTCAGCCTGTGCTCCTAACAGAGTAACATAACACTAGCATTTTTATTGTAATAATAAGCACGCCTTTTAACCTTATTTTTAAAGCCCTCATCTATCATATCAGTCCTCAACCTATTATTACACTGCGACAGCTTTAATATTAATATCACGGACGTGGGTGAAGAATTATAACATTAGCCACACTAAAAGCGTGGGTGGGTCGTTCTGACGGGATTAGGACTAACGGCGATGCACATTTAATTTGACGGATGCGCGTTTAGCTGGGTTCACAACAGAAACGTACCTGGCCAGTGCCCAAAAGACCTGCGTTATTTATAGCGCGGACTCTCGACTTATTTACTCCGAGATGATTTGCCCAGTCGGCTCATGAGTGATGGAGATGGAGTATGATCGTGTGGTTTCCACATACCCCTACAGGGTAGTGTGTCGTGTGTGTCGTGTGTTCTGGCGTAATGATTTCACAAATAATCATCAACTTGCAGAAATGCATGACTTCTGTGCTGTGTGCATGGTTCACTCGTAAACAATCGACTGGGTTGATTTTCACATATACGAGACTAATCCGTACACCTGGACAATTTAAAGGTGTGTTGCAATACGTCCGTACTGTGACGTACACTAGTAGGAGGCCATCAAGGTTCCATTCCTTATTCTTGCACTCGCACATTTAACAGGCGACCCTCCGACCACCGCTCCACTTACAATTTTCTCATATCGACGACAGCACGAATACAGTCTCCGCCCTTCATGGACTCAAATGCAGAGTTCATCTCACCCAGAGTCTTGCGGTGGGTGATGAATTCGTCAACCTTTAGAGCACCGCTCATGTAATCGCCGACAAGACCGGGAAGCTGAGAGCGGCCCTTGATGCCACCAAAAGCACAACCCTTCCACACTCTGCCCGTGACGAGTTGGAAAGCTGCGTGAAATGGTTAGTGGAATGCCATATCTTTATGACAAACGAGTTGGTTCAACTTACGTCGGGTAGAAATTTCTTGCCCAGCGGCAACTACACCAATGATGATGCTCTCGCCCCAACCCTTATGGCAGGCTTCGAGCGCGGCACGCATTACGCTGACGTTGCCCGTGCAGTCGAATGTGTAGTCGCAGCCACCATCCGTCATTTCGACTAGCTTCTCAACGATGGTCTGGTCCTTCAAGTCGTTGGGGTTGACAAAGTCTGTGGCACCAAATTTCTTGGACCATTCTTCCTTGGCAGGGTTCACGTCAACTACGATGATCTTGCCGGCCTTGTTGACTACAGCACCTTGCACGACGGACAGACCGACACAGCCTGCGCCGAAGACGGCAATGTTGGAGCCCTCTTCCACCTTGGCAGTGGTACGGGCGGCACCATACCCAGTGGTGATACCACAGCCCAGCAGACAGGTGCGGTCCATAGGAGCCTCGGGTTGAACTGCAACGACAGAAATATCGGCAACAACAGTATATTGTGAGAAAGTTGAAGTTCCCATGAAATGGAGCAGGTCTTTGCCTTTGCACTTGAATCGAGAGGTTCCGTCGGGCATCACTCCCTTACCCTGCGTGGCTCGGATTTTGCCGCAGAGGTTGGTCTTTCCGGACTTGCAGAACTTGCATTCCTTGCACTCGGGGGTACTATTTTTTGGTCGGCATTAGCGAACACGGATCGTAATGAGGGCCGTCGAAAAAAAAGAAAAAAAGAGAAAGAGGAAAAAAGCAAAAAAAAGAGCGGAAGACAGTGCGTACTAAAGAGCGACTACGTGGTCCCCAGGCTTCACGTTGGTGACGCCCTCACCAACTGATTCGACGAGACCAGCCCCCTCGTGTCCCAGAACAATGGGGAACGCCCCTTCGGGATCTTTTCCAGAGAGAGTATATGCGTCTTTGGCTCTTGTCAGCTTGCGTGTGGTTGTCGCCGTTTGAAGCGGACCATCGCACCTGTGTGGCACACGCCAGTGTAGTAAATTTGAATTCGGACCTCATGGGCCTGAGGAGGGGCAACTTCAATGTCTTCAATGGTAAGCTCCTTGCCGGCCTCCCAGGCTACGGCTGCCTTGCAAGTGATGGTCTAATAGCCCCAATGGGTGTCACTGGTCAGTGTTTTTTGTGCTTCACATCGTGAAGTAGTGAAGTGGGGTTATGGACGGGTCGCTTTGCTATCAGAAGTCGTCATCGACGTGAGCATACCTTTCCCGCAGTGTCGGCCATGATGAAAATGATACGCGTGGAGCGGCAATAATAGTTTGTGAATGGCAGATGGATGGAAGGAAGTGCGTCGAACAATGCGAATGTGTGGTCCAGGTGGTACAGGTGGTACGGAACAGCTGCGGAATAGCTTTATCAAGGTCTGGTCTCGTTGGATGGGGCCGCTCGAGAGAGTCGAGTGAGTCGAGTGTGTGACGACAATAATAATTGTAATGCCGACACGCCGAACAGCGCCGTGTACAAGCTACCCCGCCCAGAGCCCGCCTGACGGAGCGCCTGAGACCATTCGGTAGAGGGAAAACCAGGTGTCGGTGTGTGCCGTTGTCAACAACCCGTAGATAGTGGCTTGGGACCTGAGATTCCGACCGCCGAACATAGCCCGACGCCGATTGACTTAGAGAGGGGTGTGTGCATTGCTTCCTGCAGTAACTCGTACAGAGTGCCTGTCCGAATGTTCGCTGATTTCCTGCGACCACGCCAATGAATTTAGCCTCTAATAAAAAAATTCTGCAATGTGGCTGTATACATTGCAACATGTTCTTCATATATAATCAAGGCCTCTCACAATAGCCCGTGGTGGACCAGGATTCCAGGAACGACTCGGTTAAATACCGGCCCGCATTAACGCTTCTTTTGAGCTCCAAAAATATACGGAACGCGTTTGGGAGCTCTTCATTGCAGTTAAGCCTGGAGAGAACAAAACATTCGCGCGACACCCGAGCAAACCGCTTCAAGAAGAGACGGTTCTCGATTCACCAAGTCAAATTGGGCTTGTTTGGCGTATGGCCCGACTTTGAGCACCTTTGTTTGTCTGACATCACGCAAGGGAGGCTGAGTCGCACTGACACAATGGCTCACCGATTCATGGTTCCTGATTCGAGCCCTGCGCCGTCGACGCCAGACAAGAAATCCAAGAATGGAATGTCCTTCTCGTTTCTAGGAGACTGCCCTTCGACCACTCCCGCGGGACCTCCGCCATCTTCACAGGCCTCTTTCACGCCGGCCGGAGCACCATCAGAATCGTACCTTGGCAGCTCCATCATGCGAGGCGTCAACACAAGCAGTAAGCCCTTTGGATTTGGAGGCAGCCAGTCACAGACTTCATCTTCAGGGCGAAACCTGTTCGGACGGAACGAGAGCTCCAATGCGCCGCTTGGTCAGTCCATCAGAGGGCGAGGGCGACAACCCTCCAGCCTAAGCCGGCAGTTCAGCATCAGCGACGAGGAGGCCGAAGAAGACGAAGATGCCGAGGGAGAAATGGAGTTGCCACCGCATAGTCTTTTCAGAAAATCCAGCGCATTGTCGAATCTCGTCGAGGAGGACAACGAGGATGCTGAGGGCGAAGACATCGAGGCAGAGATCGACAGATACATCGAAGAGGAAATGGAGGCACACTATGACGACGCCCATGGTGATGAGCTAGAAGGTGAAGAGGAGGACGATGACGAAATGTCTGAAGAAGCGTCTGAGCAGGGAGATTTGTTCCTCAACATGCGCCACGATGATCGACCTTACGGCCAGCCAATCATTGGAGAAGGCGACGATTTGATGATGTTGAACACACCAGCAGCCACTGACAGGGTGCGAAAAGAAGCAGAAGACATTTTTAGACGGTCATCAGCGCGACTTGGCGGTTTCGCACGCAACAAGGACTTCCACTTTGCTACCATTGTCCGGGACATGTGTACTCAACAAGATGCCGCGCGAATAACCGAATCCCCTGATTTAATCCTGAAGACGGAGGATCTGGTTTGCCGGCTGTACGATGAGGGTATTGGAGCCGAGGACGATGCAGAAAAGATGGACAACTCATTAGCCAACATTACATATCGACTTGTCAAACTTTGGAACGATTACGTCGAGGATTTGCCGCAACCTGAAGGAGAGGATCTTGCAACAATTGGACCTGGAAATGATGCCGCGCCTTTCGAGAAAGCAGCGTACATTGCTCACTTAATTTTGCGAATCCACCATACCCGGTTTGAAAATGATGCTGAAAATGAGAAGACACCCCCGCTGCCCGAGGTCTTGTTTAATTGGCAAGAAGCCAGCCATAACCTCTATCCCGATCAAATTCGCGAAATTAGTCACTTCAAGCCAAGTCCAATCTGCCACTATTTGTACTGGCAAACGCTTCGGAACGCACTTCTGAGGGGCGACGTGAGTGGCGCCTCCCAATTGTTGAAAAATGCTGGTTGGGAGAATGCTTGCAGGGGCACACGGGGTGACAGGGCTTATACTGGCAAAGCTCTCGAAAATGTCCGTCGATTCGCGGACGCCACTTGTGAAATGTTGGAATTGTGTCCAGCCATGCGAGGTGACTGGGATATATGGAACAGCAGCTGGACTCTGTTCCGGGTCCAGGCACGAGGGTCCCTCGATAGGCTGACGCTCTTCGCAGAAGGCCCTGACTTGTCTTCTCTGGATGGTAGCTACTCTCCACAACCGCAATCCATGTCTACAATGGCACGAAAGGCATCAAGTCAGATCCCGTGGGACATTTATGAGAATTTGCAGAGTGTTTACGGCATTGTCCTGGGTGACCACGAAGCGATACTCCAGACTGCGCAGGATTGGTGCGAGGCAACAGTTGGCTTGTTTGGATGGTGGGATGATGGGAGCCAGCATCACAAGAATCTCAGGCTGTCCCAGCCGCGAGGCTTTGGGGCCTCTGCATCCCACTTCGGAGGCTCACCCAACTATTTTGATCGTCTTGGCTCTGCATTTCGCCTGGTTCTACAATCGGACATGAGTCCTAATCCCATGAGTGCTGTTGAGGTCGCCATTGCTTCCTGCTTCGAAGGCAATATCAATGGCGTCATTGGTCTGTTGAGGACTTGGTCGCTTCCTGTGGCGTCTTCAGTCGCTGAGATTGCCTCGCTGGGCCAGTGGCTGCCGCCTACAGAGACGGCGAAGCCCTTGCCAACCGACACTTTGGACATGGATGATCTTGCTCTACTGGGCGTACTGCCGCCAACGAAGGACGAAGTTGAGGGCATCAAAGACACTACCCTCGTTCTGTACGCAAGAGAATTGGCCGGGATCGAGCATCTGTCTGCATCAAGAGACGGGTGGGAGATCGCGATCGAAGTGCTTGGCAGAATGGATGTACCACAAAAGTCGGAGGAGACGGTCGCAGAGCTGCTCCGCGATTTACTCGCAACGCTGGATGAGAACTCTCGCACCACAGTTGACCGGATGTGGAGGATACTGAATGATCTTGGCATGATTGCCTACGCAGAAGAGACTGCAGAGGTGAGTAACTCTTGTCTTTTGTGGAGAATAAGTGATCCTAGAGCCTGACAATGGCTGCACAGCACTTCGCAGACATCCTTTCCAAAGAATCGCACCGTTTCGGCGAGGTACTGTGGTACTTTGCCTTATCACACCGACCTGATAGAGTGCGAGAAGTTTTGAATCTTCTCATGTCCTATTCACTCATCCAATCAACAGCTTTTCCAGCGGAGCAAGATGTTGACGACGATCTGAAAGACTTGCTGCGCAAGAGAACAGAAACACTAGAGCACCGTGCGAAGCAAGATCTGGAAGCAGCTCAGCTCCTGGGACGAATGCTCAGCGGCTACGCCACTCTGCGCACGTTCTACGAGACCAGAGACGAGCAAAAGCTGGATGAAATATCAAACACCAAAGCAAAGGTGCTCCAAAAACAAGCTGCCGGTGCTTTGGTGGCTGTCATCTCGAGTTCAGACGACAACATTCGAGGGGGACTATACGATGGAACCAGGGACGCGGTCGTGAGCGAGGACTTTCTGTTGGCACTGCTGGGTGAAGCCACCGTCTTCGTCAAGCGAGCGCCCTGTGTGCTATCCCTCGATCAGATTGAGATCATACTCAAGGCAGTGGAGGACTTGCAAACTGTCGGTTCCCGGGTCTACGATAGTTGCGACACCTTCCTCGAGATGGTGCTTGCTTCCGGCCAAGGCTTGAAGGGATCTACACCAGCGGACCTGATGAGGAAGTCAACCACATCGTTGACTGGAAGTAGTTATGTCATGAGCGGAAGCTCCATCTTGGCTAGCCATGTGCAAAAATCAACGCTTGCTGGTGGAAAGGTAGCTCGCGGATGGGATTGGAGGAAAGGATGGCAGGCGACGACCAAGGGCGAGGACGTGCTTCGAAGGCTTCGACTGGGCTTGTCCAAGGACCTGGCGACGCTGTGGCTGGAAGATGCGGACGGAGTTGCTATTTTTTGAAAGAAAAGAAAAAGAAAGAGAAAAAGACTGGCCGTTTGGGTGTAACTGATGTATGGTTATTTTGTTACAGATGTTGGTCATTGAGCATTGGCGGGATGGAAATCAAATGTAGGATAGAGCGCTCGGCACACAAAGGTTTGTAGTACAAGCCCAACCAGGTTGTATTCATCACGATGACAGGCAAATTTTTCTTTTCCTTGCCCGTTTCCTGTCTTACGTGCATTGCATGAAGACGAGAAGACGGCGAGCATTGCGTATTCCCCACTTGAAATCCAGCCAATCCAATCCCACAGCACCAATTGACAATGACCAATGTCCCCAGAAATAAGAAATCGGCTCCACCTGTCTTACGTGCGGTACAGTCAGACAGAAATAATGTTTTAGTTTTAAATAATCATTCTGCTGCTCTCCCCGTGCCAACACTTCACCCACTGTCTGATGCTTGCCGGACACGCACCATGGCTTCCATTGAACTGGTGAACCGTCCGGGAGGCGCCATGACGGCCATGACGGTATGAATTTGATGTTCTCCTTCTTCCTCTCGTCCTACCAATGCATTCCATGCCATGCACGAACTAACTCAATTGGTTGGTTCCCAGACCGTCCTCCGACGTGCATCACGAGCCTCCTCCGGCGCCGGAGCAGCATGTTCATGTGCGTCGTCGGCGCAACGACGACCGTTTTCCAGCGTCAAGTCCCTCCCGCCTGCCTACGAGAAGCTCCTCACCAAGTACACCGATGTGCGCAGGGTTTTGGGTTCCCAGCGACTCACTCTCGCCGAGAAGATCCTCTACAGCCATCTCGACAAGGTGGAGGAGTCGCTCCTCTCAAAAAACACGTCCAACGGGCGCGACATTCGAGGCAGGGCCAATCTGCGGCTCAAGCCGGACCGCGTCAACATGCAGGATGCCTCTGCGCAAATGGCCCTCCTGCAGTTCATGTCGTGCAACCTCGAGAGACCGGCCATCCCGGCCAGCATCCACTGCGACCACTTGATCGTGGGGTCCAGGGGCGCCGAGGACGATCTGGAGGCCGGCATCGCGGCCAACAAGGAGGTGTTTGACTTCCTGGAGTCTGCCGCCAAAAAGTACGGCATGGACTTTTGGCCCCCCGGCGCGGGCATCATCCACCAGACCGTGCTGGAGAACTATGCTCTTCCCGGCCTGATGATGCTGGGCACCGACAGCCACTCGCCCAACGCGGGTGGTTTGTGCACGGTGACGATTGGCGTGGGCGGTGCCGATGCCGTCGAGGCTCTGGTCGGCGCGCCCTGGGAGCTCAAGGCGCCCAAGATTCTGGGCGTCGAGCTGACGGGCAAGCTCGGGGACTGGGCGTCGCCCAAGGACGTCATCCTGCGACTGGCCGGCCAGCTGACGGTTCGCGGAGGCACCGGGTCCATCATTGAATACTTTGGCGAGGGCGTCAACACCCTGAGCTTGACAGGCCAGGCGACAATCTGCAACATGGGAGCCGAGGTCGGTGCCACGACGAGCGTCTTCCCCTACACGGAGGCGTCGACGCGATATCTGCGGGCAACGCGCCGCGGCCAGGCTGTTGACAAGATCGAGGCGCTGCAGAGCTTCCTCCTCCCCGGCGCGGGGGGCGCGGCC
Source organism: Epichloe coenophiala (assembly GCA_018801565.1). Taxonomy (NCBI): domain Eukaryota; kingdom Fungi; phylum Ascomycota; class Sordariomycetes; order Hypocreales; family Clavicipitaceae; genus Epichloe; species Epichloe coenophiala. Next base: position 521,784 of record JAFEMN010000008.1, read on the forward strand.
TCCGAAGACGCGCGGTTCCAGTTCAAGGCGGACGCCGGCGCCGAGTACGACCAGGTCATCAAGATCAACCTCTCGGAGCTGGAGCCTCACATCAACGGGCCCTTCACGCCCGACCTGGCCACGCCGCTCAGCCAGTTCAAGACGGCCGTCAAGGACCAGCAGTGGCCCGAGAGGCTCTCGGCCGGCCTGATCGGCAGCTGCACCAACAGCTCGTACGAGGACATGACGCGCGTGGAATCCCTCCTCAAGGAGGCGGCCGAGGCGGGCCTCAAGCCCGCGGCCGACTTCTACATCACGCCGGGCAGCGAGCAGATCCGCGCGACGCTCGAGCGCGACGGCACCCTCGAGACCTTTGAGCAAGCCGGCGGCATCCTGCTCTCCAACGCCTGCGGCCCCTGCATCGGCCAGTGGAAGCGTCAGGACGGCGTCGAAAGGGGCACGCCCAACGCCATCCTGTCGTCGTACAACCGCAACTTCCGCGGCCGCAACGACGGCAACCCCGAAACCATGAACTTCCTCGCCTCGCCCGAGATCGTCACCGCCATGGCCTTTGCCGGCTCAACCACCTTCAACCCCGTGACCGACTCGCTCAAGACCCCCTCGGGCGGCGACTTCCGCTTCCCCCCCCCGCGCGGCCTCGAAGGCCCCCCGACCCCCTTCGAGCCCGGCGTCCCCTCCCTCGGCGTCCTGTCCCAAGACGCCGACCCCTCGGTGCAGGTCGCCATCTCCCCGTCCTCGGACCGCCTCGCCCTCCTCGAGCCCTTCCCCGCCTTCCCCGCCTCGGACCTCTCCGGCCTCCGCGTCCTCGTCAAAGTCACGGGCAAGTGCACCACCGACACAATCTCCGCCGCGGGCCCCTGGCTCAAGTACAAGGGCCACCTGCCCAACATCTCCACAAACACCCTCAACACGGCCGTCAACGCCGAGACGGGCGAGGTCAACGCCGCCTACGACCTCGACGGCTCCAGGCACACCATCCCCGAGCTCGGCCAGCGCTGGAGGTCCCGCGGCCAGGAATGGATCGTCGTGGCAGAGCACAACTACGGCGAGGGGTCCGCGAGAGAGCACGCCGCCCTCCAGCCGCGGTACCTCGGCGCTCGCGTCGTCCTCGTCAAGTCCTTTGCTCGCATCCACGAGACGAACCTCAAGAAGCAGGGTGTTGTGCCCTTGACTTTCGCCGACGAGGCCGACTACGACAAGATTGGTGCGGGGGACCAAGTCGCCACCGTGGGGCTGTACGAGATGCTGCGGAACCGGGGAAACGGCGAGGTTCGGCTCAGGGTCACCAAGGGCAATGGCGAGGAGATGCTGATCCCTACACGCCATGCTGTTACAGAGGACCAGGCGGGCTTTATATTGGCCGGTAGTGCGTTGAACTTGTTGTCAAAGGGCATTTGAGAGGACTCGTCTTTACGCCGCAGATTCTTTCGCTTCGAGGTATTCCTCTTTCTTTCTTTCCTCTGAGCCGAAAAAAAGATGACGTCGTGCTGCTGCTCTTGGCGCCTGGTCGCGGACTTGTTTCGTATATACACAAAACTTTACATATTCCAACGAGCATTGTTCAGGTAATGCAATCATTGAAATGGTCATAACCAAGTCTTATAGAAAAAACTAAAAAAAAAATACATCATGGCTCGTCCAATCGTGCACTTAGTATAGTGGTGGCTCTTGCACATCTAGCGAATAAAGCCGAGGTGAAAGCCCAAATGCGTCATTTCGTAAAAAAAGAAAGAAAGTCGTCTGCAAGTTGCATCCATGGGGTGGGTATACGAACCAAACGCCGAATGAACAAAGCCCACAAACATCCCTCTCGGAACTCCCCTCCTCTGCCGAACCCAACGTCTTGGAGCAACTGGATCACTTGTCCAAACTGCTTGAATGAGCCCGCTTGACTGTGTCGTAAAAGTCCCTTGTCTCCTGCTCACAACTTCTTGATGCACGTGCCCTTGCTTCTCTTCTTCCGTGAGTCCGTCTGAAGAACTCGCATGCCTTTAGCCACCCTGTGTTTTCTCGCACGTAACCTGGCAGCTCCTCCTCGGGTATATCGCCAAAGTCCAGTGCTCGGGAGTGCATGTGCATACAGGGTTGCGCTTCTGAATGCCTGTTCGCCCTGGTGGTGTCTTCCCTACTTCGTGTACCTCGTGGCAGAGCCTGGTTAGCCCGAAACCATCGTAGCCTCGCAGAGACTTTTCCAAACCAGAATTTTTGTCCGTGTCGACTTTGTATTTCTATGGCCTTCCATGCGTGCCAGGTTTTGGATCTGTTATGCATGAGGTGAGTGGCTGGATTCGCATGTATATACTGCCTCTGCCCTTGACTAGAAATCTCGTCTTCAGTCTGCAAGCGTATTTTAACGCCAGGCGGGGGTGTCATTGCTCCAGGCTGTCCGTAGATTGCGGCATCAAGATCCAGTCGGCCGTGTGGAGGGGGTCGGCTCACGTTACGTGTCCTTCTCAACCCTCCAGTCGTGGCCTCGGGTGGTTTTTGGGTGTCATTGGTTTGGACAGGCTTCTTCGAAACAGGGTCCTTAATAATATTTGCACAAGAGTTAACAGGGATTTCCTCTATCTGCACCTTGTCCATTACGCTATTAGTAATGTCGGATTCTACTGCATTATTTCCCTCATCAAACCAGTTTTTTTGAGCAAGGCCATCGGCAGCTTCTTCGTTGAATTTCTGAGATGCTGAGCTCCTGTTACGTAGCATTTCGCAAATCGCTGATGTAGATGGCAGGTCGGACGATGCCTCAGAGACAGATGGCGATCCTGTTTTCAACTTTTTGTAAGGTGACATATGAAATCCATCTTGAGGCACTGCTTCTATACTTTGAACTGAAAATTTATTCAGTGGAGGCGTCTCTGTTAAATTAAGAAAAGGATCTTCGGCAGGCACTGACTGTGGATGTTTAGGCCTCGATCTGGCACCTTTCGAAATAGGCGTACTGCGTTGTTCCGGGGCGACTATCACAGGGATAGCATCAGTGGCGGGGGGATCATCTTGTGTCAAGTCGATTATAGTTGTGGGGTTAAAACCATGATGATCGGTCCACCTGTACGCTCTTGAATGAGACTGATTCCTGGGAGCCTCTGAGACTATCCTCCAGTCCCTGGTTGGGGGCTGCTGAAGAACAGGCGCATCATGTGGGAACGCGAAGAGGTTATAACTCGAGCCTGGTTGTTGCTGGATAAACTGAGGCTGCGGAGGAGCAGGTGACCTTGGCGCATGGCTTTATTGATTATGGCCTGCATGAACCTGCACAGAGTCTGCGTAAAAGCGCTGGGAATTTTGCCGGTGTAGTGGTGACACATTGTTAAGCTGAGCATTATGAAACTCATTGGGCCGAGATGCATAGGGCCTTTGAACGCGAAGTTGAGCAGAGGGAGGTGGATTGGGAAATCGGGGATGAGTTCGTTTTGCCAGAAATTTTCGGGGTGTGCTTAGTCCAGATGCGCTATGAACGGCATTATTGGCTCTGTTTCCCTCAGACGATATGATGGACGGGACCGCTCCTGTTGGCGTTGGGTTATTCATGCTCCTGGCCTACATCCTCATATACGCTTGAGCTCCACACGCCTTGTCGAACTTGGTCTGCCTGTGAGTATTTTTGTCAGCAGCGATGCGAAGAAATATTGCATGCGACATGTGTAATTGAGGAGAAGACAATTTCGCGTCAGATCTTTTCAGTTATATTTTGAGACTTCAGACGGGGGAACAACAACGGTTTCGATTCGCCTCTATATAGAGCATTTAAGGAAAACGCCCTGCTGTGTTTGTCACGGCCTTTGGTCTTTGTCCCGTGGGCAAAATTCGAGAAACAAAACTCCGTAATGCGACGCGCGCTTGATATGCACCCTCTCGAAAAACCGGCCATTCCAGAAACACGGTCAAGTTTCGGAACTGTTGCCAGAGAGGAAACTATGACAGCAGCAGCAGGCAAGACCAACAAGGTAGACTGCGGTGCTGTCAAGTGACAAGTGGTGATGAAAACACAGGGAGGTTCCGTTCGGTCAGACCTTTTACCATATGACATCATTCGCGAGGAGAAGATTTCTCAACTCCAAAAAAAAAAAGAGAAAAAAAGAAAAAATCGCAGCACGGTGCACTTACTAGCGATAGAGTGAGACAGCAAAAGGGAATGGGAAGTTATCGAGGGGCCGCATGTGCTGACGTGACTCTCACTCTCGAAACAAGCAGGACGTGAAACCCGTGCAATGCAAGCAAGCTTGAGCAGATATACATGTATGGGTCGGTCATGCAACGAAGGATCCGAAGTCAGGGTGCAACGGCGGAATGAGGCGGCACGAGCGAGGCGAAACAGGCGAAACAGGCGAAACCCGGAAGAGTGGCCACGCCAAGTGGGTGGTTGAAGATATGAAGAGGAAAGAAAGGGCAGGCAGCCTTGGAGTAGAGCCGGGTTGGAGGGGCGGTTGGAGGGGCGGCTGGTGGGCCCCAACAACAAGAGGAAGGGGCGAGGGGTTATTCCAGGTGCATGTCGCAGCTCGAAATAGCTTCCGTGGCTTCCCCTCCACTCGGCTCCTCTACTTGCTTACCAAACCTCTGGTCCAACCTCGCACGCGCGCCTCTTCACCCGCGCAAGGTGTTTGCGGTGTCGGGAGCCGGCTGCAGCGGACTCGCCTACACTTGCTTTTTAGAAGAAAAAAAAAGACTCTTGGTTCTCATGGATTTCCTCAAGAATGCTGTGGCCTCTGCCATGGCATCTGGTCCACCCTTCCCCTACAACTTCGGGGACAAGGTGGACATTGACGAGTCTGTCTTTACGCTCTACAATGGCACAAAAAGGGCACGCGCAACAGAGCCCTCCGTTCCCCCCCTTCTCGCTCTCTGCTAACAGACCCGCATAGGAAGATGGATCAAATTGTAGCATCTTCTCCTTCGACATTACATCCGCGAAAGGCCGCCTCCCCCTCGCTAGAAATGCGCTCAAGAAATTACGGACCATGCGACATCCCGGTGTGATCAAAGTCTTTGACACCGTCGAAGTTTGTGCTCTGCCATATCAAAGCGCATGGGATACGTTGCTGAATGTTGGACTAGACCGAGACGTACATCTACATCGCCACAGAGCGTGTCGTTCCCCTACGGTGGCACGTAAAGAGAAAGAGTCTCGCCCCCGAGACAATCAAATGGGGATTGCACAGTATTGCGGTGCGTGGACCCTGCTCTTCACATGCTCGGCGACGGTTGCTGATCGAACTTCAGAGAACTATCAAATTCATCAATACGGATGCGTCGTCCATACATGGCAACCTCAAGGTGGGATCTGTGTACACATCAGAAAGCGGTGAATGGAAACTTGGTGGATTTGAGCTTCTGAGTAGTGTCAAAGATGACGACTCTGTCATATATGTGAGTTTGGTTTCAAGGCTGCTGTTACTGCTCCCGGCATGGAACTGATGATTATTTATTAAGACGTATGGAAGTTTGGTCCCAGACTCTGCTCGATATGCGCCCCCAGAGATCGCACGAGGGGGTTGGGATGCGATCAAAAAGAACCCTCATTCCGCTGTGGATTCTTTTGGTTTCGGGGCTTTAGTATCCGAAGTCTTCAACGGCGACTACAGCGGGAGCGACCAAGCTGGTCAAACCAAAAATATTCCCCCAACAATGCAATCAAGCTACAAGAGACTATGCAACGCCAATCCAAAGGCCCGAATCAATGTTTCTGCTTTTCTGGACCAGGGTAACCGGACCGGCGCATTCTTCGACAGTCCACTCATCAAGCTGACGGAGGGCATCGATAACCTCGGAGTCAAAACTCCCGACGAGCGAGAAGAGTTCCTCAAGTAAGCCCTTGGTTTAGCCTCTATGTCGTCCACGCTGGTGTTTCCCCCGACCAGACAAACTGACAACGCGATAGCGACCTGAATCAACTCACTGACGACTTCCCCGAGGAATTCTTTAAAATGAAGGTTCTCCCGGAGCTGATTAAATCAGTGGAATTTGGTGGCGGAGGCCCGAAAGCTCTCGCAGTCATACTCAAAATTGCGGCCAAACTCTCCAACGACGACTTCGAGACTAGAATAATACCCGTTATTGTCAATTTTTTTGGAAATCCTGATCGCGCCATACGCGTCTACCTGCTGGATAGCCTGCCGTTGATGATCGACAGGCTGCCGCAGAAGATTGTGAATGACAAGCTATTTCCTCATATTGTTCGTCAAGAGAGAGAGAGAGCTTTCCGGTGTAATGTGTCTTGTGCTGACGGCTTTCCAGGCAACGGGATTCACGGATGTCCAACCCGTAGTGCGTGAACAGACCCTCAAATCTGTACTCCTCCTCATCACCAAATTGTCTGACCGAACCATCAATGGCGAGCTCCTCAAACAACTGGCCAGGACGGCCAACGACGAACAACCCGGCATCCGGACCAATACAACCATTTGTTTGGGCAAGATCGCCAAGTACCTCGGGACATCATCAAGGTCTAAAGTTCTCATTGCTGCATTTGCCAGATCCCTCAGAGATCCCTTCGTCCATGCTCGAAACGCTGCTCTCATGGCTCTGGCCTCCACAAATGAACACTTTACCGAGGAAGAGTGTGCAACAAGAATACTTCCCGCCGTATGCCCCTTGTTGATCGACAAGGAAAAAATGATTCGAGATCAGGCTAATCGCACGATCGACTCTCACCTCCAGAAGGTTCGCAAAGCGGCATCAGCAATGCCCGACACTGCTTTGCCTCCGCAACAAACAACAGAAGGCCAACCGGCAAGGATGAGTACACCGCAACAGAGTGGCTCCGCCGGTTGGGCCGGTTGGGCGATTTCATCCTTTACCAACAAGCTGTCGACTGCAGCTGGTGATATGCAAACTGCCAATGGTTCCGGCACCAACACTCCGAAGCCCTCGCCTTCACCTGGACCAGACAACAGTAGGAGATTACCAAGTGCTTCGGCGTCGTCATTACATCGACAAGCTATTAGTTCCCCTCCCCCCAATGTATCTGGAACCTCATCTCCTGGTGCGAGCGCGTTGGTGGATGCATTCTTCCAAGAAGATGGGTTTGAGGATGTAGGGGACGCCTGGGGAGAGATGAACGAGGATGACGAGTTTGTACAGCCAGCATCCCACACCACGGCCAAGGTCTCGACAAAGCCTGTGCCATTTGCGGATGACGGGGGGGAGCCAGATTTTGCAATGTGGCTTGAAGCTCAAGCCCAGAAAAAGAAGACTGGATCATCGAAACCCCTTCCAAAAGGACTTTCGAAATCTACAACTGCGAAGAGACTTGTCACGAAGCCTGCTGCTAAGCCAATTGTAGCTAAAAAGCTCGACATGAAGCCGAAAGAGGTGGAAGACGACGACGCATGGGGCGACGGGTGGTAGATGATGCTCTGGTGTTCTCATGAATGCATACTAGCCAACGATAAAAAAAAAAGGGAAGACCGGGATGGGTTTTGTTCCGCTCATGTATGTGTACGCTCATACTGGGGTCATGCGGCTGGGATGCTGTGTCGCGCCATCTGGGTTCAATGTTCATGGATAGACCCTCATGTACATATGGCGAAGTTGCTTTTAGATTATTTCTGGATAGATTTGGCGGCTGCAATTGCCGCATGAATGTTTCAGCGCCACATGAACTCGTGTTATAAAAGCCAAAGAGAATCCCCCTCATTTTTGTCACCCTTTATCAGAAAGCATCAAGCAATCAGGAGTATGTACGACGGACGTTTGAACCGAGAAAAGTGGATAACCCATCAAGGCGGTCAAGTGGCCACCGACAGCGGTCGTGAGGGTAATTACTGGCGTGGACGAAACAATATAAGTTGCACTGGATATTAGTACGAAGCAAGCAAAGGTGAATTGGAAAAAGGGGTGATTACGTCACGTGTTTACCCCGCTGATTGACAAATTGACAGGGCAGCGGGGTTGCGTGGCTACCCTGCAGCCAGCTGAAGCAACAGCTGCACTGAAACTAATGCTACACACATTCATCAGCACTTTTTCAGTTCGAACACGATACATCCCAATTCCGATCCCGCCTTTGCTGCTGGTTTGTACTTCTGAGAGGATATGATCCCTCTACCACCAGATGACGGATGGAAGAGCTTGGTGGTCAGGACCTAGCTGCAACATGTCATCGACGCACATGTCGTCTTGGCCATGCTGCGTCATCTGGCGTTTCTTTGCTGTTTGAGACTCATATATGGCGAAGTTTCTGTCTCGAAGACTGGCAATTCTTCCTGGAACAGGGTGTCTTGCATAGGATTCGGGCTCGGCATCATATCTTTCACCAGCCGTGTCCGTTACCAGCTCCTACCTCTACCTCGAGAAGGAGACATCGCGTGCCCTTACAATAACCTCATCCCTCGCATAGGTTTTTCATGAGGCGGCGAGGTGCGCGGCGACTCACACAAGTATGTACATTTACAGCGCTTTCTTTGGAGTAGGAAATCAGTACGAATCAAGTCATCAAGCCACGCTTTGTCCCGCCGCTGGCAAGCTTGACCCAAGATGCCCGGAAGATGGGTACTCGCTTTAGTATGGAAGAGACGCCGTGTTCGTTTGCAACGCTGGTTGGTCCCCTCACGGCGGGTGCTATCATTGATCTGCCGGGCGATGACTACTTCTTGGCTCAAAGTCCGGAGGCTGGCCACTCTCACCATCGACATTGCGCATATGCTAGCCACCGGTTGGACGTGGAAGGCAGTGATGCAAGATGATGAGAGGCCCTTATCCAAAAAGTAACGACGAAGATGGAGCGTGGAAGAAAGGTAAAGAAAGAAAGAAAGAAACGAGACAAGGCGGCGAGGGAAAGTTGAAAGCATGTTTGAGGCCTCAGGGTAATGTGGGCCACGATGGAGTTGAGGCTATCGTGGTAGGAATGAAAGATCGACGTTCAGATTACCCAGTCATAAAAAATAATGTACACGCACAACATGTTCTCTCTTGTACTTGCCTCAAAAGCTTGTGCATAGGTACCTCCACCCCTGGATATGGCCAGGTTAAATGCAAAGAATTAGCTGTATCGGATCGATTGTAACCCTTCTCCATCTCGAAGTAAACGCCTTGTTCATCCAGAACCGAAGCAACGTCTGAAAGGAGAATTAACGCAAATTTGTTCAGTATCGTACCCCATCTTTCTGTGCCCGTCATTCCTTTTAGTATCCTTACCACGTCCTGACCTGCGACTTACAAGCTAGCCTCTTCTGTGAGTTGAAGTAGTGCCTGCAAGTGTTTGTATGGTTGGACGATAGATACAACCTACAATTACCTTTGTCTTGATGCGCTCGGACATTGGCGAGATTGGCGAGAATTGCGAAATGAGCGAGGGCTCTATTGCCTAGGACATGGTGTAATGGTTGCAACACACCAGAAGAAGCCTGTCACAACTCAAATGCAGTATCAACGCCAATCGCGATTTGGGCGGGAAGCGGTTTCCCACCAAGTACATAGCGAGAAGCTGATTGTCGGGGGGTTCTACGTCCGTGTCGGGAGCCGCCGCCCATAGTCAACTGCGGACTAGACCCCAGGGGTCACTCGATTGTGCTGGAACTCGCCGTGTTCGTACTGATACGGACCAGACCCTTCTAGAGCATATACCGCGTGCTGGAATCTCAATCCTGTTGTTGTTATCGGTCTGCGAATAAATCGTCAAACGGTGTGGGTGGGTGGTTCTGCCACGATCTGAAACACCAGAAAGATCAGCAAAGCCGAAATCGTGCTGACCCGGCGGCAAATTGTGTCGTAGATCCCGGCGAAGGGCAGGAGTTTGAGTTTGTTTTGAAATCCGACGTTGTCGTGCTTGTTTCACGACATGGCCAAATACGCACACTGACTCAGTCATCATTGCACCTTCCTGAAGAGTCAACACGGCACGTGAGGAGGGCTACACGCGTCCAAGGTCGCGCGCGTACCTGCTCCGTGTCTGCTTCATTCAAAGTTTGCAGGCGACCTCCTGACGCCTGAAGCCGCTCACCAACAAGAGTCAGTACCAAGAACTAGTGCACAATGCGGCCGAATGGACCATTTGAAGCTATGTATGTCCATTGCCAGAACGGCAAACGGATGCATGTTTTGGTCCACCCATCCATCCATCATCCATCGATGACGGACGCTGAAAACCATGAGCTAATCCAGTCGCTGCAGCGTACAGATACATTCTAATCGTCGCGCTGATGTATCCCGACTGATCTATCAATCGGGAGCGTTCGATTCACTCTGGTTCAGTTCGTTTCGTTTCGTTTCGTTTCGTCGCGTCGCGTTGCCTTGCATGGCAAAAGCGTCACGATTAATCAACCACGGTCGCATTGACAAACCAAGCCAGGTTCATCCTATCTAAATAGGGCCTAGTTACTACTGCATGATGGAAAAAACCACTACTGCGTCTTTAGTTACTCCTCAACAACACAAATCACACTACACTAACTACAAACAATACTCTGATTATATAAGATTAAACCTATAGGAGAAGAATAATATTAGAAGATTTATATTAATAATCTAAAGATACATATCCTATACTAGGAAAGATTATTGAATTTTAAAAAAAAATTTTTACTATCATTGGTTATAGCCAATGCATCTAATTTATTACAACACATAATTATTACTAGCAATACCTAGCTAGTAAAACAATTAATAACTAAATTCTTATAGCTATAATAATAAATAAGCTCTAAGGTTATAAATACAGGGGGCTATAAGGTTAAAGCAAAGTTTGCAATAAACTTTATAGCTATGTTAGCGTAAGATATAGTTATAATTTATAACCATAGTTAAACTTAAATTTGTTTGAGTTTTGCTTATAGCATAAATTAACGCGATTCCCCCTTCCTCTGCGACCGTGTTTTTTCTAGGAAAGATTATAACCTCTAAGACTAAACATATAGGATATAGCTAATTAGGATTTAAATAAGAAAATATAGACTTATTAGAAAATAGAGAATAATAGTTAAGAAGATAAATAGCTAGTAGTATTTTAGGAGAATCTTAGTGTTATAGTTAATACTATAGCTTATTTATTACTGTGGCTATAAGAATTTGGTTGTTAATTGTTTTACTGGCTGGGTATTGCCAGTAATAATTTATGTTGTAATAAATTAGATGCATTGGCTATAACCAATGATACTAAAAAAATTATAAAAATCAATAAATATAACAACCATTATCCCTATCAATTTTGGTACCACTTTAGCGTGCAGAAACCATCATCGCAATAAGGAGTCCAACACCACTTCACCAAGTCGTCGTGACTTTTCCGATAACTAGAGCAACTGGGTAATTTGCCCGTCTCACGCAAACGCAACCATGGGCGCAACCCTCAAAAACGTCACCAGCATCAAGTCCACACCAAACCCCGATCCTCGTCCCGATCCCCATCCCGATCCCCATCCCTCGCCGATCCATCACCACACAAGTCACGAACAAAAAGGATGCGTCACCGTGCATTTTCCTCGCACCCAACCAACCCCGAATGCATCCATCGAAAGACCCCTGGCTGCTGGCAGCTGACAGTTCCCGAACCAAACGACTGCCGAACCTCGATGAACTCGCAAAAGCAACCAGATGTCTGCACCATCACCATCCCCAGACTACTGCGGGGCCTGCGAACTTGACTCCGCGGCTGCTCACGCGCATCTTGGACGCCACTGACGGTTAGTGCCGCGCCGGTTGAGCCCTACAGGAGGGGGTGAGGGATGGACTGACTGACTGCTAGGGTCAGGAAATGGAGCATCTCCTCCGGGCTTCCCTCCGGGCCGGGGACCACTGACCAGGCATTATGTAAAAAAAAAGGGCGTGACTATCAAGCACCCACTCCTGCGTATTCAGCACCCCTAAATATAGCTAAGGTAGCTGCGATAACTAATACCAGCTGCCTATAGTAAATTATATAGTAGCTCTATACTAAGTATCTAACCACTCCCTAACTACCCCCTACCCTAGCTAAATTATCTTTACTTATAGCACTGCCTTTACTATAACTCTCTCTTATAATTATAATAATAATTAAGCCTAAAAGTCTTATATAGGCTAATTATTAATATATAATATATCTTATAATAGTAAAGTATATTATTATATAACTATTCCTATATTATTAGCCTTAATATTATATAAAATCTCTAGTATTAAGGCATTAGAGTTATTAGAGTTATAGTTAGTAAGCTTATTAAGTGTATACTTATATAACTAAGGATACTTTATACTAGGCTTATATAGGTTATTATTAATATTATTAGGGACTTTAATAACCTTATATAAAGCTATTTAGACTATACTAATTATAGTAAGTGCTATTAAGGGTAGTGATTATAAGGCATTATAAGCCTTATAAGCCTTATAAGCCTTATTAGCCTCTCTTACCTAGGTATATTTAAAAGCAGATAGCTTATATAAGGTCCTTATAATAGGATTCCTCTTCTTTAACCTAAGAGCCCCCTAAGGCCTACCTTTTCCTTATATTAGTATAGGGTTAAATAGTCTTACCTAGGAATTATTATTATTATTAGAATTACTATTAGGGCTTAAACTATTATAATATTAGTGCTAATGCTTATTAACCTTATAGAGCTAAATAAGCTCCTTATCCTTAGTATACTACTAAAGAAAATACTAGTAAAGCATACTATGTAATATAATAAGCTTATAAGAATAATAAGGGAATATAAGGGCTTTTTTAGGGTCTTTATCTAGTGCTATTTCCTTATTTATTATAAGCTATAATATAATAAAGAAGACCTTATTATAGATAATACTATAGATAGGTTTCTATAATAGATTTAATATCTTATAAAATTTATTATTTATAGACTATTATATCTTTATATATTAATTAACCTAGTATATTTATAAGCATTAGAAAATAAGGATTAGATTACCTATACTACTTATTAAAATCCTCTTTATAGTAGCGTTTAATAACCTAATAATAAAAGTAACTATATAGCTAAAGTAGTAATATTAATTAATAAAGCACTTTATAATCTTTCCTTTCTATAGATTAATCTAGGAAACACTCTTTGCATATTCTTCCGCACCGCTCTAAAGGTCCGGAATTGCCTCTAAAATACAAACCACATTAATATTTAAATTCCTTACCTCTGTTTACCCCCCCTATAATATTATATTATAATAAAGCTAGAGGTAAGTGTAAGGTTAGGATGCTAATAGTAATTAATATAGGAGAAAGGGGGCTAGCATAGAGCTACTACTACCTAAATATAGGAATTAGATAGTTTAATATCTAGAGTAGTAAGAATAACCTAATAATAAATTAAATCTAATTTAAATACCTAGATAATATAAAATTTTATAATAAAATCACAAGCCTTATCCCTAGTAATAAAGTTACCTAGGTATAGTGTATTACTAAAGCTATTACTAAATAGGTAGTAAACTATACCTAAGCTAAAGTAAGAATAATAAACTATAATAATAGTAATATTTATATTACTAGAGAAGCTTTTAAATAAGCCCTTAAAGAGGCTATTAAAGAAAAAGCTAAGAAGAGTAATACCCTAACCTAGGCTAGTATTACTACTAGCCTAGCCCCTAAGTAACTAAATACCTTACCTCCCCCCTTTTAAATCCCTAGTAAGTAAGACTAGGAGGTACTTATTAAAGGGAATACTATTTAGGAATTACTCTAGTTTAGGAGTATAGAAAATATAGTAATAGTAGTTAATAAAGCTATAGGCTAAGCTATAGTAATAATAGCTAGGAGACTCCCTAGTAAAGACACTATTATTACTTTTAAAGGAAATACTACCTAATATAAATAAGACTAAAAATAGATTACTAATATATTTAGACTAGAAGTAACCCTTTACTAATATATACTTAGCATTATTATTAAGGGGTTTATAATTAAATATACTTCTATTAAAAACTTAGTAGTAAAAATTAGAAAAGCTAATAAAATAAATATAGTTAAGGTAATAGTAAGGTAACCCTATAGTAAAGGCACCTAAAGAACTACCTTAATACTAGGCTTAGCTAAAGTTAAAGATACTAATAAGATATACTATAATAGTATAGTCTTTAAAGTAAAGCTATTCTAAACTAAACTATATAATAAAACCCTATAGCCTTAATAATATTATAACTATTTTTAAATAGGCTATATTACTAAGTTCTATAAGGTAGCTCTAAGGTATAGTAAGTATAATACTAGCTATTATAAGAATAGGGAATTCTCCTACCTAATAAAAAATAAATAAGTAAAAGAAAACTATATCCTATACTTTAGACTATACCTAGCCTAGTTAAGAGATTACCTTATCCTAAAAAAGAAGTAAAATACTACTAAAGTAAGATATCTTAAATAACCTTCCTAATTTATTACTTACTCTCTAAGTAAAAGCCTAACCCCTTCTTATAAGAGGTTTAGTATAGCCTTAGAACCTATTATTATAGCTACTAGAAAAAGAGAATATCCTATAAATATAAAATATAGCGCTAAATAACTAAGATTAGGAAGTATTAGGTAGTATATAAAGTAACTTAGATTTAGAATAAAACTAGTTTAAGATAGTAGTAACTAATAACCCCCCTAATTAATATAATAATACTATAGGTCCTTTTCTAGAATATAAATAAGAAGAATAAACTAATATATATAGCGCTTTACTACTAGACTAATATAGATATAATTATAATCTAAGAATAGGAATATATAAAAAACCTATAGCCCCTAGCACTAGGCCTAGCTTAGTTTTAACTTATATACTATAATAAATATAATATAGTATATATAAATAAGAAATATAGTATAGGATTATAGTTAGCCTAGGGAGAAACTAACTAGTTACTAGTAAAACTATAAGGAGTTAATATTTACTCCCTTTATTTAGAGAGATATAGTAGTAACTAAAATACCCTTATTTATATAATTAACTTAGAGAAGCCTTATAACTAAAGTATATTTATTAGTAACTTTAACTAAAAGCACTCTCTCTAGGATAAGCTAGATAGAATAACTAATAAAGTAAATAAACTACTAGAGTTTATAAGCTAGTAAAGGCTTAGACTTATTATACCCTAGGGTAAACCTATAAGATAGCATAAAGATAATAAGGATAGCACTATTAACCTAGCATAGGCTACACTAAATATTAGAGTTTACTATAATAGTGTAAAAGACCTTACTAGATTTAACTATATCTTATAGCTAATTAGTATCTTAAATAAGTAATAAGAAGCTACCCCCTAAGCCCTTAGATATATATAGAGAGCCCTAAATAAACTATATATAAAGGTAAAAGCTATAATTTAACTCTAACTTAAAAATACACTAGACCCTTATAATAAAGAGAGAATTAATAATTATATAACCTAGCTTATTATAAACTTATAGTAAATTATAGATAAGATAGCCCTAAAAAAGCCCTAGGGACTACCTAGCCTAGAGGTATAGTGGTTAAGGAAAGCATAAGAGTTAGTTAGTAAAGTAAAGTAAGCAAAGAGATAGTAAAGATATAAGAGAATTAATATAAACTAGTAAGCTTATACTAAGGTAAATAAGGATTAGGAATATATTATTAAAGAAGAAAGGAGAAATATATAGAGAGATACCTTATAAAAGGCTAATATATAGAAGAAAGATAAAGAAGTTTAAAGGCTAGAGAGATAAGCCTAGCTTTAAAGCTAGGCCCCCCTAGAGCTCCTTAAACTCCCTAAGCTAGAAAGAAGTAAAAATAACCCTAACCTAGCTACTATATATAATAAGAAAGCTAATATACTAGCATAAAGATTCTTCCCTAAACCTATAGTAAACCTCTCCTATATCCTAAACCTCTCTTTCCTAGAACTTAAAAATACACTATTTCTAGATAAAGAATAATTTAGATAAGATAAGATTATAAAAGTCCTATTAAATATAGCTAGTTAGAAAGCGTTAGGGGATAATAAACTCCTAGTAAGCCTTATAAAAGCCTATAAAGACCTAGCTAAAGATACTATAGCTTAGCTCCTAAATATAGTCCTAGAAATAGGCTACTTCCTAGCCTACTTCTAAACTATAAAAGTAGTAGTAATTAGAAAACTAAGTAAAATAACTAAGGAAATAAGAAAAGCTAATATATAGAGACTTATATTACTACTTAATATAGTTAGAAAAATTATAGAAGTAGTGATTATAATATAGCTTATAGCCTTTACTAAGGCTAAAGGACTACTCTCTAAACTATAGATAAGTAATAGGGCAAATAGATTATTAAAGACTATAATAAAAGTTCTTATAGAGTGTGTTAAAGAGGCTTAGGGAAGGGGTAGTATTACCTTACTAGCGTAAATAGATATATTAGTAGTATTTAATAGAGTTAGCTACCTATACTGTTACGTGGCAGAACACAAGGGTGGCTGACATAAGGCTAGATTCGGACTTTACGAGTAGAGAATTAACTTACTTCTAATATCTTACTATATCCCTAATAGTAGCTTACATAAGTGAACCTAGTATAACTTTATAACTACAAATCTGTTAGCCTCTCTAACGGATTCGCCCCTTATTATACTAAACTAGCACGTAATATTTAGTAGTAATTAGAGATTCTTTTATTATGCCCTTCTAAAACCTAGAAATAAAACCCTATGTCTAAACTTAACTGTTTATAATAATATTTCGCAGATCTTTAGCCTATGTTTTTAATTACTAAAAATAAACTATAACTTATTTACTAGTTTTAAGCTTTTAATAAAGTAAATCTAACTTTTAAGTATTAAAAATAACCACTTATTAAAATTAAAGAATAGGAAGATTTAATTAAACTTATAAGATATAAATTTAATAATAAAGTACTTAAAAGATATAAGAATCTAATATATTAAGAACCACCTATTTATTAAAACCCTATTAATTTATAAGCTATATACCTTGCTTAGAGGGAAGTTAAATTATATATCTATAAAGCTAAATCTAAAGGATTTCTTAATAAATCTAATAGATTAGAAGGTAGTAAGGTATTAGAAAGATAATCTAAAGGAATTACTAGCCTAGCTTATAGTACCTTAACCACTAGAACTAAGAATAGTATAAGGAAGAATAAAAGTAATAAAGGAAAGGGGATTAAAAACTATCCTAAAAATAACACTACTATTTAGCGTACTAAACCGCCTAACTAGCTAATAGAGTTATATCTAGAAGACTTATAACTAGGACCTTTAGGGAATTCACTAGATTTAGGGGAACTTTATAACCCCTAGTTAGGACCCTTAGAGAACCTACTAGCTTTAGGGGAGATTTACACTAAGGCTAGTAAATCTAACACTGCTAGGATATTCTAGGAGGTAATAGAATAGTAGGAAGCTATATAGTAGGCTATAATAGATAAAGTAATGTTAGGAATAGACTAACTAGTAATAAGGTTAATAACTAAAATTAGAAGCTTATAGAGTATAAGTGCCTTAGTAAGTTTAATACCTTTAGTGTAAAACACTACCTAGGGAATATTATATTTACTAAATAACTAGGGTTAGTATAATAACTATCTAGATATTAGAGCAGGACTATTAGTATAACTAATATATTTATAGTACTAGTAGTTATAGTACTAGTAACCACAGTACTAGTAACTATAGTACTAGTAACCATAGTACTAGCAACTGTAGTACCTATAGGCATTTATATAATAGTAAGCAAATCTATACTAGATATAGTAGTAAACCTTATATTTACTAGATTAGGAATAGTATAGTAATCCTAGGCTAAAAAAAAGGGCGGATCTAGCGCTTAATTAAGTTTAGAATGACTAATAGGCAGAGAATATAGAATAGAATGCGAATTTAGTAGAAAACTTATAGATATTAGATACTTTAAGCCTTATAATAAACTAGAGAAGGCTAGTAAAGATCTTATTATATATAATAAAAAGTAGACTATTTTCTATAATATTAAATTATAGGTCTAAGCTATTAAAGACTACTTATACTATGCTAATCCTAGCTAATAGGATATTATTTAGAAAAAGATCTAGACATTATTTTAAGGGGATATAATAGTATAGTACTACTAATACCTTAACTCTAGGGAGCGGAATACTATATTTAGTAATATATTATTAGTTTTTAAGGCAATTTAGAAGGAATTTAGCATTTAAGTATAAGATATAATAGTATAGCTTAATAAAGCAAAATACACTAAAGAGAATATTATAAATAAGGTATCCTTTTATGAATTTATATTAAAAATTTTCTAGTATACTAGAGCAAATAGTAAAATAATAGATTATTAGCTTCTAGTATATCTATGCCTTAAACTTTATCTAGGATTACACTAAATATATCTAGTTCTAACTATAACTAATATAAGATTAGCTTATATTATAATAGTGAATAATAAAAGATAAGATTTATATAATTATTTATATAGTAAAGGTTATTCTATATCTAGGAAGAATAAAGGAAAACTTAAAGTCTACTTTAATATAGATATATCTAGTAGTAACTTAGAGAATAATAAGAATAGCGCTTAAGTAAATTAGAATAGACTATTAAATGTATAATTTTAGTTAGGAAATTAATATTATAGATAGAATAATTAGAATATTTAAAGATCTCTAGGATTTTTCTAACTAAGGCTATATTAGTAAAATATATAAATTAATAGATAAAATTAATAACTATAGTAAAGTAAATCTTAAGAAAATAGAAGAGAGGGTATAGAGTTTAGTTAGGATTAATAAAATAACCTCTAAGACTATTAGGATAAATAATAACCCTAGAACTTTAGACTATTAGAGGGAATAAGCTAGTTATAGTAGCCTAGGTAATTTTAATATTAGAAGAAACTACTTACTAAGAAGAAGGAATATATAAATATTATAGTATATAATAATAATTCTAATATATAATAGTAGGAAATATATCTTTAGGAGTATAGTTATTATATAGCTAAAGAAAGGGAGGTTATAAATAAAGATAGTAAGGAAACCCTAGGATAGAAATCTAATTTTATTAAAACTTATTTTATAGAAAATATAGTAAAGGAGATAGATAAAACCACTATAAAGATAGATCTAACTAAGCTAAAATAGCTTATTCTAGGATAAGTAATTAAAGCTATAGTAAGACTATAGGAAGTTAAGTATAATAGAAAATAAGCAAATATATACTTAAAGATCCCTTTTAAATTTAATAATAAAGGTAAGAGTTATTAGATTTACCTTAATTTAGGAATATTATTAATTCTAGTGAATAAAGCATAGCTAGAATAAAATAGATTAAATATAAAATAGGGAATATAGGAGCCTAAGCCTATATATAGAGTTAAGTCTACCTTTTATATTATAGAATTTACTACTTTTAATTTTTATATTCTAGGAATAGTATATAGAACTAAAATCACTAGATATTTTATAGTTATAGTAAATATAATACTAAACCTAGGACTAAAGTTATTACTTAGGATAAATTTCCTTTATAAATATAAAGCAAAGATTAATTTTATTAACCCTAAGGTGGTTTTTAGGTTAGTTTATAGTATAATAGTACTAGTAGAGATTTTCTAGCTAGCTAATAAAGTACCTTATTAAAGGGTAGTTACTATATATATAGTAATAATTCTACTAAAAGGAGTTATATATATACTAGTTACTTAGAAGGTAGTATAGGAGAATTAGGAAATAAGTATATACTATATATAGTTATACTTAGAATATTTTCCTAATACTTTATTTAATAAATCTAGCTAAGGTTAGATAATTACTTATAATCTAACTAATAAAACTATTACTATCTATAAGCATAAAAAAGTTATATAATTAACAGTAGCTAGTAAAGTTAATACTAACTATATAGTTAATAATCCTTTAGAGTATTATACTTATTTTAGTAAGGATATTATAGAAAGAATAGAAGATATAGATAAGGATAGTAGTAAATCTAATAAGGAGAAGGATAAGCTTAATTTAAAGAAGGTTAATATAGGAGTGCTATTATATAGGATTTTATGTCTAGAAGAAATTCTATATATTATAAATAAATTTAAAGTGTAAATTACTAATATTAATTATAACGCTATAAGCAAATTTATCTAGCTTATAGATAAATATGATATCTATTGTAATAGAGGTATTATCCCTATGCTTAAAGATTAAAAAATGCGAATTAATTTAGTTAAGGGATAGTAATATTAAATAAGGCTAATTTAACTATATAGACTAGGAGGGTAAGATATAAATAAACTTAATAAAGTATATAATAAACTTTACCTTAAAGGGAAAATATTATATCTAGATAAGCTAGTAGCTATAGTATATCTAGTGTTTATAGTTTAGTAAGAAACTAGCTAGAAAAGGAAAGGGAGAGTTATAGTTAATATAAGACTGCTTAATAATATAGCTATGCTAGATATCTACCCCCTACCGGATTAGAGTAATATTATAAATAATACATATAGTAAGAAGGTTTTTTTACTTTTTAATAGAATAGGATTTTTCCACTAGCTACTAATTAGAAAAGACTACTAAGCTTATATAGTAGTTATATTAAATTAGGGTCTTAAAGCATTAAATATAGCACTAATAGGATTTAAGAATTCTCCTGCTTTTACTTAACGATTTATAGATTAACTCTTTTAGAAATATAAGCACTTTATTTATGTTTATATTAATAATAATATTATATTTTTAAATAGTATTAAGGAGTATTTAGAGCACCTTAATATTATACTTAAGATTCTTAAGGAAAATAGGATAATAATTATAGCTAAAAAGTCTTTTATTAGTTACCTTACTATTTAATTACTTAGTTTTGTTATTAATAGTAATAGAATTATTAATATAAATAATAGACTAAAAGCCTTTTAAAAAATAATCTTCCTAACTAATCTATTAAGTCTTAAAACCTTTATTAGTATAGCTAGATTTCTTTATAATAGAATCCTATGGTTTAATATATAAATCTAACTATTATAGGCATAAAAAAACAGCGTTATTAAAGGAATTTTATAAAAAGGATAATAAAATCACTAGGATCTTAAAGCTAATATAGAAGAGAAAGATATAGTAAAGGATATTTTTACTAACTAAGGAGAAGAAAAAGGCTTTTAAAGATATTAAGGCTTTTTTAAGTAAGAAACAAACCTTATAGTATTATAACCTAAGCAAGCTACTTTTCCTTAAAATTAATATATATAAGGAAGGATTTAGCTTATATGTTTTCTAATTATAGAAAGAATAGAATAGTTAAAGTATCCCTAGAAGAGATATTAAGAATAACTAAATATAGCTAATCTTATTTTTTTAAGGGTAATATTAAGCGTTAAAAAATAATACGGTTTAATAGAGGCTAAAGTAGCTATAATTGCGTGAAGTGTTTAAAAGCTATAGAAGATAGTGTAATCTAATAACATAGTGGTTAATATATTAACTAACTATTCTCTAGCAAAAGGAATTATTAAACACACATTACTATCTATAATAAATCTAGATAAAGCTAATCTAAAACTAGCTAAAGTTATAAATTATCTATTATAATTTAATTTAAAGGTAATATATATACTAGGAGTGCTAAACATTATACTAGATATGCTTTTAAGGCTACCTATAGAGGTAACTTATAGGGAAGTAGCGTAGAATAGCTATTATAATAAATTAAACATAAGTATATACTTTATTACTAAAGAATATATTACTACTATAATTATAGATAATAACCTTAAAGCTAGAATTATATAAGGATATTAGTCTAATTAAAAATTTAGCTAGATTATTACTACTATAAGAATATATTAAGAAAGGTAAGCTTTAAAAAACGCTAGGATTAGACTAAAAATTCTATTATATAGATAGGATTTACACAAGGATAGTCTACTATATTACTATAGTAAGGATAGGTTTTTCTATCTCTATATCCTAATAATAGAGGTTAAATCTATACTATAATTAGTTTATAATAAGCAATAGTATTTTAGAATTACTAGGATAGTAGTAAAGCTTTAATTAGTTTATTTTCTATATATAAGTTAATAGATTTATAACTATATAGCCTATTATATAGTGTGTTAAGAGAATATAATTAATTATTCTAAGCCATTAGGAGAACTATAACCCTTATAGTTAAAACTAATACCTTTTTATATAATTTTACTTAATTTTATTATAGATATACTAGAAGTTTTAGCAGCTAATATAATATAGTAAATAGAAGGGTATATAATATATAACTTATTATATCTAGTAAATTACCTTTTTAGTAAAAGGACTTTTCTAATACTAGGATATATAATATATCTAGTGGAAATCTAGGTGAAATTACTTCTTTACGCTTTATATATTATAGACTAGGGGTTACTAAGATAAATTATTAGTAATGAAGACCTAAAGTTTATATCTAATATATAGAGAGAGATATTTAGGCGCATAGGAGTTAAACTACTTATAGGCATAGTATATTACCCTTAAATAGATAGAATAGTAAAGAGGAAAAACTAAATAGTAATAATTATAATATAGTACTATATAGTAATAAATCTAGATATAGTATAGATATTAATACTTCTAGCACTATAATATTAACTAAATAATACTATAGCTATAAGTATAGGGTAGGCTCCTAATAAGCTACTATATAGGTTTTATCCTCTAAGCATTATTAACCTTCTCTCTCTAAATAATATAATTAACACTAGAGCTAGTGTAAATAATATAGCAGTGCTATAAAAGCTATACTAGCATAAGGCTTAATTAGCTATTATAATAGTAGCTACCTGTCAGGAGCGCAGAGGTCAGAGACAGGACGTTCATTAGAGCGGATCTTCGGAGGACCTTCGGGCCGCGTGGATAATAAAGAGGCTAGCTAGCTATAAGATAGCTAGCTAGCCTCTTTATTATCCACGCGGCCCGAAGGTCCTCCGAAGATCCGCTCTAATGAACGTCCTGTCTCTGACCTCTGCGCTCCTGACACTACCCTTACTAAGATTTAGTATAATAATTACTATACACTAGTTAATATTAATATAGGAGATATAGTTTACTTATAATTATATAAGGGATATAAATTACCTAGGAAGCCTAAGAAGAAATAGTTACTATAGAAGGTAAGGCTATATAAGGTATTAGAAAAGGTAAACCTATTAGTATATTAAATAGATTTCCCCCTAGATTTATAAGTCTATCTAGTGG
Organism: Epichloe coenophiala; assembly: GCA_018801565.1. Lineage (NCBI taxonomy): Eukaryota > Fungi > Ascomycota > Sordariomycetes > Hypocreales > Clavicipitaceae > Epichloe > Epichloe coenophiala. Next base: position 544,868 of record JAFEMN010000008.1, read on the forward strand.
TTTCTATAGCGTAAATATAGAAGCTAGCTTAAGGAGAGAACCTATTTAGTAAGGAAGAACTAGCTTTACTACTAATTATATTTAATAATCTAGAGAAAGTGAATTATTAGGAAATTAAATAAATCTATAGTTATTATATTAAGATTTTTAAATAAAATAAGACTATAAGAGTAGAATTCCTTATTAGATAGAAGGGATTTATAGCTAAAAATAACTAATAGATAAGTAAAAGGGAAATACAAATTAATATAGCTAAGATAGTAAAAGAATATCTTAAGAAAAACCTAATTAATTAGCAAAAGGAATATATAAGGAAAGGCCTTAATTTACCTATAAAATAGTAATAGTAAAGGAAAAGAGGTAATAGCAAGTAGTTAGATTTAATAGGCTAGATTAAAGCTACTAGACCCTTTTATATATATTACTCTCTTATACTAACTAGAAGAGAGCCCTCTTACTTAATTCTTATATTATCCTTAAAATTACTATAAGTATAGCATAGTTAAATCTAGTAGGAGCATAGTTAAATTTATTTTTAACCCTATTTTTGCTTTATAGTACCTAATTTTAAGGATAATATTATAAATAATAAGGACTTCTAAAAACTATAGTATATAGAACTAAACTAGCTATAAGAAATTTAGAATTATAATAATTATAAGAAATACTAAGTAAAAAACAAAACTATTATACTAGAAGTTAAATATAAGTATTATAGATAATATATAACTCTATACTATAATTAAGAAGCTATACTAGATTTTATTCTTTTTAATAATAAGGTATATATATATAACTAAACACTTTATAAGCAAATATAGGTAGCGTATCTATATATTTAAGTACTAGCTATAATAAAATAAAATTAGATATTAGGGAAGCTTATAGTTACTAACTTAGCATAGTAATAATGTATAACTAATAGGGAAAGAGTTAAATATATCTACTAAGTTAATAAGCTTTTAGTAGAATTAGGAATAGTAACCTATTATAAAGAGGTAAAGTTTTTTAAACACTATTTAAGTTAGGTAAAATAATATAATTAGCTATAAAAATACTTATATTCTATATAATAAATTATATAATTATAGTAGTAGTAGTATTTAGACTAACTAAGAATAAGATAAGATAAAGCAAATATACTATTATAATTAGTAAAGGGGTATAATAAGAACGCTAAGTAAGTAGCTAAAGTTATTTAAAAGATAGTTAAGACTAAGGAATAAGGTAATAATAATAATTATATAAGTATAGTAATAGATCTAGATAAGGAATAGTAGAAGTGTAAATAAGTAATAGAAGAGTTAATTAAAGATAATTATATAAGGGCTATAAAAAGAGAGTAGTTAAAGCAAGCAAAAGCAAAGTTAAAAGATAATAAATCTATTAGCATACTAAATAAAGAAGATATTAAGGTAGTAAGAGTTAATCTAATATAGTTAGGGGTAAAGTCTTTTAAACTAGAATTAGAATCCCTTAAACTAAAATTAAAACCTAAAATTAATAAGAATAGTGGTTTTAAAAGCAAAAATAATAAGGATATTAGTAAGATACCTATAGAATTCCTTATTAGGCTATTATAGGTTTATATATAAATAGCAAAGCTTAACTTTAGGCTATTATTTCTTAGATTTAGAAAGCTAGGATCTAGGACTAACGCTTAAATACTAATACCTAATATTAGTATAGTAGTATATAAGAGAGTAATAAAGGAGTTTAATACTAAATATAAAGGAAAAAGTATTAAAGGAGTTAACTTTAGTAAATTTAGATATACTAAAGTAAGCTATAAAAATAGTAATTAGGATATTAAATATATAATATAGGCTTATATATATAAATTCACCCTTAAAGGGGCTATAATAGTATTTAATAGTTTAGAAGTTAACTTAAAGGATATATATTTTATATTATAGTAAAATATAGTAATATAAATTTTTACTATATTTAAGGAATAAAAGGCTATATTAATTATAAAGTAAGTAGTAGTAAAATAGGTAGGAAAGACTATACTCTAGATTACTATTAATCTAATAAAGTATAAAGTAACTAGAAGAGTAAAGAACTAAGTAAAAATAGTAGTAGTAGCTTTCTATAGTAGTATAATAGTTAAATATAGATAGTAAATAGCTACTTATAATAGTATATTATCTTTACTACTATAAGCTAATCTTTTAGCTCTTTATTTTACGGATAAATATAGTATAGTAAATGCTATAATTATAGGTACGTTAGCTAGTATTAGATAAGCGGATTTAATCTATATTAGTATAGAAAAGGAGTTAGTGTAAAGATTATCAAAATCTAAGCAAGATAAAGAGAGAAGCAAATAATATAAAAAGAGTAAGATTAATAACCTAGTTAATTAAGTTAATAGAGTAGAAAAGGATTTTAATATAGTTAAAAAGTAAGTAGAAATAGTATATATAGTTACTAGAGACTTATTAAAGGATATTTATAAATTAATAGAATTAATAGAAAAGGAGTTAGAAAGTTTTCGGAAAAAGTTTAAATAAATTACTAATATATTAATAGCCTAAAAAGAGAGGATTATAAACCTTAAGTTAGGTAAAATATCTATTAATATTAATAAATAACTTAATATTTTAAAATAGAATATAGTTAAGAGAATTAAATTTAAAAGAAAGATAAGGGAATTAGTAATTATAATAATAAAGATAATAGATAAAATAGGAGCTTAGAAGGTAAAAATTAAGAATCTTATAAATAAGCAAAAAAGGTTTAGAGAGAATATAAAGAAAATAAAAATAGCTTTAGTAAGGCTAATTCTAATAATTAGAACTCTAGAGATATAGAACTAGGTAATACTAACTCTAGAGACACTAGCGTGTATAACACTAGCTTTAGTAACACTAGCTTTAAGTAAAGCTAATAAGTATTAAGGTAAATCACATTAGGAAACACTAAAAATAGGCAATAAGTAACTATATAGTAAGATAGGACCTCTAGTAACACTAAGCAAAAAGCCTAAATTACTAGGAAAGCCTAGTCTAAAGGTAGCTTAGATAAATACTTAATAAATAACGCTAGATATGCCTATAGAATAGGAACTAAGGGAGATATTACTAGTATTATTAGGAAAATAAATAATAAGGATATTAAAATAAATAGTATCCCTAATTATACACACGCTAACTACTAATATAATTAAGCTATAAATTAAGGAGAATAAATTTACTAGATTACTGGATTAAAGAAATAAATTTAGATATTAAGGCATAGAGTTAGAATATAGTATATAGTAAGGAAGAAAGCTAGGATTTAGACTAAGTATAAAATTAGAATAAATAAAGAAATAGAGGAATTTAATATTTTACTAAAAGGAAATAATAAAATATAGCAAAGATTAAGTACTTAATATTAGATAAGGAGAATATATTATTTAATATAATAATTCTATAAGTGCAATTAAGGGATAAAAGTTACTAAGAAATTACTATAGAGTTAGGTAGGCCTATATAAGAGGAATCGCAAATATAGCAAGGGATATACTAAGTCTGTTTTTTTTTCTTTATATAATTTTAATAGATGATTTTTAATAAGCTTAGCTAGATAAAGGCTGAATCTAGTTATGGCTTAAGCGATAATAACTAGGATAGTTATCTTCTTAGCGCGCCTAGCACTTATTACATAGCGGAACATAAGGGTGGCTAACATAAGGCTAGATTTAGACTTTATAAGTAGAGAATTAACTTACTTCTAATATCTTACTATATCCCTAATAGTAGCTTATATAAGTGAACCTAGTATAACTTTACAACTGCAAATCCGTTAGCCCCTCTGACGGATTCGCCCCTTATCGTGCCAAACTAGCACGTAACATATACCTAATATACTTGCTTATTAAGATAGGAGTCCTATAATAGCTAATTATAGTGATTTAAAGCTTTCTTATAGATAGAATAAGCTAGCTTAGCTTTAATAGAGAAATCTCTAGACTATTTATAATTAAGGCTAGCACCTTATAAGGCTTACCTTTCTTACTAATTCTCTTCTTACTTTACTTAGTAAAGCTTTATATTTATCTTTAGGCTATACTAGGTATAGTAGCTATAGGATTTATAAATAATATAAATATAGTAGTATTTAGTAAAACTATTACTTAGACTTAGAGAAGACTTAAAGCTATATAGAAAATTTATAAGGAATAGGTAAAGTAAGTAAGAGTTAAGTTTAACCTAGCTAAAACTAAACTTATATACTTTAGTAAGTCTTATAAACCCCCCTAGACTAGGGTCTAAATTAGTATAAAGAAAATAGTGCTTATAGAGTTATATAGATTTCTTAGAGTAAGGTTAATAGAAAACTTAACTAAAGTGCCTATAAAAATATCCTTAAAAGTAAATTTACCTAGTAATAACTTATACTATTCTTACTAGTAGTATTAGTATAGGGCTATAGCTTTAGGGATGCTAGGCTTTTATATATATAAGTAGTCTAACCTATTCTTACCTATAGAGTAAGTGCTTACTATACCCTTACTAAGAAAAGAGAAAAGCTAAGAGAAGTAATAAAAAGCTTTATAATAAACTAATTAGCTTACCTTTAGATTATTATAAGGGTATTTAAAGCTACTCCTATTATATAACTAGAAGTTAAGACTTATATCCCTCCCTTTAATCTATACCTAAATAATATAAAATAAAAGTTTAAGGATAGAATTATAAATAATAAAATTATAAAGAAAATCTAAACTATAGCTAAGTTAGTAGTAGTAGTATTATACTATAGAAGAAGACCCCCCTTAGTAAATAATAAGCTAAATATAGACTTATATAAGGAATAGAAATATTACTAGAAAGACTAGTATAATAAAGAAAGGCTAGCTTAGAGTAAATATATTAAAGAGCTAACTAAAGACTGCCCCCTTACCTATAACCTAAAGGAGATCTAAAAGTTCTATATAAGGCTAGATAAATATATCTTATTAATAATAATCTAATTATATATAGGGAAGATAAGCCTTAATAAATTCCTATTTTATAGGAATATCCCTAGGGTGGTTTTGCCCTTATATAGCTATAGCTAGGTAGTAAAGGACTAATACTATATACTAGTTAACTATAGTAACTATAACTATAGATAGCCTTAATAGAGATAGCTTACTAACGCATAGGAAGTAAGGCTAGCCCTAAATAACCCCTTAAAAGTAAGATTCCTAGCTAGATAGTTCCTAGGTATAGGAAGACTTTAATACTACTTATTAGCATAAGAGCTAGCTATTAACTAACTTAGAAGATTAAAGAATCTAGGCTAATTCTAGAGATAAATAGAAGACTACTTAAATATAGATATAAGTTAGGAGATAGACTAGGTAGTATAGGAGCGCTAGTAAGTTAGAAGTAAATCTAATACTATAGTTATAATAAAGAATATCTATATCTAGAATAGTTATTAGATTAATTTTAACTAAAAACTCTAGGTATTATAAGTCTAACTAACCTATTACTACCCTTACTTTAAACTAAAAACTAGCTACTATATTACTTCTTTTCTAGGATAGGGATAGTATTCTTTACTACCTTTATATAATTCTTTATAGGGATAGTAGTAAGTAAGAGATAGTTTATCTTTACTATATATATATTAAGGCGCTAGAGCTAATAGATAAGCTTAGAATACTATTCCTTAAAGAAACTAGCCTAGTCTAGGCTTACTATAAAGGCACTTTACTTCTTCTTAGCCTAATTACTAGTATAGAGTTTCTTAACCTAGTCTTAGAAGCTATCTAGGACCTAGAATAAAAGATATTAGCACTAAAACTAAGCTACTACTAAGCTAGATTAAAAGCACTTACATTACCCCTAGTGGCTATAAAAGCCTAAGTCTTAACTAATTACTAGTGCTTATTCCGCTAGCTAGTTATATTTAGCTACTAGGTAGGTTAGCTATAGGCCTAAGCTAGAAGAGAGGTAATTATTATCTTATTATATTAATAATTCTATACCTCCCCTCCTAAGCACGAGGTAAAACTGCTTAAATGATTAAAGTTCTATGTTTTTTAACATCTTTTTTAAATATCTAGCCTTTTTCTCTAGTCTCTTATTCCCCTTCTTATTCTTACTTTTCTTAAATTCCTCTATATTTTCTTTAGTTTTATTAATTTCCTTTTAATTAGGATTTTTATTAGCTTTTTAGATAGCCTAAAGGTTCTATAGCCTAGTGGTTATTGCCCCTAGCTTTTAGTTACCCTTGGCTATGCTATTATCTAATTAGTTAGGGGTTAATTAGTTAATTAGTAATGCAAAACCTACCTAGCGATTTGAATTAAATTAGAGATAAGTAAGGATAAGTTATGTTTAGTTTGCCTTAGAGCTTTAAAGCATAAGTAAGAGAGATAGAAAAAACACAGTTATAAAGGAAGGGGGAATTATATTAATTTATACTATAAGCAAAACTTAAATGAATTTAAGTTTAACTGCGGTTACGAATTATAACTATATCTTACACTAACGTAGCTATAAAGTTTATTACAAACTTTGCTTTAACCTTATAGCCCCCTATATTTATAACCTTAGAGCTTATTTATTATTATAGCTATAAGAATTTAGTTATTAATTGTTTTACTAGCTAGGTATTGCTAGTAATAATTATGTGTTATAATAAATTAGATGCATTGGCTATAACCAATGATACTAAAAAAATTATAAAAATCAATAATTCTATACCTAATAGTTAAAACATATATTAGTAGCTACCCTTACCTAGCAAATTAGCCTTACTACTAAGCTAGAATAAGACTAACTTACTAATAATAATATAGCACTAATGCCTAGGCTCTAAAACTAAATAGGACTTATAGAAGATATACTAAATATCTTTTAGATTACTAAGCTAGTATAAATTAGTAGTGGGATAGGCCTAGAATAGAAGCAAATATAACTTATAAAGAGATCTTTATTCTTAACTTACTTATACTACTTAGTAGTTATAGACTTCTTTAGAAAGCCCTTATACTCTATAGATTCCTAGGCAGATTAGAGCTAGAAACATAGCAATATTAGAATACTTATAGGCTTTATTAATATTATACTAGATTTCCTTCTAATCTATAATAAATATTAGTAATTAACCTAAATCTAGCTTAGAATAGCCCTAAATAGTCTGGAAAAAAAGAAGAACCTATAAGAAGTTTAATATAAAAAGAGGAAAAAGACTAGGTCCCTAAGGGGAGGGGAGCTTTCTTTTATACTTAATAAGAGAGGGGGGGGATAAATTAGATAACTTACTTAAAAAACAAAGCATAATAGGCTTAATAAATCTAATAATATATAACTAGCCTTAGTATAGGACTATTCTAGTCCTAGGTTAAAGCTGCCCTCCCCTTATAATAACTAAGTAAAACTAGGTGCTTATACTTTATTAGACTAATAAGGTAGGAATAGGCTAGAGTTAGCTAAAAAGTAAGGCTATAGAAAAGTTAGTATAAAAGTAAATAAGAAGTGAATTAATATTATAAACTTAGATTTACTTTACCCTAAGTAAAAGCAAAGAGACTTAGGATAGACTTATTACTAAGCTAGAATAGGGTCTAAAGGGCCTAGGAATACTTATTTTATATATTTCCCTTTCCCCTTTTTCTTTTCTATAGAATAAGGCTAGTGTAAGCTAGTAATAAATACTTATAATAAGTTACTTATTAAGCAGCGTAGGCCTGCTATAGGGCTAGCGCTAGCCTAAATATAAATATAAGAGGGTTTTTCTTCCTAGGTTAGGGTTTTCCCTTTTAACTTAGCAGCAGGAGTACTAGTAATAGCTATCTATAGAGCTAACTAGCGTAAATAATATATATATATATAGATTAATCTAGGTTTATATAATATAATTAATAGTAAGCTTTAGGAACCTACTAGGCTACTAGAATCGCTTTAATTCCCGCTTAAAATTAGCCTTTAATTTATATAATATAAGGGCTTTCTAAGCCTTTAAAAAAGCTATAAATTTAGGTACTTATATAGCTTACTAAGCCTCTTTATTAGATATAGCCTTTAGGAAAAAACGCTTATACTTAGCTAGTATATTTATATTAATATACCACTAATATAAAATATATAGTATGCTATTAAAATATAGGTTCCTTTCTAGTGTATTAATTAGAGCTATTTTATAGTCTATAATAATAATATAAGGCTTCTAGATTAAATAGTTTTTTTTAAAGCTTTATAATAATATTAATAACCTAGTAATAGTTATCTTTAGTCTTATTACTTAGGAAGTAAGTTATAAATTAGAAGGTCTTTTTTAATAGTATAATACTATAAGTATTAAGTAATAGAAGGTTAAAGTAATTTATTTTATATATATAGTTAAGGAAAAGGATATCTAGGTATTCCTTTAAGAGTTTAAGCCTAGAGAAAGGCATAATAAAAAGCCTTATAATATAACTATTATAACTTCTTTTATCTTAATAGAAAAAAGCATTATTATTATAAAGTTAGTTATAGAGTTACTTAACTTCTAACTAGCCTAATAGCTTAGCTATCTAATGCCTTTAAATAGTATTATAGATATTATAATAATTAATACCTTATATATTATTAATATTATTATATTAAAGCTTCCTAAGGATTATAGTAAGTTTTTACTTGCTATTATAAGTATTAATAATCTCTTTCTTATATTTATAAATAACTTTACGCTAAGACTATATAAATATAGTAGTATTTACTAGCTTATAGTTATAAGCCTACTTTCTTACTAGCTACTTAATTATATAAATGCCCTTATATACTAATATTATTAATCTATATAGGTAGCCTATTATTTATAAGCTTATATTCTTATAAGACTTAATAGTATAAGCCTTAGGATTATACTATAAGGTATACTTCTAGCCTTTATAGTATTAAAAAATAATTTATATAGGATTACTAGTATTTAGCTTTTTTCTATGTATTATAAGGTTATACCCCTTAAGGTAGTAAACTATAGTAATAGCCTCTTAGGTAGCTTTAAGGGTATTAAATTAATAATTATAAAGTAACTCTATAATTATAAAAGATAAAATAACTTTAGCTTATATAAATAGCTTTAAAATTTTATAATTATAATTATAATTATAATAATATATATAGAGAGAAGGGAATTACTATAGAAAATATTAGGTCTAATTACTAGGTTTACTATAAAAATTTGCTATAAGCCTAGTATTAGTTGCTAGCAGCCACTAGCCACATTTGGGGGTGCTGAATACGCAGGAGCGGGTGCTTGATAGTCACGCCCAAAAAAAAAATAAAAAAAATAAAAAAAAGCGGGAGTCGCGTTGATTCCGGATTGCTTTCCCTTGAAAATGGTTCTGGTGGTCCGTCAAATGCAAGGAGGGCTGGCTACGGGCTACATTCGTTGGTCATTTTTCAGCCTCACCATTGATTGATCAATTGCCGCTCTGGCGAAATACATGTAGGCTTGTCAAACACCGCCCGAAATGCGCAGGTGTCATGTCATTGAGAGGAAGGGCAATTGCCAATAGCGCAGCTGTTTTATTAATAATGTGACGAATCACATCTGCACCTCGTAGTCCATACCTACCCAGGTAGGCAGGTCCAGCGAACTACACGAAACAAATCATGACAAGTAAATACACAGTCCGCAACTCCGTTTCTTCGCGCGCCCTCTGCACAGCATGCCGCACGCACGTTTTAGCCGCAAGAAACAAGTCGGGTTCGAGAGAAAAGGGCTCTTGGATTCAGTTTTGATCTTGATTCATAGTCGTGGTCGTGGTCGTGGTCGTGGTCGTGGTTCAAAATAGTCGTTTTGGGCGAGAGTGGCCTGGGAAAAAAACAAAAAGTGCAGATTCAGCTTTCAAGATGACGCACGCCCAGCTCACCGGGGTCCGGGTCTGAATCCCTGTCTGTCCCTTGGGCAAGGTTGCTTCATTTCGCCCCGAGCGGAAAGTCAGGATTCAAGGCGGCAGGCGGCGGGCGGACTGTATGTATGTAGTATGTACATATGTACGAATGACGGAGCAGGTCATGTACGTGTGCCCGTGATGGCTTCTCACGTTCCACGAGGTAAATTCCGATGAGGAGCCGGACCCGGACAACCTTTTCGGAAGAATCGCCCGGGTTCAAGCAACCTGATTGATGTAATCCGTAAATGCCTGGTATTAACCGCTGCGCGTGCAAAAATGCAAAAATGCAACAAAAAAAAAAACCCACGTCGCCAGATGTTGCTGTCTTGTCTCCATGAAAGCGGGAGACCCGCCGCGGGCTGGGAATCTGGCGGGGGACCGACCCCCCTCCCCTGCCGGGTCAATCAATCAATCAATCAATCGCACGCCTGGCCATCTTGCATGTTTTTTAACTTGAACAAAGAGAGAGCCGAGAGCAAACAAACGAATGCATGTCGGCCTAATAACGGGGCGAGCTAATAACGGAGCGATCGCTGCAAGCCCTCCAATCGCCTTCAATCCATCAGTCACCATCAGCCAGGGGGTCGTCAAGCCATCCCATCCAGCTCTTTGTTCAATCCAACTGCGCCTCACGACGAAGCCGGGTACATAACATGTATAATAATTAATTGCACAAGGAGCACAATTGTGGATGATGGATGCATCGTTGGCAGGCAAGAATTTGTCGCGCCATGTGGCAGCCCGAGCAACGCATATGTACATGTAATACTCCGTACGTGATGATACGTACGGATCCGTACTCCGTACTGATTGGTACCTGGTCAATGTGGCATGCATGATGGTGTGCTCCACGAGATTCCAATGTGTAAGGACTTGGCTTCATTCTTGGCAGCTGGCTCGACCGAGAAACCGCTCCTGCAAGACACCAACGGGGACAAGTTCTCCATCTTGTTTCAACGGCGGCATCACAAAGTACAACACGTTGGCAACGGTTGTTGAGCCGTGGCGTTGTCTTGTCTGTGTACATTGTATGCATGTATTACGGGACTACTCCGTACTCCGTCATCGTCCATCAGACCCCGATATTCCCTTCTGGGCCAGAGGCCGACTACGGATCGGATTTACGTGGAAGAAAGCGAACCAACCCCTGACATGACCAGACAGGACAGGGAGCCACGCCAGGACCCACTAAAAAACAAAAGAGAGAGAGAGAGAGAGAGAGAGAGAGAGAGAGAGAGAGAGAGAGCGCCATGAAGCCACCGCCACTACATACAGCCAATAAAGTCCATGCGAACGATAAGCTTCTTGGCACGCTACGGCGGGCCCACTTTGGTTCTGTCCAATCCAGTCCATGGCGATATCCAACCTGCAATGCGACGGAGCCAGACGCCTTGACAAGCCCAGCCAAGGCCCCATGTAATAATATTACATACAGTAATCCGTACATACAGTGATTTGTCTTCCGTGGTCCGTAATCCGTAGTCCGTATCAACTACATCATTGATACCTGGTGCATCCAACATTGCCATCGTTCCTTTCTGTCGCTGGCCCAAAGGGTACCAGCCAGGCCCACCGACATCAAGGCCGAAATGGTGGTAGAAAAGAGGACTTCGACTCTCAAATCGAGACGCCTCCGCCGAGCCATGGCCTGGTGGCTGGAGCGCACAAGAAACAAAAGTGGCTGCGGCCGTTGACGCTAGGCACACAGTGTGATCAGCAAGATATATATGACGATACAAGTCTTGGCGTCGCACTATCGGTTCATGAACGCCACCAAAAAAAGGCGCAGGCTAAATTAATAAATTAAATTGTTGGCTGCGTGCTGGCATGGACAAGGAATGCTGACAGACGCACAGTGCGATCGGAACACGTCCTGCGCCGGTTCCCAACCCCCCCCCCCCCCCTGGCAACCTAGCCCAACACAGACAAGACAACAAGCTCGAAGGAGGATTTTTTTGTTGAACCAGACCCTGCCCGTGGCCCGGCACTCATGGCCCGGCACCGGCTCCACAGCCCAAGTCCAGAGGAGGTGGACAGAGCCACAGGGCCACCCGGCGGTACCTGCACTGTGCTGCACGTTGCTGCAGCTCTGATGGGTGACTTGCTCAGGTGCTGCTGCACAGGGTGGTGTATTGTCGCCGACGAGTTGTCGCTTTTTGCCTTCATCCTGGCCTTGTGTGTGCATTTATTGGTATTCAGTCTGTACTCCGTGTGCTGTCCTTCTGCTGTACTTCTGCAGGCAAGTCTTGCGTGTTGCCGAGCTTGACTGTCTGAGCTTGTTTCGCGAGAAAGCCCGCTTGTTGGATTTGCTGTCTGCCACTCACTCCGTGGTGACTTGTGACTGTGACTGTGCTGCACTGTGCTGTGAGGACAAGGGTGGGCCACTGGCTTGTCGACCTCTTACTGTGCACAACTGGAGCGGATCCCTAGACGCGAACCTGCAGCGGCACGCACCACGACGTGCTCCGTAGCGTTGGGGGGGGGGAGGGGGGGTCCTTTGCCTCCAGATGTTCTGTCTGGTTCTTCTTGTCTTGCGTGCCTGCCCGCCGTCATTGCTGACCCTGGTCTCTCTTCCTTTCTACCCATCCATATCCACCAGTGAGTGGCCAGTGACCAACTCGCTCGCCCCATCGCAGTCCAAGACAAATCCTCCGTCTCTGCATCCCGCTCATATTACTCTGCATCTCGCGCTTTCCTTGTCCCTTCTTTTTACTAATTGTATTTTCGACATTGTCCGAGGACTTCCAGGCCTTTGCGGTTGCCGCTTGTCAACACCTCATTGTCGCTGTCGCGATCCATCGCAATTGCCATACGCACGCTCAATCACTGGGTGAATAACTCCTACTTCTCCGTCCGGCCATGCGACGATAGATCTTTGCTCGCGGCCGCCCACGTCCAGCAGCCCCCCCTCCTCTCCCCCAGGCCAGCCTTGCGCTTGCGATCAAAGGCATGTCGAATCAAGCGACGACGATCCATCCCCCCTCAGGTCGAATTCACGATGGGACTTTCACACGAATCACTGCAGCAGCAGACTGAGGCCCTGCAGGAGCCTCTGCCTCTCCACGCTCCTATCCCGCAATCGGCCTCGATGCCTCTTCGTACCGCGAACACTACGCCGCTATCATCACCAGGTCTCTTCAGTCCGACCATGTCACGATCCAACCTCACACTTCCATATACTTCCTTTTCCGAATGCAACACACCAGCTCCGACTGGACACAGCCCATTTCTACATCCTTTACAGACGCACAGAGTCCGAGAGTAAGTTGCACATCGATCGCCATCAACGTTTCCTGGGCACTGGCCCCCGCCCCCGCCCTGTCACACTATATCCACTTGCCAACGAAATGTTTCGCCCTTCGTTGCGTGGGCAAAACAGGACAATTCTTCTCGCAATGCTTTCTATTCATCCCCGCATCCCGTCATGCTCGGAGATTCTGTTGCTAACATGTTCTGTCAAGAACTCATAAAGCACTAATCGACTTGGACAACATAAACGGCCGCAAAACCATCAACCAATACGAGGTCATTGAAGAAATCGGCCGTGGTATGCATGGCAAGGTCAAACTCGCCCGAAATCTCGAGAATGGTGATAACGTGGCTATTAAAATCATTCCTCGCTTCTCCAAGAAGCGACGACTAGGCAAAGTCACGGCCCTCTCTCCACAAGACAAAACGAAGAAGGAAATCGCCATCCTGAAGAAAATCCAACATCCCAACGTCGTCGCACTTCTCGAAGTCATTGACGACCCCGAATTGAAGAAAATCTACATGGTCCTCGAACATGTTGAACTTGGCGAGATCGTCTGGCGAAAGAAGGGCCTCCCACACATCTGCCAGTATGAGCGCAGATTGGTCGAACGAGAGATGGGAGGCGGTGACGCATCCACGCTTGAGGAGGACCAGTACAATCAACTTCTTGAACGTAGGCAAGCGATCAAAGACATGAAGAGGGCCAAGATGGCCCAGAACTTTGCTGGACCATCTGACTACTGGAGTGTCGAACATGGTGCCGCCGACGAGGGGGGCAGCAGTGTCGGGCCCTGGTCTCGCGTCTCATCACGCGATGATTTCGCCACGACCGACGGCCCGTCCTCGCATTCGGGCTCCCGATCGCATTCCATCGCCTCTACTGGATTGATGCCCTCCGACATGGCCGAGGACATCTCATGGGTCGACGACATGGTGACACCCGGCCCACTTCATCATTCGAACCCCGGATCTGCGGCAGCTCTCAACGGTACCATGTACGGTGCCTATGCTGCAGAAGGGTCACGGCGTGCTTTCCGCGAACGATCGCCCAGCATGGCCGATTCCATCATCTCCCACATGTCATCTGTCGACTACAACCCATTCGCACACGACCCATTCGCCGAAGATTACTCTTTTGTTCCTTGCTTCACCTTCGACCAAGCCCGGTCGACATTCCGGGACACCGTCTTGGGGCTCGAATACCTGCATTACCAAGGTGTGGTGCATCGCGATATCAAACCCGCCAACCTGCTGTGGACCAGAGACCATCGAGTCAAGATATCAGACTTTGGAGTATCCTACTTTGGACGGCCCATCCGCGATGGTGAGGCCGATGATGACACAGTGTCCGAATCTGAAGCCAAGGATTTCGATGATGACCTCGAATTAGCCAAGACGGTTGGCACGCCGGCATTCTTTGCCCCTGAGTTGTGCTACACGGACTTGGACAGTGGACTCCAGCCAAAGGTATCGGAGCAGATTGATGTCTGGTCGCTTGGTGTCACTCTGTACTGCCTCATCTTTGCTCGTATACCCTTTCTCGCCGAAGACGAGTTCCAGATGTTTCGAAAGATTGCCACGGAAGATGTTCACATACCCCGTCGCCGCTTAAAGCCTGTTGATCCTTCAACCTCACCTGCAGAGCACTCTCTCTATAAACGACAAAATGCCCATCCGTATCGCGACGACAACGATCTCGAGTATGAAGATGTCGATAACCTACTGTACGATTTGCTCAGACAAATGTTGACCAAGAATCCCGAGAAGCGAATCCGTCTTAGAGACATCAAACGCCACCCATGGGTCGTTCAAGGCATTTCCAACGTTGTCGGTTGGCTCGATGACACTGACCCAGCAAGACCGTCTCAGGGCAGAAAAATTCAAGTGGACGAGAAGGAAATGTCGTATGCTGTCATTCCACTCACCTTCCTGGAACGTGCCCGGTCAGTCGTGAAAAAAGCCGTGGGGAAGGTCATGCATCCTTTGGTCGAGCGCAGTGATGGCAAATCGAGAAGGCGAGCCACTAGCAGTGTCGCAAGTTCAGCAGGCGACAGCATGTTCAAGCATGCGGCCGGTGCATCCTCGCAGCACCCTGGTCTCGAGCGACGCTCCAGTCTTCGTGGCGATGACTATTTTGGTAGCTCTGGAAGAGACAACGCCTCCCGTGTTAGTTCAAGCCAGCCACCGACGACGGCCACTTCTACCACAACGACGGTTCATGCCGACAGCTCCTCAACGTATGATCCTTTGGCGACAATATTGCGGCCAGTTGAAGGAATTCGGGATTTATGGAGCTCACCCGAAAGCAGCCATGTCGAGGGCAACTCTGATTTTTCGGCCGCCACAGCCTGTTCACGTCGATTCCAACGTCACGTCAATCACAAGATGACACCCCAGTTTCTGCAGCTCGCTCCCGCCGTCCCCGAAACACAGTCGACACCTGCCACTCCTCACGCTGAGTCGCGTGTCATCCCAACTCGGGATGAGCATGAAAGATGGACTCGTGCTTTTGGGTCCCAAAGCGAAGATGCTGCCAGGTCAACTTCATTTGACAAAGGGCTGTTTTTGAAACTCGATAAGCGTCAGCACGGTTCTACGTCTACTTCCCCAGTCGTTGCCGCTGGTGCTATGCACGACCACCATCGCCACTCTAGGCCAGTGAGATCGGTGGACTGGGGAGGGGGAGGGCGACGATACAATACATCCTCGCCACTCTCCTCTTCACCACAAGCCACTTCTGCCGCGTACCAGCACGGGCAACCTCGTTCAGACTCAAACCTTCGCCAGCGAGCTCGATTTGCAGATTCTGCTCAGCCCCTTGCCCCAACCGCCCCCCTGACCAAGGACCCCGAATCCACGCCAGCCACAGATGTCAAAAGCATCACAGCAGCAGCAGCAGCAGCAGCAGCAGAGTCCTTGTCGGACTCTCAGATTCCGTCGCCTGCAAGGGCTGAGCCAGCAAACTGTCCCCGCCCACCTTCACCTGAAGGTGAGATGAGGGATTGGTCTGAGAATGCATCTCCGTTTCGAGGGAACACCATGGCTACGAACAAGTCGTCCAGTATGGAATCTTTGGACGGCATAGGTACGCCTTTGACCAGCCCTAGTGAGACCAGGAGTCCTGTTCATACGGAATCTGCCAAGAGTGCATCGGAGAAGCTGGTCGTTTTCCTGTCTGATCCTTCGCTGCCTGCACTACTCAGTGGAGCCAGCTCTGTGTCGGCTGACATGGAATCGGAACTCATGGGTCGACCTGGCCGTCTGGGAAGACGACCCTCGCGTCCTGAAGAATCATCCGAGGCTGTCACACCCCCCGCCCTGTTGAAAGAGCCATCCGTGAGCCCCATTTTCAACCACACACCCGCCATGGAGAGTGATTCCGTGCGGCTGCATCTTGAGCACGACAGAGCCCAATCTGATGTGGACATGGACTCATCTACATCCCACCTTGACGAAGATGATGAAAGTGATGATGGCATTTTTCTCATGGCCAAACCCAAGAAGAAGAAGTCCTCTCCAACCACCGCCGCGTCCCGCACCCGCCCTTTTGGGAACAAGAGACGGGACACTGGTGCAAGTACGGCTAGTAACGAAACAGCCAAAAAAGTCCTGTGACAAGCTGGATGACATATGTGCTTGTGTCCCGTACAAGTTGGCCCTAGATCGCTTGGTCCCACCTCCTCAATTTCTTTTGTAATTTATTCACCAACGTTATATGCGCACACGACATGACTTCAAGAACGAACATGGGGACACGTTTCAAGCAGCCTGCCTAATGACCTCGGTGGAGCTTCACCTCGACAAGCATGAAACTGATGACTCCTGCAAACAATGGACAACAGGACGGGCAAGTCACAACTCAAACTTTGTTGGACGTCTTTCCAATATACGTTTGTCAGCAGGGACGCTGACGACCAAAGCTTTTTTCGTTTTGCTTTCCTTCCTCCGCCCTCCGGAGCTAGCCTCGGAGTGATCGATACGTTTGGGGTGCATGGCGTCGTGTGTTGTTATCTCTTGGGTTTCAAGTTTTCAACCCTTTGCTTTCCTCAGCTCTTCTGGCAGGATCCAACAAGCCTGCATGCCACATTAGAATGATGTTTGGCGGTATTTGTCCATTAGTGGATGCAGATTCTATTTTTTTTTTCGCCGTTGTTAGGAATTTCGGGGGCGGCTTGAATGTTAAATCACGGTTCTGGGAGATTCACCATGATGATGTGGTTCTCCACGGTGTTTCTTAACTGTCTTTTTTTTTCTTCCTTGACAATTGCATGGTTCACGGCGGCATTGTATATATAGATATATACCTGGGAAAGCCAGCTGTGAACTGACGGGGGGTGATGGACTCTCTACTTGAGTTCATCTCAGAAAAGGGACACGAGCGAGGACATCATTGGGACCGAGAGCTACAGTCTCTCCTCCTCTCATGTCCAGGGAGATTCCTAATATTGCCATGTAGTAGTATACTGAAGTGACCACAAGTCACGTCAAAATCCTGTTTTTCGAAGTGTTGCGTTGAGGAGTTTCGTTTCATCTAGAGACAATCAGTCAGTCGTGACTTTGGCAGCCCTTATGTGTATCCATCGGAACTAGGCATGTCAATGAAATGTTTTTGAGTCCACCAATTTCATTCCACCCAATGAGTAGCAAGACTACTTACTTGTCGCCGCAATGCGTAGTAAAAAAAAAACATGGTGTACATAATATGGCCATGAAGAGCTAGTCTCCCCAATCCTTACCACTTTTAACAATTGACGCCTTTACGCCTTTGAGAAAACGACCAGAAACGCGGAAACCGCACTCGCGCCCACAAACACACTGAAAATAGCAACACTCAACACCGTGTTGAACAAGGGTGGTCTTCTCTTCATGGCCACCATCTCCGTGACGCTGTCCTCGAGCGTCTTGGCCATCTTGTCCCGGCCAAACAAGTCCTTCACGCGCTCCTCACCTGCGATACCCATCTTTGCGAGGTCCTCAAGAGACATGTCCAAGGCCTGCCGCATGACGTCTGACCAGGCATCAACGTCATCTGGGTCACGGAGCCATCCTGTCTGGGAGTCGGCTATGGTTTCCACAGGGCCGCCAGTATTGGCGGCAAGGACAGGGAGATGGGAGAGCATGGCTTCGAGGGGGACGATGCCGAAATGTTCGTTTGTGGGAGTGTAGACCAGGAGGTGGGAGGAGCGGAGGAGCGCGGATTTGAGGGTGTTGGGGACGGAAAGCAAAAAGAGGACTTGGGTGCCCGGTGGGACGCAGGACAAAGATGAGACGGCGGACAGGGCAGTCGGCGTGATGGTGTGGTGCGTGAGGGAGAGGGACGTGGTGAGGGTCTGGAGGGAGGCGTGGTAGGAGGCATTTTCGGAGACGCGGGGATCGTAGCCGCCTTGACATTGTGCGCGTTAGTGATGGGAATGCCGGAACAAGGGAAGAAAGACATAAGACAGAGTTTGAGGGAGACATGTCATGGATGGTGGTGTTCCTGTTCTGTCACATACCGGCGATGACGAGACGGACGCCCTTGCGCTGTGGCTCGGGAATCTTGGCAAACGCCTGGATTGCCAGTCCGACATCTTTCTTCCTCTCAAACCGGTTGATGCTGAGTATCAACTTGGTAGCATCACCTTTGATCTTTTCTTCGCCATCCATCTTGTCCGTCGTGACATGCGTTTCAACGCATGGATACACCACCTTGGTGACGACCTTGCTCGCCAGACCAGGCCACGTCTTGGCCACGATGTCCCGTGTGAATTTGGAGTTTACCGCCACGGCGTGAGCGAATCCCATGCTCCACTCCTCCACCCAGTCAAAGGGGACACGATACAGCCGCTTCACAAACGATTGCCTCCCCTGAGCGAGGAGCAGGTCCGGGAAGTGGCAGTAGAACAGGATGGGCACGTCTGGCGCGAGGAATTGCATGAGAGGTAGTCCTGCGGAGAGCTGATCAACGATGAAGGCACGAGGTCGAAGGGAGGGGAGTTCGCCGGTGAGAAATATCGTGAGCAGCAGGAGGATGTGGCGGAGGATGGCGCACAAGATGGTCAGTCTAGAGAAGATGGACATGGGAACCAAAGTGTTGCCGCGGACGCGGACGTCGAGAGTGCCTGGATAGATGATTTGTATTAGCATTCCCCTTCACAAGACTGGCTCTATAGAAGAGGAACTCGTTTTTTTTTTTTCGCTCTTCGCCGGGGGTGGGAGTGGGGGGTGGAGGTATCATGATGGTACCATCTCGGCATTCGTCAAAGCAGTGCTTCGGGTCGCAGTGGTTTGTGAAAATGACGACTCTGTGGCCACGGGATTGAAGGCCAACTGCGGCATCGACGACGAGACGCTCTGCGCCGCCAATGCCAAGGTCCGGGTGGAAGAAGACGATAGTTTCGGGTGTGGAATCGAGGGAGGGTGGCGGATCGGGGATGTCGGGGGCCATGACGATGGTGATGTGATGTGCGATGGGCGATGGTGGTTTTGTTGGCGGTTCGAAAGAGGAGGAACACGAAGGATGGTCGTTGTTGGCGGCGAGGAGCTGGTGGGGTGAAGATTTGAGTGTGTCCAGCGCTTGGCGGGGGTGGGTGTGTGGATAGCCTGGGCTGACCTCTTGCCATGGGCAAGATTACCATCCCTTTTACGTTGGACACAGATGAGCGACGGGCATCTGGAATCTTATCAATCACCACGATCCTTTTTGAAAAGCAGATGAATCTATTTCAAATGTGGGTAGGCAGCGTGCCGTAATACATGTTTCCAAATTGCATTTCGGCTCATGTCCCGCTATTGTGACGTCTTGAAGACAATGCGACAGACCAGAGATCCTCTATTTGACGACCTGCCCTCGCATCTTGCCACATTGCCGAAGGCTTCGAGCCTGGAATTTCAAGAACAACTCCATCTCTATGCATAGTAGCAGGTGTGCCTGGGTCGGGGAGCTTTTCCCAGAGAACTCGTTCTGCAGTTAGCTCCGTATTATAAAGAGGCACAGCTTGGCAAAAATATCTGAGCCAGTCTTCTTTTGGGAAGAAGTCATAGTGCCCCTTAGTGAACTCCCAGTACTCCGGGTACCATCCTGCAAAACCCCAGTCGATAATTGCGGCAACGCGTCCATTCCTCACAATAATGTTTCTTGGGACCAGATCCCCATGTGTGAAACATGTTCGATAGGACGTAGTATGTACCTTTTTAACTTCCTCACCAAAGACTATCGCGACATCTTCCATACGCAGGTGACCTCGTGCTAAAGAATGGAATTCGTGATGATTAAAAGGGCCAAAGAAACGAGCACCAATCCGACCGTCATAGGCGGGATTTTGAAGAGCAGAGGCGACGAGATCCTCTGCTGGAGGTTGGAGTTCGCGGAGAATAGAAACGTACTCCTTTATATCCGAAAAAATGGTCTTCTTCTGGTCTTGCGAGAGGCGACCTTCTTTTCTCCAAGCGGTATCCAGGTCTTCGCCCGTGATATATTCCATCTCGATGTATATATCCTGAGTCCGAGTAGTGTGGACTGCGTAGACTTTAGGTACGGGAATAGCTGTATTCTTGGCGATGTACCGCATGGCCTCGACCTCGGGAGGACCACATGGTCCCTTGATGACGCGGTGTTGACTGACTCTCACTACGCCGGAAGTTACGCAGGAAGTGAGGGGTTGGTAGAGTTGTCTGCCTAGCCAAAGCCGGAACTGCAATGGAAACAAGGTTCCAATGGATTGACCCATCGATCCGAAATGAGTGTGGATAATTAGAGGCGGAGATCGCTTGCTGGGTACAGGAGAGGATCGTGAAAGAGAAGAGAGGGTGGTGGGATGGAAGGGGTGGAGAAAAGAAAAACGTGAAAGGGGGAAAAGGCGGCTAACACGTGGGCCCCAGTTACTGCTACGCGTGTACAAAGCCGCGCGCTTCTATATCTTATTAAGATAGCAACAGGTGCACTTTAACGTCACTGAAAACTCGCTTCACGTTTCAGGTCAGTCACACGGCGGTTATCAGCTGACCTAACCAGACCAGGCCCGCGTGTGCCCTACCAATGCATATCGATCCAGAGCCGCGCGCTTCCATTCCGTCTCTCTATCCATTCGATAAGAAACCAGCTAACTTGCAGACCATACATCACACTAATAAAGTGTAGCACCTGTCTAGTAACGACTGCAAATATTAGCCATCTGTGGCTTCCTTCGGACCTTCGGGTCATAATCAGTCCGACCGTGGCCAAAGGGTACGTAGAGCCACCGAATAGATGCACTGTAAGGGAATGTGGGAAAGGATGCCCCATTTAGCTAAACTAGCCCTATAGGGCACTATTTATAGCGCACGATCGCGCACGTAATGCGTAATAGGTACCGCTGATTTAAAGACAATACCCTTATTATTAACCTATCTAACTATTAAGTAAATATCTCCTATTATTAAGTTATCTAATTATTAAGTAAATATATTACTATTCTTATTATAACTTCTCTTATCTCTCCCTTTTAGTTCTTTTTCTAAGCTATTATTACTAATAATTATTAATTATTCTATCTTAAAATATAGCTTTTATTATATCTCCCTCTCTACCTATATAATATTCTATATATTCTCTAAGGCATAATATATACCTATAAAGTATTATATAAGTAATACTATATTCCTATTAATTATTTCCTATCTTTATGTCATGGCTTGAGCGTAGGGTTGAATAAACGAAGTGATAGCTAAGATTCTCGCAGTCGCTACTAGGAAGATACTAGCTAAGGGCAGGTGCGTAAAGGTTTTAATCTCTAACTTAGCACTAATAATATATATAGTCTTTAATAAATACCTTTCTTTATAAGCACGTAGCTATCTTATAGCTAGCTAGCCTCTTTATTATCCACGCGGCCTAAAGGTTCTCCAAAGATTCGCTCTAATAAACGTCCTGTCTCTGACCTCTGCGCTCCTAACACTTTATAACTAAAAGGTTAATTATCTTATCTATATATTAATTATATTTATATTTAAACTTATAATAGTCTAATTATCTCTTTAATTATTCCTTAGTTATTATAGTATCTCTATATTACTATTACTAGGCTTAGAGAAATTATAATACTAGCTCTTAATACTAATAATAATACCTCTATACTTCTTAATCCTAGTAATAGTATAAAGGACTATATACTATTTTTAACTAGGTATAGTAATTATCTTACTATTACTTCTATCCTAGGTAGTAGCGTAGTATATTCTAGTATAATTATGCCTTATTATAGTATTATAAATAAGTCTAGTGCTATTATAATCTATTTATTAATTAGAGTAAAGATTAACCTAAAAACACCTAGAATAGTTAAATTTAGTAGTAGTAAAATGCTTAGTATTTAAGGAACTATTAGATCTTAGTCTAGTAAGTTTTCTAGCACTTTTATATACTTTCTTTTCTTTATTAGGGTATTTAATTATTATTTTAGTAATTCTAAGTTTATTAGATAAGCAGTAACTAGTAATTAGTCTAAGATTATCTTAAATTAATTACTATTAGATTTATATATACTAATTCCCTTATATACTAACTTTCCCTAAATAACTCTAGCTAATACTAGTATTACTAAGGCTTTTCCTAGGTTTTAATAAGTATTACTTACTTTTTTTAGTAAACTATAATTTAATACCTATAAGGTTATTTTAGTAAATATAAGAAACTCTTTAATAAATTAGTTATCTTTTAATACTATCCTTACCTTTATTAGTATATATACCTAATAATATGCTTTAAAGTGCTAAGCTATTTAGTAAAATTCCTCTTTATTTACTATTTACTTAATTTATTATACTTATTCTTAGGTATCCTTAGGTATTATTATATTTACTATTAGATAATTATTAAGTAACTAACTGCTTTATAATAACTATCCTATTTAATAAGTAATTATATATAAATATAACTAATTAATAGGTATATAAACTAATAAAATATAGTAAGTAAAAAAGGTAAAGAAAGTAAGGAATATAGAGAAAAGAAAGTAAAGGAAGTAAGGCATATAAAATAAGAGGAAAGTAAGTAAGAAGGGTATTCCCTTACTTATAGCTATAGTTACTATTACTTACTATAGTAAATTATATTATTTACTTATAGTTTACTTTTTAATAGCCTATAAGCTATTTATTAACTTAGTAATTACTACTAGTAGTAACTACTAGTTATATACTAAAGTTAAATTCTTAAATTTAACTAAATATTTAATAATTCTATTGCTTTCTCTTTACACTAGAATTATATTAATTTTATAGTTTACTAATTAAATTAGCGCTATTATTCTAAACTATCTATTAAATATATCCTAATAGAATTACTCTAAATAGTTAACTAAGATTACTAGATAAATCCGCTAATTATCTAGTATATCTAGCTTATATACTAATCTTCCTATGCATTATAGCACTTAAAATAGTCTAGCAAATTTTAGTCTATACTTTAGGCTTATTTTTCTTAGAATTATGTATGCCCTATTATCTAGTCTAATTAGTACTTAGTTACTAAGTTTAAAAAATCTGCTTATATGTTTTTAATTATAATATATCTTTATCTAGATTACTACTAATATAATTACATTATATACTTATAGTTATTCTAATAGTTTATCTAATATCTCTAGTTCTCTTAAGTATAGTAAAGAAACAATATTATTTAGAGAGAATCCTATAATAATCTAGTTAGGTAACTATCCTATTATCTTAATTACTATATTATTAAATTTAAACTATAATTATAGTAATATCTATTACTATAACTAGTTATTATCTAGTTATATAAAGTATATTTAGATAGCTAATTCTATTATCTATATAGTTTATTTTATCTAGCTATTTATTTATAGATAATATACTATTAAATATAATAATTTTATTCTAACTAAATTCTAGAATACTTTCTATAGTGCTGCTAAAAACCTTTAATTATAATTACTTATTATAATCTTAGGTATTCCCTAATTTAATATTAGTAGTTAATTATATAATTTCCTTGTATAGATTACTACTATAATATTATTTTAATAAGGCTTTAATATAGTTTGCTTACTAAATTTGTTAATAATCATAAGTATTATATTATTACCCTTTACTAATATAAGTAAAGATAATAGGAAATTAATAGAAATTATATAATATAGTGCTAGTAGCGCTAATAATAGCTATAAATTGCTATATTATAGGTGTTTTCTTAGTTAGTAAATTTAATATAATAGGCATGTTCTTAGGTAGTTTCATAATCTATATAACCTATAAGGTATATAGAATTATTATATAATCTTGCTTAGTTTCGCGTAGCCTATATAATTACTATTATATATACTATTATATAAATCCTTAATAGCGGATTTTAGTACGCATAATTATAGCTAGAATCCTAGAGTTATCTTCTATAATAGTCTATCTTCCTAGCTAAATAGTAACTTTACCTAGTTCTCTATAGGTAAACAGGCATTACCCTCTAGTACTATTATAATATGCTTCTATATTAGGTCCTAATTATATCCTAATTATATTAATTTCTTAAAATCTAGAGATATTCTAACTAAAGATACTATTAGCCTTTCTGCTATAGGTATAGTAAATTAAGGTATTAGTGCTATAACTAGATTATATTCTATATATTATACTATCTAGACTTTTATAGTATCTATATGTCATTATAGACTTTAAGCTTTATTAACTAGTATCTCTTTTCTATATTAGATAGGGTTCTAAAAAGAAATATAATTAGCTAAATTGCTATATAAGGGGGATATTTAATAATTATCCCTTTTACCCTTAACTTTAGGATTGTTTTATCCTTAATATAATATACTATAATACTAATACTAACTCCTAATGTATTAAAGTCTATAAATAATTATTAATTTAGAGAGAATAGCGTTAATATAGTATGCTTTATTAGTATTGCCTTTAATGTATTAAATGCCTTAATTTCCTTCCTAGAAGGTAATAGTATATTAACACTCTTTGCCTAATTATATCTTGCTAGCTTAGATATTTTCCCTTTTAGGGCTTTATTATCTTTATTTGTTTTAACTACTTAATATACCTAGAGTAAGTTTGTTTTATAGTCTTATAATAGTTTAATAATTAAGGTATATCCTAGGATATAATATCTTAGGGCTTCTATAAAACCTAATAAATATTCTAATGCTTGTAATATCTTTAGAAATTCAAGACGCCTGATTACTACTAATTTTTTAGCTAGTGTTACTATTCCTAAGGAATTAATAAGTCTCCCTAATACTTTAGCTATTAGGTAAGCTATAAATATCTTCTTTAGGCTAATTAAGATATTATTATCTATTAAACGTTAGAAGGTTTGTTATAGGTCCGTGATATATTACTTAAAGCTAATTAAGGTAATAATAATGTTATTATAGTATGCTATTACTCTAGTACCTTGTAATATATTATCTATTTGTCTCTGGATATATACATTAGATCCCTTATATCCTATAATTAGGACATTAAATATAAATTATTTGTTATATATAATAACTAATAGTACTTATTATAAATCTAGGTAAACTATCTATTAATAATCAAATAACATAGCATTAATAACTATAATATATATAGTATTAGCGATTCCTATAATAACCTCTTCCTATTGCCTTATTAGATACGTATCTAATATTGTTATTACATTTAATCCTTATATATTAATAACTATATACCCTTTCTGATTGTCTCTAGTTCCTATCTATACTATAAAGATAGGAAACGTAAATAGCACCTATAATATTATATGAATAACTTTCCTTGCTATTAATAGTTTTTTTATTATCTTTTTAATAATTATTTAATTATCTAGGCTAACTAGATAAATCCTACACTTCTTTAGAACTAGATCTTTCTAGCCTAGTTTTATTTATAATTATATCTGCTCTTTCTAAGGAACTATAGTAAATCCCTTATTATAGAATAAATCTGCATACTTCTCTAGAAGCTTTTATATCTCTTATTATTTATTCTTATTATCTAGGTTAAAATAGTTTACTTATATAGTTATATGCACTGCAGTTTATAAGCCTATTATAATCTAGTCTGTGGTTAATAGCTGCTTCTTAACATGCGATTCTATTACTATTACTAAGTTTACTACTAATAATTGCTTCTCTAGCTTAACTAAGTACGCCCTTATAGTAGGGTTAATAGACTTAAACCTTCCTAATTCTTGTTTTCTACTAATTATTACTTATTTCTCTCTAAGATTATAAACCATAATATATTACGTTAATCTATCTATAATTAATACGTAAACACCTAAATTTAACACTTATTTAGGTTTAAATAGTACCCTATTATCTCTACTAAGTTAATTATTAATTAGGACTAATGTAATTATCCTAGGTTTAATAACCACTAAATTAACTACTTTTACTAGTATGTCTAGCTTAGGGTGATTATACTATGCTGCTATTAGAATTACTATGTTTCTATATGTCCTAATAATTGCTTTCCCTTTGCTTACTATAATATTAATCTATTATAGTATAATATAGTCTGTGCCTAATAGCATATTTGCTCTTAATAACTTTACTATTAAGACCTCCCTAATAAACAATATAATTATAGGCTATCTATCTAGTGTTATACCTATAAAGTTTATTAGTAATAGCATATACTTATTAGTAAAATAGGTATTAGTGCTAATTCCCTTAATATTAATTAGTATTGCTCTTATTTAAATCTTAATATCTAGATACTACTTAGCTACCTAGTTTGCATTTACTAATGTAATTAAGCACCTAGTGTTATAATAAACATTAACCTAGCTATTTAGATTATCTAAATCCGGATAAATCTAGAATTATAGATATGTCTATAATTAAAATGCATAGCCTATGCCTATATTATGTTACGTATTAACTATTAATTAAAAGATTAGGATTTAGATACCTAATTTTAACTTTACTATTGTTTTATCTATTAGTTATAGTCTGTCTACTGCTGATTTTATTTATGTTTATATGTTATCTATTATAATATTTAGATAATCTTAATTACTATATGTTTAGGATAAGGAATAAGATTCTAAAATTTTATTATAAGCTACTTTACCTCTAATAGTGCTATTACGTAGCAAACTATACACTATACTTAAATAGTTAAAGAGTGTATTATTAGAAGCAAATTAAGCAAAACATATTCTATATATACAAATTATATTATTAACTCTAATAAATTAGACTTGCTTTGCTTAGCTATTAGTCTATAGGACTCCTTTCTAATTATCCTAAGCATATAAGTCTTACTACTTTACCTCTAGGTATAGAATATATATATTAATATCCTCCTATTCTAGTTATTAATAAATATTCTCTTAACCTATGTTATTTACTTGCTTTTCCTATTATTAATTATTCTAATCTTTCTCTCCTACCTAATCTAATTTATTTACCTAATATATAGCTTATAGACACTATAGTACTATTACTAGTTTATTTAGTAGCTTTATAGCGTTACTAAATAGGGTAGCCTTATTTACTACTAGTCTATTATACTAAGGGTTTGGATTTCTATATAGCTATTATTAATTCTAGTAATATTGTGGCTTCCTCTGGACCCTCGGACGATAGTTAGTCCGGCCGTGGCTAAAGGTAGGTTCATAAAAGGGATGCACGCGATGCGATTAGTTACATCGCGGGCATCCCCACACCGCTTACAGTGGCTCCGCACTGCAAGACCCACTTTTTTTCCCTTTTCGCTTACCTTCTCTCCTAGCTAGATTCCTCTCCTTCTCTCTTTTCTCTTCTCTCTTAGCTATTATTAACTATTATTAACTTTATTAAATTAAACCCCCTTTACACTAGTATAATATTCCTTAGTATAACTAACACTAATTAGTAGTTAACTATAACTATAGATAAGTTAGGTATTATAAGAAAAGATATTTCTATAGATACCGCAGCCCCTTACCCCTTAAGCTAATATATAGGCTATTTAGGCAGAGAGGTATAACTATAGAGTATGCTAAAGGAAGATAGACTAGAATCCTAGCAATAGGCTTATTAGACTTCTAAGGGATTAATCTATTAACTCTTAGGCCTTTAGGATATTTAGTTAATTATTATTCTTATTATTTATCACAAGAAAACTAACTAAATAACTAAATCTATTGCTATAAGGTATTTTATTTAAACCTAATATTAAACATAACCCTTAGCTAAGCTAGCTAATCTATATAACCTTACCTTTCTACCTCTCTTCTCCCTTCTTTATAATTATTCACTATAACTATCTTTACTTCTCTATATTTTATATATAGTTAAGTTATTTCTAAGTCTATGTTATCTTAAGTTATTTTTAAGTTTGCATTATCTTTATTACCTTATTCCCTATGTTTTTTTTCTTCCCTTTTTTTTATTTTTTTTATTATTTCTTCTAATTATCCTGCTTATTCTATTTACCCTATTTATCCTATTTTACTTATCTTATTTATTTTGCCCTATTTATCCTGTTTTCCCTGTTTTTTTTTATTTACCCTATTTACTATATTATACCTAATATAAAAACACTATCCTATTATTATACTCCTGTTTAGTTTATTCTATTTATTTAGTTTATTCTATTTATTTAGTTTATTCTATTTAATTAAAACCCTAGGCTTTATTATATTAATTATATTATTTATTAAAGATAGTGGAATTTAAATCTAGACCTTTAATAAGAGAAAGAGCTAGTAATAGCAAGGCTTTAATAATCACTATTAAAAGACTCTCTAAGAGTAAACTACTACTATATTTATAACCGCTTACTAGTAAGCTTATAAGAGATTAGAAAAAGTTTACTAAGCTAGACCCTAAAACTACTATATAGTCTAAGCTTAATAATTATATTATAGGATTTATTAACCTTAGTAAGCGTTAAGGTTAGAGAGATAATAATCTCTAGGAATTATTCTAGGAAGACTTTAAAGGCTAGTCTAAGGATACCTTTAAAAGGGTAAATAAGGATATTATTAGAGAGCTATGTAACTCTCTCTAAGACTATAGTATTCCTATTAAATAAGGCCTAGGATATCTAATTCTAGTATTACTTAAGGAAGTACTTTATTAAAAATTAATATCTCTTTAGCTAGAAAAGAGATTAAGATCCTTTAAACTACCTTAAATATAACCCCTATAAGTTACTACCCTGAAGACCTTCCTTAGTATTTCTTACTCTTAAAGGAAATAATTACTATATTCTTTATAAGAACCCCTATAATAATCTTAGTTATACTAAGAGTTTAAACCCTAATAGCTTACTTTCCCCCCTTAATACCTTACTTCTAGTAAATAAACTATAAAGAAGATTTTAAAGCTTATAAAGATATATAAGAATAGTAATTATTATAGCAGAAAGCTATATAACTTCCTTACACTAAAGCTTATACTCTTTAAGAGTAAATATAACTAGATTAATCTCCCTAGATTACACTTTAGTAAAGTATTCCTTATTATACTAATAGGAAATACTAAATAATACTTTCTTAACTACCTTTCTAGTAAGAATCTCTCTTATAAAGAGATAATTATAAATATCTATTAATACTTAAAAACAGAAAGTAATTAATAGTTTTACTATTATAAATAGAGTAGTATAACCCTTAAGAATATTATTATTTAAAACCCTAAAAAGAGTAAGCTTAAATATCTTAAGATTTTATTAACTATATTAAAGAGAGTCTATAAAGGGCTATACCCCTTTAATATAGTGAATATAAAGCTCTATAAGTAGACCTTAAATGTAGTCTCTAGTATTCCTAAATATTAGGTAGTAAAGTATATATATACACTAGGCTTTAAGAACCTTACTAGTAATCTCTATAAATTAATTATAATTATAGAGAGTAGTATAAGAAGTACCTAATACTACTAGTAATAAGGTAAAGACCCTTTAGAGGCTATATTTATAGACTAATAATATAGTTAATAAAATTAGAGAGAAAAAGGAGACTATTATAGTAGCTCTAAGCGCCCTAAGTAATGCTTTATTTATAGCAAAAGTGGCTACTAGTTAATAAACCACTCTAATGCTAAGTAAAAGAAAGAGAGAGAGAGATAGTAAGCTAGTAAGAGTTATTACTTATCCCCTTTAGAAAAGAAGTTTTAATTATTTCTTGCTTTAATTAAAGGCAGTGCTAACGTTAAAATAAAGGAACTAGAAGACTAGGAATCCTAGCTTAAGGCTTATACTTAGGCCTAAGATAATAATAATAATAATAATACTAAAGAGAAGCTATTATTAAAGGTATACCTAAGTATTATATAATTCTTCTGCTCTAGGCTATAAATAATTAATAATATTAATATTCTTATAATACTTAAAAATTAGGCCTTTTAACATACCCTGCTTAAGCAAGAGCTATACCTTAAAGAGGCTTCTAATAAGGACTATTTAATCTATTATGCCTCTAAGGAATACTATTCTAAAGAAGTTTTTAGAGAAATTATACTAGATATAGGAGCTTTAGGTTAATTAATTACTAGCCTAGTATAAGTTAAAGCCTTATTAAGATTAATACTATTATTAAAGATTAAACCCTATAGCCTAGAAGTTATTAACTTTAGCACTAGATTAGTAACTATATATAGTGTAATATATATGCTAACAAAGCTTAGTTAAATTAACTTCTATATCCTTAATACTACTATACCTTTTCTCTTTTCCCTTACTAATATAGATCTATATTAAACGCTGTATAATTAAAAAGCTAATAAAAGTCTATTATTATTATTAGATAAATAGAAAAGCCCCTAGCTAATTTAAATTCTTAATTAAAGATAACTATAACTTTAACTATAAGATTATTATTAATATTATATAAATTAATAGCTAACTAGTCCTTTATATTATTAATTTAGTAACCTTATTCTAAGCAGCCTATTTCCTTAACCCTAAGAAGTAGAAAGCTTAGGATATTTAGGATATAATTAGAGAGTGCTAGATAGATATATATCTAGGCCCCCTAGATTAGATTATTTATAATGCTAGTAATAACTTTGCTTTAGCTAAATTTAAGCACTATGCTTGCTTAATATTAATTAAGATTAATAAGATACCTATTAAAGCCTATAATAATATTAGAAAGGTTAAAAGATACTATAGACCTCTTTAATAGGCTTATAATATTATTATAGACTTAATTAGTAAAGAGATTACTCCTAAATAATAACTCTAAATAGCTATTAAAGCTATTAATAACTTAGTAAGTCTAGATAGCCTTATGCCTACACTGCTAGTCTTTAAAGCCTACTTATAAATAATAGATAAGTTATTACTAAGTATCTCTATTATTTAATAAGCTAAGGTAATTTAGAAGGTAACTAATAAAGTTTACTACTACCTAGCTAAGAGGTAAGTTTATAATACCCTTAGCGCCTAGAATAGCCCTAATATATTACTAATATATTAGCTACTACTATAGGCTAATATATATATATAGAGAGAAAAAGATAGATAGCATAGCCCTTATAAGCTATTAGCTACTAATAGGAAGACCTATATAGTTAAGATACCCTATAGCCTAGTTAGGTTCCGCTCTATAGTAGTAAAGCTATACTATAAGGACTTATAGTATATAGAAGCTAATAAGCAAAGCCTTTAGTATATTAGGGAATATAACCTAAGCCTAGAGGCCCCTTATGCCTCCTATAAGAAGACTAGAGGAGATAAGCTACTAGTAAAAGGTAGTAAGGCAAGGGAAGAAAAGGAAGAGATACTAGTAAAGAGAAAGCAAGAAAGACTAAGGAAAGCCCTTATAGTCTAATTCTATATTAATAAGGTTATAGAGAAGCCTAAAGAGGCTTATAATACTAAAGCTACCCCTATAGGAAGCTATAAAGCTAATAGCCTTAAGGTAATAAAAGCAAAGGCTATTAGGGCCTAGGCTTATAATCCTAATAAAGCTATTAGACCTATAGAGCCCTTTATATTTATTAATAAAGACTAAGAGAAGGTATTATTTAAAGAGATTATAGCTAGAAAAGTGCTAAATATAGGATTCCTTATAGTAAAAGAAAAGGCTAACTAGAAACTAGCCCTTTAACTCCGCTAAGAAGGAAAGATTATAACTCTAGGAAGCCCCTTTAAACAATCTAACTAAGCTAAGATTAATGCCCTATAAGCTTGTAATATATTTAGGTTTATAATGTTTAATCCTACTAAGTATAAAGGCTATAGAATCTTTAATTCTTGTATAGTTTAAGAGATTAAAGGCAAAGGGACTAAATTGCTATATAAGAAGTTATGCCTTATTATATAAGGGCATAATAACAGAGGAAAAGAGGCTATCTTAACCTAGTCGCTAATAATATAGCGATTAAGCTAATAAATAATTATAGCCCTTACTTTATTATTAAAGAGAAAGGGAATCTACCTTTAGTTACAAGACATTACATAAGCCTATATTTAATCCTATATAACCCTAAATAGGCTAATTATTATAAGATTGCCTAAATAGATTACACACCTCTTTCTAGAAGGCATGGTAATAAAGGTAATTAAGCCTCTTTACGGAATTATAGAGGCTAGAACCTATTAGTGAGTAATATATTTTCGTTACTATAGAGATAACCTTAACATAATAACCTTAATATACAATCCCTGCTTATTAATTATAGCCTTAAATAATAAGAACCTCTTTAGCATTATAGGAATGCAAATAGATAACACCCTAGGCCTTAGCGATGATAATTTCTTTAAGAAAGAAGAAAGAGAGCTCTAGAAGGTAAAGTTTATAGCTAAAGAAAAACAATACCTAATAACTACAAATCCCCTTATTTTTAATAGCTGCATCCTAACCTAGAACACTAATAACTTGCTAACCCTAACCTAAAAGGGCTAAGGTTAGAAGATTAAGGAAATTAATTTGCGATTACTAATAGTAAAGCAAGATTACGTTAAGCAGAGAGCCTAGGGGAGTTATATTGCAATAGTCTATTAACCTAAAGCATCTTATAACCTATTAATTACTACATAACACTAAGAACCCTTTGCTAATAACATCTTATAACTTAATAAACGCCTTAAGTAGCAAATTAAGCATTAGTAGTAAGGATTATAGTATATCCTATTAACTCTTAAAGAAGCGAAGCTCTTTATATTTGTAAATAAGTCCCTTGCTAACAATAAAGACCTTAGCTTACAAATTAGGTATATAATTATAATTAGTAACAAAGCATTAAAGGATAATAACAGCTTTACCTTAAAAGGTAATATTATAATATATAGCTCTATAAAAAGCAAATATATAACTTATAGTGTACTTATATCTAAGCTATATAGCATAGTTTAAGGCGCTAATATCACATACATAATATCTATAACTCTTTATATAATTATAGACTAATTAAAGATACCCTGAATTCTAATAATTCTCTATACTAACTCTTTCTTATTATATAAATACCTTATAAAGCTAGGCATAATAAAGGAGAAGCGGCTAATAATTAATATTATAGCCCTCTAATAGTTATACAAGAGGAGAGAGATCTATAAGGTTAAGTGGATTAATAATGGCAATAATCCAGCTAATGTAATAACAAAGGCATTACTAAATTTAGCCCTTTTGAATTTAATTAATTTAAATAAATTAATAATTTATATAGAAAGCTAGGTTAAAAGACCTATAAGGTTAGGTAAATAGGAGGATTAAGATAATAGGTTAGTAGGTATAGATTAAGGTAACTAGGTTAATTAGATTAACTAAGGCTATAATAGCTAATTAAAGCCATAGATTCCTATAAAGGGATTTACTTATATATACTTTCCTTTAATTTAATTTTTATTACGTTTTTAGGCTCCTTTAGCTATAAAGAAAAAGAGAGACTGCTAGTATAGCTTCCTCTAGACCCTTGGATAATAGTTAGTCTAGCTATAGCTAAAGGTAGGTCCACAAAAGGGATGCACGTGATATAATTAGTTATATCGCAGGCATCCCCGCACCGCTCGCAGTGGCTTCGCACTGCAAGACTTACTTTTTTCCCCTTTTCGCCTACCTTCTCTCCTAGCTAGATTCCTCTCCTTCTCTCTCTTCTCTTCTCTCTTAGCTATTATTAACTATTATTAACTTCATTGAATTAAACCCCCTCTGCACTAGTGCAACGTTCCTTGGTGTAACTAACAAATATAGCTAGTTACTAAACTATTTTTCTTAATTATTATAATATAGTCTTTGCTATCTATATTACTATTATTAATTAGTATTATAGTATAGTGAATTACTATTACGATTATTCTAATTACTATTCTAGTAATTATTTTAATACTCTCTAATTTATAGCCTAGCTATACTATTATATAGTTAGTATCCTATATATTAGCCTTAAGTGTTAAATCCTCTATATATATTTAATCCTTATTAAATATCTCTAAATTATTAATTAGCTATTTATTAGTACTTATCTCATGCCTAACTAGTAATTATTAACTCTCTCTCTCTAATTTACATTAGAAACTAATTAATTATTATATTTACTAATAGTAGTGTAATAATTATCTAGATCTCTAAATTAAATGCCTAGTAAACTATTTATAGTTATATAATATTATCTTAATAGCACGCTCTTATATCCTATAGTAAATTATATATAAAGATTATAATATTCTCTCTATTATAATACTTCTATAGTAAGTATTATATATTCTTAATTTTATTTAAGGCTATAGACTATAGTTCCTAGAATCTTTTAATAAGGTATATATAAATAGTTTTTAGTAATACCTCTTAAAGTAATTCGCGTTCTAATAGTATTAATAAATAACTATGCTAATTAAGAGCTTATTCTCTTAAATATAATATTTATATATCTTTTACTAATTTCTCTAACTAACTAGCCGCTATGTCTTCTAAACATTATGTAAATGCTAATATACACTTATAGATTATTATTATGGATTTTATATTTACTATAATTCCTTAACCTTTTTTATCCTTAATACCTGGATTAAAAAATCTAATATCCACTGCCCTTAATAGCGGCTGCATTACTAGTATTACCTCTATCTATTGAATAGGTAATGACTATTCTTATCCCTACTAAATATACTATAGTAAGGCATGATTTATATTAGCATTTTCCTAGAATAGATAATATATTATCTGCATTATATTAGTTAGGGCTTGCTAGGTTAATAATATGTCCTAATTTACTAATTAGTATTAATCTAGTGTTAGTCCCTATTCTATTATTAATAGTTATTAGTCTATTATGCCTTAGCCTTACAATGCCTAGTTATATAATCTTAATAATAATTTAGATTCTATAGAGCACCCTTAGCCTACCTTTAATAACTAATAGGATAGGAAATTAGATAGGGAATTATTAAGGGGTATAATAGGAAGTAACTTATATATTATAGGGCTGTTCCTTCCTAATTCTAGGGATAATGCCACTAATTATTAGGTTATAGGTAACTTTACACGCGGGGTCTTATCTAGCTAAATATCTAGCTTAGGATTATGCCTAATAGATTCTTCTAGCTAAAGATTATGCCTATAGTTATATATGCTAAAATAGAACCCTTCTAGGTGTTCTATTGCTACTATAATAAGATAGTCTATTAGTATTGCGTTAATTAACTTTGCTATAACCTTACTCTAAGTTTACTTAAATTATATTAGTCTAAATCTAGGACCCTAGGAATTATGCCTCTAATAGCCTATTATCTAGGTTATAGGTTAGGATAGTCCCGCTATCTTACTAATTATTAGACTTATTATAAATATTAGACTAGTTATAACTAGATTAGTTATAATTAGGGGCGCAAATTATCTAGCCTTTTGTAACTATTTATTAAGGAATTAATAGAATCTTAACTTTTATTCTACTTACTTAACTAGATAGTTAAATGTTTATCCCTTATTAAATAGTAAAAAATTTATTACTAAATAGTATACTAATTCTTTCTATTTGTTTAGGATTATTAGGCTTACTACGTTAATATACCTTTAAAGGTATTATCCCTTTATAATAAGCCTTTTATCTAGCATTTGCTTTAATATCTAAGAGTAATTATTCTAAAATTTCTAGTTCTGGTTTTTTTTTAGTTTTATAATTATAGCGTGTAATTATTACTAAACTATAAGGGAATGTAGGAAAGGATGCCTTATTTAGCTAAACTAGCCCTGCGGGGCACTATTTATGGCGCACGATCGCGCACGTGATGCGTGACATGCACGCGATGCGATTAGTCACATGATACATCATAGGCCCCCTCCTGAGCACGAGGTAAAACTGCTTAGTATTTTACAGCCTAATGCCCTATTCTTTTATCTTTTTCTTATCTACCTTATAAATCTTATTATTTATATTGCCTTTGCTTTTTAGTATTTTTTCCCTTATAGTATAAATACTATTAATTATCTCTAGGTTAGATTTATCTTTACTTCCCTTCCCTTTACTTTTCTTTTACTATATTATTTAATATTTTAGATAGGGTAGTATCCTTTTTATTACCCTTAGCTATGCTATTATTTAATTAGTTAGGGGTTAATTAGTTAATTAGTAACGTAGAACTTACCTAGCGATTATAACGAATTAAATTAGAGACAAGTAAGGATAAGTTATGTTTAGTTTGCCTTAGAGCTTTAAAGCATAAGTAGTAAGCTATAAGATAGAAGAGATATAAAGAGATAGAATAAACACAGTTATAAAGGAAAGGGGAATTACGTTAATTTATACTATAAGCAAAATAAGCAAAACTTAAACAAATTTAAGTTTAACTGCGGTTGCGAATTATAACTGTATCTTATGCTAACATAGCTATAAAGTTTATTATAAACTTTGCTCTAACCTTATAGCCCCTTATATTTATAACCTTAGAGCTTATTTATTACTATAGCTATAAGAATTTAGTTATTAATTGTTTTACTAGCTAGGTATTGCTAGTAATAATTATGTGTTGTAATAAATTAGATGCATTGGCTATAACCAATGATACTAAAAAAATTATAAAAATCAATACATCATAGGCTACCCCGCACCGTTTGTAGTGGCCTTACACTACGGACTACAGCCTCACTTTTCCCCTTTTTTACTTACCTTCTCTTCTAGCTAGATTTCTCTCTTTCTCTCTTTTCTCTCTTAGCTATTATTAACTTTAATCATAACTATTGTTAAATTTAACCCTCTCGCACTAGTGCATCGTTCCTTGGTGAAACTAACACTATCACTCTGTTCATATTCCCCCCCGACTGAAGTCGTGACATTCTGCTACGTTCCTCCAAGACCAGTAACCTGCCACTTATCGTGGATACTTCAACATAGGGCACTTGATGCCTACAGAGTAGGTCGCATTGAGAAGCAGAAGTTTAAGTATAAAAGGGTGGCATCCACGCTCAGAAAACAGAATTTCAAAAATCTGTCCTTAGAAAAACCCTCACACTTTAAGCTTCGTCTTTTATTATTCATTTCCGCAAGGGAACAGTCACTTCGCAGTCAATTATACCTAACAACGCTCTAAACACGATACTTAGCGACCCGTGTCACGGATCGGCTTCGCCTCAATTTACCTCCATAACAGATACTGGAGAAAACAGCTTGTAGCACAAAGGCACCGTCTCGCTAATAAAGCTCTGCTTCAAGACTATAGAATATAGAACCCGTCAACTGGTATGTACTCGATATCTGAACACCGTCTTCTCGCTAATGAGGACCGGTTTCAGCATCATATTCTCGCTCGCAATGTCCTCGAGCTCAAGCTCCTCGAGCTCCGACATGGAAATCGCGGTGGCTTTGTACCGTCGCGACCCCATATCAAGCGACCCGCGTAGACGCGAAATATACAAACACGAGGCATATCACTGGGGAATTTTGATCAAAACTTCAGGTCGCTATTATGATGCTTATGACGCGACCGACAGAAACGCAATCGATCCAATCACTTTCAGACAGGAAAATCCACAGGGGGACTGGTGGTTCCATGCCAGACAAGACGTCAACCCTTTTACGCAGTATCAAGTTTCTAGGGCACATCGTCATCGGGACTGTTCCATCCGCTCAAACGAGGGATGGTGTCAAACTGTTCCTTGAGAAGGTTCCCTTGCCAAAAAAGAACTCGAACCCTCAAGAGAGCTGTGTGACATGGGTCGGGAACGCTATACGCAAGTTCCGCGACGCACATTGTGTAGCTGACTTCAGAGTCGAGACATTCTTGGACTGGGCACTCATGTACGCCGACCAAAGGCTGCGGTACCCTGAGGAGACCGAGGAAGTTGTTTATTACAATAAGGAGACAGAGAAACAGCAGGAGGAAAAGAAGGAGGGAAAAGAAGGGAGGAAAAGGGAAGAAGTAGACGAATGACTGAGCGAAGCACAGAAATTGTCATTTGTCAAGTATTGTTGAAGGATGAAGGTGGTGGCAAAGAGTCATCAGAAGAGAAGATGATGATGTAGAATTGCTATCTAGGAATTCCAGAATCTAACAAGGGAAAAAAGGATGCTATATATGAGCTTCAAAGCTCTCAACAGGGACCTGAATAAAAGAAGGTCTATCGGACAAGTGAATCTAGGTCTTCAAACGAAGCCTACGATGAAATGCAATAACAAACGCGTTGCGGGAAGGGAAGCTGCATCACCAAACGAAGAGGGGATGACAAGAGTGATGATGCCTGAGGCTACGATGTGAGGCTGCAATATTCTCAACAAGTACGATCGATTGAATTCTTCGCCGATGCCACGGCCTTTTCGCTGGATGATTGCCTGGCGTTCATTGCCGAGAGACACTTTGACCGAGAAGCCCAAGGCGGGCGTGTACGGCGTCATCAAGACGGAACTGCACAAGGATCTGCTGAGGGAGCTGCAGAAGGAAGGCGTGGACAGGGAGGAGGAGAGATTCAACGAGGATCAACGGAGGGAGGGGGAGAGGAAGGAGTTTGGCAAGGTGTGATTTGAGCAGTGGACCAAGGAGAGAACAAGGCGAAATTGTGAGAGGGCCTGCGAGGGCAAGGAATGGGTATATATCCATCGCATAGACAAGGTCCAAGGTCTAGAGGGTGAAGAAAATATCATCTTACTGGCAGCAAAGGAAGGACGTCAAGGGCAATGTGTGCAATCCATGAATCTGGTGGAAATAGGGATCCAGTGTTCAACCTGAGAAAAGTTGAATAGATAGGCCTCGGGAATTTGACTGCACTGTGCGTTAGATTGCAAGACAAGTTGTACCGGACCATAAACAACGTGTGGTAAATAACATAGTAGATGGGTATCAAATCTAACCAAGTCTAGTTTGTCCAACTGTACATCTCCTTCTCATTTGCTCCCGCTCACTCACTCGTAATCACTAGTCTACGCCTCTATCGGCCGCGGCTCGCCTGCTGTGAGCGCCTCTCCTTCCTCTCCCGCAGTGGCAGCGGTTGTTGCGTCTGTCCTTTGCTTTCGCGCTCTATCTCTTTCGGCAACCAGGTCCTTTTCTGCCTGCATTGCCTTGTTTCGCCGCTGCTCGATATCCTCCCTTCGCACCTCCCGCCTCAGTGCTTCGCCGGCTTGGATTAGACCATCAATGCTGATAGCGTGCTCCGTCATGTGATGATTAATATATGTGTACACCCCTGCTGGCGTGTCGCACTGCAGTAGATTCCTCTCATTCAGCTTCAAAAGCGCCAGCGCAATTTGAAAGAGAAATGTGCTCCCGTCGTTGGTGCACAAAACCACGTCCCACAATCGGAACAGAGCCTCTGCGCACAGACAGTCTGTAAATACGGACAAAAACCACTGGAACGTCAGGGCTTCGAGCTCAATGGAGAGGGAATCCAAGTGGACCGAGAGCTTCGGGAGTGCTGTTGACACGAACTGTCGCAAAACTTGCTGGTCGGCTCTCGACGCCAAGAGTGATCGATCGTAGTACCCGTGCGGCAGAATGCTTTCAATAATCGACGCCAAGATCCAGAACGCGTCCTCTACTGATGGCATGATGAGTAGGAGGTTTGCGGCAATCAAGTTCATGCCTTGGCAGTAGCCGACGTCCTTGTTTCGACGTGAGTATGCTAGAAGCAATTCACTCAACTTCTGCACCCCGGGACCCCTGCGGAAGAAGATATTGTCTGTCAGGGTTCGATGAATGTCCATCTGAATCTGGCTCACCACGGCCGGGTCATCGTCGTCACCATTCTGCGCGACAAGATCCTCATAGTACCCTGGGACTCGTAGAGCATTTGCTCCGGAGCATTCCGACCAGACCTTGGCACGGTATGCGACGGGTATTCCGCCAAGCACCAACGCCTTGAATTCGTTCCATTTGGCCCGACCAACCTTGCCCTTGTTTCCCAGTCCCGATATGCCGATAACCTCGCCATCGGCAACGCGCGCTTCCGGTGTCATCATCGCCGGCGTTTCGAATCGAGCCTCGGCCACCGCGGCAGCGGCGGCAGCGGCTGCTTGGCCCTCTCGTCGTCGCTCAGCCCTCTCGTCGTCGCTCAGCTCGCACTCTTCGCAAAAAGTCATTCCATTTGACCGTCTTGTCGCGCTGCAACGAGTCATGGACCTCACTCAGTTGCTTCAGCAGAAGCTTCACCGCCGAGGCATCTTCCTTGACCACGGCGCTCACCGTCGGGTTCGACTCAAATGGCTGCGTCGTGTCGTTGTCGATGGCAGTTGTTGTGCTCGCCAAAGGTGGAACAAGGCCAACATTTGTGGCAGTGACAGTTGGGGTTCTGGCCGATGCGAGCTCCTCCTGGGGCTCAGAAGGTGTCACACTGCCAGTTCCCACGAGCACCTCCAACGCCGAAGCACTCATGCTGGGTGTGTGGCTGAGGAGTTCAGTCGGGAATGTAGCAATTTTCAGGTAGTCTTGCCAACGTTTGGGCTTCGCGTCGTCTTCGGGGCGTTCTTCATGGCCATTTGGGCTGCCAGGTCTTGCGCTGCTCGAAACAAAACCTCTGGGGCTAGGTAGATCGTCCATGAGATTTGGAGAAACACGTGTGCGGCCATCGGTGAGCAATTCAGTGTTGCGGCCGGCTTTGGTCGTCTGGTTGGCCACGTGGGTCGCTTCTCGCTGTCTCTTCTTACGTCGTTGATCATAAATGAATCCGAATCGATCGGTGAGGAACTCCCCGCTGGCGTTGCTATTGTTGTATATGTGTGACAGGGTCGGAGGTTGCGACTCTGGAGGCAGGATGGCGTCCATTTCAACAGGTCCGTAGCTTTCTTGTTGCGAATTTGCAAGGTTTGGTGGGCTGCTAGCCATGCTTGCCCAGTTGTCTTGAACCTGGCTTTTCGTACTCGTCATAGCCAGAGGTGTCTGCGAAGTGCGGCGCATGGCCATCAAAGCCTTGGGGTTCCCGGCCATGGACGCAGTGCGCGCGGATTGAGCTGTTCGAACACTTGCCGCAGAACCAGCCCGGGTTGAAACTGCACGAGCGGATGCGCTCGCGGCTCTCCCTCTTGGCTCAGCATCTCGTGGTGTCACAGTGCCCCCCGCGACGAGTTTCAAAGCAAGACTGGCCAGCGAAACAGAGGACTTGCGCTCGGAAATGGCTGCTGAGTGAAGACTGGATGCTCGGCTCGAGGTAGATGCCTTGACTTCGTTGGGAGGGGTGAACAAATCTTCTTGTAACATGGGCCGTCGATCCATACTTGACTGGGAACGAACTACGGTTGTCGAGTTGATCTTATCGCCATTGACACCGTTCGAACTTCCTGATCGCTTGGTGGTTCCGCCTCCCCAGATGTAGTCCTTCCATCCTCGAAGCGTGCCCCTGCCGCCGGGCTCCACAAGCTGCCCGTCCTTGTTATTAGCACGAAGCGTTGACAACTTGCCCTCGGTTTCGCCGTGAGCATGCATTGTCATGGTGTCGTGCATCGCATCGCTCATCAGATGACTCAATCCATGGTTGCCTTCACTGTGCTTTCGTCCATTGGAGCGTATTTCTGTTTCCACTAGCTTGAGCCTGTTTTCTAGGTCCATGTTTGATAGACCACATTCACGGATGATTTTTCTCAGGGCGCGCTCTCGCTCATCAGCACGTCGTCGAAGTGTAGCAATCTGAACATCACGCTGGGCCATGTCCTCTGCAATTTGTCGCACAAGAGCGATTGCTCCGTGCCGTGCGATGAGCCGTTCAATGTGCTCATCGTCGGCCTGATGCAGGGCTCCCGGTATTGATTGTCTCAGAGGCGCATCTTCGAATAGGGCATCTCGAGATGAACCCTTGCCCGTCAACGTGTCCACAAGGGAGAAGCCGTTGCTGCTCAGATCTCGGAAGCGACTGTTCTCGGATTCCTGCGTGGCTGTCTTGAGTCGTTCTTCGTCGCAATGGCGACCGTGAGGGTCGTGAGGGTCGTGAGGGTCGTGAGGGTCGTGAGGGTCGTGAGGGTCGTGGGGATCGGGACTGAAGCTTGGGAAGCTGGTCAACGACTTATCGCTGGCGGCAATGCTGCTAGCCGAACTGCTCGGAGGCTGGCTGAGAAGCCGCCGACTGCGACGCGCACGAACAGTAGTGCTCCGAGCACTTCTAGAACTGCGATGCGATCGAGTCGATGCTGCGCTTTGTTGGGAGAATGAGCGTTCAAGAGGACATGTCGACGATGGTGCTTCCGACACCGAGTCCATCGCTCCAGGCCCCGACTACCTGGGTGCCGAAGGTGTTAACGGTGACGAGTGGATGACGCAGCGCTTCTACGACGGGTGTAAAGTGCAATGATGATCCACAAGAGCGCATGTCGGGTTAGCAGAGAATATCTGCCGGCTTGGTGTTGGCAGTTGTCACGGTACTACAAACGTTTGTTGACGTTCTGGGTTGCACGGGTTGCACGGGTTGCCGCAGGTCTGTGGGTCTGTGGGTCTGTGGGTCTTGTTGCCCGATGGCGGATACAGCGTCTATGACGAATAATATGCGCTCACCACTATATTAGGGAAGCTAAATATATATATTACTAAACGTAATTATAATAAGAGAAGTATATAACTTCTAATATAATAGCTTTCTTTA
Organism: Epichloe coenophiala; assembly: GCA_018801565.1. Lineage (NCBI taxonomy): Eukaryota > Fungi > Ascomycota > Sordariomycetes > Hypocreales > Clavicipitaceae > Epichloe > Epichloe coenophiala. The sequence continues at coordinate 587,896 of JAFEMN010000008.1, forward strand.
TAAAAAAAAAGCTTTTATTCTTTTATTTATATACTAGAAAATAGCTTTAATTTAATTCTTTTTTCTATATTTTTATCTTACTAAGGGATATCTTTTCTAAGTTATATACTTAAGTATATAATAGTTATAAGCCTAGAAGGTATATACTTATAACTTTTACTAAGTCCCTTATATATAAGATATATATATATACTATACTTTATATATACTATACTTTATATATACTATACTTTATATATACTATACTATACTTTATATATACTATACTTTATATATACTATACTTTATATATACTATACTTTATATATACTATACTTTATATATACTATACTTTATATATACTATACTTTATATATACTATACTTTATATATACTATACTTTATATATACTATACTTTATATATTACCTAAGTATATAATAGATTTAATTACTTCTCTTTACTTAAGTTTTAAGACTAATATTAAGTTAGTCTTATTTAATAAATAGGAAGAATAGTATAAAGTATTAAAGTAAGCTACCTAAAGCTAAGAGATTTAGGAAAGAGTTAATTTATAGCTTTAAAAGCTTAACTTTAATTACCTAGAAAAGCCCTTTAGTATTATACTAAAGGTATATAAAGCTTTTATTACTAAGAACTAAGGAAATAATACTATAAAGCTTACCTTTTAAAAGGCTTTATTTTTCTTATTTTATAAGTTTATATTTAAGTACTAACTATATAAAGTAATAAAGTTTAAAAAGAGAACTATTCATACTTTGATTATTGGTATTATTAATCTAAATACCTATATAATAGTTATTAATAAAAGTAAAGAAAGTAATATAAATAATAAAAAGCTTATTTTTTACTAAATCTTTATTAAGCTTAAGAAAAGGTTTTCTTTAGGGTAAGTTATTATTAAGTTAGAGATCTTAGTTAATTATATAGTATATCTTAATAATACTAAATATATAAATAGGGAGCGATTATGCAGCATCCCCTCTGGCGTAACGAGCATCCCTATCTATGGCTAGAGTATTGCACTACAATGTGTAGTATAGTGTAGTTTTTGTAGTGTAGTGTAGTGTAGTAACTACACTATAAACTACACTATACTATAAACTATACTAATTATAAGCTAATGTTATAGACTCGAGCTATAAGCTTAGGTTATATCTGGCTCCGGAAAGTACGCGAACTATATGCGGCTAGGTTAGGGCTATACATAACCTACATATAAACTATATATAAGTTACTATAAATCTAGGCGCTATATAACTATTAGTATAGTTCCTTTCTTCTTCTATAAGAATAATATTCTTACTTTAAATACTTATAAGTAATAGCTATAAGGCTAGTTCTTAATATATATTATTCTTTATTATAAAAGTATATTAACTAGTAAATATACTATTACTACTAGATAGGATAAATACTAATAAGTTAGTAATATTATAATAGTTACTTAAGTAGTAAGTAAAATAAATTAAGGACTTAACTAATAAATAAGATATAGTACCTATACTAATTTAGCCTAAATAAAAGCCCCTTCCTATAGGCCCTCTCTTTAATAGTAATAAGGTTTTATTTATAGCTTAGAAGGGCCTTATAGCTTATAAGTTACTTATAAATAGGGATTTTATTAGTAATAAGTAAGACTAGTAATACTTTATTTACTAAAACCTATTACCTAGGGTTTAGGTATAGGTTATACTTTTCTTTAAAAAAGGCTATTTACTTAACTATTACCTAGATTAGCTTCTTAAATACCTAAGGGAGATATTTAATAACCCTTACTAATAGGAAATAGCTATTATAAAACTTAATTAGTTAATATAATAATAAAATAAGTAATTTAGTAACTTCTATATTTATTTTAAATAGAAATTAGCTCTAGCTAAGGGGCTTAATTAGTTAGACTTAGTAAAGTTATTTAAGCTTTATATAGCGCTTAATAAGTAAATAAGGGACTATAGTATAGGTTAAGATATACCCTAGGTAAATTATATAATAGTAATAGGCTACTATTAAAGCATTATACTAAATATTAAGTCTTACTAATTAGAGAAAAGATACTAGATATAGAAGTATAGTAATTAGGTGCCTAACCTAAATAAGACTAAGGTATATAATAAGGATATACTAATAATAGATATCTAATCTATAGATATAATAAGGACTTAGTAAGGCTTTAGGAAGTTTATAGGATACTAGAAGTTAGGTAATAAGGGGGGTAGTAAATAGGCTAACTAGGTTACCTAAGATATCCTTAATGTGTATTATAATAATAGTAAATATTTATATTATAGCTTCTTTAAGCACTTTACTATAGCATACTCCTTATGCCTTATTATTTACCTAAAAAAGAAGTCTTCTATAAATATTTATAATATAGAGAATATTATCTTTATTAACTTAGATATTAAGTCTATAAAGTAGTTAGAAAAAGAGTAACCTTATTATTAAGTTATTTAATAAGGAATAAAGGAAGGAGGTATAGAGAGGCTTTATAGTATATAGTTATTACTAATAAGGACTATAAAGAGATTTAAAATAATATAGATTTATTTCCCTTTTTAGTTTTTACTTTAATTAATAAGACTATCTTTATAGATACTTAAGTTAATATAGGCTATAATTACTATGCTACTATAAGTAAATACCTAGTCTAAAAGCTTTAGTTAGAATGCCTCTCTCTTCTAAGTAAGAGGTTAGTTTATTGTCATGGCTTGAGCGTAGGGTTGAATAAACAAAGTAATAGCTAAGATTCTTATAGTTACTACTAGGAAGATACTAGCTAGGGGCGGGTGCGTAAAGGTTTTAATCTCTAACCTAGCACTAACAATATGCGCAGTCTTTAAGGAATACCTTACTTTACAAGCATATAGCTATCTTATAGCTAGCTAGCCTCTTTGTTATTTACGCAGCCTAAAGGTCCTCTAAAAATCCGCTCTAATGAATGTCCTATCTCTAACCTTTACGCTCCTAATATAATACTCCCTTAATATATAATTAACCTTAATTATAAAATAAGCTACTTGCTTAGGGAATAGTTACTATAATAAAGCTTATAAAGAAAAATAAGATAAGATACCTTATAACTAGACACGTAGGTAAATAAAATAATAATAATAATACTACTAATTATAAACAACCCCCCCTGTTATAGGTAGTGGTGTCTAAATAGCAGCCTATACGTAGCTTTAATATAGCGTAATAAATATTATTACCTGTCGCATAGCTAGACTAAAAAAAATAGATAACTTATGTTAATTTTTATAATTAGTTTGAATAAACAGGGTACCTAACGCCATGGTTCCGGATAGTCTAACTAGAGGGCTTGTGTTGTGGTTGCCATGAGTTTGCAGCTGTTAGGTGTCAGGTGTGCGCGTTCGTGGGCAGGCCTAATAATCAATTGTAAGGTGCAATGCGAGCGAGAGCTAGCATTAATAGATCTTTTAGTCTAGTGGCTTACCTTGCACACCTTTAAGGTTCTAATATTAATGCTAGCTCTTATAGGTCTTCTAGTGTGTGCTAGTCCTAGGTTCGAATCCTTGTGGGTGGGGCGTGCGCTAGGTCCTAGGTTTAATTCCTGCAGTTGGATTAACCTAGCAGGTCTAGGTTTGAATTGCTAGGCTAGGTAGCTTACGTTAGGCTTATAGGGCAGGTATAGTTACGCCTATATGGTTACGATGCAACTATAGGGTCATGTGCACTAGGTAATGTATAGGCCTAGCTATTATATGTACTAGGCCTTAGGGGTTTATAATTAGTTAATTATCTTAGAGGCCACGGATAACCAGGCCTAATCCAAGCTAAGGTTGCGTTACTAAGGCATTACCGCTAGCCTGTGTGGGCCCTTGGCTTAGGACAAGCCTTACAAGGGAAGGGATAATTGTTAGGTGTGCGCGTTCGTGGGCAGGCCTAATAATTAATTGTAAGATGCAATGCGAGCGAGAGCTAGCATTAATAGATCTTTTAGTCTAGTGGCTTACCTTGCACACCTTCGAGGTTCTGACATTAGGCATGCGTGCGAGTGGCAGAGCTGACGGTTGTTGTTGTGATTCACGGATCACTCACACGCAGTGCGTTAGATCACTTAAGGGGTCTATAGTTAATATAAAAGAGACTGATTTTTCCCCCTTTCTATACACTTCCTTTCTCCTATAATAATCCTTAACCTTATAAGTTACCTTTACCTACTAAGTAGTAGCTTTCTTACTGCTATTATACTATAGTTACTAACCTTTTTTAGTCTCTAAATATTATTATTATTATTACTACTTATCTTAGTCTTTTATCTTATTCTTAGTTATTAGTTTATTTACTTCTAGTTATAATTTATATCTAGTCTATTATAGCTAACTTATAGCTAGTTTACTATATCTAATACTTATATAGGAACTTCCCCTTTATTAATAGCTCCTAAAGGTTAAGCTATTAAGAAATCTCCTTTAAAGTCTCCTAAGAAGTTATCTCCTTAGAAGCAAACTACTTCTAAAATTTTAATATAAGTTTACTATATCTTTATAGTATCTTTATTACTAACTTACTACTAGTAGTATAATAAGTAAGAAAATTCTATATATATAATACTCTTAGTAAGTAATAATATAGAATATCCTACTAAAAAATAGCACTTATAATATTCTAGGATATCTTATTAATAATAAGACCTTCCCTATAGAATATAAAGAATCTATAAGTATAACTTCTTTGCTTACTTACTGCTTCTTTATTACTAATATTCTAATAAGCTACTTAATAAAATATACTTACTACTTCTAAAATAATAAAAACTACCTTATAGTATGTCTTTCTTATCTAGAATTTACTTACTTATTACTAATATACTACTAGTATCTAGCTTAAATTATATAGCTTTATAATAGGCTATTTAAACTTATTAAAGCTACTCTAGAAGATAGCTATTACTATTAGGATAAAGTAAGTATAATTTTACTATCTAGACACTAGATTACTACTAACTTACTAGTAGTTTATACCCTATACTACTAACTTACTTAATTATATTAGTCCTATTAAGCTCCCTAGTAAACTTTAGGTTTATATATATAAAGAGAGGGATTCTAATAATAAAGATACTCCTAAGGCCTTTACCTTTATAGTTACTATAGCTACTACTACTGCTAAGAAACTAGTAGTCCTAGTAACTAACTCTATTATAAAGGGGTAAGTACTTAGTAGCTATATAATAGATTATTTAAGTTATTTAAGTAAATTAACTTTATTTTCTAATATCTTACTATATTAACTTATAAATTATAACTATCTTATATTAACTTTACTACTTAACTATTACTTATAGTTATTAATAATTTCTTTAGTGCTAAAATCCCTTTTTAATACCTAAGAATTCTCTAAAGTATTATAGCCCTTCTATTTAACTAGATATTTATAATACTTTCTATTATAGTAATATAAAATAATTTTCTTAACTTTAAACTCTTATTTATTATCTTTAATATTATCCTATAATAAGGATATATCTTTTATATTAGTTAGGTCCCCTTTAAAAGGCTTAAGACTAGTAATATTAAATATATTATATAATTAAGTCCTAGGTAATAACTTTAATTAATATACTAATCTATAACTCCTAATTACCTTTTTAATCTTATAAGGGCCTAGATACTTTATAGCTAGCTTCCTACTAGGTTATCTTAAATTAATATTCTTTATTAATAGTAAAATATAATTACTAACTTTAAACCTTATTAGAGTTCTTTTCTAGTTATAATATTTCTTATACTAAGTCTATAAGTTACTTAAAAGCTATTTAATTATAGTATATTTCTCTCTTAGTACTAAGACTTTACTTTTAGCTTAATTATTTACTAAAGGGATATCTGTAATTACTTATTATAGACCTCTAGGATTATAACCTTATAATGCCTTTGCTAGTGTGTAGCTATGTGTTATATAATTACTTATATTATATATAAACTACGCTAATAATAGGTTATTTACCTAATTAGTCTGTTTAGTATAAGTAAAAGCCCTTAAATAATATTCTAGGACCTAGTTTAAACGTTCTATCTAGCTATCTATCTAGGGGTAAAAAGTAGTACTAAGTAGCTGCTTAGTTATAAGAAGATAATAAAAAGTTATCTAGAAACCACTAGTAAATATAGAACCTTAGTTTATTATAATACCTTCTAAAGCTTTATAATCTCTAAAAATATATTCTAAGAATATAGTTGCTAGCTTATTGCTAGTTAGTTATATTAACATAGGAATATAGATACTATATTTTGTGAATTAGTTAATAATAACTAGAATTATATTATAGGTCTAGTTTAAATCTTTTACTAGTGAAAGTCTAGTAATAAAATCTATTAATAATTCTTAAAAAGGGTAATTAAGCACTAGTAGTGTAGCTAGCTTGCTATATAGTTTATAATACCTTAGTTTTAAAGTTTAATAACTTATATAAGTGCTAATATATATCTTTATATCTTTCTTTATTATTAGCTAATAATATTAGTTTATAATCTAGTAAAGAGTTTTACTTACTCCCTAATACCTTGTAGTAGGGTTATTATAAGTTAGTAATAAAATTTCTTTTCTTATTCCTAAAGGGATAAAAATATAATTCTTAAATATTAATAGCTTAGAGAGTCTAATAAACTATATTTAGAATACTACTAAATCGCTGCTTTTAAGTAACTTTAATTAACCTATAGTAAAGTTATTCTCTTACTATACTTTATATAATAAGACTTAAATTAGGGGTTCTAATTCTAAGCTCTTTTCTAGAAAGTTAGAGATAAACTTAGAAGAGGTTCTTTAAATAGATTAGATCCTAGCTATAATATCTTTATAAGTAATTAGTTTAATAGATACTTCTAGTCTTATAGGTATATAGATAAGTAATGTTTTTAAGGGGCGCCCTTGCTGCTTACTAGCAATAACCTATGCTAGTCTACCCCGAATAGTAGTGGCTAGTCTAATAGGAAAATTAAAATAACTAAGTAATAAACTAAATATACGCTAGGTGCTAGTAGTACTACTATAGCTAGCTTATTACTTATTAATAGAAAAATTAAAAGTATTAAATAACCTTACTAATATAACTCTTTTAAGATTATCTAGATTATTAGGTTCTTTAGGAATATAGTTAAGTTATAATTTTTTAAAACCCTGGATATTAGTAGTATTATTATAGTGTTATTATAACTAACTATTAGTTACACTAAGTAATGTTTTTATAGAACCTATAGTACTAATAGTATTACTAGGGTATTCCTATTGCTTAGTATTTATAAATTTAGATAAAATAGTAGGAAGTTATATAGTTATTACTTCTGCTTTCCTTACCTTACTTATAAAATCTAGTCTTCTTAAAAGTAAGTTAGTAGGATTTAATTTCCCTATATAATATATAATCTTAAAGTTAAAAGGATAAAGCTTATTAAGTATAGTTACTTACCTACTAGTAAGCTTAGGCTTTATAGCTAGGTACTTATAGTTTAAATAGTCTATAATAACCTTAATTATATAAGCTAAATAAGCAAGGTAATATCTTTATATATAAAAAGCCTCTTAGATAGCTAATAATTCGCTATTAGGTATTAAATAGTATAATTTAGTATTAGTTATCTTCCTTAATATAAACATAACTAGGTGCTAGTAACCTAGCATATATATTATAAGTATAGCCCTAATTATATATCTAGATATATTTATCTTTACTCTAAGATATATAAGTGGGTTAAAATATACTAAAATCAGCGCTTCTTAAAATTTCTATTAAAGTTCTCTAAATACTACTAACTTATAGGGTTATAGGTTAAATATTACTAGTTACTGCCCTCTAAGGCAATCTATTAATAGAATAATAACTTTACTATACTATTTAATAAAATAGCAGTAAAATCTAGTAAAACTAAGGAATAACTAAATATTAAAGACACTATATAGTATTAGCTAGGTTATAATTACCTTAACTCTTACTAGGTTTATTATAATACCTTTTACTAATATCTTAAAGCCTAAGAATTTAACTTCCTTAACTAAAAATTAACACTTCTTAAGGTTAATAAAAAGACTTATATTTTTAAGCTTATATAGAATTTATTTAATATATTCTATATGCTCCTTAACTACGCTACTATATATTAGCATATTATCTAGGTAAATAATATAGGTCTTATTAATAAGTCCTTTAAGAGTATTATTAATATACTCCTAAAAGGTTACTAGTATATTAACTAGTCTAAATAGCATTATAAGATATTTAAAGTAGCTATAGTAATAATAAAAGGCTATCTTCTACTTATTACCTAAGCAAATATATAGCTAGTAGTATATATTTTTTAGATTAAGGACTATAAAAATAACTATACTTACTAATTAATTAAGGATTTTAGTAATAAGGGGTAAAGAGGCCTTATCCTTAATTATAATCTTATTTAAGCCCCTATAATCTATATAAAGCCTTAATTTCCCTCCTTTCTTTAGAATAAATAAAATTAGGGCTTTAGCTAGGCTAACTAATCTTCTAATTTACCCTTTAAGCTATATACTTATAAGATACTCTCTAAGAACTAATAGTTTCTTTTTAGCTAAATTATATATAGGCCTTTAAGGTAGTGTTTTCCCTTCTTCTAATTTAATTATATAAGTATAGCCCCCTAGTTTAGAAAGCTTACTTACTAGCTCTTTAGAAAAAATATTTATAAACTTTACATATTTCTTTAGAATTATTAGTATAAGGCATTAGGTGCTTATACCTTAATTTAACATAGCTTATTTACTACTTACGCTTTCTAAAATTAGTATAACTATAATACCTTTACTTTTTTACTACTAATAAGCGTATTCTAGTAACTATATAGTTACTTTACTATTTAATTATGCTTTTATTATTACTAGGTTCTTTAATTAGTCCTTACCCTTTTCTTTCTAATTTTTATTTTTTAAAACGCTTAGCCTAATCTTTATTACCCTAAATAGTAATAAAACCACTACTTATTTTTTCTCTTTATATATTTACTACTTACTATAAATAAAGAAGAGGTATTCTATAGTTACTAGATATCTCTAAAATCCCTAATTCTAATATATAATTATAGGTAAATATTCTTTAGTCTAATCTATACCTAGTATTATCCCTTTACCTATATTAGTAATATAGTAGCTAACTTAATAGACTTTTATAAATCCTATACTATTTTTTACTTTTATTAATATTTTTAAGATCCCTTAATATAGAATCTCTTTTTAGCTTATACTCTCTAGTACCTAGTCTAATTAAATTATATTCTCCTAATCCTTTTTTAATAATAATTTAGGATAAATTATTAAGAACTATATACCTATATTAAATAGTGCTTTTATAGCTAATTACTAGTTATTTTATTATAAAGATACCTATATTCTTATTTTATTATCTATAGGGTATTCTATAGTAAGATTATATTCCTAGGTCTATACTATTTAAACTAGTATTATATTAGGTAACATAGCTTTATTACTACTTTTACTATACCTCTTAGTTATATACTTATTACTTTTATAGGTAAAATAGTCTAGTGCCTAATAAACTAGTATAGTATATCTAGGCTTTCTATATTTATAGCACACTAAAAATAGCTTTTTTGCTTAATCTTTACTTTATTACTATGCCTTATTTATAGGTAATATAAAGTATTACCTCTTTCTTTTAAGGTCTTAACTTTTTTTATTACTTTAGCCTAAACTTATTATAACCTTTACTTTCTTACCCTAGCCTTATAACTAGCTCTAAGTTATTAGAATCTCTTAGCTAATTATTTACTTTCTTATAGTATTATTTAAGCTATTTAGAAAAATAGTAATTTATAGATATATTAGGATTACTTTAGGTAACTTAGCTTTTACCTTAGTCTAAGCTCTTATAAAGGCTTAAAATAATTAGTTACTCTTTTACCTAAGATTTAGTAGTGTTCTTATTACTTCTAAGTATCTTATACCCTTATCTATTATTCTAGTTTTTAGCTATTCTAGAAAACCTACTTATATAAATAATAAGTAATCTATATACCTATTTATAGCTATATAATATATCTATTATTACTTTGCATTATTAGCTAGGTAGCTACCTATATACACTACCTTAGTAGTATTATCCTTAAAGGTATAGTAGTCTAATTTAAATAATATATCTAAATCTACTAGGAAATTCTATAGGTTCTTATATATATCCCCTTTATATATAGGCATTTTTATCTATATCTTAATAAGACTGTTTTATTATATAATTACTACTAAGTTACTATAGACTACTAGTAAAACTATAGCTAAAGTTTAAGGGGTAATTATAGGTCCTAGAGAAGGTCTAGCTAATCCTAGATTTGCCTTAAGCTCTCTAATCTATGCCTTTATTTATAAAATCTCCTATGTTTTCTAAAGGTAATATAGCTTAGCTTATATAACCTTATAGCGTCTTTATAATACTCTATCTAGGTTATTTACATTATTTATACCTTTACCTAGATTAGGATTAGGTAGCGTTTACTATACCCTATTATTATCTATAGTTCTAGATTATAGGGGTTCTTTACCTTCTTAATTATCTATAGCTTTATTATTATAGGGTACTAGCGTGTTTTATATAAATCTTTAGAGTATTAGCTATATAATAATCTAGCTAATAGTTTATATCCCTAAAAGGGTAAGAGAGATTAATTTATTATAGCTTAAGCTTAGGGTTAAATAAATAAAGTAATAGCTAAGATTTTCTATAGTTATTACTAGGAAAATACTAGCTAGGGGTAGGTGTGTAAAGGTTTTAATCTCTAACCTAGTACTAATAATATGCGTAGTTTTTAAGGAATACCCCGCTCTATAAGCACATAGCTATCTTATAGCTAGCTAGCCTCTTTGTTATCCACGCGGCCTAAAGGTCCTCCGAAGATCCGCTCTGATAAACGTCCTGTCTCTGACCTCTGCACTCCTAACAAAGGGGAAGGAATTTACTATAACTAGGGTTATATATAATATTATAACTTTTAAATAATACTATTATACTAAATACTTTATTTTACTAATATAACTTAAATAAAAACCTGCTTATTATTTTATTTACTATTACTATTAATTATTAATTATTTTTATTATTATAAGTAAAAAATACCCTAAACTAATATAAGAAAATTAATTAAGAAATCTAAATAAATATATAGAAGTTAATAAAATATATACTTAGTAACAAAATATTATTATTAATATAATAAGACCTTAAAAAAAGCTTAAACTAATTAAATATTACTTTAAGCTTAATAATTCTAAAGCTTTAAGAAGTTATATATAGTAACTCTATATATCTAATTACTATAATATATAAAGAAAGAATATAATAGACTAATATTTATAATATATTAATAGATTCTTAATAGTATTATTTTAATTAGCTTATATAGCTTAATTAAGCTTTAATAAATAAGTTTAACCTATTGTTAGAAATAATACTAGGACCCACTTTTAAATTATAATAATAACTATAGTAGCTCTAATAACCTTAATTATAATGAGTTTAACCTATTTATAGAAGTAATATTAGGACCCACTTTTAATTAATATACTATAATTTTACTCAAAGTTCTAATAACTCTAATAACCTTAATTGCTAGTAGTTAAACCTATTTTTAGAAATAATACTAGGACCCACTTTTATTTAAGATACTATACTTATTATAAAAACTATAATAACTTTAATAACCTTACTTATAATTAGTTTAACTTATTTTTAGATATAATACTAAGGCTTATTTATTAATAATATATTATAATTACTATAATTAGTAATACTAACTTACTATAATATTAAAAAACATAAAAGAGAAAAGAATTTTATTTTATTAATAATTTAAAAAACTTAAAAATATTAAATAACTAAAAAGTCTAGCTTTTTCTATAGTAATTTACTTATACTTACTAGTATTTATATTTTATTTATTTATAAGTTATTTATTTTAAATTCAACTTTAACACTAATTATATTATAAGTAATATAAGCAATATTAGTAATACTATTAATATTAGTAATATTAGTAATATTAGTAATATAAGTTATATAAGTTATATAAGCTATTATAAGCTATTATAAGCTATTATAAGCTATAATAAGCTATAATAAGCTATTCCTATTAAGTTTATTAGTAGTTTATTTTATTTATTTACTTTAGTTTAATTTTTTTTAATTAAAAGTAATAGTAATAATTCCTAGAAATATAAAATAATTAGTAATAATACTAAATAATATAATAAGAAGGTTTTTCTTTAAGTTATATTAGTAAAATAAAGTATTATATATAATAGCATTATTAAAAAGGGATAATATTATATATAACCCTAGTTATAGTAAAATCCTTAAAATAGTATAATATTATAAATTATATAACTAATTAGATAAAATAGGTAATAATAAAAGCTTCTATATAACTAGCCTTTATTTAATCCTTATAATAATAATAACTAATAAAAAGTCCCACTTTTTTTTTTACCTAACACTATATTTGTAGTGTTTGTAGTTAGTGTAGTTTAGGGAAAAAAATTTATAGTGTAGTTAGTGTAGTTTTTTTTAGCTTGTAGTTAGTGTAGTTTGTAGTGTAGTGTAGTTTATAGTGTAGTTACTACACTACACTACAAAAACTACACTACAATACACATTGTAGTGCAATACTCTGGCTATGAGTTACACGCCTGCTTTTTATAGAGCTATATATTATAATATTGCCTTTTAAGGTAAAGGTATTATTATCCTTTAATGCTTTATTACTAATTATAATTACATACCTAATCTATAAGCTAAGGTCTTTATTATTAGTAAGGGACCTATCTATAAATATAAAGACCTTTGCTTCTTCAAGAGTTAAGGGGATATACTATAATCCTTACTACTAATGCTTAATTTGCTACTTAAGGCGTTTATTAAGTTATAAGATATTATTAGTAAAGGGTTCTTATTGTTATATAGTAATTAATAGATTATAAAATGCTTTAGGTTAACAGACTATTATAATATAACTCCCTTAGGCTCTTTGCTTAATATAATCTTGCTTTACTATTAGTGATTATAGGTTAATTTCCTTAATCTTCTAACTTTAGCCCTTTTAGGTTAGGGTTAGCAAGTTATTAGCATTCTAGGTTAGGATATAGCTATTAAAAATAAGGGGATTTGTAGTTATTAGGTATTGTTTTTCTTTTACTATAAACTTTACCTTCTAGAGCTTTCTTTCTTCTTTATTAAAGAAGTTATTATTACTAAGGCCTAGAGTGTTATCTATCTATATTCCTATAATGCTAAAGAGATTCTTATTGTTTATAGCTATAATAAGTAAGCATAGATTATATATTAAGGTTATTATATTAAGATTATCTCTATAATAATTAAAGTAAGTTACTTACTAGTGGGTTCCTGCTTCTATAATTCTATATAAGGGCTTAATTACCTTTATTACTATGCCTTTAGGGAATTAATAAGCTATTTACTTTAGTATTCTTATAATAATTAGCCTGTTTAGAGTTATTTATAATTAAATATAGGCTTATATAATATCTTATAGCTAAAGTTAAATCCCCCTTTGCCTTAATAATAGAGTAAGAGCTATAATAATCTATTAACTTAATTATTATATTATTAGTAATTAGGTTAATATAGCTTCCTTCCTCTTATTATTATGCCCTTATATAATAAGGTATAAATTTTTATATAGTAATTTAGTCCCTTTCCCTTTAATCTCTTAGACTATATAAGAATTAAAGATTCTCTAGTCTCTATGCTTTATAGGGTTAAATATTATAAACTTAAATATATTATAAGCTTATAAAGTATTAATCTTAGCTTAGTTAGATTATTTAAAGGGGTTACCTAGAGTTATAATCTTTCTCCCTTAGTAAAGTTAAAGAGCAAGCTTTTAGTTAGCTTTTTCTTTTACTATAAGGAATACTATATTTAATATCTCTTTAGTAGTAATCTCTTTAATTAATACCTTCTCTTAGTCTTTATTAATAAGTATATAATTTTTTACTTTAATAGCCTTTACTTTTATAGCTTTATTAGCCTCTATAGTTAATATCCTCCCTCCTATGCCTTAGTTAAGGTAGAATTAAATAGTAAGGTTTTTCCTTAGCCTCCCTTACTTCCTTTTAATTAAGAGTGCTTTTTTCTTTTCTATCTTTTCCCTAGTGCTTTTTACTAGTAGCTTATCTCCTTAGCCTACCTTCTCCTTCCCCTTAGGTTCTTCTTCTTTATAAGGGGTCTCTAGGGCAGACTTATTCTCCCTAGGATCTTAAGGCTTTACTTTCCTACCCTTACTATATTATAGGTCCTTATAGTATAGCTTTACTACTATAAAGTAAACTTAGCTAGGCTATAGGGTATCTTAACTATATAGGTCTTCCTATTAGTAGCTAATAGCTTATAAGGGCTATACTACTTACCTTTTTCTCTCTATACTTGTATATTAGCCTATAGTAATAGCTAATATATTAGGGCTATTCTAGGCACTAAGGGTATTATAAACTTGCCTCTTAGCTAGGTAGTAGTAAACTTTATTAGTTACCTTTTAAATTACCTTAGCCTATTAAATAATAAAGATACTTAGTAGTAACTTATCTATTATCTTATCTATTATCTATAGGCACTAATGCCCAGGCTCCAAAACCGAACGGGACTCGTAGGAGACGCACTAGATGTCTTTTGGATCACTAAGCTAGCATGAATTAGCAGCGGGATAGGCCTAGAATAGAAGCAAACATAACTCACAGAGAGACCTTTATCCTTAACTTATTAGTACTGCTTAGCGGTTATAGACTTCTTTAGAAAGCCCTTATACTCCACGGATTCCTAGGCAGGTTAGAGCTAGAAACGCAGTAATATTAGAATACTTATAGGCTCTATTAATATTATACTAGGTTTCCTTCTAATCTATAATAAACATTAGTAATTAACCTAAATCCAGCTAAGAATAGCCCTAAATAATCTAGAAGAAAAGAAGAACCTATAAGAAGTTTAATATAAAAAGAGAAAAAAGACTAGGTCCTTAAGGGGAGGGGAGCTTTCTTTTATACTTAATAAGAGAGGGGGGGGATAAATTAGATAACTTACTTAAAAAATAAAGTATAATAGGCTTAATAAATCTAATAATATATAACTAGCCTTAACACAGGACTATTCTAGTCCTAGGTTAAAGCTGCCCTTTCTTTATAATAACTAAGCAAAACTAGATGCTTATACTTTATTAGACTAATAAGGTAGGACTAGGCTAGAGTTAGCTAAAAAGTAAGGCTATAAAAGAGTTAGCGTAAAAGTAAATAAGAAGTAAATTAATATTATAAACTTAGATTTACTCTGCCCTAAGTAAAAGCAAAGAGACTTAGGATAGACTTACTACTAGGCTAGAATAAGGCCTAGAGGGCCTAGGAATACTTATTCTATATATTTCCCTTCCCCTTTTTTTTTCTTTTCTATAGGATAAGGCTAGTGTAAGCTAGTAATAAACACTTATAATAGGCTACCTATTAAGCAGCGTAGGCTTGCTATAGGGCTAGCGCTAGCCTAAACACAGATATAAGAGGGTTTTTCTTCCTAGGTTAGGGTTTTCCCTTTTAACTTAGTAGCAGGAGTACTAGTAATAGCTATCTATAGAGCTAACTAGCGTAAATAATATATATCTATTATCTATAGGTAAGCTCTAAAGACTAGTAGTATAAGCATAAGGCTATCTAGACTTACTAAGTTATTAATAGCTTTAATAGCTATTTAGAGTTATTACTTAGGAGTAATCTCTTTACTAATTAAGTCTATAATAATATTATAAGCCTAGTAAAGAGGTTTATAGTATCTTTTAACCTTTCTAATACTATTATAAGCTTTAATAGGTATCTTATTAATCTTAATTAATATTAAGTAAGTATAGTGCTTAAATTTAGCTAAAGTAAAGTTATTACTAGTATTATAAATAATCTAATCTAGGGGGCCTAAATAGGTATCTATCTAGCACTCTTTAATTATATCCTAAATATTATAAGCTTTCTGCTTCTTAGGGTTAAGAAATTAGGCTACTTAGAATAAGGTTACTAAATTAATAATATAAAGGACTAGTTAACTATTAATTTATATAATATTAATAATAATCTTATAGTTAAAGTTATAGTTATCTTTAATTAAGAATTTAAATTAGCTAGGGGCTTTTCTATTTATCTAATAATAATAATAAACTTTAGTTAGCTTCTTAATTATATAGCGTTTAACATTATAACTTACTTATTAAAGAATCTTTATAAGCCACTAAATTAAGGGGTAGCTAAATCTTTAGTAAAGCTAATAAATCTCCCTTTTTAATAGATAGAAAGCAGCGGTTTCTTTTGCCTTTAATAGCTACTAAGAGTAGCCCTATCTATATATAATAAGTATAGTATTATTATTTTAGATTAGTATATTAGTAAGGTTATTTATCTTAACATTTATAAGATCTATATTAGTAAGGGAAAAGAGAAAAGGTATAGTAGTATTAAGAATATAAAAGTTAATCTAACTAAGCTTTATTAGTATATAGATAACGCTATGCGTGGTTACTAACCTAGCACTAAAGTTAATAACTTCTAGGTTATAGGGTTTAATCTTTAGTAATAGTATTAATCTTAATAAGGCTTTAACTTATACTAGGCTAGTAGTTAATTAACCTAAAGCTCCTATATCTAGTATAATTTCTCTAAAGACTTCTTTAGAATAGCGTTGTCAGGAGCGCAAAGGTCAGAGACAGGACGTTTATTAGAGCGGATCTTCGGAGAACCTTTAAGCCATGTGAATAATAAAGAGGCTAGCTAGCTATAAGATAGCTATATGCTTATAAAGCAAGGTATTTATTAAAAACTATATATATTATTAGTGCTAGGTTAGAGATTAAAACCTTTTTATACCTACCCCTAGCTAGTATCTTCCTAGTAATAACTATAAGAATCTTAGCTATTACTTTATTTATTTAACCTTATAAATAAGCTATAATAAATTAATCTTTTTAAAACCCTTTTAGGGATATAAACTATTAGCTAGATTATTATATAGCTAACGCTCTAAAAATCTATATAAAACACACTAGTACCTTATAATAATAAAGCTATAGATAATTAGGAAGGTAAAGAACCCCTATAATCTAGAACTATAAATAATAATAGGGTATAGTAAACGCTACTTAATCCTAATCTAGGTAAAGGTATAGATAATATAAATAACCTAGATAGAGCGTTATAAAGACACTATAAGGTTATATAAGCTAAGCTACATTACCTTTAGAAAATATAGGAGATTCTATAAATAAAGGCATAGATTAAAGAGCTTAAGGTAAATCTAGGATTAGTGTCAGGAGCGCAGAGGTCAGAGACAGGACGTTTATTAGAGCGGATCTTTAGAGGACCTTTAGGCCGCGTAAATAACAAAGAGGCTAGCTAGCTATAAGATAGCTATATGCTTATAAAGCAAGGTATTCCTTAAAGACTACGTATATTATTAGTGCTAGGTTAGAGATTAAAACCTTTATGCACCTGCCCCTAGCTAGCATCTTCCTAGCAGTAACTATAAGAATCTCAGCCATCACTTCGTTCATTCAACCCTACGCTCAAGCCATGACAATTAGCTAGACCTTCTCTAGAACCTATAATTACCCCTTAAACTTTAGCTATAGTTCTACTAGTAATATATAGTAACTTAGTAGTAATTATATAGTAAAACAGTCTTATTAAGATATAAATAAAAATACCTATATATAAAGGGAATATATATAAAAACCTATAGAATTTCCTAGTAAATTTAGATATATTATTTAAATTAGACTACTATACCTTTAAGGATAACACTACTAAGGTAGCATATATAGGTAGCTACCTAGCTAATAATACAAAGTAATAATAAATATATTATATAGCTATAAATAGGCATATAAATTACTTATTATTTATATAGGCAGGTTTTCTAAAATAGCTAAAAACTAGAATAATAGATAAGGGTATAAGATACTTAGAAGTAATAAGAATACTACTAAATCTTAGGTAAAAGAGTAACTAATTATTTTAAGCCTTTATAAAAGCTTAGACTAAGGTAAAAGCTAAGTTACCTAAAGTAATCCTAATATATTTATAAATTACTATTTTTCTAAATAGCTTAAATAATACTATAAGAAAGTAAATAATTAGCTAAGAGATTCTAATAACTTAAAGCTAGTTATAAGGCTAGGGTAAGAAAGTAAAGGTTATAATAAGTTTAGGCTAAAGTAATAAAAAAAGTTAAAACCTTAAAAAAAAGAGGTAATACTCTATATTACCTATAGATAAGGTATAGTAATAAAGCAAAGATTAAGTAAAAAAGCTATTTCTAGTGTGCTATAAATATAGAAAGCCTAGATATACTATACTAGTTTATTAAGCACTAAACTATTTTACTTATAAAAGTAATAAGTATATAACTAAAAGGTATAGTAAAAGCAGTAATAAAGCTATATTACCTAATATAATACTAGTTTAAATAGCATAGACCTAGGAATATAATCTTACTATAGAATACCCTATAGATAATATAATAAGAATATAGGTATCTTTATAATAAAATAACTAGTAGTTAGCTATAAAAGTGCTATTTAATATAGGCATATAGTTCTTAATAATTTATCCTAAATTATTATTAAAAAAGGATTAAGAGAATATAATCTAATTAGACTAAGTACTAGAGAGTATAAGCTAAAAAGAGATTCTATATTAAGGGATCTTAAAAATATTAATAAAAGTAAAAGATAGTATAGGATTTATAAAAGTCTATTAAGTTAGCTACTATATTACTAATATAGGTAAAGGGATAATACTAGGTATAGATTAGACTAAAGAATAATTACCTATAATTATATATTAGGATTAGGGATTTTAGAGATATCTAGTAACTATAGAATACCTCTCCTTTATTTATAGTAAGTAGTAAATATATAAAGAGAAAAAATAAATAGCGGTTTTATTACTATTTAGGGTAATAAAGATTAGGCTAAGTATTCTAAAAAATAAAAATTAGAAAGAAAAGGGTAAGGACTAATTAGAGAACCTAGTAGTAATAAAAGCATAATTAAATAGTAAAGTAGCTATATAGTTACCAAAATACGCTTACTAGTAGTAAAAAAGCAAAGGTATTATAGTTATACTAATTTTAGAAAGCGTAAGCAGTAAATAAGCTATATTAAATTAAGGTATAAGCACCTAATGCCTTATACTAATAATTCTAAAGAAATATATAGAGTTTACAAATATTTTTTCTAAAGAGCTAGCGGGTAAGCTTTCTAAACTAGGGGGTCACACTTATATAATTAAATTAGAAAAAAGGAAAACACTACCTTAGGGGCTTATATATAATTTAGCTAAAAAGAAGCTATTAGTTCTTAGAGAGTACCTTATAAGTACGTAGCTTAAAGGGTAGATTAAAAGATTAGTTAGCCTAGCTAAAGCCCTAATTTTATTTATTCTAAAGAAAGAAGGGAAATTAAGGCTTTATATAGATTATAAGGGCTTAAATAAGATTATAATTAAGGAAAAGGCCCCTTTATCCCTTATTACTAAAATCCTTAATTAATTAGTAAGTATAGTTATTTTTATAGTTCTTAATCTAAAAGATATATACTACTAGCTATATATTTACTTAGGTAATAAGTAAAAGATAGCCTTTTATTATTACTATAGCTACTTTAAATATCTTATAATGCTATTTAGACTAGTTAATATACTAGTAACCTTTTAGGAGTATATTAATAATACTCTTAAAGGACTTATTAATAAGACCTATATTATTTACCTAGATAATATGCTAATATATAGTAGCGTAGTTAAGGAGCATATAGAATATATTAAATAAATTCTATATAAGCTTAAGAATATAAGTCTTTTTATTAACCTTAAGAAGTGTTAATTTTTAGTTAAGGAAGTTAAATTCTTAGGCTTTAAGATATTAGTAAAAGGTATTATAATAAACCTAGTAAGAGTTAAGGTAATTATAACCTAGCTAATACTATATAGTGTCTTTAATATTTAGTTATTCCTTAGTTTTACTAGATTTTACTGCTATTTTATTAAATAGTATAGTAAAGTTATTATTCTATTAATAGATTGCCTTAGAGGGCAGTAACTAGTAATATTTAACCTATAACCCTATAAGTTAGTAGTATTTAGAGAACTTTAATAGAAATTTTAAGAAGCGCTGATTTTAGTATATTTTAACCCACTTATATATCTTAGAGTAAAGATAGATATATTTAGATATATAATTAGGGCTATACTTATAATATATATACTAGGTTACTAGCACCTAGCTATATTTATATTAAGAAAGATAACTAATACTAAATTACGCTATTTAATACCTAATAGCAAATTATTAGCTATCTAAGAGGCTTTTTATATATAGAGACACTACCTTGCTTATTTAGCTTATATAATTAAGGTTATTATAGACTATTTAAACTATAAGTACCTAGCTATAAAGCCTAAGCTTATTAGCAAGTAGGTAACTACACTTAATAAGCTTTATTCTTTTAACTTTAAGATTATATATTATATAGGGAAATTAAATCCTACTAACTTACTTTTAAGAAGACTAGATTTTATAAGTAAGGTAAGAAAAGCAGAAGTAGTAATTATATAACTTCCTACCTTTTTATTTAAATTTATAAATACTAAGTAATAGGAATACCCTAGTAATACTATTAGTACTATAGGTTCTATAAAAACATTACTTAGTGTAACTAATAGTTAGTTATAATAACACTATAATAATACTACTAATATCCAGGGTTTTAAAAAATTATAACTTAACTATATTCCTAAAGAACCTAATAATCTAGATAATCTTAAAAGAGTTATATTAGTAAGGTTATTTAATACTTTTAATTTTTCTATTAATAAGTAATAAGCTAGCTATAGTAGTACTACTAGCACCTAGCGTATATTTAGTTTATTACTTAGTTATTTTAATTTTCCTATTAGACTAGCCACTACTATTCGGGGTAGACTAGCATAGGTTATTGCTAGTAAGCAGCAAGGGCGCCCCTTAAAAACATTACTTATCTATATACCTATAAGACTAGAAGTATCTATTAAACTAATTACTTATAAAGATATTATAGCTAGGATCTAATCTATTTAAAGAACCTCTTCTAAGTTTATCTCTAACTTTCTAGAAAAGAGCTTAGAATTAGAACCCCTAATTTAAGTCTTATTATATAAAGTATAGTAAGAGAATAACTTTACTATAGGTTAATTAAAGTTACTTAAAAGCAGCGATTTAGTAGTATTCTAAATATAGTTTATTAGACTCTCTAAGCTATTAATATTTAAGAATTATATTTTTATCCCTTTAGGAATAAGAAAAGAAATTTTATTACTAACTTATAATAACCCTACTAC
Organism: Epichloe coenophiala; assembly: GCA_018801565.1. NCBI lineage: Eukaryota > Fungi > Ascomycota > Sordariomycetes > Hypocreales > Clavicipitaceae > Epichloe > Epichloe coenophiala. The sequence continues at coordinate 609,315 of JAFEMN010000008.1, forward strand.
AAGGTATTAGGGAGTAAGTAAAACTCTTTACTAGATTATAAACTAATATTATTAGCTAATAATAAAGAAAGATATAAAGATATATATTAGCACTTATATAAGTTATTAAACTTTAAAACTAAGGTATTATAAACTATATAGCAAGCTAGCTACACTACTAGTGCTTAATTACCCTTTTTAAGAATTATTAATAGATTTTATTACTAGACTTTCACTAGTAAAAGATTTAAACTAGACCTATAATATAATTCTAGTTATTATTAACTAATTCACAAAATATAGTATCTATATTCCTATGTTAATATAACTAACTAGCAATAAGCTAGCAACTATATTCTTAGAATATATTTTTAGAGATTATAAAGCTTTAGAAGGTATTATAATAAACTAAGGTTCTATATTTACTAGTGGTTTCTAGATAACTTTTTATTATCTTCTTATAACTAAGCAGCTACTTAGTACTACTTTTTACCCCTAGATAGATAGCTAGATAGAACGTTTAAACTAGGTCCTAGAATATTATTTAAGGGCTTTTACTTATACTAAACAGACTAATTAGGTAAATAACCTATTATTAGCGTAGTTTATATATAATATAAGTAATTATATAACACATAGCTACACACTAGCAAAGGCATTATAAGGTTATAATCCTAGAGGTCTATAATAAGTAATTACAGATATCCCTTTAGTAAATAATTAAGCTAAAAGTAAAGTCTTAGTACTAAGAGAGAAATATACTATAATTAAATAGCTTTTAAGTAACTTATAGACTTAGTATAAGAAATATTATAACTAGAAAAGAACTCTAATAAGGTTTAAAGTTAGTAATTATATTTTACTATTAATAAAGAATATTAATTTAAGATAACCTAGTAGGAAGCTAGCTATAAAGTATCTAGGCCCTTATAAGATTAAAAAGGTAATTAGGAGTTATAGATTAGTATATTAATTAAAGTTACTACCTAGGACTTAATTATATAATATATTTAATATTACTAGTCTTAAGCCTTTTAAAGGGGACCTAACTAATATAGAAAATATATCCTTACTATAGGATAATATTAAAGATAATAAATAAGAGTTTAAAGTTAAGAGAATTATTTTACACTACTATAATAAAAGGCATTATAAATATCTAGTTAAATAGAAGGGCTATAATACTTTAGAGACTTCTTAGGTATTAAAAAGGGATTTTAGCACTAAAGAAATTATTAATAACTATAAGTAATAGTTAAGCAGTAAAGTTAATATAAGATAGTTATAATTTATAAGTTAATATAGTAAGATATTAGAAAATAAAGTTAATTTATTTAAATAACTTAAATAATCTATTATATAGCTACTAAGCACCTACCTCTCTATAATAGAGTTAGTTACTAAGACTACTAGTTCCTTAGTAGTAGTAGTAGCTATAGTAATTATAAAGGTAAAGGCCTTAGGAGTATCTTTATTATTAGAATCCCTCTCTCTATATATATAGACCTAAAGTTTATTAGGGAGCTTAATAGGACTAATATAATTAGGTAAGTTAGTAATATAGGGTATAAACTACTAGTAAGTTAGTTAGGTATTAGCTATATATATTAAGAAAGCTTACTATTAGGATATTCTAGGCTATAAAGTAAAGACTATTTAAAATATTAATCTATATCTTAAGGTTTATAGTATTACTTAGTAGCGCTATTATAATATACTTATTACTCTTTGCTTTATAAGTAGTATTAGTAGTTATTTAAGCATAGTAAATATATCTATGCTTATTAGAATTTTTATAAAATAGAATAGTATTCTATAGCTTTTTCTTTACTTTTATAATAAACTACTAGTAAGTTAGTAGTAATCTTGTGTCTAGGTAGTAGGATTATACTTACTTTATCCTAATAGTAGTAGCTACCTTCTAGAGTAGCTTTAATAAGTTTAAATAGCCTATTATAAAGCTATATAATTTAAGCTAGATACTAGCAGTGTATTAGTAATAAGCAAGTAAATTCTAGATAAGAAAGATATACTATAAGGTAGTTTTTATTATTTTAAAAGCAGTAAGCATATTTTATTAAGTAGCCTATTAGAATATTAGTAATAAAGAAGTAATAAGTAAGTAAAGAAGTTATACTTATAGATTCTTTATATTCTATAGGGAAGGTCTTATTATTAATAAAATATCCTAGAATATTATAAGTACTATTTTTTAGTAGGATATTTTATATTACTACTTACTAAGAGTACTATATATATAGAATCTTCTTACTTATTATACTACTAGTAGTAAGTTAGTAATAAAGATACTATAAAGATATAGTAAACTTATATTAAAATTTTAGAAGCAGTTTACTTCTAAGGAGATAACTTCTTAGAAGACTTTAAAGGAGATTTCTTAATAGCTTAACCTTTAGGAGCTATTAATAAAGAGGGAGTTCCTATATAAGTATTAGATATAGTAAACTAGCTATAAGTTAGCTATAATAGACTAGATATAAATTATAACTAGAAGCAAATAAACTAATAACTAAGGATAAGATAAAACACTAAGATAAATAGCAATAAATAATAATAATATTTAGAAACTAAAAAAGGTTAGTAATTATAGTGTAATAGTAGTAAGAAAGCTATTACTTAGTAGGTAAGGGTAACTTATAAGGTTAAGGATTATTATAAGTAAAAGGAAGTGTATAAAAGGGGGAAAAAATTAGTCTCTTTTATATTAACTATAGACCTCTTAAGTAATCTAATACACTATATATAAGTAATCTATGAATTATAATAATAACTATTAGCTCTGCCACTTATATATATGCCTAATAGCTATAAACTTATAGTAACTATAACATAAGCTCTTTAGTTAGACTATTTAGAACTATAGCGTTAGGTACCTTATTTATTTAAACTAATTATAAAAATTAATATAAGTTATCTATCTTTTTTTAGTCTAGCTATGTAATAGGTAATAATATTTATTTTACTATATTAAAGCTATATATAGGCTACTATTTAGACACTATTACTTATAATAGGGAGGGTTATTTATAATTAGTAGTATTATTATTATTATTTTATTTACCTATATATCTAGTTATAAGGTGCCTTATCTTATTTTTCTTTATAAGCTTTATTATAATAACTATACCCTAAGCAAGTAGCTTATTTTATAATTAAGGTTAATTATATATTAGGGGAGTATTATATTAGGAGCGTAAAGGTTAGAGATAGGATATTTATTAGAGCGGATCTTTAAAGAACCTTTAGGCTATATAAATAATAAAGAGGCTAGCTAGCTATAAAATAGCTACGTGCTTATAAAGCAGGGTATTCCTTAAAGACTACGTATATTATTAGTGCTAGGTTAGAAATTAAAACCTTCACGCACTTACCCCTAGCTAGTATCTTCCTAGTAGTAACTGCGGAAAATCTTAGCTATCACTTCGTTCATTCAACCCCGAGCTCAAGCCGTAACAGGTATAGAAAGTAAGAAACATAGTAATACTAGAGGTAATAATAATACTAGGGAAGGTAATAAAAGTAATAAAGGGGGAAGAAAGGGTAATAATAACTCTAAGAATATAAAAGGTAATAAGAATAAAAAGAAAGAGTCTAATAAGAATAAGAAAAAGGCTATTAAGGGTATTAAAGAAAGAGACCCTTTTATAACTATACCTATAACTAATAATAATAGCACTAGAACCCCTCCTAGGGATTTAAATAAGTAAAAGGCTTATAATAAAAACTAGAGTGAAAGAGAAAATAGGAAACTTAATAATAATACTAATAATAGTAAAAAGTAAAAGAGAGATCTTATTAATAAGGGATTTTAGTAACTATAGCCACTATAACTATTACCCCTATAATTACCTTTATTACTATAAAGAGAAAGGGTAACTCCCTTTATAAATAAGTAGTTAACCCTTAACTCTATATTTATTTAGGTAATAAGATTAGTTACTAGTAAATATCCTTAGTAAATCTAGGATATATTTCTACTTAAGAATATCTATAGTTTTAAGAGGGAAACTATTATATTAAACTTTACTTCTATTTTATTATACTATACTTTCTAGGCTAATAAAGAGAAAGTAATATTAACTCTAACTTACCTTAGTAAAATATTAGGAGTTATAGCTAAATACTAACTAATTCTAGACTTATAGGACCTAATAAAACTTACTATAAACTATAAAATCTTTATTTCCCTAACTATATTTATCTTTAATAAGTATAATAACCTCTAGTTAAGAGGTGCTTCTTAACTATCTAAGGTCTAATATATAACTACTAAGGAATATAATAATATAGTAAATAAGTTTAAGTTAAGGACTAAATAGGAGATATAACCCTTACTATCTAGATTACTTATATTACTATCCTTAATTAAAGTATTTAATAACTAGTTAAAGCTCTTATTAAATCTTTACCCTTATAGTTAGGCTATAGCTATACTAACTTAGTAACCCTTAAGAATAAAAGCCTTAAAGTCTTAGCTTAGTAAGAATTAATAAAAGTACCTTAAAGGTAAGGTTAAAGTAATTAAGATATTAACTATAATATCTAAGGCCTATTACCTAGTTTATATTACTCTTATAAAACTTAGTAAATTAATTAATTATTACTAGGAAGGTATTAATATTATAGTAATTAAGGGGTTATACTTATATAAACTAAAAGAAATTAATAAATTCCTAATATTAGTATTAAATAGGAAAAAGAGAGTTCTTATTTTTTAGGAGAATTTTAGGTCTTTATTCTTAGTATAAGATAATAAGTAGCCTAAGGGAATAGTTAGCTAACTAAGCTTATAGGCTAATACCCTAGGTAATAATTAATTTATAAATACTCTATTTTCTAAAGTAATAGCTAAGTATATATATAAAGTTAAGGGAGGGCTTTATCCCTTAAAAAGGCTAGAGAGGATTAAGACTTTAATTAGGATAAGAGATTACTTAATAAAGTTAGGGGACTTAATAAGATAAAATTATTTATCTAGGGAGGTACTTAATATTTATAAAGAGTTATTTATAGAATTTAAGGGAAGTAAAAATAGGTTATTAGCTCTAGTAAATATAAATATACTAAGGGGGAATGTTATTATAATAATAGATTAACTCTATTAAACTAAGTGTTGCGACAACCGGGTCAACATTAGGTTAACCACTAGGAAAGTGGAGCATGTGCAGCAACGCCACGCTATGATTAGCTACACCTATACGCAAGGCGCACACATAACTCGCGTCCCCTTTTCTTATAGCTATATAACGTTATAAATAGCTTTATTTTTCCTAGAGACCTTATTATATTATTAAACTAGACCCTAACTTACACTAGTGCATTACCCCTTAGTGTAACTAACACTAATTAGTGGTTAAAAAACCATAGATAAGCAAGGAATCACACAAGAAAAGGCCTTCCTTTAGCTACCTAAGAAAGTGTGCTAAAGGAAGATAGACTCTAGATACTAGATATTAGGCTTCCTAGGGATTTAACTTTTTCTATTAGTAAGTCTCTAACTATTAATAGAGGAATTAATCCTATTATCTATTATAAGAAAACCAATTAACTAACTAAGAGTTTATAGCTATATATAACTCCTTAAACTAGAGATTAAAAATCCCTTAACCCTTGCTAGTTAAAAATCCCTTAGCCTTACTAGCTAAAGACTATTTATAATAATAGCCTTTAGTAATAAGCAAATATTACTATAGACTACTAAAGGAAAGTAACCTACCTAACTAAGACCTAATAAATCTACCTTACTATAATAACTCTAAAAACATACCTTAGTTATTACTACTAACTAGGAGAGCTCTAGAGAACTAGATCCTTAAACCACTAAGGAATAGGAGCTTAATAACTATCTTACTTAGATAATTAATATTTATAAGAGTGGCTAATATAAAGATCTTACCCTTTAGGAGATCTTCTATAATAACCTTAATAGCTAGACTAAAGAAGCGCTTAACTAAGCTTTATAACCTTTAGTACGTAAATTATAAGACTACTTCTATAAAAATAGTATCTATATTATTTAAAACTAAAGCAGTAAGATTATTAAATTATTAGTTTAAGTCCTTAAAGAAGATATAATATTATAATAGCCTAAGAATAAAATCATAAAGCAGATAGCTATAGGTAAATTCCTTTCTATTAATAATCCTACCCTTAATAACCCTTTTATTATAAGCTCTCCTATTTACACTCCCTTTCTTTATAACCCTTTGCTTTATAATCCTTCTATTAATAACCCCCCTATTATATAACTACCTTTAAGAAAAAACATGCCTTAACCGCTAATAATTCCACTAATTACCCTAGAGTAACTAGTTTAATAGCTATAACTAGCTTAAGTTATATAAGCTTTAATAATCCTTTTTAAAGACTAAATTATAAGAAAGATCTTAGAATGTATAAAAGAATATAAGAATAATAACTATTATAGTAGGAAAATATATAACTTCCTTATGCTAAAAGTTAACCTATTCTAGAATAAATATAGTAGAATAAACCTTCTATAGTAATATATATATAAAGCCCTCCTAATTATGCTCTTAGGTAATGCTAAATAGTATTACCTTAATTACCTAGTAAATAAAGGTCTTATATATAAATAAATAGTTAATAATATCTATTAATAATTTAAAACAGAAAGTAACTAATAGTTCTATTACTAAGAATAGAATAATATAATACTAAGGAATATTATTACTAAGAATCCTAATAAATCTAAGCTAAATTATCTTAAGATTCTACTTATAACCCTTAAGCGTGTTTATAGAGGACTCTTTCCCCTATTAATAGTTAATATAAAGCTTTATTATTAGACCTTAAGCGTGATTTCTAGTGTTCTAGAATGCAGGCAGGCTAAATATAATTATTTACCTAGCTTTAAAGGACTTACTAGAGATCTCTGTAAATTAATCTCTATTACTAAAGCTAATAAATTAGCTACCTAATTTAATTAAAGCACTATTAATACTATTAATACTAATAATTTAAAGGTAATATTTATAGACTACTATTATAATTAACTATATTATTAATAAAGTTAAGGCAAAGGCTATAGTTATTATAACTAAGGCTATAACTATAGTAAATACTATATTTATAATAAAAATAGTTATTAGTTAATAAACTATTTAGAGAAAGACTAAAAAGAAGCAAAAGAATACTAGTAAAAGAATAAGAGATATAAATTACTACCTATAAAGAGAAAGTTTTAGGCATTCCTTATAGCCTATAAAGGCTAAGCACCTAAGAAAGCTAATAACCTTACTAATAAAGCATAGGAATTAGCTAAAGCCTTTATTAAGTCTAATAATAATAAAGATAAGGATAATAATACTAAAGAGACCTCTATAATAAAGTTTAACTAACTAAGTATTATATAATTCTTTATATTAGGACCCTAACTAGATAATAGTAATATTATTAATATCTTAAGAGATAAAGTGTTTAAATACACTTACCTTAAGCATAATCCCTTTAATAAAGTAAAAACCTCTTATATTTTAAAGGAACGCTACTTTAAAGAAGTTTTCTAAGGGATTATACCTAATATAGGAGCTTTAGGCATATTAATAGCTAGAATTAGATAAGTATAAGCTTTACTAAGGTTAATACTATTACTAAAGATTAAACTAACTCTAGAGAAAATAATCAAATTTAGTGCTAGCAAAGCAATCACATAAGGAGTAGTTAATATGCTAATAAAACTAGGTAATATCTCTTTCTATATAGTTAATATATATATACCCTTCTTATTCTCTTTAGATAATATAGATAGGTTACGTGTTAAGGTTAATAACCTTATAAACGTATTAATCTAAGATAATAAGATTATTCCTATTGTTAGGAAATAGGGATATCTTTAGTAAACTTTAGAAGCTAAAGAAATAGTATCTTTCTACCTATTAGAGATAGAAATCCATTAATTATATTATTAATTTAGTTACCTATTAGTTAAATAGCTTATAAAGATACTATAATAAGCTAGTTATAACATTAAAACCAAAGCCATTAAATAATTAACTAAATTTTACTACTATTACTAAATAAATAGAAAAGCCCTAGGTAAATTTAAATTCATAATTAAAGATAACTATAAATTTAATTATAAGATTATTATTAATATTATTTAGATTAATAAGTATCCTATCCTTTATATTATTAATTCTATAACTTTGTTTTAAGTAGCCTAATTCCTTAATCTAAATAAGCAAAAAGCTTATAATATTTAGAATACTTTATATAAATACTAGATTAATATCTATCTAAGTCCTCTAGAATAGATTATCTATAATACTAGAAAGAACTTTACATTAGCAGAATTTAAGCATTACGTATAATTACTATTAATTAATATTAATAAAGTTCTAGTTAAGGCCTATAATAGCATTAGGAAGATTAAATAATATTATAGACTATTATAGTAAGCCTATATAATTATTATAGACTCTATAGGCTAAGATCTTATGCCTAAATAGTGACTTTAAATAGCTATAAAAGCTATAAATAACTTAGCAAGCCTAAGCAGTCTTATACTTACCCTTCTTATCTTTAGTGTATATCTATAAATAACTAATAAGTTACTACTAAGTGTATCTATTATTTAATAAGCTAAAGTAATCTATAAAGCTACTAATAAAGTCTAATAACTTCTAGTAAAGTAATAAGTTTATAATACTCTATAAACCTAAAATAGCCTAGATACTTTGCTAATATACTAACTTTTACTATAGTTAGATATACGTGTTTAGAGAGAGAAGGATAAATAGTATAGCCCTTATAAGCTTCTTACTACTAATAAAAAGACTTATATACTATAAATACCCTATAGACTAATAAGATTCTAATTAATAGTTATTAAACTATATTATTATAACCTATACTACGCTAAAGAATCCTAAGAATTAGCGCTTAAAGATAAAGACTAGGCTATAGAAAGAGATAAGACCCTAATTATTAAAGAGATTACCCTTAAAGCCTTAAAAGGTAATAAGGATATTCTATAGCCTAAGAGAAAGTATAAAAGACTATAAAAGAAGCTTATAGTTTAATTTAATCTTATAGGAATTAACACTTTATTTACTATAACTACTTACCTAGTAAATAAAGACTAAGAGAAAGTATTAATAAAGGAACTTATAGCTAATAGTAAGCTAAGCAAAACGTTTCTTATAGCAAAGGAAGAAGCTAATTAGAATCTAGCCTTTTAGTTATATTAAGAAGGGAAGATTATAACCCTAGGCAAGCCCTTTAAGTTATTAGACTAAGCTAAAATTAATGCTTTATAAGCCTATAATATATTTAGATTTATAATATTTAACCCTGCTAAACATAGTAATAAGAGAATCTTTAAATCTTATATAGTAAGAGAAATTAAAGGCAAAGGAATAGCTATACTATATAAAAAATCATAACTTATAATTTAAGGGATAAATAATAAAGGGAAGGAATTTATTCTAACCTAATCCCTAATGATTTAATAGTTAAGTTAATAATTAATCATTATAATTACACTATTGCTTAGATCTAAAGGCATTATCCTATAGATTTAAGATATTATATAGGCATATATGCAATTAAAAACGTAGCTTATAAGATTAATTATTACTATATTACCTAAATAAATAGTATATTTATTTCCTAAAGGAATTATAATAGAAGTTATTAAGCCTTTATATAGAATTATAAAAGTAGGAACTTACTAGTTTATAACCTACTTCTATTATTATAAAGAGATACTTAATATAATAACCTTATCCTATAATCCATACTTATTAATTATAGCAAAGAATAATAATAATATCTTTAGAGTAGTTAGCATATAAACTAATAATACACTAGGCCTTAGTAACTAGGACTTCTATAACCTTAAAGAGAGAGAGCTTTAGAAGGCGAATTTCTTAGTAAAGCTAAAGTAAAAGCTATTAGCTAAGAATCCCCTAATCTTTAATAGTTATATCCTTATATAAAACACTAATAATTTAATAGAACTACGTTAGAAAGGTTAGAGCAAGAAGATTAAGCAGATTAATCTAAAGTCACTAACTATAAAACAAGATTACATTAAACAATAAGCATAGGGAAGCTATATTATAACTATCTATTAACCTAAAGCCCTCTATAACCTCTTAATTATAGTATAATATTAAGATCTAACTCCTAATAATATAACTTAATTAAATAAGCAACTAGATTAGCAAATCTAATATTAAGAATAAGGTCTATGTTATATCCCTCTAGACCTTATAAATACAAAGTTATTTATATTTATAGATAAATCTCTTGCTAATAATAAAGATTTAAGTTCCTAGATAGAATATATAACTATTATTAGTAATAAAGAGGTAAAAGATAATATATTCACCTTAAGAGGCAATATTATTATATATAGCTTAATAAAGAGCAAGCGTATAACCTATAGTACCCTTGCTTCCGAATTATACATAATAGTATAAGGTGCTAATATAGCCTATATAATTACTATAACTCTTAACATAATCACGGACTAATTAAAGATTAACTATATTCCTATAATTATCTACATAGATTCTTTTTTATTATATAAGTGCCTTATAAAGTTAGGCTTTATAAAGTTAGGCTTTATAAAGAAGAAATGCCTCATAATTAATATTATAGCCTTCTAATAGTTATATAAGCACTAAGAGATCTATAAAGTCTGGTGGATTAATAGTAATAATAACCTTACTAATATAATAATAAAGGCATCTCTAAATAAGAGCCTTAAGACCTTTATTAACTGAAATAAAGCTATAATTTAAGTTAAAGGATAGGTAAAGAGGCTAGAGACTAGATAAAATTAACAAAAATCTAGTCTAACTATAGCTAAGATAATAAAAGGCCTGCATTTAATTCCCCGGATTTACTTATATTTATTTTAATTAATTCTGATTTTTATTTTGTTTTTTAAGCTTTTAAAGCTCTTAATCTAGCCTACTTTCTAATCCATAGATTAACTAATTTCCTTTATCTTTATATTATATTATTAACTAATAGAAATTCTAAATTTAATATTAGACTTACTTATCCTTATATAGGCTTATTTTTATTCTTATACTTACTTATTCCCTCTTTTAGTATTAGACTTACTTCTACCTTACTTTCTTCCTAAAAAGAGAAGTTACTAGTGTTATAATAACTAGGTTAATATTAGGTTAACCACTAGAAAAGTGGAGCACATACGGTAACGCCACGCTGTGATTAGCTACACCTATACGCGAGGCATACACGTGACTTGTGTCCCCTTTTCTTATAGCTATATAATGTTATAAATAGCTTTATTTTTCCCGGAGACCTTATTATATTATTAAACCAAACCCTAACTTGCACTAGTGCATTACTCCTTAGTGTAACTAACACTAAGTCTAGGGGAAGATATATATCTTAAGGGTTTAATAATATAAGCTTAAGGGGGGGGGTTTATAATAATATTAGTTACTTTACTATTAGTTTATTTCTTTTTAGAATATTAGTTAGGGGCAACCACTAAGTAGTAGTAAATATAAAGGGGGGGGTAGGTATAAGGTACCTAGCCTACCTAACACAAAAACCTTACTTAATAGAATTTTTAGAAGGGGATTCTTACTCTTTATTAATTATTATATCTTTAAGTTAAATTTCAATTAAAGTTATCAAAAGCTTTGTTCCTTAAGTCATCAGTTCTTTGGATAAGTAGCTATAGTAAGTGAAACTATTAGGGATGCTACAGGGGTCTAAAGGTACTAAGTAGTCCTAGTAAAATACACATATTCCAAGGTGCCTTTTACCCTACCTAGTGATTTATCATTGGCCTGCTACCACTTAGTCATGTACCTCGTGTAAAATCATACAGGGGTTAGACTGTATGATTTTTTGACAGGGGGCACGTGAGCCCCTGTATTAGAGAACAGCTTTGGCATCTACCGAGTACAACGGAGTGGTTGAGGGCCCCGCAGATCCACAAGGCTTATGTATGTATGACCTCGGTAATCGTGCCACGCCCCACTTCTTTTGGTTATCGTTCGGTGGTCAGAGGTGTTGGATATTATGACTCCCTTCCTAATTTCGTTCCTTCCTTCCGATATAGGGCTGTTGTTTCATTATAATGTGGCAGGTGATGAGATGCGAGTGAATTCTGTTCCGAGAACCTGGTTCATCCATGTTCCGAGCTGCAAAGCATCGGTACTTCCTAAGCCAGCCTGACCCAGATGCAAAGTCCAGTCTTGAACATCTTGTATAGAGGTTTGGGTCAATGGGTTCTCGCTGATACTTTGCGGCCCATCGATGTGGAATTTCTCAATTGCCCCATGTCTTGCCTCAAAGTGCAATTTGCGCTACCCGCCATCAGCCAAGAAGGCAAGGATATAGGACCGTCAACTTACATTGAAAGGTAACTGCGGTCTTGGTCGGGGGTCTTCCTCGAATGGACAAGTACAGAACGAAAATCGCGGGGTTTGGCCATAAATCCAATCCCTTGACTTCAACTCATCACGACCAGCCATGATTTCTGGGTCATCAAGTGCATCGTCGTTGATTTCTGCTTGTATGTCGAATGACCCGTACATGCGGTCAAACTCCCGCACCACAGCGTCCTTGAACGTGTCGTTGTCGAGTTCAACATTTCTCACCGGACTTCTGACACTATCGACACCGCGTGCCTTGACAAAAGGCTCAGCAGGCGACCTTAGCATTCCTGAGAGGTTCGATAGATTGGGGCTCCGAAGAAGGCATGTTCCGTGGTGCAAAGACCGCAAACGAGTCAATTTGTAGGCAGACCCAGATATCTTGAAAGTGCCTGTTTCATGCTTGCCGACTGTGTCGACATCAAGGACAATATCGTGTCGCTTATTTACGCTGGTACGTGGCCGCCCGAGCGATGTCAGAGCTCGAACCACCATTTCCGCATGCTTGTCTCTATCAAACGCCCGTGGGGGGCAAATGACACTGAAATTGACATTGCCCAGATCGTGAAAAACAGTGCCGCCTCCTGAGTGTCCTCGAACGAGCTTGACAGCAGAATCCTTCCATCCAATCTCGCCAGGCCGGTTGGCGATCTGTGCGAGTACCAGAAGGTTGAGCTCTAACCAGGGGTTCTGATTCCTCCCGAATACGACACACGGTGAGTTGACGTAGAGAATGAGTACGGTGGACTCCGGCGGCGTGACCTGCAACAGGCGATGCTCAACAGAGAGATTCACCAGCGGGTCGTTGGATTCGGATATGTAGACTTGGGTCTTGTTGGAAGGGTGAGCTGCGGCGTCGACGGAGAAGCATCGAGCCCGGCCACGAGGCAATGCAAAAGCACGGCTCATGTATCTCAAAGGAGCTGTCCGGCAGCTACCCATGATGCAGAAACGAGCGACTGAAGAGACACAGACAAGAGGATGTGACAGGTGCAAACGACGCAAACGGCGCAAATTACGCAAAGGGGTGAGCGGACAGCCTCTGTCAGACAGGCATGTTGGAATCCTTTTACTATCGGACCAATTGTGGCTGGTGAGTGGTGCGAAGCCTGGCTTACACGAGGTGTCCGGGTGGGATGATATCAATGGTCTTTCATCGAGTGCAAATCGAGGGCGAATCGCGTGAACAAAGACTGAAATCTTCGCCTGAGGCTGTCGCGGACAACTGAAGCAGGTCCCACCCACCGGGCCAGGATAAACATTTACCCACGTGCGAAGGTCAAGAACTCAAGAGTCATCTTGCTCAGGAGTCCAAGTCCATCCCGTCCAGACGGGATTCATCACATCTTTGAAGTGCGGGCGGCTGTCTCATTCCTTAATTCTTGGTGTAATTTTGACGCCAATCTCACGCATCATTCGACAAAACAAATAGGATAGTCCCTGCGTCCCTCGAATTTTTAATTTCTTGGCACTCAACCTACCCACGCACCACGCACCACGCACCACGCACCACGTGCCCCTCCCCCGCCGTCCCAAAAAAAATTCATTCCACCCTATCTGGACTGACCGAGATCGGATTGGGACCTGGCTTGTCCGCTCCCAATTTCAAATTGTTGAAAGAAAAAAAAAAACAAGAAAAAAAAACCTCCCACCATTGAACATCTCCCCGTCAATCCAATCACACCATATTACTTCCTCGAGACCAGACAATCGCCCATCATGTCCACCTTTGGGCACTACTTCCGCGTCACCACGTGAGAAACCCCTCCCCCCCCTCCCCCCCCCCTTCTCCCCCTTCTCCCCCTTCTCCTCGTCATAGCCCCCATAGCCCAGGCCCTCATTTCCATACTGACAACAACACCCACCTCTGCACCCCCCAGCGCAGGAGAATCCCACGGCAAATCCGTCTCCTGCATCATCGACAACTGCCCTCCCGGTCTTGCCCTCGTCGAAGATGACATCCAGCCGCAGCTCAACCGCCGTCGGCCGGGCCAGTCGGCCATAACGACACCCCGCAACGAAAAAGACAAGGTCACCATCCACTCTGGCACCGAGTTCGGCAAGACCCTAGGCACGCCCATTTTGCTCACGGTCCCCAACGAAGACCAACGGCCCAAAGACTACGGTGACAAGACGATCGATCTCTACCCCCGCCCCAGCCACGCCGACTGGACATATCTCGAAAAGTACGGCACAAAGGCCAGCTCCGGCGGCGGCAGGAGCAGCGCCCGCGAGACAATCGCCCGCGTGGCCGCCGGTGCCGTCGCCGATAAGTGGCTCAAGGAGATTTACGGCGTCGAAATCGTCGCCTTCGTGACCTCGGTCGGCAACATCAAACTCTTCGGCGACGCTGACGCCATGAGCGCAGACCCCGCGTTCCTCGGCCTAGCCGATACCGTGACCCGCGAGCAAGTCGACCAGTTTCTCCCCGTCCGCTGCCCCGACGCCACGGCCAACAAGCGCATGGAAGAGCGCATCGCAGAACTGCGCGACCAACACGACAGCACCGGCGGCACCGTGACCTGCGTCATCCGCAACGCCCCCTCTGGTCTCGGCGAGCCTGCGTTCGATAAGCTCGAAGCCCTCATCGGGCATGCTATGCTTTCCATCCCCGCCGCCAAGGGCTTCGAAATCGGCTCGGGTTTCCTCGGTGCCGAAATGAACGGCAGCAAACACAACGACCCCTTCATCCCCGCCCCGGAATTGGATGCCGCGGCTGCCAAGCACGGGATTCCCCGATCTCGTCTCCACACCAAGACCAACAACTCGGGTGGTATCCAAGGCGGCATCTCCAACGGCATGCCCATCTTCTTCCGAGTCGCCTTCAAACCCGCCGCCACCATCAGCCAGGACCAGACTACCGCCATGTACGATGCAAGTGGCGAGGGTGTCCTGTCGGCAAAGGGTCGCCACGATCCCTGCGTGGTGCCGCGCGCGGTGCCAATCGTGGAGGTCATGGCTGCTTTAGCTATCGCTGACGCTGTCATGGCCCAGCACGCGAGGCGAATGGGCATTCAGATTGCAAGAGCGAAATAGACGGACGATACGAGAAAAAAAAAATGACCAAGGAAGATGGATGGTTTTCATCCACCGTTCAAAGCATGTGGCGCGTACGAACAATGCAATGCGTAAGCACTCTGGGAGTTTTGGGCCACACAGAAATGTATCTAGATGGACAGTGTTTGGACAGTGTTTTCCGTTTCATATACCGCTACATCTGCCAGCAGCCAAAGACAGAAAAATATCTTCAACACCTCCTCAATTCCCATCCATTCCTGATAGCATGACCAAATGGAGAACCCAGCGCGCATCGCGCCATCGTTGTCAATGACGAAAAGTAAAAGCCGATGCCCAATTGTTACAAACAAGGAGAAAAACGTCATGTATTGCGCTCTCAAGCAGACGCCGCGCTAAGTTCCCTTGAAAGAGGACAGCTACGACGATATCCAAACGCTATTCACTAGTATCCCGATACGGCTCGAGCATCATGCCAAAAAAAAAAGCTCATATCTATCCTGTTTACAATATGTATTGTCCATAGATCTCCCTGGTTGTCGTAAAATGAAATATCGTCTGTGATTAAGAGGGGGAGATAGATTCGTCGTCTCACAGAGAAGGGGGGGGGGGAGTAATAAAAGAGGTCCTCAAGGTAAGATGTCCCCCTCATCGCCAGTCAATCCATGTTTCGTGCTCCCATCATGCCAGTATTTGTGGTCGAAAAAAAAAAGAAAAAAAAAAGATACCCAAGGTTACTACAAATGATAATGAAACAAAAACGCTCGATTCCGGGAAGAGTGGGAGTGAAAACGCTGTGCGAAGCATATTCATGATGATATGATGCAACATGGTCATCGAGTAATTCGTCATATAGTTTTCATAAAGAACCGGAGGAGAGTGCATCGTTTGGCTCCCGTTGCTCAAGGGTGTCGACCACTTCCATCATGGTTTTTCATGATTCACGTCGTGGTTTTCATATAAACCGAGCACATCAGTAGGAATGTACTCCAGCCATCCAGTCATAAGATCCGGTTGCTGCAGGCCGAGTGCGCCAATGTCGATATCTTGGCTGTCAAATGTGATGGCATCCATGCTTCCATTTCCAAATGCCCAAGAAGATTGATACGGCATTCCTGGTGGATAGTAAACACTGTGACTAGGCGTGCCAGCACCATGGCCGTGGGTAGTGTTGCCATCTGCCACATTGCTCGCTGGGCAGGCATTGTAGCCTTCATAGCCGCCCGAGTTTTGGCTTGTGGGGGTGTATCCAGAAGCAATGTACGCCTTTGATGCATCCCCTCCATGATCCGAGTATCCATCATTGACAGCTGCTGCATACGACAAGTTTGACGGTCGCCTGGCACGCACCCAAAGTGGCGACGTCGCAGCACCCGCCATGTTGGAGGGTGGAGCGGCAGGAGGATACATAGTTCCAGACTCGGAAGGCATACTTTGCCTGATTGGGTCGTAGAGCATGTTGCCTGGTGGTGTGTTGGCGTGTCGTCGTTGATTTGCCTGCAGGTGCTGTTGATGTACGACTTGATTCACAGCATGGCCCTTTTGGCCCTTTTGGCCATTCGAGTTTTGATACATGAGCGTCAAGTTCGAACTTGGAGAGTTGGCTGTGCCGGCAAGACTCCACGCAATGGGAGGTGCCCCAGCCTTTGGTGAATTGTGGCCGAGGTGCCCGAAATCTCCCGCAATGCCCGGTTGAATGGGTGGCATTTTGGTGCTTTCGTATTCTTCTGACGTGTATGTCTCGCAATCCCAGATGCCCTTGGCTTTCTGATCCAAGGCAGTGAGTATGTACTTGACACCTCCCCAATACGCATGCATCTGCTGTAACGAATTGTAGCACCGTTGATAGTTCTGATTGGCTGCCGAGGCGAGGATCGAGTGTCGTGAGTGCTTGGAGTTGGACACCTTTCTCTCCATGGGGGGCCGTCTGACGTTGGGAGCAATCGGAGGTGAGCCTTCTCTCGACGAGCCTTCTCTCGACGAGCCTTCAGAAGCATTGGCACTCGATTCCATCAAGAAAGCGCATGCGGCAATATAAATAGGCTGGCTAGTGAAAGGGTTGCCGATGAAACTGATGGGATCAATAAGATCCGCGAATGACAGGATGTCGCAAATTGTTTTGGCGCTGCTCATGCTCAGCTCCCGGCTGTCAGGGAGTAGTTGGTGCTCGGTTTTCAATTCACCAAAAGGCGTTAACAAGGTCGGTTGATGGAGGACAATGAACAAGGCATGGAACCAAAAATGAAGTAAAATGAATGTTGTTCCATGCCCAAGGCTCAGGTAGGCCTTGAAGTTGCTCACATTGAACTGAAGTCGGCTATCCCAGCTCTTGTACATTTTGGTCAATTGATGCTCCATTTTGGCAAGTTTGCTCCACCTGTCTTCGGTAAGGTCTCGCGCATCGTGGACGTTGTTCAAAAGATCAGATACACGGCCGTAGAGATGGATAATCTCCAAGAGCACTGGAAAGAGTACAGGCCATCCAGTAGTGGCATCGAATCTTGCCACCGGGAAAGGCAACTCGAAATCGTCATCGCGGAACGTCACTGGCCGGCCCGTGCCCGAGGAGATGACGCGGTCAAGAAAGAACACTGCCCAGAAGGTATCAATGCGCTCCTGTTCCACTTCCCTCTGCTCCTCGAGGCTTAACGCATCCGAGTCAACCATCTTTTTATCTTCGGGGCTTTCCGAGTCACCGGTGCCTCGATTCCCATGTCTCATGTACCACGGATCTTTTTCACCTTGATACTGGATACCGACTCTTTTTTGCAAACCCAAGTCAACGGCCATACGAATGGCAAGGCCGAGATACATCCACAGGGCGCTATCTTGATTGGCTCCAAATCCTTCATACGCCATCAAAAGTAGTGCTTGGACCGCTCCAACAGAAGGACACGGGAAGGTGTCAACTGTTGCGTGCTTGGCGCGCTGGGCAAACGATTGGCCCCTCTCGGTCCTGGGCAGCTTGTCGTTGCCTCCAGTCAGTTGTTGTGCGTCGGAAAATCGAGCACCGATGGCGCAAATGGCATCAACGAGGATAGGTTCGACTCTTTTTTCCACGACCATTCGGAGGAATTTCGACCGGTTCAAGAAAGGGTAATTGCAGCCCAAGTGGACAAAGAATGTCTTGACGAGGTTCAAAATCAAGGGATGGACAGGTACAGTGCTGGTGGGGTCATACACCGGCATGTCTTCTACGGCGACATCGCTGCCAGCAGCAATACTGCTTCCTCGTAAGCCACCGCTCTGGTTTGACAGTGGTGATGCCGCTGATTGTGACCCTCCAGTAGACCGGCGCCGATCACGAACTGATACGACCATCTGCTTGAAGCCTGGCACGATGGCGGTTGCTCCGAAGTATCGAAAGTAAGGGACCCGGTGAGAATAGTTGCGTCGCAACGTCGGGGAGCTCGGGATGTCATCAGTGCCGGCGGAGGGACGTGGCGCATGGTGCATTGGTGAAGGTGTAAGACGGGCGGCTTCTGGGTCTGGCCGACTTTGCTCAGAACCGGGCGCATGTTTACGAGCGGAAGCAGGCTTGGTGAATGGCGAAGTCAGCTCGTGCTGTATCTTGACGCCATTGCTGCTGCTTCTGCTACTACTGGAGGCAGTCGATGCGGGCATGAGGTCTAATTTCTTGGGGTTGGGTTTCTGGTCATGCTCGTCAGGTCGAACATCGTCTGGTGGAGTGTCCTCATCTTCGACAGCGACCTTGGAGTTGAACGATTCCCCTGCGACATCTTTGCGGGAGTCTTCGGGAAATCCTTGGCATTGGTGTCCGTTCTTGGTGCAGGTAGAACAGACCGGTCGTTCGCCGGCACACCTGGTTTTTCGTCGCCGGCAAGTCAAGCAACTATTGCAACGTTAGATGGATCATCATGGCAGTATGGCGGAAACGAGCGCAAATGTCTTGTCATGGGCCTGCGAGGGTAACGATCTGGACATGGCGGCGACGGATATTTGGAAGACGTACGCAGCGTTGATTCTCCGGCGTTTGGACGGAGGCTGGCCCTGGTTGTTGACGAAACGAATCTGTCGAGGTTGCGGAGGACCCGAATCCGTCTTGCTGGGGAGCGAGGCCATGCTTCGCTAGATCATGGCGCTGAAGTCTGATGCAATTTTGCTGGTGAGTGGTGGTGGTGGCCGCGAAGAGCCGAGACGGCCAGCCCGTTCCGTGGAATTCTTGGTTTTGGGCGTGGCAGGGGTGCTGTCTGTTGTTGATGATGCTTTGCACAAATGCCTGCGGAGTACTCGGCAGTAAAAGTGGCTCGGGGGGCGTAGCGACGTGTAATTTTTCGCAACCGACAGCTCTCTGGCGTACGCAGAGGGGGCTTCGATAACGTCGACAGACAGGACACGCGGCTTGGAAGCGAGAGAGAGGTGAAAGGGCGATTGATCGGAGACGTCAGCCGACATAGTGGTGGAGGAGGAGACACCAGGAGACGACGGGTGGTGGTGGTGGTGGTGGTGGTGCTGCTCGTGCTCGTTGCCCTCCCAAGACGATGTTTGTTGCGAGCAGGATTTGGTCGACGTTACTGGGACTGGGGTGCTGAGGTGCTCTGCTGCTGCTGGGAGCAGACGACAAAGATGACAAGATGGCTGGCGGAAGGTGGTGGTTGTGGCTGCCTGCCAATGGCGTCGGCGGTTGGATGGGGCGTTCTGCCGTTGGTCGGACAAGAAGGGCAGAGGGTCGCCGAGGTAGCTTTACGTTTACATACTGGTTTGCATGGCCTATTATTGCCTGCCTCCCTAATAATAATAATAATAATAGTTGTTCAAGGATGGAAAGAAGACGAAGGACGACACTGAATCCGAACTCCGTATTCTGTAGGAACCCGGGCAATATGGGATATAGGGGATGGCAGGACTAATTAGACCGACTAGACCGACTAGACCTGACCTGGACTGCTCGAGTGACAGGGCTCCAGCCAGGAGGGCGTACTGGGCTTATTACATGTACCGTCCGTCCGTCCGTCCGTCCTCACGGATTACAGTCGAATCATCCTGAGTTGGCAGAGGCATCTGCGGGGCCAAGCCGCGAGGACAACGCACAGCGCGCACAGCACGCACAGCAGAGTGCTAATAACAGCCTGCCTGGCCAAGGAAGCGACGGAAGGACCAGCCGGCGCCACTGCCAGCAGGCATCGGAAATGCACCAGCCAGACCCCAGCGTTGAGGACCACTTTGACGCCTTGGCACCTACTAATCTGGCAGCTTGCAGCTGGCAGCTGGCAGGCAACGTTAAACACCAGACTCCGTTGATCAACAACAAGGTACTCCGTACATATAGTGAGGGGAATTTTGTTTCCTCAGTCGTATCTCTGAGCAATTTCCGAACTGTCTGGTGGTAATACCGACTCCCGAGCATGCCATCCGTGCCCCGTTCTTCCGCGTTCCATCCAGGCCAATCGGACACGGCCAATGGAAACCGCCTGGCGCATACTCCGTACTACTCAACCTTCAATTCCATGGAGCAAACTCCAAGACTTCTTGCCGGAAGAGTCGATGCATCCACGGTGGGCGAAAAAAATAAATAAAAAATAAAAAAAACGTTGGCTCTTCCCCGTACGAAGCACGGAGTAATACGGACTAATCCTGTTGCCCAATCTCCCCCAACGCTGGGGTGTCTGTTGTGATACTTCCTTCGCCTGCATATGCACAGGCACATACGGACTATGTACGTGATATTTATCCATATGCAGCTCAGAACAGGGTGCCCGGCAAACAACAAGCCAATATGTCGGCGAGTTCAACAACCCCG
Organism: Epichloe coenophiala; assembly: GCA_018801565.1. Taxonomy (NCBI): domain Eukaryota; kingdom Fungi; phylum Ascomycota; class Sordariomycetes; order Hypocreales; family Clavicipitaceae; genus Epichloe; species Epichloe coenophiala. The sequence continues at coordinate 630,483 of JAFEMN010000008.1, forward strand.
TCACTCTTCCCGTCCTGCTTCGGCGGAAAGCAAAGAAGCATAAATCGTTGCAAGCAAATAAGCTGCCAGACATCATTGCTTCCCCGTCGTCGTCTCAATCAAACAACCAGCCACTCGAGGCGTACATATTATCACACCCTGGACCATGACACACAAAGATTCATGACAGGACGGCCTAGTCCGTACTCCGTACGAAATCATTCTCTAATAATTACTTTGAGCGGGGGAAACAATTGGTTTTCATCGGTGAAGCTTAGAATATATCATCTTGATTCGCTCCATTGTGCTGACAATAACCGTTGGAGAACTCGTTAAAAAAAATGATTATTGATTTTTTTTAATTTTTTAATTTTTTTTTGCGTCATTGGTTGTGGCCAATGCATCTAATTTATAAGAACATGATTATTACTGCCAATACCTAGCCAGTATAATAATGAACATACGAATAATTATAACCGTAGTAATAAATAAAACATGTGATAGGAATAAGCTTTAAGGTCACAAATACCGGGGGGGGGGAATGATTATAATTTCATCTTATTTTACAGAAACGGCAAGACTCCGTCGTTTAAAGACCAAACAACCAACGTCTGATCGAGTCCGACAAAGCTAGTAAGACAGCCCTGGAAATTCCTTCTTGGCATCGCTTTAATCGGCTGGTCACTACGGGGAACTTGGTGCACTTGGTGCATAGTACGTAAACATGCAGCTTTATTAGTTGCTACTACATGGATCGAAAGTCGTTGCTGCATGTTTACGCACTCAAATTCTCTCGTCTTAAAAAATCTCAGCACATTGCCATCACCGCAGTGTTTTCAACCAAACACAATAGTCACACCCATGTCCTCGCTTACCCTTCTCCATAAATCTTTCTTGCCCACTGCCATAATACCATTAGACATTTGCGCATCCGACGCGTCTAGCTCGTCGGCTCGGTTCCACACTTCCTGAACCACTTCCCATGCCCTGTCGATGTTCGCCATGCCTTGTCGACGGGTGATGCCTTGAAAGGTGTCGCGAGCTGACTGTCGGTCCATCGGATCTACAGCTTCGCATGAAGCAACGAATAGTGGCCACAACAATGCGCCCATCGGTCCCTCGTGCAAGACCGTGTCCTTGCAGTGGACCAGGCTCACGGAAGCGTGATGCTGTACTACTGGATGGCTTCTCGGAGAATTGTATACGGTGCGGTAGAGGTATACCAGAGCCGAGTGCCTGTATGCCAGCGCATTGTTGAGGATGCTTTGAAACCCCTTCATCTTGCCCTCGGCACTCGAGGACAGTTTTTCAAAGTCGCTGTAGCTGGGACACTCTGTCGGCATCACGGGTTGCCACTCATCAAGCAAAGACTCGACAGCAGCGCAATCGGCGTCGAATTTGGCCTGCATGACTCTGGTCCCCGACACGTCACCGTGAGCAACCGATGCTTCCAGGTCATTCTTGAGTGTCAGCAGCCCGGACAACTTTTGTATGACCGGCCACAGGGAGGTGGCCAGACCAAGCAGGGCGTCGACTCCACCAACCCTGGAAACGTGTTGTTGTGAGCGGCGAACAGACGATTTCTCAAGATTTTTGCAAATGGGATCATTGGACAACGGAGCTGTGCCTGATGACAGAGCCGCAATCACATCGTAGAACCGAAAAGCCTGACGCAGTAAGTTGGTCGCACTGGGTCTTCAATCGCAGGTTGGGAAAGGAAAAAAAAAAAAAAAAAAAAAAGTGACATACTTGTTCCAAGAAGGTACTAGTTCGATTCTTTCGGCTCGGACTCTTTTGCATAATGGCCTTTGCGCCCTTCAAGTGACCCTCGACAAGATTGGACCGTCGCCTCTGCACGAGCTGCATGCCATTGGTTCATCAGCAGCTCGACCGGCAAGAAGCCCGAGCAACCGAAAAGTGCAACTCACCACTTCATAGTAAACAATCAGCATGATGGTTGCCAACAGCTCGTTTCGATTCACACCATGGCCCATTTCAATGAGCTTTGCCAAGTTCCGAATAGCTTCATTATGAAACCGGATGCTGTTCTCGCTGTTTTCGCGTCGATCCATTCCTTTGCCGACCAAATGGGCGCTTGCAAGGGCGTAAATAGCACATTTGATTGCTTGGCTTTCGTAAGCGAGCGGCAGCACGAGCTGCTGAAATGGATTCCCTTCATCTTCTCTCAAAACGATCAAGTGCGATAGCGTGTTGCAAAAGTAGTCCATGAGGAACCGCTCGTTGAAGTCTCGGGAGAATTCCCCAAAAGAGGGAAAGCAAAACTCAAGAATCGGCGAAGGCGACGGCGTCGCTGCGGTACCAATCAAGGCAAGGGGTGGTGGATGTGCAGATGGCTCCGATGAATATCTGATATTCGCAGGACCCAACTCCGGAGTGTCAGACTGTATGCATGTGCCAACGGTGTGAGGTTTTGAGGGCGTAGGAGGAGCCGCGTTGCGGGCCGGAGCATCAGGGACAGACGACGGCATCTCTGGACATGAATCTGGCATCTCCTGGGTCTCATCACTGGAGGAATGGCGGTCTTCCGTCATGCCAAACTTGCGTTTTTGGCGAGGTTTGATGGGTTCGTAGCGACAATCTTGACCACGTTCCTGACATCTGGTGCAAAAGGGCCGGACTTCGTCACACTTCTTCTTCTACGATGCAAGGTCTCAGCTGAAAATGAACACGACGCCAAGGAAGGGAGGGTTTTGTATATACCTTATCTTTGCTATGGAACAGATGAGCCGTAGTTTTGCAGATAAGACGCGGATGCTTACCAAAAGTTGCAGCCTGAAGAGGCCAAGATGACATGGTCAGTGATGCATATTCAGAATGGTGAAATAACCACGACTTTGAAGAGAGACACGCAGAACCCCGAGAAAGTACGGCTGTACACGGGGACTGACTCACCGGCTCTTGATCGCCTCTTGGGAGCTTTAGGCGGCGCGACCTTGGTGTACAGGAGCACCTTTCCCGTTGCCATGGTTGCCATGGTTGGCGAGGAGTAACAACCGCCCCGTGTGCCAAGAGGCGAGGCTTTGCAGTGAGTGGCCGAACCGGCCTGCTGGCGTTGGAGTGAGAAAAGTGACCGGTTTTCCCCGCGAGGACGACCAGTTCGATTCAATCGCAAAGGACAAGAAGCTTCTCCCGGTGCGGTGCGGTGCGGTGCGGGTCGGGCTGCGATGGTAATACCGCGGGGCATGATAACTTCTATGGAAATCACGACCTCGAATTGCCAATCTTGCCTCTAAGCACGGTGATTGGTCAGCCTCCACTTTCCCCCGCAATACCCACCTTGACTTTACAAATACGAGCTGACTTGCTTCACCTGCCAATAGCGCCCTGTTCTTCCTTGTCTGCCACGTCTTGTTTTGTCTGGCCGCCCCCGCCCAGGCATGGTTGGCGTACACACATGTAGTTTGGCACGTGCCTGCGCGAAAAACCGTGCAATATATGAATGAGGCGGGATCTGTATCACTCCGTACTGCAGCTTAAAACATGCCAGTATGAACATAATAACCGTCATCGTTTCAACCACTCGTTGATGACTCGTTGATAACGAGGGGGTCTTCCAGATGCTGCTGGCCAAAGCCGAACCTTTCCAAGCAGTGATGGAACCTGGCAGGTCCAAGCAGGGCAGAAACAACATGGTTGTGGCCAATTACGTGCAGCCAAGATGAGCGAAGTTGCTCCGTATCTGGACCGCTTTCTTGATTCTCACCTTCTCTTCACAGCATGCGGCTTATTAGCAGCGGCTATATCGTCACTCAGGCAGGTAGTACATGTCCGCGGTATTACAACTTGGCTTTAATATCTACCTGGGTAGGCAGCCTACATACGGACTACATTCCATTCAGTGACGCACTCGTCCATGGCCTACCCTGTATCAAACATGCTTAATAGCAACGGCCTTGACAAGGCAACGTACCCGCAATGACTACATCCCCTAAAAAGATACATACTATGATCTAACTTCCGGCTTGGCTCACTAATGCATGTTTCGTTCCTCCCCCAGAGATGTTGTGCCAGTAAGGGAGCTTCTGACTAGCATTGTGGAGATATGTTGGGGTACCGAGGCCATCCGTTGACCCTTGGGGGTTGGAACCCGAGAGTCAAACATATCAGCTGGCTGAATCTGACATTTCGCGATGCGAGACTTCATGCTGTCGAACAAAATCGCTTCGTGGAACATCAAACTCCACCGAACTTGACGTCTACCATGCAGTAACATCAGAGTAACGTGCTCGTTCACAACTATTGGCATCATTAAAATATTCATTAAAAACATGCGCCGTTGCGTGAATTCCAAAGCGTACATCATTTGCTTCAAGCAAGCCGTCTGCTTGTCCTGGCCCCGTAACGCCTCTGGTGATGCAGTCGCTCCTCAGACACACAAAAGACTCCAATTGCCACACCCGTATGCATGCATATTGCCTGAGTACTAATGCTCCAATTCGAGTACCTCAACCCCTAGTGCTCGCGAGATGCGTTTGGGGATAGGAAGAAATATTAGCAGCAAAACTGGTACAACGTGGTTGCGCTTTTCTACAGTGTTAGATGCAGCGCCAACAAAAGAAAAAGAAAAGGAGCAGAACTCGTTGCATCATGGTCAGATGGCAGAGATCTAGACTACCACTCCTACTTGGGATCCCTCTGGCAGGCGTCGTCTCTTGACGCCGAGTGGAGGAGAATGTTGCTCTTCGCTTTCCGTTTCTTCCTCAAAGCTTGCGTTGAAAACTTCGGAGAGGGCATCGCGTTTTCGTTTGGTGTGCTCGGTCTTGTCGCCCACTTCCTCGGTTTCCCATGTTTTCATTTCAGACGGGTCGAACTGGCCAACAATCTCCTCGCCGAGTGCTTTTCCAAGTCGTTCCCGCAGGCCGAGTATAGGCCAGATGGGAACCCTCGAGTATTCAATCTTCATCCCGGAAGCCTCCTCTTCCTGGCCAAAGGGGGCCTTGGAGGGGTTGTAGAATCTGTCCAGAAAGCTGGCCGTTACATGACCGGTGTAGACGATGAACTCGGCTGTGTCATTGTCGTGCGTCAGGATCCGCAGGTTCACATTGTCAAACGGAGGACGCTGAGCTTTTCCTCTTGATGGCGACCACTGCGAATCCCGGCGTGATGATGGAACCGGGGCTCCGTAAAAGTGGTGCTGGGCCATGGCAAGAAAGATGGCAACAAAATGGGCATCATGATCAGAGTTGGCTGGAATGAGGGCTTTTGACCGCATCTGCTGGAGGCGAGAGACGGGGCCGTTCCAAGTCCTTCCAGGACCCGATGCAATGCGGAAAAGGTTTTTGCGCATCGAAGCCAGCTGATTCTTGCCAATGTAGCACATCATGGGCAGGTGAGAGGGGTCATGTGGTGTAGGGGTGGATGTGGTTGGGGATGTGTTGTGGGAGTCCGCGGGCCGGGTTGATATTGACTTGAAGGAGCTCTGCGAGGATCGCGCGCTGTCCCCGGGATAATTCCATTGTACCTGGGTGCGCACGGCGTCCCGGTACACCCGGTCACCAAAGAAGATGTGCAGCTCAGGTAGAAGTTGCGATTGACTGAAAGCAGCAGGCCACAACGTTGACAAGACCGTTTTGACAGCATTAGAGCTTAAAACGGGATGCAACGCGTCGGGAAGTAAGATTTCAGTGAGAGCATCACTCAAGGTCATGATTGCTCGGGATGGTCGCAAGTGACCCTTGGATGGCGGCGATCCGGGTGTGCTCTCGGGCAAGGGAGTATCGCATGGTGGCAGTTCGACAAAATGTGCGCCAAGTATTTTTGAATGCAGGTCCGTCCAGCATATTGGACGTACGAATAACGACGTGCCTGCGTGTTGGCGCAACAGACCGTTGAGGGAGCCTCGGGCAGACCGTCGCGGGCGTCTGCGACGGTTGGTGTCAGATGGAGCCGAAGACGTCTGTGACATGATGGCTTCTTTTGAACGCGTGGATTGCGCGTCAGGCAGCACGACTGCTGTTGATATGGTGCGAGTCGGAGGGCGATGACAAGCGGCCGGTTGTTCAACAAAGGCGCGATATTTCAAGTATTGATGTGGTGCTGTCCCGCTCAATGATACGTCAGAAACAAGAAACCGAACCGAACAAAATCAGGGAAAAGATGAGAAGCAACAGCAAATGTCGTCGCGAAGATGTTTGAAGTGTAGGATTACGGTAGACGAAGGGAATAAAGACTGACTCTAGTATCAGCATTAATGTTTCATGAAGGGCGGGTCTCTTTAAGAGGAGGTATTCTGTGTTGCAAAAGGCGCGCTGTCCGTGTACAGTGGTGTAATCCGCACCAGTATGCGAACGATACAAATTTTGAATGTCTCGGTGGCGTTGATTTGGTTCCTCCTAGCGCCTGTAAAAGACGCTGGTGCCGATGCTGCCACTGGCTGAGAGCGCTGTGGCCCACCAAACCGACCACTGACTCACTGTCAGTGAGTCTGCACTAAGCAAAAGCTTTCAATCGCAGGGGGAGGGCGGACTCCTAGCACTGAGCAGCCGGGGTGGTGTTGCCGGGGTTTTCGAAAGGGAAGCGCCGAAACCCTTGTTGTGGACAGAGAGGAGATTGCTGTACGAGGGAGGACGAGGGATTGAAGGGATGCGAAAAGAGTCGTTTCGTAAGAGTCGTTTCGTTCGAGACGGAGAGCACGGAAGGAACGACGGGGGCATCGAATGCTTTATGTGTGTGGCATTCCTGCGCCAGTAACTTTTTGTTAGCGAGTCACAAAGACGCACGCGTCCTGTAGTGGCGTGGGTTCTGGCAGGATCCACCCGAGCAGAGGCGCGACCTTTGTGCGAACTCACGTGATGTTTAGGCAGCCAGGGCTGGTGCGAGCCAATCAGACATGCAATTCTTTGAAGCACTTTGTTCCACAGGCTCACCAACCTGTTCGGAGCGACCCAGACACAGCCCGTCATGAGCCCATGAAAGCTTGGCAGTCAGCAGGACTAGATCTGATTGCGCGCAGAGACGAACCAAATTAGGAATGTCGCCGGAGTAGTCCATACATGGTCAAACAATCAAACAAGCTGGGATTGCATCCTTGATGAGTCCGCCATTCAGAATGGCCAGTTGACACAGTACATACTCCCCCACCGAACCAGTGATGGAAACCTGCTTGATTCGCTGTGATACTTGTACCGCAGGCAGGTTGAGATGAACATTGGGCAGGAGCGCGCATCCCGCAGTCATGGCATTATCGATGAATTGGTGGGAACATATTTGATTAGTGAAGCCAACTGCACTGCACGCTCAGCCACGACAATCACAAGCCACATCTCTCCGTCCGACCTCTGACGACGGGGTTCTGCGCCCCACCCATCTGACGACAAGCTTTCCTAGCAAAAGCCCCGCCAACCACACCAGGCATATATCATCGCCAAACCACCCGTCGCAGCATCGTCATCGAGCAGTCAGTCCTCGCGCCCGCCATCGCTGCTCAACATGCCGGTACGTCGTATCCCATATACATTAAGAAAACCACCAGAACCACGATTTGAACCCCACAACTCTTCCTCTGAACCCCTCCTCGAAATCTTCAGCATCACCATCTAGCACCAAACCACCCCTCCCCTTCCCCAGCTAACCAACCCCTTGCAGGCCTACAACTCCATCTTCAACAACGATCCCAACCCTCCCCGCCTCATCGGCAACTTCCCCATCCTCCCCCTGCGCACAAAGACCCGCGGTCCGGCCTACACCCTGCCCATCCCCCACCCTCCTCTCCCGGCCAACGATTCTCCCGACCCTGACAGCGAGAGCTACGACGTCCTCGACGAGGTCATCTCGCTGTTCCGCGCCAACACCTTCTTCCGGAACTTTGAGATCCAAGGCCCCGCCGACCGCTTGCTCATCTATGGAATCTGGTTTCTGAGCGACTGCCTGCAGAAGATCAAGCCGCATGCCACTGTGAGGGATGCGCAAAAGGATGTGATGAACTTGGCGCTGGACTTGAACTTTGCTATTCCCGGGGATCCTGGATTTCCACTGAACCAGGTATGTTTCCTTTGGGACGAGTGCTGATGATGCAAGAGAGGGTGTTTCCCCCATTTCTACGGCGTCGTCTTGGAGGCCGAATACAAGGACGGGAGACGGATGGATGGATGCTACTCAGCGGGATCAATGTGCTGATTTTGCTGGGAACGCAGATGTACGAAGCCCCGAGGGACAGACAAGACGCCGAACAGTTGCGGCAGTACATGGCTCAGGTTCGACAGGAGCTAGCTTCAAGACTGCTGGCGCGTGTGTATGCCGATGACGAGACGAAACCGAGCAAGTGGTGGTTGAGCTTTACCAAGAGAAAGTTCATGGGCAAGGCGTTGTAAGGATAAGAGGGATCGACTAGCGAATTGTCGAGCATAGTAGTTCAATGGGAGAGCACTCTTCTTTCTTGTTTCTTTTCCTGTGCTGCATTTTCATAAAGCGCATTACATGCTCGCACTTCATGGTACGACAAAATGTCATCCTGATCATGATCCCTGTTCGAAATTGAAACAAGTACTAGGATGGGTACTCGTGTTTTTATTCATGTCAGGGGGTTGGTCATATCGCACAGCTCTTCAGCTGCGATCCTATCCAAATGTCACAGTTTTGTACACCACAACGCCTTGATCGACAGCACCCCCCCTCCCTCTTTAGGACAGGCAGAAAATAACCATTGCCAAGCAAAAAAGGTAAAAGGGGAAAAGGGGAAAAGGGGGAAAAATCATCTCATCTCTTCCTCTGGAATTTGCCTCTCGCCGAGATCCGCCCTTCGGCCGGAATGGTCCTCCACCCTGTGAACAAGAATCCTTCTGCGCCTCCTCGGCCTGTCATGAACGGATGTGTCCTGCCCGGCAGGACTTGCCACCTCCTCGCCCTGCTGGTCTGCACAGCAGCTCCGAGCACCAAGGTGGGATTGAGGGGAAACTCCCTGGTCCCAGGCCATTGATCCAGCTCCGCCTGTGTCTTGCCCTCTGCTTCTGCAGGCGGGGAGGACACCCAGGCTGCGCGTCTGGCGATGCTGAAGCAATCGACCAATTGCTCCAGAGGCTCAACGGTAGGCGAGTAGATGGCAATGGGAGAGCCGCCCGCCAGGAGGGGAAGTGCGTGGCGGAGAATGGACACCGGGTCCATGGTGCTTGCTACGGCGAGGCCAGAGAAGCCTCCTGCGCGCGTGGCATCGACAGTCTCGCGGGTTCGTGCCCATCTCCGTCATTTGCGGTGATAATTGCCCCGGCGGTTTGGTTTCCACGAGGCGAGTACTTCGGGTGCAACCTCGTCGGGCTTTTCGCTGTAGGCGGTGTCGTCCTCGGGACTGACTAGCTGAAGCCATGTGATGGGGAGGAGATGTGTGAAGAGCGGATGGTAAGGGTAGGGTGGGTTCGGGTCGCTGCCGTCGTAGTCAAAGTACTTCAGAACGGAGAGATTCGGTTGCGAGTTGGCGTGGACGAGGGTCATAGTGTTGCTAATGGCATAGTGCTCGTCGAGATCACCTTTGCGCGGTCGCTTTTTGTGATTCCTTGGGACGTTTGATTGCGGCTGCTGCTGGTGCATTTCTTTGGTGCCATTTGTGTCAGGGTGTTGTTGTTGTTGTTCTTCTCCGCCCTCCTCTCCATCCTTCTCCCGATGTAATATACCCATTCTTTCCGCCATCGCGGCGACCAACAACCCTCCCGTATCGTCCACCACCATCCACCTACCGCCGTGAGGCTCAATCACCCCTTCTATGGGCGAACCTCCGAAATGCACATCGGCCCAGCACCCCAGCAAGCCCATCATTTCCGGGCGCATCTCCAACACCTTGCCTGCATCCCTATCCTCCAGTAGCCATTGGCTCAAAAGCACCACATCCAGCGGTAGTACTGTGAAGCGCCTCAGGAATTTCCTCTCCTTTAAAAGCTTGTATTTCGCCAGAGAGTACGACGTCTTCTGATCGATGGCCGTATGAGACAAGATCAACTTCGCAATAAGTTCCTTGCCCGCCGAAGCGCCCTTCTCCTTCAGCTCTTCAATTTCCTGCGTCGTGAGGGTCTGCCTCGCAGAGTCGTCAATGATCTCTCGGTTTGACCGCGCAATGACTTTTCCCGTCTCGTCTACCAGCGCGAGTTCCTCGCCGTCTTCTGCAACAACGGCAGTCTCGCCACTTGCTGAGGACTCTTCATTGATATTGGTCTCGGCGAGGATATCCTCGTTGAGCTCTCTTCCAGAAACGACTCGCAACCGGGAGAACGATTCGCCTTGGCGCTTCTCTTGAACTTCGTACGTGAGGTGGAGTGGACGCTCGATAAGTAGGTTGCTTGGGAACGAGCCGTATTTTCCTAACGATATTGTCCTGCGGGCGGGAAAGGACATGGTGAACATTGTCAGCATGTTCAGATCGTTGTACTTTGGCGCAAATGATAAGAAGGGGAGGCGACGAACGTGTTTGGGATAATTTGTAGAACACGCAGATTTTCATTTGGGAGGCGCAACGCCACCCAGCCATTGGGCTGCACCACGCTTTTAGACATGGTGGTTGTGCGTTGCAAATCCGTTAATTAAAGAGGCAGCTCAACAACGGTGATTTTTTCGCAATGACTAATGAAGCGAGCAAGAATAAAAAAAAAATTAAAAAAATTAAAAAATAACCCGCAGCTTCTCACCTCGCCCCACATTAGGCAGCCCCACTACCTTACCGAGTCCTCACCGAGTCCTCACCGAGTCCTCACCGAGGGCAAAGTCAAGACGCGTTTTATTTGTAAGAACACAAGCGGGGAGAAGACTCAGCCACTATATCTCTCTGTATGTAATAAGAAAATTCACACGAGTCTTATGTGAACTCTTATTGAACTTGGGGCCAAATTGCATCGACTCGTCATTTTGAGCTTCGGGAACAGTCCCTCCCCGCCTCCCACCCCCTCCTCCCACCCCTCCTCCCCCCTGTCTGTGTGTATGGTACGTCCGTACAGTGACCACTGACAGGTGTATGTATAGTATGTATATGTATGTCACTCCAGAGAGTCCCTTCGCTTTGTCGTCGATCCTGGGGAACCAACCCCGGCCAACTTGCCTCCACAAAACCTGGCAAGAGCATTGCATCACGGGAAGCGCCAGATATTATGGAAGGTGCAAGGTTGCTTCAATGGGGGCTTTGGGGGAAGTCGCTTCGGGGGTGGGCACCTGCATCATCGCGCCATGACGTATGACGGACGGGTGACAAGATGATGGATGGCGGATGATGGATGGGACTTGGGATCTTGTCTGGCCCTGGATCCGTTTCCCAGGGGCCACGGTTGCTCCCGATCGACAGCTTCTTTATCGCCCAATGCAACAACATCAATAAAGCGCTCAGCGAGTGATCCGAATTTGTACTCGGTACATGATAGAGACTCTGAAGACGACTTAAAAGGACCGGCAATCCATAATCCCCTTCGCCTGGTTTCGTTGGCACGTTCCGTTCTCCAAGGGGGCACCTTGACTGCATCGTCTCGCCGCCATGCCCTTCAAGGAGTTTGTCAAGAGGCGCTCGCTCAAGGCTGACGACACTCGCCGCACCCGGGCTGCCGAATTGACGCTGCGTCAATCCATTTACCCCATTTTCTTGGTCACCATCTTGTTCTTCCTCTGGGGTTTTAGTTACGGTCTCCTTGACACCCTCAACAAGCATTTCCAAAACACCCTTGGCATCAACGCAGCCCGTTCTGCCGGTCTTCAGGCTGCCTACTTCGGGTAGGTTCTTAGTCTTACGATACCCGTGCTCGGCATCATGAGCGCGTGTTTGACCTTTCCATTTCTCTCGTCGACTGCGGCGGGTTAAAACTTGACTGACGATGACACTTTTTATAGAGCGTATCCGCTTGCTTCCATCGGTCACGCTGCGTGGATCCTTCGACACTTCGGTTACCGAGCCGTGTTCATCTGGGGGCTGTTTCTGTATGCTCTCGGGGCTCTCCTTGCCATTCCGGCACTCAAAGCTGAGTCCTTTGGGGGATTCTGCGCATGTATCTTCACCATCGGCAACGGCCTCGGTTCCCTGGAGACGGCAGCAAACCCTTATATTACCGGTAAGCATGAGTTTTGACATTGCGTCCACCTATCGTTCCCGTCGTGAAAGGGCAAATCCCCATTGGCTAATCTGTGAAACTAGTCTGCGGACCCCCCAGATACTCCGAGATTCGAATCAACTTCTCCCAAGCCTTCAATGGAATTGGCACCGTGATTGCCCCGGTCTTGGGCTCATACGTCTTCTTCAACTTTGGCGACGATCGTGCCATGGCCAACGTCCAATGGGTTTACCTTTCGATTGCCGTTTTTGTACTGCTTCTCGCGGCGGTCTTCTTTTTCTCGGATATTCCCGAAATCACGGATGCTGGTGAGTCCCTCCAGCGAAGCACGCTCCCCCTGCTGCTGCTGGGGATCGAGGTAACGAGCTGACAAGAGACATGGCAGATATGGAATTCCAGGCACAGGAAACGCACGTTGGTGGCTCCGCCGACAAGCCGTTTTGGAAGCAGTGGAAGCTATTCCACGCCGCTTTTGCCCAGTTCTGCTACACTGGCGCGCAAGTTGCCATTGCCAGCTTTTTCATCAACTATACCGTGAACACTCGTCCCGGCACTTCCGACCCGGACGCCTCCAAGTTCTTTGCCGGTGCGCAAGCGGCGTTTGCACTCGGCCGGTTTGCTGGCGTAGGCATCATGAAGTACGTCCGTCCACGATGGGTGTTTCTCATCTTCATCAGCGGCGTCGTCATCTTCCTCATCCCGTCCATGACGGAGCGCGGCAACACTGGCATGTCGATGCTCTACGTCGTCTTGTTTTTCGAGTCCATCTGCTTCCCCACCATTGTGGCCCTGGGAATGCGCGGGCTGGGCAGACACACCAAGCGCGGCAGCGGTTTCATCGTTGGTGGCGTCGTTGGCGGTGCATGTGTCCCGCCTGCTACTGGTGCGGCCGCCGACTACTTCAGGAAAAGGGGCCACAGATTCAATTACGGGCTTGCCATGTTCGTCCCCTTGATTTTCATGGGCTTGGCCTGGGTCTATGCTGCGTGTGTGAACTTTGTTCCGGCGTACAAGCACGTTGTGGACTCACTGGGCAAGGCGAACATTGGTATGTCGAATGCAAATAGCGACATGGTGAACAAGGGGTCATCAACATGCAAAAAGTCGGAGAAGCCCCGTGAGGATCATGATCCCGGGCGTCGTGCTGGACACAAGGACGCGGGATCCACATCCGCCGTGGCCACGGCTTCCAGAGACTCATGATTAGCTTCAAAATTTACATATAGTCTTTAGGAGCATTTGTCAATTCATCCAACAGCGAGTTGTTGTTTTTTTCACGTCATACTCGTCTTCCTATCCAGTCAAGTCCCAGTGCAAGCTTATTTTTTTTTCAAAAGTAACCCTACCTCATGCATGGTGCATACAAAAACCCTGTTACTCTTGCCTCGTCCACCGTATATACATTTACCAGGGAGTCTAACTCTCACTGGTACCTGATCGTGGTTCACGGTCAGACACGGCTCCAGCACATACATACGTCACTCGATCAGTCCCGAAACCCTATTGAACGTCCTTGGCCGAACGAAGCTTTGCAATATCCCAAACTATATGTTTAGCCAAAGCCAACGAGATGGTCCGCCCACAATGGCAAAACAAGGCGTCGCGAAATATACTTTAACAAAGACACACCGCGAACTCTACAACGGCAGCACGATGGGCAGAATTTTTAAGTTTTTCGAAAAAAGCCTTGTACCAACTCACATTAATATAAATACTGTCCAAGTGCCATGTCTTTTTGTCCATTCTCCTGTCCTCAACCATTTCCATCATCCCATTGTAACGACCATTGACCTGCCTGCATCCGAGGTTCTTCTTTCACATACATTGTTCCTTACTTATCTGACATTTACATCAAGGCTACTTGGCACAAAAAAGAGCCATTATTAACATTATCCAAACGACGTACATCTGACATTTGCATCAAGGCTACTTGCCACAAAAAAGAGCCATAATCACTATTATTAAAACAACGCATATCTGACATTTGCATCAAGGCTACTTGCCACAAAAAAGAGCCATAATCACCATCGTTAAAACGACGTACATCTAACATTTGCATTAAGGCTACTTGCCACAAAAAAGAGCCATAATCACCATCGTTAAAACAACGCATATCTGACATTTATATCAAGGCTACTTACTACAAAAAAGAGCCATAATCACCATCGTCCAAACGACGTATATCTTGACCCAACAACTTGTCATTACAACCAGGGTTTTTGTTCCCCCCCCCCCCCTTCCCCGGCTCTTCTTCTTCTTCACAAAACGTCTATTTGGCGAAAGAAGGGAGTAGTCACTTGGAACAATTTGGCAATGGCTTTGAACAACCTTGCGAAATCGCCAACCAGAATGTCCGGTAAAACCCCGTCCCCGTCCGCGTCCCTGTCCGCGTCCCCGACAATCTCGCACGGCAGCGACGCCACCCAGGACGCAACCCCGGACACGGACCGGCGGGCTCGCGTCCGCCTCGCGCTGTTGGCTGACAACGCCGTGGTCCTCAGTCCCGCCATGAGCTCGCGGGTCGCCGAGGACGTGGCCCTTTTCGAGGCAGCCATGGCGCTTACCCGGTTCTCGCGGGAGGCGCACCGGTGCAGCTGGGACGAGATCCGGAGGGCTTCTTCGCCACCTTCAGCTTCGGCTCCGGCTCCGGCTCCGGCTCCGGCTTCACCGGAGGCTGGGACCAGGACCATTGTCGGCAAGGGGGGTCGCAGGGGGGCCGGCAAGGCGAGGCCGAAACATCCCTCCGCTGCTGCTGCTGCTGCTGCTGCGAAGAAGGAGAAGGAGAAGAAGAAGGAGAGCGTCGTGGGCGACGGCGACGGCGACTCCGGGCGTGTTCGCGGGGCGGTTGCGGGCCAGAAAGCCGCGTCGTTTACCATGGTTCTTCGCAAGAATGCGAGAACGGAGAGGTGTGTTTGTTGAGCAAGCACTTCTTTCTTGCGTGTTTCTGCGCCTTCATGTAGGATGTTTTTACTGGGGCGAACCGGGAGGTTGGACCAGTGGCGGTGGTGTACAGCAGAGATTGGATCTTGTATTTTTCTCCTTGTTTCTGCTTTCAAGAGCTTCGAGGTACGTGATGAGAGTGTGAAGCTGGAGTCCATGGCATGGAAAAGATGGGTTTTGTTTATAATCGGCATAGGCGGCGGCATGGGCATGGGCATGGGCATGGGCATGGGCATGGGCATATTGAGCTTTGTTTTTCAAACATCTGGTTGGTTTTCATGGAGGGCCACGATAGATGATACAAAAGGCACGAGAAATACGAGAAATATACGACACTTGATTCGCCGTGTATGCCCAGCTTAGTATCTATCATGATGGAATCCGTGACCGATAACCAACCCACCGAGTTCAGAGTCTAGGCGAAATTCCTCCTCCGCCCACCTCTCGTACTCCTTTCCACGTGGCCTCTCAACACCTTCCTCGTCTCTACCAAACTCCTCTTCTGCTTGCTCTTGGCCTTGCCCAGCGTCATGAGGAAGTTCTTCTTCCGCTGCTTCTCCCGGTTGCTCGTGCTCTTGCCCTCGGCCTCCTTCTTGCTCCTCTTGATTGCCTGTGTGGACTTGTGCTCTTCTCTCTCGGGCTTGCCCTCCTTTGCCAGCGCCACCTTTTCTTCCTTTGTCAACTTGCGCAGCTTGGCGGGTGCCTCGATATTCTCGGCCGTCAGCCCGTCATCCGCGTGTCTGATCTCTGGAGCATTGCGCCCCTTGCGTCGAGTGCCCCCGGCGGCGGATTCAATGGCGGCTGTGGCGCGGAGTTCCTTGAGTTTTTGGAGGTCGGCGGGCGTGAGGATGGTGGTTGTGGCGAGGAGTTGCATGCGTTCGAGTTGGTTGGCTGCCGATTCGGTGTCTTCCTCGGCGTCGGCGTCGGACTCTGAGTCAGAAGCGTCATCGGGACTCTTCTTTTTCTTCTGCTTCTTGGAAGCTGGTGCTTCATCGTCGGAGTGGTCAACGTTGATCCATTCGCCGGAGTCGCTGCTATCCTCGGACCCAACTTCCCATCCGTCTGAGTCGGAGCTGTCGTCTTCTGCATCCTTTTCCTCGTCACTCTCGGGAGTTTCTGCGAGGCCCTTGGCCAGTCGTTTTCTCTTCTCTTCCTCATCCTTCCACTTGGCCAAGAGATCAAGGCCTTCGATACCACCGGCTACTTCTTTACCGAATCTTTGTTGGTGCTGTAGCCCGTTCTTGAGACCAATGGTGGCGTTCTTGCCCCGATCCTTCCTTTGGAGTAATTCAGCGCCGACTTCTCGATAGAGCGATAGCAGGCCCTTGGCCGCCATCATGACGCCCTTGTCCTTGCTCTTGCGATACTGTACGAGGTCTTGCAGCAATGTGTCTGTCATGGCCAGCGGCTGTCTGGAACAAATCTCGCGAATTGCGTTCATTCCGGCGGCACATACTTCTGCTGCCGCCGCCTCGGAAACAAATTCATTTGCGATTTTCTGAATGAGGGGTTCAATAGCATCAGGCGGCACCAGGTTGTGCGTTCCCTGCGCCAGACAGGCGAGAATCGTGGTGACGGATTGTTGCCTAGGCGTCAGGTATTTGATGAACCAAGAGTACAGCGCCACGATCGTAAGCTTGTGCAAACCGACCAGACGGGTGATCAACTGCAACACCAGAATCTTGGACTCCAATGATAGTTTGGTCTTTGTGTTTTGCAGGTGCTTGGAGTAAAGCTGTTCCACAAATCCTTGAGGGTCGTGCAAAAGATGAAGAGCCGAAAAGTTGAGCGGGTGAGGCTTGGCTTTTTTGCGCTCGTCTCGCCGAACCTTGTGGACTGCCCTCTCGTACGATTTCTTCTGTTTCTTGGTCTTTTTGTTAATGCCGATCTGATGCCGAATCTTGCCCAAGTCAATTTCATCGTCACTACTGTCGTCCTCGAGCTCTTCTCGCTCCTTGTCGCCGCCCAAAAAGAAGCGCGTCGCACCAATCACGACCTTCTCGTTATCGGACAAACAAGCCTCTTTCATCACATCCACGGGTTTTGCATCTGTCCAAAGTTGCCGTTTCCAGAGCTCGCGAGTCAGTTTGATGGCCCAAATCGCTCGAGGCGATCCTCGATCCGCAGTGACCAGGTTGTACAGCACAGTCTGGACTGTCCGGTTCAGAGGGTGGTTGATCGACTTGGAGTTCGAGTTTCGCATATCGCTTAAAATCTTCTGGAAGATCAGCTCGCGCAAGCTTTTGCTTGGTGACGATACCAAGATGGGAAACAAGGTCGTAAGCAGACTCGCCGAGTCAATGACATCTTTGCGACGCAGCAGCACGAGACTGCCTACGATCTTGTCTCGCAGATCAGGGTGTAGAACGGCGTGATGATCTTTGAGAATCAGTTTCAGGTCATCGGGGTACGTCTTCGTCTCTTCGGGATAGCAGTCGGCCACGTGTGCAATCAAATCAATCATGTTGTGGAAGGATTCGATCGAGTCGGCCGTTCCAGCGGTCGGGGATGTGAGGAAAATTTCGCGCTGGGATTCATATTGCTCCCACTGTTTGAGGAAATCATCCTTGTATGATCTGCAGACCGTGTCAGCCGGCGGGCAAGTACGAAATGTTTCTGGAAGGACAAAAAGATTGCTCACCTTGGATCTCTCCGAATCTTGTACTGCAGGCTCGCACTGGAATTGACATTAGTCTTACGAGAGCGTATGTGATAAAGAATGGAGTGAGGCAATTGACAAGACGTACAAGTCTGCATCGAGTTTTTCTAGCGCAGCGACCTTTCTTTTCACCATTGCGACTGTCCTGTCTCACAATGGATGTGGCGGGAGCTGTTTGTGATTGCTTGCGGGGGGATGCAACTTTTCAGAAATTTTGGATTCGCAAGGGTAGCTTGATAAGATAAGATAAGAGACGTCGGGACCCGCTTTGGCTGTCAGGCTTGACCTCCAACATTAATTAAACCACAAGAACAAGTGTACAACTTCACAATTCTTCTAGAGGTGTTCCAAGATAATAAATGTCTTCATATTGAATCTCTATCCTTGCCCCCCTTCTTAACATCGATTTCTGGGTAACCATTAGACATGCCCATCTGTAGTTCTTCCAAATCCCAAAAGATACAAGAAGGAAACGGCATAAACAGTCAACCCAGACAACTCACGATAATCCAATAATCTTTCGAATTCGTAAGCACCAACATCGTTGGCGGCACCCTACCTACATACCCCATTCATCAATGACAGTCGGACTCTGCAATGCCATGCCCTTGCCACTCAGCCACGCACGGCACGCCTCGAAATGTGCGTAATCAGTCGTGTGCTCATCACTCTCACAACTCACCATCTTCACATCCGCAATGTCCAGCAGGCTGCGACCCGCTGAGCTGGACTCGAGAGCGTTCTGAGGGTTTTTGATGCCTCTCGGTGATCTTCTCGCGCGGCGGTGATTGCAAATGGTAATTGTTCACCACCGTTCCGGAGCTTAGGGAAGCCATGGCGAGGCAGTGCAGGCCGTTTTGACCGCGACCCCCCTGCAAGGAGGGACATATGCCGGCAAGGCGAACGTTCTCAAGAAGCTTAGTCTCTTTTGCGATCCTAGGGTCTGAAGCGGACACAGTACCGAACGAATTTTGCAACACGAACCCGTTTCGGTCAAGCTCCATCCCTGTCGCTGCATGAGCAGGACTGAAGCCAAAGGCATCTCTTGCAGCAAGGATGTCTTGATCGCAAAACACGGCAACTTGATCGAGAAGCTCCTGGGGTTATTTCTCAGCGATGAGGAGGAGGAAGCTGCGTCCATAGCAATCGCGGCTATGTATTAAGCAAGGGCTTCTCTCGGATAACATCGCCAGCAGGTAGCAAACGTATTCTGGATTCTCTAAAATGCAATGGTCCGGTACATGAAGAAATGTCTGCCCTGCCGAGTTTTTTCGCCTCAATCCACGGCCTGCAGTAATCGACCTGCAATGAGTGACTGAGTACTTCGATTGAGTTCCGGGCCGCGAGAAAATGGAGGACTGTGTTCCCGAAAGAATCAGTAAGGCTAGCGTCGTTTTGGGTCGGTCCGCTCCTCAACAATTCTCTGCCCAGCTGGAGTGAGATCTTTTCGGTCTACCCACGGAAAAACACATGACTCAAAGTCTGCAAAACAGAGGCTGCGCTGATTTGAATGCGCTTCATATGTGGCGTGGCCTTGACTGCTGTTGCCAAGCTCGTCCAGGCTCAGATAGTCTCCTGGTATGTTGAATGGCCGGCTGTCGAGCTCTGGGGGCAATCCTCATCATTGGCCCAGGATTCACCAGCACCTTTCTCATCCAAGAATGATCGAGGCAAGCTGGCTCGATTGGCCTTTGGCGCCGTGAAGCGCTTAGCATTTGAAGCTGATCGAAGCCTGGTCGGTGAGTTGGCCAACTCGTTTACTCGGCGGCCCATGTCTGAGTGGCTCCGAGGATGTAGCCATCGAGGCTCTTTTGTCAAGAAGATGGTTGAGCTTCTTGTTAGCCGAATCACGTCTACAAGCATTCAGTATATAATGTGCAATAGACACGGTCACGGGATGAGCGTCTCTTGAGCTTACCCAGGAGTCTGAGCCGGGAGTATGAGAATGAACAAGCTCGACAATCTTATCGAATGGAAGCGTGGTATACATTTAAAGACGAGTCATCTTTCGCTGAGCAGACTAGGTCCACATGGATGGGCGACCAGTCTGTGTAGTCGCTCTATTCGCTGACGGCGAGCCGGCCGTGCTCGCTGCTATCGCCAACTTCGGCGGTGTTGGTCTCACCTTCTCTGGTGGGTGTTGACCAGGAATTGAAGTTACTTGGCGATCAAATGATCTGTTGGGTCGTTGACGGCCAGTGGCGATTTGCGATGTAGTTTAGTTATAAGCCAACGCTGCCAACGAGACGTAGACAAGAAAGCAAAGCATGGAATATCGCGGGCAACGACATCATCTGGCAGTTGAGGGGAGCCATGGCCAGTCGCGGCATGGTCTCGTGAGGCGAGGTAAGCAGAATGAATGGTGATGGGTGATGGGAGAGTCGTGGGGCTGCAGCCCCCAACACGCGCAGCTGTACCGAGTTTGCGTGCAGCTGGCAGGAGCGATTGTCTCGTCAGAGCAGGCCAGGCACTTTGGCCCTCTGCTCAATGCTGACCAAAAGTCTGCCTGCGCTGCGCCTCTCTAAAATAGCCGCCAGCATGAACATCTCGGCCAGAGACAGAGAGAGTGCCTATGAACGAACCCCGCTTTCGGTTGCCGCGCGCCTATGTACACGCAGCACAGCCGCCCATGAACACCAAAAGTACGACTTTTGTCGCTTCTCGTCAACGACAACGTCACAAAAGGTTGCCAACCACGGAACCCATCATGACGCTTTCCGGCCGGCGGCGACCCATCTCACCATCAGCTAGCATTCTTCACTGCGCACCAGAAAAAAAGGAAACTCCACCTGAAGCCAGCGCAAGACATTGCCATGCCGTCATAAGCCTGCACCACATGGCAACTCGTTTTCTCCAATCCATCGGTTTCCCCGGGAATTACGATCCCACCTAGATTCGACTTTTGACACTGAGCCGCACTGACATCCAGAATTCATCACGTCCGGGACGGGACACGGTCAAAGCACCGTTCATCGTTATTCTCGACCCGTTTTTTTTTCCCTTGTTCGCCTACGATTCCATCTCTGTTCTAGTTCAGCGCCTTAAACGCCAGTGTCTCACGTCCACGCGACGATCCCTCAACGTCCGTAGTCCTATTCGCCACGTCTTACGGATCCGTAGTCTTTTTTTTTTTTCCCGCGTCGCCTGCGCGGGCCTGCGGGAAAAAAAAAAGGTGCCATTGTGGCATCTAACCTTGACGCCTCATGAATGCATGAAACAAGCCATTGGGGCCCGTAGCCGCCCGCTTTGCCCACCGTCATCCAACGCCTTCGTTTCCCGCATTCCGTCTACGACTCGTGCCAAGCCAATCTTGTTGTGTCTTCCATCTGATTAGCTGTCAGAGCACAATTCAGTCGCAATCTTTCGTCTCTTTCTAGCCTTTCTTTTTGCGCGACTAGGCTGCGGGGCTAAGAGTCTGGACTTTCAAGGACATTGATAGGCTGAGGTGAGTGGATCCATCGTTGGGATTCGTTCTTTGAACCACACGGTGGGTGCGGTGGGATCACCGCATAGTCATGGACTCATGGGCGTCGTTGTTGCCTGATGGCTAACTCCACGAGTCAAGAGGAAGAGGATACTGTTGTCTACTCTACGGTAGTTGTGTCTTTCCGGGTATGACATTCTACGGGCAACCATTTCCATGGTGACTTGAAACTCACCTTGCTCACAACGGCACGGGTTCTCTCTAAAATAAATCTCATGTGATTGATTAATACTACTGGAAAGGACATGAATCCATTCCTATTTCTTTCTCTGCGCAGGCAGACGTGTATCCTAAAATGTCTCTGTTCTAATATGTATTTAAAAAGGTAAATCGCGTCCGTTTCAAATGACTCAAGTGAAAAGAAAAAGTCGTCCGTTCATCGACTCGCTGTTCTTTACAGGAGAACGGCGATACCGGCGGCGGCGGCGGCAAGCTCGAGGCTGCAAGAGAGCTGACCGGCGGCTGCGGTGACCATGGGAGGAAAGCCTCCTGTAGAGGTGGCGATGGGAGGATAGCCTCCAGTAGAGTTGCTGCCGATAGGAACAACGCTGGTTGGGACATGAGTCTCACCAGGAGGGGGGAGGACGGGTGTCTGACCAGGATTAGTTGTTGACTGGCCGTGGGGAGGAACACCTGGAGTCTCGCCGGGAGGAGGTACAACGGTTGACTGTCCGGGGGGAGGAACACCTGGAGTCTCGCCAGGCGGAGGAACAACGGTTGACTGTCCGGGAGGAGGCGGCGTGGTAGTTCCAACGGGGACGGTCATGGTGACGTTAGGATAGATGGTAGTGGTGACGCGGCCAATAGGGCAGTTCGGCACGGAGGGAGGGCAAGAGGTGATGGTGTAAATCCGCGTGATGTAGGTGGATGTAGCACCAGGGGGGGGAGCCACGGTAGTGGTAGGAACAGTAGGAGTCTCGGTGACAGGACAGATAGTTGTAGAGATGGGAATGGTCTCAGTGATGACCGTGGTGTGGCCACGGCCAGGGCACTTGGTGACCTCTGGAGGGCATGAAGTGATAGTGTGAATCTTGGTGGTGCAGATGGTGGAAGTGGTCCACATGATCGTGGTCTGAGTAGTCGTGGAATTGGTCCACCTGGCCGTGGTCTGAGTAGTCTGCTGGGTGGTGGCAGGAGTAGTAGTCTCGCTAGTGATAGTGGTAGGAGGAACCTCGCTTCTAGTGCAAGACGTAGTGGTAGAATTATAAGGAGGAGCTATAGTAGAAGTAGTCTCGCTAGTAGCAGTAGTAGGAGGAACCTTGCTTCTAGTGCAAGACGTAGTAGTAAAATAAGGAGGAGCTATAGTGGTAGTAGTCTTGCTAGTGGCAGTAGTAGGAGGAACCTCGCTTCCAGTGCAAGACGTAGTGGTAGAATTATTATAAGGAGCTGTGGTAGAAGTAGTCTCGCTAGTGGTAGGAGTAGTAGTCTCGCTAGTGATAGTGGTAGGAGGAACCTCGCTTCCAGTGCAAGACGTAGTGGTAGAATTATTTTAAGGAGCTGTGGTAGAAGTAGTCTCGCTAGTGGCAGGAGTAGTAGTCTCGCTGGTGGTAGGAGGAACCTCACTTCCAGTGCAAGACGTAGTGGTAGAATTATAAGGAGGAGCTGTGGTAGAAGTAGTCTTGCTAGTGGCAGTAATAGGAGGAACCTCGCTTCTAGTGCAAGACGTAGTGGTAAAATAAGGAGGAGCTATAGTGGTAGTAGTCTTGCTAGTAGCAGTAGTAGGAGGAACCTCGCTTCTAGTGCAAGACGTAGTAGTAGAATAAGGAGGAGCTGTGGTGGTAGTAGTCTCGCTAGTAACAGTAGTAGGAGGAACCTCGCTTCCAGTGCAAGACGTAGTGGTAGAATAAGGAGGAGCTGTCGTGGTAGGGGCATAGGTTGAGGTGGTTGTAGGACCAGTGGTGTGAGTAGCCGTGTAAGTGATGCATGAGCAGGCAGAGCTGGCCGCTTCCACGTTGCAATTCTGGAATTGGGTGGGAATAGCGGCAGCGGCCGTTGTTTGACCACGGAGCCAAGAGAAGCAGAAAGACTCGGCCTCCTGCTTCAGACCATCCTTGGCCAGGGCACGGTAGCAGTTGTCGGAGTCGCATTCGGGATACTTCCAAGCCGCGGAGGAGGCGGCCAAAGCCCCGAGGACTACGGCACTCTTCATCTTGACTTGCGATGATGAGCTAGCTGTTGTTAACGAGAGTCGTTCGTATATATAATATAAACGAAGGTCTTTGCAACGAAGGGCCACTCAAGTGTATTATAAACAACGGTAGATGTGAGGAGAGCAGGATCCAGGTCAAAGGCATCCAGTCCCTTTTATTATCAGCGACTTCGGGCCTGGGTTCTCGCCGGCATAGCGCATGCCCGGCCGGTAGCCATGAAGGAAGGAGTCTGAAATACGAGATGCTGTAAATAAATGACCCCTGCCTGCATCCCCCGTCGTAGCCCACTCCACCGTTATCGTTTACACACAGATCCGTAAACGGTCGTTGGGGGAAAACGCTTGTCCCCCCCCCCCAACCACACGCACCGCACGCACCGCACGCACCGCGCGCATGGGGGAGTGGGTGCTCGAGTGGGGCAGGGTTCACCGTCCTACGGCATCCGCCCGACAACAACTTGGACACCTCGTTGCCCACCTTGTTGACCAACACGGGCGACCAAAAAATTCACTCTCTGCCGATCCATGTCGACCAATCATCAGTGCGTATAAAAAAAGCACCCGCCAACTGCCACCAACTGCCTCCAATTGCCTCCAACTGCCACTCCCGGTCTAGTGGCTTTCACTGTGACTCTGTGCATTGGTTTGGTATGTACGGAGTCGGCCGGCCATCACACTTGTTGCCCGGGCGTCCTCCTTTCGTGTTGGCAGGGAGCAATGGGTTTTGTCACCGCCGCGTCTTCGCCTGATGAGTTTGCAAGTCCTTTTGAGATGCCGTGGGCCCTTCTCGTCTCCCAAGTATCCGGAACGAGCGTCGTGCCGCCAATGCGACCCGCCTGCTCCTCTGGTCCCCGTTCGACTGTGAGTGAAAGCGCCCGAACCGACGAGCGCCAAGCCCGAGGCAAGCAGTGGTACTTCAGGAACGGGCGCTTTGGGACCCTCCTCTGGCGGCTTGTTCCCTTGTTCCTGGCGGAGCCCGGCCAGCGCGGGTCAATGAGGGCCCAAAGTTTCCTCCAAGTCGAATTGGATGGGGCTGGGGCTGGGGCTGGGGCTGGGGCGGGAAGACTTTGAATGGCCCATTCATCGCGCGGACCTGTCTCCAGTCTTTATGTAGTTCTGAAGGCTTTCACAGATCGGACTCTGAACTCTGTAATAAGCATTGTACCATGGTCCGTATGTAACACGGTCATCGAGAAATCGTGAAAGCAAATCCGGAAGAGCACGGCGGACGCTTGGTCTTTCATCCGACTGGCACAACTCCATTCTTCTTTGGCATCAAAGCTGTCAGTTTGACACACAGCTGGACGTTGGCTGCTGGCTGGTCAGGCCCTACAACATAGTTTCGAGCCACTCCAATGATGTGCTGACATAATCCGTAGAGTACGGAGTCCCGACATACTCCGTGGGAAACATGGTTTCGGGCCGTGCTAAGAATGTTGCAATGCTGACTGGTTTGTTTTGAGGCTCTTTTTTACTCTGCTGATGTTGTGGCTGCCTTGGTGGCTGCCTTGGTGGCCCTGCCACTTCTCGTGTTCCCATGCGTGTGCCAACAATCTGTCAAGGAAATTCCTCAGCAATACGGTGTAGTCAGACGCCATTTGTAGTTGATGGGAATCAGTGTCTGCAGGTTAGCCAGATCATACTACCCCCTATCAACCCCGATAGATATGATCCGACACTTGAAATGAGATTCTGGGTCAAAAAATATTACTAGGTGGGCATAATAGATGGCTGACTTGGCGAGATGCAGCTGCGTCGCCCGGCAATACATCTCGATTTCGTTGTAACGTAGCCAAGTCCGCCGGACCCTCCGGGAGCCCAGCCTATATTTTCAGGTCTTTGATTCTGGTTTTTATGCATGTATGTATACCGAGTACGGAGTGCGGAGCATTATGTTACGGAAACGCAAGAACAGTCCTCGTCGACTTTCGGATTACCACCCGATAACCGATCTTCTTGATTATTAGAGTGCATTTCCAATGATGGATGGTGATCGCCATGCAGCAGGCATACATATCCTGCCGTGACAACGCATTGCATTTGCCCGACCCAACATGATCCACCAAGACAGGTAGGTTCCCTGTTTTGAATCTTCTAGCCAAGATTTAGTCTCTTTAGTCTCCTCAAGTCGGAGGGTGGGAAACCTGTAAAATCACGTCAGCGTGACGGTGAGCCTCCGACATCAATGGCTAGATGAGACATATTATGTTGTGCAGATGGCTTCTGGATGAAGGCCTAGGCATCGTTGTCGGCCTGGATCGATAATACGGCGTTACACATTGAGCGGGCCTTGATGCATTAATAACCAGTCTGTCCCGCATGGCAAGGCCAAGTCAGCTCCGTCACGCAATGCATGGAAGAGGAGAGGCGCAAAAGCAATAAAAGGAAGAGGACGCAGAGGCGAAAACAAAGAGCGGAGTCTGCTGCCGAGTAAGGTGCAAGGTAATATCCGTACGGAGGTCACGGATGCAGTGCAGTCAATTCAATATTATTATTAGTCAATAGCAGTCAGCCGTGCCTTCCCACTTGGTGTGAGGAGAATACGAGGATTGATGCCTCGTGCAAGAAAACTAGCTCGCCCAGGCATCCATCCACTGGCTCCCCTCTCCTGCATACACACACACAACTCACGATGTTCTTCCATACTGTACGATTAAGTTCCACGACTGCGTCGCCGTGGTACTCGAAATCGGTTCATCAATTTGTTCGG
This sequence comes from Epichloe coenophiala, assembly GCA_018801565.1. Classification (NCBI taxonomy): domain Eukaryota; kingdom Fungi; phylum Ascomycota; class Sordariomycetes; order Hypocreales; family Clavicipitaceae; genus Epichloe; species Epichloe coenophiala. Next base: position 656,433 of record JAFEMN010000008.1, read on the forward strand.
TATTGGATCCACCGAACGTACACAGAAATCTACTCCGTACGAATTACCATCCACACACGTTTGATGTAGCTTGGTCAGCAATCCAACTTTTCAAGTCAACGACAAGCCTACCAGCATCTGATATTACGAGATAACGGTATCCAACCATTAATAGGCAGTGGGGTCCTGGCTTGGCCGCCATAGTCTTATGTGCGGGCGTGATTCGTTAAAAACGAGGGAATAAACACGGCATGGGAAAAGATCGTTATCGTCCGAACTATTTTTGCTCGCTGAACAAGGTTTTTCCGCGCAAGATCCACAGATCCTACTTACTGTTCTAGCATCGGCTAATCCCGCAATTTAACCGTGCCCGTATTAGCATGACCACCCCGCGCCTGATTATGACCTAAAGTAACACATTCGACGGACGCTTCTTCAATTTTGAAGCACGTAACGGAATCTTGCCTTGCCAGCTTCCATGTCGACAATGGCCTGGTTAGCATCCTTCATAGGACGTTTCTCCACCCATGGCTTAATTTTCTCGTCAACTGCCAACTGGAACATCTCCCGAATTTCCTTGGGACTTCCAATCGCGGATCCTGCAATACTGCGACGACCAGGAATAATGTTGAAAATCTGCAATGGAAGGGGTCCCTCGGGCGCACCGACTTGCACAAGGGTGCCGTCTAGGCTAAGGGTGTTGATGTAATCGCTCAATGGCATCTGTTCAGTTTGATTAGCCGCCGCCATGTAGCCAACATTCGGGATTTTTGTATGTTTGTGGGGAGCTAATCATACTTTATCTGAAGAAACAGTGCTAATGATGAGATCAAATCGACGGGCATTGTTCTTGCCCCAGTCCTTGTCATCGTCGGTGGCAATGTAATCATCGCATCCTAGACTCAAGGCATCTTGACGCTTGCTGGCCTTTCTTGAAATGCCAACCACCTCGTCGGCGCCGAGTGCCTTTGCAAAAAGGACTGCAAAGTGGCCGAGACCGCCAACACCGGCGATAGCTACCTTCTTTCCCGGGCCGGCTCCAAAGTGCTTCAGCGGCGAATAAACCGTAACGCCACCGCAAAGCATAGGGGCGGCATACTCGGGTGCAAGGCCATTTGGAATCTTTATCACAAAGTGTGATGGGCAACGATGGCATAGAGAGTAGCCACCGTATGCCTTTCCACCATTGCGATGTGTTGAAGCATATGTGTGGACGGTCTTTGTGCAGTAGTTCTCGGAATCGTTGCTGCATTCATTGCACGAACCATCACGGCCCAGACAAGAATCGGACTGAGCGCCAACGCCAACGAGATCACCAACCTTGATGCCGCCCTCGGCCCTGGAACCAACGCGAACAGCCACACCTACAATTTCGTGGCCGACGACGCATGGGTAGGGAGTTTGGCCCTGTCCGAGTAGTAAGTATTGTAGACTGGGTCGCATAACCTATTTGTAGTGATGCGCGAGTGAATTCGCGAATGGCCTATGGACTTACCCATCCGGAACGAAGCGTATGCAGATCGGAGCCGCAAATGCCAGAGTTGGTGACTTTGATATCAACGTCGGTCTCTTCCCAGGCCTTGGGCTCATACTCTTGCCAAACCATTTTGCCCTTGGCGGACTCGGCGTCCAGGCCCATCCATCCTTCGAATTTGTAGTCGGTCGACATGGTAAGAGTTGCGCTTACTAGTGAGATGAAAGAAATGCTTTTTCGTTGGAATGAGAGGTTTTGCGGCAATGTTGAACTGTGAAAGAAAAGTCGTAACCGGAGCTGGGGTCCATTGCCTACTTATATGCTCCAGGTCAATACCGCCACTGACACCATTGACTTTAGCAAAACCCCCCCGACTTCCCGGAGTTTGCGGCCACCGTTGGCGGGTAACTCCCCAGCAGTGTTGCGCGCGTTTACGCACGTTGTGACTCTCTCGTGCTCGGACAAAATGAAGAATCTCCAGGAAATATGAAATTTGTTCTGCATCTAATGATTTTCAATGAGTCGTCCTCGCTCTCTGTCATTTGCACGTAATTTGCTTCTCAATTCTCACTTACCATTGAAGGTGTTTGCTGATAGTCCGTACAGCTCGATTATGGATCGTGATGCGGGTAGGGCACGTTGTCGTCTCCCGGAGATAACCATACAATCACAGGGCCAAAGTCCGCCGAAAGCAGCGAAAGAATCCAGTTATATTGCTACATCGGCACCTAGAAAGAAACCCAGCCGGCATCTTTTGGCGCCTCCTTCTCGATTGACTTCCATGGCGTCATGGCTCAGCTAGATCCAGCAGACTAGTTCTAGCGGTGCTGCATCGATCCGGGCATCAACACATTATTACTCTGTACGGAGCGCGCGTTTTAAACCTGAATGTGGTCCGATAAATCTGACGGCATGCTGGCCCGGAAAGCAGATGGTCAAACGGGCAACAGGGACTGGCCATCTGGGTTTGATGGGACAGATACTCCGCAGTGGTACGGAATACAGTGTCGGGCATTATAAGAATCGCGGTCCTTTATACACAGGCATGCGTGTAATAAACGACGAGTAGTGCGAGGTTTCCCGCAGCCGAATCTCCCCGTATTTGAGGCATGATGAAGCTGACTAAATTGATCCAAATGAAAAAGAATGGCTCAAGCGACAGATTACAGTGCGGTCCTAGGAGTCTGCCACCTGCCGAAATGACTGGCCACTGGCCGGTGTGGTCTGTGCAGACGTCCCCTCGCCAAATGGGAACACCCGAATCTTTCCGTGGAGCCGCAAATCCCCCCAAGAAAACCTCGAAACCACCTTCTTGAAAATTTTCCCTTTCCGCGACACTCCTCCCCTTCCAATCCACCACACGTCGAATCGTCTTCCCCCACTCCACTCTGTATCACGTCTTCAGATTTTTTTTGAAGAATCGTCAGTCTTGTCTTCGTCACAATGGCTAGCGACGCGAAATCAACTGGCTCGACCAAGGTCGACGCCATTGTACAGAATGTCAAGGCTGCTGAGCCTCAAAAGCTCTCTGGCCTTGCCCTGTACTCTCGTTTCGCCCTGGCCGGTGCCGTCTGCTGCTCCGTCACCCACGGTGGTCTCACTCCCGTTGATGTGTACGTTATTCAACTTTCCTGGATACTCTGTGATGGCTCGTGAACTCCTTTGTCCCGAGAGTGTGCGCAAACTCCTCGAGACCGGCCTGCAGTGCAGCCAAACCACGTGCCCAATCCAAGCAGTCCGCTGATATAAAGTTACAAAAACAGTGTCAAAACCCGCATCCAGCTCGACCCCAAGACCTACAACCGAGGTTTGCTTGGCGGCTTCCGCCAGGTCGTCCAGACGGAGGGTGCCGGCGCTCTCCTGACTGGTGCCGGCCCTACCTTTGCTGGTTACTTCCTCCAAGGTGCTCTGAAGTTCGGTGGTTACGAGTTCTTCAAGCAACAGTGGATCAACCTTCTCGGATACGAGTCTGCTTCCCAGAACCGCACTGCCGTCTACCTCGCCTCTTCCGCCACGGCCGAATTCTTCGCTGATATCGCCCTCTGCCCTCTTGAGGCCACCCGCATCCGTCTCGTCTCTGAGCCTACCTACGCCAACGGTCTCATCGGTGGTTTCTCCAAGATGCTCAAGAATGAGGGTATCGGTGCTTTCTACGCCGGTTTCGGTCCCATCCTGTTCAAGCAGTACGCCCCCCCCAAGGCGCATATTGACGCCGCATATACTGACCCGTTACAAGGATCCCCTACACCATGGCCAAGTTCGTCGTCTTCGAGAAGGTTGCCGAGGCTGTCTACCGCACTTACCCCAAGGAGTCTCTCTCTGATGGCATGCAGACCGTTGCCAATCTTGGCTCTGGCTTGATTGCTGGTTTCGCTGCCGCCATTGTCTCCCAGCCCGCCGACACTATGCTTTCCAAGATCAACAAAACCAAGGGTGCTCCTGGTGAGGGTACCACTTCTCGTCTCATCAAGATCGCCAAGGAGCTTGGCATCCGTGGTTCTTACACTGGTATTGGTGCTCGCCTCTTCATGGTTGGTACTCTGACTGCTGGCCAGTTCGCTATCTATGGTAAGTCTACAACATCCATCATCAATCCAACCATTGCCACAAAGCTAATACGGTGATAGGCGACTTGAAGAAGGCCCTCGGCACCACTGGCGGCGTTGAGATTGCCAAATAGACAACTTTCTACTTTGTTGCGATGCCCAAAAAAAGCGATAGAAGGGGGACCAGGTTGAAGAGATGGAGTGCAACGCTCGCTGTTCGTGGTTGCAGTGGGTAATAGAGCCCAAGCGCTGGGCCTACTACCCTGGAACAAACGAACGAACGTTGTCATCCTGTTTCCACAAATCATGAGAAGCGGATTATCTCGTTCCCGGGTTTCGGGCCCCTCTTGAATAGACGGAAGGGCACTATAAGATTTAATCATTTTGAGACAGTTGGGATGGATGTTGTCTCATCGGTTGCTCGGAAGAATATGTATGGGTGGCAGATGGGTAGCATTTTGCATCAAAGGCTGTATAATAGTCGATTTTCGCGTTTAATAGACAGGAGTTCTTGGCTCTGTCCTTGTATCAGAGCTAGAGCAAGTGTTCACAAATATGTGCACTGTTGGGTAGGTCCGGCCATCAAGCCCAAGTCGCAATCACCGGCAGCACACGGCCAGGTTGGCTCCACCGCCTGCATCTATCGGGCAAGTGCAGGCAGGCAGGCAGACAAGGCAGGAGCAGATCACCAGACAACATAGTTTGATCCATGGCTATGTCCGAGTAATTCCTGTTGGAGCCATCTTGCATTCACATTCGTCAAACTCTTCACTCGTTAGACTTACGCGTTTGCCTTTCTTTTCTCATCCTTTGCTCCCTGAACCCTTACTTCGACTTTCGTCTTGAGCTATACACGTACTTTCACACATTTTCTCACGAGCATCGCCATTCCCCCTGATGTTTGGGACATCTTTCCCGTAACAAAACAACACTGCGCCCGCGGGAAGATTTCTCCGAGTATAACGCACCATCCCCGAAATCCATCTCTGCCCATGCTTGTGACTTTCATAGTTCGAGCTTGTCATTTTCTCCTATCCAGGATCTTCAAGCGCCCACCAAGATTGGAAGTGGCACAGCCACGATTTGAGATGTCAAGGCCCATCAAATTTGATGTTCCTGAAGAGTGTCGGAACTTTATGCTCTTTAGACTTCTGCCTCCCGAGATCCGTCAACGAATATGGGCTATTCATTTGTCAACACCTGGAGTACACTTCGTGAAGCTGCAGACCCGAGATGGTAGCTGGAGCTGGACGGAGAGCCATACAACAAGGTCAACTGCAGCGTCAACTGCAGCCATCGGCGAGAAACGACCGGTTTCAGACGAGATTTCTCGGGTGATCATGTCCGATGCTAAGCCAAGGGAAAGATACGATACCTGCTTCATACCAGTCGGGCCTTGCCCGAAAGCAGATGTCTCGCACTACAAGACACTTCGAAGACAGCTTGCAACATTGTCACGAACCTGCGCCGAGTCGCGCGCTGTGGTCAAGCGATTATGCAATAGACCAGACACATTGAGAGGGAGTGATGGGCAAATCATCTCTTTGGGCAGGTCCTCTGACGTGGTGTATCTGGAATACCTCCCGGCACACCTGTACCAGGGGAACGGAAATCTAGAAACGATACCGGGATGCCCAGGGCTGAAGCACATAAAGAGACTAGCGGTGCGATTCTCTCACACATGGATTCCTGCCAAGAAATCATGCGCTTGTGGCACCTGCAAAAGTTCCCAAGCTCGCGCTCACCCTGGCTTCTGCCCAGCCCATTTGTATCAATTTATGGTCCGGCATCTACCGAACCTGGAGGAGTTCTTCTTCGTGGACTACTTCATTGTACACAAGAGCAGGTCTGAACCTGCCGGGGAAGAGACCCCCGAGGCTCAGTCCAGTCGATCGTAAGCTTCACAGGGACCCCATTCGTTTTGTTGAATGGCGGAAATTAATACGTACCAGTCATAGGGCTCGATTCCAAGCTGGTAATAGATTATATCACGAGGCCAACCCAGACGATTGGATTATGACCAAGAAGGTTAGGAAGATTACGAAGTGGCTCCGTAAGAGTTTTGTTCGCTACGCCAAGGAAAGCACCCTCAGCCTGCAAGAGAACCCAGAGAAGGTTCGATTTGCTGTATTAGCCTGCGAATGGGATATTGTACCGCCTATACAGCGATACGGACCTGCCTCTCACTCAAATTATGTGCAGCTTAGAGGTCCGAGGAGAGACTTTCGTAAACCATCTAGACTCTCGTTGTTCGATGCCGAGGCGGCCACGAAGTCGAGCGAAGAGTGGACCTCGGACGATAGCACCAAGCAGGAGTTTACTTTCAAACCCCTTTTTGCCCTCAACGAGATGGCAAGCAGCAAAACGGGGCCAGATCAGGCCCGGGATACGGGCCGGACATTAACTACAGTTTACAGGCAACTTGAACGAGGGAGTTCGTACCTGTTGAAGCTGTTTATTGGAAAGGACTGAAGTAAGGAGCGTGAAGTCTCCCGGGGTCTTTGTCGCAACCTACACCAAAAAGTACTAGCATGATTAGCGGTCCTTTTGAATTATCCTTGAGATTCAAGAAGCGAAGCATCTGCGAAACGTGCCAGGTGAATAATAATAACTCTGAGAGCATCTTTTTTTTCGTACAACGCGTTTATTGGAGTGAGGTTCCGGCCATAATACGAACATTTATGACTATAAATCTGATGCGCAAACTATTACCATGAGGGAAAAACCTCGATCTTCGACTTACTATAATAGTACCCACTTTGGTTATATCATCCATTCTATGGCAGCGAGGTCACGTGATTTCGTTCCAATAAAAGCTAAGCTATCGCTGTGGTCCTGGGTGGACGTGATCCGTGCAGTGCCTCATCTTGTGAGAGGTCATTTAGGAATGCAGCATGCTGCAAAAACGGTGTTGGTTGCCAATTCTCCAAAACCAACGTCACATCCGGATGGACCCACATGGGCTTGCTCAGGGGGTTGTCGCAAGGCATAGGGGCGAATGAGCGCACAGATTAGTGGCCAGTCGGCTGCCTCTTTTTTTTTTTTTTTCCGTGCAACAAGGGGTTGGGTCCATCCGGGTCCTGGCTCCGGCTCGGAAACCACCGAGATGCATCATGAGCTGTCTGTCTTGCAAAGCGAGGAGTGTGACTCGAATCAATCATGGTGGCCGTGGTTATGAAAAAAAAAAGAAAAAAGAAATACGACTTGTCTAGCGATGAAATGAAGTGATTCTTCGACTGTGAAATATGGCTTTAATATCCTGTTTTCTTCCTACGCTCTGATCTTGAGTTGGTGGAGGTGGTTATGAAAAAAAAAAATTGAAATTACTCGTAGTGATGAAATGAAGTGATTCTTCAACTGTACATGACTTTAATCCCCTCTTTTCTTCCTGCGCTCTGATCTTGAGTTGGTGGAGGTGGTTATGAAAAAAAAAAAGAATTACTTGTAGTGATGAAGTGAAGTGAGAAATACGACTTCAATTCCCTTTCTCTTCCTGCGATCTGATCTTGAGGTGGTGGTAATGGGCGGTACATGCTATTGTGCATGTACGATGCGAGTGGATGATGATGATACAGTTTGATACAAGAAGAGAAGAAGAAGAAGAGAATTAAGATGACTGCTTCCCCACCTTTTGTGACCATGGCGTTGGTTTACCCGTCCATTTGGTGGTCCCGGGCGTGGCCTGCACTGCTGATGGTAGTGGTGACCGTCTTCATGATGGCAATCTTGCTTGAATAGCAATTCAACGGCATGTCTGACACATGTTCACCCTTCTGGATTTCCACATCGTGGCCAAACGTATTGCCACTCTGGGTGCCGGTGCTGCTCCGGTTGTCGCCACGCTCGGATGGCTCGCTGACTTGAGCGTAGGCCTTGCCCTGGTTTCTGCCCGACTGATGAGCGTACAGCCCGCGCGTGTTGGTTACCGTCTTCTTGACAAGCTTGGCAATCAGGGCCGCCATGGTGAGCTCAATGTGGAGCTTGATGATGTACACGACAGGCGCGAATTGAACGTAGCTATTTGAACGTGTGAGCAAGGGCATGCATGGGTATGCGCGTCGGTGCAACTCCTGGAGTGGGTTGATGCAAGGACTCACAGGTATGGGTTGTCCATGCTCAACATGCCAAGCAGCGCTGCGTCCAGGCCCGTGGAGAGGACTACAAGAGCAATGTTGAAGTTGAACAGCTGCCAGTACTTGCTTAAACCATGGGAAATCAGCCTGTAGCGGACGAAATACAAGAAGACCCAGTTAAGCCCCAGGTCCACGACTAAGAAGAAGGCCTTCTCCGTCTTTTCGAAAATGACGTTGAGGTGCTTCTGCTCGGGGGTGGCGTCGGTCTTGTAAGCGCTGGTCCATATCACGCAGACGGCAAAGTTGACGGCTCCGGTGACTGCCAGGAGCACAAGCTTCAACCACAGTGCCTTGCGCTTGTTGACCATGATCAGGGCGACTCGGTTGGCGATGATTTGGGAGAGTAACTGGGTCTGCGTGGCCCAGAGTACCACTGCAAAAAGAAGGGTAAGTTTGCGATCGTCAGCTGTGCGGCGGGGGATGATGGCATACCCGTGCCGATGTAGAATGCGAGACTGCCGGGGATGATTTGCGTCAGGTACAGATAGGTCACCACGGCGAAGACGAAGTTCACCAGGGCCTCGACCCATATCATGTAGAGGTACAGATTGTGGTACGTCCGCGATTGAGCGACGATTTTTCGAGTCTGCCGGATGATCTTCATCATCGTGAGGGGGAACACTCCGAGGAAGACCCCGAAGTAGATGGCTGCCAGATCGAACATCATGATGGGCAATCGGTAGGAAGGTCGGGGTTTTGAACGAGGGGGGTTTGAGAAACCAAAAGAATTCGAGTTCTGTGCCAAGAGGGGGAGAAACGAAGCAGAACCAACCCCATGATGCTCGATGCGATGGCAGCGCTCACAGAAGTTGAAGAGCGCATGGCGAATCTTTGTATGAAATAGACGAAAATTTGACAGCGCTTCACCAACAGGCCTGATTAGTCTTTGTTCCTTTGCTCCGTTCATGGTGATCTGCATTTCTCCAAGGGTAGGGCCACCGGGCTGGGTCCAGATGCGCCGTTGGCCAGCAGCACAGTCCATGTTGGCGGTCCCCCTCTCGAAGCCCCTGCGCGGCCATTGTTCTGCATTCTCTCAAAAGACCCCCCCGTCGTCGAAAGGAGATTGAGCGAGCTGCCATGGCGGCGACTGGATTGGGTGCCGCCATTATGGGCCCAACGGCTTGTGGAATTTCCCACAGAATGCGCCTTTCGGATCCCCTGCCGCCAACTTTGACCGTGTCGTGGAGTTGGTCCTGGAAATTGCTGTGGCTTGTTGGGGTGTACATGGCGTGTGTCAAGTTGACTCGCGTTATTATCCGCCGCTCCAGACCAACAACCGTCCTTTTGTTGACGTTGTCGATGCAAAGACCGACCTCACGTGACACGTGAATTGCGAACGGACTCCACACCGCTGCCCGGAGGCGTTTTGCCCAAAAACCCCGCGGTCAAACTTGTCTGAGCAGTGAGAAGGACCTGCCCACCATCGTAACAGTCGGGTTGGTCCCGTTCGCGTCGTTGCAATCTTCTCTCATATATGATACCCGGCACAGGCATTGTCGTTGTGCCATTTTGTGGGATGCTAGCCCACGTCCTCGGATCGGATCATCAGGGCTGCTCGCTCGCAGGCAGATGGACGCAATCATTTCTATAGATCTACTGCCTACGGATCCGTAGGTAGCAAGTAGCCGTCAAGATGCAGGAGGCCACGCGAATGTCATCCTCCTTACCGACCAACAGCATGTGCGTGTACCACTCTTGCCTGACTTCCTTGGCTCACAGCCAGCGTCCAAGACCGGGTTGTCATCACGTTCCCCCTCTCCGTGTGTGTGTGCCATATGGTACACCTTTGTGAGAATTGCCAGACTTATCCAAAGAAGGTTGATATATCCGTACAGCCATCGCTAACTATGGGCGGCGCAGATGCCTATTGTGCACTGTGCGGAGGGCCATTCAATCCACAATCGTGGCAACTTGAAGAGAATGATGCCTACGATTCTTCCATGCTCGAGCCTGGGGGCAACATCATGTCCTGGCTCGGCGACGCAAGGGTGGTGTGCGAAAATCTAGAGAGCCAGAGCCGAAACAAGTAGGCGAACAGGGACGGGCGGTGTGCACTGAGCCATGGTGTACTGACGCGAATCCAGGGTGTACATATCAGGACTGGCTTCGTTTGACGACAATGGCTTCTTCGATGTTCAAGCTGGCGCTGACCCCAACTTTCCCAAGGAACAAGCCGACTATATCAATACGTAAGCATATGGAGTATCGATGCTCGGTTGGACTCAACCGTCTGCGCAAGCACGCACTCACTCTTGGGTCCATCAACACAGTTACAGTTGGACATCAAGCGATCCGTTCGCGATACCGTTCCATTCAGCCTGCTACAAGCTCCTATGCGAAGCAGTGCGTCCGCGCGAACTAGATAAGAAAACATTGTATGAGACTCTCAAGAGTCTGGCTCACACCCAAGGATTCCAAAGTGTGTTAAATATCGACTATGGGGTCGCATCCCGGTTTCAGCAACAATATTGGGGGTGTTCGCGAGGCTACGAGTATCTCTTGTTCTCGCCCTGGCACATACCACGCCTCCAAGAGTACTACGCGACCTTACCAAAGCTAACAGGTCCCTCGAAAGCAATCCATCGTGCTAGAAACACAGACTCACACAATTTGTTTGGTCTCCTGGCCCCAGAAACATGGCTTCTGGTGATCGATTTCCTTGACATAACGGACGTCTTGCGGCTGCGCACGGCATCAAGCTCTGTGCATGATGCGGAACTGAGTAATTCTTTCTGGAGGCTCCGAGTCCAGAGAGATTTACCCTGGCTGTACGACATGCCCACGTTGAGTAGCCAGGTGCTCATTGACGCCATCGACTGGAAACAACTGTACAAGGACATGCACCTTGCCAGCAACCCTCTGCCGCACGAAGCGAGAGTTGCCGGGCTGGCCAACCGTCGGCGTATCTAGGAGCAGACACTGATGCAAATTGCAGGACCGTATAGACTCCTGCACAAGGCGAAAAGCATGGCAGCCCCAGATCCTGTCACCTTCGACGGCGCGACAGCCACAATATCCGTGCGGCTGATTCTGCCAGAACCAACACAGGTCAAGGTCCTCAGGAGAGCTCTGATCGAAGATTTCGCTGAATTGGTCAGGGCAGACCCCACACTATTGATAGACTGGTCGAATGAAGGTGACCTTGTGGATGTCCAAGTTGCTTACCACCACATCGTACCCACGAGTGAGACATCCGATCAAGTCAAAATCTCTAATGATGACTGGATCGCTGGTTTTGTCACGACTTCCAAAGAAGACCCGATCAAAGACGATGCGGAGAAACTTGTACGAAGAATAATCGGGTTAGAAATTCTATTCTGCCATCACGAGTCCGTCAAGCTGGGAAAGCAAAACGGAGACAAACGCTTGGTTCACGTGTCGGAGAGTAATTTTGCTGTTGGGTTTCAGGCCGAAGCGTCCGCGACAGACGGACGCCTTTCTAAACTTTGCATCCTCCAGCAGCCTTGTAGCAAAGTATGTGACGTCCCCAGGATCATGAGCAGCGCGACGCTCAACCCCGGCGCTGGCAAGCTGCTGTGGCGAAACAACTTGCCGCCACCAACACTCTGCGTATCCCCATGCAGCTCCGGACACTGGAAGTTTGAAATGCAGCCCGATCTGTGTCCGATGGAGGCCCTCTTGTTCGGTACCACAGATGCAGAGTTGGCGGACATGACAGCCATTTCCGCTGATGTACAATTTGGAGGCTTCCGGATTGTGTATGGACGTCGACCTACCAGGTCTATCGGTCCTCGACTCCAGGCTCTAAAGACATTGGCCATTGACGGCCGAAACGGGGAACGTGTTGTGAGCATCACCCAAACCACGGGCCATCATCCTGGTTTCATACGATTTGTCACCAATAAAAACCGTCAGCTGGTTGTCGGGCACCAGGAAGGGCAAAAAGTCACCTGGCCGTCAAACGGTGCTCTCGCCGGGATCTACTGCTTGTGGTCGATGAGACAAGACCAAAAGTCCATTCTCAGTGCCATTGGCCACCTTTACAGTGACAGTCAGGTACATGCTGGGGCCATTTCCCCTCCCACTGGGCAAACGGATGCCGACGGCTTCTTCTGGGAACCCAGCGCCCCCCAAGGTCATCTATCGGCGTTCGGCACCGTCTGGGGTCAGTGCGACGAAGGTCGGTCTGGAGTGAACCGAGCGAGACGGAGGCCTGGTCCACTGAGTATCATCTCCTTCCTGGATTGCAGTCGCCCCGTCGCCAAGATCAGCAGCACGACGTGTCATGCCACCTGGAAGCCACAGCTCACGCTCTGCGGAATCACCTTCCGATATGCAGACAACGGCGAGGAGGTTTCTATGGGGTCAAGTATCTTCCCACCAACGTCGGGCAACACGGGGGGGGCTGGTAGTCATCTTTGGTGTTGGTGCGAATACGCACAGAAGGACGGGAGGCTGGAGCAAGAGATGGCAAATACACCACATTATACACAGGCTGTACAGGAGGAGCCCTCGTGCTTGCAGCTGAGGAGCCTACGGATTTGGCTTGCCAAAGAGGGCGACCTGTTGGCGCTACAGTTCTGCGGAAACGGAGGTCCAATGCCCATCATGACGGGGTCGCATGAAGAGCTTGGTCAGCCATCGGGAGAGATTTTATTTGCTGGGAGGGGGAGAGGAGGAGGAGGAGAAGCAAGGGGACTAAAGTTCTTCTTCAACGCAGACGACAGATTTGTTTCCAGAGAGGATTCCGTTGTAGTCGCCGTGCAGGCTATGAGAGTAGCGCAGTAGATGTGTCGCAGTTGAGATGCATCCGGCATTGTGCGGTGCGCAGTTCTGTAGAGCTCCCTCCTTTGTATAAACATGTATAAATGTATATAAATAACTTCTGATGAAGAACGCATAATCATTACCTTGATTACTATATTCATTCGTGCTAGTCCGTCCCCGCTTCTCCGCTCAAAGTGAGGCTTAGGTCGCGAGGGTCTCCCTTCCATACATAAGGCTGCTGCTGCTGGTGGTGGTGGTCGAATCGCGGCGGTTCCTTGCGCGGCAACTCACTCATCGCGGCGAAGCTTCGAAACTCATTGGCAAGCACCTCCATGTTTCTAGTCTTGGCCCCATCGTGGTCCATGTCGAGATCGATGGGGTACAGGCTGCTATATGTCTCGTTCCGGTCGAGCTCTTCCACCGTCGTGCGGGCACTCTCAATCAACCCAGATGACCATCCCGGGCGGTTAAACACGCCAATGCGCTCCCCGAAGCTCATGAAAGCTTTTGCGATGCCACTGGTCCCGCAGCACCACGGGCTGATGGCGAGATAGCCGTGCGTGGAGAGCAGGAAATAAAACTGGGCGTCCGACGCGGTGCTGTCACGAAACACCTCGTTCACGAGATAGAGGTAGCCGGGCGTGACCAGCATGGTCAGGTTCGTCGCCTCGAGCGTTTTCCGAAACTGGTACACCAGGCGCTTGAGTTGCCTGACCGAGGCATTGTAGGCCGCTGCGGGCGTGTTGTCGTGCGATGAAAAGTTTCGCAAATGGCCGTTACCACCACTGCGTGTCAAGAACGGCCGCCAGACATCCATAATGGCCGTCTGGTACCAGATGCTGAACAACAACAACAACAACCACCCACCCAGCCACTTGGTCAGTATTCGTCAGTGACATGAATGAAGGTTGGGGAGGGGGAGGAGGGGGAAATGGCGTTGTCAAAACCTACTGCAGCATCAACACATGGTGAGCGCATGACTCGCTCCTCTTACAGCTTTCTGGGAGATGTCTGGACCACTCCAGTAATTTCATGTACACGTCTTCGGCTCCGTCCAACGTGGAATGCAAAAAGGCCGTGTATCCGTCATGGAAATACCCGTGAACGATGCGCCAGAACTCGGCTACCCAGGTAAAAGTATTCCCCATGTAGTGGGCCATTTTCGAGCCTTGCTCGTCTCCCGGGATGGGCAAAGAAGGCGGGTTGCCTATCCGATGCTGCCTCCGGAAATAAAGACAATGTAAACTATGTACAGCAAAGTTAGTTCGTATGAAATTGCATATCCCAGCTCGTGACTAGGTGGTCAACTGCTCACGTGTGCCATGCAAACGTGCCCCAAGCAACATAGGATGCCGCAGAGGCCACGTCCTGGTCCTCAAAATTGGTGGCCACTGTCTCTTCATATTGACGATCAAAGAGGCCAAGTTGGCGACCAATCTCGGCGCTTGCATCCAGATACATCAGTCCAACTCGATCTGTCCCGTGTTGGTTACACGTCATGGCCAACAGTATTGCTGCCGACACAGTACAAAGGTCTGCATGCTCCTGACTCGCCTGCCAGCGGAACTTGGCTTCGTCAAGAAAGATGGGAGAAAGCCGTTTCGCCTCCGGATCGAACTGGGCGTAGGTGGACTAGAAGATGATGCTGTGAGCGAGGGAGAGCATGGCCGACGGGGTCGAGACGAGGAAAGTGAGGCGAGGCGGTTTTTACATACGCAGGACCAGGCAAGGAGGGAGCTGACGAGCAGCTCGGAGCAAAAGCGTCCCCGGCCATTGATCAGATCTCTCAGGAATAAGTCGGAATCGAACAGAGCCAAGAAAGGATGTTCATTGCCGAGATAGAACGATATGGTCTTGGCGGCGAACGAGTTTGAGATGGAAACAGTTGTCCACTGCCGAATGCTGAGGCTCTGCAAGCGGGAGTCCACGTAGTGAATGGGCTCGGCTGGCGGCCTCGACACCCTCGTCGACTCGGTGCCCGGATCCTGGGGATCAAACCTTGTCGGCCGCGCCCCGGAAGCACGCAGCCGTTTGCGCATCGTGAGCATCGCGGGTGAAGGCCTGTTCACATCGATGAGGCGAAAATCAAGATCCGCCACGCCCAAGGGCTCCAGGCCTACAAAGGTGTTCGGATAGCGGAAATTCAGGTCCAGCTGAAGTGGCGGATGAGCAGGCACCATGCCCGCATGCAACTCAGTCAGGTGCGTCGTCTGCGATTCGGTGCCTCGGAGATGTTTCAACAGTGCCACGACGGTGTCGGGAGATGCCGTCTTCAGCAACTCCAGCACTCGGCCATGGTCTTGTGCCACGCTCCGCAACTCGGTCATCTCGACGCGCCGTGTCGTTCGGTAGATACATTGCTGGCGGCGGTCGACACAGACGGAGCACTTTGGTTTGGCGCCATCGCACTACGAATGAAGAGATTCAGATCAAAATGCGCCCAACGGTTTACGGGTGCCCCGAGGTCGCCGGGGGAATGAATGTCAAAAGGGGGGGCGCACGACGAACCTTTACTTTCCTGCGTCGACAGCTATCACATGCGACTATTGTGAGGGTGGCCTTGGAGGACGTGGACGAGGAAATGGCGGGAGGGGAAGAGCCAGGGCCAGAGCCAGAGCCAGAGCCGGAACCTGAGGGCGATGACTTTGTCGTCTCCATCTTGATCGCGTCTTGGGACCGGGGTGGGGGACATGTGTTGTAGCCTTTGGCGGCCGGCGGCCAGCTGGTCGGATCACGATGACACTGCATACGTAGGTAGGTACGTGTATACGGACTCGGTACACTACACGTCGTGGCTTGCGAGGGAGGAGCATGATGGGCGGGAACGGATGGCCGAAGATGTTGGCGCGGTGGGGGATCAACCAGACCTAATTGCTTGGCGTAGAAAACTGAACATCTGGAAGACGTCAAATGGACCCAGCCCAGCCTCACCCCATTTCTCATTTCTCATCCACCCAAACGCCACCCACATGCGTTCTGATCCACAACGATGCGGCCATTGCGCATTCTCACGCCCAGTTGCTGGCGTGTCCTCAATATAACAACGGCGAAGGGGTCGGCGTTGACGGGGCGGCGTTTTGACGGTGCTGTGTGTATGTATTATGTAATCATGGCGATTTGATGCCCGGTCCTCCGCCCACAAGTTGGCGATGCCCATTTTTCAGAATGGCTTGTGCGGCTTGTGCGGCTTGTGCAGCCCTTTCTTCCCAAGTTGAGCCTCAACGACGATGCCAAGGGCCAAGGGTGTGAAATGCATGCATTCGACTCGAATACCATACAAGTAGGGAGACAGACAAGCGCCAACGGGAGACGCTCGAGTAAGTCGTGCCCAGCCATCTCTGCAAATGCCTCATCTCTACCGAGTACGAAGCTGCGTTTCTCGACAAACCTGCGTTCGAGGAAGCTCTCAATGCTAAACAACAAGCTGAAGAGGAGGAACGAAAAAGCCGAATTGGAAATTTCATGACCTAATAGCCACCCAACGATTGTTGCACCCTTTGCAAATCATTGTCAACAAACATGTCCACACTCCACGCGCAAATGGGGGGCACAATAGTATCAGTCACTCTTCCGCTGGAACAGGTTCCGCAGTCACCGGAAAAGGCCCTTTTGGGTTCACATGATGATCAAGTGTTTGGGGACCAAGTGCGCGACCTAGAAGGGCTGCGCGTTGGGATGTCGCTGTCTTACTACGGCGACGACGATCGAATGTCCGACTGGCAGAATTGTGTACCAGAAATCCGGTACGACGCACTACCAAGTGTATCTGAAGATATTCAGGCACTTGCAAGCAGTCCCAATGTACTACCATGCCCCAACGCACTGCTAGGATACCGCCAGTCGAAACTGTTTGAATTGGCAGGTTGTGCTGCCGTCTTTGAGTTCATCGATCAGCCGTAAGCTGCAAGCCTATACCTCTCTCATCGCCTCTTGCTGTCCTGCATTTCGCGAACTTGTCTGATTCTCTTATATAGGATTGGGCCAAGAAAACTGGCTGGGGCGTTGCTACTTGCATATACACGATGGATGAGCGTCTCTGAATCCCCAACAGAGCTCGTTCACCACGACGAACACTTGTAGACGAGAGCCATCCTGCTGAAAAAAAATTATCGTCAGAGTTCACTAGCAATGAACCACATATCTTGACTTCACCCGTGGAGTGAGATTTGACCCTGTTTCAATCCTACTTTATTCCATGTTGAAGGAAACAGGCGCGACCGTTAGACGTGAGGTACCAGCTCCGGCTGGGAAGAAAACGTGTGTGCCCAATATGAAGTGCTTTCAGAGACAACAGGGGTGGATTCCTTCTTGTTCTCTGTGTTCACTGTCTACTCTGTACGGACTACGGAGTAAACCATGCACCTCAGCTGTGTGACACAAAAAACACGGAGATGAAAGGCCATGATGACCTATCACGTCCAACCAAGTATGACACTGACATGACGGGAACAACGGAACTCAGACCCGGGGCAGAAAGAAACCTCAACACCCCGACAAGGGTGCAACGCCTCACAGTCCCAGTCCCCTGTCCCAGTCTCACAAGGCTGCGATTCCGAAATCCTGTTCTCCGCATGGCGTGTTTCCATCCTTCTTTTGGGCCGTGCTGCCCGAAAAGGGGCGCGGGTATCGATGCCGCAACGTCCGGCTCACGTCGACTGACGCACAACGGACGACTATATATTTGATCTCTGCGTCAGATCATTCCACCTGGCATGCGGCCCCTGCCGAATGATTTGAGGCTCGATGCAAGTTGCACGCGAGCTCGCATCGACGTGATTCCACACTTTGTTTCCCATCAAGCCACACGAATGCTTTGAAATGTTTCTGAATAATCGCACAATATATCGAGGTGGGCTTTCCGGGCTTTTCTTTTCTTTTTTTTTTCTTTTTTTTTTTTGCTGCCGGTATAGACAAGATCATGAGCATTGTTATCTTCTTTTTTCATGATTCACATACATGTGTCTGACATGTATCTTTTCGTCGTCAAACGAAGTGGCATTCACGCCCAACGTTTGACGCTCATTTTGATACATATGACCAACAAAATGTCTCGAGACTCGGCCTCATCTGCTATGGCTCAGCTTGAATCGACGGTTGGCGACGGCGCCAGGTGCTCTTGCATCTCTGTGCATGACGACGCATCATCTGGATTTCACTCAAGGTACGTATTGATTCTCCGGGATAGTAGAGACCGAATGAGAGGGGCTGACAGGGTACCAACGGGCCTACATCATGAAGTGGCGAGAAGGAGACTCTACGGATCATTCCGCCGTCAGCCCAGACGATTCTCAATCGATATATATATGAGACTCGACCGGGACGTCTGCCTGTCAATGAGAGACTGCAGCAGCATCAGTATGAGTGAACGGCGCAAGGTTTTGGGAAGATGGGGCTGAAATAACCTGAATCTATTTTTCAACATTGGTTCTTTCGCAATGTCAGTGCGTGCGCCAAACTGACGTGTTCAAGAGCGAAGGATCTTGGCCAACCCTCCCCTCCCTCCTCCAAAAACTGGCAGGCAGCGGGAGCTTAGAGCGGCGTTGCTGTTGTGGTCTTCTTGAAAGAAGTCCTGTATGGGCGTCTCAACTTGATTGACAGAAGCCGATTACTACAGAAAATAAGAAAAGTTGCAATGAGCTCCACGTCTGGGCGCCTTACCCGCCAAGTCAGGCTGATGGGTGGTATTGGGACAAAACGTGCGCTCTTATGCCATTGTCACGGAGCGGAACTATCTCCCTGACTGCAAGAGTTATCCTAGGCACGTCCGCTGCCGCCTTCCACATCCCCAACCTGGTCCTCTGGCAGAGCCAGTGCATCGTGAAAACTGATAATCTGATTACTGATGACTCTGATTTTTTTTTCCGGTGTCCATCGTTACCTCCCAGGTACTTGAGAGGAAGGAAAAGCAAGAAAGACCAATATCCTGCTTGCATCAAGCTCTCGACCTCTAGCGCCAAGCGCCCAGCGTTGTTCAATATGCTTAGTAGTTCATCAAACGTGCAAGTTGGTTTGTCCGCCGCATCTGGACGTTCGCGGATGACCTTTCCAAAATCACCTGAAATATAGCTCCTGTCATGTTTGAGACAAGAATGATTCGTGCTTGCTAGAATAGCAAAATGGTTCAAGGTCTGCATACCGGGCAGTGATAGTCCTTGCTCCAGATCACTGCTTGAAAGACCCGAGAACAATCCGAATCTTTGACGCGAAAACAACTATGCCGACAACGTTGGCCGTGAATGAGATGGGATCCATTATCATTTGGCAAGAGAGTGCGGAGAGCGGGCCGTGGCCGTTCCACGGACCCACAGCCGTGACATCAACATGATTCCACCTCGTACTGTGCGTTAGGTTGGGTTGCATTGAACCACATCTTTTTGCTGCCACAAGGGAAGGGATCATTTCTTCCTGCCCATCGGACTCTTAGGGTGTGATCCACGAGCCGGTGCAAAGTTTGCACTGACATTGTATAGTACAAATTGTATGTGAATCTATATAAGGCGGCTACTTTATACTATTATAGCCTACTTCTAAGGCTTTTTTTTACTACCTTTATATAAGGGAACTATTATAATAGTAGCTCTTCCTTTCTATAGCTTTAATATAATAGGAATATTATAATTTACTAGTAAATATTATATAATTTAAATACCTATTATAACTATATCCTAAAGTACTTAATTATAGGTATCTAAACCCTTCTAAATTTATTAGACTAATAATTAAACCCTTTTCTTTCTTAAATTACTTCTTAAAGCTTACTATAAGTAATAGCTTAATAGTAGTAAGATAAGTATTATTTAAGATATCCTTAAAAGCTTTATTCCTATATTTATAAGGAAATTCCTATAATATTAATAGTCTCTAAATACTATTAAGAACTAATATAAGTAACTAAAGAGTATTTAGTATACTTTTTATACTATAAAGAAAAGATTTAGTATAATATATAATAAATAGGATAGGTAGCTTTATATAAGTAAGTAAACTACTAATTATATTTATTAAATATATAGAAGGTTTAGTAAATTTATTATAATAAAGCCTCTTATTATAAATAAAGCTATTATAAGAGAGAAGTAAGTAAAGGTTTTCTTAGAAAACTATAAAGCTAGTAATATAGTTATTAAAGCTTAAAATACTAAAAGCTTTATTACTACTAAAAGGGTATAAGAAAAGTTATTAGAAAAAAGCTTTAATAAGTCTAAAGATAATAAAATTAAGTCTTAAATAAGAAATACTAATATATAATACCTTAATAATAAGGCTTATAATACTATTAAGCTCCTTAATAAAGAAAATTCTCTCTTTAAAGATAATTAGTAATATTAAAGTTAGTTTTAAAGCAATATTCTAGAGTAAAGCACTAATAATATAGCTATTTCCTTAATAGTAAACCTATAGAGCTTTTAAATAAGCTTTACTAAGGCTATACCTAATAGATTATAGCTAAATTTATTACTATAAAGTATATAGAAATATTAGGCTATAGTATAGGTAAAAGAGCTCTTAGAGGTTATATCTAATATCCTTAGGCCTTAAATATAAGGCTTAAAGAGATATATTATTACTTAAAGAGCTATAAAGGCTAATAATATTAAGAAGGTAATTAAGAACTATTAATTATATAGTAAAGAGTTTAGAATAAGTATAATTATTAGAGTTATATTATAGTTAAAGTAAGATTAACTAAATCCTCTAATTTAGAACTTATTATTATTAAAAGAGGTAAAGTAAGTATAGATTAAGTTAAATTTTAGTATTAATACTATTTATTAGTAAAAGCAAGGCTTTTTATTAAGAAGGTTTATAAGCTATATATATTTATTACTTTTTAATCTATAATATTATTATTATATTAATTAGAATTCTATTAATAACGCTATTAAATTCATTAAATATATATGTTTTTATTTAAATTATTACTTTACTAAACCCTTTAAAGTTACTATACTATCCTTTTCTAAATCTTATAGCCTATAAGGCCTATAAGAAGTAAAGATACTTATATAGTAGCTATTTTAAGTACTTTATACTTATCTTTAAGTAATAATTCTATCTCTCTTACTTTAAAGTTATATAGCTTCTTTCTACCTAATTTAATAAAGTTAAAGAGGCTTATAATAGTATAGACTATCTTAATTTATATAAGAAAGTTATACTTAGTAGTGCTATAGTAAATTATCTTTTACTTTTACTTATATTACTTAAAAACACACTTTATAACTATTTATAATTATATATACTAGAAGTCCCTCCCGAGCACGAGGTAAAACTGCTTAGTATTTTACAGCCTAATGCCCTATTCTTTTATCTTCTTCTTGTCTGCCTTACAAATCTTATTATTTATATTGCCTTTGCTTTTTAGCATTTTTTCCCTTATAGTATAAATACTATTAATTATCTCTAGGTTAGATTTATCTTTACTTCCCTTCCCTTTACTTTTCTTTTCTTTTACTATATTATTTAATATTTTAGATAGGGTAGTATCCTTTTTATTACCCTTAGCTATGCTATTATCTAATTAGTTAGGGGTTAATTAGTTAATTAGTAACATAGAACCTACCTAGCGATTATAACAAATTAAATTAGAGATAAGTAAGGATAAGTTATGTTTAGTAGGAGAGTTTAAGTTTGCCTTAAAGCTTTAAAGCATAAGTAGTAAGCTATAAGATAGAAGAGATATAGAGGGATAGAATAAATATAGTTATAGAGGAAGGGGGAATTACATTAATTTATACTATAAGCAAAACTTAAATGAATTTAAGTTTAACTATAGTTACAAATTATAACTCTTACGCTAATATAGCTATAAAGTTTATTATAAACTTTGCTCTAACCTTATAGCCCCTTATATTTATAACCTTAAAGCTTATTTATTACTATAGCTATAAGAATTTAGTTGTTAATTGTTTTACTAGCTAGGTATTGCTAGTAATAATTATGTGTTGTAATAAATTAGATGCATTGGCTATAACTAATGATACTAAAAAATTATAAAAATCAATATATACTAGAAGTTATTTAGGGTGCTTATAAGCTTTTCTCTAGTCTTATAAATAATATTAAACCCTTAACAACAGTGTAATTAGGCTATAATATAAGCTAAATCCTATATTACTAAGATAAAATTAGCCTTAAGGGATTATAAAAGACTTTAAGAATACTATCTATAATAAGGTATTATTATTAATAAAACCTTTAGCACTTACTAGTATATATAGAAATAATTCCTTAAAGCTTATAGTGTTAGAACGAGCATGATATCAACAGGTCATGGACGCCTCTGATTGGCTGGGCGCGTTGCATCGCGGACCTATATGCCTAGGTTAACCGCGCCGCGGTTAGAATTAGCATATATAGCCTCTTTGCACATAACTCTAATTAAGGCCTCTTTTCCTATTATAAGTAGCGCACCCTATATGCTTTTATTTAATCTCTCTTTTTGCTTTAAATAGTAAACTAGAATATATAATAATTATATATAATTTAGTCTACCCCTAAAAACCCTATATATAGGTTAATAGTATTCTAATAAATACTAACACTAATTAGTGATTATCTCTATAAATACTATAGATTAGTAAGGTTTTATAGAAGAGGTATTAGTATTATAAACCTACCTTATAAAATAGGAAGGCTACTGTATAATACTAGTATACTAAGGAAGAAGTAAATTCTAGCTTTTCTTTTACTATTATATAACTATAACTAGCTTAGTACTAAATCTAAACTTATTAAATAATTAAAGCCTAGTTAGTAACTAGTCTAAACCTATCTTTATTTATTTAATTAGTGCGTTTATTATGTAAATAAACCCTTAGAAGCATGTTTATTAAATAATTAAGGCCTAGTTAGTAACTAGTCTAAACCTATCCTTATTTATTTAATTAAACCCACTAAGGGATAAAGATAATAGCTTTACTTATAATCCTTTAAACCTTTATAATTTATTTATTTCCCTTACCTCCCTATTTATTACTAATATAATAATAGAATATTAAGATTAACTAGAGGGATCTAGATTATAAGATATTCCTTTTAACTATAAATCTATTTCCCCCCCTAAGGATACTATATAAGAAGCTAATATATAAGTTATATCTTACCTCCTTATTACTGTGGCTATAAGAATTTGGTTGTTAATTGTTTTACTGGCTGGGTATTGCCAGTAATAATTATGTGTTGTAATAAATTAGATGCATTGGCTATAACCAATGATACTAAAAAAATTATAAAAATCAATATCTTACCTCCTTTACTATATCCTCTCTAATTTATACTAGTATATTATATAATAAGCGCTAGAATATAAGGAATTATTTAATCTTAAAGTAACTATTACTCCTAAAGAGCTTATAGCTTAGATTTTTATTAAGAAACTAACCTATAAATATAAGAACCTATACTTATAAACCCTATTTACTATCTTTAATAATAACTTTAGAGAATAAAACTAAGAGATATTTAAAGTAATAGATCCTAGAGCTATAAAGATTCTTTAAGATTTCCTTTTCTTTAGTAGTATTTATATAGACCTATAGAGTTACTAGAGAATTATAGTCTTACTTAAAGATATTATTAACTATAATAGATTCTATAATTAGAATAAAGAAAAGATATAGGAAGTTAGAAGGAAGTATTTTACTTTTAAGAAGTAAATTAAAGACTAAGACTTTTATAAAAACCTCCTCCTTATTAATATCCCTTTTCTTAAAGATTAACTAAAGTAATAAATTACTCTAAGGTATCTCTAATCCCCTTAACTATTATAATCTCTCCTATTTTATTCCTAGACCTTATTATACTAATCCCTAAGTATACTAATTATATAGTAAAGGTATAATAGTAAAGGAAATCCTCTTATTATAAGCCCTTAACTATAGGCTTAAACCCCCTTTATTTCCCCTCCTATAATTAAGTATTATAATTCCCTTCTATAGTAAAGAACTATAGTATCTCCTTAATAAGAATTAAGTATCCTTATTCCCCCTTAAGAAATAAGTTAACCCTAATTAAAGTAACTACTTAATCTTAATAAGTTTTATAATAATAAAAGTATTAAGTATAGCACTAGGGAGTATAATATTCTTAATATAAAGCTCTTAACCTATTAAAGGAAATATAAGATATTAGGTATTATATAAGAATAGTTAGGCTATGGTTTTAAGTTTATACTAAAAGGCAGACCTCTTTAGTACTTTCTAGAGAACCTTTTAGGCTAAGAAGACCCTTAAGACCTCCTAACTCTTATTAGTAGGATTAGGTAGAAGTTTAAGATAAATAATATATATTAAAAGAACTATTTATTATAGGGAAGATTATAATTACTTACTATTATTTAAGAGAACTCTAATAAGTTAAAGATTAAGTGCTTTAAAGACCTTATAATAAAGCTCTTAAGTGTCTAAAGAGTAAACCCTTATAAATCCTAGTTAGAATTAAACCTTTATAGTTAGATTCTAAATACCTATAAAGGAATCCTAGAATATAAGGCTTATATTATTAATCCTTCTATTAACCTCTAATGCTTTTATAAATAAATAAGAATATTAATTAGTAAATCTAAAGCTTTAATTAATTAGCAGTAATTCCCTATAGAAGCTAACACTAAGGAGCACTTTTAGACTAACTATAGATATAATAGTAAGGGTAAGGAAGCCTAATATAGTTAATCTACCTTAAAAGGCAAGCCTTCTTACCTAAAAAAGTATTATATATATAGAAAAGAAGGTTATTAGTTAACTAAGCACTTTAATAAAGACTATAAGAAGGTGTTCTAATACTTTAAGAACCACTCTTATATAGATTTAATAGCTTCTTTATATAGTATATTCCTTACTTAGTATAAAGGTACTAAAGACTCTAAATTAGCTAAAGATAATAATATTAACTAATACCTAATAGAACTTAGTTTTAGTAAAGAAGATAATAATAGTTAATTACCTATAGGCTTCTTTATATATAGGACTACTTATAATAGCTATATAATTACTAAGATTCTTGCTAGAAAAGTAATAACTTATACTCTAGCTAAGAAGGATTTATTTAATCTTTAGAAACTAGATAAGGTACTAAGTATATTTATTAGTAAGCTACCCTTAGTTTTTAGCTTTATAAAGGGTAATACTAACTATTACGCTTAATAAGTTAAATACTAGGAAAGTAAAGATTAAATTTAGCCCTAGAGAACTAATTATAGCACTTAGATTAATTAAAGTGCTGTCACGGCTTGTTCGTAGGGTTGAATGAACGAAGTGATAGCTGAGATTCTTATAGTCATTACTAGGAAGATACTAGCTAGGGGTGGGTGCGTAAAGGTTTTAATCTCTAACCTAGCACTAATAATATACGTAGTCTTTAATAAATACCTTACTTTATAAGCACATAGCTATCTTATAGCTAGCTAGCCTCTTTATTATTTATATAGCCTAAAGGTTCTTTAAAGATTCGCTCTAATAAACGTCTTATCTCTAACCTCTACGCTCCTGACAAGTGCTAACCCCTTTTAAAATTATTCTTTTTTAGGTAATCCCTATAAATACTTTCTTTCTCTTATATCTTAATAATATAACCTGCCTAAAGATTAATTTCTATATATTAAAGAATGTTTTATAGTAAGGGAATATTAAGGTCCTTATTATATATAAATAAGGGTATATATAAATACTTCTTAATAAAGAAGAAAGTATTACTTAGAGTTATCTTATAGAAGTTAAGCTTTATTAATTATATTAATACTTTAAACACCCTTTAGTTAGATATCTTTATAATTTACTTTATAAATTAGGGCATAAGGGTAAGTTTAAAGCTATTAAGAAGTTAACTAAGGTTTACTAGTAATATTAATTAAACGTAAATAGCCTATATTAATTTAAATTCACTCTTTAGGATAAATATACTTATAATTACAAAATCATTATAAATATCTTATATATTAATAGTAACCACCCTATTCTATAAGTTATAGATATAGCTATATTCTTTAATATAGCTAGATTTATTAAGGATATCTCTATAAAGACTATATAGGAAGCACTCTATCTTTACTAGATTAATATCTATCTAGGCCCCCTAGATATAATTATTATAAACGCTAGAATAACCTTTAGAGGTAAGGAGTTTAAGTAGCTTATATTATTAATAGTAATTAAGATTAAGAATATACCTATTAAGGCTTACTATAGCATGTCACGGCTTGTTCGTAGGGTTAAATAAACGAAGTGATAGCTAAGATTCTCGTAGTTATTACTAGGAAGATACTAGCTAGGGGTAGGTACGTAAAGGTTTTAATCTCTAACCTAGCACTAATAATATACATAGTCTTTAATAAATACCTTGCTTTATAAGCACGTGGCTATCTTATAGCTAGCTAGCCTTTTTATTATTTATATAGCTTAAAGATTCGCTTTAATAAATATCCTATCTCTAACCTTTACGCTCCTAATATAATACTCCCTTAATATATAATTAACCTTAATTATAAAATAAGCTGCTTACTTAGGGCATAGTTACTATAATAAAGCTTATAAAGAAAAATAAGATAAGGTACCTTATAACTAGATATATAGGTAAACAAAATAATAATAATAATACTACTAATTATAAATAACCCCCTTTATTATAAGTAGTGGTATCTATACATAGCTTTAATATAGCGAAATAAATATTATTACCTATTATATAGCTAGACTAAAAAAAAATAGATAACTTATATTAATTTTTATAATTAGTTTAAATAAACAGGGTACCTAATACTATAGTTCTAGATAATCTAACTAAAGGGCTTATGTTATAATTACTATAAGTTCGTAGCTATTAGGTATACGTGTAAGTAGCAAAGCTAATGGTTATTATTATAATTTACGGATTACTTACATATAGTGCGTTAAATCACTTAAGGGGTCTATAGTTAATATAAAAGAGACTAATTTTTCCCCCCTTTTATATACTTCCTTTCTCCTATAATAATCCTTAACCTTATAAGTTACCTTTACTAGCTAAGTAGTAGCTTTCTTACTACTATTATACTATAGTTACTAACCTTTTTTAGTCTCTAAATATTATTATTATCTATTACTATTTATCTTAGTTTTTTATCTTATTCTTAGTTATTAGTTTATTCGCTTCTAGTTATAATTTATATTTAGTCTATTATAGCTAACTTATAGCTAGTTTACTATATTTAATACTTATATAGGAACTCCTTCTCTATTAATAGCTTCTAAAGGTTAAGCTATTAAGAAATCTTCTTTAAAGTCTCCTAAGAAGTTATTCTCTTAGAAGCAAACTACTTCTAAAATTTTAATATAAGTTTATTATATCTTTATAGTATCTTTATTACTAACTTACTACTAGTAGTATAATAAGTAAGAACATTCTATATATATAGTGCTCTTAGTAAGTAATAATATAGAATATCTTACTAAAAATAGTACTTATAATATTCTAGGATATCTTATTAATAATAAGACCTTCCTTATAAAATATAAAGAATCTATAAGTATAACTTCTTTGCTTACTTACTGCTTCTTTATTACTAATATTCTAATAGGCTACTTAATAAAATATACTTACTACTTTTAAAATAATAAAAACTACCTTATAGTATATCTTTCTTATCTAGAATTTACTTACTTATTACTAATATATTACTAGTATTTAGCTTAAATTATATAGCTTTATAATAGGCTATTTAAACTTATTAAAGCTACTTTAGAAGGTATTTATTATTATTAGGATAAAGTAAGTATAATTCTATTACCTAGATACTAGATTATTACTAACTTACTAGTAGTTTATTATAAAAGTAAAGAAAAAGCTATAGAATACTATTCTATCCTATAAAAATTCTAATAAGTATAGATATATTTACTATACTTAAATAACTACTAATACTACTCATAAAGTAAAGAGTAATAAGTATATTATAATAGCGCTACTAAGTAATACTATAAACCTTAAAATATAGATTAATATTTTAAATAGTTTTTGCTTTATAGCCTATAATATCCTAATAGTAAGCTTTCTTAATATATATAGCTAATATCTAACTAACTTATTAGTAGTTTATACCCTATACTACTAACCTACCTAATTATATTAGTTTTATTAAGCTCCCTAGTAAACTTTAGGTTTATATATATAAAGAGAGGGATTCTAATAATAAAGATACTCCTAAGGCCTTTACCTTTATAGTTACTATAGCTATTACTATTGCTAAGAAACTAGTAGTCCTAGTAACTAACTCTATTATAAAGGGGTAAGTGCTTAGTAGCTATATAATAGATTATTTAAGTTATTTAAGTAAATTAACTTTATTTTCTAATATCTTACTATATTAACTTATAAATTATAACTATTTTATATTAACTTTACTACTTAACTATTACTTATAGTTATTAATAATTTCTCTAGTGCTAAAATCCCTTTTTAATACCTAAGAATTCTCTAAAGCATTATAGCCTTTCTATTTAACTAGATATTTATAATACCTTCTATTATAGTAATGTAAAATAATTCTCTTAACTTTAAACTCTTATTTATTATCTTGAATATTATTCTATAATAAGGATATATCTTTTATATTAGTTAGGTCCCCTTTAAAAGGCTTAAGACTAGTAATATTAAATATATTATATAATTAAGTCCTAGGTAGTAACTTTAATTAATATACTAATCTATAACTCCTAATTACCTTTTTAATCTTATAAGGGCCTAGATACTTTATAGCTAGCTTCCTACTAGGTTATCTTAAATTAATATTCTTTATTAATAGTAAAATATAATTACTAACTTTAAACCTTATTAAAGTTCTTTTCTAGTTATAATATTTCTTATACTAAGTCTATAAGTTACTTAAAAGCTATTTAATTATAGTGTGTTTCTCTCTTAGTACTAAGACTTTACTTTTAGCTTAATTATTTACTAAAGGGATATCTATAATTACTTATTATAAACCTCTAGGATTATAACCTTATAATGCCTTTGCTAGTATATAGCTATGTATTATATAATTACTTATATTATATGTAAACTATACTAATAATAGGTTATTTACCTAATTAGTTTATTTAGTATAAGTAAAAGCTCTTAAATAATATTCTAGGACTTAGTTTAAATATTCTATTTAGCTATCTATCTAGGGGTAAAAAGCAGTGCTAAGTAGCTGCTTAGTTATAAGAAGATAATAAAAAGTTATTTAGAAACCACTAGTAAATATAGAACCTTAGTTTATTATAATACCTTCTAGAGCTCTATAATCTCTAAAAACATATTCTAAGAATATAGTTACTAGCTTATTACTAGTTAGTTATGTTAATATAGGAATATAAATACTATATTTTATAAATTAGTTAATAATAACTATAATTACATTATAGGTCTAGTTTAAATCTTTTACTAGTAAAAGTCTAGTAATAAAATCTATTAATAATTCTTAAAAAGGGTAATTAGGCACTAGTAGCGTAGCTAGCTTGCTATATAGTTTATAATACCTTAGTTTTAAAGTTTAATAACTTATATAAGTACTAATATATACCTTTATATCTTTCTTTATTATTAGCTAATAATATTAGTTTATAATCTAATAAAGAGTTTTACTTACTCCCTAATGCCTAGTAGTAAGGTTATTATAAGTTAGTAATAAAATTTCTTTTCTTATTCCTAAAGGGATAAAAATATAATTCTTAAATATTAATAGCTTAGAGAGTTTAATAGACTATATCTAGAATACTACTAAATCACTGCTTTTAAGTAACTTTAATTAACCTATAGTAAAGTTATTCCCTTACTATACTTTATATAATAAGACTTAAATTAGGGGTTCTTATTCTAAGCTCTTTTCTAGAAAGTTAGAGATAAACTTAGAAAAGGTTCTTTAAATAAATTAGATTCTAGCTATAATATCTCTATAAATAATTAGTTTAATAGATACTTCTAGTCTTATAGGTATATAGATAAGTAATGTTTTTAAGGGGTGCCCTTACTACTTACTAGTAATAACCTATACTAGTCTACTCCTAATAGTAGTAGCTAGTTTAATATGAAAATTAAAATAACTAAGTAATAAACTAAATATACGCTAGGTACTAGCAGTACTACTATAGCTAGCTTATTACTTATTAATAAAAGAATCAAAAGTATTAAATAACCTTACTAATATAACTTTTCTAAGATTATCTAGATTATTAGGTTCTTTAGGAATATAGTTAAGTTATGATTTTTTAAAACCCTGGATATTAGCAGTATTATTATAGTGTTATTATAACTAACTATTAGTTATACTAAGTAATATTTTTATAAAACCTATAGTACTAATAGTATTACTAGGGTATTCCTATTACTTAGTATTTATAAATTTAGATAAAAAGGTAGGAAGTTATATAGTTACTACTTTTACTTTCTTTACCTTACTTATAAAATCTAGTCTTCTTAAAAGTAAGTTAGTAGGATTTAATTTCCCTATATAATATATAATCTTAAAGTTAAAAGAATAAAGCTTATTAAGCATAGTTACTTACTTACTAGTAAGCTTAGGCTTTATAGCTAGGTACTTATAGTTTAAATAGTCTATAATAACCTTAATTATATAAGCTAAATAAGCAAGGTAGTGTCTCTATATATAAAAAGCCTCTTAGATAGCTAATAATTCACTATTAGGTATTAAATAGCGTAATTTAGTATTAGTTATCTTCCTTAATATAAACATAACTAAGTGCTAGTAACCTAGTATATACATTATAAGTATAGCCCTAATTATATATCTAGATATATTTATCTTCACTCTAAGATATATAAGTAAGTTAAAATGCACTAAAATTAGCGCTTCTTAAAAATTTTATTAAAGTTCTCTAAACGCTACTAACTCACGGGGTTCTAGGTTAAATATTACTAGTTACTATTCTCTAAGGTAATTTATTAATAGAATAATAACTTTACTATACTATTTAATAAAATAGTAATAAAATCCAGTAAAACTAAGGAATAACTAAATATTAAAGACACTATATAGTATTAGCTAGGTTATAATTACCTTAACTCTTACTAGGTCTATTATAATACCTTTTACTAATATCTTAAAGCCTAAGAATTTAACTTCCTTAACTAAAAATTAATACTTCTTAAGATTAATAAAAAAACTTATATCCCTAAGCCTATATAGAATTTATTTAATATATTCTATATACTCCTTAACCACGCTACTATATATTAGTATATTATCTAAGTAAATAATATAAGTCTTATTAATAAGTCCTTTAAGAGTATTATTAATATACTCCTAAAAGGTTACTAGTATATTAACTAGTTTAAATAGCATTATAAGATATTTAAAGTAGCTATAGTAATAATAAAAGGCTATCTTCTACTTATTACCTAAGCAAATATATAGCTAGTAGTATGTATCTTTTAGATTAAGAACTATAAAAATAACTATACTTACTAATTAATTAAGGATTTTAGTAATAAGAGGTAAAGAGGCCTTATCCTTAATTATAATTTTGTTTAAGCCCCTATAATTTATATAAAGCCTTAATTTCCCTTCTTTCTTTAAAATAAATAAAATTAAGGCTCTAGCTAGGCTAACTAATCTTTTAATCTACCCTTTAAGCTATATACTTATAAGGTACTCTTTAAGAACTAATAGCTCCTTTTTAGCTAAATTATATATAGGCCTCTAAGGTAGTGTTTTCCCTTCTTCTAATTTAATTATATAAGTATAGCCCCCTAGTTTAGGAAGCTTACTTACTAGCTCTTTAGAAAAAATATTTATAAACTTTATATATTCCTTTAGAATTATTAGTATAGGGTATTAGGTACTTATGCCTTAATTTAATATAGCTTATTTGCTACTTACGCTTTCTAAAATTAGTATAATTATAATACCTTTGCTTTTTTACTACTAGTAAGTATATTCTAGTAACTATATAGCTACTTTACTATTTAATTATGCTTTTATTACTACTAGGTTCTCTAATTAGTTCTTACTTTTTTCTTTCTAATTTTTATTTTCTAAAATACTTAGCCTAATCTTTATTACCCTAAATAGTAATAAAACCACTACTTATTTTTTCTCTTTATATATTTACTACTTACTATAAATAAAGGAAAGGTATTCTATAGTTACTAAATATCTTTAAAATCCCTAATCCTAATATATAATTATAGGTAAATATTCTTTAGTCTAATCCATGCCTAGTATTATCCCTTTACCTATATTAGTAATATAGTAGCTAACTTAATAGACTTTTACAAATCCTATACTATCTTTTACTTTTATTAATATTTTTAAGATCCCTTAATATAGAATCTTTTTTTAGCTTATACTCTGTAGTACCTAGTTTAATTAGATTATATTTTTTTAATAATAATTTAGGATAAATTATTAAGAACTATATGCCTATATTAAATAGCGCTTTTATAGCTAACTACTAGTTATCTTATTATAAAGATACCTATATTCTTATTTTATTATTTATAGGGTATTCTATAGTAAGATTATATTCCTAGGTCTATGCTATTTAAACTAGTATTATATTAGGTAACATAGCTTTATTACTACTTTTACTATACCTCTTAGTTATATATATATTACTTTTATAGGTAAAATAGTCTAGTGCCTAATAAGCTAGTATAGTATATCTAGGCTTTTTATATTTATAACATACTAGAAATAGCTTTTTTACTTAATCTTTACTTTATTACTATGCCTTATTTATAAGTAATATAAAGTATTGCCTTTTTCTTTTAGGGTCTTAACTTTTTTTATTACTTTAGCCTAAACTTATTATAACCTTTGCTTTCTTACCCTAGCCTTATAACTAGCTCTAAGTTATTAGAATCTCTTAGCTAATTATTTACTTTCTTATAGTATTATTTAAGCTATTTAGAAAAATAGTAATTTATAAATATATTAGGATTACTTTAGGTAACTTAGCTTTTACCTTAGTCTAAGCTCTTATAAAGGCTTAAAATAATTAGTTACTTTTCTGCCTAAGATTTAGTAGTATTCTTATTACTTCTAAGTATCTTACACCCTTATTTATTATTCTGGTTTTTAGCTATTCTAGAAAACCTACCTATATAAATAATAAGTAATTTATATACCTATTTATAGCTATATAACATATTTATTATTACTTCGTATTATTAGCTAGGCAGCTACTTATATATACTACCTTAGTAGTGTTATCCTTAAAGGTATAGTAGTTTAATTTAAATAATATATCTAAATTTACTAGGAAATTCTATAGGTTCTTATATATATTCCCTTTATATATAGGCATTTTTATCTATATCTTAATAAGACTGTTTTACTATATAATTACTACTAAGTTACTATAGACTACTAGTAAAACTATAGCTAAAGTTTAAGGGGTAATTATAAGTCCTAGAGAAGGTCTAGCTAATCCTAGATTTGCCTTAAGCTCTCTAATCTATTGTCAGGAGCGCAGAGGTCAGAGACAGGACGTTTATCAGAGCGGATCTTCGGAGGACTTTCAGGCCACGTAAATGACAAAGAGGCTAGCTAGCTATAAGATAGCCACGTGCTTATAGAGCAAGGTATTCCTTAAAGACTGCGTATATTATTAGTGCTAGGTTAGAGATTAAAACCTTTATATACCTACCCCTAGCTAGCATCTTCCTAGTAGTAACTACGAGAATCTTAGCCATTACTTCGTTCATTCAACCCTACGCTTAAGCCGTGACATCTATGCCTCTATTTATAGAATCTTCTATGTTTTCTAAAGGTAATATAGCTTAGCTTATATAACCTTATAGTATCTCTATAACGCTCTATCTAAGTTATTCATATTATTTACACCTTTACCTAGATTATGATTAGGTAGTGTTTACTATACCCTATTATTATTTATAGTTCTAGATTATAGGGGTTCTTTACCTTCCTAATTATCTATAGCTTTATTATTATAAGGTACTAGTATGTTTTATATAGATCTTTAGAGCATTAGCTATATAATAATCTAGCTAATAGTTTATATCCCTAAAAGGGTTTTAAAGAGATTGATTTATTATTGCTTATTTATAAGGTTAAATAAATAAAGTAATAGCTAAGATTCTTATAGTTACTACTAGGAAGATACTAGCTAAAGGTAGGTATATAAAGGTTTTAATCTCTAACCTAGCACTAATAATATATATAGTCTTTAATAAATACCTTACTTTATAAGCATATAGCTATCTTATAGCTAGCTAGCCTCTTTATTATCCACGCGGCCTAAAGGTTCTCTAAAGATCCGCTCTAATGAACGTCCTATCTCTAACCTCTGCGCTCCTAACATAGCATTAGTAAGGTTAAGTAATATTATAGGCTGCTTTAAAGGGCCTATAATATTATTAGATAAGAATGCCTAATAACGCTAAAGCCTATAGCATTATAAATAACAGTTAAAGCTATAAATAATACTATAGGATTAAATAGTCTTATACTAATACTTCTTATTTTTAGCGCGTATTCTTATATAGTTAAGGAATTACCTTTATTACTAGATATTATATAATAAGCCCTTATAATCTAATTAGTAATAAAGAAAGTTAAGCGTATTTATACCTAGCAAAAGGTTAGTAATGCCCTTACTATAAGGAATAGTTCTAATACCTCTAGCATTATTAACCTCCCGCTAGGATTACCTATATATATAGCGCAAAGGTAAAGGATAGAGAGACCCCTATAAGCTCTTATCTATAGAATATAAAACCTATACTTTTAAGCTCCCTTAAGGCCCTAAGGCCTTTAGATTAACCTCTATTAGGCCTTTTTATAAAGATCCTAATAAGGAGAGACTCCCCTAGAGTATAAAGGACTAGGATACCCCTTTATAGCTTATAGCTACCCCTTCTATTATTCCCCTAAAGTAAGGACCTAGAAGACCTTAAAAGAACCCTCCTATTATATCTAATATTAATTATATAGATTAAATAAAAGATAAGACTAATATCTTTTTATTAGCTAAGGAAAGCTCTAATCTTAAGCTTATAATCTAATTATATAAGGAAGGAATTATTAAGACCCCTAGCAAGCCCTTTAAACTATTTACTAAGGCTAAGATTAATGCTTTAATTAAATAAGGTATGTTTAAATTTATTAGATATAATAAAAAAGAATATAGTAAAGTTTAAATCTTTAATTCCTATGTTATTAATAAGGTAAAGGGCAAGATAATAGATCTATATAAGAAGTTAAGGCTTATAATCTAAGGCTATAGCAATAAGGAAAAGCTAGTAATTCTTACATAGGCCCTAATAATCTAATAAGCTAGCTAATAATTAATCCTTATAATAACACCTATATTATTATAGCTAGGCCTTATTCTCTGGCTTTATAATATTATATAAGCCTATATATAGGTATAGACGCTCCTTAGCTATATTATTCTAGCCTAGATCCCTATCTAGATCCGTTACCTATACCCTAGAGATATAATAATATAAGTTATTAAGCCTTTATATAGTATTATAGAAGCTAGTATACACTAGTAAGTAATGTATTATTATTACTATAGAGAGATGCTTTAGATAATAACCTTTATGTTTAACCTATACTTGCTTATAATAATAAAGAAGAACCTAACCTTTATGTGTATAAGGATATAGACTAATAATATAATTAAACTATCTAATTATAAGTTCTCTTAATAAGAGAAAGATTAATTAATTACTACTTTTTTTACTACTAAACTAAAGCAAATCCTTTCTATAGGGAACTTACTAACCTTTAATAGTAGCATTATTACTCTTAAAAATAATATAATTACACTATAATAGAAAGGCTAGAGTAAAAAGCTCTAATTAATCCTACTAACTAATTTAAAATAGGCATATATAGAATAATAGGCTAGAGGCGCGTACATTACCTTAGTCTATTAGCCTAAGGCCTATTTTAACCTCTTTATTACTGCATAGCACTAGGAGCTAACGCCTAAAGATATAAAGAACCTTAACTAATAAATTTAGTAGCAAATTAATTATCCTAATTAAGGATTAAGATTTATACTATTTAATCTTAAAAAGGTAAAGCTCTTTATATTTATAAATAAATCTTTTGCTAATAACTAAGATCTTACTTCCTAGCTAGGCTATATACTTATCCTAGCTACTAAAGTCCGTAAGGAAAGTACCTTTATAATCTAAGGTAATATTATATACTATAGCTCTATAAAGAGTAAGAGAGTTATAAGAAGTGTGCTTACTTCTAAGATCTATAGTATAGTTACTAGTGCTAACATAGCTTACGTGATTGCAATAACGCTTAGATTAATTACTTATTAATTAAACTTACTTATAATCCCTATTATTATATATACTAATTTATACTCCCTATACAAATATCTTATTAAGCTTAGTACTATAAAAGAGAAGCGCCTTATAATTAATATTATAGCCCTTTATTGATTTTTATAATTTTTTTAGTATCATTGGTTATAGCCAATGCATCTAATTTATTACAACACACAATTATTACTAGCAATACCTAGCTAGTAAAACAATTAATAACTAAATTCTTATAGCTATAGTAATAAATAACCTCTAAGGTTATAAATATAGGGGGCTATAAGGTTAGAGTAAAGTTTGCAATAAACTTTATAGCTATATTAGCGTAAGATATAGTTATAATTCATAATTATAGTTAAACTTAAATTCATTTAAGTTTGCTTATAGTATAAATTAACATAATTCTCCTTTCCTCTATAACTATGTTTTTTCTATCTCTCTATATCTCTTCTATCTTATAGCTTACTACTTATGCTTTAAAGCTCTAAGGTAAACTTAAACTCTCCTACTAAACATAACTCATTCTCACTTGTCTCTAATTTAATTCGTTATAATCGCTAGGTAGGTTCTGCATCACTAATTGACTAATTAACCCCTGACTAATCAGATGATAGCATGGCCAAGGGTGACCAAAAGCTAGGGGCAATAACCACTAGGTTATAGCCCTTTATTAATTATACAAGCAACGCAAGATCTGCAAGATCTGCAAGATTAATAGGGATAATAACCTTACTAATATATTTATAAAGGCATTGCTAAATAAGGTATTTAAGGAGTTTATTACAAATAATTTAGTAATTATAAGGATAGAAGGATAGGTTATATAACCATAGCCTTTAGGCTAGTTATATAGTGTTTTAAGCTAATTAGAGCTCTTAACCTTACCTATATTCTAATCCGCGGATTTAACTAATTTAAGGGATTAGTGCCCTTTTAGATTTACAAATTAGGAAGAGGTTAGATTAACTAATCCTTTCCTATATATTATTAACTAATAGTGGTTATAGATCTAATATCCTAACCTATTCTCTCTTAGTAAGGTTATAGACTAAATCTAGGTTTTTATAGCGTTCTTCTTATTTTCTTTATATAATATTATATATAATTATTTAATCTTAGCTATTCTTTTTATATTCTCTTTAATTTACCTGTTAATATTATTTGTTAATAGTTATATTAAAAAGAGAGAGTTTCTAGTATTAGAATAAGCATAATATTAATAGGTTATAGGCGTCTCTAATTAGCTAGGCATATTGCATTGCGGACCTATATGCCTAGGTTAACCACGCTGCGGTTAGAATTAGTATATATAGCCTTTTTGCACATAACTCTAATTAAGGCCTCTTTTCCTATTATAAGTAGCGCACCCTATATGCTTCTATTTAATCTCTCTTTTCGCTTTAGATAGTAGACTAGAATATATGATAATTACGTATAATTTAGTCCACCCCTAAAAACCCTACGCGTAGGTCAATGGTATCCTGATAGATACTAACATATAGCTACTAGTATATTTTATAAGATATTATTCTTCCTTAACTAGTATTTTTACTACTAATTTTATAGAATATATACTAGAATATATATACTATTAATAGCACTAATAATACTATTAAATTAAAGGAACTTCTTATTTAGCTTTATAAATAGTAAGACTAACTATAGCTTTAGCTAATAAATAAAGATTATATATAAATACCTTATTAGATTAATAAGCTTATAAATAATTTAAGATACTAATACTTAGGATAGTAGAAATTAATACCCTATATTTCTTTATAGCTTATTATATATATAAATCTATAAGAAAACTATTACTTTTTACTTAACTAATTAATATTATAAAGAGCACACTAAGGTATTAATATAAAGCTAGTTATAAAGCTTAAGGAAGGTTTTCTTTAGTATTTAAAAGAGATTTATAAATTTAATTTTTAATAATAGTTAAAGAATCTATTTATAGAAATCTTATAATACTATTAGTAATAAATAAACACCTCTAAGGCTTATAAGGGTATTATAAGTATTATAATTATAGTTAATATATAAATAAAGGTAATATAGCTTATATAGGGTTCTTTATAGTAAGCCTAGCTTTTAAAAACACTATAAAATTAATATTATAAGCTAAAGGTTATTGTTAGTTACACCAAGGGGTAATGCACTAGTGCAAGTTAGGGTCTAGTTCAATAATATAATAAGGTCTAAGGAATAAAGCTATTTACAACGTTATGTGGCTATAAGAAAAGAGAACGCGAGTTACATGTGTGCCTTGCGTATAGGTGTAGCTAATCATAGCGTAGCGTTGCTGCATATACTTCACTTTCCTAGTGATTAACCTAATATTAACCCGGTTATTGCAACACTAGTAACTTCTCTTTTTAGGAAGAAAGTGGGGTAGAAGTAAGTCTAATATTAAATTTAGAATTCCTATTGGTTAATAATATAATACAAAGGAAATCGGTTAATCCACGGATTAGAAAACAGGCTAGATTAAGAGCTCTAAAAGCTTAAAAAACACAATAAAAATCAGAATTAATTAAAATAAACACAAGTGAATCCGGGGAATTGAATGCGGGCCTCTCATTAGCTTAGCCACGGTCAGACCGGATTTTCGTTAATTTTATCCAGTCTCTAGCCTCTTTACCTATCCCTTAACTTAAATTATAGCTTTGTTTAAGTTAATAAAGGTCTGAAGGCTCTTGTTTAGAGATGCCTTTATTATTACATTAGCAAGGTTATTATTACTATTAATCCACTAGACTTCGTAAATCTCTTAGTGCTTATATAACTATTAAAAGGCTATAATATTAATTATAAGGCATTTCTCCTTTATAAAGCCTAACTTTATAAGGCACTTATATAATAAAAAAGAGTTTATATAGATAATTATAGGAATACGGTTAATCTTTAATTAGTCCGTGATTATATTAAGAGTCATAGCAATTACATAGGCTATATTAGCACCTTATACTATTACGTATAATTTAGAAGCAAGGGCAATATAGGTTACACGCTTGCTCTTCGTTAAGCTATACATAATAATATTGCCTCTTAAGGTAAATATATTATCTTTTGCCTCTTTATTGCTAATAATAATTACATATCCTATCTAGGAACTTAAATCTTTATTATTAGCAAGGGATCTATCTATAAACACAAATAACTTTGCATTCTTAAGGTCTAGAGGGATATAATATAGACCTTGTTCTTAATATTAGATTTGCCAATCTAGTTACTTATTTAATTAAGTTATATTATTAGGAGTTAGATCTTAATATTATGCCGCGATTAAGAGGTTATAGAGGGCTTTAGGTTAATAGATAGTTATAATATAGCTTCCCTATGCTTGCTATTTAATATAATCTTATTTTACGGTTAGTAACTTTAGATTAATTTGCTTAATCTTCTTACTCTAACCTTTCTAATGTAGTTCTATTAAATTATTAGCGTTTTATATAA
This sequence comes from Epichloe coenophiala, assembly GCA_018801565.1. Lineage (NCBI taxonomy): Eukaryota > Fungi > Ascomycota > Sordariomycetes > Hypocreales > Clavicipitaceae > Epichloe > Epichloe coenophiala. The sequence goes on from JAFEMN010000008.1 coordinate 696,044, forward strand.
TAATATAACCATTAAAGATTAGGGGATTCTTAGCTAATAGCTTTTGCTTTAGCTTTACTAAGAAATTCGCCCTCTAAAGCTCTCTCTCTTTAAGGTTATAGAAGTCCTAGTTACTAAGGCCTAGCGTATTATTAGTTTGTATGCTAACTACTCTAAAGAGGTTATTATTATTCTTTACTGTAATTAACAAGCATAGATTATAGGATAAGGTTATTATATTAAGCATCTCTTTATAATAATAGAAGTAGGTTGCAAACTAGTAAGTTCTTACTTCTATAATTCTATATAAAGGCTTAATAACTTCTATTATAGTTCCTTTAGGAAATAAATATGCTATTTGCTTAGGTAATATAGCAATAATTAATCTTATAAGCTATGTTTTTAATTGCACATACGCCTATATAATATCTTAAATCCATAGGATAATGCCTTTAGATCTAAGTAATAGTGCAATTATGACAATTAATCATTAACTTAACCATTAAATCGTTAGGGATTAGGTTAGAATAAATTCCTTCCCTTTATTATTTATCCCTTAAATCATAAGTTATAATTTTTTGTATAGTATAGCTATTCCTTTGCCTTTAATTTCTCTTACTATATAAGATTTAAAGATTCTCTTATTACTGTGTTTAGCAGAGTTAAACATTATAAATCTAAATATATTACAGGCTTATAAAGCATTAATTTTAGCTTAGTCTAATAACTTAAAGGGCTTGCCTAGGGTTATAATCTTCCCTTCTTAGTATAACTAAAGGGCTAGATTCTAATTAGCCTTTTCCTTTACTATAAGAAACGTTTTGCTTAGCTTACTATTAGCTATAAGTTCCTTTATTAATACTTCCTCTTAGTCTTTATTTACTAGGTAAGTAGTTATAGTAAATAGAGTGTTAATTCCTATAAGATTAAATTAAACTATAAGCTTCTTTTATAGTCTTTTACGCTTTCTCTTAGGCTATAGAATATCCTTATTACTTTCTAAGGCTTTAGGGGTAATCTCTTTAATAATTAAGGTCTTATCTCTTTCTATAGCCTAGTCTTTATCTTTAGGCGCTAATTCTTAGGGTTCTTTAGCGTAGTATAGGTTATAATAATATAGTTTAATAACTATTAATTAGAATCTTATTAGTTTATAAAGCATTTACAGTGTATAGGTCTCTTTATTAGTAGTAAGAAGCTTATAAGGGCTATACTATTTATCTTTCTCTCTCTAAATATGCATATCTAACTATAGTAGAAGTTAGTATGTTAGCAAAGTATCTAGGCTATTTTAGGTTTATAGAGTATTATAAACTTATTACTTTACTAGAAGTTATTAGACTTTATTAGTAGCTTTATAGATTACCTTAGCTTATTAAATAATAAATACACTTAGCAGTAACTTATTAGTTATCTATAGATATACACTAAAGATAAGAAGGGTAAGTATAAGACTGCTTAGGCTTGCTAAGTTATTTATAGCTTTTATAGCTATTTAAAGTCACTATTTAAGCATAAGATCTTAGCCTATAGAGTCTATAATAATTATATAGGCTTGCTATAATAGTCTATAATATTATTTAATCTTCCTAATGCTATTATAAGCCTTAACTAGAACTTTATTAATCTTAATTAATAGTAATTATATGTAATGCTTAAATTCTGCTAATATAAAGTTCTTTCTAGCATTATAGATAATCTATTCTAGAGGACCTAGATAGGTATTAATCTAGCATTCACATAGAGCATTCTAAATATTACAAGCCTTTTGCTTATTTAGATTAAGGAATTAGGCTGCTTAAAATAATATTATAGAATTAATAATATAAAGGATAGGGCATTTATTAATCTAAATAATATTAATAATAATCTTGTAATTAAATTCGTGGTTATCTTTAATTATAAATTTAAATCTACCTAGGGCTTTTCTGTTTATTTAGTAATAGTAGCAAATTTTAGTTAATTATTTAATGGCTTTAGTTTTAATATTATAACTAGCTTATTGTAGTATCTTTATAAGCTATTTAACTAATAGGTAACTAAATTAACGATATAATTAATAGATTTCCGTCTCTAATAGGTGGAAAGCTACTATTTCTTTAGCTTCTAGAGTCCACTAAAGATATCCCTATTTCCTAAATTTCCTAATAATAGGAATAATCTTATTGTCTTAGATTAATACGTTCGCGAGGTTATTAACCTTAATATATAACCTATCTATGTTATCTAAAGAGAATAAGAAGGGCGTATATATATTAACTATATAGAAAGAGATATTACCTAGTTCTGTTAGCATATTAACTACTCCTTACGTAATTACTTTACTAGCACTAAATTTAATTATCTTCTCTTAAGTTAGTTTAATTTTTAGTAATAGCATTAATCTTAATAAAGCTTACACTTATCTAATTCTAGCTATTAATATACCTAAAGCTCCTATATTAAGTATAATCCCTTAGAAGACTTCTTTAAAGTAGTATTCCTTTAAAATATAAGAGGTCTTTACTTTATTAAAGGGATTATGCTTAAGTCAAGCATGTTTAAACGCTTTATCTCTTAAGATATTAATAATATTACTATTATTTAGTTAGGGTCCTAATATAAAGAATTATATAATACTTAGTTAGTTAAACTTTATTATAAAGGTCTCTTTAGTATTATTATTCTTATCTTTATTATTATTAGACTAAATAAGGGCTTTAGCTAATTCCTATACTCTATTAGCAAGGTTATTAGCTTCTTTAGGTGCTTAGCCTTTATAGGCTATAAGGAATGCCTAAAACTTTCTCTTTATAGGTAGTAATTTATATCTCTTGTTTTTTTACTAGTATTCTTTTATCTCTTTCTAGTCTTTCTCTAAATAGTTTATTAACTAATAACTATTCTTATTATAAATATAGTATTTACTATAGTTATAGCCTTAGTTATAATAATCATAGCCTTTACCTTAACCTTATTAATTATATAGTTAATTATAATAGCGGTCTATAAATATTACCTCTAAATTATTAGTATTAGCGGTATTAATAATGCTTTAATTAAATTAGGTAGCTAATTTATTAGCTTTAGTAATAGAGATTAATTTGCAAAGGTCTCTAGTAAGTCCTTTAAAGCTAGGTAAATAATTATATTTAGCCTACCTGCATTCTAGAACACTAGAAATCGCGCTTAAGGTCTAATAATAGAGCTCTGTATTAACTATTAATAGGGGAAATAGTTCTCTATAAATATACTTAAGGGTTATAAGCAGAATCTTAAGACAATCTAGCTTAGATTTATTGGGATTCTTAGCGATAATATTCCTTAGCGTTGTGTTATTCTATTCTTAGTAATAGAACTATTAGTTACTTTCTGTTTTAAATCGTTAATAGATATTATTAACTATTTATTTATATATAAGACCTTTATTCACTAGGTAATTAAGGTAATACTATTTAGTATTACCTAAGAGTATTGATTTTTATAATTTTTTTAGTATCATTGGTTATAGCCAATGCATCTAATTTATTACAACACATAATTATTACTGGCAATACCTAGCCAGTAAAACAATTAACAACCAAATTCTTATAGCCACAGTAATAAATAAGCTCTAATTACCTAAGAGTATAATTAGAAGGGCTTTATATATATATTCCTATAGAAGGTTTATTCTATTATATTTATTCTAGAATAGGTTAACTTTTAGTGTAAGGAAGTTATATATCTTCCTACTATAATAGTTATTATTCTTATATGCTTTTATAAGTTCTAAGATCTTTCTTATAATTTAGTCTTTAGAGGGGATTATTAAAGCTTATATAACTTAAGCTAGTTATAGCTATTAAACCAGTTACTCTAGGGTAATTAGTGAAATTATTAGTAATTAAGGTGTGTTTCTTCTTAAAGGTAGTTATATAGTAAGGGGGTTATTAATAGGAGGATTATAAAGTAAAGGGTTATAAAGAGAGAGAGTATAAATAGGAGGGCTTATAATAGAAGGGTTATTAAGGGTAGGATTATTAATAGAAAGGAATTTGCCTATAGCTATCTACTTTGTGATTTTATTCTTAGGCTATTATAATATTATATCTTCTTTAAGGACTTAAACTAATAATTTAATAATCTTACTACTTTAGTTTTAAATAATATAAATACTATTTTTATAAAGGCAGTCTTATAATTTGCGTACTAAAGGTTATAAAGCTTAGTTAAGCGCTTCTTTAGTCTAGCTATTAAGGTTATTATAGAAGATCTCCTAAAGGGCAAGATCTTTATATTAGCTACTCTTATAGATATTAATTATCTAAGTAAGGTAGTTATTAAGCTCTTATTCCTTAGTGGTCTAAGGATCTAGTTCTCTAGAGCTCTCCTAGTTAGTAGTAATAACTAAGGTATGTTTTTAGAGTTATTATAGTAAGGTAAATTTATTAGGTCTTAGTTAGGTAGGTTGCTTCCCCTTAGTAATCTATAGTAATATTTATTTATTACTAGAGGCTATTATTATAAATAGTCTTTAGCTAGTAAGGCTAAGGGATTTTTAACTAGTAAGGGTTAAGGGATTTTTAATCTCTAGTTTAAAGAGTTATACGTGGCTATAAACTCTTGGTTAGTTAATTAGTTTTCTTATAATAGATAATAGGATTAATTCCTTTATTAATAGTTAGAGACTTGCTAATAGAAAAAGTTAAATCCCTAGGAAGCCTAATATCTAGTATCTAGAGTCTATCTTCCTTTAGTATACTTCCTTAGGTAGCTAAAGGAAGGCCTTTTCTTATATAATTCCTTGCTTATCTATGGTTTTTTAACTACTAATTAGTGTTAGTTATACTAAGGGGTAATACACTAGTGTAAGTTAGGGTCTAGTTTAATAATATAATAAGGTCTAAGGAATAAAGCTATTTATAATGTTATATAGCTATAAGAAAAGGGGACACAAGTCACGTGTGTGCCTCACGTATAGGTGTAGCTAATCACAGCGTGGCGTTGCCGCACGTGCTTCACTTTCCTAGTGGTCAACCCGATATTGACCTGGTTGTCGCAACAGTTATTATTAGTATCTTTATCTATAATAAATTAATTAAATAAGAGATTATTAACCCTAAGAAACATTATTATAGCTTATAGCTAGGTATAAACTTTATATAAAAACTATATAAAGTATATAGTTTATACTTAGAAATTAGTAAAATTTACTTCTTTCTTAGTATCTAAGCCTATTTTAGGTATTTATATAGCTTTAGTTAAAAAGATATATTATAAATAAGGGCGAATATAGTATTTATATAATTTAGATAAAGTTCTATAAATTTCTATAGATCTTAGCTAATAAAAATAGCTAGCGCGTCCGGTTAGATGCATTTTGCACTTGTGTAAAGTTTGCACTGGCTCGTGGATCACACGCTTAAAATCGATACCGATTTCGATTGCCAACGCCTTGGTTTACCTGTACTCGTGCCACGCGACACCCTGGGTGTTGCTGGACACCAACAACGGATTATTGTTTTTCACCTTTTACACCCAAAGCCCTTCCAACAGCCGCCACCACGCGACCGAAACGCAAGCAAAACAGGAGACCAACAGCCTGATTGCGGCGGTGGACGCTGATGGTAGAAGAGGAGAGCCGGATCTCATACCCCTTACCCCAGTTGGGTTTCGAAGAAGATATCCTGAGAAGGAAGGTGCGCCCTGCCCCACAACATCTGATTCTTCACTGCTGCAGGGAGCTGTGTTTTCCCTTTCTTCTTACAACAACGTTCAGTCCAAGCAATGAACTTGAAAGCGTCAGTCATCAGTTTTCATTATCAAGACATTGAGTCTCGCCTCCTGCGTCGTGTTCTTTGGTCCTGTGGCACTGTAGCTTGCCAAGTCCTGGCACACTTAACTACGGAGCCCATTCACGAGTCGCCTTATCCACGATTTCCTCAACGACTTTCTCGGTCGCCGTCCGGGCCTAGCAACGACAGTGATCCGCCGTGCCGTACCAGAATCACGAAATGACAAACACGGAAAGAACTAGTCGCCCAGGGGCACTCAGTCGCCTGCAAGAAAAGATGCTGCAAGATCGCACGCAGGCTCTCTTTGGCGATTCGCCCCCACCCCGACGACATCCCGCCCCATACCCCGAAGGCGAGATTATCCATCACTGCAACGATCGCTATGTCGTGCGACACGGCGATACCATCACGAAATACACAACGTTTCCTGATGGCATGGGCGCGAACGACCATCCCAACGAGGCGCTGGCGCTGCACTTTATTAATACGCATACCACAATTCCGGTACCTGAAGTCATCAGTAGCGATTGGGACCGCATCACCATGAAATATATCGAGGGTCAGACACTGCAGCAGGCGTGGCCGTTGCTTACGCCCGACCAGCGCTCCAACATCCTGGCCCAGCTCAGCGACTACATCGCACAAATGCGTGCCCTTCGCGGCATCTACCTTGGCCGCGTTGACGGGCAGGGCGTTGTGGTTCCAAGCATAATGACGCGCTCGGGCGGACCGTTCAGCACCCTGACCGAATTCCATGACTGGCTTGTTAAGCCGCCGAAACGGCTACAGGCGCAGTCAATGTATTGGCACCAGATCACGACCCAGCTTGGCGCCGAGTGTCCTATTGTCTTTACGCATGGAGATATTGCCTCACGAAACATAATAATATCTGAAGGTCGCATTGTTGCTCTTCTAGACTGGGAATTTGCGGGGTGGTACCCAGAGTATTGGGAATATGTTTTTACGTTACGGGGAATGGATAATATCGACTGGGAGACACTAGGCCAACAACTCCCGTCTCTCTTTGCTAAACGCTACGATCTCGAATATATCCTTGTGCAATTCATCCTTGGGCTGTCTTGATAATCACAGTCAACCCAACTTTTTTTTATTGATCAACCAACCGCTCCGTCCAACAAATAGTCCATGAATTCCCCTGCGACGGACTCGTACCACTCTTGTGTCTGCAACCCACAGTTCGCAATCTCCTGCAGACCCTCGAGCAGAAAATTCTGACAATTCCAGCCGCTGTCGTGTTCTCGACCCTGCACCGGAGTGGCGGCAACAATGTTCACCGGCATCATCTCTTCACCCCTACATACCCGGACAGCCCCCGCGTTCACATGGCTGAGGTAGTTGATGCTCATAGACCAATCCACCCGGCTGTGGATTTGGTCAATTGCCCAGGGGCTTGCGTCAGTGTCACGTTGTGCATGGACAGTCTCGTGGAAGTTTGAGTTTTCAGGCGATGTAAAGTAAATGAGAACATGGCGTTTATAATACATGTCAGGCCGTCCTCGAAACACAAACAGCGTCAGACATATTGTCGAATAGCTGTCGCCTGTGTCGTCGGGTTCTCCCGTCTTGTTGGTGTCCTTCCGATTTGAACTCCCACTAGAGCCTTGCTTTCTCTCGTGGCTAGATTTGCTGGAGAACATGACAGATGACAGCCGCGTCAAATGAAATGCAGGAACGGCTTCTTAAGAATGAGTGTAGGGCTGGGGAGAAGGAAGGCGCAAACATCATGGGCTCATGTAGCTTCGGAGGCACAGGCTTTTTTTTTTTTTTTGCCGTCCAGATGCATAGTTGGAGCTAAAAAAGGGATCGACCTTTGAAGTTGTTGTATTCGGGGATCAAATGAGAAACAAAAAAGGCAGGAACCAGTGGACGCGCTCGCTTCAACTTGGCTTTATTCCTACTTGATTTTAGCCGCTGAAGGCGCAGTTGGACGGTGAATGTCCAAGTCACCCCTCCGCCATAACATCCCAAGGCCCTGCCCTGGCAACAAAGATGGTTGGAATTACAGGCCTGTTGCCCCCCTGCATTAGTAGTAAGTACATGTACTTACATATGTACTACATGAGTACTGCATGAGTACTGCATGAGTACTACATAATCTATCTGCCTGGGCGCAACCCCCTCGTCCTTCCTTCAACATCACTGCTTTTACTAGTAACGCTGCTAGTGAATCATGTAGTCAGTCAACTAGTCCGTAGTCACTTAATCAATCGTTCAGTCAAAAAGTCAGGCAGTCAATGAATCGGTCGAATTCTTGGCGGCGCGGCTTGGTGCCGGCATAGAGAATGCTATGCTATGCTATGCTGCTTTTTTTTCTCTTCATCACAGAAACCAACGAGCAAGCATGAGGGGCATTTGCATTTGCTGACTTTTCTTCATCCGTCTTGCCCTTTTCCTGCTTACTCCCTTTCTAGGCATGAAATTTCTCCACCACCTCCATTGCAGTAAGCGCATAACCCGCCTCGTTCCGAGCATCTGCCTCTACTTTGTCCGTGTCCCTTATACGAGCGAATCTCTGCTTCCACAGATTCCAGCGCTCCGGGCAATAACCATTTGTTCCCTTCGTCTTCCTGTTCAACTTGACTGCTTCCTTCTTGTCGAGTCTCCAGAGTGGACCGGCTGTGGCACCAACGACCTCCTCGTCTCGTCCATACAGACGATTGCCCGCGAAGATGATCCACGCCGCGGCGCTCTTCACCTTGTAGGAGATGTCTTCTACAGCAGCTGGATCCTCGTTGATCTCATCTGGAGCACCTCTGATTGGCGTCATGGAGCCCTCGAGCGCTTCGACCAGGGTCCACAGCGCCCACGAGGACCATGTGTCCGCCTTGATGAGTCCCAGACCTGCCACTCTCGCGGCGTAAGTCTGCAGGTTCACGAATCGCTGCTTCCTTTCTTCTTCATTTGGTGCCCTGGGGTCTGCGCGCAAGGGGCATGCATGGTCAGCAACGGTGGACGCGTGCCGTGTTGAACACGAAGTTGGGAACAGGGAAAAAAGCGTTGATTACCGTTGTCGATGGCCTCGCGATAGGTGGCGCCGAACAAGGGCAAGCCCTGCCACAGCTCCACGGTGCTTCCAGCACCCCAAGAGTCGCCGAGTTTCACAGATTTGGTTGGAAGATCGTGCAGCGCTTGAAGCGTGCTTGCCAGTCTCTCAGCCTCGGGGCTGTTGTATGGGACCTGGCGCGACAAGTCGTGCATCAAGTCCCAGAACCACCACAGGAATCCACCTGCGCCATCGGCTTCCACGTAGTTCTCACCGAACAGGGCATCGAGTGCCGCGGCGGCTTCGCCAGGCGTCTTTGCACCGTTGACGACGGGCAGAGTCGAATTGAGTATCTCGATGACCCGCGGCGCGAAGTCGGGCGCACCTGCATCTTCCAAGCGAAGCTGAACGACGGGCGGCATGGTACTTGCGAGAATGGAGAGGTGAGGAACAACCGACTGGGCCTAATTAGAGCAGAGGGTAGATTGTAAATAATGACGGTTATGCAGGGAAATGCGAACGTTATCCAGCCAGCACGACGCACTCACTCGGGGAAGTCAATAACATGTACGTCATGTCATCACGTGTTGTCAGCAGCAGCGGTGGTGGTGGCACACGGACGGCTCCATCGTTGCCAATCACGGACAGCAAAACACCCATGTTACTTACGTACAAACTTGTAGGGCCGTTGCCCGAATGCTGGTTGGTGACACAGTAAGCCAAGGGACGAAATTCTCCGAGCGAGGCGAGGCACCAATCGCGATCAAAAAGGGCCGTCGGGTGCTCATCCGTCTTACATGTGTGTGTCGTACGGCACCACCCACAGCCCAATCACTCACACCAGGGACGATGCTTGTGTTCAAGACATGAGATGCTCGTCTTACTTAGAATCGTCACAATCTGGGCTTTAATTGGTCTTCGTGTGGATTCGGCTGACGGTCCAACATGCCTCGATCAACTAGTTTCGTCTGACGGGAGCACTCACAGCCAAGTCAGATGTCATGATCGGCGCCCTCTAGGCTCCCCCGGGCTGCCGTTGAGAGAAGTCATGTCTGTTCCCAAACGGAGGCTGGGAGCCTCATCTTCAAAGCATGGACAATTATAAAAGAGTGTAGCCTCGAACACATCTGCTTACCTGAATAGCTCTTTGCCTCACAATTCTGCCCCTTGATCAATTTCACACACACATACTTTCCAACAAGTCTCAGAGTTCCACGACAAAAATGGTTGCTTTCAGTCACGTCCTCACCTTGCTCGCGGCCACTGTTGCCCTGGCGAGTCCTGCGCCCGTGAGCGACGCAGCAGGGTTCACGCTCGAAGCTCGTGCCGGTCAGGTAAAGATGCACCGTCCAAGTCGCAACCACCCTTTTTGTCTTCCCGCGATCAGACGAACTAACCCCCTCGACTTAGATGTATATTTGCAGAGCAGGCAAGGACAACAAAGGTACACAATATGGCGTAGTGAGCTACGACAGGGCAGTTGGCTACTTCCGCGACGCCAAAACCAACACCGGCGCAAGTGGATATCCCAAGCAATTCAACAACAACGGCAATGTCATGAAGTTCGCCTCAGGCTGCAAGAAGGACGTTTGGGAGCTTCCCCTGTTGGCCAACGGCAAGCCGTACGACTACAAGAAGAAGAAGGATGACAACCCCCCCGGTCCTGTTCGGGTGTACTACACCAAGGATCTGAAGTTCTGCGCCATTGGTGCCAAGGAGCCTTATAGTAGGGAAAACCCTCACAACTGCCAACTGAAGTAAGGGCGAAACTCAAGAGGACAAGAGCGGCGAGCGATGAATGAATACGGAGTGCGCGTCGTGAGATTTTGGATTTCTACAGACTTACATGTTTCCAGGCAGCTTACTATACATATAGTAGGAATGAGTCAAGTCAAAGAAAAACACCGTGTCGTATCTGCTTTAGGGAGACCGGCAGTTGGCCTACCTGCGTGGAGATGAAATATAACACAGCGCCTCTCGACCAGACGTAACTGAACCTCGTTTATTCCCCATTGCGCGCCGTCAAGACAAATGAGCCGTGACTGAACATCCAGGATCAGAGTGTTATACGGCCGACTAAGAATAGGACTCATCACCAGATGACCGGGGGACTTGACTGTTTCGTAAAGTAAAGCTCCTGAGAGCCGTGATCGGTTGTTGCAGTGACATGGTACACCGATGCCAGTCCTTTTCAAGCCAGAAGAACGAGTATGCCTTTTTTTGTGGGAGATCCATAGAGAACCAAGAGGTTCTCGTGCGGAATGAAAAACGGGTACACTCTCGAGACGGGTCATCTTGCTTCGGATCTGGATCATCGTTTCGAGAGATGGATCAATTTGATTGACTTTGACTGATTTCGACAAGACGCTGAACATGACATTCCATGGTACACCTTGGACGACCTTCCCAAAAGGTACATCGGCAAGCAGACAGCGGTTACCAGAGCAAATGCGTAGTCAACTGTTGGATAAAAATGCCTGAATTGCTAGAGAGGATCACTTACATTCGACACGACATCGAACACGCTGCCACGAATTCGGAAATCAGTGTTATAAAAATAACTACTACTAAGAGTGACTACGGCAAGTCGGTAGCCCCCAACTTCCACCCGGCAAAAAAAAAAAAAACAAGGACCCCCTCCCCCGCGAATCGCGAAGGATTCACAATTCCCCCAATGTTGCCAACTCGAGATACAGTAACCAGTGGACCTCGCCTCAAAGAGAGATGCTCAATTCGTATCCCACCAGTTGCCGCAGTAACTCCCGTAGCCACAGCGAGGCGCACACGATCGCGGCGAATTGAGTCCAAGCCGACATGACATGCCCAGGTGTCCGCTTTGTCAAATCTACGGGTCGAGGCCGAACACGCCTGCGACGCCGTCCACAACGTCAGATGCCGTGTCCTGGATGCCGTCCACAACATCAGATGCCGTGTCCTGAACCTCATCCACAGGGGTAGTTTTGTTCCCGGAGCCCTTGCCCTTGCCCTCGAGGGCGATAGTCCTCATATTTTCCTAGAAAGGCGTGAGTTGGGGTTGCCTCGTCAGGAAACATGTTGGGCACTTACAGGAGAAGACGGGGCAGCCATGGCAATGGCACCGCACAGCAAGAGTAAACCACTGAACTTCATTGCGGGAGGATGGAGAGACGTGAAGGTTTGGTGGTTTGTGAATTGGGGTTTTTTTTTTTTTTTGAAAAAAAAAAGAGGATGTGAGAGATTGGTTGATATCGAAAGGTACTGAGTTGACTGATGGAAAGAGCTGAACATGGAGGGAGATTCTTTCGGGTTTATATACATGTCCATGGCGTTGAGCAATACGTACGCTGCCGTCAGTCATGAATGTTTCCGCGATCCAGTCCGTGGAAAGGGGCACCAGTTCAGATATGGAGACAACATGGAAACCTGATGCGATATGGACTCCCTTCTCTCACCACGGGCCTCACCACGGGCAGGCAGGCAGGCGGGCGGGAACATTGCACGTTTGCTTGGTGCAATAACTGCACACCGGTAGGGGATTCCCGCGGCTGTTCCAATCGCCGGATGTCGCTACCTCGGGGACAATAGCATCAAGACATGGTTGGCAAGACGAATTCAACTTTGTGGCCTCTGGAATGCCATGTTTTCATTAGCATTTGACTAGAATTCCTTTCCTTTACCCGGTAAGCCTGGGATGCCGAGAGACTTGCAAAGGCTCCGCTCTGGACTGAATCAATATGGGCTCGGGACTACCCATCCCGTGTCTGACCCAGCCATTGTCTGACACCCGGCCGTGCCCAACACATACTCGTTGGATGTATTTCGGCCAGGAGGGAAAAAAAATTGGTCGACTTTCTTCGATCGTGGTTTCTGAAAAAGAGACGTCATGCTGTCATCGTCAAGAACGCAGTGGCGTACCAGCGGCTCGTTATCCTGGACTCTGGACTCTATACTCGGAGCAAAGGACTTGCTTGGGTCGTTGATGAGCATGGGCATGACATGACGCTCGCCGAGAACTTCTGACGCTCCCATTCCGGATAGACTCGCGGCCCGAAGCCCAGATCTATTCTTCTTAAATATTCTTCTTCAACGTCATGTCTATAGATTCTTCTTCAACGTCATGTCTATAGATTCAACTCACGCCAACACTTTGAACGCGCAGACCATGCAGACCATGCAGACCATGCAGTGGTTTCACATTTCACACTGCTTTCAGGGTATAGATAGACATGATATTGAGTAGCGCCAACAGAATCAAATATCGCCCATGGCTTCCACGCAGCCAAGCTTGAAAAACCAACCAATAGGAAGTCCCGCATCCGCACGCCCGACATGTCATGGTTCTTCTTTCTGGATCACAACAACTGCTGCTGCTGCTCACGATGGGTATGCTACTGAGGGTACTACTGCTGAGGAAGAGGAGAAGCCGTCGACGGAGGCGACGCAGTATACTGCTGTTGGTGCTGGGGCGTGACCGAGGACAACTCACTTCCCCGGTAGACATGCTGCTGGTACCCCGAGTCCTGCTGGTATTGCTGAGGATGATGATGATGATGCTGGTTGTTGTGCGGTTGCTGATCCTGGGGAGCTTGATACGCATGCTGTTGCTGGTAGGGATTTTGAGCAGGCGGGGAGCCGTTTTGAGGCGGGTTCTGATCCAAAGGAGGCTGGTATTCCCCAGTTTGCTGGGGTTGAAAGGGCTGCTGCTGCATCATCACGGGAGCAGCTTCTTCCATCTTGGGCTCCATCTGATACGTGTTGCCGGTAGACGAGGCGCTTCCAACGGGAAAGCGGCCCTCCTTTCGTCCGCGCAAGAACATGACGAGCGTGTAGACAAATGTAGCAATAAACAGAAGCCTGGTTTTCCAAAAACGCCAGTCAGAATACTTACTGAACCCCCCCCCCCCCAAAAAAAAAAAAAAAAGCAATCGGCATCATGAAGCACTAAAACTCACCACACCAGCGCGCCAAGACCAGCGATAGCACTGAACATGGCCTGTCCGCTCTCGAACAAGTACGCCCTCTTCTCGAGCTCTCTCTTCCTGAAGCAAATCTTGCTGTTGACGGCGCTGCCGTCGTCGAAACATGCGCTCACGCGGGCCGGGACAGTGAAGGAGGCTCGTCGGGCGGCTGCGGCAGCAAAGGTCGCGAGCCACAGGATGACGAGGAAGGCTTCGAGGACTAGGACAGCGATGACATGGTATGCTTTCTGCCAGGAATTGATTTTCTCGGTGGAGATGACGTAGAAGAGCATCACCCAGGTGATGATGGCCTGTTGGAGACGGAGACGGTGTTAGTCCTCGTTTACTCTGTGCCCCTTGTTTATCTCGCACTGTTTCTATCTATCCCCGGAGAAGAAAGGAGGTTGCGTCGGGAGAAGAAAAAAAAAAAGCTCACAGTGGCGACGGCGAGACCAAACTCATCGAGGTACAAGTCGTGCATCAAGCGGCCTGCGAGGCCCAGAACCACAAGCGAGAGGAAGAATTGGAATCCTCGAACAATGGTGATCCAGATGGGCGTTTCGAGCACATGGCTCGACGTCGAGTGCTTCTCCGTGGCAGCAGTCTCCATCGTGATTCGTGGGGCCATGTCACGATGTGAAAGATTCTATTTACCAGCTCTTGTCTAACCCCCTGTTTTGAGAAAAGAAAGCAGCGAGCGTCTTCTGTGTGTCCTTTTTAAACACGGAACACTTTTCAGGCCGACCAAGGCTGACTGACGGTGGCGCGCAGCCGCAGGCACGCCGCATTGGTACATTCCCGTACGGAGCACAACATGTCAATGTACTTTCTTGTTCGCCGCCCAAATTTGGGGCGTAATCTGCCCATTGACTGCGAGCCCCAACAAAGCGGATAGCAAGACCAATATTTGCCCTGCCACTTGCTGCCACGCCGCGTGCGCTCTTCCAAAGGAGCAAGGCGTATCGCTAGTCTTCTTCAGCCGCACGGTAGGGGACCGGGACGCCAACGCTGGCTCGTGCCGAAAGTGGTGGTTTCGTCAGCTCTGCTGTGTAACTGTACAGTTGTTTTGAAGGAGTAAAATGGGTGCCATTATTGACAAGTTGGCATGGGCCTGCCTTCTTAGCCGCCAACTTCTCTGCCCTCCCAGCTGCCCATCAGCTTCATCCTCCTCCTCCTCCTCCTCCTCCTCCTGCTCCTCCTCCTCCTCCTGCTCCTCCTCCATCCCCCCAGTTCGTAACCAAAATCTACATCTTCTCGTTGGGTCCGGCAATCAAAATCTTGATGACTTGGCCCTCCTTCACCTTCTTAAACGCCTCCTCTGCCTTGTCAAAGGGCACCACGGTCGTGACCAGCTTCTTGATGTCGATTACGCCGCTGGCCACCAGCTCAATGGCCAGCTCATAGTCGCCGGGCCCGTAGCGGAATGATCCCTTGGCCGTGACTTCCTTGAGACACAGTGACATGATGGGAAAGGTGATGTCGCTTTTGCCCATGCCGCCCTGGACGTAGGTGCCTCCCACGCGGACCGTGTGCAGACTCGTCTGGATCGAGGGTTCCGCGCCGCTGGCGTCGATGACGACGTCGGCGCCTCTGGGCAAGCCAATCTGCTCCTTGATGGCCTTTGCGTTCTCCTCTGGCGCAACTCTCTGTGAGAGATAGATGTGCGTCGAGGCAAAGTTCCTCGCGAAGTCGAGCTTGGACTGGACAATGTCCACGCTGACGACCTTGGAGGCGCCGTAGGCCTTGGCCACGGCTGCGCAGAGCAGGCCGACTGGGCCGGCGCCCATGACGACGACGGACTGGCCCGGCTGGACGGACGCTTGCTTGACGATGTGGACGGCGACGGCCAAGGGCTCGATGAGGGCGCCTTCTTGGAGAGACACCGACTCCGGGAGCTTGTAGCAGAAGTCGGTGGGGGATGCCCATAACCCGGTCAAGGTGCCGTCGTGAGGGGGCGTGGCGGCAAAGATCATGTTGTCGCAGAGGTTGTACCTGCCCGCGCGGCATTCGGCGCATCGTCGACAGCCATAGCCGGGCTCGATGGCGACGCGGTCACCGGGCTTAAGATGGGCTACTTGGTCACCGGCTTCAATGACGGTGCCCGCAGATTCGTGGCCCAGGACCATGGGGTCCTTGACGACGAAGTGCCCGATGGCTCCGTGGTGCCAGTAGTGCACGTCTGAGCCGCAGATGCCCGTGTAGTTGACGGCTACGATGACATGGTGCGGCGATTGGAGCGTTGGCTTGGGCCGTTCCTGGAAGGTGACGTCGTAGGGCTTGTTGAGGATGAAGGAGAGGTTCTGGGGCGATGAGGGGTCAATGTCTCCGTTTCATACTTCATACGTGGAATCAAATTCAACAGGGAGAGGAAGAGCAGAAGAGAGGAGTGGCCTTACGCTAATCTCGTCTCGGTTGAGGGTTTGAGTCGCCATTTTGGAAAGTTGCTGGAACGGTGATTCAGAGTCCGTCAGTTCCGGGGGATGCTCTCGAACCTGAGATGACGTGCGGGGTACGGAACGGACTAATACGAGGGGCCAAATATCCAGAGATATCCAGATGGGATGGGCGGCTGGAGTGGCAGGAGTGAGTGGGCCGGGAATATTGGGTTTGGGTTATTGTCGAAGATTTGGCCCTTTTTTTTTTTTTCCTTGGCGCAACCACCACACGATGGACACGACATGAGCAGCAACCATCACGCGACATGATCCCACGCCACGCAAAGTGCCGTTGAGTACCACATTTATTGGTCATTCGCAGATGAACACGAGTCGCATCCCATGCCCAGCCGGAGGAACATGAAGCTCATTTCACAGCACGCATCAATTCATTCGCTTCATGTCGCAAATGACCATGGCTCATAATGGCAAATTCAAAACTCATAGCGTCATCATTCGAAGGACTGGACAAACGGGGTCGTCATGGAGAGAGATACAGTCACCGATTCAGGTCCGTCCTTCTTTCGTTCACCCTCGCCTCCCCTCATCGCGTATAATACTGCTCCTGCGCACTGATCGAGTGTCTCCTCCACTTGCTATCCTGGGGGTACTTGTGCTCGATGACAGGCGGGCCAAGATACCGGCCTAGCACTGATGGCGGAGAGTGTGCTGCGTCGCGGACGTCTTGGCTTGCACATTGGGCGCCGCCACTAACTCTCATGGTTCATCAGCGTTGTTGGGGTTTCATCGCAACAAAGTCTTGAGTCGGCTCCCCCCCCCCCAACGTACCTTGACGGGGGAGTCCATCCCTTGAAGTGCACGCGAGGCTGGGTTCTGGTCTCCTCGGGACCAGAGACGGGGTTGGACCGTGATTCGGGGCGGGCAAGGGGGATTTCGGGGCGAGAATCGCTGCCAAAGGACTTTTTCATCCTTCCCATGAAGTCGGCCGTCATGTTGCGTGTTTTTAAAGATGACGAGATTTCTGAATTTGTGTTCCAACAAGGAAAAAGAAGGGGGTCTCGGTTGTTAATGTTGTACGTACACCGAGAGTGGTATGGAATGGGTATGGAATGGGTATGGAATGGGTATGGAACGGGCACGCGATGGATGCGAGTACTTTCTCGAGACAGAGTAGACTTTGTTGGTATTTCAGAGTGAGTATCCGCAAACTGGTATACTTTCCAAAGCACCTCTGATGTCTCCCAGAAACAGCGAGGCATGCCGCCCCTTAAGTACGCAGAGAAGGAAGGGGGGGGGAGGAACAGAAAGAAAGGAAGCCATGTATGTGTCTGCTTCTTCCTCGGAAACTCCCCGAACTGGGGTTGCCCATTTGTCCCGAGTAGGAAACACCTCTGCCTCTCTGCGTGAGGCAGTGCACGGTGAACCAGACGACAAACGTAGACCAGAGTGAGTAGTCCGTAGCTAGGAGTTGGTTGTTCCTGAAAATGACGTTGCGCATGCGGCATGCGGGAAACTGACATGACATGCCAACCGGCCACGGCCACACGGCCAACATGAGGTTTTCGGCCGGGCTTGGCTTCGCCTCATGTGGTGCCATGTTCATTCTCTTGGCAAGAGAGATTGGGCTCGGGGTACATCCGGGCAACGGTCTGGTCTGGTCGGTCTGGTGCCGATCGATGGGCTATCTGGCCCAGCCAGCCTTTGGGGGGGGGGGAGGTCTGGGCGCAGCCAACGTCTGCTGCGGCTCACTTGTCTCACTTTCTCTTAGCGTGTTTGTTGCCCTGTCCCATCCCCGACCCGAATTCGTCTCGTCTCGTCTGCCACCTTCGTCCCGGCCACTGCAGATCGTGCATCAATTCAGCTTATCGGCCGGGCTGCTTTTGTATGCCCTTGAGGCGGCGAACCTAGCAGATATACCTGGTTTGTTACAGAAATGCCGTGTCTCCGCCGCTCAAACAACACACAGCATGCTTGGGTATCGCATGTCGGGCTGTGAAAATCCTTGTTCTCATGCCACGTTTCAGCTCAAAAAGATCCGAAAAACCCAACTACATCATAACAGCTGCGAGCATCGAACCCTTGCCATCAAACCCGGTCGGCAGTGGGCGTGCATTGGGAGATTTGCATGTAGAGCCTCTCCGCGAAAACCGCACTGTCGGAGCAAAAAATTATCTTCCGAGTTTCAGATCACGCCACCACAGTCGAGAGACCTGGCGAAACTCCATGCTCACGCCTATTAATACCAGCCTGATACCCGATGGCAAGCTCGTATTACGAGGTTGAGTGCGACCAATGGCAAGCAGTTAGTTGCACGCGTGGTACGGACGGTAGCCTGCTCACCAGGGAGGCGGTCGAGCAGCTGGTCGCTCAGTGTCGAAAGAGTTGAATGGGCGAAGTGGGAACGAACGAACTCATGACGACGTGCATGTCACCTTGTCTTACTCCGTGCATGGCTCTAGAAAGAAAAGAGGCGAAATGTTTGCACAGTTCCAATGTAGTAACGACATCACTTACTTTTGACGTTTCGATAGCCGTGCTTGTGTTTCTCCCACGCACGGCTTCATGACGTCGCTGCTTCAAATCAAGAGCCGCAGAACTGTCTAGGACCTAACTACCTACATATAAGAGTATCCGCCCATTCGACAACATGACCTTTTGATGATATTTAGAAAAAAAAAAGAAATCTCAAACAAGGTGTGGGAAGACATTATGCCAAAAAAACAAAAGTAAGTGACACCTGAGGGATTCGAACCCTCGCCTATTACTAGACCGCGAAGAGGAACCGTTAGGACGGACCGAAACGGAGGAACCTGAACACGGCGCCTTAGACCACTCGGCCAAAGTGCCTTGGATGACGTAGCACGTAGTTTAAGTTCCTAAATATCTGTTCTTGCCTGGAGTTTAGTGGAAAAATTTCATTGAGAAATAAGGTTAGTGGGGCAGAATGTGGAGAGAGGATAAGTCAAGAAGTGGTGCTAGCCTAGTTTGGTTTGGGGTTTTCCTGTTTTGATAATTGGACGGAGAGGACTCACCCCTGGTTGGTTGTGTTCATTACGCCGGCTAGAAACCCGAAGGGTGGTTACATGGCGCTATCAGAGTTTTCTGGATTGTCGAGGTCGATAGGGACTTGAGAGGGGGAAATCATTTGTTTGCCTCTTTCGGGCTTTAGGGAAGTACTGGATATGGTTGGGTTCTCTTACGTATTTACTCGGAGATGGGAACGGGGACGATGGGTTACTACCACTTGATCTGATGTTTCGTGGAGGCGGGGCACGAGTTATCAAGACTTTTATTCAAGCTAGAGGGTAAAAAAATGGACGGGGGAACGTATACCGGATGAAAGCAGATTCACATTCCAACTCTGATGTTGTGAGGTGAGGAAGTCGTTCTTTAATCGGCAACAACCCTCACCGCGGCATATGCCAACGATGGCACTACAACGCCCGAACTCGTCTAATCCATCGTTGAGCATTGACGCTCTGAACAAGCGAACGGTTTCCGCTGACGCACCGTAGGATTTGACGCGAAGAAATGAAAGAAGAGAGCGGCGCGACGATTGTGATTGCCAAGAGTCACTTGTGAAGCCCAGACCACATGCCCCCCCCTCTCAACGAGAAGGCGATTTCGACAGAGCTCGAAGTCGGCGATGCCACGCTCATTTGTTGGCAATGCTTACCGCGCCGGAGGGGCCGATATAACCAAGTGAGTTCAGAGTCTCCGCGGTTGCTCGCGGTTGCCCATGGGCCCGCAACCCTAGGTACTTGGACTCCTGGAGGTTCCCACGTATTCCACGAGCATTTTCTTCGAGAAAAAAGTGTAAACCAACTCCTTCTTCCCAACATCATCTAGACTCCCCGATCAAACGTGGCTGCAACATCGCCAAGAGGAATTTCAACACGCCACCCTCGGCACAGTTTTCAGGTGTTTCCGGGACATGAACAGTAATAGGTATCATGCAAGACGTTTTTCAATAATCGTGATGTACATACATCTCGTGATAAATACCAACTCCTACCTAACCGGGTATAAACCCCTAATTTCAACGCCAAACAAAGCCTTCGAAGTCAACAAGTCGTCAGATCATGAGCAGCAACAGACAAACCACTTCGATGAAATCAAAAGACAAAGGAGCTGTGTATGATAATGTCGTTAATGAAAGTCCAAAAAGGGGTTTCCATCCTATTACACGAATTAAGTATATTAAGTTGCCTTTTACAGTTTCGTTCTGCGAATTCTGAAGACGCAAATGAGAAGAAGAAATGTTTTTTTTTTCAATACAGTCGCTCTTGGATATATACCATGGTGGATAATGCTGCACAACAGCGGACGCTCATCTCATGCTTGCACCAAGAACATCGCACAGTCATGGATAAAGCGCCGACAAATCCACACTTGTCAGCGGAGCTGAGCACCCCTTCAGGGTTGGACATGGCCTGATACAAGTTGTGAGGCATGTCGTGGTAGTACTTGCAGGAGCAGCATTCCACGAAGGTCTTGGCGATAGCATCTCCATCTGTGGTCGCAAGGCGAGGTGTAGATTTGTGACAGAGAGGACGACCGACTGTGTCAGGAACTGCCGGTGCAGGCTTGAGGTTGTCGTTCTCGTAGGAGTGCTGATCTGGAAGAGCAAACGAGGCTGGAGGACCGAAACGCTGCTTGTACACGCGGGTTGGTGCAGCAGCTGGTGGCTGTGTACGGGCTTCTTGAAGGTAAGAGCCAGGCGAGTAACCATTTTGCGACGGCTCCGTGGCCGTCTTCCTGGAGCAAAGGTTGAGAGGCCGCTCTCTGGCAGATGGTTCGAAGCTTGTATCTGTGGCCAAGCTGGAATGGGAATTGCGTCGTCGGCAGAGATTAGATCTCTGTACTGGAATTCCATTGAAAACGGCGAGGACTTTCTCGGCTGCAGCTTGAATGGGGTCTACGCCTTCATCTTCGGAATTGTCTGCGCTTTGAAGCGGGTAGGTTGTGTCAAGCCGAGCCCTGGATGCATTGGGGTCTGAGGTAGCTGCCTCGTCTTTGCTGATCAGAGGTATTCCTCGCTCGGACCCTGGCCTCGAAGTTGCGGGTGTGCTGACTGACGACGCGGAGTGGAAGTCTTCAGAGCAGGAATCCTCCGAGGAACTATTTGGCAAATGTCCATTGTGACCAAGCAGGGGCAGATACGGTGACATCTGGCATGACGAAGAAGTTGCTTCTTCGTTCCGACCATCCTTGGGTTGCGTGTTCTGAGGCTTCGTCGTATTCTTGAGGAGAGGGAAAGACCGCTGAGCAAATGACTGCTCATCGTTTGCTGACAATTGAGCACCGATTGTTTGATGATGAAGAGTCAGCGGCGGCACTGGCGGTATTGTCTCATTCAAACTCAATCCCGAGAGTCGCTTTGAGCTTCGTCGAGGAGGTTCTGGAGGAGAGGGCGAAGAAGGAGCCGTCTTGTATCCGGTCGTGGCAGATGAGTTGGACGATACAGACTCATTGTTACTGTGATACTGTGGGCGTCTATTCTCAGACTGTTTTTTCGGCTCAGTCTGGGCCGATGGGGGCGAGGCAGTTGAAGGACTTGCGGCAAATGCAATGTGCACTGGTTTTGAAGATGAAGGGCTTGGTGATTGGGTTTGCTCTCTGGTTCCCTTGGCAGCTCGTGGCAGGTTGCTCTTTTGCTTGCGTCCATTCGAGTCATCTCCGCTGAGCTGTGATTCTTCATCACGGCCAGCACGCGACTGTAGCCCCGAACCCGCTTTGAGGTCGACTTTGGTACGCCACTTACCAATCGTGCGAATGTCAGGAATGGCAGGCGCGGAAGGTGAGACAAGAGGTGCTGTGTTTTGATGATGGTTGTTTCCTCTAGTGATTGGCGGATATTGACGTTGATCTGTTTCACTGGCACTTGCTGGCCTTGACGGAGGTGGTGGTGACTTCAGGGGCGTATTCGATTTAGGTTCCTGGTTGTCTTTGCGAAGAGCGGGATGTATATCTGATTCATCTCCCACAACATGGCTATCCAGATTCTGTTGCTGAGCCGCGTAGCGTTGAAGCTCCAGCTTGATGCCGCCAATGAACCCTGAATCGTTTCCCTGGTCTGTATGCGAGCGTCGGAACTCAAAGGGGGCCCTGAGCATAGAAACAAATGAACCCGATCGACTGCGAGCCTTTCGAGCGGGTTTGTTTTCTTTGCTCAAACCGCCCACGGCCGCTGTAGATTCGGCTCTTTCACGCCCACGTCCTCGGCCCGCATCTGCCTCTGCCAAAGCCTGCTGAAGTGATCTCGGGGAGCTAGGGGGCGGCGGTTTTTTGGAGAGTCTCTTGATGCCATCTTTTTTTGACTCTTCCTGCTCCTTCTTCTCCATCTTCTTCTCATTCTTGCGTCGTTCATATGCCTCCCAGCTTGGAGACTGGCACTGCGCAACTTCCTTGGGGGGGAATTCAAAAGCAACAACTTTTTTGTACTTGTCATTTGGTGTTGCTGTCGCTGAATGAGGCCCATTTTGGGTCGGGAGTTCTCGCCCCCTGTCCATCAGCAAGTCTGATCTGCTCATTGTGTAAGATTTGTCGGTATCGATCATGAGAGGAGGAAGTTGGGGAGGAAGAGAGGTATAACGGCGATGGTCACCACTGCTATGGTTGGACTTTTGAGCACCCTCTGCTCGACGGGCGTGAATGCTTGTGCGGTCTGGGGAAGCTTGATGGTTTGTGCCGAATGCGGAAGTCGTTTGACACTTTGAGTTTGGCTGGTTCGTCTGGGGATGGAGTCGCTCAAACTGTCAGTGGGACAGGCACGCAAATCAGTAAGTTTGATCTCGGAGACCAGCGCAGTTGATATGCCAAAAATGAAAGAAGAGAAAAACGCAAACTGAGGCAGGGCCCATACCATATACTGTTTTTCTAGATCCAACATGCGTTGCAGGCTGTTGGAGCGACCCGGTCGACTCTTGGTATCGGCCATGATGAATGCTGGCTCGGTGGTTGGGCTGCTACGGAAGCTGCGGGCAACCAGACGCTGCGGGTACGCACCAGACAGCTGTCGGGCGGCTGCAAACAGACTGGGCTACGCCAAGTGGCTTTTGTGGCTGCAAAGCATAAATCTTTTGGCTCTCTCTATGCAAGTGGCGGCGCACAGCGCGAGCCTTGAGATCCATATACTCGCAAAGTTTATCTTTTCCGAATGGTTGGCCAGCGACAGTATTTGCCCTTCTATATACGAATTATGTCGCCCTCGTCGTTTCTGTGTTTCTGTGCGTGCTCCGGACGGCCCCGTACGGGACATGCAACCCCCCGCTGCACAGCGGTGGTCGGTGGCTGGGCCCTCCTCGGTCGAAGGTTCTGGTTTTCTCAAGTCTCGGGTGGCAGGATTAATAAGAAGGCAGCAAACTCAATTGCTATCAATCTCGTAGTAAAATGTGCGAGAACCCGCAGATTAATTGCCGAGGTCGGGGCAAAAGTGAGATGTTGGGGTTGACAGCTGCAAGGCGATAAGCGAGCGAGCGAGCTACTCGTGCCAAGGTTTCGACGAGCTGTGAGTTGGTTTGCTGTAACCACTCAATAAATGTTACAGGAAGCAAAACAGAACAGACCAAAATACTGACCAAAAAAAAAAATTTAAGAACTTTCGAGCAGGGAAACCCTCAGCTATATGCTTGCGCCTGGTAGCCAGCAAAGCAGCGAGCGGAGGGGGGGCATGCTTCACAGCTCGCGCTCAGCAAATATGTACTAGGATCTCAAAGTTATTATCGTGTGCTATTAACTGGGGCCACGGCACGATCGCACGATGGTGGATACGAGAAACGTTGGTGCGTGCCGGGATCCCAGACGGGGTCCTTGAAAATGCACGATGCAATAAAAGTCATGCCAACCTGCACTCTTTGTCATGCGAGCTGCGACTTCCTCGCTGGTGTCCACGCTTGCTGATGTCTCACTCATCTTGCAACACGCCCATCTTCACCATCATCGCCGACATCGACGAAGCCTCACACCAATCCGTATGGAACCTCTGGAAGCTCTGCTCATATCATCAAGTTACCCGTCTCCGTCACTTGACCCCATCATCGCCGCTGACCTGAGACGCAGCAGCAACGGGTGGCGTCTACGGATTATTACAGAGCAGACCCAAACGAGAACCTGCTTCGGCCCAAGCTATTTGCCCTGGGGGAGATGACTTCAGCAGGGCAACGCACAGGCTTCGTTTCGTACCGAACATCGGGGTTTTAGTCCTTTTTTTTTTTCTTTTCCGAGACCAGCGGGCGCGGAAAATACCTGAAATTGTCACTGAAATGTCGGGCACAGCAGTCTCAATCAGCCGCACCATGGACGGACCGTCAGAGATTGGTTATCGCAAAGTGCTCAAGCTAGCTCGGAAAGAGTCTGCAGCATCAGCTCGTCCATACGGATTACATAGTTGTTTAACACGAAGCCACTCATGCAAGGCTTCACGAACCTGCCCAATTGACGGAGCACATGTGACAGGGAATCCCCCAACATCGTGTTGTCGGGCCCGACTGCCCGCAAGGGGCCTGTCTGTGCTCGTAAA
Organism: Epichloe coenophiala; assembly: GCA_018801565.1. NCBI lineage: Eukaryota > Fungi > Ascomycota > Sordariomycetes > Hypocreales > Clavicipitaceae > Epichloe > Epichloe coenophiala. The sequence continues at coordinate 720,637 of JAFEMN010000008.1, forward strand.
TAGCAACAGGCCTTCGCCAATTTGTCAAATCCTTGTGCCGGCGGACCGCAAGCACCACGCCATTTTCTCGCCAAGGATGATGATGATGTGGATCAATGCCCATGCTTGATCCATGCCGTGAACCACGAAGTACGGACTGCGGAGTACGGGTTACGCTCGGTGGAACTCCGCGGAAAGAATTTCGCATCTGGTCAGCTGCCACCCACCCACCCCGCCCCTCATTTTCTCTCCTGCTGGCGAGGGAGGGTGGGATTCATGCCGACCAGCCGCATGTCGCAACCTTGTACGGACTACTTTTCCGACCAATATCAAGATCAGAAGTCAATATCAATGAATCATGAATCATGTACTCCCACAAACCCGCAATTCAGCGCCAGGAAGTCGTGAGTTAGTGGCTCACGACCTTTTGGTTTAGGGTAGCCAAGGAGGGTACTTACTATTACTTTGAGGCCCCCCCTTCAGGCGCAGCGGCGACCAGCGTCACTGTATTGCATAAGGCGTGACAAATCATGCAAAGTGCTTATTCACATCATCCATCCCGATATGAATGGTTTTTTTTTTTTTTTTTTTTTTTAATTTGACCTGGGAGTCGGTTAGGGAGAGGCTGGGAACCAATCGGTCCGTGACGGATGCACAAAACTGACAACATCTTGCTCAGTCAGCCTTGAATATGCACGTCATCTTGTCATATCAACGCCCAAACAAAACTATGCAACCAGCTCAAATGCTGCCCTACCCTCATAACATGTGAACGCCATGATATCCAACAGCAATGCATGCTTTCCGAGCCGATCCCATGAATTCCAAATGACTCCAGGGTACGAAGTACTTTCATATCCTACAAAATGCAAGTGAACCCACTTCACCACCCGAATATACCCCCCTCATCTAGTTATTTCTGAGCCCTGTTACCTCGGATAACTTGGGGCTTATGTGCGTCCACAACTCATCTTGTTCGGTGTAGTCATGCAATCCCGCTCCTAGCTCATCACCTTCAACTGCCGCGCAGATCACAGCCCTCCAGACTCGCTTGCACCAGGCCTTGAAACGATTGGAAAATTCGTTGGGAATCTTGAGCCTCACGGCTACCCACTTATCATCTGGAGCGTGATCCCCTCGCAATGCTTCTTCAGGTTCGGATGGAGCCTCTGCTGATAAGAGCAGATCTTCATTGACCCAGGTCTGATGCTTGATATGTTCGCGCGGTAGCGTCAAGCTCAGAAACTCGAGCGACGTCCTGGTCGTCAGGTAACATGCTCGAAGAGGATTGACCATGGATTTCATGAACAACGACATCCAGTGGGGATATAGGACGGCAAAGTCGGTCATGGCGAGGTGCGTTGACCCCACGATTGTGAGCATCCAACATGGCGCTCCAGATTCACGTGCCTCTTGGCAGAACCCAACAACACGTTCGAAGTTGTCTTTCCAGTGCATAAAGGCCTCGGATGAGATGGCCATGATTGGCTTGGAAACGATATTGCTGGGATCGTCTCCTCGGGGAGGCGTGCCTTGACCCCATGCATCAAGAATGACTCCTTGCCCGAGCCATGTTAGTGACTGATCGCGACACAACTGTACAGTCGTGGCGCCTCCAAACGAGTGTCCCATGGCCGTCACTTTATCCAGGAATATGCTCCCTTTCCAACTATCCCAAGAAATTCCAGTCAAACCCATGAAGCTTGAGCCAATGTTCCCCCCCTTCCTTAGATTCAGCTGTGCAACCTCATCGCCCTTGCCGTCGTTGATCAATGTGAGCACATGGTATGCTTCTTTGATCTCCTCAAGTCGCAGCTCAATCTGCGCCGTGCGTAATGTACTGTCAACACCACGCGGGTTATGGGGTGACGTGTCCTGAGCATTGTCCTTGGGCAGGATGTAGTCCATGATGTAATACGGGTTAACGCCGCTCTGTTCCTTTCTCTGCACCTTCTTGTTCTTGGCGGCAGAATCGTGACCTTCGTTTCCCGACACGATCTCTGCCGTTGACGACTCGAGCTCGGCTGCGTCGACGTTTTTGGGCAAGTTGACCAGTGTCCTTGCACCACTTCCGTCTCTATGCTCGACAGCAACAACAACGAAACCAAAGCTTGCCAACTCGCCGCAGATAGTGCTGTAACAAAGTCTGGAGCCTCCCAAGCCATGACTGAAGATGATGACTGGAAACGTGGGTTTCCCCAAGCCAGGTCGCTGCTTTCCGCCGTCAGACTCGTCAAAAGACGCATTTTCTCCAGACGTTTTGGTCTCCCAGTAATCGGCTAGTTCTGCATTTCGAAATGCCGGCAATTTGGTGAAGAGCGAGGTACAGGCGAGATAACCAGTGACTGGCGCTGCAGGAATGTTCAGGAACTTGGCATAGCCCTTCGATGTGGCTAGTCTCGGACCTGGCATCCAATTCACACGGTGGAGTTTGTGTACACCACCTGCGGCATCGATTGTTTTTCGCACATCGCAGGGGTAGTAGATGCCCATCAAGACAGTGTCCAGGCGCAACACTGGTTTCCCAGCACGCTTCAAGTTGGAAATCGGCCCCGGATTGAGAGCGGGGACTTCAATGTCCATGAAACCAACATTGTACGGGCCTGTGTAGTTGGGGAGCCGATGAAGAAGACGTTCCCGCAGGGTCATGTGTGGAGTTATGGCGGACCTTATTACTGGGGTTTCGGCGGGTGTAGTCGAATGAGCCATATTGACGATGTGGTGCGACAATTGTGCGTGCTAGAAGCAGAAAGTGCATGAACATGCAAGTGGTATTTGTGATCCGTGGACGGGAGGGCTAACACCAAAGGCATATTTGGCATTCTACAGTAGGGGAACGTGTTCGGGTGGGCAGGCGAGAAGACTTACTTATACGGAGTACAACAAGGCGATCGTGATGGATGGAAAAAAAAAGGTCCATTTGTGACGTCAACGTTTAACTGGCGCATTGCACAGCGCCGAGCACACGAGCGTTGCGTCCGTTTGGTAGACCGGGTAAAATAGGTCGCCACGGTTATGCATCAGGTGAGACGGGAATGATTCAGATAATTCTTCATCTTGGTATTGCATGCTCACCAAAATATTGTCAAGACGGGGTTCTTTTCCGTTTGTCTGAGCCGCATTGGCCTACTAGGGATAATGAACGGTGGCGATTTTGCATTTAAACACAGTATCTCCGACGGTCATTTAAACTGTGAAAGAAAATCTGCATTTTCATCGCTTTTACCTCGTACTAACAACTGACAAATGCATTTGCTGTTCTGGTGATGTCTCCATTCTTCAAAAGTGCCATTGCGGCGCTGGCGGAAAGGCTCGATCCAAACTCAGCTTACATAATCCAGCTGCGAGACAAGTAAAGTCCATCGGTCATCCAGCTCGCGCCAGTGTAGGGCAAGCGGGTTGGATCCACTCACGTGAGTGTCGCCTCCCGCACACAACCATTTGCCAAAATCCGCAAAAACCTTCCGCTGCCTAACTCCCTCATCCACATCATCGCGAAATAAATCCATCACCATGGGTAAAGTTCATGGATCTCTCGCCCGTGCCGGTACGTACATAATATTTCGACTCAAATTGAGACGCACTTTTTAAAAAAAAAAAAAAAATTTCGACTGACTCCTTATCTCCAGGCAAGGTCAAGTCTCAGACCCCCAAAGTACGAATCTATCTGAATACTCTTCACCCCAGTGATCTTACCGTTTGCGCTCAACGAGCGACGATGAACTGACTTGTATTTCTTCTGGAACAATAGGTTGAGCCCCAGGAGAAGCCCAAGAAGCCCAAGGGTCGGGCCCTCAAGCGCGCCAAGTACATCCGACGATTCGTCAACGTTGTCGTCACTGGTGGCAAGAGAAAGGTGAGCTGGAACTGACGCTAGCGGAAAACCACAACAGGAAGAGGAGATGCTGACTCTGGTACTTCAGATGAATCCTAACCCCGGCTCGTAAAGAATTTGATATCGATCGGAGAGAAAGTGGTAGATTATGGGTGGCAAAGTTGTACAGGGCGCAATACCGTTTTCCATTATGGTTCACTGAAAAATCGCCGGGAAGGAACATGGAACTTATGTCGAGTCGATCGATAGGCTGAGCACCCCGCCTGTCACGACTGGGTGTGACGGAGCGAGACGGCTTAAATCGGCGTCAGGTGTCTTTCGTCAATACAACAACATTTATCCGCAGATGTGGTTTGTAGTGTCCTCGCCACATGATTCACCTGCATACTGTACATGTTGTTTTGGCCTAATAATATACGCGATGACTCCTAAAACTCCCGTCGGAACACGTTGTCATGCGCGGCCAATTGTGGCCATGATGCACACCACCCCTTCCTCTCCTCCGAATCGCCAAATCTGAAACCCCCTCCCCCCAACACATGAAGCCGTACAGTACTGTAAATGTGTCGATTCATCAAAATACAAAAACACAACAATGTTGAATCAACTGACGCGAAACGACTTGACAAGACATGTTCAAATCACGTGACCCATTTAAGCCCCACGTACAATCCCACCAGCTCCAAGAGCATCAGACCTCCCCAAACATTGCAAGTTAAAACCAACCTCCCCTTCCTTGCTCTCGAGTTGTCGAGAAACAGAAATCTGCTCATCATGGCCGACGTAGAAATGGACGTCGATCAAGCGTCGTCACCCCCTCGTAACGAATCCGAAATGCAAACGCACACCAAAGCCACCGCTGTGCGATCCATCGAAGGCTGGATCATCATGGTCACCAACGTGCACGAGGAAGCTGACGAGGAGGCAATCCAAGACAAGTTCGGCGATTATGGGGAGATAAAAAACCTACATTTGAACCTGGACAGAAGGAGTGGTTATGTCAAGGTATGTTTAAAATCAATGGAATGTTGAACCACAATGTACAAATTAGGTGGAATTGGCAAGAACTGGTGGGAAATCAAGAAAAAAAAAAAAAGACTGATCAACTTTACGGTCTAGGGATACGCTTTGATCGAGTATGCCACGCTGGAAGAAGCCCGGGCGGCCATTGACGGCGCCCACGACACCAAGTTGCTGGACCAGGCTATCGTGGTGGACTTTGCGTTTGTGCGGCCCCCGCCTGGAAAAGGTGGGCGAGGAGGAGGGAGAGCAGGTGGTGGCGGTGGCGGTGGCGGTAGGAGGCAGAGAAGTAGGAGTAGAAGCCCTGTTGCAAGGGAAGGGGATGAGTGAAATGGAAAACGGGGATGATACGAGGTTGGAAGAAGCAATGAAGAGGACAGGATCCGAGATCCTGTGGCCGATGTGCTGATTCCGGGAGATCGAGCAACGTCGGCGCGTGCAGTATTCGTGATGAGGTATTGTGAAGCCCACGACAACCAGCGCCGATTGGGACTTTGGCTGACTTGAACCAGAATGAAGTTGGCATGAGAATGCCGCCGTGGTCGTCAACATGTCGAACTGCGTTCATGACTAGGTCTTGAGAGACGCGTTTTGCATAGTCACAAGATGAGCAAGTTTTCAAAACCCTTGATGGCGTCCATATTTTTGCGAATGGAAAGACCGGTGATATTGGCTGGTTCGCCGTCACCCATGTTGTACACCATGTACGGGCCAGACACATGTCCCATTGCACGTAGGCGCAGATCCGTAATTCGATACAGAGCTATCGCTCCCTCGTGAGCCTCCCTATGCGCATTGACACGAAGGAAGGAAGAGAACGCGTTCTTCCCGCACCATTAGAAGATGAGGTTCCGATTCGACACGTAAGCCTTAGAAGCCAGCCACAATCTATGCCGGTCAATTTCCAAAATGGCCACACACACAGTACACGCACATCCGTGGCGTCCACAAATTCTTGTATAATCCATACACATCATAACCAAGGACGACGGAAGAATGCTCCTAGGGCTAACCAGCTCTTGTTGACGGGAGGCGGGAGCACAAAGCCGCTTTGGAAAGCAAATTCCCACCCGATTTCTCCATCTACGTACGTGAAGTCGTCCAGGTGCTCTAAAGAATCTACGATAGAGGGCAATAATTCAAGAGCGGCTGGCACGTCATTGGACTGGTCTCCCAAGTACATTGCACACAGGCAGCAGTGCGGTAATCATCCGGCATGAGCTAGATCTGCCCTCCCTTTTCCGCGTTTGTACTAGAATTAATTTGATTGATACAGATTGCATCTGCCCATATCAATCGATGATGGTCTGCCAAGACTAGCTTGCGAAGGATGAAATGCAAGGTTTTAGTGATTTTGATGACGGAGACTTTGCCACCGTCATCGCGAATCAGAAGCTCACACAGGGTTCTGTTATCACTTCCCCAGTGATACGAAGAAATGATTCCAAGTACGCTGCTTTACCGTCTTCTAGGCGTTAATAGGTCAGCTAGGGGTGTGATCCACGAGCCGGTGCAAAGTTTGCACTGACATTGCATGGTACAAATTGTATATGAATCTGTATAGGGCAGCCACTTTATACTATTATAGCCCACTTCTAAGGCTTTTTTTACTACCTTTACATAAGGGAACTATTATAATAGTAGCTCTTCCCTTCTATAGCTTTAATATAATAGGATTATTATAATTTACTAGTAAATCTTATATAACTTAAATACCTATTATAACTATATCTTAAAGTACCTAATTATAGGTATTTAAACCCTCCTAAATTTGTTAGACTAATAATTAAACCCTTTTCTTTCTTAAATTACTTCTTAAAGCTTACTATAAGTAATAGCTTAATAGTAGTAAGATAAGTATTCTTTAAGATATCCTTAAAAGCTTTATTCCTATATTTATAAGGAAATTTCTATAATATTAATAGTCTCTAAATACTATTAAAAACTAATATAAGTGGCTAAAGGGTATTTAGCGTGCTTTTTACGCTATAGAGAAAAGATCTAGCATAATATATAATAAATAGGATAGGTAGCTTTATATAAGTAAGTAAACTGCTAATTATATCTATTAAACATATAGAAGGTTTAGTAAATTTATTATAATAAAGCCTCTTATTATAAATAAAGCTATTATAAGAGAGAAGTAAGCAGAGGTTTTCTTAGGAGACTATAAAGCTAGTAATATAGTTATTAAAGCTTAAGATACTAAAAGCTTTACTATTACTAAAAGGGTATAAGAAGAGTTATTAGAAGAAAGCTTTAATAAGTCTAAAGATAATGAATTTAAGTCTTAAATAGGGAATACTAATATATAACGCCCTAATAACAAGGTGTCACGGCTTGAGCGTAGGGTTGAATAAACGAAGTAATAGCTAAGATTCTTGTAGTTACTACTAGGAAGATACTAGCTAGGGGCAGGTGTATAAAGGTTTTAATCTCTAACCTAGCACTAATAATATATATAGTCTTTAAGGAATACCTTGCTTTATAAGCATATAGCTATCTTATAGCTAGCTAGCCTCTTTATTATTTATATAGCCTAAAGGTTCTTTAAAGATTTGCTTTAATAAATATTCTATCTTTAACCTTTACACTCCTAATATAATACTCCCTTAATATATAATTAACCTTAATTATAAAATAAGCTACTTACTTAGGGTATAGTTACTATAATAAAGCTTATAAAGAAAAATAAGATAAGGTACCTTATAACTAGATATATAGGTAAATAAAATAATAATAATAATACTACTAATTATAAATAACCCCCCCTTATTATAAGTAATAGTATCTAAATAGTAGCCTATATATAGCTTTAATATAGTAAAACAAATATTATTACCTATTATATAGCTAGACTAAAAAAAAATAGATAACTTATATTAATTTTTATAATTAGTTTAAATAAATAAGGTACTTAATACTATAGTTCTAGATAGTCTAACTAGAGGGCTTATATTATAGTTACTATAAGTTTATAGCTATTAGGTATGCATATAAGTAGTAAAGCTAATAGTTATTATTATAATTTATAAATTACTTATATATAGTGTATTAGATTACTTAAGGGGTCTATAGTTAATATAAAAGAGACTAATTTTTCCCCTTTCTATACACTTCCTTTTACCTATAATAATCCTTAACCTTATAAGTTACCCTTACTTACTAAGTAGTAGCTTTCTTACTACTATTATACTATAGTTACTAACCTTTTTTAGTCTCTAAATATTATTATTATTTATTACTATTTATCTTAGTTTTTTATCTTATTCTTAGTTATTAGTTTATTTGCTTCTAGTTATAATTTATATCTAGTCTATTATAGCTAACTTATAGCTAGTTTACTATATCTAATACTTATATAGGAACTCCCCCTTTATTAATAGCTCCTAAAGGTTAAGCTATTAAGAAATCTCCTTTAAAGTCTCCTAAGAAGTTATCTCCTTAGAAGTAAACTATTTCTAAAATTTTAATATAAGTTTACTATATCTTTATAGTATCTTTATTACTAACTTATTACTAGTAGTATAATAAGTAAGAAGATTCTATATATATAATACTCTTAGTAAGTAGTAATATAGAATATCTTACTAAAAAATAATAAAAACTGCCTTATAGTATATCTTTCTTATCTAGAATTTACTTACTTATTACTAATATATTACTAGTATCTAGCTTAAATTATATAGCTTTATAATAGGCTATTTAAACTTATTAAAGCTACTCTAGAAGGTAGCTATTATTATTAGGATAAAATAAGTATAATTCTACTACCTAGATACTAGATTACTACTAACTTACTAGTAGTTTATTATAAAAGTAAAGAAAAAGCTATAAAATACTATCCTATCCTATAAAAATTCTAATAAGTATAAATATATTTACTATACTTAAATAACTACTAATACTACTTATAAAGTAAAGAGTAATAAGTATATTATAATAGTGCTACTAAGTAATACTATAAACCTTAAGATATAGATTAATATTTTAAATAGTCTTTACTCTATAGCCTAGAATATCCTAATAGTAAGCTTTCTTAATATATATAGCTAATACCTAATTAACTTACTAGTAGTTTATACCTTATATTACTAACTTACCTAATTATATTAGTCCTATTAAGCTTCTTAGTAAACTTTAGGTTTATATATATAAAGAGAGGGATTCTAATAATAAAGATACTCCTAAGGCCTTTACCTTTATAGTTACTATAGCTACTACTATTACTAAAAAACTAGCAGTCTTAGTAACTAACTTTATTATAAAGAGGTAAGTACTTAGTAACTATATAATAGATTATTTAAGTTATTTAAGTTATTTAAGTTATTTAAGTTATTTAAGTTATTTAAGTTATTTAAGTTATTTAAGTTATTTAAGTAAATTAACTTTATTTTCTAATATCTTATTATATTAACTTATAAATTATAACTATTTTATATTAACTTTACTACTTAACTATTACTTATAGTTATTAATAATTTCTTTAGTGCTAAAATCCCTTTTTAATACCTAAGAATTCTCTAAAGTATTATAGCCTTTCTATTTAACTAGATATTTATAATATCTTTTATTATAGTAATATAAAATAATTCTCTTAACTTTAAACTCTTATTTATTATCTTTAATATTATCCTATAGTAAGGATATATTTTCTATATTAATTAGGTTCCCTTTAAAAGGCTTAAGACTAGTAATATTAAATATATTATATAATTAAGTCCTAGGTAGTAACTTTAATTAATATACTAATCTATAACTCCTAATTACCTTTTTAATCTTATAAGGGCCTAAATACTTTATAGCTAGCTTCTTACTAGGTTATCTTAAATTAATATTCTTTATTAATAGTAAAATATAATTACTAACCTTAAACCTTATTAGAGTTCTTTTCTAGTTATAATATTTCTTATACTAAGTCTATAAGTTACTTAAAAGCTATTTAATTATAGTGTATTTCTCTCTTAGTGCTAAGACTTTACTTTTAGCTTAATTATTTACTAAAGGGATATTTATAATTACTTATTATAAATCTCTAGGATTATAACCTTATAATGCCTTTGCTAGTATATAGCTATATGTTATATAATTGCTTATATTATATGTAAACTACGCTAATAATAGGTTATCTGCCTAATTAGTCTATTTAGTATAAGTAAAAGCCCTTAAATAATATTCTAGGACCTAGTTTAAATATTTTATCTAGCTATCTATCTAGGGGTAAAAAGCAGTGCTAAGTAGCTACTTAGTTATAAGAAAATAATAAAAAGTTATTTAGAAACTACTAGTAAATATAGAACCTTAGTCTATTATAATACCTTTTAAAGCTCTATAATCTTTAAAAATATATTCTAAGAATATAGTTACTAGCCTATTACTAGTTAGTTATATTAATATAGGAATATAAATACTATATTTTATGAATTAGTTAATAATAACTAGAATTATATTATAGATCTAGTTTAAATCTTTTACTAGTAAAAGTCTAGTAATAAAATCTATTAATAATTCTTAAAAAGGGTAATTAGGTACTAGTAGTATAGCTAGCTTACTATATAGTTTATAATGCCTTATTTTTAAAGTTTAATAACTTATATAAGTGCTAATATATACCTTTATATCTTTCTTTATTATTAGCTAATAATATTAGTTTATAATCTAATAAAGAGTTTTACTTACTCCCTAATGCCTAGTAGTAGGGTTATTATAAGTTAGTAATAAAATTTCTTTTCTTATTTTTAAAGAGATAAAAATATAATTCTTAAATATTAATAGCTTAGAGAGTTTAATAAACTATATCTAGGATACTACTAAATTACTACTTTTAAGTAACTTTAATTAACCTATAGTAAAGTTATTCCCTTACTATACTTTATATAATAAGACTTAAATTAAGGGTTTTAATTCTAAGCTCTTTTCTAGAAAGTTAGAGATAAACTTAGAAAAGGTTCTTTAAATAGATTAGATCCTAGCTATAATATCTCTATAAGTAATTAGTTTAATAAATGCTTCTAGTCTTATAAGTATATAAATAAGTAATATTTTTAAGGAGCGCTCTTACTACTTACTAGTAATAACCTATACTAGTCTATCCCTAATAGTAATGGCTAGTTTAATAGGAAAATTAAAATAACTAAGTAATAAACTAAATATACGCTAAGTGCTAGTAGTATTACTATAGCTAGCTTATTACTTATTAATAAAAGAATTAAAAGTATTAAATAACCTTACTAATATAACTTTTCTAAGATTATTTAGATTATTAGGTTCTTTAGGAATATAGTTAAGTTATGATTTTTTAAAACCCTAGATATTAGTAGTATTATTATAGTGTTATTATAACTAACTATTAGTTACACTAAGTAATGTTTTTATAGAACCTATAGTACTAATAGTATTACTAGAGTGTTCTTATTGCTTAGTATTTATAAATTTAGATAAAAAGGTAGGAAGTTATATAGTTACTACTTTTGCTTTCCTTACCTTACTTATAAAATCTAGTCTTCTTAAAAGTAAGTTAGTAGGATTTAATTTCCTTATATAATATATAATCTTAAAGTTAAAAGGATAAAGCTTATTAAGCATAGTTACCTACCTACTAGTAAGCTTAGGCTTTATAGCTAGGTACTTATAGTTTAAATAGTCTATAATAACCTTAATTATATAAGCTAAATAAGCAAGGTAGTGTCTCTATATATAAAAAGCCTCTTAGATAGCTAATTATTTACTATTAGGTATTAAATAGCGTAATTTAGTATTAGTTATCTTCCTTAATATAAATATAACTAGGTGCTAGTAACCTAGCATATATATTATAAGTATAGCCCTAATCGCATATCTAGATATATTTATCTTTACTCTAAGATATATAAGTAGGTTAAAATGCACTAAAATTAGCGCTTTTTAAAATTTCTATTAAAGTTCTTTAAATATTACTAACTTATAGGGTTCTAGGTTAAATATTACTAGTTACTATTCTCTAAGGTAATCTATTAATAAAATAATAACTTTACTATACTATTTAATAAAATAGTAGTAAAATCTAGTAAAACTAAGGAATAACTAAATATTAAAGATACTATATAGTATTAGCTAGGTTATAATTACCTTAACTCTTACTAAGTTTATTATAATACCTTTTACTAATATCTTAAAGCCTAAGAATTTAACTTTCTTAACTAAAAATTAATACTTCTTAAGATTAATAAAAAGACTTATATCCCTAAGCCTATATAGAATTTATTTAATATATTTTATATACTTCTTAACTATACTACTATATATTAGTGTATTATCTAGGTAAATAATATAAGTCTTATTAATAAGTCCTTTAAAAGTATTATTAATATACTCCTAAAAGGTTACTAGTGTGTTAACTAGTTTAAATAGTATTATAAGATATTTAAAGTAGCTATAGTAATAATAAAAGGCTATCTTTTACTTATTATCTAAGCGAATATATAGCTAGTAATATATATCTTTTAGATTAAGGACTATAAAAATAACTATACTTACTAATTAATTAAGGATTTTAGTAATAAGGGGCAAAGGGGCCTTATTCTTAATTATAATCTTATTTAAGCCCTTATAATCTATATAAAGCCTTAATTTCCCTCCTTTCTTTAGAATAAATAAAATTAGGGCTTTAGCTAGGCTAACTAATTTTCTAATCTACCCTTTAAGCTATATACTTATAAGGTACTCTTTAAGAACTAATAGTTTCTTTTTAGCTAAATTATATATAAGCCCTTAAGGTAGTGTTTTCCTTTCTTCTAATTTAATTATATAAGTATAGCCTCCTAGTTTAGGAAGTTTACTTACTAGCTCTTTAGAAAAAACATTTATAAACTCTATATATTTCTTTAGAATTATTAGTATAGGGTATTAAGTGCTTATACCTAAATTTAATATAGCTTATTTACTATTTATACTTTCTAAAATTAGTATAACTATAATACCTTTACTTTTTTACTACTAGTAAGCGTATTCTAGTAACTATATAGCTGCTTTACTATTTAATTATACTTCTATTATTACTAGGTTCTTTAATTAGTCCTTACCCTTTTCTTTCTAATTTTTATTTTTTAGAATACTTAGCCTAATTTTTATTACTTTAAATAATAATAAAACTATTACTTATTTTTTCTCTTTATATATTTACTACTTACTATAAATAAAGGAGAGGTATTCTATAGTTACTAAATATCTTTAAAATCCCTAATCCTAATATATAATTATAGGTAAATATTCTTTAGTCTAATCTATACCTAGTATTATCCCTTTACCTATATTAGTAATATAGTAGCTAACTTAATAGACTTTTATAAATCTTATACTATCTTTTACTTTTATTAATATTTTTAAAATCCCTTAATATAGAATCTCTTTTTAGCTTATACTCTTTAGTACCTAGTCTAATTAGATTTTTTTTTAATCCTTTTTTAATAATAATTTAGAATAAATTATTAAGAACTATATACCTATATTAAATAGTGCTTTTATAGCTAATTACTAGTTATCTTATTATAAAGATACCTATATTCTTATTCTATTATCTATAGGGTATTCTATAGTAAGATTATATTCCTAGGTCTATGCTATTTAAACTAGTATTATATTAGGTAATATAGCTTTATTACTACTTTTACTATACCTCTTAGTTATATACTTATTACTTTTATAAGTAAAATAGTCTAGTGCCTAATAAACTAGTATAGTATATCTAGGCTTTCTATATTTATAGTATACTAGAAATAGCTTTTTTACTTAATCTTTACTTTATTACTATACCTTATCTATAGGTAATATAAAGTATTACCTTTTTTTTTAAGGTCTTAACTTTTTTATTACTTTAGCCTAAACTTATTATAACCTTTACTTTCTTATCCTAGCCTTATAACTAGCTTTAAGTTATTAGAATCTCTTAGCTAATTATTTACTTTCTTATAGTATTATTTAAGCTATTTAGAAAAATAGTAATTTATAGATATATTAGGATTACTTTAGGTAACTTAGCTTTTATCTTAGTCTAAGCTCTTATAAAGGCTTAAAATAATTAGTTACTCTTTTACCTAAGATTTAGTAGTATTCTTATTACTTCTAAGTATCTTATACCCTTATTTATTATTCTAGTTTTTAGCTATTCTAGAAAACCTACTTATATAAATAATAAGTAATCTATATACCTATTTATAGCTATATAATATATCTATTATTACTTTATATTATTAGCTAGGTAGCTACTTATATATACTACCTTAGTAGTATTATCCTTAAAGGTATAGTAATCTAATTTAAATAATATATCTAAATCTACTAGGAAATTCTATAGGTTTTTATATATATTCCCTTTATATATAGGTATTTTTATCTATATCTTAATAAGACTATTTTACTATATAATTACTACTAAGTTACTATAGATTACTAGTAAAACTATAGCTAAAGTTTAAGGGGTAATTATAAGTCCTAGAGAAGGTCTAGCTAATCCTAGATTTACCTTAAGCTCTCTAATCTATACCTTTATTTATAGAATCTCCTATATCTTCTAAAGGTAATATAGCTTAGCTTATATAACCTTATAGTATCTTTATAATGCTTTATCTAGGTTATTTATATTATTTATACCTTTACCTAGATTAGGATTAGGTAGTGTTTACTATACCCTATTATTATCTATAGTTTTAAATTATAGGGGTTCTTTACCTTCCTAATTATTTATAGCTTTATTATTATAAGATACTAGTGTGTTTTATATAAATCTTTAGAGTATTAGCTATATAATAATCTAGCTAATAGTTTATATCCCTAAAAGGGTTTTAAAGAGATTAATTTATTATAGCTTAAGTATAAGGTTAAATAAATAAAGTAATAGCTAAGATTCTTATAGTTACTACTAGGAAGATACTAGCTAGGGGTAGGTATATAAAGGTTTTAATCTCTAACCTAGCACTAATAATATATATAGTCTTTAAGGAATACCTTACTTTATAAGCATATAGCTATCTTATAGCTAGCTAGCCTCTTTATTATCTACGCGGCTTAAAGGTTCTTCAAAGATCCGCTTTAATGAACGTCCTGTCTCTAACCTCTGCGCTCCTAACACAAGGCTTGTAATACTATTAAGCTTCCTAATAAAGAAGATTCCCTCTTTAAGGATAATTAGTAGTATTAAAGTTAGTCTTAAAGCAATATTCTAGAGTAAAGCACTAATAATATAGCTATTTCCTTAATACTAAACCTATAAAGCTCTTAAACAAGCTTTACTAGGGCTATGCCTAATAAATTATAGCTAAATTTATTGCTATAAAGTGTATAGAAGCATTAGGCTATAGCATAGGCAAAAGAGCTCTTAGAGGTTATATCTAATATCCTTAGGCCTTAAATATAGGGCTTAAAGAGGTATATTATTACTTAAAGAGCTATAGGGGCTAATAATATTAAGAAGGTAGTTAAGGACTATTAATTATATACTAATGAGTTTAGAATAAGCATAATTATTAGAGTTATATTATAGTTAAAGCAAGATTAACTAAATCCTCTAATTTAGAACTTATTATTATTAAAAGAGGTAAAGTAAGCATAGATTAAGTTAAATTTTAATATTAATACTATTTACTAGTAAAAGCAAGGCTTTTTATCTAGAAGGTCTATAAGCTATGCATATTTATTACTTTTTAACCTATAATAATATTATTATATTAATTAGAATTCTATTAATAACGCTATTAAATTTATTAAATATATATCTTTTTATCTAAATTACTACTTTACTAAACCCTTTAAAACTACTATACTATCCTTTTCTAAATCTTATAGCTTATAAGGCCTATAAGAAGTAAAGATACCTATATAGTAGCTATTTTAAGCACTTTATACTTATCTCTAAGTAATAATTCTATCTCTCTTACTTTAAAGTTATATAGCTTCTTTCTACCTAATTTAATAAAGTTAGAGAGGGCTATAATAGTATAGACTATCTTAATTTATATAAGAAAGTTATACTTAGTAGTACTATAGTAAATTATCTTTTACTTTTACTTATATTACTTAAAAACACGCTTTATAACTATTTATAATTATATATACTAGAAGTTAAAAAGCTTTTTCTTATTATTAGGGTGCTTATAAGCTTCTCTCTAGTTTTATAAATAATATTAAACCCTTAAAAACAGTATAATTAGGCTATAATATAAGCTAAATCCTGTGTTACTAAGATAAAATTAGCCTTAAGGGATTATAAAAGACTTTAAGAATACTATCTATAATAAAGTACTATTATTAATAAAACCTTTAGTGCTTACTAGTATATAGGAATAATTCCTTAAAGCTTATAGCTACTAGTATATTTTATAAGATATTATTCTTCCTTAACTAGTATTTTTATTACTAATTTTATAGAATACACGCTAGAATATATATACTATTAATAGCACTAATAGCACTATTAAATTAAAGGAACTTCTTATTTAGCTTTATAAATAGCAAGACTAACTATAGCTTTAGCTAATAAATAAAGATTATATATAAATACCTTATTAGATTAATAAGCTTATAAATAATTTAAAATACTAATACTTAGAATAGTAGAAATTAATACCCTATGTTTCTCTATAGCTTATTATATATATGAATCTATAAGAAGACTATTACTTTCTACTTAACTAATTAATATTATAAAGAGTATAGTAAGGTATTAATATAAAGCTAGTTATAGAGCTTAAGAAAGGTCTCCTTAGGCATTTAAAAGAGATTTATAAATTTAATTTCTAATAATAGTTAAAGAATTTATTTATAGAGATCTTATAATATTATTAGCAATAAATAAGCACCTCTAAGGCTTATAAGGGTATTATAAGTATTATAATTATAATTAATATACTAATAAAGGTAATATAGCCTATATAAGGTTCTTTATAGTAAGCCTAGCTTTTAAAAATACTATAAAATTAATATTATAAGCTAAAGGTTATTATTAGTATCTTTATCTATAATAAATTAATTAAATAAAAGGTTATTAACCCTAAGAAATATTATTATAGCTTATAGCTAGGTATAAACTTTATACTAGTATAAACTTTATATAGGGATTATATAAAGTATATAGTTTATACCTAGAAATTAGTAAAATTTACTTCTTTCTTAGTATTTAAGCCTATTTTAGGTATTTATATAGCCCTAGTTAAAAAGATATATTATAAATAGGGAGGGATATAGTGTTTATATAATTTAAATAAAGTTCTATAAATTTCTATAGATCTTAGCTAATAAAAATAGCTAGCGTGTCTAGTTAGATGCATTTTACACTTGTGCAAAGTTTGCACCGGCTCGTGGATCACACCCTAGGTTAACATATAGTGGATACTGCTGCCGGAGAGTGATTGGTCGGAATCGTTTCTTGCGTCGAGATTCTGCAGACGAATCTCTCCTTTCTGTAGAGGGTGGTATTGGTATGCCGACGTGACGTTCTTTTGACAACGAACTGTCTTGATCTATTTGTTTGTGGGGATCGCATAGGTCGAAGATTGGACGATAGCAAAGCTCGTGGCAAAGAGTTATTACGGTCCCCGTGATGCAAGCTGGTGTCAATTGGGACAGAATGCCCCACTTCAGCTTGCTCCTTAGTGCTTACGAATTTGCGGAGTATCATTAGTCCTTTGATCCTCTTTACTAATTAATTAATTGACCCTCGTCATCGCCATGACGACAATTCACGCTCGACTCGCGCATCTTTAGTATTGTTTGTCGCATTGCATGTAATTGGCACATTGCCGGCTCGGCCGCCCCAAATGGCGCCCCTGTTGCGTGTCTACCGCTGCCGTCATGTATAATCGCGAGTCTAAGATTATGCGGAAGCTACTTGGCAAGGCCGCGCCCGACTCTGCGACAGGCGACTTGTCTTCCATCGCCGGCACCACCGCGCCAATTCCCCCTTCGTTTCGTCCGTCCAAGTCGCAGGATGCTGTCTTCTCTGCTGGTGCTCCGATATCATGCTTCGACGTGTCGTCTGATCGACGCGCCGTGATCCTCGCCGGCCCTCACATCCTCAAGACTGTGGTCCTCGACGATCCCGCAAGCCCCAGCTTCATATTCAACGACGGAATTGACGTGCGAACAGCCATCACAACACGGCAATCTACCGGGTCCCGCACGAATGTTATCGCAGATCAGCTCAACATCCGCGATGTAAAATGGCACAGCGGTTCCCATATCTATACCGCTTGCGCCAGCGGCAAGGTCTTCTCTTACGATCTGACGCGACTCGGTGCCGGCGAGGCTGAGCCTCTCGACTACATCTTGATGCATGAGGATTCGCGTCAGATGAACAGCCTAGACATCAACCCCCATCTGCAGTCCTGGTTGTTGACTGGAGGACAAGACGGAACCGCCAGAGTTTTTGATTCCCACTCTCCGGCGCCAGCCAGACATGGCGTCACTTTCAGACAACGATTTGCGCCTTTGAGATGCATTGATCCAATCAGACAGGTCAGCTGGTCCCCGAAGCAGGGCCATGAGATGGCTTGCTGTACAGATAGTGGTGTGGTTATGAAGTGGGATGTTCGACAACCCTCGAGACCGGTCCTCAGAATCAACGCACATGAAAAGGCATGCTCGACGATTGCGTGGCATATTGATGGGCTTCACCTCCTGAGTGCTGGATGGGATACAAAAATCCACGTATGGGACCTGGGTAATTCGGCAGACAAACGACAAAGGCCTAAATGGACAATTTCGGCACCTGCGCCTGTTGCGGCCGTCGCATGGCGCCCTGGACTCTGGTCGGCAAGCGCCCAAGCGAGAAGAGTTGCACAAGTAGCTGTCACTTATGATGAGACAAGCAATCGCAAGTATGGCACCTCGGCCGTTCATATTTGGGATTTCGCACGGCCGTCAATGCCGTACAAAGAACTCGAGATCTTTGAGACCTCTCCATCAGCTATTCGGTGGCAGGATCAGGATATGCTATGGACTGTTGGGCAAGACGGAGCCTTTCATCAGAGTGACGTAGCTTTTGCACGCAAGGTTATTGATCGCCAGTCCACATCGGCCATGGCACTTTCGCCCAGGGGGGACGCTTTCTTGTTTCTTGACGAACGTTCGAACTCGTATCGGCCACGTTTTCACGGAACACATCCGACCGAGATGATACACCGCGACCGCGACCGCGCTACGTACGGCTCGAGCCTTAGTAATCCAGGTTTGAGCTTGAGCCGAAGTGACTCAGAGGACGACGTTTTGGGCAGCTTTCTAGGCCCCCGTAGGAAGGTTACTGGGAAGAGAAGGCTGAGCGGGCGAGGCGGCGTGCCATTGAGCACCACGCCGCCATCCGGGGGAGCCTCGTTTCCGGATGACCTGAAGCAGAATCTCGGCTTGGAGCAATCGATCAACGTCACGGGGACATTCAAGCCCCAACAAGCCATGTCTTTTGGACACATACCTGCCGCTGTATCCGTACAAGTCTACCACTTCATGTCCAGCGCGTACCTGGACACGATAAAGATGCATCTTCCGTATGTTGAAGGCGGCAAACATTTGATTGAACGAGTCGGAGACATGATGGAGCAGTTTGCCAAGACCTCGGAATTGGCCAGCCTGTACCGCCTGGCACAGACTTGGCGCATTCTAGCATATGCTATGAACATTCTCCTGAAGCGGCGAGCACAATATCACTTTGAGGTTCGGGTTGGCCGGTTTCAGAAGATGCACTTGGATGACGGGTCTAGAGGGTCAGACCGGTCAAAGCCGTCGGACATGTATGGCAATGGTGACGATGCCCCGAGACGTCCGTCGGCCCAGAGAGGTAGCGTAGACAGCCGCTTCCACTCCACCCGCTCTCTACTGGCGGAAGAGATTGAGAGCACGTCCAATGTGCCCACTCCTTTGGCGCGACCAGCAGACAGCAGTAGCAGAAATATCAACACGGGTGATTTTGGCCATGAAGAAATGACACATCCTCATGGTAAGAGATTATCACCGATCATGGAGCCCGAAAGCCTACATCTGGGACCTGCTGCCCATGGCTCCTTGAAGGAATCCAAGAGCCCACGGAAAAGGCTTGACTCGGAGCCCATCTCTGTGGGAAGTGGCCGAACAGGAGAGTCCGGTACTTCCTATACCGAAGGCTACGACTTCTATGATGCTGAAGTGTTGGCCAAAGCTATCGATGTGCCAATGACAGGGCGAAGAAACGGCGGCGGGGGACTTCCTTACCGGGGCAGGACAATCAGACATGACTCGGATGAAAGCCTTGGACAGATGTTCTCCATATCGAGCGGGACCAGAAGATCCGGCAGAATGGGATCAAGTGGAGATGCCTTTGCACGTCCCGGCCTCATCAGGGAGCAATCCGACTTGGAGAGGGAAAGTGGTGCATCTAGTCAAGAGTCGCCCCTCGTATCAAAAACGCTGACGGACCACAGCGGGCGACCAAGTCGACCTCGCGACTCCACGGAGGAAGTATTCATGATTTCGCAAACGACCAAAACAGATGAGAGCTACCCTTCTCAGCAATCCTTCACTTTAAAGGATAAAGACGGGGATGACTCCAACGTCTCACCAGGCAACTCTTTCCGAGGAATCGACAACGGACGGTCTGTGAGCCCCAAGAAAAAGGAGCCCATGTCACCCCGATACGATCCACGACCTCATATCGTGGAAACGGACTATCTGCCGTGGAGCCACGATCCGCCTTATCCCCATCCACTGAGCACACAGGACTGGAGAGGAGGAGCCGTCTCTTCCAACTCCCCTCTGGATCCTTATAGTCTCGTGCGGCGAGCGTTGGACTTTGAATCGAAGACATCTGCCTTGCACGCATCCGCCATCATCCTGCTTCTCAAGCCACTCGTGCCTGATTCCGTCATCGATAGTCACCGTGCAACCGCGATCCTACGACAGCACCACCGACGCCTGATGCAAATGAGCCTGTTCGTGGAAGCAGCCCTTCTTCGCAACATGTGTGTACAGGGGTGGCCAGATGGATTGCCAGATTGGGGAGAAAACTACACTTCCGTTTTCAGCGGTGCTCAGCAAGGGGGCAAAGTTGGCTTGTTCTGTTCATCGTGCCGCAAGCCAAGAGAAGTCGACCCACGAGCCGGCGCCGAAGCGGTGTGGTCGTGTGAACGATGCGGAATTGTCATGGCGCCGTGCTCAGTATGTGGCCACCGCGAAGCGGTGCGCCCTTCTCACATCCCAGCAGAGATAGCGCCATCCTCATCCGATGTCGAGTCAGAGATGTGGCTATCAGAGTGGTGGTATTGCCCGGGATGTGCGCACGGCGGCCATGCCTCGTGTCTACAGCTGTGGCATGGCGCATCCGAGACGGCATCGCTGGCCGACCCATGCGTCAAATACAGCGACGGCTGCTGTCCCTCGGACGGATGCGGCCACGCGTGCCTACCTGGAAAATATCGCGGCGAAACCACGACCGCACGGTCAGACGAACTGGGTCGTGCGGCACTCGACTCGTCCCGGGCAAGAGAGGAACGCAACAAACCCGGCAGCCGGGGCGGCAGCCGACGATCGAGTCCCGGGGCACCCTTTGAACGCAGCGTCCGAAGTGATGGAAACGACGTCCCACAGAGTAAAGCAGTCGGCATGGCACGGGAGGCGCTCAACAAAGGCAGCGGCGGGGGGATATTGAGCTCGAGCCCAGGACGGTCGATTAGCACGACTGGCGACAGGGAGCGCAGGAAGAGCGTCAAATTTGCGAGGCAGGACCATGAGTAGCAGCGAGGTTGTATTATTGACTCGTATTTGCTCGGCGTTGTGTAATACATGCGCACATGTGTACTGGCCTTGGACCATGCCGCTCAACAACACCCCGGGCGGCACGCCATGTGGCATCAAGTTGCCGTTTCGGCCGAGCTTATTAACCACACGAACTGGTGGAACTGGTGGTGCAAAGTGTCTGTGCGGCCACCGTGCCTCCCCAAAAGGGGAAACACGAGAGCTCCCTGCTCATTTCGCAAGAACAGATAAGAACTGAAATGGAGCCGCACCAGGCTACGGAACCGGAGTCGGTGCATCTTTGGTGATTCGTGAGAGTTGCGCCACTGGTTGTTTCCCGACGTCCTTCATCTACGACCCATGATGCCTTCATCTACGACCCATGATGCCTTCATCTACGACCCATGATGCCTTCATCTACGACCCATGATGCCTTCATCTACGACCCATGATGCCTTCATCTACGACCCATAATGGATTGATATCAAGAATCATATAAAGAGCCGGGACTCGCCCTCTTCTTTTGAGTTCCAACAAGCCACTCGTTCAACTTGCTCTTGATTTCACATTCGCATTCCCAGATCAAACTCGTCAAACTCTCGCTTCTTCGCCCCCAAAAAAAAATTGAAGCTCGTTCTCCTCTCTCTGTGTCTCTGCCGCGGCGGCAACACCCATCCCCACCACACCGGTAAGTGTCTTCCTCTGGAACGCACGCCGAGACTCTAGAGTCGTGTTGCCTAACGTGCGAAGAAGGGACCCCTCTTCGACTTCAAGGCGGGCGATGTGAAAGTCCCCGTTAATGTGCTGGGGCTGCAGACAGAAAATGTGGATGCCCTGAATGGAATCCTTACCGGCAATAAGGCGTCGAACGGGCACTAAATCCCCCCCCTCCTTCATTCTTATCCTGCTCCGACTTGGAACGGGAACGGCAAGGGAAAGCACCCCGCTGGTGCGGCGTGAATGTGAACAACGCGGCCGCGAAGACTGGCTCTGCTCTCCTTGCGAGGGCCAGAAGGAACTGCGGTGGATGGGGCCTCACGGGAGGCGTTGAAAGGGCTGACGGGCACGCTGCGGTCTTTTCAGAAGGGGGAGGGGGTAGTCGTCGGCAGGGGGAGGGGGTCAGCAGAGAGAGCTGTCGTTGGCGTCTTGCGAAGTTGTAGACGACAGAGTCATGTTGCGTTGTGCTGTCTAATTCTGTGACTACTAAAATTAGTTTTATTACATCCCCCCCAATTTTACATATTTCCCGCAGCATCTTTCACCGACCAACCCTGGATTGGATGGCAGGCATCTGCGAGCGCATTGGCAGACGGGTAGACGGCAGACGGCAGACGGCAGACGGCAGACGGCTGAGACGAGGCGGCCCCCGTTCATTTCCGGGCCGCCGAGTTGCCGCGGCGAGTTGGTCCCGGGCTTGCCGGCCCATCCAGGGGTTGGTTGCAGTGAACCTCGGCTCTAGCAAAGTCCGTCTTGTATCTAGAGTAGGGCCTCTGAATCCTAATTGTAGGCAGTTATACTGAGCATATGCTAAAGACCGTAGTGTATTAGTAGTCAGTTGGCAATTCAAGCAAGTTAGAAATCGGTCGGTCGGTCGGTCAGTCGGTCGGTCAGCCAGTCAGTCAAACCAGTTGGTTAGTTAGGTTGTCAGTTTTTTGAAGCAAGTCAAGGAGCTGTAGGTAGTATGTGCCCTATGATATTCGTTGAGGCGCTGTGTACGGGGCCATGAAGGGAGCCATAGGTGACTGGCCTTATGAGCAATTGTAAGGTGCAATGTTGGCCGCGGCTAGCATTGAGTCTTGAGTCTTGACGGATCTTTTGGTCTATTGTTGGGGAATTCTAGCACACCTTCTGGGTTCTTACAGCGCGGGTGATCCGCACGCGTTGCTTATCTAAGATGATTAATAAGTGTGATATAGTGATTTATGTAAAGCAAATCAATAGTATAATAATATAGGCTAATTTACACCTAAATCTATGTACTTCTAATGCACTTTTATCCGATTGGATACAGACCCTAGCTAACGTGACTTCACAAGGTGGACAACAGTTACGGATTACATGTAAGGAGATGCCATGGCCCATGCGGCTAGTTGAAAGGCTCCACCCTAGAAACGAGACGAGTTTCACGGACTATTATTAGAAAGGAAATGAGCGAGACAGGGGCTAGGATTAAAGGCACCATTTATCACTAGTAACCGATATTTCTAGAAGTAGATGTCATTCTTTTATAACGCAGTCTAACCCCTGAATGATTTTACACCAACTACAAGCCCCTCGCGGGGCAGTCACTACATGTAGATAGTGAGTGAAGCTGTTAGGGATGCTATAGGGTTTTAAGCACTAAGGAGCAAGCTGAAGTGGGGCATCCTGTCCTGTCCCAATTGACACCAGCTTGCATCACCGTAAAAGGTACTAAGTAATCCTAGTAAAATACACGTACGTAATCTAAGGTACCCTTCACCCCACCTAGTGTAATAGAAAGGATTTGTCATTGGCCTGCTACCCCTAGTTATGTACCTCGTGTGTAAAATCATACAGGGTTTAGACTGTAAACCCGGTGCATTTTCCTTATGGCTTTCTAATTGTTAACAGCTAGGCCAAATAACCAAAAAACGGAGTGCGCACCACTACGGAGTAATAGTAGCTGCGATAAATGAGCCTGAATGTTTAAACACTATTAATAGGGCGTGGGTATTAAGCAACCCTGTTTTGTTAAATAGCAACCCTGCCTGTGGCTGGTAGCCTAGTTGCCCTGTTACTAGCTAACCACGTGATTTTTATGGGCGGCTATGTACTAGTTAAATGTAGCCCCTAGTGCCTATATAGCGTATATAATACTATAAAATTAAAAATTAAAGCTAGATTAAAGCTATCTTTAATAGCTAAAAATATATAATATTCTATTATTATAAAGTCTCTCTTTAACTATGTTTTCCTTACTAAAGAGGCTACCCTAGAGGCTACTAGAGCTATAGGTAAAGAGCTTAGCTTTAGTTTTATAATTTATTCTAGAAAGCTAAATACTAGTAATTATAACTAAATTATCCTTTAATATTATAAAGGTTAGAACTATATATTATAGTATTATTAGGATATTTATCTAAAGAAGGCTTAGAAGAACTTAAGCTTATAAATAATAGGCTACCTATATAAGCTTATAATTACTATTACTACTAATAAGAATTATATTATTAAGAGGTAGCTCTAGTAAGATTATAATTATAAGCTTACTAATAGCTAGTATTTTAGTTAATTCTAATATAAAGTTATCTATAAATATTATAAAGAGATTATTAACCTTTATAATAGTAGTTAGATTCCCTTAATAATACTAGCTATACTATAATATAGCTATCTAACTAAAGTTAAGGGTATTATAAGGTAGGATATTAAGAATACTATTTAATGCTATTAATTAAATAAACTTAATAGCTAATCTAAGATTAAGTAGTTATATAACTAGCTTAAAGATAATAATACCTTTATCTTTAGGGACTAATATAGCTCTAATAGGTATATCTAAAAGCTCTTTATTATACCTATCTCTAGGCTTTAATTATTAAAGGAAAACCCTAACTACTTTTTCCTTAATTATATATATAAAATAAACCGCTTTAATCTTCTATTATTTAATACTTATAGTATTACCTTAATAAAGAAAACCTTCTAATTTATAGCTTGCTTTATAAGTAGTAAGACTAAGGCTAATTTTAAGTAAGTAAGTAATACTATTATAAGTATTCTAGTAAAGAGGTTAATTATAAGCCCTTAAATAATAATTATAAACTATAATAAGGGATTAATTAAGGTAATTAAAAGGAATCTAATACTTAATAAGACTCCTTATATTTTATATTATTAGTATATTAATATAAATATACTTACTAAATATAAGTATTACTTCCCTAAGGTAACCTATAACTAAGAAAAACACTATATAAAGAGAGTACCTTAATTTACTAAATTCCTTAATACTTAAAATAGTCTTCTTTTAAGTAAAATAAAGTCTAACTTTAAAAAAAACCTAGTAAGCTTCTAGTAGCCTAATAGGTTCCTAGATTAAGCTATTAAATATATACTATAAACCTAGATTAATCTATATAAAGAGAAGCTTATCTTATACTATATTAATTAATATTATTACTTTAGTTATTATATTACCTTTATTATTAAATTATTAAATTTAGTAATAAAGTAAGCCCTTTAGAGTAGTATAGGTAATTTAAGCTATATTTTTTAGTGCTTATAAAACTATTAGACTAATTAGGTTACTTAAGCTTAATAAGCCTTAACTTATAGATTTTATAAGCTACTAAATCTTTTATAGTAGCTATACTATAGCTTAATTTAAGAGAAAATTTTATATATTATATTATAGCTAATAGTTAATAAAGAAAAGGTCCTAGGACTAAAGCCTATAAAGAAGTTAGAACTTACTAAAAAAAAGCTTATAAAAATACGATACTTACCTTATAAGCTTATTATATTATATAGTATACTATACTAGTATTATCTTTAGTGTTATATTAAGGAAGGGTAGCCTATTAAACTTAGTAATATTAATAAGTATTAGCACTAATATTATAGTATTATTATACTATTAAATATAGGCTCTTAGGTAGGACTATTTAAACCCTTAGTAATAAAGGTAAAAGGTAGGCTAAAGGGAGCCCTTAGATTAGAAAAAAGGAAGAATCCTATTATAAGTATAAGTTATAAGCCCTTTAAATTTAAGTATACCTAGGTAGAAGAGAATAATAATACCTATACTACCTAGGGTACCCTTTAATTACTACCCTTAATAGCACTTACTATAATTTAAATATTATAAATAGCTTTAAAAAAGGTTATTAATATCTCTAATAATAACCTATATAAGCTAGGCACTAAGTATCCTTAAGTATATACCTAGATAGCTATAAGACTTAAAGATACTCCTTTAGATAATAAAGAGAATAATAATAATAATAATAAAGGTATTAGT
Source organism: Epichloe coenophiala (assembly GCA_018801565.1). Lineage (NCBI taxonomy): Eukaryota > Fungi > Ascomycota > Sordariomycetes > Hypocreales > Clavicipitaceae > Epichloe > Epichloe coenophiala. The sequence goes on from JAFEMN010000008.1 coordinate 747,183, forward strand.
ATTAAGGGATAGAAAGTAAAGATAACTTTATAGAATACCCTAGGGGAGTTATTAATATTATAGAAGTATTAGTATTATATTAATTAAAATTAAAGGTAAGTATAAGAGGTAGGGTTAATAATATAGGATAGTCTAAACACTTAGTATAGACTTACTATATAAATTACTATAGGCAGCTAGTATTAGGCGTCTTAGCCACCTACTAGCCACGATAGGGTTGCTATTTAACAAAACAGGGTTGCCTTTTACCCACGCCCTATTAATAGCATTATGATCATTACCTAGAATATACTAGGTATTAGCTCTCTAAGAGGCTATTTTCCAGTAACTCCTGCTAGTTCGTAAACAGGGAAACCCCTTGAAATAGGAGAAAAAAAAACCCCCTAACCGCTTCGAGATGACGTGGCAGCACCGGCCCTTTTTTTTTTTTTTGGCAGCTGGCCTGCCGTTCTCGCGGCAAGTTTTTCCCATCCGCTCGTGCTAATAATAGCATATATTGCTTCATGTACAAGCTGGATTTACAAGCCATGTATTGGAGAGGCCCGAAACAACCGGGGCATGCATGTACGTAGATTTGCAAGAAATCATCAAAATTCTCAAATTAGCCGGTAAATCTCGACGGTACCATGCTAATCCGTTCCTTTTTTTTTTTTCCTCAGCGCAACACGAGGGAAGCTTTCGGTCCCAGTCCCCGTGCCAAGCAAAAAAACCACTCAAAAATAGTTGTCCGTAGCACAAAATGTATATATATATATATATATATATATTGTATGATCCCGTCGCCATCCCCATCTTGCTCGCGTGGCATACCCCGCCCCGCATCGCCCAAACTTTTTTTTTCATTCATTTCTCGATTTCCATTCCGCCTGCGCCCGCCACCATGCGCGCGCCCACCGTCCTGGCCTTCTTCCTGACCGGGTAAAAAAACCTCCCCCCATCCGCCCCAGCAAGCAAGCAAGCAAGCAAAAGTATTACAGACCAGACCAGAACTGACTGACCTCTCTGAAAAAGAACACTCTGCTCCGCCCACGTGGCCGCCATACCCCCCGGCCCCAACGACGCCGTGCCGCCCACCACCACCGCCCCGGCCTTGTGCGCCGTCACCGAACCCGCCGCCACTTGGTACAAGGGCAAGAAGGAGGGCTGTCAGTACGATCCCGATCCGGGACCATGCATTGCCGATGGTACGTTATGCGCCCCCGTTTTTCTTCGTTGACCCGAAATAACCCCAAACCCGAGGCTAATAAAAATTTCCAATTACAACAGATATCCTCACCCTTCCCTGCGGATGCAAAACTGCCACCAAAGTGGCGCAGGCCGCCCCCGCCGCGACAGTCTGCCCCGATGCCCCGGGCAAGCCGAACTGCCACGTGGGGTACATGTATACGACCACGGCGACGAATTGCTGGTGAATGGTGATGCCATCCCAGCGGTTCGGTGCCAGCCTGTCTGGCTGTCTGGCTGTCTGGCTGTCTGTCTGTCTGTCTGGCTGTCTGTCTGGCTGTCTGTCTGTCTGTCTGTCTGTCTGTCTGTCGCGACGTGTGTATCAGTTCCGTAAGATTAGTCTTGTGTGTTATCGGGCCTTGAATCAAATGGCATTTGTTCGTTTGTGTCGTCGGCATAACTCATACATGGGTGATTCTTCGTCTGTGCGAATTCATCTTGTTGTACATGTTATGTTCCTCTTTGAATCAATCAATCCCTCTCGCAATCACAAATATACAACATATCGTTCCACAACACACAAAAACACCCTAGAAATACGCCATGCCTGACCACCCCAGCACCCGTTCCAGATCATCCCTTAAATCAGCCGCACTGTCGTAACCCCCCCTCACCGCCACGTCAGCCCGCTTTCCCGCTCCCAGTTCGCTCCATCTTGCCAGTACCGTGCCATCCAACAATGCGCGACCAGACGATGCTGCTGTTTCCACGCCCACGGCCACCGACGACTGCTCGTTGGCATGTCGATGTGCCTTGGCGTGGAGACCGCCGTGGGGGACAATCGCCGGGTGGAGCTGGTTTGTCACCGACAAGAGCCGCCGATACGTCGACTCGGCCAGCGGCGCGAGGGCCGCAAGCTGGCCCGATGGACAGGCCAGCAGCAGCAGCATTTGTGATGATGATGATGATGACTGGGTCTGTGACGCAGTCTGTGGGTGGTGGTGGTGGTGGTGCGCGGGGGGAGACGTGCGCGGCAGAAGAAGCGTCGACGTCGGTGCATTTGGCGTGACGGAGAACGACGTCCGGTGCAGCAGAGGATGGCCCTGGAGCGACTTGGGGTGCTCCGGGTTGAACTCCAACACGTGCAAGTCTCCCTCGGCGTCCACCGCCACCATGGACAAGTCCTCGCCGTCGGGCAAGAAGTCTGCCATGAGAAGCGGCAGGTTGCCGCCGCTCTTGCCCAGCACCTTGAATGTGTACGGCTCCTCCGTGTATCCGGCAAACCAGAGACCCTTGAATGCATCGGCCATGACGCAGAGACCTGTTCCTGGAAGCTCCTTGACACTCGAGACATGGCAGCTCATGTCCAAGAAGGCCACGGGCAGCAGGGACCCGTCCTCTTTGAGCCCGCGAACCATGCATTTCTGTCCTTGGGACACGAGCATCAGTCCCTGGGCTCCGATCTCCGACAGCGCCGTGACCCCCCCCCTGGGAATCTCTTCCCTGGCCATCAGTTTGAGCTTCTTGTTGGTCTCTGGTCGGCCTGGTTCCGGAATGACCGTCACAATGTCAAACACCTGCACCCGTCCCCGGGTGGGCAGGTCCTCTCCCTTGCAGAGTGCCGTGCCCACCCCAACAAGCATCTTTCGTTCTTTGGTTTCCTCTGATACTTCGAGGTGAAGCGTCTTCATGCACTCAATCGACTCACACGGCTCCATCTCCAGCGTGTGAATTACCGTCCATGTCGCCGGGTTGATGAGCTTCAAGACACCCCGCGGCATGGTCGGCGGGAATGCCAACATTTCCTTGGCCCACTCTTTGTGATAGTCGTCGTCCCGCGGCAGCTCAAACGGCTCGGTTTTCGTGCAGGCGCCGATGTACGTGCCCGTGGGATGATGATACGAGATCATGCCCACATCGCCATCAAGCGGCATCTTCTTGACTGACAAGCCCAGTTCTGTGAAGTTGCTGTTGCTGGGAAGTTCTGTCACCCTGGCGATCCCCTCGGTGTCGACGTAGATGAACCCACGATCGCAGCCTTCCGTGTTGAATGTGCTCATGCCCCGTACTCCCAAGCCTTGTAGGCCAATGACGCGTGCAATGCTCTTGCTGCTTTTTAAGATGAAGCCGGGGGACGAACCGGGCAGGAAAACGGCACTGTAGCCATCAACGTTGGCACATATCCGCAGAGGCACGTGCCGGGGCGGCTCTTCGGTCTCATCCTCTGGGACCTCGGGGGCAGTTGTGGCAAGGGACGCATTTGCTGACTTTTTAAAGAGCAGGGATTTTGACAGCGTCGGCTCAGTCACACCTTCTTTGTGGTGTCGTACCGGCTCATACAGTGTTAGATCGTCGGTGGCGTGTCGCACCTGAGATGAGTCAATCAAATGGCACGTTCCCCGAAATGACGGGGAAGACTTACAATCAAGTATGGTGCTTGTGAGATGGCATCGCCCAAATCAGCGACGAGAATTTCCGTGATGCTCTCCTTGCTAGCGCCCTTCCGTGCCACAAAGTCCGCTGACAAGAATGGCGGTATGGACGTGAGAGCTTCCGCCACGAACACTGGTTTGGATAGGTCCAGAAGGGAATATACCTGTGTTTGGAATTAGTCAGGTTGGATATAAGAAGTGCGCATGCACTGACGCTGGGACACGTACGTGCAAGGCACCATTTGAGCTGAGCAAGAACATCATGATTCGATTCGATTCGTCTGACTGCTGCTGCTGCTGCTGCTGCTGCTGTACGCACATGGCTGCCTGGAAAGCGCCCTGTGTGTCATTATAGAGGCATCTCGATGACCATTTGGAGGATTTAAGTGTTCCATCGGGCTTGGCCACCTCTTCTAGCTCATTGTTGTTGTCGATCTGAGCGATAAAGACACTGCTGTCGTCCCGAATGAGCAGCAAATAAGGATCGACTATGCTGGCACTTGCGATTCGTGGCTCAGCTCCGGTTTCCTCATCCAGCATGGGCAGGATCTGACTTAATCCCAAATCTGTGTCATGAGGAAATCAGTACATACATGACCGACGAGTCACTGTTGGGAACGCGGGCTCATAGCTCACCTCCATCATAGCATCGCACTTCTGACTTGAGCACTTGGATAATTCGCATTTGCTTGCCCATGGTTCCGGCTTCCACAGTAAATCCTGCCGCTGGCTCAAACTCGGTGTCTTTGAGTGTTTCGAACCCGGCCGCTGTCAGAGCGTAAACGTCAGATGTCTCGTATCCATCCAGATCCACCTTGGCCACGATCATGTACTTGTCAAACTGTCCAGCTGGGTCATAGTCGTTGGAGACTGGTGCGCCCGTCCCCATACCCAGCAACTTGGGCATAGGCTTCTTGACACACATGGTCCAGAACCCTCGAGCTTCGGGGAAGTCAAATCTCCCAATGACTTTGGGCTGTATATTTCTGTTGAGAATCGCAACTGAGCCAGCCGAATCCTTCCCGACAGCGCAAGCCAATTCCAGTTCAGCCGTCACTCCTTTCGATAACGCATCTTCCTCCCCCCCCGGTACAAAGGCGGGGCGGCCACAAGCAATGTCTCGAATTGGGCCAACAGTCAATAGTCTGTCGTGAATGCGGAAAATGGCGTCTCCGGGTCTTGAGCCGCCATTTGCAGCTTGGGCTAGTTTGGCTTCGCCAGAGTCGTTTCCGTATAAATCGTCATCTTCGTCATCCTCGAGGTCGAGGTCCTCCACGTCCAGCGCTAGATCGGGATCGAGCAATCGTGACCTCTTCCTTTTTTCTTGGCCATGTTTTCGAGACCAGCCAAGCACAATTGAATCGTTGCTTTCGCTGCCCAGAAACAGATTATTTTTACCTACTTTTGATATGCAAGAAACCCGACTCTTGATAAGATTGCCGCCATTTTCAGAGCTCACGAGTTTCACGCTGATTCCCGATACCGTGCGACCGTCAATTCGGAAACTCACGATTGCCAACCTCCCATCGTTCAATATTAATAAGAGCTCGCCAGCATCAGCATTCAATACCTCAACAGCGCACCATTCGAGTCTGAACCCCAGCTCAGCCTGATCAACTAGACTGAATGATGTCATGTGTTTTGCCATGTCGTTGACTGCCACACCGTTGGGCTTGCCAGACTGGTCAATGTGTATAAGCTCGTTGTCTCCTACCAGCAGAGCGCCACCCATGGGTGCTGGCAGAGCGACTACTTTGAATAGATCCTGAGGCAACCCTGTAACCGATATTGTCGAGGCTCGTTGTTGTAAATCGAGAGTGAACACTTTGTATGTAAGGTGATCCTTGATGCCCAATGCTGCCGATGGTGATTGAGTTGAGGATAGAATGCCAAACGTCGGCTCTCGATATTCATGCAGGAACGCAAGATGCACAGGATGTAGCAGCGTTGGGTCCAATAGCGGCAGGCGAAGAACAAAGGAAGGAGTATAACGCGACCTGACGAGGTCGTTCTCACCATCTCCGTTCGTCATTGTTGATGGTTTCCTGACTGGGCGCGGACCGTCCAGATCTTCGTCCCAATCGTCCATCTCCAGATCTTCTTCGCTATGGGCAAAAGGCAGGATGGCCAGGTTTCTGCTGCCGAACTTGAAGGCGACGCATCGGCTGCCAGGATCTGCCTCCAAGTAATTGACGTAGTCGCCAAAACCCGTCTCCCAAGGCGCACCTAGCAGCTCATCTTTTTCATAGTAGTGAATCGAAGTCGTTTCGAGCGCGTTTCTCTGGGGATCCCATTCTGTCAAGCACATCTTGGCGGCCTTGTATGCCAGAAGTAAAGCCTCGCCTCCTGAAGCAGTGTTCCTGATTTTGACACGCGCCAGCCCAATGACAGTGCCTGCCAACGGAACTTCGGCGACGAGCACTAGCTTGGTGTTGTTGGTGCGATCGGTTCGCACAATCATCGACTCGCCTCCGAGGAAGGAGGCCTCAAGGCCGTCATCATCGTTGATGCGGTGATCAAAATGCTGATCGTCATCTTTGGCAAACGATTGCAGACCCTTGGTTTGAGGATCGAGCTCGGCAGAAATGAATTTGGTCGTGAAGATCTGAAGAAGTGAGCCCTTGGCGACAACGAGGTTGTTGGCCGTAGCAGAGGTCAACGGCAGGCTTAACGAATGAGTGACGGCCGAAGGAGCCACAAGCTCAGTGTACACCTGCATCGTCGCGAGACCATTATCCCTGCATCCGCGACAATTGAAGTCGATGGGGAGCTCCGGCGAGCTAAGACGAGCGGATACGCTGTCGGAGAGGCGAATATCAGGGGCCAAGGGAGGTGAATGGCAAATATCGCCAAGCTTGTCCAGACGCCGGTGAAGCACCAGACGAAGGGAAGTTGCAAGTTTGTTGGGAAAGTTGAAGCTCCACTACAAGTGGCCAGCGCGGATCAACTGGCCGCCGCGCCGATAATCAGACGCGCGCTGAGCAAGTGGCGCTCTAACATTACATAGCGCCGGACAACTCAGTACCCACCAAACCGACCCCATGTCCAAGTCGAGTCGCGTCCATGACGACCAGGCGCAACTGCAGAGGCGCCAACGTCGCTATTGCGTCACGCCGCCCTTCCCTTCAGAAAGCTCACCAAACTGGTTTCCAGCTTCTACAACCTGTTCCCCGCATCGTTAACTCTCCTCCTCGCCCGCAGGAGCCATTTGTACGAAATTGCTGCTTCTTGCTCTGCTGTTCATACGAGGCCAGTCTCTTCTCGTCTATTCCATCGAGCACCTCTCCGCTGTCAGCAACACAAAACTGAGCTCCGCCGAGCCCCCCTTCAATTGCGACGAACGAATCGAACCCTCATCCCGCCCATGCCAACTTGACTCACCATGGCTGACGCAGGTCTGGTGCAGACCAGTTTGATCTGGATCACATACGCCATAGTCGTAGGCTTCTGCCTGCTGGCCGCCATCATCACAACCTTCACCTGGCAGACGCCGCGAGACCGTTCCGCCGTTGTCAGCATCGTCGCCATCATCAGTCTGACTTCACTGCTTGCCACCGTCCTTCTGCTGCCCGTCGACATTGCTCTCGTCTCAGCGACTAGCTCGGTATCGCGGGGAACCAAAAAGGACTGGGCGACACCCGAGAGAATCGACAATATCCTGCTTACGCTCAAGATTGTCTACTATTGCCTGTACAGTGTCGATGCGCTACTGTGTCTAGTGGTCATTCCATTTGCCTACTTTTGGTATGAGGAATACGACGAAATCGAGTTCGAGGAAGAAGGGAGAACATGGCAGAGTCGGTTCTGGGCTGCTGCCAAGTATGCTCTCTTTTTCGTAGCCTTCGTCATTGTTTTGTTCTTGCTGGGCTTCTTCGTTCCATCTCCAGGTGACTCCACCAAGGGCGGTCACTGGGACTTGGACTATTTCAAACATCTTGTTGCGCGGAACCATGCCGAGAAGGCTCTTACCTTCGCTCTGGGCCTGCTAATGACACTGGGAACGCTCTTGTACGTCATCTACACTGGTTCGGGGCTCGCACTCATGCCTGTGTCTTTCATCAAGTCCGCGCCGTCAATCTCAGCCCCTCAGCTCTCTGCAACCACGGCATCACAGTTGGAGCGAAATCGCGAGCGTCAACGTCAACTGGAGATGCGAAATGTTGGCCGCCAGGAGGGCATGTCCCGAAAGGACCGTCGAGAGCTTGATGCGCTTGTTAGAGAGGAACAGACTCTTGTGCGACGGGAGCGCCTGGCAGCTGAAGCCCAAGGAGAAGGCAAGAGCAAGGTCTACCAGGCTTGGCTGAGGATATGCGCCCTGCTGCGACCCGTCAAGATGCTAGGTGGCCTTCTCCTCCTGGCCTTATCCGTGCTCATCTGGGTGTCCATGCTGATCACAGGCATCGACAAGGCCATGAACTCAGTGTGCAAGCAACGCTGTGGATACATCTTGGGTAGTACGCACATCTTCCAACCCATGAACTGGGTCTTCGTCAAGCTTGCGAGAGTGTTCCCCGTCGACTATGTCCTCATGGCGTTGTTGATTCTCTTCCTCTTCAGCAGCACGATTTCCGGCATCGCGACCGTCGGCATTCGCTTCCTCTGGATCCGAATTTTCCAGATTCGACGTGGCCGAACGGCCCCTCAGGCTCTACTCATTGCCACAGTCATGCTAACTCTGGCCATCCTCGCCATCAACTATGCCATCACCATGCTGGTGGCCCCCCAGTACTCCATCTATGGCACGCAGACGTTCTGTTCCAACGAGCCTGAACATCCTGGATCTGCACCTTCGTGCAAGAACCATGAGGACCTGATCAAGCCCTGCTCCGAAGCCTTGAGCTTCAAGCATGCCAAGGACATCTGCACACCCTCCGTCATGTCAACGTTCCTCAACCGCATCACCATCACATGGCCATTCTTCGGCATCATTGACTTTTGGGCTCAGTTCGCCTTTTTGGGCGTCTTCCTCGTCGTGTTTGTCGCAGCTCTAGTCCGCAGCCCCAAGGTCAACACGGCCGAACTTGATGAAGATGCCGAGGTGGACGAGGAGGAAAGTCTCTTGGCTGCGACGAGTCGCCGATTCAACGCAACATGGGACGACGTGCGGGGGAAACCGCGAGGGTACGGGTCAAACCAAGAGGAGAGGAATGGAGATTCTTCAAGGGCATGAAGTTGAAAAAAATACATGCTGGAATCTAATAACGAAGCCGGGACTTTGATAAGATTGTACGCAGAGTGTAGGATAGGTTATGTTTGAGTTGCTACGAGGGATTCAATTATGCACATGGTTAGGCAGGCGCAGGGATGGGGGGTTTTTTTTTTTTTGAGCTCAAAGCGTCGGTTTTTGATTTCTTCCCAACGTCAAAGTCTATTTCCCAATTCACAGGTTATCTCAATACAATAGAGATGAGTCAGCACTGCCGCCTATACCCAGCCAGATGAGCTTTGGCCAGCACCGTGATGTGGCCACAGAGAATCAGCGTATTGCCAACATCTACCACCACATGGTAAAGGTTTCAAGCCCCCAGCGCAACTTTCTTCTCCGTCTTCCTCCTGTCCCTCGTAAACTGGGTGGCCTTGTGACTTCTATCATCGAAATGTGCCGCCGGCCCGACATGCATCTCCCTCCAGCACCTAGTGCAGTAGACGTCCTCGTCGCATCCCAGACACCTCAGCGTGGCATCTTCCAAGCACACGGTACACCAAGAGTCCATGTCGTCGTCCGTATAGCCCGTCTTGGACGTCAGTCTCTTCACAGACTTGGTAGGTTTGGACGTGGGCACCGAGGGGAGAGGACCTTGTGTTTCGGCCGAGGAGTGCCGAAGCGCGGCCATCCGCGCCGTGAGATCGGCTATTTGCGTGGAGGAGGTGGAGGTTTCCGTCCCGGGGGCTGAAGGAAGCTCTATGGAGGGGGGGTGGTCCCGCGCAGCCCGCGCAGCTTCATCTTCTTCTTCATGTCCAGGGGGTGTCTTGGTGTCTTGGAGCCCAACGTCGAGTTCCACCTCGTCTTTGTACCGCGCAATAACGCCGCTGGTCTCTCTGGTCATGGACTCGCCGTCCGAGTCATCTGAGTGGTGGTGGTGCGTGTCTGTGGGCACCGACGCGGAGAGTCTTTCCAGGAGGGCCTTGACATCTTCTTCTCTGGGCTCTGTCGATGAGGGTTGCGGGGCGGCGGTGTCGTCCGCGTCTGAGAGCATCTCCTCGAGAGCTTGGTCGTCTGTTTCAAAGAGGGCGTCTACATCATCGCTTTCCTGGTCGGGGACAATCCCGCTGGGCGACTTGGTGATGTCATTGCCGCGAGACTGGGTTGTGAGGTCGGTGGAGCCAGTCTTGGTAGGCGTGCTTTTTGAACTGCGTGGTGGTGGTGAGTCGGCTTGGGTGCGGAGGGACTTGAGTCTTGCGGCGAGGACGTCTCCTCCTGTGGGGGGTTTGGCGCGCTCTATGACATCGAATTTGATTCTGTGGGGGTTGTGGGGGTTGAAGAAAAAAATATAAGGGTTAGGTGGTTTTGTTTCCTTTGGATTCCCTTTGGAGGCAGGGAGTTACTGATGGGGTGAGAGATGGGGAAGGGGACACAAACGGATTTGATGTTGGTTTCTCGGGCGTGGTGCTTGCTCCGCGGAGGGCTTGCAGTCGGTCCAGGAGGGACTTGTCGATGCCATCTGACATGATGAGGGCTGGGTCAAAGTGTGTGAGTAAAAGGCGCTAGTAGAAGGCAAGTGAGTTGGCCTATATTTGTTTAATTTATTTAAGACGACTTTTGGTGGACGGCATGCAACAGGTGAGGTTGAGGTTGAGTATGTGCAGTGGGTGTGCTGTTCGCGGTCCCGCTTAACCATGGCTGCTATTACGTCCTTGATCTATGATGTTTCGTCGCGGCGTCGTCAGCACAAACAGAGCTTGTCGCTAATTTATAGCTGGGTGCTGGTATTCTTGACTTCTCTTCCTCTTCCCCGTAACTATTTTTTAAAAGAAGAAGAAGAAGAAGACATCGACGCCGAAAATGCCTACCCTGCCTTACTCTGCCTGTGTGACCGTGGCCCTTGTCCATGCACATTTCTCGCTGAATGCGCTGAAGACAGTACCGGGTGAGCAGAGCCAACGCTTGGCGCCGCGGCGTACATAAGACTGCGGTGGAATAAAGTGTCACGTGCTGAGTTCGCTTGCGCTAACATAGTTCAACGTGACCCAATCCAGCTCCTATTTGCCCTCCTCTTGCTCCCTCTCCCTCATGGCGAACCGCGAATTACTTTCTGGTCCTATCACCCTCTCTGAAGCAAAAGAGAAGGTGTTCAACGTGGTTCACCGGCTCGAATACCCGCAGCTTCAACGAGCCTTCTTTCAGCGCCTCCAAAGCCAAAGTCACCTCATTCGCGCCATTGTTGCCCACCACTTGGGCGTTGACCCGGTGAACTGCGAGGTCTCGCCTCCAGAGTATTGGCGCCATGGATCCTTTAACGTCTGTGTGCCGGCTCGCGTCGACGCTCCGGACCCAGAGCAGCCCAGTTTCGTCATGGTCCGATTTCCTCTACCTTATCGCGTCGGAGAGACAACGCGTCCCGGAAACGCAGATGAGAAGCTCAGATGCGAAGCCGCTACCTATGCATGGCTTCAGGGACACTGTCCTTCAGTCCCTATACCACATTTATACGGCGTAGGACTAGCCACGGGCCAGCAGGTACGACTGGTAGCATACACTCCGGCACTTGAGAGCTCGCTAACCTTTGCTCCTCTCTACAGCTGACCCACGTAAGCCACTTACCGTGGTGGTCACGCTGGCTCCATAGACTTCGGCGATACTTTCGGACTCTGCTTGGCTATCCGTGTCCAACTCACTACATCCCGTATAACTCAAGTGCCTCGAATCCCCTCGGATTAGGCTACTTGGTGATCGAGACCATTCCTGACACTGAAGGAAGAATGCTTTCGGCTTCCTGGGAAGAAAGGCGCGAGGACGACCGCCTGCAACGCAACCTCCAGCGAGGCCTCGCGCGAATACTCCTCTCGCTCGCAGCCGTTCCGCTTCCCCGCATTGGTGCGTTCCGACTCGATGATACCGGCTACATCCACCTTGACAACCGCCCGCTCAGCACAGAGGTCATTATGCAAGAGAACGAGGACCTTCCCCTTGATATGCCACGTCACCAGACCTACACCCGTGTGGACGACTTCGTCCTTGCATACCTAGACGCCTTTCATAACCGACTACTGCACCAGCCTAATACCATTGAAAATGAGATCGACGGACGGTTCGAGTTGGCGGGTCTTACCGCAGCGCGAGCCATCTTTCCGCAGATGCTACAGAAAGACCTCCGTTCTGGCCCCTTTGTCTGCAGTCTGACAGATCTCCATAGAAGCAACATCATAGTCGATGACGATTGGAACATTGTAAGCATCATCGATCTTGAGTTCGCCTGCTCGAGGCCTCTCGAATTCCAGCAGCCCCCCTACTGGCTTGGGGGACAGTGCGTCGATCAGATTGATCGCGCGTCATTCAGCCCTCATCATGATCGATTCATCCAAATTCTGGAGGAGCAGGAGGAGCTTCTTGCTAAAAGGACTCCTAGAAAGCTTTCCGCTATAATGCGACAGGCATGGGCGAGTGGGACATTCTGGCTCGCTCTCGCGATTGAAGATCCAGTCGCCTTTTCCTCGATCTTTTGGTATCGCCTTTTGCCTCATCGACTTCATCTTACAATAGATCACACGACCGATTTCACGCTCTTAGCGAATCTTGGGGGGGAAGACATTATTCAGAAAAAGTTGCAAGATCACGATCAGTACTTGAAGAAGCTTGATAGTATATTCGAGGAATACGACGAAAACGCATCGAAATCATGAATACAAATATATCTGCAGTGATCGAACCATTTCCCACGGTCGAGGTGTCATCTTACTCGCTAGACTTCTTTGGAGGAGTTGGAGGTCTTGCTTGCTACCTTTAGTTCGCGGGCTTCTTGTGATTTTCTCCCGGACAATGACAGCTGTTGTGCCTGTGAAGTCGAGATCGGGGTGCGCATCGCTTCCGGCGGTTGCAGCGTCCCAAGAAGCATCACGGCCCAAAGTCACAGGTGATCATCGACACCCACGTCCGGTACGTCTTGTCTCTTCCTCTATAATTTACGAGTATGAACGTGAGAACGAAAACAGAGGCGAAATATCGGACGCTATCGCAGAGACAACGCCCAATGCTTGGGGTGAGGTGGATGCGGTCATTCTGCAAGTGCATCAGGATTGGCCTGGTTTCCAACAAAAGGGAAGCAATTGCTCAGGTCAAACAGTGACGGGACCTTCCACGGCCATATCTACCGTCCGACATTCAGCTGCAAGCCCCGAATCGGTCCTTGGTTGCCATATACAGGCTTAAGATAGTGGGTGTATAGCAGTGAGAGTCTTTACGGGACGTTGATGGATGAGAATGGGATGGTTTGGGAAGAACAGGAGGAAATGCTATTTGATAGCTCTACAGAATTGTTGGACAAGCAAGCAGGGTCTTCCCAATCTCGCATCATGATGCCTCGAGCGTGTCTGTACATAGTGCATATCACTGAGATCATCGCCTTAGGCATCCTCCACATCGCAATTGCGTTGTAGTTATTCCGCGACGGGTTACAGAACACGGCGTCGGCCGCCCATAGCAGATGATGGCCGACAATGTGGACGGATGGTATCAGCATGCAGTTTCACGGTGAGTTAACACCACCTGGGCGCCGCCGGGACAGGCGTGGGAGTGTGACGACAAAGGAGCTGCAGGCCCTGCGAAGCCTCTTAACTTTCGAAATCTGCGGCTAGGTCCCGCCGTTCGGGTCTCCGTTACGATAGTTTTCAGGATGCTCATTACGGTAGCCGACGTTGATTAAAGCAGCAGTGCTCCGGGACGCATCCGGTTCAGAATGGGCTTGGTAAAATCTATCGTAGAGGTGATTGCGGTACCTCGCGAACGAGGGCACATATGACGTCATTAATATGATCACTTTCTGTGCCATGTATTCTCGACACGTTGAAGGGCCATTCCTACACTTTTGTCAAGGTTTCTTGGAAAGTGTTGTTATGCTTTCTTTTTAGCCGGTGTGAGATGGCATTTTAAGCCTCGGGACAGGATGATTTGCATCGTGAATCAGATTAAATGCCTGGGAATGCAGGCGAGTCAGTCATTAAGCACAGGAGCGAGCGAAGTCATTTCAGCTTTCTGCCTTTTGAAGTTGCTACAACGGACGGAGTGATTAGGTGCAAGGCAGACCAAGCGCTTGAGACAACAACTGGCACTTATTAATTTAGTAAGTTATCGAAGCTAGGCTGAGGGACGCCTAAACAACGCATATGTCAAAAATTAAACACGCATATGCCGTTAGTCCTAATCAGGATGGACGGCCCACCTACCTGTTTTTAGTGTAGCTCGTGTCTATTAATCTTCGTAACTTTGTTAAGTTAATTATGATACCTATAATAAGTGTGTTTTCTGTGGTTTTAAAGGTATTAATATTATTAAAGTTATCGCGGGTGCCCTGCTAGCAGGCGATTATTAGGGAAATACATGTAAAGCTACGAAGATTAATAGACATAAGCTACACTAAAAATAGGTAGGTGGGCTGTCTATCTTGATTAGGAATGGCATATGCGTGTTCAATTTTTGACATATGCGTGTTTAGTTGCCCAATATTATTACACTGACAACACGTTCTGCCGTCTGCTTACGGGAAATACCTCTGTAATGAACACTATAAGGCCATTTATTCATCGGTTCTCTGCCTTGTTTCACAAAAAAACCTTTCTCATGCCTTCTCCCGGGCGGCCGCCTTTACCGCACGGCATACTCGTTGATGAAGAGATCTCGCCGGCATATGATTCCAAGTACTTCTACCCAGCGAAACCTAGAGAAGTCCTCGCCGATCGTTACCAAACCCTGGTCAAGGTTGGCTGGGGCGTGTCTTCAACAGTATGGCTCGCGCGTGATTTGCAAGGGTATCCTTCAATTTCTGTGTAGTCCCAGGTTCTCCCTTTCTCTAACAAATATATAGGTATACCGAAGGTCTAGAGAGCGTCGTGGCACTCAAAATCACCAATAACAATGCGAGTTCCGCTGGTCATGAGCGTGAAGTTGAAGAGCATATTTCCATGGCAAACCCATCCCATCGCGGTCGTTCACTTATCCGAACATTACTAGGCTCTTTTGAAGTTGAAGGTCTAGAAGGCTCTCATCTGTGCCTTGTGTATCCGCCTATGAGGGAACCATTGTCGATGTACCAGCGACGCTTTGACGACAGAAAGATGCCACTGCCCCTCATTAAAACATACATTCGTGCTCTTCTTACGGGGCTTGATTATCTGCATAAAGAATGCAGGATAGTTCATACAGGTAGGGTTCTTCGGTTTTGCTTCCAATCGGTGATACTGAGGTTACTGTGGCTGCCTAGATCTGAAGCTTGAGAATATCATGGTCTCGTTCGAGGATCCAGCCGTGCTTGCTGGTTTTATTTCTTCTCAACTTGAAACACCGATGGCTTTCAAGATTGATTCGGCGGGACGACCGGTGTATCAGTCCCGTAATGACTTTGGGCCACTCAAAAGTCTAAGAAGTATACCACAGCTTGTCGACTTCGGTTTAGCCACTAGGCTCGAGGGAGACGACGATTGGGGTGTCTGGCCCATTCAGCCAGACCACTATCGGGCGCCAGAGGTGATCCTGGGTAATGGATGGCAAATTCCTTCGGATATTTGGAATCTTGGTGTTCTGGTGCGTGCCATTGTTTCTCTAGAGTTGTTGTATTCCACTAATACCGGACTAGTTGTGGGATATGATCGAAGGCAAAGAGCTATTTCGGCATGTTCATAGTCAACAAGGTCGCTACGATGCTAAATTACACCTCGCCGAAATGATAGCCCTTCTCGGCCCAACCCCTCCAGAGATCATACAAAGGTATCAATATATGCGAGAGTATTCGTGGCCAAAACCTATCAGACGAGAAGACGGCAGAGTATGCGAGACCGCGGAGGAGTATTTCTGTGGGCCATTCTTTGACGACAAAGGTATTGCTAGGCTTCCCATCTCGACCGGGTTATTCTCAGACTCACAAAACATCTTAGGTCGCTTCCTCTATGAAGACTTTATCCCCGACCGCGAATTAGGTGACACAGTTTCATTCCTTGGAGGGGAGGAGAAAGAAGCGTTCTTGGATCTCGCCAAGGGAATGCTTGTCTGGCACCCAAATGCGAGAAAAACAGCAGGCGAACTAGCAGAGCATCCTTTTCTTCAACCGAAGCCAAACGCCTGATTTCTGCGAGGGTTTGCTCGTGAACAGACTCGAATTCCTGATGCCAGTTCGACGATGCTACGATATTACCGGTTGAAGCGTTGGCGCCGTCTTTTTGAGTAGCATCTAATAGGAGCATTGGTGGCCATTGATAAATGCTTCCATTCCTGGAGCAATCCAATAAGGCCAAGGTCGCTCATCTCATTAGTGTCCTACCTGGTGCGCCAGACATGGTCTGTAGAGACGACAACCTCTCCCCCATTGGGATGACTAGATCCGTATTATTTCCTCTATATCTAAGAACATGCAGACAGCCCGAGGAAGGAGGCCCTTCATATACCTGAAAATCAATAGTGACAGAGTTAGCGGCGACAGGTAATTAGACACTGGTGTGATGCAATTGTATTGCACGATTGGACGTCAAGCCGTGATCGTGAGACTAGGCTATAGCGTTGCATGCGCTTCCCAGACGAGACAGAGAGTGAATGCCCACATCTATCCGCAGGATAAGCCCCCTAGCTAAACTGCCGTTCAGTGCATCATGGCCCGCTTGATCTTTGGAGTTCCTGTACCGGATTCGGGCAACGCCAGCGACTCCGCACACGATGCTCATCAAAAGCATGGCGCTGGAACGCCATTCGATGTAACAATGTTACATCACACCAGTTGCACTTAAGTGGCTTTTCCTTCAGATGAATAGCATCAAAATGGCGCGTAACACATCCGGGACCATGAAACATCTGAAAGCGAACCTTGTCCGGAAGCCTTTTACTCGCGAAGCATTGAAAGCAGGCCTTTGGCTGCTTAGCGGTTTCGAGGTATTCCCTGGTAGCACGTAACGGCTTGCCACGTACAGGCGCAGGTACCTTGCATGAGTCAATATCACTATGGGTCTGCTGTCAATCCTTCGGCCGAGCTATCGGTCCAGCTAGCGGAGCAGATTTAAGAGATTTCTGCTTAGGCCGGCCCCTCAACAGACCTCCTTCAAGGACATCACAGTACTGCACAACGGCTACAGTGCCTGTATCGCGCCGGTGCCACTCATCTTCTTAAGGAGTTGGAAACTGGGTAGGAAAGAAGACTCTGCACAAGATGCAACTGAAGGGGGTGCATAGCATCCTCCAAGGACGAATTGTCTTCTTTCTCTTCCTTGACCGCGGCACCTGAAAGTTGCGCCTTAATATCCAAAAAAGCTTGTTCTTCATCAAATTTCTCTCGAATCTGATGCCGTAAGCTCCGTTGCAGCCTTTTCCGCGTGTTTCTCACCTCCTTCTCCCGTTGCTGGAGTCGGGGAAGCAGGCCGGGTTGTTGGGTCTCCTCGTATTGCGTGCGGATCTTGCGTAGGTTGCGCCGGGCCTCTTCCATCTCGGGATGATCTTCAACTTGTGCCCGTTGTTGATCAGTCAAGTAGCGTGGACGTCGCGTGTCTCGCCAACGGCTTTGCCGTGTGACGGCTCGCATCAGTTCCATATCTGGGTCGAGGTCACAGATAACCCGGATCATGCCGGTATCGAGCTGCAGAGGATGATAGTGGTTGAGAAAGGTGCGGGGGCTGGCGTTGATTATAATCTTGGTGAGCTTCTGATAGTACAAGCGAAGGTTTTTCCAGTCGGTCTCAAGTGTACTAGCTTTGTTAATGCCTGGGTAATGTCGACCGTCCTCACTTCGCTCGAGCAGGAGACACCAGCGTAGGAACCGATACATATCATTGTTCAACGCCTGGCGTAGCGCCTCCTCGGCCTTGCGCCATTTTGGCACGTTGGGCCTGTTTCGCACTTGGCTGGCACAGTACCTATAGCTATATTAGGAGACTATGAAACGAAATGGATCTCAATGACCCAATCGTTTTTTCCACCGACTCTCAATCCGCTCTCGTCGTTCAATAGTGAGTGGTGCTTTGTCGAAATCCTCGGGGATCTCAGAGAGATCAACTCGGCCTTCATCCAGCGGGTCCTCGTAGAGCTCTCCAGCGCCATCGGATATCTCTGACTCCAGGGCAAGGTTCTCGTCCGATCGGAGACGTTTTCGTGAGGTATCGTCCGGCTATGTCAAGTCCGTTTCGTAAGTAGCGTCACTCTGCTCGTCCAAGTCGGTGTTGGTGGTGGAGATATCTTCCTCGCCCCGATTGATTCCCGGATTTCTATTCTGCATGGAGGCCATCTTTGGCGCCCACGCAGAGCGTCAAGACAGGAGACTCTTGAGGACAACTGAAATGGTGTTCGGGGTCTGTGCGGGTGGAGCTGACTGGTGCGTGCTGGTAAGCCGGACGGGGACGTGTCGGTATATCGAGATCACGTGTTACCAAATGACGGCCAGAAACAACACGTAAACATGCAGTAGTTGTTACGATATAAAATATAAAATAATGAGTGTCAAGGTGGTTCTTCAATTCAACTAGCTAGAGGTCAGAGCTATTGTCTAATATAGGGGTTCTAGGTCACGTGCAGCCACATCCGAGGTCTTGTGGCATTGACAGGCCACATCCTAAGGTGACAGGCTAATTGTCAATTCTAGCACGTAACAGTAGTGATTTTTTTAATCATGCAGTAGTAACTAGGCCTAAACGGAAGAGGTACCTCCACAAGCAAATTCGCAAGGGGAGTGACCTCTCGCAATTCATGTATTCCACACCACTTTATTAAAGGTGTATATAAGAGGGAAAACGCGTTTTTATTAGGCTTCTTTTAGAGATACAGAGCTTCTATTATAGCCTATAGTAATTCCACTAAGTGGACTAGCTAGTTCTTATGCCCTAAGAATTATAGGAAGTCACTTCTCTTATAATTCTACAGGCGGGGTACCTCTTCCGTTTTAGGCCTAGTTACTACTACATGATTAAAAAATCACTACTGCATGTTTACGTGTTGCAGCCGCAGGGAAGATCAATCACGAGTGGCCCTAGCAGGATAAGGCTCTTCTCGCCTCTGCCTTTGGCTGCGCCTCAGACCCAAAATGCAAATTGTGGGGGAGGCGCAAACAAGCTTCTCTGCACGTCGAAGCAAGGCGAGGGTCTGGTGTTTTGGGATTGGGGAATATCAGTGACGATGTGCCAAGAGTTCCAAGCTTCTCTCCACCCAATCACGCCCCAAAGTTCGTCAAGCCCGTTTGCTGGTCGGGCCTTCGCCACCACAAGTCCCCCCTCAGCCGGTTGCTGTATCAGGCACCGTCGCCCAGCCAGAGAGACTCGAAGGAGTACCGTGATGCGAGAAAAACTGTTAGATTACGGCTCGGCTCTTTTTCGTCCATCAGTTCTTCGAGGCTGTGAGACCTGCAGCAAGCAGCAGCGATGAACGACCCCACGTGGGCGCTGAATGCGGCGATGCTAAAGAAGCATGTCAGCCGCATGACCGGGCCACCGTAGAGTACGAGCGAAACATGTAATGATTCAACCAACAAGTCGGGGAGGGCTTTGGTTCAAACCCAAAGCTGCTGTTCGTGCGGCCGGGATTCATTATCCCGTGAGGGATCCGTGAGGCTTCGATTGACATTTTTCCAGTAGAAGGACGACCAGACTCAGTAGGTTCTTGACAGATCCGACTTTTGGTGGTGCATACATAATAGTAAGTCGTCTGGACATAGCAGTCAGCCATTCGCTGAGCTAAAATCAAGCCACCCACTGGGCGCACTGCCATCTTGTGTGTTATTATGTCTTTTTGCCCCCCCCCCCTCCCCCCAACGCCCCCGTAGAAGCCACAGCCATGGCTCAGATCTGCGTAAACGACTAAAAGCAGCAGGACTAATAATAATAAGCAGAACAGATGGACGACGAGGTGGCTCAACTAGCACCGTGAGACACACCACGGCCCAACACACTAGTACAGTGACCACACCTTTCAGCTGGCGCCCTCGCTTCTCTTTTCCGCCCGTGCGAGATCTCAGTCTGTTGCCAAAGAATAAAAGACTTACCCTTCCTCCATCTCATGGGTCAACCTCGTCCCCCTTCGTCGCCAACGCTACAATCGAATCACTGTTTGGGAAACTAAACTCGTTGCTGCATTCTATTCAACAGAGCAGTGACTAGTTTTGCTATTCTCACGCACTACTTTCTTCGCCCTGAGCGTCGCGTCGAGCGACCCCACCCATCAACATGCGCTTCGACCTTGCCTTTATGGTAGCAACCCTGCTATCTTCAGCTGCTGCAGGTGTCATCGACCCTCAACCTCGAAATGTCGCGAGAATGGATGCTATGGCTCAAGATTATGACGACTTGTTCAAGAGAAAGGGTGGTGGAGGCGGAGGAGGCCGCGGTGGTGGATCAAGTGGCGGATCTCGAGGTGGTAGTGGAGGAAGTGGCAGAGCCGGCTCTGGCTCTCGCTCAGGCTCTGGCTTTGGCTCCGGCGGATTGTAAGTCTTCTATTTTCCATTCAGAGCAGCAGAGTCATAATTCGTCATGTACACCAAGCTAATTTGAACAGCCGCGGAAACACGGGCTCCAGTTCCAATGTCGGCGGCACATCTCGAGGAGGCTCTGGCCCTCCACGCTCGTACGGGGGAGGCGGTTCCTACGAGGGAGGTGCTGCCGTTCCATATAGAGCCGCTGCTGGTGTCGGTGCCATTGCACTTGCTGCTGGGGCTTTAGCTTTCTGGCCTGGTACGTGGCATCATGGGGCGTACCTGTACCCAAGTCGCAATGACTTCTCCTTCTACAATAGCACCACTCAGCGAGACGAAAGACTGCCTGTCGTTTGCGGGTGCGCCAAGTACGAAGTGTGCGGTTGCAAGGAAAACCCAACTACACTGAAAGAACTCGTCGGCAACGGTACTTATCAGGCTCTGAACAAGTCCCTCATCAATGTGGGCGACTACAAGGGCCGAAAGACCCTTCTTGTCAACGGAACGTTGCCTAACGGCACAACTGCTAATGGTCCTGACCAACAAGGCTCGGGTGTCGGAATGAAGAGCCTTGCTGAGGCTGCTGGCCTGTGGCCTGTCTGGGCCTGTGTATTGACTGCCATCTTTTTGGCTTAAAAATAAAAGGTTGGTGCGGTCCTCGCAGGTACCATACACGCATTCTCAGTCGTTCATTCACTTGAGGTGAACGGGTACTCGTTTGGGTGTACATTTGTACAATAATAATACGGCATGTTATGATGGAAGATACCCAAAGGCACAAGACGATTATACTCCGCAAAACTTGGTTTCTGCGCAGATTCTACTAGTCTTGACGTTACTTGACATTATGATTATGATTGGAATTCGGAAGCAAGAGGCGAGTGTAGAGAATTATGCTTTTGCTCGCGCAAACATCTTCAAGGGTTTAGTCATTTGTGAAACAGAATTAAAAAAAAAAAATTCATTTCTCTTGCGGCATCTCGTGTTTGAATGTGTCGGCAATTGTGCACGTGAGTTAGCTAGGGGAGAAGAGCTCGGCAATAACTTGGCCGACACGTTCGGCTTTCGGGCGCGAAACCGCATCTTTTGAGTTTTACGTCAGCGGCGGGTCACTTAACTCACTCTATTCGCCTCCAGTCATGCCACTCTCCCGCTTTATGTTGAATGACTAAGCAAAAACCGGCAGTTTTCTCCTCTCAAACCCTCTCCCCCAAATTCAAACACTCAACCCTGCTGGTATAAACGCCGCAGACTGAAAGTTGTCACCACTACCGTCGTATCCTTGCCGTTGATCGCAAGCAAGGTTTCTACTGGTGTATTCAGCTGTCTGCGCGAAATCAAGCATGATTTAAGCACCTGCGATCGCGCTACGCTTTGGGTAGAAGCTGCCCAGACGAGCTTGCGTGAACTCCCAACTACAACGCACCATGGCTGAAGATGAAGGGTTCTCGTCCTTGGACGAGACGGCCTGGAAAGCACAAGATGCTGCGGATGATCGCGAAATTGCTCGCTTATTAGAACAGAGTCAAGACGGTGCAAGCGGCGGACTCAAGCTGGACGATACCCCATTCGATCAGACGAACAAAGCCGACGACGCCGAAGATTTCGAGGACATCAGCGATGACGACCTTCCCGAGGAAGAACCCAGCGCTAGCACTCTTCTAGACTTGCCAGGACTTACTGACGATGGAGGAACAAGCAATGATGCAGATGATCTGTTTGGAGAAGGCCCGTCCTCACCAACAGATCCCATTCTTGGGTCTCCTTCTCCAGATACTCGCGTTCGTGATACCGATGCCGGTGACGATTCCCACCCGGTCGACTCGAGCCTGAGCTTTTCTGCCTTGAACTTGAACCTCGATTCTCACATGAATGGTGCCGCCAACCAAGACCCCGATATTCCAGCCCCCGCGGAGACGGTTGAAGACTTGCTCAAAGCGACATGGCCTGCCTTCGAAAAAGGTCGCGTGTTGACTTGGAGTGAGCTCTTGCCCCCCAAAAAAGCAATATGGAAAGAGAAAAGGCCTGTGAAAAAGCCCAAGCATCTCGTTACTAGTAAACTCACTCTGGAGCTGTCTGCCGACCAGGAAAAGACGTTTCGCATTCCAGGAAACGCTAATTCGGCTGCAAAACAACGAGCTCCGGACATGACTTTTGCTAGCCTTGTCCGATGTGAAAAGGGAGAGACGGAACAGGCTGAAGACACCCTACAATTCGATCTAGATCAGGAATCGGACTCTGAGACCATCACGGGTTTCACTTTGAGAGATATTGAGCTCGCATGCGAGGACTATGGCATGCAGATTGTATCTTTTGAAGAGGAGTTTCAGAAACGGCTGGCGGCCGAGAAGGATACACTCAAACGAAAAAAATGTGTCGAAGAACAAGATGATGAATGGGATGCTGAGTTCCTCATAAACACCACGGACGACCATCAACGACGACCACAGAAAAAGAGGCTGATTCGTTTTGGATTGCCCGATATACCGCGCTATACTGCTCCCAGTTTTGACAACTTCGAAGACACCACGCGCCGTGGCGCCAAGCGAGTCCGCTTGGACATGAATGACCCTCATCTTCTTCTTGAGACAGACATGCATCTTCCCACTAAACGGCCGCGATTGGACTCCAAGGTGAAGCGAATGGCCAATGGAAATATGGGCCGAGATATCTCCCAACGCTTCAACATGTCCAACGACGAAGCATATGAGCTGCTCAAGGAAAACCATCAGAGCAAGGTCCGTGCAACATTGGGCAATATTTCCGTGGAACACAGCATGCCCGCCATCAAATTGTCGTGGCCATACTACAAAGTCAAATTGGGCGGCACTACAGATGAGTATCACCGCCCGCGCTTCCGCTATAAGAAGTTTGTTGGGCACGCTATCAAATTCGACAAGCCTCAGCATCACAAACGAAAGTTGATGAAGGGCAAATCGCACGAAGTCTATCGCTTGTCAAAGGATTTGAGTCTCAGCGACAACTCTACAGCTGTCCTCTTCGAATATTGCGAACCTCGGCCGCGGGTCCTCAACAATTTCGGCATGGGAAGCAAACTGATCAACTACTATCGACGCAAGGATAACAACGAGGACGAGCAGCTACCCAAGCAGGAGCTAGGAGAATATCGAATGTTGCTGCCGGAAGATCGGTCGCCTTTCTCTCTTTTTGGCACTGTTGATGCTGGCGAAACCGTTCCGACCCTGCACAACGAGATGTACCGCGCTCCCGTCTTCAAGCATACCCCCCGGGGGACCGACTTCTTAGTCGTCAGAAGCACCACCGGTGTTGAAGGCTCGAAATGGCATCTGCACAAAATTGATCACCTGCATGCAGTTGGTCAGACATTTCCGTCAGTAGATGTGCCAGGTCCTCACAGCAGACGCGTTACGAACGCGTCCAAAAACAGAATGAAGATGTTGGCTTTCCGCATGATAAGACATAGCAAAACCGACAACTGCCAGCTGTCAGATATCACCAAACACATTGCGGAGTCGACCGATACGCAGAACAGGCAGAAACTGAAAGAGTTCCTGCAGTACGATAGAGACAGCGGCGAGAAGGGCATGTGGCGGTTGAAACCCAGCGAGATTCTCCCAGACGAGAACGCCATCCGCGCCATGATCAAACCCGAAGAAGTCAGTCTTCTCGACGCCATGCAACTCGGCATCAAGGAGCTTGAGGACGCCGGATATGACCCCAGAAATGCAAATATTGACGATGATGTCGTGGAGGTCGACGGCGAAGAAGACGACGACGACGAGGGTGGGAGCAAAGCCGCAAAGGCAGCCAAGAAGGCAGCAGATAAGCAAGAGGAGACTCTTGCAGACAAAATGGCGCCTTGGAAAACGACCAAGGCGTTCATCGATGCCTGCGCTCAGAAAGCCATGCTCCAGTTGCATGGCGAAGGCGACCCAACAGGTCATGGACTGGGTTTCAGTTTCATCAGGACATCGATGAAGGGTGGATACATCGAGGCCGTGCAAGGCCCGTTAGCCACATCAGCAGACGCCATGGAACGTGAGAAACGCGCTAATGGCGGCCACGCATACAACGTCAAGAAGCAACAGGCCATGTACGAAGAAGGCATCAAGGAGATCTGGGACAAGCAAAAGGCCACGCTATCCGATGGCCAGGAACACGACGACAGAGATGTTGCAATCAACGAGGATGAAGACGATCGTTTCAATGTACATTCAGCCGCAACCCCAGCACAATTCGATGAAGGCGCGAGTCAAATTAGTGGTTTTACATCGTCCAGCCGCCATCCCAAAAAGGCCATAAGGATCACGAGAGAAGTTCGCTTAGCAGACGGGACAACTCAGTCACGAATCGAAGTCGTACATGACCCGGTTGTCATTTCGCAGTATATGAAGCGACGGACTGAAGCAGACTTGGAGATCAAAGAGTATGTGGCCAAAAGCATCCGTCACAGACGGCGACCGAAACCCCCACGAGCTTGGGCGCGTTTGCCAAAGTCTGTCCAGGCACTGCACAAGTGGGCATGCCTACGTGACATGATTGCGCTCACTGGGGGACAGCTGACGCCGCCTCCGGGTTCTTCCATCGACTTCATTGGATTGGAGCTCAGAGCATCTGCTTACGTATATCTGTCCACAGCATCTACAGCTCCCGGCCTACGGGCAATGCCGACCACGATCGTCTTACAAACCTTAGGTAAGAAAGCTCACGGAGCCCTTGTAAACTCACAACCCGTGCAATACTAACAATGCTGGTCGCTAGGATCAAGAAGGAGCTCGAGCGACTTGAGAAAAACAAGGCACGACGACAAGCCCGAGAACAGCAGAAGGAGCTGCATCATAAGGCCAGCACGGGCGACGCTGGATCTCCTGGCGCCGTCGACAAAATCCCTACTGGAACGACTCGGAAGTGTGCCAACTGTGGACAAGTCGGGCACATCAAGACGAACAAGAAGTATGGAACCCTTTGTTGCCCCACCTCCTTTCATACCCTTTGATTGGTCTCTTTTTGCAATGGAGGAACCTGGTGAGAAGAGCAATAATAGAAGGAGAAAAAGTGCTTTGCGTCGAAAGATGCAGGATTCCGATCGTCAGCTCGTGACCAGGCAGCGAGTTGCTGCTCGGCAGGCGAAGAGGGACGAAAAGGAGACACAACGAAAGGCAGCAGAGCAGGATCGTCTGAAGAAGAAGAAGCGCGAAGCTCAACTCAAAGAGTCGAAGCGGTTGGAAGACGAGCGTCTCCGGGAGCAAAAGAGAGCACAGCAGAATGCGCTTCGAGACGAAAGGCGTCGTGAAGCTGAGGAGCAGAGACGTCGAGCCCTCGAAGAAAGGGAAGCAAGGCGACTCAGGCGCCTGGAACTAGAGGAGGAGAAACAGCGCAAGAGAGAGGAAAAGGCGAAAGCTCGCCCAAGGTACAACTACGGCAGCTGCCCGGCGTGATTAGTGTCACTGGGTTTTCCGACACCCTTGTCTCAGGCCGCCTTGATTGCTCTTTCACAAGGTGGACCAGACTTTTACTCACTTCTTGACACAGCTCGACACAAGGGACCTTCACGATCCTGATTTCCACATCTCTTGCTTCATGGCCAGTCTTTTTGCTAACAAGTTCCTCCCTTCTCAAGGTTGTGTCCTCTGCTTAACGGTACGATGAAGATGGACAACGGCGCTGCAGAGCACGGCGGATTTGGTAACTACAACGCGCCCACGACGACTGCAGGATCGCCGAGCGCGTAGAAACGAAGGCGATGGCGGTACGGACAGCGATTGATTTATACAGCATGATATGGAAAGTTGTAGCAGCACTAACCAGCATATGATTTTTTTTATTTATTTATTTTTCTTCATATCCCGCTCACCACGAGCTGGCGAGGTCAAATGCCTCGCTCGCATCATGTTTCATCAACGGGAGGGGGCGAAATTGGCGGCGGTGAATCGTGATTTCACACGGAGGTTGCGAGGCGCAACGGCGTTTAGGTGAGACGGTTTGCTCGGCTGGGTAGTCGACTTGGTGGAAATATAGCAAGGACGTGCATTGCTTCTTTGCTAAAGTCGAGTTTCGTTCCTCTCGGAAAGCATAGCTATTGCCGTGGACTTTTAAAGACTTGTTGCCCTTGACTTGGTTTACCGTGATGTTGAGCGAAGAGCCGTGAGATGGGTACAGTCGGTCCATCTATGTGGCTAATCGTACAAGACTCCTCTCAAGGACCAAAACCGTATGCGCGTAGAATGGATATATTTCCGTCAGCTTTTCTTTCATGCACGCCTTTTTCTTGCATCTCCCGCCGCTACTTCCTGCCGAAGTGGTGTTAATCAGGGGGCGTTTTTTCGAACGCTCTTTGGACAGATGAGGGGTTTGATCAAAGGTGGAGAAATGGACAGAACGAGTGGAACAAAGGAACAAGGAAAGACGACTTGGGAATACTCGTGTAGAATGATGATGCAAGGGAATATAACGTGAGACGAGGTACTCTATTGAGTCCAAGGGATTTTCCAAAGTTTAATTTTACTTGGTGGTTACGGCGAATGCATCGGATGAGCGGCAACGAAAACATTGGTATTGCTAGCTACATCTAGCCAGTTGGAACAATAAAAATATACATGTATGGAAGGACCGTACGGAGTAGTGTGACGCGGGATATATAACCTAGCGTTGGGAATAAGAGCAGCACAACTCTTGGTCCGGATGCTGCGGCGTCGGCGTGCATGCGATTTTTTCGAAAACGGGTCGAATGGCAGTCCCGGTTGCTTCTTGCCGCAGCAAGGCAAGCCACTGTGCTTCACCTGGCAGAGAGTCGACCTTTTGATTTTGTGCATATATGTGCACATTATTGGGGGAAAAAAAAACCACGGGCACGCAGGCAACCTGTTCCTTGTTGTTGGTCGTCGGTGATCCGTAGCTGTGAGTTGCCGCTCTGTTGACACGATTCCCAAGTTGAACCCGAACCCACGGGGTTGCGTAGGGTAGGAGCTGGGTGGGTGGTGTGATGGCCGTGCGGCAGGGTAAAAATAGCAACCACGTGGGATGATGCCACTCGCGTAAAAGGGTTCAAGGTTTCGAACCGCCATCATGACCGCCGTTCTCGGATTCGAGGCGAAGAATTCTGTCTGGTCAGCTTGAGCGACTGGATTTTTCGGGGGCCTGCGATGGACCGGAAAAAGTTGGCCTTTACGGATTACAGTGTCGCCGTTTCAATTAGGTACTAGCAAGCGCGCACTTTGTTGCCAACTCACTCTCACTGTGATGGAGACTTGTTGAGGCCGACAGGGGGGGGGAGCGGGGGGCAGAGCAACAGGGGGCAGCAGGTGGGCAGCAAAGTGGAAGACGGGACTGGACAACAACAGGATCACTCGGTAACAATGGCATTGTTTGCAGAGGGAGATGCACAGACGACGGCTCACGAGTTGATTGTCAACTAACTTGTCTGTCCACATGGCTAATAATAAAAAAATGGTGCCTCTGATGAGGGCTCTTGTTGGAACACCTTTTCTCGCGTTGCGCTACAAGGGTCACCGTCAACTCGCCCCGTCCCAAGGTCCCAGCACGGTAAGTCCGCACCTGTGTAGTCCGTATGTACTTCCGGTACACGCCGGTATGGAGTCCGTACATATGTACTCGGTCCGTGTGCGCCTCCACTTTGGCCCCAAGTCGCTGCAATGACCTGTGGTTGGTCTCTCCACTCACATCAGTGGCACTCACTCAGTGGCCAACAAGCTTGCCATAGCTGCCGCCCACGCCGCCCAACTCCAACGCACGTCCTCGTTCCCTTTCACCAGCCTTTTTCCTTTTCCTCCCCTCTCTCCCCCCTCTCTCCCCCCCCCCTTCTGGTCTGACTGACCATGATCACGTCCATCTATTAATAGAAGCCTCCAACGCCAGATCCAGCCCCATCCTGCACCGTTCGTTTACCTGCCTGCCTTGTTGCCAACGACCTACGGAGTCTTACCGAGAGTTACTCGACTCACAAGCAGACTGCCGCGCCAGGCACCGGTCTTGTCTTGAACCGATTGAAGCCCTCTCTCGATAAGTCGAAGCTGTGGTCGCGTCCGTGTTGCTGCTATAGTAGTCTACCAGGTACCCCCAATCTGTCTGGTGTCATCCATCTGGTGTCATCTCGCCGTCATCTCGCTTCGACCATTGCCAGCTTTCCCTTTTCCCGAGGCTGGCCGCCGGCCGCTACAAACGTACATTATTATCAATCGTATATGTGGCGCTTCTCGAATGCAGCCTGGCTTCCATACGAGTTGTCCTGCAAGACGTCCTACTCATTCTTCCTTTCCGCCAGAACATTCCCCTTTTTCTGTCGGTTCCCTTCTCTTGGCGCCGCCCTTCTTCTCCCGGCCGTCTCACCGTCGCCACCTTTCTTTCCCTTTCTTTCGCTTTCTTTCCCTTCTCATTTCTCGGATGCAGCTTGCAAGTAGCATCTTGACTGATTCCATTGTCCTCACGAACCGAGCCAAGGCGAACCACCCGAAACATCCCTCAACAGCGCCAGGACAGTACGGACGACCACCCGCGAGCAAAGCCGTGCTCAGGCGCGCCACTACGTCGATATGGGTCGAAGAAAGATTGAGATAAAGGCAATCAAAGATGATCGAAATCGATCAGTGTACGCCCTCTTCTGCACAATGCTCGCGCGCGCAATGACTGCATGACTGACCAGAGCTCGCAGAACGTTTTTGAAACGAAAAGGAGGACTGTTCAAGAAGGCGCATGAACTCTCTGTCCTCTGTTCCGTCGATGTCGCGGTATTCATTTTTGGAAATAACAAGAAACTCTACGAATATTCGTCTACCGACATGCGCGACCTGATTAGCCGACACCAATATGTGAGTGCGCAACAGCTTGAGCTTGCTCCAAAAACGGCGTGCATCGGACTGCTTCTTGGGTGTGGGAAGGGGGTGGAATCAACAAAGCGAAACACGCTAACTTCCGATACTAGCATGGCGGTCCAAACGAACATAAAGGGCCGGGCGATTTTAACGGTGGAAACGACGACGACGATGACGATGATGGCGACGGTACTCCCCCGAGAGAGCATGACGGCCTCGAGCATCACCAAATGATGCCTCCTCAGTTCCACGGCCATCCCCAACCGCCATTTCCCCATATCCGCCACCACACTGCTTTGGCATCACCGCCCATCCCCAATGGCGGCCCATTCCAAGGACATCCAGCTCATCCAGCTCATCCAGCTCATCCAGCTCATCCAGGCCATCCAGGCCATCCTGGGCCTCGAGGAAACACTCCACAACCAACAATGGGATCGCGGCCTGTTTCAAGAAATGATGTGCGGAGAATGGGGCCAAGTATGGTTTCCCAACCTCACGGTGCTCATCCTGGAATCTCTTATATGCCGACCCCTCCCATCTATCAACCATCCGCTCAGCCCGGAGTATCTGGTCAACAGCCACCTTCGCAGTACTCATCGTACCCTCCTCAGCAGCAGCAGCAGCAGCAGCAGCAGCCGCTACCGCCGCCCCCTCCGCACCAGCAACAGCAGCAGCAACAACAACAACAAGAACAACAACAGCAACAGCAACAGCAGCAGCAGCAACAACAACAACAACAACAACAACAACAACAACCACCTCCACAGCAAGCTCCGTACATGGATGATCGCCGACCTTCAATTCCTCCAGGTTATGCGCCACAACCAACGCCTTCTCAGACCATACCCACGATAATGCGAACAGAACCCCCACCATCACAAGCCAACAGTCACCACCAAATGCCTCCACTGCATCCGGGACAGCACATCTCCCCCCCTCCGCATCCTGAGCGACGTCCTCAAGATCCGCAGCCGCCCCCTCCCTTTGATGTCAAGATAGAACCGTCAGACCGACCACAGCGGCCACTTTTGAACACGGATATGGCCGTAAAGAAATTGCCCCAGAAGAAATCACATAGCATATTCACTCCCATTGAAGAAAACCGATCTATTTTATCACAGCATCTAGCCTCATTTGCAAGTGAGTCACAAGGAGCAAAACCAGACTCGGCTGCTGCGGGACACAACCGCTCACAGTCTGTTGACGTCACGGCTCGCGGAGTGTCGTCAGCGTCACCTCAACTGAAAAGGTTGAGCGTTTCGAATAGCCTGGAGAAAGCTCGAGCCGCATCGGTTTCAGTTTCATCATCTGGCGCGGATAGTCCATTCACCCCACCGTCAAGGTCGAACAGTCTCAAAAACGGGGGTCCTGGTGCCGCGTCTCGGCCGAGGGGTCCCCGACTCACGGTCCAAATTCCCGATGGCGCGTCTGAGCCGGGGAGCGCTGGTGCCGAGTCCAAATCACCACATGGCTCCGCCATCACTCCCACCCAAGCCCCGAGACACAACCCTGTCGTTCTGCCGCCTCCGCCGCCGTCACCATCGGCATCTGCATCTGCGTTGCTTTCAGCTGGAGCGTCAGGGCCTCGGAATCCATTCGCTCGACCCCCGCCGCAGCAAACCGTCAATGGCGAGACGCCCGTGTCTGCCCTTCCCTCGAGATTCCTCCATAACGAGTTGCTGCCTAGTCCCAGCAGCTTTTATCCAGAGTGGCATTTTCGCGGGAACGACAGTAATACGCTGCCCAGCCCTCTGAACTTTGCCACCCCTGTAGTAGGGACGGGGCCAAGCTTCTTGAGAGACGACAATCACGGAAATGGAGGCAACAATCCCAACCCCAGCACTACGACGAGTAACAACAGCAATGGCAGCACAACAACGTCTACAGCGGCTACGACGGCTGGCACAACAGCGACAAGCGGCGCTGGGCCCAGTTCTGGCCCCCCAGGGTTAGCGAAACGCAAGAGCCCCGACTGTGAAGGCAGCCGCCACGGCGAAGACACACACGGGGGAGCAAACGAAGCAAAGAGACTGAAGGTCGAAAACACTTGAGAGGGTTCGATGCATTGACAAGGCGGGTGGGGGGTTGATTATGTGCTGGGGTCTTGCGGGATGGGGTGAACTGTGTATGCAACTGATACCCTTTTTCTTTGATGAACATGGTGACAGCATTCAATACGAATGGTTTGAAGAAGCTGGCAGATTTCTTCATTTGTTATGTTGTCCGGATGGATGTGCTTGGGTCGGCATTTGTCATCTTTTTCGTCTCCATTTTATTCGTTGTATTGTCATCTCTTGTTGCTGCGGCTTCTTCTTCCTTGTTCCAATGTTCACATGTCTCAAATGATGTCACGGCAAATTTTCCTACTTGGGAGCGGTGCGCAGAAGAAGAAGGAAGGCAGCAAACCGAAAATCAGGCTCATTATGCAAGGCATCTTCGCGCCTGGGGATCTGCCGGGACTCGTGTTGGTGGCGAGATGGGATGCCAAAGAGAGCATGTGATGGGTTAAGGACGGTTCACCTGTTTTTCAGATGATGAGTTGCATACGGAGTTTAGCAATGATGGGTGTGTATATCGAGTGTGGGCGTCGAGTGACAAAAACGAGGCTGATTCCGAACGGATTGTGATTGTACGGAGTATATATATACAAGTCTAGAATAGAACCGGGCGAAATGATTCATGATTCGGGGGGGAGACCCCCATGACAAAACTGTCGAAGCCCTCCCGAACAAAAAAAAAAAAAAAAAAAAATCACTCGTGATTCAAGACGCCTTTCAGAAACCACTGTTGTCATCAAAATCACGTTATTCTCAATCAGCAAATCCATCCCGGGGCGTCTACGGGGAGGGGAAACCTACCAGCTCCCCGTTCGCAACCCGAGCAGCCACCCTGTCCACCTCGACCTCATCCGGCAGCACGACCCTCTTGCCGCCGTCGCGTGCCCGCTCCTCCCACCAGATCTGCCTGCCCGCCAGGGTCGTCGCCCTTGTCCCCTGCTCCCAGGGCGACGTGGTCACGACGAGGTGGGCGTCGATGAACCGGGCGAGGTTCCTGGCGGCGCGGTCGCGGCCGGGGGCGGGGTCGGGGTCGGGGTCGGAGGGCGGCAACTCCCACGGCTTGCGGGGGAGGTCGTCGATGGCGCGGTTGAGGGGCGCGAGGACGGTGACGGCGGTTTCGCTGGCTGCGAGGGAGGAGAGGAGAGTGGTTGTTGGGGAGCGGAGGCGCGTGAGGGAGGAGAAGGAGGATACGGAGCGCTGGGGACCGATGGCGTCGGCTAGGGAGATGGAGGATTGAGGCCGCGGAGCGTATCTGTCTGCTTCGGGGGGGGAGGAGGAGGAGGAGGAGGAGGCCGGGGGTGGTGATTGTGTACGGGAGGACGGGTTCAGGGTTTTGATCCTCGGCGGAGGAGGAGGAGGAGGAGGCTGGTCGGAGGAGGCTTCTTGTCCGGGGGGTTGGACGAGGAGGGTCTGCTTGTCGGAGGGGCGCATGATGTTGCTGGTGCTGCCGGATGTAAATATCATCAATCAATGTTGCGAAGGGCCGAAGGGGGGGAAATGGAGGTTGGGAAGGGAAGCTTAGCTACGGGGTCACGAGAGGGCTGCCAGATCGGGAAGCTCGCGGCGGTGGCTACCCCGCTTGAGTTTTTCTCTTTTTTTTTTTTTTTTTGCCCCCTTGATGGATGAAATCCCACAGTAGGGTTGTGGAAGCCACATGTCAGACCAGCAGAAAGCGGAACTTTGAAACGAAAAGGGGATCATCTCCGCATTGTCCCAGCCGCGGCGGCTTGTTTTATCCCCAACTTGTTCTCGCTTTTCCCCAGACTGCGCCGGCGCCACTTTGCACCAGCTTGCAAGTCTCCAGCGGGGGAATGCGATGCATTTTGTAGGCAGCGTCTTGTAATTCACTATGTAGAGTGCGCTGTCGACTTTTGTCCAGAACGCGTCAAGAGCCCTTTTCTTCCCTTCACATGTGAAAGCCGACGCATAAAAACATAACAGTCTCTGTGTACATGTACATGTAGTAGCACGCATTGTGGGCTGCGAGTCGCTCACGTGGTCGTCCTTGGAGGGGGGGAGGGGCGCGGCCGCATCGGGGGGTGTGTGGAAGGAATGGGGGGAATTAGGGGGCGAGAGCCAATGAGGGCGGCACCGTTTTTGGTCACTGGATGACTTGGGCTTGCACCTTATTGGGTGGCGAACCGAGGAGGGTACCTGCTTGTGCCATGTAGAATGCGTCGAGAGGCTCGGTACCTCGCCCTGCATCTGTGGGGAGCGTTGGACTTCACATGTCAGCTCTTTTCCCTTCACGCGCCACTTGCTTGGTGTTTGCCTTTGGGCAAAGAGAAAGAGAGAGATTAGCACGCACGTGGCCGCAATTGGAGTCCTTTTTTTTTCTGTGATGGATCGATCTGCGGCTCATCATACGGCGGCGTCCCGGCAAAGGGCCGGACCAGCAAGAGCGTGAATGGCTTGCAATTGACCGTTGACTGCAATGAGCGAAAACCGTAAAGCCATTTACATATTTACAAACATGTAAAATATCTGGTGAAACTGGGCTGTCCGTTCCCCGTTCCCCGTTCCCCCGTCGGCTGTGGCTGTGGCTGGCCACGGGTGAAAAAAAAAAAAAAAAAAAAAAAAAGAGCGAGTCGGAGATGCCGGCTGGGAAGAGGGCCCGGCCAGGCAGGGCACGACCACAAGTTGCTGTCGTGTTTGCCACGCTCGTTCATGACGGTCTGCTGCCGATTTGTCTACTTGTTATTACTAATTACATACGGATTACGCTCTCTTTTTTGATTTCCATGGTCAGCAACATGTCTCCTTCCTCGTGGCCAGATTGACCGTCCGTCCCGTTGACGCCACCAGGAGGACTAGCCACCTGCCGTGGGGCGTCTCCAGCTTTACGAAGCAAGTATTACAGGCCACTGGCTCCCCAGAGTCTCCGCTGCACGCCCCCGCGAAACCCCCCAGTGACCAGTGCTTTTTGGCGTTTGGGGCAACAGACCGCTCCTGGCCACTCCCACTTCTCCCACTTTGGCACTGTCAAACATCGACCTCGGCTGGAGTGGGCTGTTTGCCTCCCCGTCCTCGGCGCAAACTAACCCCATTCCACCCATTCCACCCATTCCTGCGCACGCCCCAGACAGAACCTCTTAAAACTCCCGTCGCCGAGATCTTTCTCCTGCCGCTTCTTCTTTTCCTCTCTCCTCTTTCCCATCATCTCCGTCTTGCCCCTCTTCTTATTCTTTACTCACAAACAATACCCGCCGTGTCTCTTTGCCAGCTCTTCCGTCGTCCTACGAGCGCAAACAACGGCATCACCTCGCTTTTCCTTGGCTTCACCACATACATCTCATCACACATTCTCATTCACATTCACAATGGCTCCCAGTGTCATCGTTGTCGGTGGTGGTTTGTCTGGCCTGAGTGCTGCTCACACCATCTACCTCGCTGGTGGCAACGTCCTTCTCCTGGATAAGCAGGGTAAGTCCGAGCAACAACAGCGTACTGGAGTTCGTAGCCGCTTTCTTGTCAAGTGCTGACATTGGGGGTTTTTCGCGCTTCACAGGTTTCTTCGGAGGCAACTCCACCAAGGCCACATCAGGTATCAACGGTGCCTTGACCAGAACACAGGTCGACCACAAGATTGGCGACAGTGTCAAGCAGTTCTACGATGATACCCTAAAGTCGGCCCGTGACAAGGCCCGTCCCGACTTGATCAAGGTCCTCACCTACAAGTCCGCCGCCGCCGTTGAGTGGTTGCAAGACGTCTTCGACCTCGACCTCACCCTGGTCTCCCGTCTCGGGTAAGTTTCATGCATCCCCGCCCGCCCTGAGTTTTTGGACGCTGCGGCGCCTCCTCTTCAATCAAGGGAACATGAACATGTTGAATCGTGGCCGCCGTGTCAATAAGAAACAAGACTAACAACAACAACCTGCAGCGGTCACTCACAGCCCCGAACCCACCGTGGTCACGATGCCAAGTTCCCTGGTATGGCCATCACCTACGCCCTCATGCAGCGCATTGAGGAGCTCGCCGAGAACGAGCCCCACCGAGTACAGATCATCAAGAAGGCCCGCGTCACCGCGCTGAACAAGCAAGACAACAAGGTCACTGGTGTCACGTACGAGGTTGACGGCAAGTCTGCCTCTGCCGAAGGCCCTGTCATTCTCGCCACTGGTGGTTACGCCGCCGACTTTGGCGAGACGTCTCTGCTCCAGAAGCATCGTCCCGACACCATGGGCCTCGCCACTACCAACGGCACCCACGCCACTGGCGACGGTCAGAAGATGGTCATGGCCATTGGCGGTAACGGCATCGACATGGACAAGGTCCAGGTCCACCCTACCGGTCTCGTCGACCCCAAAGACCCCGGCTCCAAGTGGAAGTTCTTGGCCGCTGAGGCTCTCCGTGGTGAGGGTGGTATCCTCCTCAACGGCGATGGCGACCGATTCTGCGACGAGCTCGGCCACCGCGACTACGTCTCTGGCATGATGTGGAAGGAGAAGGACAAGAACAAGTTCCCCATCCGCCTCGTCCTCAACTCCAAGGCCTCCAAGACCCTTGACTTCCACACCCGTCACTACTCTGGACGTGGCCTCATGCGCAAGATGACGGGCAAGGAGCTGGCCAAGGAGATTGGCTGCAGCCCCGACCACCTCCAGAAGACTTTCCAGACGTACAACGCCATCGCCGAGGGCAAGCAGAAGGACCCATGGGGCAAGAAGTTCTTCCACAACCTGCCCGTCGACATCGACGACGACTTCCACGTCTCCCTCATGGAGCCCGTCCTGCACTTCACCATGGGTGGTATTGAGATTAATGACAAGGCCCAGGTCCTCAACCAGGACAAGAAGCCCTTCGAGGGTCTCTTCGCCTGTGGTGAGCTGGCCGGTGGTGTCCACGGTGCCAACCGTCTCGGTGGCTCCTCCTTGCTCGGCTGCGTCGTCTACGGCCGAGTCGCTGGTGACACCGCCAGCAACTACCTGTTCCAGCAGGCCCTCTCCGGAGCTGGTGCCGCCGGCTCCGCCGCCCAGCGTCTCGGCCAGATCTCTCTTCACCTCGATCCCTCTGCTCCTGGCAAGCTGACCGTCGAGTGGGCCAATGGTGGCTCGGGCTCCGGTGCTGCTGCCACTGCCCAACAGGCCGGCGCTGCTCCTGCTGCCGCCGCTCCCGCCGGTGAGTCCGCCGCCAAGGCCTCCAAGCCCGACCCCAAGGCCTTCAAGGTCCCCGACACCGAGTACACCATGGAGGAGGTCGCTAAACATAACAAGGAGGACGACCTGTGGGTGGTGGTTAAGGGCGTGGTCATGGACCTCACCCACTGGCTCGACGAGCACCCCGGCGGTCCTCAGGCCATCAAGAACTTCATGGGCCGTGATGCCACCGAGGAGTTTGAGATGTTGCACGACGACGAAGTTATCCCCAAGTACGCTCCTGAGCAGGTCATTGGCCGCGTCAAGGGTCAGGAGGTGACTCTTGAGATCTGAACGAGTTTATCCCATGAAGTTGACCGAACTTGTTTGGCTATCTTGAGACGAGCCAGCCTGATCAGGCTTCTTGTGTACTATGACGATATGTGGTGAAAGCAGAGTCTGGTGGAGGGGGGGTTGTCTACTTGTCCACACATTTTTGTTCTGTCCTTTGTGACAAAAAAAAAAACAAGAACGGGTTCACATTCTGCACATGGAATCATGAGTCATAGCCAGGGAAGCTGCTCGTGGGATAGTCGTTTGATGGGCAAGAAAGAAGAGCTAGAGATTGAGAGTAGGCAACAGGCGAAGTTTGTTGTTCTATCTGAGCATGATTCCCATTCTGTCCCGGCTTTTTTCTTCTTTTTTCTTCTTTTTTTTCCTTTTTTTTCCTTTTTTTTATTTGGGGCAGCACGGTCGCTGAAGGCGCATTTGGATACTCATTTTGGCGGGATTTTTTTTTCTTCCATGTTTGTACTGATAGCTTATGTCTTGATCAATCTACACATATGAACAAAGTCGTTTCTTGATTGAATTTGATGTGATTTGGGTTGCTGGCAGCATTATGTGCCATGAACAACAGGATTGCAGGTGGTCACGTTTGGGAAACTCATTGCCGTCTGGGCAATTGAGAAAATTGAGAGAGAGAATGTGATGCGCCATGTCACGGACATGTCTCTGGTCCATCGAACACATACGGTTTCACCTTGTTGGAACTTTCTTTGTATCTGAGTGGCGAGAACAAGGGCAATTCCCCAAGTCAGGCAATCTGGATCTATGTACATGGCGGTCTTGTCGTGACTCGTTAATAGCAACCGCCGTCAGGTATCGTGAGGCCTGGCCCCCTCGGCAGCGTGATACGTGATTCGTGGTCAACCTTGACGGGTGGGTGGGTTGTCTCGCGGTTGTTGCCGCTTGCTTTCGCAAAGCTCCGAATACTTACATAAACATGGTGGAGGTAGCGCCTTGGAATTGATGTCCTGTGGTTGGTTGGTTGGTTGGTTGGTTCTTGGACTTTTCTATCTGCGACGTCTGCTTTGCGGGACCTAGCTACAACGACAACGGCAACGGCAACGGCAACGGATCCGTCGAAGAACCCCTTTTCTTTCCATGACTGGTGCACGGGGCAAGGGCACGAACCGCCTCTCCGTATTGGACAATGTGGGGGACTGCTTGTAACTTTTATCTATCGTCGCCTTGAGAATCCATCCTTTGTATTTCTCGTACATCTCTGAACTGGTAATTTGATTATTGATGACAGGGGGGTTTTTTTTTCTTTTTTTTTTTTCTTTTTTTTGTCACATCGGTGGTATCAACAGGCTGCGAGCCGTAGACAAGTTTTGCGGAGTGCCCAAGGTTCCTTCGATCGTCAAGGTGAGGACGAATCCTGAAGGCCCAGGGCTTCCCACCAGCGATCCGGATGGTGTGATCACGCAACAATGTTTTTGTGACGCCATGATCGCGTGGCCCCACGGATCTATCGAATGGCATTGGGAGGAGTTATAATAGCATGCTTTTTGTTTCAAGACCTTACGGGGTGGTGCCGGATGAATGTTGATGGTCCGCACTAAAGACATGACATCCAACCAGCGAGAATAATCAACTCGGGCCTTTCCCGATCTGTTAAAGAGCCGTCGCAGCCAATGCAGCATCATGTTCAAGACGACCTTCAGCTATTCATTTTGGTCTGTTTCTCCCTTCCGTGAGGACCCGTTACTGGTCAAATTGAAGCAATCCCGAGGAATGCCTGGCCGTGAATCAGTTGCATCCTGTATACACGCGCACGGGAAAGCTCCTACCTGCTTCATCCGCTGCGAACGATTTCTGCAGTTCGTGATAAGGGAGATGATGCGGCTGTTTCGAGGCTGGCCCGTAGATGTAGCATATGAGGGACTACTGTAGAAGTTCGAGCCAGAGCCAGAGGCCCATGGGATGACCAGGATCCGACATGGCGACTCTTCCAGCCCGGTCGTTCCGGAGAACCTGGCGATGGAATACGGAGCAAGGTTGGCTGTCTTAGGTCACTACATACATGTAGGAGCAAGCAATATTTGTCCGGGGGGGAAACATTGTCTCCGGGCAGCTGCAGAAGACAGAACCATGCGCATTTGTTTGGGGGGCGGGGGGGGGTTCGGCATGGGCCCAGTACCGGCAATGCGGGAAAGGCCAAATTAGCGTGCTCCGTTGGTTCATGCACGAAATTGACTTTCAATGTCTGTATCCAGGTCTAGCTTCAATCCTGAGCAGTGGTAAGAAAATAGCGGCGGGTACCCGATCTGATGCCGATCGAGGGCTATTAGGGGCGTGAGACCCTGTGACCAAGTCGATTGCTCTGGGCGGACAAGGGCAAATGAGTCTGAACTTGCAGGTAAGTAAACGCGAATTTCACTTCATAACAGGCAGGCAAGAGGCGCCGCGTTTCCATCAGTCATAATTGCTGATGACATGTTGATGACATGTGCGGAGTGAATACATAACACTGTTCAACGGCAGGTGATTCGCCCCGGATCTGCGCGTGAATGTTAAGTGATTGTGCAATGTCCACTCCGGACTCCGAGAAAGGGCGAACATGCTGTCCGCTTTTGTGGTTTAATTCCTGTACGGAGTATCTGCCAATTCTTTTCAATACAAACAGGTGAGTTTTGAGGCGACACATGGCTTGAACGCCTGCTGGGTCCATTGGTCTTACAGGGGTCCTCAAGCCGTTGTTCGGCTTCATAATTGATGATTTTGGTTTTAATGCGGCGGCAACAGTCTGGAAGCTAGGCTCAGGAATAAGGTTCAGGCAACCAAGGTCGTGAGATGACCGATGACCGGCCTCCCAGCCCCCACGCTGCGAAGACCGTTCCATGTCAATGGCATGGCAGCATGGTGCATGGTCCGCCTGCATGGTGGGCATAATGAAGATGCTGGTATCACAGGAAGTATGTACGGAGTACGGAGGCGTTGCTGCATGGGATTGTTGGCCAAGGCAAAGGCAAGGGTTGTGGATAATGACGAGAAACAGGGTTTTTTTCTTGCCGCATTCTCCGCGGCCGTGTTTGAATCTCTAATCCGCACCTCGTACTCTACTTGGTCAACTCCTCGAATTGGCTGGGTCTCCAGGGAAAAAAACTGACAATGATGATTGGCTTTGCACTACTACGTGCTGCGTGGGAGAAAGGGCCCTTCCTTCTACGGCACTTCGACCGTGTCTGGGACGACATCAAAAGTCGTGAAATAGGCGACCGACCGAGTTGGTTTCTTATCAAGTGTCGCCAGGTATCCCAGTTTCGTCGCCGACCAATCACTTTTTAGACGTGGCCCTCGGTCTCCCTTCAACTTGGCTCACCTGGTGGTCGGGAACGGGATGGGACAGCCCGGACAGGAGAGTGTTCTCGGGCCACCCTGCCATCGCCACTTCAACTGGAGAAAGTGAAGAGCAGGGATCAAAAGCTGAGCCGATACTCCGTAAACAGACGTTTGGTTCTTTGTTAACTCATCGTCACAGGTTGTTGGTAGGCATCCATCCGCATGACAGCACGGACCTTTGCCGAATGACCTTGAAGGGGTACTGAATCCTGGGTAAGACAGATCAGAGACGCTCGGCAGCTCACATCGACACAGGCGACGAACCAAAGAGAAAGGGAGCCGCCTAGCGAGACATCCTGGGCATCGGTAAGGGGGCGCCGGCTGGATCTGACGAGGTGGTCAGGATCTGTCCATGAGCTAGGCTTTCATTCACAGTGTTGTAATATAGAGGAAGGACGTCTTCCACAGACTAACGGGATGCGGTCGAGGAGGTTCGAATGCCAGCCAGGCTCGATCCATGCCAAAAAAAATGACAACATGGGCCGCCTGGCCCACAGCACTACGGATGAAAGTGATCAGAAGACGCTGAGATGTGAGTGCAACTTCGAGTTGTGTCCAAAGCTCGCCCAAGAAGTCGGAGAACCATCATGTAGCGCTGCAGGGTGTTGAGTTGCATATCGTGACGACAGCGGCCGTTAAGTGATTGTTGTACTCACGTGTGATGGATGAGAACTTTGAATTGAAAAAGGACGATTACAAGTGAGAGAGCGCGACAGGACAGTGCGAGGCGAGAAGGCCAGCTTCGCGATCCTGAAGTCAATGAAGGTGGTGGAGAGAAAAAGTTTGGTGGGATCATTCCTGTCGGATGAGACGGCCCATGCCAGAGTAGGCTAGTGCGAAGCGAAGGGGGGAATGGCAGATCCACCTTGCCGGCAGCCAACCAATCTAGTGGCAGAGTACGCAGAGGGTGGTGCGACGTCGGTTTGCCTGCCAGACGGCGACCAAGCCAAGCCACGCCACTGCTGGCCGGTGCATCAAGCTGGTTAACTGGGGTTAACTGGCGCTGCTGGCAGCTGGGGGCCACCGGCGTGGCGTGAGCGTGAGCACGAGCGAACATTTACTACATGTATGTACGGATGACTTCGAATTACGTACATAAATATTCCTTCGAGTGCGGTCCAGACCCGCACAAGTTTCGCCCCTCCACGCCCCGCTCTCTCCCCTTGCACGTCCATCCATTCGCTCCCCTCTCTCGGCTGGCATTCACCCCAGCACAAGAGAGTTCTCTCCCCCCACCCAGACGGCCAGCCAGCCAGCCAGTCAGCAATAACTTGGAACATCAACCCGCCCTCTTGCCCCAGGTTTTGCCTACCGGACCAGTTCGTGAACGAACCCGCCCATTCCTCCTTCTACTCTCACCTACCGTCGCGACTGCAACCACCCACGACAACCTCGCCTCAGCATCAGCATCATCGCGAATCTTTCGCTCTGTCTCGCTTTGGGCTTAGGCTTGCTTTCTTCGACACCGCGTGCTCGACGACGGCGCACACGACTGCTTGCCTTGATACACACGGTCGGCGACTCCGTGACCCGACGATCCCGCGCCTCGCGACGACTCTTCACATCACCAGACGATCGTTCACCGCCTGCTTGTTCGACACCCTTTTATCGCCTGCCTACATGACTAGAGTGATTTTCAGTTGGGCACAATCATTCGAAAATCACAGACGGCGTTCTGCTTTTCACACTTCGATAATTTCGTCGAGCCACGATTCCGCCCAGTGAGACACAGCCCTGGATTGACGACGTCCAATCCGCAACCATGGCGAATGCCATGGGCTGGCATAAGCCCGACAATGTCGCTGGCTCGTCAGCACCGGCCATCATGGTCGGTCTCTTTGTCGCTTCTGGTGGCTTGCTTTTTGGTTATGATACTGGGTAAGCAATACTCACTATTTTGCGTCATCATAAGCCACGGTCAAATGGGAATGGGAATGAAAATCATGCTGTGGAGAAATGATTTTGTAAACGTGACGCCACGGAAATTCTTGGCGCAATTCTTGCATGCGGGTTATGATGGGATGACTCCAAAAAAAAAACCAGTGTAACAGCTTCGCTGTCAACCTGGCTTGGTCAGGGCTACTCGCAGCGAAGGACGATCACTGCGGTGGTTACTGTTCACAAGAGTCGTGGATTTGCTAACTTGAGTCCTCAATCATAGTGCGATAAATGGCATTCTTGCCATGCCGGAATTCAAGACGCGGTTCGGTGCCAACTGTCGCCCTACAATACCATACGAAACGTCCACACAAATTTGCCCCAAAGACGCGTCCCTGATCGTCGCGATACTCAGTGCCGGAACAGCCGTTGGGGCACTCCTCTCCGCTCCAGCTGGAGACACGCTGGGTCGGAGGATAACGCTCCTCATCGCTGTAGGTGTATTTTGCATCGGCGCTATCTGCCAAGTATGCGCCAATGCCATTCCCTTGCTTCTCATCGGCAGGTACGAGAACACTTTCTTGTTATGATTTTGTGGTTGTCTAATTTTATTCTTTAATATTTGGTATGTTCTTGAACCCGTACTAATCGGCAAACAGGGCATTAGCAGGTGTGGGTGTCGGAGCAATCTCAGTGTTAGTGCCATTGTATCAATCTGAAATGGCACCCAAGTGGATTCGTGGAACACTGGTTTGTGCCTATCAACTATCAATCACCATCGGTTTATTGTCTGCCTCCGTCATAAACATTATCACGTCAAAGCTTGAGAACTCATCAGCATTCCGCGTACCGCTCGGTCTGCAGATCATTCCGGCCGTCATTCTCACCGCTGGTCTTCTGATTCTTCCCGAAACACCTCGTTTCCTCGTCAAGAAGGGTAAGAATGAGGCCGCTGGTTTGTCGTTAAGTCGATTACGGCGCATTGATATCACCCATCCGGCCCTCATTGAAGAACTGCACGAAATCATCGCGAACCACCAATACGAGCTCTCTTTGGGCCCGTCATCGTATAAGGACGTCTTCTTTGGATCTCCTCACCTTGGCCGTCGAATATTTACTGGTTGTGGTCTCCAGATGCTGCAGCAACTGACCGGGATCAACTTCATCATGTATTACAGCACTACGTTCTTCAACGGTGTCGGTGTCAACAGTCCGTACACGAAGTCGACCATCATCAATGTTATCAATGTCGTCTCCACAGTTCCCGGTTTGCTCATTATCGAGTCATGGGGACGTCGCAGACTGCTCATGATCGGCGCTCTGGGTATGGCCACGTGCCAGCTTTTAATGGCCTCCTTCACCACGGTTGCTGGTGATGATTTACGTAATGTCAAAGAAACCATTCTTGTCGTTTTTTGCAGCTTAAATATCTTTTTCTTTGCCGCGTCTTGGGGTCCAGTTGTCTGGGTCGTCACGTCCGAGATATACCCCCTCAAAGTACGAGCCAAGTCCATGTCCCTTTCCACCGCCTCGAACTGGATCCTCAACTTTGGAATCGCCTACGCCACTCCATTCATGGTCGAGTCTGGTCCCGGTTCCGCGAGCTTTGGGCCGAAGATATTTTTCATCTGGGGAGCCTTTTGCATTCTTGCCTTTTTCTTCGTGTGGTGCATGGTGTATGAGACAAGCAAAATTAGTCTCGAGCAAATTGACGAGATGTACGAGC
This sequence comes from Epichloe coenophiala, assembly GCA_018801565.1. Classification (NCBI taxonomy): domain Eukaryota; kingdom Fungi; phylum Ascomycota; class Sordariomycetes; order Hypocreales; family Clavicipitaceae; genus Epichloe; species Epichloe coenophiala. The sequence continues at coordinate 790,596 of JAFEMN010000008.1, forward strand.
GCGTCAATCATGCGTGGAATAGCAAGGACTTTCAACCGAGCTGGAGCTTCCAGCAGATCTTGGACCAAGGCTGGTCACCGAGTGGCATTCCAGAAAATGAACTTCAAACTACAGTGTCGCAAACGAGTGCAGACACGACACTTGGCGATTCCAGCTCGTCCACTATTACTATACATCACGACGACGAGCCCCAGACAGGACATCGATCATCCAACGATGATAAGACTATAACCATGGCGAATGTTGATTTCAGTTATTGAGCGATATACCCTCCATTTCGTAACAGTTGTGCAAACATGTTGCAAAATAATTACCTTGGCGCACTTGTATATCCCGGTTGGAAAAGGGCTCGGAATGGGGACTTTTTTGATATGACACTATGACCTGTAGCTTTTGTTCTTTATCAGCGATGGAGTTTGGACTTTGGTTTCCTTCTTCCTCGGTTTTCTTGGGTTGGACAGGAGCATTTACTAGTCGGTCATGAGCACGTTAGGCTCCCCGATTGAAAAAAAGTAAGAAGCGATGAATTGTATTTCAGTAACGTGTAATTCCCATTGACGATGATCTTGAACTTCTAAATCATAAATCATTTCAATATGCGAGTGCGATCATCTAGAATATGTGCCTAGTTATGAGTGACGGAGACCCACAAGGATTCAAAACACGGTCTGCTCAAAGGTCAGTCGTCCGGTGCGAAGATTTTATCAGGTTGTGTGCTGTCACTGAATTTACTAGAGAAGACTCTCTAGAAAATAAACGTCTCTCTGTCAACCATTCCAGCCGATCCAAGGCAGTCGTGATGTATCTGAATCACCAACTTTTCTGCAACGTACTACACCCTACACCATTCAATATGCGGGAGAAGCAATTTCTATCAAATAAAATTCGTTCTTTAACATGATATTCTCTGAACTTAGAATCCGTCCAACTCTCAGCCATCATTAAGCTCAAGGAAGAACTCCAGGGTATCATCAATCAGGGGAGCAGATGGCTTGCTTGGGCGTCAACCATTTATAGAGCAAATTAACTATTTTACCACTCAGCGATTCTAACGGAACGACTCATGGAGCAAAGAACCCCTACCGTCGTTGCATACTCCGGGTAGTCTAGTTGGTTTATGGCGTCTGACTGTAATGGAACAGCTCAATCAGAATGTCGCGTGTTCGAATCACGCCCTGGAGACACCTTTTTTGTCGCCGAATGTGTTTTATTTTTTTTTCTCCTACGGATCCGTACAGCGCAGACAAGTCAGCCCACTTGTTCTCAACCGTCCTGTTTTCTTTTCCGGTTTACTTCCTAGGTGCTTCGGGTGTTTTCGCATCTAGTCCGTACGGAGTGCGTGGCTGAGCATGTTCTCCGTACAGAATACCCGCAGTTTTGCGGATTTGGGTGGCCATATCCGATGGTGTCGCCATGCGACTCTACGGATTGCGGTTGCAGGGAAATTGATGCAAATTCAGGGGTTCAAAGCCCGTCCTATTACTCCGTATTTAATAGTCGGCAACGTGCCTAGGCCCCACCTGTCTGTCATCCACAAGTTACTTGCGTGGGCAGCCAGTTCAATCACCCACGTCGGCTCGTCTCTACACTGCAGCCACCGCATCAATCGCTTCACATCCCAATATCACGGCTTCTCCACCAGTCGCGGATACCTTCAGTCGACATGACCTGAACTCCATTGCGCACATATTTGGACACTCCCTCATCCCGACGAGGAGGAATCTCGCCTCTTGACTTGGACCACCATGGGCGTCCTCTCTTTCTTCCGCGAGGTCTATGACCTCGATACTCTTGATACCCGCTTCATGACTTCTTCCTCCACTCCCTACCGAACTGTCATTGACACCCGAAACAACCCCGATGTCATCAAGGAAGCCGCCGACAAGGCGCAGGCTCGGGCCCCGCCGTCCAAGTGGAAGACGCCCGAGTATATTATGTACTTGCTAGTGGTGGCGTGCGCGGTGCCTTGCATGTTTTGGACGGCATACAGTGTCTCGAGGCGTATGTAGTGCCTCTTGAACAAGCCTATTACTATGCTGGAGAATGAAGCGTTACCAAACTGACGAGATTCGCTGGCACATAGCTTCTGACCCGCGTTACCCTAAATACGAGCGATTTCTTTCTGAAGGCTGGATTCCTGGTCGCAAGATCGATGTTTCCGACGCGCAATATCACACCTTTCGAAGCAACCTTCCCTACATGGCTGCCCTGCTGGTCTTACACCCTTTGCTTCGAAGAGCCTGGAATGCGGTATTCAAGCCTGAAGATAAGAGAGGGGAAGGTGGTTCTGCACGATTAGAACAGCGAGCCTCTTTCGATTTTGTATTCGCGGTGCTGTTTCTGATTATCCTTCACGGCATCTCGGCGCTCAAAGTTCTCACAATCTTGTACATCAATTTCCAAATCGGGAGACAGCTGCCGCGCAAGTATGTGCCCGTTGCTACCTGGGTTTTCAACATTTCGACCCTTTTTGCCAACGAGTTGTGCGACGGATATCATCTGCGCAACATTGCGAGCCACGTCTCCCCGCCAGTCAGGACAAAGGCATCTGGAGAGTTGACGGACTCCCCGTTGATGCTAACAGGTGCCTGGCTCGACAGCTTCGGGGGCATCCACTCGAGGTGGGAGGTGCTCTTCAACATCACCATCTTACGATTGATCAGCTACAATATGGACTACTACTGGAGTATTGATAGGAAGAGCGCCGATTCGTTGGAGGTAAGCGGTGGGGGGAACCACCTGTCCTCGAGGCGTCTCGCTAATGCGCACAAGAAGAAACAACTGGACCCGGCGAATCTGTCTGAGCGCGATCGCGTGACGATATCCGCCGATCCAGCCGAGTACTCGTTCCGAAACTTGGTTGCCTATGCCGTCTATGCGCCACTGTATCTGACCGGACCGATCCTCACGTTCAACGACTATATTTCACAGCAAAAGTTCAGAGCTGCTAGCATCGAGAAACCGCGCACGATTCGATACGGCATTCGGTTCTTGCTTGTTTTGCTCGCCATGGAGCTTGTCCTCCACTTTGACTATGTTGGTGCTATCAGCAAGGCCAGCCCGGTCTGGGGAGACTACACGGCTGCCCAACTCAGCTTGTTGTCCTACTTCAACCTCCATATCATCTGGCTGAAGTTGCTGCTACCCTGGCGTCTCTTCCGCCTTTGGGCGCTCGTTGACGGGATCGACCCGCCGGAGAACATGGTCCGCTGCGTCAGCAACAACTACAGCACGCAACTGTTCTGGCGAGCATGGCATCGCTCCTACAACCGATGGCTCGTCCGCTATCTATTCGTCCCGCTGGGTGGTTCATCGTTTCGCGGTTGGGCGGCAGCAGCCAGGTCGACATTCACCTACCTGGCCGTATTTACCTTTGTGGCCCTGTGGCATGATATCCAGCTGCGACTACTGATCTGGGGGTGGTTGATCGTCTTGTTCATGGTTCCCGAGTGGACCGCAGCCTACCTGTTCCCAAAGAGACAATGGGAGAGCCGACCCACAGAGTACCGCATGTTGTGCTGTGTAGGTGCCGTTGCGAACGTTCTCATGATGATGGCGGCAAACCTGGTTGGGTTTGCAGTTGGATTAGATGGGCTACAGAGTATTGTTGCAGGCATTTTGCATGAGTGGTCAGGTAAGTTTCAACCCCCCCCCCCCCCTTTCTCCCCCCTTCTTTCGTTGTAATCGAGCTAGTTTGGAAGCAACGGTGCTAACCTACGACGACAGGCTTCATCTTCTTGATAGTTGCTTGTTCATGTCTCTTTGTTGGCATTCAAATCATGTTTGAGGTTCGAGAGTCAGAAAAGCGCAAAGGGGCGACCATAAAATGCTAAGAGTGTATTTATTGTACGCATGTATGCACATGAGCTGTATAATTGATACTTGCCTATAATTTTGTTGGCCATGCATGAATGATGACGATGATGACGAAAGAGATACAAGTCTTACTCCTCGCAATGCAACGCAGCAAGTGGTATACATGTACAAAGATGAAATCCAAAGCGTCCAACAACCGAATTCGCACCCTCCGCTATGCTCATCCAAAAAAAAAAAAAAGGAGTCCCAGGTGTATCATGTATCATGTATCATGTACGGGGGATATCTAGTGTGTGGTGACCTTGCTCCCAATAGTGTTCATCTCAACATGGCTCCTCGCAGGCTGCCTCGCAAACATGCCGTCCATGCCCAACTTGACCTCCGTAAGCCATCTCCTCAGCCAAATGACGCCGGAGACGGCCAAGAAGACGACGACGACGCCCGCCGCAATGCCAAACACATACGCCGCCACGTAGCCCCTCCCACCCACGGCATCGTGATCCAAGAAGCGATACGTGTACCACCCCTGCGTCGCGACAGTAACGTACGCAACGGCCAAGTACCCCAGCAACAAGGCAATCAGCCACAGCAGATGAACCCACGGCGGGGGCTCGGTCCTCGCGAGCAGCACCTCGAACAGCGCAAAGGCCGAGTTCAAGGCGTGCTGCGAAACGTTGTGCCAGGCGTCGAACTCGAGCTCGAACCAGGGCGGCGCGTACAGCACGGCCCAGTAGACGATGGTGACGAGGAACGGCAGCGTGACGGCCGTCGTGTAGAAGAGCGAGTGCAGGGCCTGCAGCGGGCGGGGGAACGTGTCGAGGAGGGGCCGTCCGCGGAGGGAGTACGAGAGGGTGTGGACGGATGCGACGAGGAAGTAGAAGCCGAGGCCCCAGTATGTGAGGACGGTGAAGTAGGAGAAGGAGCGGCGGACGGTTTCGCAGCCGCCGAGGGGGGTGTTTGCGCACGTGTAGCCGATGATGAAGAAGAGGGTTGTGAATATGTAGAGGGACTGATTTTGCGAGTTAGTACTCCGTAGCAGCTTTCTTTCCTTTCCTTTCCTTTCCTTTTTTTTTTTTTTGTGGGGGCAGAGAGATGGAGAGATGGATGATACGTACAATGAGGGCTCGACACGCAAATAGGATGCATGGCGGGAGAAGCCATGATGTTTCGAACCGGTGAGACGGGTCCCAGAGGTGGGTGCCGAAGGAGAAGACGCCCTTGGAGGCCATTATAGGAGTTGGTGGCACTGCGGTTTTTTTTGCGGGATGAAGAAGGGAGGACGGAGGACGGAGGACGGAGGGAGCAAGGGATTTTTGCTTCTACATGTATTTTGCTTCTACGGGAAGGTTTTTCGTCGTTGATGGGCTTTGACCTTGTCTTCATCGTCATCTCCACTGCCGACTCGGCAGGGAAACCCCACAAGTTGGGCCGGAATACATTGTACATACAATGTACTCCGTACAATGCAAGGAGACGCAGTTGGCATGATTTGATGATTTGGCCGACCGGGGGGTTCGATTGGTGCATGAGCGAGCCCGCGCGGCACGGAGACGGAGTGGGATTGGCGTGGGTGATTTGATTGGTAGAGGTGCTGTGAAATTGTTGATTCATGCCTTTGTCTTTGTTTGGCGGGACGAGCTACAAGTTGGGGGATTTTTTTTTTTCTTTTTTTTCTCTGATTCTTTGTCTTTTACTTTTCGTGCCTTGTTGATTGAGATTGGTGTGGATTTCAAGTCGTATGGGAATAGCCGGCAATGCACCACCCCCTTTCTCTCCGACAGCCACTCCGCGTTTTTTTTCATTGGTTCGTGCAGTCCGTTGGAGCAATTTCACGAGCCGTACGGACTACATCCATCCAATTGGCAAGCGTCATCCCCAGGGGACAGAGAGTACAGTGGGGCAGCTTGGAAGCGCACTTTTTTTGCAGTTCACGACATGTTTCTTTGACTTATTTGTTTATTTTATCACTGTGTCTTTCTTACTACTTGAACCACTATGGCTGACGCGCTGGGGCACTTACAATCGTAAGGAAGGAGAAACTGAATGCAAGTACCGCTTCCACAATTGGCCTGGCAGGCAGGCTTTCCCTTGAACGGCGCGCCGTAACTAATAGACACGGCCTCGATTGGCGTAGCCCCGAGCCAGCAAGGGCGAAAAAGGCGAAGATGGAAGTCAGTTGCATGATGATGTATATAATTTGAGACGAAATTTCTCGACATGTCGATACAAAAGCTATGGACGACAGATACTGTGCTTTTATACCCAACTTGCTGTAATTCCGTCTCATGGTATGACAAGTCAGCAAAGTTACTCCGTACAGATCACTCCGTACCCCGTAGTGATGACTCATATCTCCTTAGTCGTGATATGGCTTGTGGAGTCACGTTAGCTAGGGTCTATATGTACCAATTACGTCCGTAGATAAAAGTAAACTAGAGATACATACAATTTACGGGCCCCATAGACCCACAAGCCATATCACGACTTAAGGCGATGCGCAGAACAAATGCAAGGATGACAATTGAACGAGGTGCTGCACCGACCATCTCTTCTGTTGTAGTGTGGGCATATGTTAGGACTGATGACGAATAGCATGCATGTGTCACTGTACATATGAGGGAAGCTGAATATATACACGTTGACTGCTCTCTCTATAAAAGAGGAGCTTTTATCCTTCTATTTGTATGATAGAGGATAGCTTTGATTCAACCTTTCTCTTCAATTATCCTACTAGGCATCTTTTCCCAAGTAACGTGCTCCACGCCTAATAAATGAAAGCGGACTAACAATTCTTATTGGCGAAAAAGATACAACTCATTTAGGAATTGAAGAAAGGAAAAAAGAAAAACAACACACACTCATAGTGTTACTCTCCCGCCGGGAATTGAACCCGGGTCTCAAGCGTGACAAGCTTGCATACTGACCACTATACTACGGAAGATGAATGGCTTCTAACCATCGTAGCATTTGGTGTTGTGGTCACATGATGAATAAAACGTCTTTATGAACATCAACTACCAACCCCTCCTACTTCTTTTCAGCACGACAAATAAATCGATGACTTCAACGGGCCGGGCGTGCACGGGATGGCTTGGAGCTTTGCGGGAAGGATGTTGACATGGAGCGCCGGGCGGCATTGCCACTGCGATGAGCTAGAGATTTCGACATGTCCATTTCTTGTTTCTTGCCACCGGAGTAAGGCATCATGCATTCGACTGAAAGGGGGTGTTTTGTGTCGTTGTGAAGGAAGAAAAGAGAAGGTTGGACAAGCGGAGTACGGAGTAGGCATCGGGGAGAATCAAGTCATAGCCCCGGTGGACACCAACAACATGCAAGATGCAGAAAGAGGTCGACGGCCCGGGACCCGTGCCAGGACCGACCTGGCCAGACAACAGTGGGCAGTGGGCAATCGGCACCCACCCATGATGGATCATGAACCCATCATGAACCCATCCATGGCAGGGTTGGATTTGGACGGGGCCACGAATAAATCCCCTCCGTGTAAAATATTTATAAAATATTGATGAAATAATCTTCTCTTCGTTGTACAAGGTTACCAGTACACAAACCCTTCAAAGCCCCAAGCCCTGTGTCTTGTCCGTGTTCTTGCGCAGTTACGGACGCGTGCACGACGCAGAGAGCGTTTTGAAAAACATTTTCCCTTGTTGACTAAACGTTTGGCTGCTTTTGACTGCCGCTCAATCCCTGTCTTTGGAGCGCGCGGAACCACCGGTGTCCACCGGGGTAAAAATATGCACGGCTCGGCCGGCCGGCAGTTTACATAGTCAGAATTTAGAAATGCCCAGCACGAAGCTATGTGGGCTACTCGCAGGTATATGGAGTACGGATCCGTACCGGAAGGAATATTGCGGGAGAATCCCTCTGCAATCCTCCTGCATGCAAGCCATCATGTTCGGACTCCGATCGAGATTGTTATCCACCATGATGAAATATTGGATATTGGATACCTCTCCGTTGATCGCCGACATTGTCCAGAATGCTCGACGATCCGGCTTTCGATGCCCCAGAGGCCCCAGAGGCCCCAGAGGCCCCAGAGGCCCCAAAGGCCCCAAAGGGAGAGGATAAGGTCTTGCTGCAACTCTCAGGACTCATATGCTAATCATACGGAGTACTGTTGCAAAGGAAACGATGCAAAACATCATCAGCAGCATGTGGCCATGTGGGCAGCAGGCAAGTACTTGCGTTTCAGCCTGACATGTGCCTTCCTCTTCCTAACTTTGAGTTGGTTGACCCAGGTGCCGGCTGCCAGGTGCCGGCTGCCAGGTGCCAGGTGCCAGGTGCCAGGTGCCAGCCATTAATATGTACTTTTCTCCCAACTCTCCCAGGCGACCCGGTTGCAGCTTCTCGGAGCGATGGCTGGCTGGATCGGGTTGCCCGGCCCCCCCCCCTCCCTGTGCTCCTTTTGCCAGGTCCGGCATCAGTCCACTGGAGGGTCTCAATTTAGGATGAATGCGGCTGGTCTGATCGAAGCTAACTGGCCGAGCATGCCAAGTGCCCGGCTTATTAGCTTCAGCGTGCCTAGTCCGTACTCCGTACATGTACATGTACGAGGCAAAAAAAAGTCAGCTGGTCCTTGGAACATGGGGACGGGCCTTGTCGCACAGGCCAACAATTGGCAAGCCCATCGGACGCCATCGGACTCCATCGGACGGACGCTGGGCTGCTTATCGCTTGCTTTGCCAAAGTCCATCCTGGACTCCTGGCCCGTCCATTATCTGCTGAGGCCCTCCTCACCTTGCTCATACTGTCTGATGCTATTACTATCCATCTCCTGTGGCTTCCGTGCTGTTGCGAATGGTCATTTATGAGCTCCGCGCGCTCCGTACGCTCCGTAACTATTGATGCTCTGACCCAACGCGTCAGCCTCAAGATACGTCTTCAGACATCGTCAGACATCGTCAGACATCGTCGAAACGGCCGCCTGGCCAAACCAACACGCGCAGCTCGGGCTTCGCCAGTCATTTTCCTAGCTGCGTATTACTCTGCCACGAGAGAGAGAGAATCCTGTCAACCTCAACCCTCCAGAAATAGCAATCGCGGGTCTTGATGGAGTGGCGTTTGACCTCGCATCTTCTTTGAAGTCGGCCGCCACTACCTGAACCCCAAGCTTGCCCAACTGTGTGTAAGAGATTTGACTCCTTCGGACGCGAACGGCCCGAAGGAGACTCTCATCGTCGCCGTTCCCAAGAGCTGTGCGAGTGCTTTTCACGCAAAGTTGTCGACTTGTGACGGCTACGCCATATTGCATTGCGATGACCTCGACACAACTACCGCCACTCAATTTTGGAGGAGGCGGATTGCGTCTCTCCCTCTTTGCACCTCTTTCAGTCGGCAGCGTAGATAATGCCGGTCCCCCGGCCGTTGAGCACGATGATCGATCCGAAATTCACGAGCCAGAACACCCCAAAGAAGCAGACATACCGACGTCCCCTTTTCCGCCGCCAGCGCAGAACGTTCCCATACACCCGATAACGTCTCTCCAGGACGCTTTCTCGGAATCCTTAGACGAAGCAACAAATGGCTCACCAGGGGATAAACCAAAGTTGCGAGACTTGGATGCCCGAGGTCGTCGAGAAGCTCTACTTGCGCAGAATCGCGATGAAGACCCATTCGATGCAAAATGGCGCTATCGGCCGGGACAGAAGCAGCATGAGTTGCTCAAGCTGATAGCCCAGATCTCGTTTGGAGTGTACCTGTTACTGCACGGCATGGCTAACAGCAATGCTCAAGTCGTTGGTATTCTTCAGGGCCACATTGACGAGGTGGACGAATTCCTCGAGGTCGCACTGGAGGATCTACAACAAGCGACGGACGACTTGAACGGACGCATAGAGCATTTGAAACTTCCATTGGCCAACGTGCAGGTTTTCGAACACTTGCTGGAGGATAGGGAGTTTCGTCTTGAAATCATCGAAGGAAACGAGAAAATCGACCATGTACTTTCCAGAACCAACACTGCGCTGAAACAATGGGACGGAGATATTGAAGCAGGAATGAACTCTGCCGCCGCCTTCACCAGTTGGCTGAAGGAGGAGGAGAATGCTTCTTGGAGGAGGGACCGCCCCGATGTGGCTGACATATTCGACGCGATGAAAGGGAACACGGAAGGCTGGTTAACTGCATTTGACGACATGAGCGATCGGGTTCAGGCGGCGAGCAATGTTATCATGAGACTTTCGACCATCATCGGGGAGATGGAGAAGAAAGCTGGCGAAGTCAGTCGCAGAACATGGGTGAGTGCATTTATGTGACTTCTGACGACGTGCCTGGGTAGATGGGCATTTCGAGAGCGTCCTGTCCAGAAGGCTAATAGCGCGCAATAGGCCAGTATTCCACCCTACTCGGTTCCATCAGTGAAATCCCAAGGATCAAGTGGATTGGCTCATGGGTCGTCGACCAAGTCAGGCGCATCATCGCGACAGTCGACTCGTCGACCGTCACATGTCCCACAAGCAAGTATTGGAGCTTCTACTGTTGGAAGCACAAGTGTTCCCGACATCAATCTAGAAGAGGACTTTCCCCTTCCTGGTGGCCTTCCGCTGCTTCCTCCTGCACGCTCAAGTTTGCGACCGGCTCAAGACAATGCCAATAGGTTTCCAAAGGCGGCTGGTACCCAATCCCACATCAAAACAGCTTCCCAGTCAACGCACGAGTCCAAACACGAGCCAAAAAAGGACAATGCTCCAGCTGGCGAGGAATCTCTGTTTCTGCTTCAGCCTCGCACGTACGCTCCACAGCCATTGGAATCTGGAACGCCCATCGTGAGACCAAAAACTGCTTCACCGGATACTCGAGCTTCCGCATCCACTGCAACACAAAAGAACCCTCTTGATATGAATGGTCACGGATTGCATCAGAGACGAGCCTCCATCCTCACTCGTGTATCACAGAAGACCAGTCCTCCCGAGGCTATCAAAATCCCTCCACGTTCTGTTGCGGAGGCTACCCTTCGCGCTGCGTCACCCAATTCTGCGACACCGCGGACAGCCCAGTCGAACCCCTTTGACTCGGCATACGGGTCTGATGCGGACTCGATCACGCATCTTGCCGTATCCCAGTTTGACTCGGAGTACAGCATGTCCCCTCCAAGACGTCCCCAAATCACACATTCGCCTCATTCAGATCACCAACAATACTATCGTCCTGTGCGTGCTTCGCCTCACTCGCCATTGCAACAACGCCCGCATACAGCCGTTGGTGGCCGCATGTCCTCTCCTGTGCACCTGCCAAACCAGCCTTCTGCCCTAGGGGAAATGAGTACCCCTCAGCAATGTCACCAATGCCGTGTATGACGACGACGCTCGAACAAGGGTATCGGCAAGTCGAACGACGGCAGGAACTCTCAAGAAGAAGAAGAGTGCCTTTGGGTGGTTCAAGAAGGCGTTCACCATGGACGAAGACGAAAAAGCTGCATTTGAAGCTCGAAAGGCAATGCAACATCAAGATCGCTATTATAACTCAAACAGCCCGAAGTTTCTTGATGGGCGAAGAATCAGATGAATTGAAGTCGAGTCTTTGCCATGTCTCATCTAAAGCAGCTTTGCTTTACTCCGTTTTGTAGGCACGAGCACCTACCACCACCATCTCGGCACCGACGTTGAGAAAATCCGACAACTACAACTCACAACACAATGTATTCAGATACCCTAGCAAATTTTCTCACTTGACGCCAGATTTACGATACCAGTTTTGCAACATTTGTCATGAACACGATACCGAACGAGGCATAAAGAGTCTCTTGCGTCTGTTGAACATGGCGACATGACAGGGTAAATAGTGGTCGCGGTGAGCCAGCAATGTCCAATGTAGCACGGCATTTTAAGGACCTTGAATGAGAATGATGTTACAAATGACCTGACTCAAGAATTGAACTTGGAGCTGGAACTAGCCTACGCCTACGGCCATTCATTTACAGAGGGTGAGAAAGATTGGGCTTGGCTGACCGTAGTAGTCGTCGCGGTATTACTTTCCATACAGAAGGCATTTCATCATCCACCACGCCCACTCCCTAATTAGAAATATCTTTAATTGTACTCTGGTGTGCCGCCACCCTCTCTGAACAGGCCTCCTCACACGTGTCAAGGTTGATGTGCAGTAATAGTGCATCTCCTCCCCCTACGTGACGGCCAACTACTCTACTCACCCATTCCGTAGCTCTTGACCCTACTGAAGAAGAAGGCTTTGTCATGCTTCAGCGTAAACTCTGCCCAGTCATCTGTCAGCTTGTTGTAACTGAAGTGGCCTCTCCACACCAGCTTGTTATTCTTGGATCCCTTTCCTGCCGTTCGGAGCGACAAGTCCATTCTGAACATGTACTTGGGGTCATGTGTTTCCGTCTCAACAGCCAGGTGTCCCTCACGGCCTCGAGGCTGTCGGGCCTCGTCCGCCCCAGACTGCGGCTCCCCGAACGAAGAAGACAGTCGCCAGCGACCCTTGTACGCTTTCTGCATGACAGCCGAAGGCAGGTTTGACGCGTGCGCATTGTCTCGGTGCAAATGAAGCAAGTCGCGCGTGATGTGGACGAGGAGTTCGCGGGGGAGAGAAGAGATGGGGGAGGGGGGAGGGGGCGAGCCCTCGACCTCGGGGGGCGCCGGCTCGATTCGAAGACGGGAGAAGCTGGCTATGAGATGTTCGATGGGGAGGAGGGTGACTGGCGGGCGGAGTGATGTCGCTGATTGATCTTCTGGGGTTTGGGCGGCTGTAGACTGAGGGAGGGGGGAAGGTTGAGACGTGTGAGGCTGTGGGAAGTGCTTCTCGCGGTATCTGCGGTCGACGCGGTTGTCCAGCTACATGTGTGTGTGTGCGTACTCTTGTCAGTTCAACTTTGCGGCTGTGTTCCCCCTCACCGAATCAATCATCACGTCATGGCGGCAGCAAGTACATACCCTGTATGCACGCCGGTACAGCTTCAGACTATCCCCCATGTTGCCCTCGGCCTCCTTGGCCATGGCCTCTTCGTAGTGATCCAGCGCCGAGACCAGCTCCTTCCCGAGCGGTGGCCCTGCGGAGCCATCAGTCGTGTTCCCCGATGGCTCGGGGCTGCCCTCAAACACTCTCGGGTGAGAATGCGCATTCCCATCCTCTTCGTCGACGGCCGAGGCAAAACCCTTTCTGGTCTTGGTGGGAGAGGGAGGCCGGGCTTTGGATCTCTGGGGCGAGACGGGCGCCGTGGGGGAGGAATGGGAATGGGAGTGGGCAGCGGAAGATTGGCGGGGTCGCTCGCTCCGTTTGGTTCGTACTTCGGAGAGCCACTGCTGTCTGAAGGACTCGAGCTCCGAGTTCAGACCTTGGGATGATGATGCCATGATGGGGGTGGCCGTGAGGGTGAGTTGTGTGGAATAAGTTGAAGTGCTACCGTGTGAACTTGATCCCCATCGATAAAACGAAATCGGCAGTCATAGATTGCTGCCAACCAATCAACTTCAAGCTGAATATTGACATCATCGAAAACTATTGGACCGCGTAGCTAGGGTTCAATGTGATCGTCTCTATTAAGTTATCCGACCCTATAAGAGGGTGCGGACTATAGCTTAAATACCTAAGTACCTTTACTATTAGTAAGGTACTAATATAGTGCTAAAATATACTATAAAGTTATAGAGATCTTAGAAAATAACTAGCTAGAGGTAGACTCTTATCTTAGCTAGTTAAATAGTAAAACTATTATATAGTAAGGATAAATTATACCTTTATAGGTATAACACACCCCCCTAGAAGACCTTATTTAAGGTTTCCTATAATAAATCTAAATTAATATAATTAGTTAAATTAATCTTATAATATTTAAATTAATTCTATAGTATAAAAATATAGTTAATTAGTTATAAGTTTATTTAAATTAGGGTTATTATATAATACTTATTCTTTAGATTCTTTACTTAGTATACTAAAGGGTAGTTATATAAGCCTTAATACCTTATAGAAGCTTATAAAAGCATTCCCTATAAGAGGCTTTATGTCACGGCTTGAGCGTAGGGTTAAATGAACGAAGTAATAGCTAAGATTCTCGCAGTTACTACTAGGAAGATACTAGCTAGGGGTGGGTGCGTAAAGGTTTTAATCTCTAACCTAGCACTAATAATATGCGTAGTCTTTAAGGAATACCTTACTCTATAAGTATATAGCTATCTTATAGCTAGCTAGCCTCTTTATTATTTACGCGGCCTAAAGGTCCTTCAAAGATCCGCTTTAATGAATGTCCTATCTCTGACCTCTGCGCTCCTAACACTTTATAAGGCTATTAGTAATTATCTCTTTAGTAGTAATCTAAGTAATATTAAAGGTTCCTTTTATAACCTCTTAATAAAGCTAGTAATAATAAATATTTATATACTAGAGCTTTATAATAAGCTTAATAAACTCTTCCTTAAGGAGGTAAATTATCTATATATTATTATATTTAATTTTAAGTGTATTATTACCTAGGCATAGCCTAACCTCTTAATATAATTATCTAAAGGCTATAAGCTCTTTACTATAGTAGGAAAGCGCTAGGAGCTTTGCTTTAGTTAATAATATTATTATAGTAACTTACTTACTTGCCTTAAAGAGTATAGGTTCTTTAAAAAGCTTTATAATATAGCCTTATAAGCTTTTTTATATTATAGTATTATTAGTAAAAGAAGCATTACTATATATCTCTAATTTAGGGTTATTATTATTATATTTAATTACTAAGTTTACCTATATATACTTATACTTAAGGGCTTTTTCTATTACTTTTATATATTATAGCCTTAGGTTTTATAGGTATTATAAGAGTTATAAAGCTATAAAAGTAATATTAGGTCTTAAAACTATTATTAGATATAGTAGGGTTTTAATTAGAGATTAATATCTCTTAAGGTCTTATATACTAACCTCTCCTTTAAAAGGCTTTAATAATATAGTGATTATTAGGGCTATAGGCCTTTATTAAGGGATTTTTATATTAAATTTAGTAGTAGCTTTATTTTAATAGGACTTCTAATTAAGCTATACCTTCCTATTAGTATAATCTCTAATAATTTTAACTCCTAGGAACTATTATAGCTCTCTAAGGTTCTTAATATTATACTTTATAAAGAGTTTTGCTTTAAATTTATTATATAAGGATAATTTCCCTTTAGTAAATAAGGTAATAAGGTTATCTATATAGAAGAAAATAATTAGACTATCTTTAATAAATATATAAATATCCTTAAAGATTTATATAAAGCCTTTACTAACTAGCTAGCTAATTAGCTTTTTTATCTATAAAAGAGGCGCTCTTTATAGCTTATATACTACTCTAAGAAGCTTTAGATAGGCTTATTTATCCTTATAGCCTAGAGGTATCTTATAGTAAACTTCTTTATTAAGATCTAAATTTAGGAATACTATAAAGTTATACTAATATACTTCTAGATTAAAGTAGTATATAATAGCTATAAGTAGCCTAAAGGTATTAGTAGCTAGGGGTATTACTTAAGTTAATAAATAACTCTTTAGTTAATAATTCCTAAGAATATAAAGATAAGCTTTATATTATAGAAAGTAACCTTATTTATCTAATTTATAGGAAAATACCTAAGTAAGGCCTAGAGGCTTTATATATATAGGGATATTAGATCTAGATACCTTTATAGCTACCTTTTTATTAATAATCTTATTATATTCTTTATCCTAGGCTTAATAGAATTTCTTTTCTTTTAGATAGCTAGCTAGATAGTTATAATAAGCTAGAGAAGGAGGAAGCCTAGATATATAAGGTTTTTCTTTGCTTTTAGGACCTAGGTTAAAGGCTATTATAAAAGCTTTAATATTGTTATAATCTTATGGATTTATTGCTATTTTATAATTATAGTTACTATTAGAAGGGTTAAGCAAATTATTAATACTTAATAGTATATAATTTATAAAGCCTAGTAATTATTTAGGTAAACTTAGAGAGGTTAGTAGGTTTAATTCTTAACTTTCTTTTCCCTTCTCTTTATAATCTTATTAATTATAACTAGTAGGAGTTTTAACCTATTAAGGCTAATTAAGTGGTTATTATAGTAATAAGAGGTATACTATCTATAAAAGCCTTATATTAGGGCTTTTATCCTTATTATCCTTAACTAGCTCTTTAAGGAGGTGTTTTTTAACCTTTTTTATTATTAATAATAGGCCTCTTTCTTAAGTATAGAAGATAGACTTATTAAAGGTAATATAGCTTAATAAAAACTAGTAGTTTCTCTTTATTATTAGCACTTAAATTAGGTATTATATAGAGAAGATATATCCTATAAGGTATCTAATATAAGCTCTCTAAGTAAGCTTTAGACCTGCCTTATAAAGCTTACTTTGTATTATTATAAATGCTTTATAACTAAATACTTATAAATAGTTTATAAAGGCTTCTAGTTTCTCTAGTAAGTAATTCTATTAAAGCTTATTCTCTCTTAATCACTTATTTAATACTTATTAAGGTAATTACTAGTTAAGTAGCTTTTAAGGCGTATAGTTTAAGATATAAATAGCTGCTTTAGTAGCTATAGGCTAGAGATCTTCTAGGAAGCCTAATTATATTATAAGAGTTATTATAACCCTTATTATTACCCCCCTAGACTATTTAGCATGCCTATTTTAATATAGGTAAGCTAGGCTAGACTTTCTTATAATAATGCCTTTATTTATAACATTCTTTTCTTACTTTCTAGTCTAGAAAGTAGTCTTACTATTAGTTATTATAACTATAATATAAATGCTATATACTCTTATATATATAGCTTCTAACTAATTAAAGTAAAGTATAATATTTATCTTTAAGGGGATTATAAAGATATAATATAGCCCTATAGCTTTATAGGTAAAAAGAGTAATATATTAGTCTTTATTATACCTTAATAATTAAGTAAAAAGATTAAAAAAGACTACTTAAAGTAGCCCTAAAGGTAATAACCCTATTTAAGGGACTTATAATATTTACCTCTATACCTTAGCTATTTAGTAAACCTTATATTTACTTACGCTTCTCTCTCTTAATAGAATTTAAAGCTTTTAAAGCACTTAATCTATTATATCCTTGCCTAGATATGCTAATCTTATATGCTATAAGTCTATAGGCATTATTATAATAGTCTTTAGGTCTTATAAATCTCCCTTAATAGTAAAAGCTTCTAATAGGCTTAATCCCTTTATATATAGTTATATACTAATAATCTAAGTTTAAAATATCTCTTAATTATCTTTTACTAGGTTTATTACCCTTCTAGTAAGGTTATCTTACCTTAATCCCTTTTATATAAGTATTTAAAGAGATATAAGGTTTATAAAGAATAATAGTTAGTACTAGGCTCTTAATAGCATAAGGGTCTAGCTATTTATTAAGATAATCTAAGCTATGCTAACGCTATAAGCCTTAGTAACACTATAACTTACTTAAATTCTAGGCTACTTACTATAATTAAGGTCTATAAACTAGCGTTTATTATTAAAGATATAGATTAAGGTATTACTATTAAGTATAACTTATGATTTATTATAGGTAAGAAAAGCCTTTATAAACTCTCCTATAGCTATAAATATAGTATTATTTTCTTTAGGTTCCTTAGGTTCCTTTATGCTATTATCCTTTAACTATATATTATATACTTTCTTTATATTATTAGGTTAATAATTTATTACTTCCTTTACTTTCTTTAATAGCTTTTTATTAATTTTCTAATCCTTTAGTAAGTAAAGCGTTTTATAAGTCTTTTAACTTCTTTACTCTATATTTTTTATAGTAAATATAGGGATTCTTTTTTAATCCCTTCTCTTTTTTAGCTTTATTCTTTCCTTCTTTATTAAAAGTTAGTTTAGCTTTAGAGGCTTTATCTCCCTTACCTTAAGACTTTTCTTATACTTTAATAAGGTATCTAATCCTACTTATAATATTATAGAAATCTAGGACCTTTCCCTTACTCTTTACTATATAAATTAATAAGTTAATCTAAGCTAAGATAGTAGGAAATTAAGCCCTAATAGTATTATTAATTATTTTTATAGGTAAGTTACCCTTAGTAATAAGGTAGTTTGCTTAGAAGTATCTCTTATAGCTAATTAAAGTATTTATAAGCTACTTATTAATATTTATCCTTATAAGGTTTTGCTTAATAGTCTTATTAAAGTTAACTTTAGTATAATACTTAATAGTTTTACTTAAAGGTATTATATTCCTTATAAGCTCTCTAATCTTATTATAAAGAGATATATACCTTAAGGTTATTTACTTATATTTAGATTTAAGTATTACTATAAACTAAGTATAATAGTCTCTTATAGCCTTTAAGAGGCTCTAGAATTAGCTATTAAATACCTAATAATAACTACTAAGAACTATAAACTAGGCACTATCTTTAGTATTATTAGGTTATTAAGGATATTAAAAATAGCTTTTCTTAGGTATATTATAACCTTTAGAGAAGCTTTCTTAGGGTTACTATATACTAGGGATTATAGCTTTAATACTATATAAGCGTGTTTAAACTCCTATAGTATTTAATATAGATAATTAACTTTATATAGCCTTTATTACCTTTCTCTTTATAGGAGTCCTATTTCCTACTAAGATTAGAGGTTTAGGAGGGTAATCTAGCTATATATTTAAATCTAGGTTAATAAAGATTTAAATTCTATCTTTAATAGCTCTTACCTTAACTATCTTATACTATAGATTTTAGTAGTAAGGCTTTTATAGCTTAATAGCTAGCTTATTACTTTTTAAAGATTCCTTAGATATTATAGGAATGTTTTATAGTATTATTATTAAACTAATAAATACTAATATTAATCCTAGTATACTAGGGATTACCTAATTATAATATTAATAAATTAGGCCTTTCTTTACTAGGTTTATACTAATTATTTAAAGATTAAATAATTAATTAACTTAGAAAAAGTACTAATTTAGAAGAAAGGTATAATTATTATAAACACTATATAATTACTACTATATTAGACTATATAGCTAGGGTTTAATATAATTATCTCTATTAAGTTATTTAACCCTATAAGAGAGTGTAAACTATAGCTTAAATACCTAAGTACCTTTACTATTAGTAAGGTACTAATATAGTGCTAAAATATACTATAAAGTTACAGAGGTCTTAGAAAATAACTAGCTAGGGGTGGACTCTTGTCTTAGCTAGTTGAATAGCAAGACTATCGTGCGGCAGGGATAAATCATGCCCTTGTGGGTGCAACAAAAACCCGGCGGCATGAAACGGACCCAGTTTAATGTCCTCCGGCTGCGGGAGGCGAATCCCCGAAATTCCCAAAATTCTAATCCGCAGGTGACCGATCCTGCTCGCCCTCGGGAACTCCTCGACACCGACATCGACATCGACTTCTTCACGAAAAATTGCATCGCCATCTCGCGCTGCTTGCAAGGAAACTGGCTCTGCCCGTCCGTCTGTCTTGCTGAGGCCGTCTCCTTTGCAACAGCGCCCCACCATCCCATCTCCGAACCGCGCGCCAGGCGAATTACCCACGAGCCATGACCTCGACCACATTCACATCCGGGGGCCAGAACTACGACAGGTTATTGGAAGCAGAGGAAGCCATCATGTCGGCTCGAGGCTGGGGTCCGGCAGGCGGCGGCGGCGATGACGCGCCTGTGGTGGATATCACTGCACCGCAGAAGATGATCTCTGCCATGTCTGGGAGCTTATTCACGTCGCTACTTGGTAAAGGCCTTACTCGATGCTCACTGTTATGTCCTCGTCAATGGATACAGGGCGCGCTAACGCCACGCAACTCAGTCACCCCTCTTGACGTCGTTCGAGTCCGTCTGCAGTCCCAAACGACACCCACCTCCTCGATGGATTTTTCCAAGCTGGCGTTGCGGACCAACAGCCTTACGAAAGCACAGACGGCCGAGCTCGGAGTTACCGCGTGCTGTCGAGAGGTCTTTTTCCAAGGCAATCCCACGGAATTGTGCATTGCTGTTCCCCGCGACGAAGGAATCATTGCGCCGAAGACTACTTCCTCCGCCGCCGCCGCCGCGGACTGCGCCGTTCACGAGGTGCAAAAGAAGACATACAACTCGACTTTGGATGGCTTGCGCAAGATTGCCCGTAACGAGGGCTTCACAACGCTTTGGAGAGGGCTGCTACCTACTTTGCTTATGACGATACCCGCAAACATCATCTACTTTACCGGATACGACTGGCTTCGATACAATTCGATGAGTCCATTCTGCCGATTCTCCAGTGACAACGCCCCGCTTGCTGCAGGCTCAAGTGCTCGAATCCTCGCGGCCACCGCTGTTGGTCCAATCGAGCTTTTCCGAACACGGATGCAAGCAGCATCTGGTGCATCCACGACCAACCACTTGAAGGAGACGCTTAAAGGTGTCCGGGAAATGGTTGCCACGCACGGTTATGTTTCATTATGGCGAGGACTCACACTGACCCTGTGGCGAGATGTTCCCTTTTCCGGCCTGTATTGGTGGGGATACGAAACAATACGATCGGGCTTGACCGATGCGCGCGAGGAGCACCGAGGACGATCCCCTGCCCGCCATGGTGCTCTCCAGAGTGGTGCTGCCCCGAGACGATCCCAGAGCCAGGAGAATCACATGGAGACTTTTGTGGATTCCTTCACTGCCGGCGCCTTGTCTGGCACCCTGGCGTCCATCGTGACAACACCATTTGATGTCGGCAAGACCAGAACACAGGTGTACCGAGATGTTCCCGTCAGCGCCGCGGGCAAAGCGCATCTACCCGAGGCAATGAACATGATGCGCCTGCTGTGGCACATCTTCAAGACGGAGGGCGTTCCAGGACTCTGGAAGGGGTGGATTCCTCGCACCCTCAAGGTTGCACCGGCTTGTGCCATCATGATCAGCAGCTACGAGGTCGGAAAACGTGCGTTTCGCGGAGTGAATGAGCGGAGAATGCATCCGAGGCCCGGCTCTTCATGACGGGCGTGGCAATGGTCACGGAGAGCCACGGAGAGCCACGGAGAGCCACCAAGAGAGAAGCAGGCGAACACGGAGTGAACAGTGAACATTTGCAATCCGACCCCCAAAAGCATTTGCATATCCGCGGCGTTCTATAAGGAAAAGGCGACTTTGCGCAACTCTTGTATGTAGTATATTGATTTTGGTTTCCGTTTTCCTTCTTTTCTATGTCGGGAATCTCTCTCACTCGGGGGGCTCCTGTCAACAAAACAGACAAAACACTGTACGATGGTGGCCATTGGGCAGCTGTAAGCATAGACGCAATGACGGATTGAATGTGATTGCTAAACCAAAGACTGTTTTTTTCACCCCCTCTCTCACTTTTTGCACAGTTGGTGCCATGTCCTCGTGTGCTTGAATGTTTCTGTCTGTCGTGAAAAGTCACAAAGCGCAGGCCGCCATGATGACTGAAGCTTGCTGGCGTGGGTCGGTCACTTGTTAGGGGATTAGGGGAAAGAAAAAAAAGAAAAAAAAACCCCCCCCGCCGCATTTGCCCCGCGAACAAACCAGCCAAAACTCTCACCCAATCATCTCAATGTTGCAACTTCACAGACTCGCCCCAGCATGTACACGCTCTCCAACGTCGCCCAACACCATTTTTCTGGTCCGCAAGACGTGTACGCCCTGGATGTGCACCGCACAGATGCCGGCCTGGCAACCATCTCTTCGGACCAGCAGCTATCTCTGCTGAGTCCCGCGCGGCTCGGCGACGGCCCCGCATCGGCCTGGAGGACGCAGCATGGCAATCTCACGCGCTGCGAGTATTCGACAGAAACAGCTCCCTGGTCTGCACGGCGGGCGAAGACGGGACAGTCGGGATATGGGACCTGAGGCAGCAGGGACCGGCGGCGAGAGTGGCCCAGTTCAACGGTGAGTTCATCTCTCTCTTTTGTTTGTCCGTCATCATCCCACACTGGGTGGCCCTGTGGGCTCATCTTAGTCTTGTTTGTGGGAGGCTAACATGTCGGGGGAGGACTAACATGTTCAGCCGCCCGGGCTCCCATCCTCTCCATGGCCTGCAGCCCATCGACGCATCTCATCGCCGTAGGGACCGAGCTGCAGAACCACTCGGCGTCCATCCACCTCTGGGACGTGCGGTCCGCCCCCTCCTCCAGGGCGCACTACCAGGAAGTCCACGGCGACGACATCACCGAGCTGGCCTTCCACCCGTCCGACCCGGCCGTCCTCCTGAGCGGCTCGACCGACGGCCTGGTCAACGTCTACGACACGCGCGTCGCCGACGAGGACGACATGACGATCCAGACGCTCAACCACGACGCCTCGATCCGCCGCGCCGCGTTCCTGACGGGCACGCAGGTCCTCGCGCTGTCCCACGACGAGCGGTTCGCGCTGTACGACGTGGCCGAGGAGCGGGAGAACGGGGACGCGCTGCAGGACTTTGGGGACCTGCGGCCCCTCCTGGGGTGTCGGTACGTTGCTGACGTGATGGGGAAGACGGACGGGAGCGGTGCCATTGTCGGTGCTGGTGCTCAAGAGTATGTATTTTCGGTTGCTCTTCTCCTTTTTCTCCTTCTCTCCCAACTCTCGTTGTTTTCTTCTTCTCCTCTTCCTGTAATCTTGGATGTGGGCACGTTTTTTTTTTTTACTGATGAGCCGTGCGTAAAACTAGCCGACAGGTCTTTGAGCTCATCTTCCTGGCGAAGAAACCAGCTGCCGGGGCCGGAATGGGTGTTTGACAGGCAAAACAGCGTGGGCCTACCAGGCGGGCACGGCGAGGAGATTGTACGGTCCTTTTGTTTCTTCGATGATGCGCAGCTGGTGTTTACGGCGGGAGAGGATGGGAACGTCAAGGCTTGGAGGCCGGGGAATTAAAAGGAACGTGGGATGGTACGGCTTGACATTACGTGATATCCTATAGAGCTTTTTATTTGTGTGTGTGTGTGTGTGTCATTATTGGCGCCGCCATGTCTTGAGACGTGCGCTTTTCGGTTGGTCTTGGTCTGAGCCATTCCTTGTCGATGAGTTGCTGCGGTTGCCCCTGCGTGTAATTATACAGCAAGTTGATGGGCGGACTTGTCCAGGAGCCTGCCTGTGATTCCTGCAGTCGAAGCTGGCTGGTTGCATGTTTCCGAGGTCCCCCATGAAGTTCCTGATAACACCCCATGCGCTCATTCATGGGTGCCCGGCCCGGCCACTTACCCCATCTTCTCCCAACCAAGTCGGGCGGGTCGTTGGGTAAAAAATGTGTTCCCGTCGATCGTGCGCGGCGCGGGCTCAGCCGAATTTATCATGGCGATTCTTGACCTTGAAATCCAGCAACCTCTCATGGTAATCGCCCTCGCGCCTCGCCCTCTTCAGGATTCGCACCTCGTCTTCCTCCAATCTCCTCCCCACCGCATCCTCCAGCTCCCGCCGACTAATCTTGGACAAGGCCTTCTCCTCCTTTGACGCCTTGAGCTTCGGCTTGAACCGCGCCTGCATGCGTATCCTCATCGTTGTGTTGGGCGTCGTGCCGCCCTCGTCACCGCGCACCTCGGCCGGCGCAGTCGACCTGGCCGAGCCGTTCGGCCTGATGGTGACCAAGGTCTCGCCGGGCGTCCGGAGCTGGAACGTGCCGGGAGTGTCGGCCGTGGCCACCACCTTGAAGCATTCGAGGGGGGAGACGGCTTCCGAGGTGGCCGACAGGAAGCCGAGTTTGTCGCATGCCAGATATCTGAATTTTTCACATTCCCATTCGTCAATAAAAAAAAATAAAAAAAGGGGGAAGGGGTAATACAAACCTTCCATGATGACCCTTGAATCGAACACTGTCCGTCCCGGAAACCTTGTTCGCAACCCACACCATCCGCACATCATGAGGTTCCGCGCTCGTGGGGTTCCCGTCGACCATGTTCTCAATTGCCAGCGCAAATACCTTGCCCGTCAGATCGCAAGCCAGCGCCGACGGCTCATCAGTCGGCAGGACGATCATGACGGGACCGACGACGTCGGTCGCCGCGTCGGCAGAGACCCAGCTGTCGTCGTTTGCGTCCTCTTCCCGATGGACCTTTTGCGGTTGTCCGTCATCGCCATTGTCGCCTCGACGGCCTCGACGGCGCGCTTCCGCTTCTTGGGCTTCTTGTCGCCCTTGAAGCTCAACGGCTTGACCATTGTAGATGGAGGGGGGGGGCGCTTGCGCGAAAAAACTCGGCTTACGTCGGGTTGGCGAGGATGCGCAGGAGAGCTTTTTTTGTCGTGGAGAGGACTCAGAGGAGAGGAGGGAGGGGGCCTCGGGAAACGGCGATCTCCACCCGGCTCGGGTTACGTAAGCCGATATACATAGGTTTTACGGAGTACGGAGTAAGTCCGTAGTGTTTTTGTCGCCAACGAAAACCTCCCCACGTCGGCCCGTGGGGTTCCGGACCGCGGGACCATGCAAGAAGATGCAACTTTTTTAAACCAGCGACTTTTCCCATATTTACTTTCCTGACCAGAAAACAATTTGTGACTTCTCCCACAAACCGAAACAAGAGCCAGACCCCCACCCAGGTTCCCCCCAGGTCCCCCATACTCTGTGCGCGCGCGCATGAAAATGGCCAAGCAAGCGCGAGCAGTCACCGTGTCCCTCGAGGACCTAAAGAGCGGTACGTACGTCGCGTCGCGTCACGGCACGCATTGACCAAGAAAGAGGATGTCAAGTTTGACGTTCTTCACCCAACAGACAACGTCTCCTTCGGGACCCTGCAGGAGGCATTCGGTCCCGATTCCCTGGGAATCCTCGTCGTCAAAGATGTACCCGCCGAGTTTGCGCAGTTGCGCCACACGGCGCTGTCTTATGCTTCGTACCTCGGCAACCTCCCCGCCGAGGAACTAGGTAAGATTTCTCTCTTTTTTGGGTTTTCCCCCTTCATTCAGGGCAATCATACCTCGCTTCTTCCACGGGATCCCACCTTTTTTTCTATACTTCCCCAAAGACTAACCGTGAAAAAAAAAAAAATTAAAAAAATTGCAACCACTAAACGCGTGTTATAGAAAAACTTGAAAACCCAAAGGCAAAGTACCTCACAGGCTGGTCCCTCGGCAAAGAGACGCTCAAGAACGGCCAAGCAGATACCTTCAAGGGCTCATACTACGCCAACTGCGCATTCTACGTCGACGCCGCCCTCGAGTGCGCCGAGCCCGCCCCCGACTTCTCCCAAGACACCTTCCCAGAGTATCTGTCGCCCAACGTGTGGCCCCCGGAGGATGTCCTCCCCGGGTTCAAGCACGCCGTCACGGACCTCTGCAGGCTCATCATCGATGCCGCCGTCCTCGTGGCCCGCGCCTGCGACAAGTTCGCCGAGCGGGAGATCGCGGGCTACCCGAGGGGCTACCTGGAGCGTGTTGTCGGCACGTCGAGCACTACCAAGGCGAGACTACTGCATTACTTCCCGCAGGACGTGAAGCACAATGATGGGACGAGCGAGGACGACTGGTGCGCTACTCATCTGGACCACGGATGTCTCACGGGCTTGACGTCGGCCATGTTCGTTGACGAGAAGAGCGTCAAGCCTGTCGTGCCAGGGGACGTTGGTGCCGCCTTGAATGGTGCGTCGTTGCCGCCGCTGGAGGAGCTACCCGCCTCGCCTGATGCATCTGCCGGTCTGTATGTTCTCTCTCGGACGGGGGAGACGTATCACGTCAAGATCCCGCGGGACTGTATCGCCTTCCAGACGGGGGAGGCGCTGGAGCGCATCACGGCGGGCAAGTTCAAGGCTGTGCCGCACTACGTCAGGGGCGTGAGGGCTGCTGTGAGCGGAGGTGCTATTGCTCGGAACACGCTGGCTGTCTTCACGCAGCCCAACTTGGGGGATGAGGTGGACATGAAGGCGCACTTGACATTTGGGGAGTTTGCGCGTGGGGTAGTTGCCAAGAATACGGTGTCATGAAGAAGCACGTACGACAGTCGAATCGAACAGGAACTCTTGGCTCAATTACTTGCAGTCCGACTAGTTTATAATTTATAGATAGTAAGTCATGCAAAATGTGTTGGATCAAGGAGCATGGCTCGAGGCCACCGGGAACGGAACAAAATCTGCGGTTCCCCAAGGGCTCGCAAATCTCACCAATTGCGTGCATTATTACTTGGACAATAATGTCCCCCCTTGAGAACCACATCGCATATGTTTGTCGCGAGAGACTCCTAAGCCCATGCACCGACAAAACTCATGGAGAATGCTCCAAAGAACACCAACAGACAGGCGACGATGCGGCGTCTTCCGCGCAGGTAGCGCCAGCTTTCGTCACTGAGGAAGTCTTCGGAGAGGAGTTCCACCAGCGAGGCGAAGGTGAGGAGCCCGGCCGAGATGGCGTTCCTACTTCGGAGTCAGGGCTGTACAAAGCATGCGTCGCAAGACCGATGGCTTGGCCGATGGGTGTTCTGAGCAATGTTAGTCGATCAAAGTCCTGCTCTAAAGAAGCCCCGGCGGGTGCGGTACGTACGTGCATCCATATGCGAGGGCCATGAGCCATGGTTGCCACGTCTTGGAACCCCATTCAATGACTGAGATTCTCGAACCAAGTGCGAGACCCTCGAATGTTTCTAGCGACCGTTAGTACGTGGGTGACTGAGTTGCGCAAGAGGACAGAAGCCCAATAGCACAAAAGGTCACTTACGATGGAATATAATGGCGATCAACAGGACGATAAAGTCGTTGCCGATGCTGACACTGAGCGCCATGCCGATAAACACACTGTGAAACAAGATTCCCATTTCCAGCAGGATACACTGCAAACGTTCTTTGTTGCGCTTCTGCTCTGGATTTAACATGCCCATCTCGGACTCCGAGCGCGCTACCCCAATCCCTACCGGAGTCGACTTTGCGATGGCCGACCCATCGAGTTGTCCCTGTCGTGGAATCTCATCGGCCAACGCAGCCTGGTTCAGTTGAGACAGACCCTGGGCCAAGCTGCTGCTGCGGCCGTGGAGAGGACCCATATCACGGATGGGATGGCCGTCGGAGTCTGTAGCCTTCACGGAAGTGGTCTCCTTGTTGGGGGACCGGGTCGTCACGATGTCGGCAGGAGGGACATGTCTGCAAGGATGGAAAACCATTTCAATGATGGAGACAAGGAAAATGGCAGCCAGGGCAATAGCACCGGGCATGGCCTCGTAGTCCTTGGTCCAGAACGTGCCCAAGCACGGGTTTCCAAGGGACTTGAACGCCGTGGGGAGTAGATGCACAAAGGCTGTCGCAATGAGGACGCCGGTTCCGAAGTGGCGGACGGCGAAGAAGAAGCGACGGGGAATCCGAAGACCAGGAAGCCTGGCGGCCATGATGGGAAAGGCACAGCCCAGCGAGGAGACAAACCATATGATGAAGAGAGCTGCCGCATGAAGACCGGTGTTGTACTCATCCTTGTTGACGCCGCCTGTTGCACACGTGGATCGCTTACTGACATGGTGAAGCGTCTTGGTAAGTGCAGCATCGGAGGACGCAGGGTCAGAGGTCAGGGGTGAGTTTCCAGCGACGCCGGGGATGGCCAGCATGGTTCTGTTGCTGCTGCTGCTGCTGCTGCTGCTGCTGCCTGTGGTACCAGGATTCGATACTCGCAAGGTGGAAAAAATATACGAAAAGAAGAGAATAGAGAAGATCCAGGTCGTCCAGCTCCAGAGGCGCTCCAGGCACCGCGAGGAGGGTGCCCAGACAAGGCGATTCTGGTCATCACCACCAGTGACCGCGTTGAAACGCAAGGATGGCACTGCATGCGAACAAAAGAAATGGTGGTTAGCAGAATGTTTATTGATGGGGCTTCGCCCAGTTGTGACATGGAAACAAGACATACCAGAAGGCCACCGTCCTGCGTTCGGCGCCAGGACCGCAGCATTTCCCGGCTGCACGTCACGACGCAGCTTCTCATCCAACGCGGCTTGTCCTAGCATTCCGCCAGAGCTCCCGCCGGAGACACCATCCTGGCTGGCGGCCACGTACTCGCGCAGGTTCGACATCCCATTCAGGTCCTGGCGTGTAGTCGCGTTTGATGCCAGAGCCGGCGGGCTCTGATTGTAGGCGAGGTGGCGGAATGTGCCCTCGTCGGCCTTGTTCAAGCAGATCATGGTGAGCAGGTCTCAGAAGCACTCGATTGGACGTGAGTCGATTCGCGAATGAGTGAAGGGCGGATGGAGAGATGAAAGAGGTGAGAGAGAGACAAAAAGGTCATGTGGATCCATCGTCAAGAATCGAGATCAATCGACGATGAGGTTTGATGTGCATGAGTGCAGCGTTGAATTCTCCGACCAGGGGCCTCAAGCCACTGAGCAAAGCCACTGAGCAAAGCCACTGAGCCAAGCCACTGGGCCAAGCCACTGGGCCAAGCCACTGGGCCAAGCCACTGGGCCAACAAGCCGACCAGCACTACGGACGTGATATGCACATGTGTACTTCTATTCATTCAAGGTCAACTGGCTTAGCCACTCGCAGGTGCATTCAACGTTGCGGACCCGACGGGCAGTATCAAGTCTTTTCACTTTGCAGCTTCAGATACGGAGCCCGGAATGCGACGCCGCTTTAAACGTGGCTCCGAGAATATCAATACCCGGTCTTCACATCACCTGTTCGCTTCCCGTCCCAAGTTCGGTGAATGGAGTAGCATTTAGCGGAGAACGGGGCCGAGTGCCTCATCCTGTGGTGTTACCGAGATTGGGCTATTGATTGAATGAGGAGAGCAGCCCACTGCCTGTTATTGAACACGACGCTGTTCCATGCGAGCTGCGGCAGACTGGGCGATGGAGGACTGAGGGAGGGAGGTGCATGAAAAGGCGACCAGGAAAAGAAAATGAAGCATCTTATCTCATCCCAGATTCCCCGGCCCACTTGCTTTGCATTTTTCGGGATAATAAGCGCACAAATTTTTTCGTGCAACATCGGGGTCCCCCCCCCTCCCCCCCAACCAAACACTCTCTCTCGCTCGCCCTTCGCCATGTCTGCAGGACTGATGCAATGGCAGCGTGTATCGAGTGCGACGCTCGACCCCAAGTAAGCGTGCATGCGGGTGTCTAGCAGCGCAAGATGAATGCTTTTGTCCTTGACTTTTGCACATTTGGCCCAGGAATCAGGCCATGTCGCACCTCAGTTGATGGCTGAAAACTGCGCGCGACATCCTCATCAACCTCATCATCCAGTGCAGAAGCACAATGCCCGACATGGCCTTTTCGAGCATGGCCACAGCCATCTGGGGCCAGCCTTCGACCGAGCGCTCGCTGCTCATCAAGCTCGACTTCACGCTTCTGTCGTACTTCTCCGTCATATGGTTCCTGTTCGGCATCAACCGCGCGAGCTACAACACAGCCTACATCAGCGGCATGAGGGAGGAGGTCGGCTTCCAGGGAAAGGATTTCAACTACATGCATACCATCTTCACCGTCGTCTATGCCGTCTTCCAAGTTCCCTCGACCGTCATGTTGACGATTGTCCGCCCGCGGTATTTATTTGTCGCGGCCAATACGCTGTGGAGCGTCCTGACTTTAGTTACTTTCCGCGTGGACCATGTCTGGCAGGTGTTTGTGCTGAATGGGTTCGAGGGAGCCTTTATGGCCATTTCCTAGTGAGTGAATGGAACCCAAGCCAAGCCTGCGGAGAGGTCGGACAAGGCGTGGGACAAAGAGCCTTCATATGATACCTATATATAATACAGTTCGGCGAACTGACCCATCTTCTCGTCAGCGTTGGGGCACATTTCATTTACGGGTCGTGGTATACACAGTCTGAGCTGGGAACAAGGTCTGCCGTTTTCTGCGGATTTGGAAGTCTCGGCAACATGGCTGGCGGCTGGATCCAAGCCGGCTTGCTGCGGTCGCTGTCCGGCAGCAGTTCTCTGCCGGCTTGGAGAATCATGTTCATTGTCGTTTCGGTCATGACCATTCCGGTTGCCATATTTGGTACGCCTTGCCCTGTAGAGATTTCGTCTCGCTGGCCCTCGTGGTGTGGAAAACTAATGACTGACTACCTTGATAGGCTGGTTCTTCATTCCAGACTTGCCTCACCATCGCAGCGCCCGGTACCTCTCCAAAGATGAGAAGACTTGTGCCATCGAGCGCCTGGGTCGTGCGCGCAAGCAAACCTGGGACGTGACTGTGTTCCGTCGCGTTCTCCTCAGTTGGCAATTTTGGCTGCTGCCGACAATTTTCATGCGTAGGCCGCTCCCTATACTTGGCCCCGATCGCTTTTGTATCCTGTTCTTTATTTGCACGTAGATGGGCTAATGAAGCGACAAGTATACTCTCTTTGCGTTCAGAGCCTGGGAAACAACGTCATGCAGCTGTGGATGGCGTCCCGAGGCTACACCGTCATACAGCAAAACAACTATCCCACCGCTCAGTACGCGACGGCCATCGTGGCAACATTCATCTACACCTCGATATCGGACCGCATCAGAAGCAGATGGGAGTGCTCAATATGCATTGGCCTCACGTTCGTCATCGGCAGCGCAATCCTCGTTGCCCATCCCGCCGCAGATGCCGCCTACTTTTTCGCTTTCTACCTCCTGGGCACGACGTATGCGCCCCAAGCACTATGGTACGCGTGGATGGCTGATCTGACGGCCCACGATGTTCAGCTCCGGGCCATCACCACCGGATTTATGAACTCTTTTGACTTTGCGTTCGTCAGCTGGTGGCCGCTCGTGTTCTATCCCGTCACCGATGCGCCAGAGTTTACTAGGGGCTACATCGCGAGCTTGGTGACGGGGGCTTTGACCATCCCGTTCGTCGCGCTCATTGCCATTCTCGAGAACCGCGGCCGTAAGAGGGGTACGATTGGCAGGATTGTTTGACGGAGATGACCATAGACTCGGATGATGAAGGATGCTCAGCAGGGAGTTAGCAAGCGGCGATACGGTTCAAATGGCAGATTCAGGAAACCCAGTGTGGGCTTTGAACGGCTGGTCGCGCTCGGTTCGACCCGAATGATTACTTGTTAGCACTCGCACCAGCGGGCATGTTTCGATGGCTTTGTATCACCAGAAATTCCGTTGACTAGTCGTAAGGTCATGGTTAAAGCTGATGGCCCAATCTCTGATCGGCACTATTTCACGAATAGAAACGACGATGACGGGAGTTGGGAGCCGAATGCTGGTTGCTTTCACCATACTCCGTACAGTAGTCCGTACCAATCATTGCATCAGCATCCGTTTCTGTCAACCGAGCAGCAGCGGCACTTTGTCGGTTGGTCGTCATTGGTCGTCATTGGTCACCCCTCCTTCCTCTTGCATGGACTCTTGCATCATCGCCTCCGGTCTCGCTCGCTCCAATCAACAGTGGAACACCACACCACCACACCACACCACACATCGCCCAGTTCTGTCAGTCCTCATCAGCTGTCGCGTAGACTACTCCCAGTTTCCGCTCTACAACCAACCCTTTGGGCCCTTTGGGAACCTTTGGGAAGATTCAACGACTCCAGTCCTTTTGCAATGGCCGTTCCCCCCAAATTCGCCGGGCACAAGCTCGCATTCGCACCAGCTCCATCAACGTCATCCGTCCCGCATTCCACTCACACGTTCGAGCTCTACCTCGACTACTGCTGTCCCTTCTCAGCCAAGCAATTCCGCACCCTCGCCCAGGAAGTCGTCCCGGCTATCCGCCAAAACAAGGACTGGTCATCCAACCTCACCCTCGTTTTCCGCCAGTCAGTCCAGCCATGGCACCCGTCTTCGACCCTCATGCACGAGGCTGCTCTCGCCGTGCTGCGCCTCGCGCCGGACAAGTTCTGGGATTTCAGCGCTCAGCTCTTCGAGGAGCAAAGGGATTACTTTGACGTCAATGTCGTCAACGAGACCAGGAACAATACTTACAAGCGCCTGGCCAAGGTTGCCGGCAAGGTGGGCGTGGACGAGACCCAGGTGTACAAGCTGCTGGAGATTTCAGACAAGGCGACAGATGATGGATCTCTGAATGCCGGCAACCAGGTCACGAATGACTTGAAGGTGATTACGAAGATGAACAGACTGGTTGGCATCCATGTCACGCCTACCGTTGTTTTTGACGGAGTTGTGCAGGACACGAGCTCTGGATGGACGCTCGACCAGTGGAAAGAGTGGTTGGCCAAGAATGTAGTCTAAGTGTATTCCATGCAAGAGGCGTCAATGATAGCTCATGTGAATGACAGACAAAACCCGACAATCTTATGCAATATGCTTTCTGACGTTCTTGTGCCTCCCCCCCCCCCCTTTCCACAGAAACGCTTTGATCATCAGCATCAGCCCTCCACAGGACGCTCGAGCATCAGTGTTCCTCTTCAAGCAGCAATGGCTTGGATCCTGTAACAGAGCTTGGCATGGTCTGATCGCCATGTAATTTCCATATTCATTTTGGGTTCAGCGTCCACCACGCCAGTTTTTTTTTTAGGCGTGGGTATCAAGCAACCCTGTTTTGTTAAATAGCAACCCTGCCTGTGGCTAGTAGCCTAGTTGCCCCGTTACCGGCCGACCACGTGATTTTCGCGGGCGGCTACGTACTAGTTAAACGTAGCCCCTAGCGCCTATATAGCGTATATAATACTGTAAAATTAAAAATTAAAGCTAGATTAAAGCTATCTATAATAGCTAAAAATATATAATATTTTATTATTATAAAGTCTCTCTTTAACTATGTTTTCCTTACTAAAGAGGCTACCCTAGAGGCTACTAGAGCTATAGGTAAAGAGCTTAGCTTTAGTCTTATAATTTATTCTAGAAAGCTAAATACTAGTAATTATAACTAAATTATCCTTTAATATTATAAAGGTTAGAACTATATATTATAGTATTATTAGGATATTTATCTAAAGAAGGCTTAGAAGAACTTAAGCTTATAAATAATAGGCTACTTATATAAGCTTATAATTACTATTACTACTAATAAGAATTATATTATTAAGAGATAGCTTTAGTAAGACTATAATTATAAGCTTACTAATAGTTAGTATCTTAGTTAATGTCAGGAGCGCAGAGGTCAGAGACAGGACGTTTATCAGAGCGGATCTTCGGAGGACCTTTAGGCCGCGTGAATAACAAAGAGGCTAGCTAGCTACAAGATAGCCACGTGCTTATAGAGCGGGGTATTCCTTAAGGACTGCGTATATTGTTAGTGCTAGGTTAGAGATTAAAACCTTCACGCACCCGCCCCTAGCTAGTATCTTCCTAGTAGTGACTGCGAGAATCTTAGCTATCACTTCGTTTATTCAACCCTACGTTCAAGCCGTGACAGTTAATTCTAATATAAAGTTATCTATAAATATCATAAAGAGATTATTAACCTTTATAATAGTAGTTAGATTCCCTTAATAATACTAGCTATACTATAATATAGCTATCTAACTAAAGTTAAGGGTATTATAAGGCAGGATATTAAGAATACTATCTAATACTATTAATTAAATAAACTTAATAGCTAATCTAAGATTAAGTAATTATATAATTAGCTTAAAGATAATAATACCTTTATCTTTAGGGACTAATATAGCTTTAATAGGTATATTTAAAAGCTCTTTATTATACCTATCTCTAGGCTTTAATTATTAAAGGAAAACCCTAACTACTTTTTCCTTAATTATATATATAAAATAAACTACTTTAACCTCCTATTATTTAATACTTATAGTATTACCTTAATAAAGAAGACTTTCTAATTTATAGCTTACTTTATAAGCAGTAAGACTAAGGCTAATTTTAAGTAAGTAATTAATACTATTATAAGTATTCTAGTAAAGAGGTTAATTATAAGCCCTTAAATAATAATTATAGACTATAATAAGGGATTAATTAAGGTAATTAAAAGGAACCTAAATTTAGTAATAAAGTAAGCCCTTTAGAGTAATATAAGTAATTTAAGCTATGTTTTTAGTGCCTATAAAACTATTAGACTAATTAGGTTACTTAAGCTTAATAAGCCTTAACTTATAGATTTTATAAGCTACTAAATCTTTTATAGTAGCTATACTATAGCTTAATTTAAGAGAAAATTTTATATATTATATTATAGCTAATAATTAATAAAGAAAAGGTTCTAGGACTAAAGCCTATAAAGAAGCTAAAACTTACTAAAGAAAAGCTTATAAAAACACTATACTTACCTTATAAGCTTATTATATTATATAGTATACTATACTAGTATTATCTTTAGTATTATATTAAGGAAAGGTAGCTTATTAAACTTAGTAATATTAATAAGTATTAGCACTAATATTATAGTATTATTATACTATTAGATATAGGCTCTTAGGTAGGACTATTTAAACCCTTAGTAATAAAGATAAAAAATAGGCTAAAGGGAGCCCTTAGATTAGAAAAAAGGAAGAATTCTATTATAAATATAAGTTATAAGCCCTCTAAATTTAAGCATACCTAGGTAAAAAAGAATAATAATACCTATACTACCTAGGGTACCCTTTAATTACTACTCTTAATAGCACTTACTATAATTTAAATATTATAAATAGCTTTAAAAATGGTTATTAATATCTCTAATAATAACCTATATAAGCTAGGCACTAAGCATTCTTAAGCATATACCTAGATAGCTATAAGACTTAAAGATACTCCTTTAGATAATAAAGAGAATAATAATAATAATAATAATAAAGGTATTAGTATTAAGGGATAGGAGGTAAAAATAACTTTATAGAATACCCTAGGGAAGTTATTAATATTATAGGAGTATTAGTATTATATTAATTAAAATTAAAGGCAGGGTTAATAATATAGGATAGTCTAGATACTTAGTATAAACTTACTATATAGATTACTATAGGCAGCTAGTATCAGGCGTCTTAGCCACCTACCAGCCACGATAGGGTTGCTATTTAACAAAACAGGGTTGCCTTTTACCCACGCCCTTTTTTTTTGGTCCCTGAGACGGGCTCGGGGAGGGCTGTCAGGTCGGGCGCCCGTTTTAGCGCCTCCTGGCGGGGGCTCCCGAAACGATTCCGCGACATTTCATCAGACAAGAGCTTTGAGGTGGAATGAACACAGCGCCAGGAGGGTGCAAACACTTGGAGAGGGGGTTTGAAACTTGATGCCGGTGCTGGCATGGCTTCCGGTTGGACGTTTTTTATATCTTGAACGTCTTTTCTTTCCTTGTATTTTCAAGACGGTGTGGAATGGTTTTTTTTTTTTTTTTTTCCTTTTTCCTCTGCGCATTTCATAACAAACCCAATCAATTATACTTTACGCCTAGTCACAAGTCACAATGGGGTTGTTGTGCCTTGCATCGTTGCTGCTCGTATCGACGTTGACGCCGTCGAGCTCAGCCAAAGTCTTTCCTGGGGAAGACATGAGTTATCTCGGCCAAAGGCCTCAGCAGCCCCCCCTCATCTTTGCTGACGAGCCTTCCGTCGCTGCCAAGCCTCCGAAAGCCTTGCAGACATTCAGCAGCAACTCTTCGCAATCTTCCCACGATTACCATGTCTACAGCTCGCGAGACTTTGCTGGTGGCCGCGGCATCTCCATCGTGACCACGGAGGAGCGCATCAAGAAGTTCCAGGACGTCACGCTGGCACCGGGCATAAACGACAACTCGTCGCCGCCATTTCTGGAACAGGATATCCCTGGCAAGGGCCGTGGCATCATCGCAACAAAGCTGCTTCACCGCGGGGACAGGATATTTGCCCACACGCCCTTGCTCATGATCGACGCAGATGTTTTCGACGGGGCCGAGTTCGAGTGGAGTGCATTGGAGGAGGAGGCCGTGAACAACTTACCTGCCGAGTCGCGAAAGATGTTTTGGGAACTGTTTGGGCAGCCTGTGCTGCATCCAGTGTCCGGCCGCATTGATCCGAATGCATTCGATTTGGACATGAGCGACGACGGGGATTCGTATTATGGTGTCTTTCCGGAGACTGCGGTGCGTTAAACTGCCGACTCCTTTTTCCCTTTTTTTTTTGGGAATTCCTCATGCCAAGTCTAAAAAAAAAAAGAAAGAAAGAAAGATCTTTGGAGCTGATAATGAGTGACTTGGGAATCTAGCGCATGAATCACGACTGCCGTCCAAATGCCGCCTATTACTTTGACAAAAACACCCTCACTCACTACGTCCATGCCATTACGGACATCCCACCCGGCGCCGAAATCAGCATCACGTACATCGACATCTCCATGCCGCGAAAGAAGCGAGTCGCCAAGCTCCTCAGAACCTGGGGTTTCAACTGCTCCTGCAGCCAGTGCAGCCTCCCCTCCGAGTTTTCGCGCGCGTCTGACCAACGTCTCGATCAGCTCGTCAAGCTCTCTGGTCGTTTTGAGGATGGCCTTCTCATGTCAGCGCCGACGGCGGAGCGGCTGGTGAGCTTGTTCCATCAAGAGCGAATGCACAGCCCTGCTGCTGAAGCGTACACATATGCCGCGGTATCATATTGCATGGAGGGAAAGTACACTGAAACTCTCAAATGGGCCACTCTGGCGTTGGAGTTCTCCATGCTGGATAGCGGACCTCACAGTCCCATTGTGAAGATGCTGGCCAAGCTGGTCGTCGACCCGGAGAAGCAGGACTGCTGGTTGGCTGGGTTGAAGGGCATCGGGCAGGAGTTTGGCAATATACATGGCGGGAAAGTCGACGACGACGACGACGACGACGATGATGATGATGATGACGATGATGACGAGTGAGGGCGGCAGTCTGCCGCATAGGTTTGTGGCGTGGGCATGTCGGCGTTTTGGGACCGGGGTATGTACATATAGTTCTGTGGTAGTACCGGTGGAAGCATAGCATGGGCTCGCCGGGTGATTCAAACTGAATCCGACCAACTTGCAGATCTGTTCTCGATGCTTTGGGCTTCGTGCAGTTTCGGTGCGTGAATTGAGACATCATTCATCATTCATTTGCCTGCCGAGTCGCCCGACCCTGGTTTTACCCCGCACTAAACCACTGCCGGGCCTGAGATGCTCCTCGACCGGCAGAATAACATTTGCCTTGGAAAACACGACATCTCGTGGTCTCATTCATCATTGATTCAAAATATTACAGACTGTGTACTTAGTACTCGCTTGGTAGCCAGGTGTCCACGTCCACATTGAACACCAACAGGGAGCGTCCACCCCATAAACCATCAATCATCAGATAATCACTCTTGTCACAATGGGTAACTATCCCAAGCCAACATTGCTAGAGAAGCTCGACCTTCTCCCTGCGCTTTGTGGAGTGCTATTCACCATCTTTGTGGCCTTGTTCACCGGAGTTCGGAGAGGGCCAAACGACGAGCCATCGTTGTATTTACACGTCGTTTACGCTGCGACACGACGTGTGGCGACTCGCTTGTCGGCGTCTCAATCACAGTGAGCTCAACCTGAATGAATGGGCATGCTCAACATTGGACCATGTATGAGGGAAACGTTTCCCCAGACAAAAAGGCTAATGCACATGAAAAACGTCATCAGATGGGTCTTTCAACACACAGATGTCGGCTATCAGCAAGAGGCGAGGGCATCCAAAATACCCCCTCGTATACTTGACTTACCGCACGGCGCCCGAGGCAATTGGATCGGAGACCCAGATGCTGAGCATGTGCTCGTCTGGTATCACGGTCTGCATATTTCCCATCGTCGTACTTGAACATCCACCATGCCAGAATCAACTGATCGATAGAGTTGCAGGCGGTGGCTTCACGTTACCCCCTCTGGGACACCTCAGATTCTTCATGCGGCTCATCAAGGCCAGACGAGACGCCAAGCCGAGCCTTTCCATCTTCTTCCTCGAATATACCTTGGCCCCGACGGCCAAGTACCCCACGCAGCTCACCCAGGCTGTCGAGGCGCTGCGTCATCTCATCACGACCGCCAAGCGCAGCCCGTCTCAGATCATCATCGGCGGCGACTCTGCCGGCGGGAACCTGGTATCTGGAGTGCTGTCCCACCTGACTCACCGCCACGAAGCAATCGAGGAGCTCACGATCGGCGAACCGCTTGCCGCGGCTGTCATGATGGCTCCCTGGACGGCACTGAACGATCCGGATGCTGGTTTGGCGGGCTACGAAGGCGGCGATGTGCTCACAAAACGCTCGCTCGAGAAATGGGTCGGAAACTACATGGGGGATGCGACGCCGGATTACTACACTGATGCGTCGCGCGCTCCAGCAGAATGGTTCCGCGGGTTGCCTGTCAAGAAGATTCTCGTCATGGCCGGACAGCATGAGTATCTTTTGCCCGAAATCAACACCTTTGTGAAGACGTTGGAAGTGAGTCCCAGTTTTTGATCTCGACAAGCCTGGCTCCAAAGGCGTTTCTTTTTTTTAAAAAAAGAAAAAAAAAAAAAACAAGGGCTAACAGGACTAGGCTGGATATGGTCCCTTGGAGTTTTACGTCGCAGCAAAGGAAGCGCACATTGCGCCCTTTGTGAACTTGGTGTACCGTTACAACTTGCCCACCGGACAAGGCGAGAAGCTGGTGGCGTGGATTGAAGAAGTGATTGCGTGAGGAAGGGCTCCGAAGCTTTTGCTCGGATAGATTGACACTCTAAAGAGGTCACCCAAATCGCATCATCCATCTCAGCTTAGATTTGTCGCGTCGCACAGGAATCATGCATTTTTAGATGTGCATCATCGATGACAGATGTTGAGCATAATACATGCTCATTTATTCGCAGCTACATTAATCAAATCATCAGCACGTAGGGTAGGCACGGAGCCAAGCCAAGCCGAGCCAAGCCAAGCCAAGCCAAACAATGAGCCAATGGGCCAGAACTTAACTTGCTCCTTGCCAACTCCACTCCTGGTCCCTGGGCCTTCGTGCCACTGTCACCACAGCAACCAATTTGTTCCTGGCAAGGGACGCGCGCAACGGGTACAACGGGCGAGCGAACAACAAACGAGCAATGGGACGTCACCAAGCAAATCCATGCATGCTCTAGGCGGCTCTCGAAGCTCGAAACACCGTCGACACGATTGCGTTTTGTTGCTCTGTTTTTTCTATTTCCAACATCCAGCATTTGGCTTTCTACATTCGACCGCGCCGTCTTCTTTCCTCTTATCACACCCCCCCCCCCCTCTCGTACATGATTGCACTATTGAACATTCTTGAAACGATTAGCCCTTTTTTTCTTGCACCTCTTGAACCCTTTTCTTCAGTGCGTGCGTGCCTTTGGACAACCTTCCACGACTGCCATCGCCTGCCATCGCCGACCCGTTTTGCTCGTTTTGCTCGTTTTGCTCAACGTGACAAGGCATACATCCATCCCTGGCAAACCAGCCTCGACCTAGACATCCTCTGGAGCCAGTTGTGAAGCGAACCTGGCGCAGTGTCTGCACACCATGGCGGATGCAGGGCAATCGTCCATCACCGTTGCTGGTGAGTAACATGCCACCACTGCGTGCATGCATACGCCTCGCACCGGTTGTCCAGACCAATGCTGACAGCTTCTTCTCCAGTCCGTGTGCGGCCATTCACAATCAGAGAGGCAGCCCAGCTGTACGGATTCACGAAACCATGACAAATAAACCACGGGCTTGGCGTTGACTAACTGATGGGATGCAGGCAAAAATCAGATGAAAGCCCCGTCTTTTTGGGCGACGGCTCCCTGGCTGGAGTTCCAGCCCCTAAGCTGCATCAGCGTGGCCTTCGCAGCGTCATAAAGGTCGTAGATGATCGTTGCCTGTATGTGCAAGTTATATACCATCCGCCGTGACGGTCGAGCTGCTGTTCTAACGAGTACAACCGCAGCGTCTTCGACCCTCCAGAAGACAGTCCTGTCCAACGATTCTCCAGATCCGTCGTGCCGACGTCAAAAAAGGTCAAAGACCAGGTCTTTGCCTTTGACCGCGTCTTTGACGAAAACACGACACAGTCCGATGTGTACGAAGGAACGACGAAAAGCCTACTCGACAGCGTCTTGGATGGCTACAATGCTACCGTCTTTGCGTACGGTGCTACCGGCTGCGGCAAGACTCACACAATTACAGGGACATCCCAACATCCTGGCATCATCTTCTTGACCATGCAGGAGCTGTTCGAGAAAATCGACGAGAGAAGCCAGGATAAGTCAACGGAGCTGAGCTTGAGCTACCTTGAAATCTACAACGAGACGATCCGCGATCTCCTGGTCCCAGGCGGCAGCCAGGCTGGGCTAATGCTCAGGGAGGACAGCAGCCAGGCAGTGACGGTTTTCGGCTTGTCGAGCCATCACCCCAAGAATGTCCAAGAAGTCATGGATATGATCATCCAAGGCAACGAATACCGAACAGTTTCTCCGACAGAGGCGAACGCGACCTCATCCCGATCTCACGCCGTGCTACAGATTAACGTGGCCCAGAAAGACCGAAACGCTGACGTCAACGAGCCGCATACCATGGCAACACTCAGCATCATTGATCTGGCCGGGTCGGAGCGCGCATCCGTTACCAAGAACCGCGGTGTTCGGTTGACGGAAGGCGCCAACATCAACAAATCCTTACTTGCTCTGGGAAGCTGCATCAACGCCCTCTGCGACAAACGGCAACGCGCTCACGTGCCATATCGAAATAGCAAGCTTACACGATTGCTCAAGTTCTCCTTGGGTGGGAACTGCAAAACAGTCATGATCGTGTGTGTTTCTCCCTCAAGTGCCCACTTTGATGAGACGCAGAATACACTGCGCTATGCAAACAGGGCCAAGAACATCCAAACCAAGGTCACTCGGAACGTCTTCAACGTCAATCGACATGTCAAGGACTTTTTGGTCAAAATTGACGAGCAGATGGCTCTGATTAATGAACTCAAGGCTCAACAAAAGGATGCCGAAAAGATGTTCTTCGCCAAATTCCGCAAGCAATGCGACAAACGAGACAGCATTGCTCGCGAGGGTGTGCAACGGCTTCGAGCGGCGTACGATCATTCAGCTGTTGAGCGCCAAGAACGCATCACAACAATGAAGAAGCTCAAGGCCTGCGAGCGGCGAATTGCTCTGCTCACTGGGTGGCTCGCAGCATTCGACACCGTTTGTGAGCAGAGAAGCGACAACGGTCCCATGCCACAAAACCTTTGGTCAATTCGAAAGACGGCGCAAGGTGTCCTGGTCGAGCTGGAAAACAGCCGCCACCATATCCACCAAAAGCTCGAAAAGGCACCATGGGAGCGAGCTCTCGACACGGCGCTGTCGCACAGTCTGCAGCAACTGGAGGGACTCGAAGGCACTGACACGGGGGAGCGTGCGACACTGACCCGTGAGGCGGAACTCCTCAAGGCTAATTTTGGCCGTGAGTCGTATCGCGAAGTCCTTGAACAAGAAAAGCTCGGCGACGCTACCATGATGCAGATGCTTCTCACTGCCCAGTTTGAGATGCTTGCGTCATTATCTGACACTCTTGCCATGGATGAAGAGACGGCAGTAGCACATGCCAAGACAATTATTCACAAACTTCTCGAGACTGGGTACCACGCGGCGGGTCAGGTCGTGAAGCCGGATGGCTCCCTGCCCGCGGTTGAAATCTTCCCTCCCACGCGTAAAGGCACACCCAAGAGGAAGAAGAGCCTGACATCCTACGTCAAACCGATCGCGCCCCCCGCACTCGCCACTGTGCAAAATGAGCATGTGTTTGCAAGTCCCATGAAGTCGTCGCCGAGGAGACGTAAGGTGTTTGGCGCGGCGAAGAAGGGCATCAGCTTCACACCCGTCAAGAAGTCCAAAAAGGGAGGCGTGCGCTGGAGAGACGATGAGAGCATCGATGGAACACTGGCCGACTTTGCATCAACACCCCGGCAAATGGACACGACACCAGACCAGTCGTCGTGCGAGAAGACCCAACCAGTCCCGGCCTCGGAGCCAGCATATCTGGTCGAGAACGAGCAGCCAAAAGCAGTCCCCGAGCAACGTAGCCCCAAGATCGAAATCGACTCGTCTCTGCTCATGGAGGACAATAGCACCATGACGGAAAAGCCTCCGAGCAGGTTCCAAGCCGGATTCCTGTCCAAGAACTCGAGAATGTCGACGCAGCCGGAAGGGTCCCCTCTTCACCCACCCCCAACTTTCAGCCGAAGTCTGTCGTACAGCTCCCCTCAGTCAGGCAAGGTATCACCCCTTCGGGCATTGGATGCCGCCAAGGCCGGCAACATGTCACCGCCATCGCTGCCTGCACCTCGAAGCAGGCTCAGTCCCTCGCAACCGAGATCCCTGCAACCCGTTGTGGACGAGAACAATCCTCCACCACAGGGACAGGGGACTCCAAGCTCAGGCTCAGACTCTGATTCCAGCCTGATTGATGCTCGCAAGCTCCGCAGTGCCATGCAGTCTGCCAAAATTCGCCGACCGAGTGCGCTGGGCGGACCACCAGCGAACTCTCAAGGAAGACGCGTGTCTTCGATATCATCCATACCGGAACGGACAATGCCAAGACCCAGCATGCCACCAGCACTGGCAAGCAGCACTAATGGCATCTCGAGAGCCCGTCGCGGAAGCCTTGAAAGACGCCGAAGCCCCCCGCTTCCCTGCTCACCAGAGTACAAGGGCGACCAAAGTCTTACGGCTGGTCAAGCGCGGCGGATGAACCTGGGGGGAAGCGTCCGGCTCGAGACGACCGGAACAAGTCCTAAGGAGGGCTTGAAGGAAGCACCGCGTCGCGTCACTATCAATGTCGGATCAACGCCTGCAAGTCACCGGCGCCCGGAGAGCAGGGGAAACACAACATGGCGATGAAAATTTTCCCAGGGTGGAACGAGGCATGCCTTCCACATGGTCAATTGAACATAGTTTTAGTTTGCATGTACACTTTTATGCTTTCGGGATCACACAAGTTCTTGCGGCTTGCTGGGTTGGTTAATGGCTGTTAAGATTTCATCTGGGGACGGACACAACAGGTCCGGCGTTGATGAAGAGACGTGGCAAATACTGCATGATTGAAGCAGTGCTGACGAGTTTTGTACTTTGTAATCAGAATGACTGACTCATTTTACTTATTTGAAAGAGGCTTACTTGAGAATCCCGTTCATTCTGTCGTGAACCTTGCGCATCATCACATTTCTATGCAATCATTAATAATGCATTTTTATTGTCTTGATGATTTTTCAACAAGTATTACTTTACTCGTACTAGAACTCGGTGGAGAGCGTGTCGCAGGGATGCTTCAAGCCAACCATGCATGCCAAAAGGGCTGATCCGACTTCTTTTTTTTCTACTAGTTGATCGGTCCGGGGACGCGACAACTCTAACCACTCCACGTTATATATCTCGACTGCCCGTCACCAACCGATACCTATGTACATAGTGTCTCAGCCGCAGCAGAGCGTGGTCTCTTGCGCCGCGCTTGTTTGATCGCCGCTGTATCTATCCACGTTAGGGAAAAAAAAAAAAAAAAAAAGGGGGGGGGTCCTTGTTGCACCGATTTTGTCAAGGAATAAATAATCTGCACTTACCCGGGAACCAAGGCCTCCCACTGGAAGATAAAGGCGCCGAAGAAGGCGCCAAGGAAGATGCAGAGCAGCAGGTAGCCGTTGTAGTACATGGCGAGCTGCAATTGCACTCAAGTCAGCCTCAGTCTTGCGACAATCTTGGCTCGGGAGCGGAGTGCGCCCGTTTCGGTGTCAAGTTTCACGTACCAGCATGAGTATGTAGCCGACGAAAAAGGCGAGCATGTGCAAGAAGGCCCT
This sequence comes from Epichloe coenophiala, assembly GCA_018801565.1. Lineage (NCBI taxonomy): Eukaryota > Fungi > Ascomycota > Sordariomycetes > Hypocreales > Clavicipitaceae > Epichloe > Epichloe coenophiala. Next base: position 833,878 of record JAFEMN010000008.1, read on the forward strand.
GATGGCCTGCTGCAAAACATTTGGTCGGAACGGGGGAACGGCACTGCGGCTGCGGCTGGTGATTGCCGTGGCGGGCGTCTTGTTGGCGCCGTGGAGGGAGGTGCTGCTGCCTGCGGATGCGGATGCGGGGGCGACGGCCTGACACTTGGAGACGTGCTGCCGGACGAGGTATCTGTCGTATTCCTTGATGGAGCGGCGGAGGAACTCGAGGGACAGGGTGAGGAGGAAGACGCCGATGCAGGAGCCGGCGAACATGGCGGACGAGGTGATGCGCCATTGGGAGGAGAGGAAGCAGGCGTCGATGGTGTTGAGGTTGAACAACATCTTTATTTGGGGAGGTAAGTCAGCTTGGACATTTTTTTTTGTCTTTAATGGAACAATAGAAGTTGTATTTTTTTTTTTCGCATTTTCGCATTTTCGTGTGTTTTGATATGATACGGGGAGAAGCATGACGTACGGATATTTTGCAACCGGTGCCGCCGCCCATGCCGCCCATGCTTTTGGCAGAGGCGGTTGGCATGGCTGCGAAGGTGGGCGAGCCTGAGCCGGCCGTGGCCATGGCTGTGTGTCCGGAGTGGTCCATGGTGTGTTGTGTGTGTGAGGCTGCTGAGCTGGATATCTCCGAGAAGTTGGTGACGGGCAAAATCTGATGGTACTCGCGCTTGACGATGTACAGACCTACGGGAGGGCAGGGTTCAGAAGATCAGTGCGAGAAAGGGAGGCAAAGGAGGAGAAGGAGGAGAAGGAGGAGGGAAATGTATAAAATCTCCGAAGCCAGTAGGTGATAATAGATGGCCCTGTCTATTTGAATTTTGAAAGAGGCATGCGTGAACCTTATTTTTGCGTCGCGCTGGACTTTATTTATTAGTAGCCACCGGCTTGGCCCCATTTCTGTCTAGATTAATTTTTTTTATGGGCATCGTCTTATCGTCTATCGGTTGGTCTGGAAAACTGCTCGAGCTCGAGGGCCAGATAGGGAATGTGAGTGCGTTTGAGCAAGTTTTGTTTGGTTGTAGAGCAGAAAGCAGGAGACGGCTGATAAAAATAGTGATGGCATGAGGTTGAGCTTTGGATGGGTGGGGCCAGCAGCTGTTAGGGCTGAAGAGAAGAGATGCCCCGCTACGAGAAGGAAATCAATCAATCACGATGCTTGCCTCACGCGTGAGCTTCTCCAGAGTCAACTTTTTTTTCTCACATGTCGTGGAAGAAATTTGGGGATAGATAATACATCATGTACATAGTGCCTCGAGGCTCGGGTGTCATGTCGGCATAGCACACTTCCCGTATCCAACGCAGTACTTTGAAAACCCAAGGCTACCGCTGCAATGGGCCACTTTGCATCTACTTTGGCGAAGCGGTGTGGCTCTGAAGATTGACGTCGACGCAAACGAAAAAATGGAGCTTTCGCGACGCAAGGGCGACATTGTTGGCCTCTACATATAATCCGTACGTCCGTACTCCGTAATAAATACTACTTGACATCGGATGCGAAGTGGATCTTCTCCAAGGGGTGACCTCACCTTGAAAGAGGCAAAGCCCTGCCTTTCTCGATGATGACTTCTGTACATAATTCGTTTCCTCCAGATGGCCTCGTCATCCTCGTCAGTCGGCTTTTGGATTACCCCCATTCTATCAGACTTTGGACAGTTACCTAGTTGAAACGATCAAAAATGAAGCATCACGCGTGAAGCGTGCCGAAAAACTTATTTTCGTCGTTCAAGAATCTGGGTCGCAGGTTTTGTTTGTATTTATATCGAGGGCGATGGACTCTGCAGAACAACATGAGCTATTCGTGGTCACGCGAAATTTGCTAAGAAGAAGAACTCTACACACAGTCACTGGCTGTACAGAAAAGATAAGTAAGTATCTGAACTGAGGATGCTCAGCATTCCCTGAGAATCAAAAAGGACTTTGATGGCTTTGAGTCGCTTTGTGCTCAGCGACACAAGTCGAGTGATATATCAGCTGTATCTTGGGGAGTGATATGACAAAGGGTATTTACAAGAGACTTGTTATGGTTGCGTTGCGTTGCGTTGCGTTGTGAGGCCTCGTGATAATGAAAAGGAAGGAATTGCAAGCGTTGCAACAAGCATTACATGTCGCAGTGAGCTGCCTGCATTCGCCACTAAAAAGAGCTGGTATATTTAGCGAGGAATTAGGTGGAAAGGTACTTCTTCCATGTTAGGATCAAGGGGAGATGCGCATTTAAAGATGCCTCTCATCGGGGGTTTGCCTGGCGAGCGCTGTTCTAGATCTTCTTAGCTGTCGTCCACCTTGTGGGCCTTCTAGGCCCGCAAATTATGTATCTCTAGTTTACTTTTATCTAATCTCCTTGAGCGTGCTATAGCTTGTGGAGTCACCTTAGCTAGGGTCTATATCTAATTAGATAAAAGTAAACTAGAGGTATATTTGCTTATATATAAATAGGCTAATTATTAATATACTAGTAATTTTCCCTATATAAATTACTACACTACATTTCGCGTACTTACGCGGTCAGCCGAAAGAACTTACATAGACGTAACTTTACCCGGACGAGCAACCGAGATGATGGATACGGATGATTCCGTATGTACAGTCTACCCTGTTTGATTTTACACAAGTGCATGACTAGGGGTAGCAGGTTAAAAACAAATCTTTTTTTCACACTAAGTGAAGCAAAAGATACTTTAGATTATATGTATTTTACTAGGACTACTTAGTACCTTTATACCCCTATAGAATCCCTAATAGCTTCACTTACTATCTCCTTGAGCGTGCTAAGGCTTGTGGAGTCACGTTAACCAGGGGTCTGTATGTATCCAATTAGATAAACGTAAACTAGAGATACATACAGACCCTAGTTAACGTGACTCCACAAGCCTTAGCACGCTCAAGGAGATAGCCACTTAGAGCTAATAGTTAGTAGCTGCCCCGCGTGTGGCTTGTAGTTGGTGCACATAAAATCATTCAGGGGTTAGACTGCATGCAGGAGAGACGCCGACATGTCACCTGCAGCAAATCTACGCCGCGCATCACCTCCCTCCACCTTGGAGAAGAAAAAAGTCACCAGAAAAGTAATCGCCCGCATGCTTGTCTAAAAAACCACGCCGCTTCGCTTCTGATACATTGTCATCCATCCCATCCATGCGCACTCCATAGACCTGCAACGGCTGCAACGGAGCGGGTCGCTCAAACTCCGTCCGCCCATTTCTCGACTAAAAGCCATGGTCAGCCAGGCACAAGCCAAAGGTGTGGAGTCAATTTCTTCCCCGGTTATCAACTCGACTGAAGAAAAAAAAAAAACCCCCTTTGACCAAGCTTCTGTAGTCTCTCACAGACACACAACCTCTCTTGCATCAATTCAGTCTCTTTGTACGATATTAAGAAGCCAGCGAGCGCGTTTCACCACTTCGAGACGAACCCCTGAAAGCGGCGTCACGGGTCTTTGAAAGCTCGCGTCTGCGAGAACATCCCCTATTCTCGATTTTTTCCCTTTCCCTTCCCCACTCTTCATACCACACCTGAAAAGCCCCTCAGCCCGTCAAGATGGGTGCTCTCAACCTTTTGCTGCACCCAAGTCAATTACGTTCCGTGATTCAATGGTACGTCTTTGCTCTCTTCTCTGGAATCATGCTCCTTGCATGACCCAACCAATCTTCCTCTGTCAGCCGCACCGGCTAATCCAGACTCGAATCGCAGGAAGCTCTGGCACAACCCCGTACACAGGCGCGATCCTTCAAAAGAGTCGGAAACGCTGAAAGAATGTTTTCGCTTACTGGACTTGACAAGTCGCAGCTTCGCCGTTGTCATCCAAGAGCTGAATCCAGAACTCCTCGTCCCCATTGCGTTATTCTACCTCGTCCTGCGCGGCCTAGACACCATTGAAGATGACATGACAATCCCGCTCGAAAAAAAAATCCCCCTCCTGCGCGACTTTCACAAAAACATGGAAATTGACGGCTGGAAGTTTCACGGAAGTAATGAGAAGGACAAGGAGCTCCTGGAAAAGTTTGACGTGGTCATCACAGAACTCAAGAAGGTCAAGCCACAATACTCTATCATCATCAAGGACATCACCATCAAGATGGGAAATGGCATGGCTGACTACGCCCAAAACGACGAAATGATCGAGAATGGTGTCCAAACCATCGATGAGTACGAGCTGTACTGCCACTACGTCGCAGGATTGGTGGGCGAAGGGTTAACGAGATTATTCGTGGAATCTGAACTCGGCAACCCCAAGCTCTCAGAGCGTCCCTCCCTGACCGAGTCCATGGGCCAGTTTCTTCAAAAAACCAACATAATCCGTGACATTCGTGAGGACTGGCAAGACGGTCGACGTTGGTACCCCAAAGAGATCTGGAGTCGACATGTTGACAAGTGGGACGACCTGTTTGATCCCCAGTACGAGGAACAGGCCCTCAATTGCATTTCCGACATGGTTCTGGACGCCATGAAGCACGTCGAGGAGTGTCTCTTCTACATGGCGGGCATGCGCGAGCAGAGTGTCTTCAACTTTGTCGCTATTCCCCAGGGAATGGCCATTGCCGGCATGGAGTCCATGTTCCGCAACCCCGACGTCCTCAAGCGAAATGTCAAGATCACCAAGGGCGAAGCTTGCCAAATCATGATGGACTGCACTCAAAACCTCCGCACTGTCTGCGACGTGTTCCGGAAATACATCCGCAAGATCCAGAAGAAGAACGACCCCAAAGACCCCAACTACCTCAACATTAGCGTACGATGCGCCAAGGTATGTTTGCAGACAACCCCCATCACACACACACACAAATTTTGTCGTCTCCTCCAATCTCGCCCGCTACACTTCATCTGACCATCATTTCCTATAGATCGAGCAATTCATCGAGACCTTGTACCCTGTCCAGGACCCCAAGAGACTCGTCGCCGAGAACAGCCAGAAACAAGAGAAGCAGCCCGGCATGGACGCCAGCGAGACCGTCGTCATGTTCAGCATCGTCATGTTCGCTCTCGTCTGCGTCTCCGGCATAATGGTACTTGAATCTCGCATTCTCCTCCCTATCCACATGTCTCAAACACGCGCTAACAGATGTTGTGACAGATCGGCGCCGCCTGGCTCATGGGAGCCCAGTTCCCCAACGTCTTCAAAGAAGCCAGCGTCTTCCTAAACCATGTCAATAGCCCGAATTCGAGTCCGAGCACTCCTCTCACAACAGGCAGAGACGAACTATAGACATGACCGTGTTCACACTCTTCTCGATTCCCCCGGACTCGACAGATTCCTGTTCCATTGTCTTTTTTTTTTCTACTTCAACTTGGTACCATGTAAATAACAAAGTCAATTTGATGGCGCATTACCTTGGGTTACGTCGACATCGCATTACATACATGTACTTCTAATTACGAGAATTCATGCTCAGCGCAGATTCCCCACGGGACCTGCATCTAACCTGGTTTCGTCCCCTCTTGGGCTTCCAATTTGGTGTTTTGTCTCTTGCCGCACCATGGTTTCAGTTCTCCTTTTCCCCCAATCCAGCACGGATGTCAAATTGCAATCTGGTCCATTCATGACCATGGTTGTGCCGAAGATGTGCTAAAATCGACCGCCATGCTCTATGCTTCTCCTGTGGAACGGCCCAGTCTGGTTCTTGTCATGGTGATTAACACATGATGAGTCTTGATTGGCGAGCAACATTTTGAATAACCTCTTGTATTTGTTAGTACTTTTTCACATCCGTAGAGTCGTGGTCTTGGCAGAACAGGGCTGCTTTTTATGTACTCTCGATAACTGATACATTTTGCGCTGTGCTCTATGCAAAATTGATTCTAAACTCCTAGAGGAAATGATGGATATGCGCAGCACATGTTGATGCAATAAATAGTAGCGTGTCTACCAGTTTCCGTGATTCAACGTCACATCATGATGCCTTGCCTGCCTCTCTGTTCTTCTAAGCAGCAAAGGGAGTAGGGGCCTGGCGCTGCTGTCCAGGAAAGATGTTGCCATTGCCACCTCGGCCGTTGCCACCTCGGCCGTTGCCAGTTCCAGGCTGGACATTTCCCGGCCGACCAGTTCTGGGTCGTTCATTTCCAGGTCGGTCGATGGGGCCAGAATTTGTCTCGGCGTTACCATTGTTGGCAATGACGCGAGTGGTTCCCTGGGGGTTTCCCTTGACACGAGCGCCAGTTTGGGAGCCCAGACTCTTCAGCATCTCGCTGACATCAGCGGGTTCCCGGACGTCCTGGTTGAGACGCATGAGGTAGGCGGTCAGACCGGCAATGTGGGGAGAAGCTACATCAGTCAGCGCGGGAATTTATTTCCACGTTGTTGAGGGCCCGAGGTAACGGAGGGCGGGCAAGAACATACCCATGCTGGTGCCACTGAGCGTTTTGGTGTCTGTGTCAGAACGAATGCCGACGGAGAGAACGTCAACACCGGGAGCGAAGATGTCGACATCAGGACCAAAGTTGGAGAAGGAGGCCTTTGCGTCGTTCCTGGCGTCGATGGCCCCGACGGTAATGGCATTGGGAGCAGATGCAGGTGATACCCTGGCCGCATTTTGCTAGATGCGCGCCTCCCCAAGGGGTTGTTAGTTAGCTCTCCTCTCGACAAAAGTGAGTGGGAGAAAAGGGCTGCAAGTCTTCTTCTTCTTCTTCTTCTTCTTCTTTTTTGTTCAAGCAAGCATTTAAACTTACGTTCTCGTTCCCAGCTGCCACGACACAGATGACGCTGGAATTGACGACATTTTCAATGGCGCGGTTCATGGCGTCGGAAAATCCTCCGCCAAGAGACATGTTCATGATGGCCTTGCCCTTCAGATTCCTCCTCCCCACGTCGTTCATGACAAACTCCAGACCTCCCAGGATTCCAGAGTTGGCGCCACTGCCCTTGGCATCGAGGACTTTGACTGCCGTGATGCGTGCCTTCTTTGCTACACCAAAGGTTGCGCCGGCAATGGTGCCAGCGACGTGGCTCCCGTGGCCATTATCATCATTGGCGTTTCGACGCTAGATCAAGAGGGGTGGGTGGGTTAGCTCCTCAACTTCATACTCTACTTTTATCGGGAGCAACAAGGAATCTCAAACAAAAATAATCAAAAAATCAAAACTTCATACATCTTGTCCGACAAAGGATGCGCCGAAGCGAGCACGGCCCTGGAACTCGGAGTGCGTGATGCGGACGCCCGTGTCGACGACGTAGACCATCATGCCCTCACCAGCGGACTCGTCGAACACGTAGGATGACTGGCCGGCGGGCCGGGGTTCCGAAAGCCGCTGCAATCCGAGGGGCGCGTTTGTCTGGGCGATGGTGGCACTGGCGTGAATCCATTGGTCGGCCTCAACGTACGCGACCTCGTTGGCCCTGTTGATGTCAGCAATCATGGAGTCGTCGGCGTCGAGGGCCATGGCACGCCACTTGTTCATCTTGAACGACATGATGTCGGTGGAGAGCTGCCGGCCCTCGAGGCCTCGCTTGTTCAGGTTGCGTTTCTTGATGGCGGTCGAGACGGACAACATCTTGGCGTCAATGGCCTCGCTGCTAAAGGAGCTGTTGTACACCACAATGTAGCGGTTGGGGATGATGTTGGAGGCATTGGTATTGGCGATTGGGAGGACGGGATTGGTAGGAACCGGCCTGGAAAGAGCGGGAGTGGCAGCAACGAGCTGAGACCAAAGCAGGACGAGTCCCAGCGAGACGGTTCGAATTAGCGCCATGACGTGTGATGAAAAAAGTCTCGATGGTTGTGTTGAGATTTCGAGTTTTTATAATTATCGTGGATATATCGATCCTACAGCTCACTCCAGGAGAGACAGGGAAGGAAGATTGGGGGGGTAGTTGAGATTCTCTTTCAGCCTGGAAAAAGCGAGACTCAAGTGAAAGTGAGCGAGCAAAAGAAATTGATACAAGATGTTGAGTAAAACCTGCGGACGATTGTGCGGTCAACGCAAGCTCGATTGCAGGGAGACAATACAATACAATACGAATCGAAGAAGGAGAAGGAGAAAGAGTGACAATGAAAGTGACAACACCCGTATACTTGGATCTACCACGGCCACGGGATATAGAAAAGAGAGCAGCAGACGGGACGAGAATGGAGGCCAGGAGAAGGGCAAGAACAACTGATATACGAAGTGCAAGCACACACACTTGGGTAGCAGCACCTAGTGGAGTTGTTCCAGCATCATGTTAAACACGGGGGAAAAAAAAAAAGTAAAAAAAAATAAACAATAAAAAAAGGCGTCCCCAACATCATGGAAATTGTGGCCTAATGCCTGCCGACTCGACGTGAACTAGTTGCCACGCATGAAGCAGAAAGTCTGGATCAGATTGCATAGGGGCGCCCATCTCCCAGGAGCCCGGCGTTGCATTCGCGGCAGAAACGTCGCGAAGTCGATGGATGCCCCGCGACGAAAGCGGCAACTACCAAAAGCGATTCGCACCAGAAGCTGCATGGGGCCCGCCTCAAACAAAGGAGAACGATGTATGCCTGTTGTTGCACTCTTTTTTTTTTTTTTTTTCCTCATCCACCCATCGCGTCATTCATTCCTGCAAGTCGTGGATGCGTTTGGAATAGCGTCTCTTCTTTTTTTTTCGTACTACACTAGGCTCTTTCCTTTCCTTTTTTTTTTTTCCCACTGCCCATTCCTCCCTTCCTTTAGGCCGATACCATGATTAGACCGTTACCGTTACCGCGCTTGAATCGCGCCGTGGAGGGAAGAGCCAGGGAGGGAAGTGAGTATCACTGCCAGCCACACAAGCAGAAGGAAGGAAGGAGAGGAGAGACTTTGCCCAAATGTATCTCTTTCGAGAATCGCAAGTACTTCTCTGATAGCGTCGTTAGACGTGGTTAGAGAATAAGAGAGCAGAAATTTTTTCAGAATTGTTCTCTCGAGGCACGCCATCGCCCATCAAATCATGTGCGCAATCTCTGCCGATGATGCGAATTTTTTTTTGGGGGGAGCCCAAGGTAGGCTGCCATGGTGGACGTATTATCTATGCCTTCGTCTATTTTGGCTGCTGTGTCGTCGACCTCTAAAGAAGTGCTCTAATGCCCATTCTGCGTCACATAATCCATGGATTGGTTTTCGAACAACCTCACTGGCACTGTGTTGAGGAATTACATCCTCAACGCCCGGCAAATGCTGTTTGCTGGTCCTTGCTTCATTTACATGTACCCGGCCCCCTTTCTACATGCAGAAAACAGCGTCGTAGAGCCACCGTTGTTACTGTCCTTCAACGTCTGATTCGAAATCCACCTCAGCCGCGGGTGAACCATTTGATGTGTGTGCAGCTGGTTCGCCACTTGTCAAACCTTTGCGGATCGCGAGGACGCTATCGACAATGACGGCATCGATGCCCTCTTTGACTTGTCTCTGCGGTTTAGCTCATTAGCATAAAATGCATGGATGCAAAAGATGGCCACTCGTAGTAGAAGGCTTACCTGAACCATGATCGGATCATTGTTCAGCACTCCGTAGCTGACACATACCAACCCGATTTCCTTGACCACCTTGACCAGGCGAGGACTATTGATGAGAGGCTCTGCCGCGGACACAATCCCCAAAAGATTCCATCGGCTGGCGAAGCGGATGGCTTCCTGTAGAGAGGATGCTCGGATGTCGCCGACAGGGCTGCAGCCAGCATCCGTCAGGAACAAAATGGGGATCGACGGTTGCTTAAAGCTGAGGCACAGGCAAATGTCGGGGTTGAAGGAACTCAGAATAATGTGGCGGTTTTCAACCAGGTCGTAAACCTTGGATAAAACTGTGTCGCAAAAGGAGTTCAGCTCCACTGCATACGTGTCCATTTCATGTTCTTCGCTTTCGTGAAGCATGGGATATTTAAGTTCCATGTTGAATCCAATCTCCTCTGGCAACTTGCGGAAAAGATCCTCGAGAGTGGCAAAGGGTGCTTGGATAAAATTTCCACGAGAGTTTGCCTTGTAACCCTTCTCCTTGAAGTCTCTCGTGTGCTTCATCCGTTCCTCCATCTCCGCATACCCAGAGCCTGTATATCCCATTGACAAAGATCGCTTGGGTGGCGCGAAGCTGTTGCTGCGAGGGCGAACCGGCAGATCATCGACCGTGTCTCTATTTTGACCATTCTGATGATGAGCCCGGTCTCTCCCTTTGTCAGGGTTGATGTGGAGGAATTGCTCCAACGTGAGAGTATGAACGGGTGCGTCGATACCTGTTTCACTGACCAGGAAGTCGTGGTAAATCACGGGGACGTGGTCCTTGGTCAGCTGGACATCAAACTCAACGTATTGTGCGCCCAGATTGGCCGCGGCGATAAAAGATGGCAGAGTGTTCTCGCCAAGTTGCAGCGACTTGTTTGATGTGAGATTCTTGCCCAAGCCTCTGTGGCCAATGAGCATGGTTGACGACAACTTTTTCCAGTACGTTTGTCGCGAAGTAATTTCCATGTTCGGGTGGTAGAAGGGGGTGATGACGAGGAAGTTGAAATTGACCGTTCCAATCACTTCGAGGTTGCTGGACATGATTGGCACACATACATCACCCTGAAGGTTCATCCGCCGTGAACCTATTGTTGGCCTTATGGTCGAGAGCAACGCGACAGCGCGGCCAATCTTGTTCTTCTCGCTCCCGGAATAAGTTGGTATGATATCAAACATGAGTTTCACCTTGGTGACGTCGGTAGTTTTGAACAGAACGGGCTCAGTTGAAATGCCTTCATGGACTGGAAGATCGATGGTCGTCGGATCGCCCTGTGCTCCGGTAGAACTGAGAACCACAGACAAGGCCGTGTCCAGCTGTGTGTTGTGGGCCTCGGTTAGAGGAACACTATCAAGATGCACAGCTTCCGTGGCTTTGCGGATGTCCATGCTGCCCAAGCTGACGAGCACCAGGCTTTCATTGGTGAGATAGCGGTGGCCAAAGGTCTTGACGGGCTCGGCGGGACGAGAAGCGTTGCCATTGGCCACGTTCGACCGTCTTCCGTCGATAGATGAGCTCTCTGGCGGGTTTGACTGTTGCTGCTGCAATCCTTCTGAAACTCTTGAGGCAGCTTCCTCTTCGTTCGTATGCGTGGCAAGAAAGCGCGCAATGTCCATATGTCCGCGCAACGCAGCGTGTTCCTTTGCCGTCCAGCCAGACGCATCAGGTTTGGACACATCGGCACCGGCCTCGACAAGAAGCTGAACCACCCCGAGTGATCCGTCGACAGCAGCGACGTGGAGGGGGGTCCACGAGTAGGAGTTCTCTGCAATCTCAATGTCGGCCTTCTGAGAGTCGCTCCCCCGGAGGATGATTCGAGCGCAAGCTTCATGGCCAAGCGTGGCAGCAATGTGCAGGGCAGTTTCGCCCGTCTTGTCGGTCCAGTTGATGTCGACACCCGCTTCAACCAGCATCTTGACAATCGGTTCGTAGTTGGACTTTGTGGCCAGTGCGAGAGAAGCGCCAGACTTGGGAATAGTCTTTCGAATCTGGACTTTGGCCTCACTACTGCCTTGCCAGTTTTCACCCTGAAGCAGGGCTTGCGTGGTCAGGGGGTGGCCTCCAATGACACTCAAGTGAAGAGGTGCGTATCCATCATTGTCGTGCCACTCAGGTGCATCAATGCCATCCTTGGCATCGAACTGGTTCCAATCTTGCATGTATTTCATGATAATCTGACAAACCACAACGAAACCGAACTGAGCGGCATAGTGCAAAGGAAGTCGTCCAAAGGAATCACGACTTTTCAGGGCAATCCGCTGACTCTCTGACAGCTGATCCAGGAGATAAATGAGGAGCTGAACTGCTTCGTCTTCTTTTTCGACCAGGTTAGATTCCTTTGTGTTAATCGCCTTGACTGGCACCGATGAGGACACAGCAGGCTGGAGATGGCGGTTGGTGAATTGCGTCCCAACTGGCACTGGATAAACGTGAGACTCCTCGTCGTGAGAACTCGGCTTGGTGCGGCCTATGTGAATGACTAGTCGGTGAATGCAGTTTCGGCCATTGATGTCATCCAGCTCATCCAGGTCCTTGACTTGGGTCAAAAGAAAGGCAATGCACTGCCTTGAGCGCCCAGAGATGGAACGCTGCAAGAGGTTGAGGAGCAATGACGGGCCAGATGGATCTGAGGTGATGTTGGCGTCGGTAAGTCCCCATTTTAGCGAAGAAATGTCATCATTGCGAACAGCTTGGTCCAGGATGTCCAGCTGTGCCTGTGGCAGCTTGAGCATAGCTTTGGCTGATGCGCGGCCCAAAGAGCGCGTAGAACGATCTGACATGGAATCATCAAGCTGCTGCGCATCGCCGAGGACAGACAACCATCGATTGATTTCGGAGAGCAACCTTGTGATGTTGCCGTCTTTGGCGAACTGCTTTGGATCAACCTTGGTGGAGATGTAACGATGCTGGTAGGAGATCTGTGGCACTTTCTTATCAAGCTTCTTGGTGATCTTGACAAAGCCTCTGCGATTGATTTCGCCAAACCATTGCAAATTTCTCAGCTGAGTTCGAAGCTCGAGCAAGGCTCCCATAACCTCTTCGACCTCATCTTGGTCAAGAGTGGCCACGACGTCGGGTACGCGGCCATAACGGTTGTGAAGATTATTCAGCCGCCGGCATGCTTCAGCAAACTTCTTGTTGTAAAAGGAGTCCACATCCTCAAGATTGCGGTCGAGGGCGAAGAAGAGTTCTGCAGGCTTTAAGTTAGGAACCCCGGGGTTTTGGTTTACCCCAAATGCATTCTTCTCATTTGTGGGTTGGTCATGGATGGCAAAAGACACGCCCACCTGCTGGATCTACCGTTTCTCCATTTCTGGCTTTCTCGGAAAGAGCCTTGACGAGCTTCTTAAGTCCTTTGTAGTTGATATACGAAGCCGCCCACTCGGGAACCTGATTCCGCGATAGACTTTACAAATATTGAAAAGAACCGTTCGTTTCAGTGATTCTGCCCCTTCGATTTGGTGCAAGTAGAACATGGGGAATCCGACCGGGGAAACTCACTTCCGTCCAAACTTCATACTGGGCCGGGGCTATTCAGATGTTCCCCTTCTTCTTTCTTCTCCTGAAGTGAGTCGAACTTGTCACTTTTTTGCTGAATCAGTGATATGCTGCACACTTAATGCAAGATGCCGGCCGAAAACATCAATTGGCGAGCCCAGGCAAATGGCTCACTGCATATCCTGGCGACCCACCTTTCTTCTTTTGATGCGAACGTATGTAAACCACAGAGCAAGTCTTGTGAATCAGGACAGGGTTATCGAACAACAAGGCAGAAGAGCAGAAAAGAAGATGGAACTGTCGAGAACTAGTCAGAACTGAAATTTGGCATCATCTTGGGCGAAGAAGAGGGAAAAGGCCACTAATTTCCCAGTGCCGACCGACCTTGTAGAGAGATGGACCCTGAGAAGGTCGCGTGATGGTTCCCCGTGTCAAGCCTTTGTCAAGCCTTTGTCAAGCCTTTGTCAAGCCTTTGCCCCAACTGCCTGAGTTAGCTTTGCCAGTTTCGGAACATTCTTTGAACACATCGTGAGGCCGCACGGATCAACGGGGCATCCCCTTAATTACCTCGTGGGGAGGAATTCCAAGAGCGGCGCTGCAACGAGACGCGCAGGCGCAGCGAGCAGGCAAGCAACAGTTGCTTCCACGGTCAGCCGATAAGTCAAAAGGGCAAAGACAGCTCGTCCGGAGCAATGTGTGTGTCTCGTGGGTCTCGTAATTGATGTCGGTCCCTTTATTAAATAAAGCTTTTTTCGAGTAGCAGCCTCAGGTCGGTTACAAGCCGTCATTGATGATAGTGTCCCGAGTTATGTGTCCCGAGTTATGTGTCCCGAGTTATGTGTCCCGAGTTATGTGTCCCGAGTATGTGGAGACTCTGTGTAGAGACTCTGTGTCATTCTCTCGGTTTGTCGACCGACTTGAGGACGGGCGGCGCGATTATGGAGCAATTGGAGCAATTAAAGCAATACTGCAGGGTTAGTATCAAGAGAGGCAGGGTCTCTCATGCAACCAACCCTCCCCCCCACCCATCCAGACGAACGGGAGGAGGAGCCAAGACTGAATGAATGCCAAGGCCGCCGACAAGCACGTGACTTGCATTGCTGTTGCTGTTGCATTGCTGGAGGAAGGCACGGCCGGGACGGCGGGCCCTGGGAAATGAGGGGCGTGAGTCTATCGGGCACGCCGGTGTCGTCCTCCCACCAGTCCAGTTTCGACCCACCAATTTGCTGGTGACTTGTCCAACATCGAACTCCGAACTCCGACGGCCAGCCACGCCTCTAAAGTGAAGTCATCAATCATCAACTATTTGGTCGCCAAGTCCGTCTTGACGCCGATTCAGTGCACAGTGCACAGTGCACATTGTCAGCAACGTGCTCTCCGACGCGCGTTGCTATACTAGAACTGTTTGTTTTGCCACGACAGCCTAGGTACCTAGTCTGCGGCATGCGTAGCATAGCAGTCCAAGCGAAATCGGACATGCCTCTAACTGAGACTTACGACATCTACCAAAGTTCAAACATACCTACGGATCCGTACTTGCCAGTGTAGGCAGACAAATAACTGGGTATCTACGTGCGCAGAAGTAGTTGAAACGTAATGTACATAATATGGTATTTGCACAGGTACAACGCTCTCGAAGGACGGGTTCTCAACTTGCCCCAAAGTCACCGTCCCCTTGAATTCTTCATCTCATTTCACATGGCGTGCCAAGGCTATGAGCCAATTGCCCAATGCCTCGTCTCGACGAAATCAGCACGATTGGGCTGTCGCGACCACGTAATTAATCCTCTAGGTTTGTAGTCGGGCTCTTTTGGCAGGGCGTGGCCTGTCATCGCTGTTGAGGTTGACGATACTTCGCGTGGTCTCGGTTCCAGATGGACACCGAAATGCTTGGCATCAACGGTCAAGGAGTCCATTTCCCGGGTCAAAGACTCGTCTTCGAAGTTCTTGGTTGCATGCGATGAAACGAGCGGTCGACCCATGGGTAATTCAGTTGAGGGCAAGGCGTTTTCGATCTCTTGGCACAATTCAAAAGATCGACGCACTGCGTTGGCCCCAATGTGTAATGCCATGGACGTTCGGAAGGAGGTCGAGAACTGCGGGTACAAGAGTTTGCTCTCAATGGAGCTCGTCGTCTTCTGGACATGCTCATATTCCTTCCATAAGCTCTCGATTTGTAACAAGCGACGTTTGAATCCAAGCAACTCGTCACGGGGTCCCTTTCTGGCTGTGTGATAATATTCGAGTTCCATGCCTGCAAACAGTTGATTGGCCTCGGCCATGGATTCGAGGAACCGATTCCTTTTGGGCGCCGATATATACAAGTTTGCCAGGCGCTTTTTGCTAGGTTTTTGACCGTTGCTGCCCAAGCCACAAAGATCGATCAAGGCGGACGTCCGGCTGAGCAGATGCGCCGCAGTGGCACAATCTGTCTGGGACAGAAGATTCTCCCACTCTTGCAAGATGAACATCAACCCTCGCACCATTCTCACTGCAGCTTTCCAGTCCAGAGCAGCAACGCACTCATCAAACAAGTGTGTCATTGTTCGAGTGCTCAGGGCGACCCCAGAACGTACACAAGTTATAAACAGCGTTGCGGCGTCGGCGAAGAGCTTGAAGTGAAGCAGTCCATCGAGCATCGTTTCGACCACAGTCGTGCTCAAAGGGCCGTGCTCCCAAACCCATTGTCCAGTTCGTGTCCGACGCCTTAGATCTGCAGCCCATTTCTGTAAATCAGGCATTTGTGCTACGTCATTGATATGCCGCCTTCTTATTTTCGCGCCGGTCAACTTATCCAGACCTGCTAGGCACGAGATAACGCGGAGAAATTGTCCATGGTTGTTTGTTGACTTGCAGTGGTTGACAATTGCGGCGTAAGTTGAAGGTGTTGGTTTCATTAGTCGCCGATGGAAAAAGGAAAACACAATGACGTCGGACAAGGCGTGGTGGCCAGACTTATCGAAGGCCACAATCAGAGTGTTATACGTGTGCATATCAGGAGGATAGGCTGATACCAGTAGGTTATAGCAAACTCTCCCAATTCTCTCTTTGAAACCGAGGTTTTCTGCACTAGTCAGAGCTCGAATCTGGTTATTGAGGAGTGATGAATTTTTAGCTGCACGTTCGGGGTCGATGGATGGAAATGAGAAGTTTGGGTATCCTTTGGTTACCAGTTGTCGGGCTTCATCGAATGCTGGGCTATGAGTCGCGCCGTTATCAATGATTTCTGCTCGCTGCAGTAATCGTTGAACAAGCTGTTCTGTGCTCAACGAAACTTGGAGTAATTGCGCATAGTTTCGTGGTTCCCGAAGACGTAGTTGGCCATCAAGTACGTCTGTCGCGATTGCTCTCTCGAGTTTCTCGTAGTTGGTCTTTCGCATCGCACGCAAGTAAGGTTCACCGACGGCATTGTAGAATTCGGTCTTCAAGCTGCTGATCAATTCTGACGCAGTGACGGTCGCAGGCTTGTGAAGTTCTTTCATGTAGGGTCGATCCTGATAAATCCCCTTCAGCGTTCGCCACAAAGAGTCCTTTTGTTGTATTGTGAGATCTAACGAGGTCGCTTCGTGCGGTGACGAATCTGAGGATCGCTCATGTAACTCGCTCAGTTGTCTCCTCGCCTCCTCCAGTTGTCGATCCAGTTCCTTCCTTCGATCATCTTTCCAAACGGCATCAACAACTGCAGCAGTCGCAAAGACTGAGCTATAACAAGCTGTAAAGATTTCGGCAAACGTTGCTTTACGTCTTCCAGCAACGCCAGTAGCCCGCCGCCCGGTGGTGCCGACCGCTGTGCTGCAGGCTCGGCACCCACAGCGGTGAGCACGGCCGGCTCTAGCCCAGAGCGACTGCATCACGTCAACATCTGGTGCCAAAGGCTTGAGACGAAGGAAAGCTCAACTTGTCAACTTGCGATGCAGCTCTAATTGGGTTCGAAATGATTTGCAGCGTGCCGCCAACCCTAATCAGACTCAGAATAGCAGGGCGGGACGAAGAATGGGTGGGTTCCGTCTGCGGTCACGTGAGGCTCAGAGGACTTGACTTGGAGCTTGTCCTGTCCCCACAACGCCGGCATTTGGCTCTGAATCAGAACTGATGAATGAGAGCGTTGTCTCGAGGTTGACAGAGTGACTATTTTTGAACCCAGATCGCATGAGCAACTTGACCTTGAGGTCGAACAAATCTCTCAACCATGTTTGCTTTAATGGTTAAGGCTGATCAAGTTGGGTGAGCTCACTCCTGTACCACAATACGGCAACACCAACAACACACTGACATTATGCTAGGGTGACAAACCTCAGACCCGACGACACTCAAGACAACCCTTTCTGGTACATGTTCAGGGTTCAATGTACTTCATGTAGGGAGACACATGATAATTATGTGGGAGTCAACCGTTTCGTCAGTTCATCCATCAACCCTGCTCATTTTTCCTTTGCTTGTGTCCGAACGGACAGGCCTATTGACACTTTAGTCTAGGAAACCAACGAAATGAATGGCAGTCGAGGGGAGGCCAATTTTGTCTGGAGATGCAAGAACTGCAAGGTATAATGGATTCAAATAACATCATGTAAAGTACTTTATTCATTCGCTTACATATTGTCAGCGTGAATCCTCTGCTTCCATCAAGGCTGCACCCGTTGCGTACGAGCAATCTGAACCGGCCAAGACACACAAGATGATTGAATTCGACTGCCGTGGACTTGAATTCACTGAATTCAAGCCAGAGGTAAAGATGGCTCAAACTACAAACTAGACACTGGTGACTGGTGACTGACCGTCGTGCTGACAAACCGACAGGGTGAGTGGCTGGCAGAGGGCACGGATTCGGGCACAAAGTTCACTGGTATCGACCTGAGTGACGGAGAGTGGTTCGACTATGATGAAAAAGCCGGCGATGAGGTTAGCATCAAGGACATTACCTGGGAAATCCGCAGAGCCTAGAGCTGGGGTGATTATCTCAATACAAATCAAAAGTTCAAAGCCCAACTCAACGCTGATGAATGGGCCCCGACCGGCCCCAGACTGCATGACCCCCGGGTAGCTGAGATCGTTATCGATAAGGGGTCCCCACACGTGGGTCCCAGACTCCCAGCAACTTTCTTCGTAGCCCAACGTGCCAGTCTGACTTGTCTGACCATGCCAGGAAACTCTGCCTCGTTGCACTCATTACATATTATCATGGGGTCGCGGACCGGTCTGAAGATGGCATCCCAGAGGCTCGCAGCTGACCTAGATTTTCTCACCGATGCAGCTCATCTCATGCGCCAGATAGCTCCAGAAACCTCTGCCCATCTGATGAGGCAGCGCGCGGACTTGATGCATCACAATGGCCTGGCCCAGCATGAGTTGCACCGCCAACATGTCTGTGACGCTTGCGGACACATCATGATTCCAGGGCAAAAGACGACACTGAAGCTTGATGGTGGACGGAGCATGGACAAAGCTGCTTCAACTGGTCCAGTCAAGAGCATCACCTGTGGGCATTGCAAAAGGGCCACCCGAATCAGTCTCCCGGCACCAGAGGCCGTGTCACGTCGAAAGACGCCGCAAGAACCTGCAATAAACAAGAAGACGAATATGCCAGTAATGCCAGTATCAGGACTACATGATCAGAAACCGGCTTCAAACGCCTCAAATGCCAGCAGCAAGAAGCGCGCCAAGAACAGAAGGGGAGGTTTGCAGGCTTTGCTCTCCGGGCAGCAGCAAAAGTCGAGCAAGTCGCTGTCGCTGGCAGACTTTGTGAAATGAGCAACAGATTTGCCACAATCGATGCTGGAAGCTTCAGTTGCCTTCTAGCGCCCCGTGTCAACTTACCAGCTTGAACTTGGAGCCAGCCAGTGATGACACAAGGCCCAAAAGGCCCCCTCCCTCCCTTCCGTGCGTGTGCAGATTTGTTGCGGCTGCCCCTCCAAAAAAAAAATTCCATTGCCCCTCTACCCAACACACCAACAAACACCAACATACACCAACACATACACACGCACACACGCACTTGGACCAGCTTGCGACGCCGAGAGCCTCGCATACTACTTACTACATCATGTCCGCAGACGATAAAAAAGAGGTCGCAACCCTGGGACCAAATGAGTTCTTCCAGTCAATAGGCAACAAGGTCGAGGGTCTTTCCAGCACCACAGATGGACCTACCACCGAAGAAGAGGAAGAGTATAGACCGGTGGAAGAAATCGAGTCGCTCTGTATGAATTGCGGCGAAAACGTGAGCTCGCCAATTCCCTGCTGTTATTTGCCACTGAAGGAAAGGAAAGAAAGACATCAAGTCACATCGATGCTAATCGATGCTAATAGAAAGACACAGGGCGTTACGCGACTTCTTCTGACGGCGATTCCCTATTTTCGCGAAGTCGTCATCATGTCCTTCGCCTGCGACCACTGCAATGTACAGAACAACGAGATCCAAGCCGCTGGCACGGTCCAACCGAAAGGATCACGCTACGAACTGCGTCTCACAGCACTCCAAGACTTCAGCCGGCAGGTAGTCAAGTCAGACACGGCCACGATCAAGTTCATTGAGATGGACCTCGAGATCCCCCCAGGTCGCGGCCAGCTCACCAACGTCGAAGGTCTGCTTTCCACCGTCATGGACGATCTGGAAATGGGTCAAGAAGCACGCAAGGAG
This sequence comes from Epichloe coenophiala, assembly GCA_018801565.1. Lineage (NCBI taxonomy): Eukaryota > Fungi > Ascomycota > Sordariomycetes > Hypocreales > Clavicipitaceae > Epichloe > Epichloe coenophiala. The sequence continues at coordinate 853,430 of JAFEMN010000008.1, forward strand.
CAAACGCCCGAGGTGCACGGGAAAGTCGCCGACATCATCGCCAAAGGCCGCTCCATGCTCGCCGGAGACGCCTTCCCCTTCCGCCTCGTCGTCGACGACCCCGCGGGCAATTCCTTCATCGCGCCCGATCTCAAAGACGGTGTAGGCAAATGGGAAAAACGAGAATATGTTCGCACGACGGAGCAAAACGCGGCTCTGGGCCTCAGCGACAGCGCATCCGCCGACTTTGCCAATCCCGGCCTCACGGCCGACGGTGAAATCATACCCAACGAAGTATACGACTTTCCCGCCAGCTGTCCCGGCTGCATGCACCCTTGCACAACACACATGAAGATGGTGGACATTCCGCACTTCAAGCAAGTCGTGCTCATGTCCACCGTGTGCGACGACTGCGGCTACCGCTCCAACGACGTCAAGACGGGCGGCGAAATCCCCGAGCAAGGCGAGAAAATCATCCTAACCGTCCGCGGTTCCACCGATCTCGCGCGCGACATACTCAAATCCGAAACCTGTAGCCTCGAATGCCCCGAGCTCCAACTCCAAGTCAACCCCGGCACTCTCGGCGGCCGCTTCACCACCGTCGAAGGCCTCGCCCAAGTCCGCAACGACCTGCACAGCCAGATTTTCGACGCTAGCGGCCCCGGCGGACAAGGAGGCGGCGATTCCATCAACTCGTCTGAGCGCACACAATGGGACGCCTTCTTCGAGGGTCTCGACGCCGCCATCAAGGGCGATAAACAATTCACAGTTATTCTGACCGATCCCTTTGCTAGCAGCTTTGTCCAACCGCTCGTTGATCCACCCAACGTAGACCCCCAGATCAAGAGGGAGAATTATGAGCGGACGGAAGAGGAGGAGGAGGAGTTGGGGTTGAAGGACATGAAGACGGAGGGGTACGAGGTGACGGACGCGACGGAGGAGACCAAGTGATGAAATGCAGTACACAACACGGTATGAAATTCTCTTCTCGGCAGGGGGCGCCGAGGAGTTCACATGAATTTTTTTTTTTGTTGTCGGCAAGCAATTCAAGAAGCATGCATGATTTGGATGGTGGGTGCCACCGCATTTAGAGAGCGCATTATCGATCGTCATCTTCCAAAAGCACAAATAGTACTGGGGGGTTGGAAAGCTACGACTGATTTATTCAAACCCGATTCTCACCATCATACACAATTAGATGCATCGTAGATATCACATCAACTCATCACATGGTATTCTCATGGCTGCCCTCACACTAAAGTGCACGCGCCATGCACTAAAAACGATGCAAAATCTCCACGGTGGGTATGGACCGAAGTGACACAGGAGAGAGAAGAGCGTCATAAATGCAAGAACATGAAAAAAAAAAAAATTTTTCGTCTTCGGACAAGGAAAGGAACATTAATCGAGGAGACCCCAAGACGAGGAGAGGAAGCGTAAAAAAGAAAAATAAACTCCATTCTCCCGAGACCACATTCATGCTTTGACTCTTTCGTCCATCTAGCAGAAGTCCCAGCTGTTGCCTATCTGGAACAGCGCCGATACACTCTACATGTCTTTGGCCCTTGTTCCTGATATTAAATACGCCCATTGCCAATGTTTGCGACATTTCAAGCTGGAATGTGCAGCGCCGCAGAACGAGACGGGCTACAGCACCGTTGTAAAGCCGACGTGGCCAGCGGCCAAGGAAATTTCAGAAAATTCGAGAAGGAAAAGGAAAAGATGCCATATAGATCGTAGAGTCAAATGGTTCATATCCGAACTCATCGATTTGGGTGCCATTTTTTGTTGTCCGCTGCGTCCCGTGGGATGTCTCATCCACTGAGAGAGGGTGAACCAAGTGCGGTTTGATGACTCGGCTTCTTGACGGACATGTATCAACCAAATTTTCTCGACACAAAACTGCAATACCGAGCTTAGAAGAACGACGGTTTTGTCAGAACGCGATATTCGACGTAGTCCTCGCCGTCGATGTTGATAATAGTCCCCTGAGATACAAGCTTTCCCATAAACGGCCCAGTCGACTTCCGTTCGTATTTGATCCCGTCGTAGATTTTAGCATCATCAGCACCACCCTTCATACGCAACGTCTCCTGTCTGGCCCAGACCTTGTTCAATCGCTGCATGTCTTCTGATTCATGGAAAAGCATTCTTCCGTTTCCATTGGGGTGATGTTCGATGGGCATATTGGAAGCTGCGGCGGCGGCGGCGGCAGCAGCAGCAGCGTTGGCAGCGTTGGCAGCATCGACTGCAGCTGCAGCTGCTGCTCGCTCCCGATGGATAGCGTGACGATCAGCTCGGCCTTGGGCTGCTTCGGCTCGGGCAATCTCCCGCCGCGCAAGAGCACTGGTCCGTTCTGCGGCCTCTACGCTGTGGACTCGATTGACTCGGATCTCGTTCTCGCTCATGGAAGCTCGGATAGGACGCGGCTCAGTTCGGCGAGGCTGGCGAAGCTCGTGACCGTTGTAAGGATGCCGTCCGTTCATGCGATCGTCATCCCCTTGTGGAGAGGCGGTGAATGTGGGCACGGTTACATTATGGGGTTGTTTATACGGCATGGTCCCAGCTCGGGTTTGCGCCTCATACACGGCCTTGGTTTCGTTTTCGATTCGCTCGGCAGATGTCTCGCCATGGTCTAGTTGGTATTGCCGAACTCGACAGTATTCCTTGACCTCTTGCCTATTAAGCGCCTTCAAGTGAGGTTCAAACTCGACCTCCTCGTAGGGAATCCACAGTGCACCAGCACCAGACGGAAAGTTTCCGTCCACGAAGCGTCCGTCCCTCGTCTCCCTCACCACCTTGACTCTGAACATGTCATTCTGACCGAGAATACCGTATACAGCATGGCGATCCTTGGCGTCAATTTCACTTGATGGTTTCCAGTACCCTATCAATATACGCGTCGGGCGAGTGCCGGGCAACGGATCGATGGAAAATCGACTTTGATGCGACGCCATGGTCTGTTGAGGTGTAGGCAGCGACTGCTCAGGAACGAGCTCCTGCGGGGCAGGGTTGATGGCCGCGAAACCACCACTCACTCTTCGGCGTTTCAAGTCTGGACGACCTGCCCCCTGAAGGTGCTCTGGCATGTCCGAGCCGTTGGCGACAGCTGGGGGCTGGACGGGATTATCCAGAGCTGGGTTCTCTTTCACTCGGCGAATAGCCTCTTGAACTGCAATAGCTTCGGCAGCCATGCGCTGATCTTCAGTCTCCTCGGGCGCGACCTCGGATCGTAGACGGGTATACTCCTTCACTTGAAAATGATCCAAGCCGACAAGATGATCAGAGAAGATGACACGGTCGAATGTCACCCAGCTGCCACCTGGACCAGGAGGCAAGGGATAATCTTCCGCCAATGATTCACCCTCTTTGGTGTTGGGCTGGATACGGGTCCGAAGACGATCTCTGACGTCGATGAAACCGATAACGGCGTGTTTCTTCTCGTCGTCGGGAACGAGAGAGTCCCGCCAAGTGCCCAGCAAGACGCCTTTGACTCCCGGGCCACCGAGGCTCTGGCGGTTGGGCTTGAATTTGGTGAAGCCGTCGAGTGACGTCGGCGATCTTCCGGGTGCAGCTGTGTGAGCACTCTCAAGTTTGCTCTCGCTTAAATCATTGAATATCGAAGTGCGTTTTCGCTTAGGATAGTGTGAACCGGCAGCCTCGTCTTGCGCGTCGTCATCCAATACCTCGTCCTCGTTTCCTTCTGAAGCTTCGAGTCCGCCGAACTTGGAACGCGCACAATCACCACGATCCCTCACCACAATTTCGTCCTCGAGATCGTTCAAGGCTGCGTTGCTGTCAGGATCGCTCAGCTCACTCTCACCCTCGTTATCCTCAGTACGGCTTCTATTGCCGCTAAGGCGTCTAAGCATCATGTTAGTTGGTGTGACTGAAACTTCTCCTTCTTGTTACAGATGTCCGAGGATGACATGCGAGGCGGGGCAGTAACAGCCGACCGAAGGCTCGACTTCTAACAGGGTGAAGATGGGGAGGAAGATGAGAAAGATCTGGGACAGCAACACATGGCCGTGGGACCTTTCGATGAAGTGATCATGTACAGTGTGAGATTGCATCAAGAACAAAAAAGTCTCTTCTTCAACCCCACAATACGACTTTCTCCAGCCAAGATCCTGCCACAGAGCACACAAGAAAATGGACGAGGTTTGAATGCACCAAATCGACACTTGTCTTTCCTTCTTGTTTCCCTAGAGTGATCTGCGTAACATGAAAGATGGGTGATTCAAAGGGTTACGAGTGGATGATAGGTGCGCGGCAAAGCTACACCAAGAATTCAGCCCAAGGAAACCCGATCACGTTGAAGCGCATAAACGTTTGTCGTTCCACAGCAGTAGTCGAAGGACCGAGTGACGGAAGACGATTTGGCGTGGTGAGGCCAAGTAGGGACAGTTTCATATAATCATATGTTGGGTTGATTGGCAAGGTCGAGACTTTGCGGGTCCGAGATGATCAGATTTGGAGTCCAGTACCGACCATGTGAAGTAGACGTCAGAAGAACGAGGTCATTGCTCGGCAGTTCGCATCTATCCGGACGTATGTAAAAAAGGGCAGGATGATGAGTCCTCCTGGGCTTGCGGCAAGGGATGTGCCAGTTTGAAAAAAGGATGGGCCGTGATGACGGCGAACTCTGTCTGCGGAAGTTGCACCGACTTGACTTTGTCTTTGTCTCTGTTTAGGAAAGGAACAAGACGGAGAGGTTGCAGGTTGCGGACGCGGACGCGAAACGGCTAGCCGAGTGTGGATATTTGATTTTATTTGGAGGCGGAGCATGGTGACGGTGACGGTGGCAGATTGATCCATACGAAGATACGGACGTACATTGTAGATAGAGACGGGAAATAGAATCGTTAGGCCTGGTCAATTCTGTGATTGTGTGGACCTTCTGCAACTGACAACTCAACACGAGATTGCCGATGTGACCAACAAAGGACCGGCCCAGGCAGGAGCGACCAGGAGGGTCGCATGTGGGTGGTTGTGGTTTTGCAGCGTGTTGCAGCAGGTTGCAGCAATTTGTTGGCATTCATCATCAGGCATTCAGGCATTCCTCAACATTCGTCCACAGTGTGCATTCTGCCGCACTCTGCCGCACTCTGCCCCAGCACCCATGCCATGTGAAAACTGGAACCCGGGAACAGGAAAGAGGAAACAGGAAACAGGAAACTGGAAACTGGCCAGGATGTTGCCGGGGTGGGATATTCACCAAGGCCAGGAGGGGGGGAGGGGGGGACAGTGAACGGGAAACCCCCTCCTCCAACGAACAGGGAATCAGGGTATCAGGGAAACAGTTGATAACTCACGTAGGCGGTGGCGGTGCGTGATCGCCGTTGGGAGCATCTTCAGCGGCCCCGAGTCGACTGGATGCGCCGGTATCGCCAGAGTTGCTGCGTCCTTGCTTGGGCCGCCGCTGCGCAAACGGCTCTTCCGAGGATGCGGCCGATGCGAATGGCCGAGAAGCCACAGCAACTACGTCTGCAGCTGCAGCTGTTGATGGTGCCGGGCCTGAAATCGGGGACTGCGATATAAGCCCAGTCGACGGTGGTGTGCTGGTGTTCTTCGCACGATGCTCCTCCATGGCGCGCGTGCGCTATGGGCCGAAACGTGATGCGCAGGCCTCAGGCGATATGTTTGGCGTGGACGGAGCGATGAGGGTTGGGAAGGGAAGGGGAAGTAAAGAAGTAAAGACGCAGTGATGCCGAGAAGAAGAAGCTCAGTTGTACGACGGAGTAAGGTGGCAGGTTGAAAGCGATGACTCTTTTAAGTTGTCTTGATAAAAGAGGTTTCACTCTGGCTGGCTCTGGCTGGTCAGCAAGGCTGGTCAGCAATTCCTTCTCGGGAGGGTCCCTTGGTCCCTTGTACAAGCCCCCAGTATTTACGTCCGTATTATGTACTCAATGTTGTATGCCACTCAACTGTCAGCGCCCAGCCTCTTTTTTAGGGGCTGGATGGCGTGCGTGAGTTCGCAACAGGTCCGTCGTTCGGGGGGTTGACTTCTTTGTTGTTGCGTACGGAGTAGAAGAATGCGACTTACGGAGTACATTATGTGGAAATAGTACCTCCGTACGGATCCGTACAGAGTTATACTTAGTTACTGGTACTATCTGAATCGTGTCGAACTGCTGAGGTTGACGTTCGGTCAGGGTCGAATTTGCAATGCCACCACCATCGCGGTCCGTTTTTGGCTCATAACTCGAACCAACGTTATTATTTCTGTACCATGTTGCGGAATGGGAGATTATCATCCAAAATAGCGAGGCTAGTCCACGATTGGTTTAAGACGGGCGGTAAAATAGGATGAATAATAATAATAACCAGGCGCTTCATTGGCAGTCGATCAAAAAAAATAGACAATCACCACAACACACAAGTCTGACAGCCCTGACTACATAACGATTGACCAGGGTGCATGTCGCTTCGTTATCAGATAATAGGCTGTCCATCAAATACGCTCTCTCCCCTTGTCTTTAGTCCCGTATCCTGGCAAAGGTGGAGGGCGAACGGAGCTGCCAGCCATCGTCCCAGGGAGACTGCAAGTTCATCCGCCACCCGTCCAGTTGAACTCCGGCAGCTTTGTCGGTAGTATGTATGTCTTGCCGGACTGCGATGGACTTGGAGCGTGCATAGATGCCTAACTTCTCGCAAAAACACGAACTAGGTTCCATGGAGTAGCGTGGCACTTCAAAAAACTTGTTCGTGCTCCATACAGCTAGTATTACGTCGCACTAGCCTCAATTCAGACGCCATGCTTTTCCTCTGATCGAATCATCTGGTTTCACTCGAATGGCGGCCTTTCCAGTCGACCAAATTGAACAGCCTTTCAGTCCAGCAAATCGGACAAGACTCTGTCTCGTTAGCGTACCGCCACGGCAAAAGACATCTGACGACTCGAATGATTGCCTTTAGCACGGATCATGTTGCTTTGTTGAACGCATACGGAGTACGTATTAACAGATTGATGAGGTGGTGTTCAGGGGAGTTGGTGGCTCGAGAGAACGACGGACCTCTTATGCCATCTTATGCCCTCACATGAAGAAAATAAAACAAAGATTAAGTGCCGTACCGTACTGCAGTCTCTAGAATCAGAAGAGTTAGATTGCTCACCGCTTAGGAATACAGGGGCTGTGAAAAGCTTGCTTAAAAATCTGCAGAGAAACGGGGATAAGAATCTGAAAGTTTTGCTTGCTCCTGCCTTTTTGGAAAGGTTGCTGCTTATTGGCTCGTGTTACTTGCCGATCTGAATGGACAAGTTGAACTCTGCCCCACTTAATAGAACAATTATTATGACTTGCTCCGTACTCCGTAGAAGACGGGTCGATGTATGGGATGGGTCATCTGCGGTGACCAAGGACAAAGAGAAACAGACCTATTTATCGAACATGTTAGTTTGAGTTTGATCAGTGGGTATGTCAGCCGCCCCCATTCTCAATTCATCAGGTCTGACGGCCACATGCGCAGAACTATTCGAATTGCAAAGCCTGCTGAACTCGCTACACACGAGCATACAGTCACCCGGGCAAAGTGTGCATCGTCACCCGAATAATGCGATGCACGAGGAGCGTCTGACGCGTTGCAAGCGCCACAAGTACTTGAACGTCTTAGTAAGTTAGTAACGATAAAGGTCTTCATGTGCCCGAGGCTGAGGGCTGAGGAGCAACGAAGTCATCAGACGGTTTATTTTCGCTCTATTCCAGACGAGAGGAGACCTGATACTGCTAAAATTAGACGCAGAATGGCCAATACGGTAATCTGATGTAATAATATCAGTCACAGCACTAATCTCTAGGTCCGGGGGGGAGGGAAATGGCAAGGAGCTGATGCAATCCAGTCCGAAAGAGATCCTTCGGAGATAGACATCTTACTCATGGCAGGGGGTTACTGCACGCAGAATGACAGGTGTTCATATGAACGGTGAGTCAGCCACCGGAAATCGACTCTTTGGCTAGAGGCCCATGAATACGACGCTCGAGAGGATCGAGTCGCTCTAATTTGGCATCTACTTCATCACTTCAAAACAGTGGTCGAAGGTTTCGCGAGGGCTAGGTTTGATACAATATCGTATCGCTCTGATGTTAAAGCACAGGAGATGATGAACATCGAGTTGCTTCAACTTCGACCACCTCTTCCCCTGCCACGGCCCCTTCCTCTCCCACGCCCTCCTCCACGGCCACCTTTCTTCCCACCCCGGCCACTGTTCCTGTTGTCGAACCTCTCAAAGAGCTGCTCCTCGCCAAATGCCGCTTCGCCGAATCGCATGAAATTCACTAGCCCCCTGTCCACAACAGCTACGAGTACGTTCCTGTGACCGTGTTTCAGCCGCTGGTAGAGTCTTCCGGGGCCTTGCCATGCTGGGTTTGGGGGGTCCAGCGGTGTAGATTCCAATAATGCTTCGACCTGCTCCAGGGTGGGCACACTGGAGTCAGCAGTGTCAGAAACAGCAATGCGGAAATCGGGTGGAGGAGGGTTTTTCTTGGAGAACGGAGCACCGTTGCCTTTCCAGACGTGGTAATGCACGCGGAAGGGCTCCTGAACTTGTCGAGGTGTCGGCGTGGCTGATGATGGCTTATGCCGCGGGAGCAATGCTAGCTGTTGGTAGATTGGTCGATATGCTCGATATATGCCTGGCGACACGATAGGGCCGAACGGTTCATGTGGCGGCTGTCGTTGCCATGGGACCATCGAAAAGAGCCATTCACACAGCGAGGTTGATGGCGGCGTCGAAGAACCTGGCCCTCGAGTCGGGGAAAGATCGTTCAACGGTGCGCGCATAACGTGGAATCCAGCACGTTTGAGATGTGTATACACCTGGAACTTGGGCAGCGTGGTCTTGCCACGCTCCCCTTCATATCCGATGAGGAGAGTATACGCCGCTTCCAAGGTGAGCGGTAGTCCGGCATCGTAGTCATCAGGACCGAAGACGTTCCTTGTAGATCCGCCGCCGTCTGTGACTTTGGGCAGCAACTCCTCAAACTCCTTGTCCGGCCACCACACGTCCACCGTGCCCCTTTCAATCAGGTACAGCGCTTCTTCAGGCAAGAGCCATAATCTTCCCACCCCCAACTGATCTTTGCTCCCCGATACGGCTCGGCCAATATCTCGCATCCAGTTCCCGCGCTCGTGCTCCATGACGACGACACGGTCATGGAGCAGGGCATCGTCCGACTTGCTGTCCGGTGAATGCGTAGTCCACCAGTCTGGAAAATACCAACCTCGTAACCATGCGTCTGGTCTATGCACTCTTGTGTAACTCAAAACCTCCTCCAGAGCTAGGCGACTTGCTTCGAGCGTGTTCTCCTGTGCTCGTGTCCCGTGGGATTCAAAGTCTTTTTCGCCCTTGCGAATCACTTTGCTAGAGACGCCTTTTTTGTTGAACATGGTGGCGAAGAGCTTGTAATCGGGAATGCCATCTTCCAGGGCCTCTGCGGTCGATAGTCCACCATCTTGGGTTGCTGGAGCCTGGGCCACGTCGGCGGCGGGATTGTCGTCGTCGTCAAAGGGCATGGTGGTGAGGGTTGCCCCTTAAGCGAGAACCCTGACTTGCTGGGAGAATGTTGCGTGTGATCGGCAAGCCTAGCTAGATTCCTTTCAATGGGCCAAGATCCTCCTCCCGTGAGTTCCAGTGAGTTTTGGGGAGTGTTCTTTCGAGAGCAGGACCAAGTTGAAGAAGGGACAAAAGCTGCGAGTGAGATTTCACTTGACGTTGATTTTTCTCACGTCAGCGGGCGACCCTTGATTCCATGGAACTATCTGCAAGAATAAGCGAATAAGTGAGCAAGTCTCCGGATACTGGAAGCGTGATGCCAATAGAATCAGAATATTGCTGGCTATTCAATCAGGCTTGAACGAGCAGTTCAACATGGGAGTTAAGTCAAAACTTGCACAAGGTGGGTCACACTCAATCGTCAAAGCAAAGTATGAATATGTAAATCGTGTGAACCCGAGAGCCAGTCACCTGACAAGCGCGAGTCTGGCCGAGTGGTTAAGGCGTTGTGTTTAGGTCAGCCTGAATGCCTCAGGAGAACGCTTAAACCGCAATGGGCTTTGCCCGCGTAGGTTCGATCCCTACGGCTCGCAGATACTTTTTATACTTTTCAAGTATTGAATCTTTTTGAGTGATAAATCATGTCACGTCTGTAAGATCATAGCTACCCTATAATTATTCGACAACTGACCAAAGTAAAATTGCCAAGAAATAAACAAGCAACAACCCTTACATTCAGAGAACCTACTGCATGCATTTCAGGACATAATAATGAAGCCTCATGATATATGTCAGAAGTCAGCCCTTGTTCCGAGCCTGTTCGATTGCTGCATCGTGAACCGCCGAGTGTGCAACGGAGAGTGTGAACGTTTCGCAGCTGCGGCGGGCGTTTTTTTAACGGCTAATTTCGCTTGAGTTCGCACATCTGCATCAAATGCGCCTGTCGACTGCGAGGCAACTTACTCTCTGTTTCGATATTGCATTGTTGACATCTGAAGCGAGTCCTCCAACCACTGCACTCGTTGTGTTATCTTATTTCAAAGCCGCGCGCCTGTGATTGTCTGTTTACGTTTCTCCGGCTGAACTCTCCGCTGCAAACCCCACCCCCAACAAGAGTCCACGAGGCAGAGCCGCGTTTCCACGACGACTTGATGTCGTCAGTAAGGCTGATCTTCTTGACCTTGACCTCGTCCTCGTCCTCGGTTCCGACTCCAAAACCGACACCGACAGCGACACCGACAGCTACGCCTTGCTGTCCTTCATGACGACTTCGGCTGCCTCCGACGGCTCCGTCCCTCTCATAAATCCCCGTCGCCGCTGTCTGCAGCCGTCACCGCCAGCTTTCAGCAACTCTGGTACGTGTTCCACAATCTCTACCGTGATTTTTGTGCGCCTAGTTGCCCTGTCGACATGGCCAGAAATCTCTAGCAAGGACCCCCCGGGCTTTGGCCACCTTTCCTGTATTAACGTCTGCATGTCACCAGCCACGAATCGAGGGCAAGGTCGAAATCCGGCCCGGCCAAGGGTTCTCCATGCCTGTACCAGTATCACTCGTGCGGATATGCTTGCAAAGACGAGAGACGATCCATCCCGACGCTGACAGCCTGACGAAACGCCATCTCGGCACACCCCGAAAGGAGGCAACAGACGTGGTGGGCAAAGAGGTTCTACTGTTTCGGTGTGCAACAGGGAAGGAAGCTGAGAAAGTCATCGCCATGGATCTACCATTTGTTCTCTTCATACCCTTTGGGCGCGGCGGAGAAGAAACGAACCGCAGAATTCCACCTGCATCGCTACAGCTTCCTAGCAGGACAGCAGAGACCTTCTACGAGCTCGTGGTAACAGTACAACAAGGCCACAGCAGCCAATACAAATACAGTTTCCCCGTCCCGTTGCAACGTTATGACACGTTGTCCACATTCGGCATGTACAATAAGCCAGAGACCAAGCTCGTTACTTCAGACAATATTGTCCATCTGGGCATCAATCTGCCGCGGTGGAGCTATGGTCCAGGAGACCCTATTACGGTCTACATCAAACTATCGCCGAACCCCGACTGGCTCAGCAAAGCAAAACGAGTCAGCATAGAAAAGATCAACCTGACGATAGAGGAGGAAGTCACTTACAACCCCGAGGGAGACGAGCCGGTAAAGAAGATCAACAAGCTGTCAAAACAAGTGCAGGTGGTCAAGATGAAGATGCCGGAAGCTGGGTACGCCACTAATATTGGACTTGTGTTTCCTTGCAAAGATTTGAGAGACGCAGATGGCATCGTGAAGAGAGGCAAGCCGGCTTTTCCATCGTACGAAGTCTCGTCCTTTACCACCACGTCGTCGCTCTACAAGATCGAATTCTACCTAAATATAAAGGTACTGGTCCGCTTGGACTCGTTCACTCGACCCCAACACAAAATGCTGACGTTCAATGGATAGGTTCAACTAAGTGGTGCCCGCGACGTGACCTTGCGACAACCCATCGTGATTTGTCCGCTGGATCAACAAGCCTGCAAGGAAGAAATGGACGCTATTGAGCAGGCCGCCAAGGATGCTTCTCATGTCGACCCCAACAATCCCATGTTGCCAGCTAGGACCATCATCTTAGCCAGCGACCGAGATTCATTACGCGCTCTTGGGCTGTGCATCGTGGGAGGTCAGAAGAAGCCGTTTATAGATTGAGTTTGATCGGGCCGGATCCCGAGGTTTTATTCTTTTGGGCGAGTCACGCTGAGTGATGGCGCACGGTACAGTACAGGCTCCGGCCTCTGGACGCACCCCTAATCGGTACCAGCCACTCACTGCCCAAAGACGTTTGGCCACGACGACTGTGAACCAAGCAGAGCGTTTCTGACGCTCCTCATGACCAACGGCACTCGGCAAGCACATCAGAATGGCATAGCCAGATGTGTAAGCCAAGAAGAGGCCAAAAAAATTGGCAAATGGCACGACTGATGCTCACGAGGCAAAGGGCTACCACGTCAATGAACGAGATGTTTCATTTCGCCTTTATACTCTGATGTGGCCAGGCCAACAGCGAGACTCGAATTTTTCTTTTCTGGAAAGGCATGGAAATTTTGGCGTTATGTGGGAGTGATGGATATATATCTTTAAGCAGTGATGACAAGTTCTGGTATGTACGGACGTCGGGCTGGGGACCTGGGATTCGGGGCGTATTATCTGGGTATGGCGAGTGATTTGGCCAAATCGCCAACGAAACGGAGAAGATGATTGGTGCTGGAAGATGGGTAATCCGTATACCACAATGAATCAGAAGCCATTACATACTCCGTAATGAGACAGACGCCTTGACTCAGAGAGCTGGTTGGCCCGAGCTCTACATACATACATGTAATACACGTCGCGCCCCTTGCAGCTCGCAGCCCCTCCAATGTCGACTTTTGACGTCGATGCTGCTCCATGTCTGCATTCGGCCAGGCGGCGGCGGCCAAGCCAAGCCGAACCCGACCCCCACCAAGAACCCAGACCCACATTGATAGGTGGCCAATTTGAGCTCTCTCCCCTTGCAATATCTTTCATCCGGCACACATTGTGCATACTCAAGTACAACCAACACTTGCAAAAGCGCACGTCGTTGCGCCAGGCCGAGCGACTACACCGCGCAATTCATCATGCGCGCAACACATCTGTTATCATTCGCTCTTTCAGGGCTCGCCGCCGCTCACGGCAGCCACAGCCAGAAGCCCATTGTCAGCCACGATGCAACATGGATGGAGAAGCACATGGCCGGTAACGTCTCACCACTTCTTGCTCTCAGAATAAAACGAACTGTCCAAACCCGAAACCCCAAAGACTCGATCGACGATACGACACAAACTCCCCATTCCCATTCCCAGTCCCAATCCCAATCCCAATCCCATTCTCATTCCTATTCCCGTTCCCGTTCCCGTTCCCGTTCCCGTTCCCGCTCGCGCCAGCATCTCCCCCCCCTCTCCCCACTGACATGCACTCCCAGAGGAACACCACATCGACACCTGGGAAGCAGGCGCCTTCTTCGCTCTCCACGACTACAACTCGGACGGCGAGTGGCAGGGCGAGGAAATCATGCGCACGTACGGCCTCATGGATCCCTCCAACAAGGACATGCCGCAGGACAAGAAACAGGACGTTCTCCAGCACCTCATGGGCCTGCTGGACACGAACCACGACGGCGTGGTCAGCCACGACGAGTTCGCAGACTTCATCCAGCACGGCGGCACGCTGCCGGACTTGGGGACGGGGCCGGGCCACCACGGCGACGACGAGTACGAGTACGAGATCCACCACTGGGCCAAGTACCATGATGAGAACACCAAGTTGGAGGACCTGACGCACCCGGAGGACATAGAGCACTTTAAGCATCATGAGGAGATGGAGAGGCAGGCCGAGGATCAGGAGCGGAGGGACCAGATGGCGGTTGTTGAGGAAAATATTCCTGCTAAATTCAGGAGGCAGTAGTATTTGGGTGCTTTTTTTGGGCACCATGTGAATATTACTTTTTTTTTTTCCAATTTTTCTTTTAGGGGTTTGTATTTTTAGTATTTCATTAAAGGGCATTCTGATTCGGGAAGATGATGGAACCGGGCGGTTAGGAAAACAACACGAGGACATGGGAAGCATTCATGACGACGGAGGAAAGGGAGACGCTAGGAATTTACGCCAACATGGAAAGACGAGCGGCCTCGTCCCCTGTGCAAACAAAACAGTGTAGTGTAGTGTAGTGTAGTGTAGGTAGGGTCAAGTCATTCTCGTCTTGTAACAAGGACGTCGAAGACGCAATGCCACACACCGGGCGCATATGTCTTGACCTTCTCGACCCTGTCCACGCGAATGCACCTATTCAGGCCCTCCTCGCCCGGATCCCCCCCCAGGAGCAGCTCAATCTCGCGCCGTCGCGGTTCCACGTCGGCCTCGCCCACGTTCTCGTGAAGATGCAGCCACGCCGGCTGGCCTGCCGTGGTGGTCGTCCTCGTCAAGGACAGCGCGCAATCCCACGTCAGCCTGCTGGTCGGTAGCAGTCCGCAGTTGACGTGTCGCACGTCGCGCAGCCATGGCCCGCCCCGTCGTCGCTTCTTCATGTCCTCGGTTCTCCAGCGCGCGATCCCATTGTCCTCGGCCAACAGGACTATCCGCGCCGTGCTCGCCATCATGTCCTCCGAGGGCACGCTCGTCCCCGGACGGGAGAAGACGTCGACGCTCCACTTGTTGAGGCGCGCGCCCCGGCGGAGAGCCTCGACGCTCCACGGGTTGAGTTCCCAGCAGAGCACGCGCATGCCGAGCTTCGCATAGCAGAACGCGAAGTAGCCTATCCCCGCGTACAGATCCACGGCCCAGACATGGCTCCGGCCGCCGCCCTCCTCCTCCTCTGAGCCGGGCGGAGCGCGGGGGAACCCCAGCAGACGCGCCTTCTCCTTGACGTTGCCCCTGCTGAACATTGTCCACCGCGGCGCCCACGTCTGCAAGATGCCGTTCTGCTTCGTGGATACCCAGAAGGCGTTTGCAAAGTCGTTTCGGGACGGCGGACAGTCCGGTTCGGGAGGGCCAAAGTCGCCGTGCAGCATGCGCAGGCCGCTCGGACTGCGCATCACGTTTTCTTCTTCTCGCCTGCCGCAGCCGCCGCCGCCGCCGCCGCCGCCGCCGCCGTGGTCTCGGAGGAGAGGGATGCCCTCGTTGGCGGCGAGATGGGTCAACCGGCTTTTTGATCCCCTCGCTCCGGGAGAGCTCTTGCAGGAGCGTGGTCCAGAGCGAGTCGGTGACGGCGGCGCTGTGACGGGCGAGCTCGGTTGTCCAGGGCGGGTTGCCGAAGCTGCCTGCTGGGAGGAGGGCCATGGGCTCATAGATGGTGAAGCGTTTGGGGGCATTGCTGCTCAATTCCTGCGCCCAGGCTGATGCGGCGGCGGCGTCGTCCGTGGGCGGGCTGATGGTGGAGGTCCATTTGGAGATGGCAGTCTGGATGGGGTCGGAGTGAGGTTGATGAGGTTGATGAGGCTTGTCGGCCATGGTCAACTTGTTGGCAAACCCTTTTTTTGCGGGCAGGTACATTCAAGCTGACAGAGTTGTGGATGTGGCGGATGGAGCCAACAAACAATCAGTCCCTGGCGGCCCACCAACTTCTAATTCTGTCCATGACTTGTTGGAGAAGCAGCTGGGCTTTTGGTGTCACCTATTATTGCACGGGCGCATGCTGAGCTTGTCCATTCATTCATTCATTCATCCATCCATCCATTCATTCATTCTATACCAAGAAGAATAAACCATACCATAAATGCCATTGTAGATCATGGATATCTCATTCGTATGCTAATATACATCAGGGCCTAATCCCGTACAATCCTGTACCACGCCGCCTCACAAGAAGTAGTCGCTCGGCCCTCTCCTGCTCGCAGGAACGTGTCTCTGGTCATCGGGAACGGCCGAGAATATGCTGAACCTCGGGTTCAAGTCTCTATCTACAGTCATGATGGAAGCGACGTTGCCGCATCGGTAGCAGTAATTTGGCGCAGACCATACGGTAACAACAGAGCTCTCGGCAAAGTGGTACTAAGCACAACGTCAGTATGCCACATACCTTGGTGCAACATGCAGATTCGTCAACTCACCTTGTAACCTTCATTCACGAGCTGATGGGCTCGCGCGATGAGTCTCAAACCATTTACGTGGTTGAACTCATGAGCGACTTTGTCGCCGAAAAGCCAGCCGGCGCCACGTGGACTGATAGCCCATGTCTCAACGTCTTCAGGATCTGACCACACCAAATCGCAGAACGCTCCTTCGTGGGGAATTTCTTGGGCACGGGCAACGACGCGAATTTGGTCTATCGTTCGGATTTCCGGACTTAGGCCGCCGTGCACACAAAGCACTTCTCCGTCGACAATGGCCGCCAGGACCAGGAAGTCAAATACGTGGCAGCATGCCTTCCATACCGATGCGTTGCCGTATTTTTGTTGACATTCTTCGTAGAAGCCGTAGACTTGCGTAATTTGTCGGGACTCGTGGTTTCCGCGAACGAGAACTATGCGGTCGGGGTATCTAAGTGGGATTAGCTTTGCCAACTTCCCATGCCCTTCAGTATGGTAGGTTGGCTCACGCACTTGGCCTTCAAGCACATAAGCAGCGCAAACGTCTCCAAGCTAAAGTAGCCTCTATCCACGAAATCACCCAAGAAGATGAACCTGGTCTCCGCACTCTGAGCAGACGTCACGTTTGCACTAGACAAGGCCGTTTCGGGACAAGGAGCGGTCGGCGCATCGTTTTCATCCTCATCGTCGACACCACTCGCACCACCGACGGGAGGAGATCTTAATTTTCTTCGTAGCTTCGGATTTGTAATTTCGGTTGGGGGTTCAATATCCTCAGACGTAATGACGGTTGTGGCAGTTTTGGGGGGTTCAACATTGCTCTCGCCTGGCATACCACCAGATACTCTGAAGAGTTCCAAGAGATCATAAAACTGGCCGTGGATATCTCCACAGACTGTGACGGGCGTGCAGACGGGTTGAATGTTCGACTCTAAAAGGACGAGGGCATCAGCTCCCATGTTAGCCAATATAACACGACCTTACCTCCCTGCTTGCTTGCTTGCTCAATCGATCTGTCCGCAAAGCTCACCTTCCATCAGGATTTCCTTGACCTTCTCGCACAGCTCCTTCATGGCCCTTTCGGGCAAGTAGTGACATTGTTTGGCCTCCTCGAGCCATTGGTCCAGGCCGGCATTGGGGCCCAGGTTGGCGGGGCCGGGTCGAGGTACGTTGGCTGCCATAGTTTGCGAGGATGCGGTGATGGCCTCGTTGAGATGGAGGCAGATGGCAGGGATCCTGTTAGGACCGTTGGGAGATGAGCCAGATGGATCGAATCGGGCGCCCGGGGGGAGGTCGTAATACACGGATCTTCTTCGGGCTTAGATGTCATGAGCACCCCACCACTCCACCCACAACTCACTGCCGCTATGTACAAGCTGGGTCCACTTTGCGCAGCTGTGGGGCCACTTGTCGTGCCACGCCCCACTTCTTTTGGTTTTCGCAGGGCTCTAGCCACATAACCAAAAGAAGTGGGGCGTGGCACGATTACCACTCAGGGCCGCAACTCCCTCGTCAGTGCCTCAATCACAATTACTACATAAACTACGGAGTACGGATCCGTAACAAACTTCTAGTGACTTGGCAGCCAGCACTGGGCAGAGCTTCCTCTCAACTTGACCAGAGGAACCAACATCGCTTCGCCGTCCTCGACCAGGCTGGCCACTCGACAGATTTGCTTGCCTTGCCACACACGACATGCGTCATGCCCGCACCGGCGCCTCAAGTCCTGTCGCGCAAGGCAAATGGGACGTCCTGCGTTACCCCCGGCCAGGTCTCTGATCAAGCCAGTGTGAGAAAAAGAGTAAGATATACATATTCAGCTTCACAAGCCGGTTGCGACGCAAGATTGACTCTGACAATCATGAAAAAAAAAAGGCCAAGGGAACCGAAGAGAACAGTATTGCCTCGAAACCTGGCAAGGGCAAAGGAGCAGTGGACAAACGAGGCTCGGCCAAGGTATGAGTAACACGTTCACAGAGTTGCATCCAGCATGAACATGTTGCCAAACAGTCCCCTGATCCTGCTACAGAACGCCAATGAGGGAGAAACACCACAAACCAAGGCCCCACGGTCAAAAGCACACAATGAAGGTGAAAAAATGGTCATTCGTCGCCTGCCGCCAGGCATGACGCAGCCAGAGTTTGTGACCATCCTCGGGTCAGACTGGGAGGTGTCCAAGGGCAAGGTCGATTGGTTATCATACATTCCCGGCAAGGTCTCCACTGAGTATGTCATCTCTTTGAAAGCAGCACCGCTTTTGATTGCCTGTGCAGGTTCTAATGATGTTTTGATTCAAGCCCCTCGAAGCCTTCTCGCCCCAGCAGAGCGTATCTTCACTTGATGCGAAAGGATGACATCATGCCCCTCAGTGAAGTGGTCAGGAGCTCGACGTGGGAGGATGCAAAATCAACCTTTACCGATCCTGCCCTGGTCGGACCGCCCGTCCTGGAATTTTCAGTCTACAAAAAGATCGCAGGAACGAAGAAGCGGACCGATGCTCGACAAGGCACCATCGACCAGGATCCCGAATTCATGGCATTCCTCGAGGACCTTGCTAACCCTGCACCCATGCGAGAAAGTATCGACGTTGAGGACCCCAATGACACTGCCAAAGTGGAGACAAAAGTCACAACAACTCCTCTGGTTGAATATCTAAAGGAGAAGAAGGCAAATAAGGGCAAAGATGGCGCATCAGGCAAGAATTCCAAGTCGGGTGGCAAAGGCAGGGGCGGATCCAAGGAGGACGAAACATTGAACAAGAGGAAGGGCAAGGATTCAAAGGGCGACAGGACCGATAAGACTCCAAAGGAAACGGTTAAGATTCTCACCAAGAAAGCTGCCACGGAGCAAGCTGCCGAGGCAGCTCAGAAAGTAGCCAGCCAGATTGCAACTACAAATGCCTCCACCACGGCCACCACAGGCGCTGGTGCCGGTGTCGGTGCCAGTGCTTCGGCCGACGTACCGAAAAGTCGACGAGCTGGAATCGCTGCCGCAGCACGAATCTTGCAACGAGACCTAGGTCTTAGTCCTGGAAGTGCCCATAGGCGGGCTCGTCACGATGCGGCCAAGGCCGAAGCAGACGCCAAAGGAACGGTCTCTTCTACCAAAGAGAGTGACGCCGTAGCCAACGTAACACCTCTGGCAGCAGTGACGGGGAACTCATCAGCAGCGTCCGAAGCACCCCCTGCGAAGTCGTCAAAGGGAAGACCCGAGAGTCCAGCTACTACCAAGTCTCAGTCCGGACGAAGGAATCGTGGTGGAAAGAACGCTGACAAAGGGAAAGGAACTGCCGCGACCGAAACTGCAACCGTAAGTGCACAACCGACGGCAGTCAATCCTCCAGTCATACTCAAGAAGAAGAACGATTCCGAGGTGACGACAAAGGCCACCACCACGGAAACCCCGTCATCAAGCCAAGTGCCGAGCTCGAATGCCACCAGCAACCAGAACAACAACAAGCAGGAACCAAGGGAGAAAGGGACCATGAAGCAGTCGCAAAAGAAGCCATCGTCGGTATCTGCAAGCGCCACCCGCGCATTTGTCAAGCATGTCAGCGCCTCACAGGGAGTGACCGACGCGTCTCTCAGAGAAGCACTCGAAGCTTTTGGTACCATTACACTCGTTGAGATTGACAAGCGCAAGGGATTCGCGTATGTAGACTTCTCCGAGCACGATGCCCTCGCCAAAGCAGTGACAGCTAGCCCAATATCCATCGGCCAAGCCTCTGTCCAAGTTCTGGAGCGCAAGGACAAGAAATCCGTCGCGGCTGCACCATCGACGACATCCTCAAAGGAAGGTTCTCTAGCCAACGGCGAAAAGGACAAACCCTCTGGCGGCAGAGGACGGCGAGGCTGTGGTGGTGGAAAAACAGGGCACGGCGCCAATTCCACAGCCGCAGCCAACAAGGAACCAGTAGCAGCAGCAGCAGCAGCAGCAGCAGCAGCGAGCACAGGCGGGTGAGAACAGAAGCCGCCAAGATATGAGAGAACAGAGCTTAACTCTTACAATTTTGTTTCGATTCTACACGGCACCTGGTGCGAGAAGCAGCATCCATTCACACCATCCATGTACGACTACCTACCTACCACCGACACCGGAAAGGGGTGCCGGGGGGTGTTGGGGGTGTTAACCTAAGAAAGCAACCTAGGGTCAGACCAACTCATGCCGAACAAACAAACCACAAGATTTGGATTCCGCCGATCGATGGACACGTCTGAAGTACTTTTTACATTTAAAGGCGTGGAAAAGACGGCTTTTATTCCAATATTAAAGTGCAGGGGCTTGGTAGGCAAGGAGGACGATAAGTTAGGAGCCAGCAGCCAGCAGCGTGGACAGGGTGACGACGTAGTTCTGGCTGAACATGGACAAAAAAGTCACTTCGCTCGTAAGAGACGGGAACGCAGCCTAACTTTTCTAGCGCCTTGTCCTGCTGGCAAGTCCCCTCCATCATGGTTGGGCATGGCAGTCATTGGGCACGAACAAGACATGTTTTCGCTTCCCCAGAATTTGCATCGCTCGTCAATAGCAACACTACTCCTTGGATTCTGATGCTTAATGATACGAGTGATATGATGTGCCCCTCTGTTCGACCATGTAAAACTGCCACACTCATCGGCAATCCATCCATTCCCCTTTTTGAAACACAAACCCAACAAGATAAAATGCACATCTATACAATCTACACGAAACACGAAACACGCCACGCCACTCACACACACAAACACATACCAAACCAACTCACCAGCAACGCCATGGCAAACCCCCACCCTGTAACCCACGTCATGCACGCCCTTCCCCAACCACGCGTCCATCGTGGGCCGGGCCTCAAGGACGCCGAGCTCATCGAGGTCGTCGTATTCGACGACGGACGCGCCGCAGAAGTGCCTCGAAATGCGCGCGGGCTTCGTAGGCGAGCGCGATGAACGACTTCAAATGGTTGAAATTGAATTGGCCAAAGAATACAAGGATGTGTTGACACACACGAGACAACAACGAAAAAAAAAAAAACATACAACAGCCGGTGTTCGCTGGTCGTCACCGACCCAACTACTAATCTGCCCCTTACCAGCTTGACTATGGGAGAGCGGACGGGATCCCGTATATTCTGGTAGGTATGGTCGTATGTGGAAGACGAGGTCAGTAAACTATGCTATATTGCCTAAAGCCAAAGAATGCAAGGATGTGCTAATACGAAAAACATCAAAAAAACATACAACATCCGGTGTTCGCTAGTCGTCATCGACTCAACTACTAATCTGCCCCTTACTAGCTTGACTATGGGAGAGCGGACGGGATCTCGTCGTAACTAGCGAACCAATCCCGATGTTTATCCGGAAACGCTAGGTTTGTTGTTGCCGTTTTGCCCACCGTTAAGTGCACCGAAACGGTTTGAATAGGCTGGTGTCTGCTGCGTTATAAAACGTGTGGAGTGATGCAGACGGAGGCAAAGAGAGAGTAGAAGAGAAGCTCGAACGAACTTGTGCGAATCCTTGATCTGGGAACGGGAACAGGGATTTGGCCAATAGATGTTTCCAAATATGTCGACTGTTTCTTCAGCAAAGAGTCTAGCCTCAAAGAAAAAAGCAGCGCCCTTAAATAATTGTGTGTTATAATCAATTAGATGCATTGGCTATAACCAATGACGCCAAATTTTTTTTAAAAATTAATAATAAGTTATCTTTTAGAGTTTATTTTTGTCCTTAGTTAGTAAACCTCTATAAGAAGGAAGTTATATTTTAGTTTAGGGCTAGGATTAGGTAGGGTATTAAGGCACTATCCTCTACCTTATAACAAGATATCTCAGCATGTTTGTAAGGGATATTAAGCGTCTTTGTGAGGCTGTAATAGAAGAATTGTACCTACTATAATACAAACCTCATTGCACTGCAGAATGTGAGTAGGAAGAAGAGCGTCCAGAAGGTGTCGCAGGCTAACACAATGCTGGTAAACGCTGCCAGTCTAACTGCGATGCAAAGGCGGAATTGTGGCAAATACGCTGCAGTGGCCGGCCAGAAATGCCTTCTGAACGTCTGCTGCTGTGAGTTCGGGTTCTGTGGTACCACACAAGGCTTTTGCAATGACAAGCGGCAAAGCAATTGTGTGTTGCACCTGGAGCCCCTTAAACACGACAAAAGGCGAGTGAAAATGCTGCCTTGAGAAGTTGAGCGGCCGGAAGCAGATGAACTAAGCTCGGCTTTGCAGCGATTTGCCTTGGGCTAAACGCCGACTCCGGCGAAGCCCAGGCTCGCGTAGCGTTGCCAATGAAACAACATGTTCCCCACCATCGCCTCGTTTGACTCTCTTTAATCGTGTCGGGGGGTATCGTATCATCATCGCGTTGCCTCTTCTTGTTCTCTCTTGTGTTGACGTCTCCTTTAGTTTTCACCGTCTTACTTTGCTGGGACATCTCCAGCTCGATTAAACTCGCCTCCTTAATAATCCACTCCACTCGATGTCTTTGGTAGTACACTGCTGTCTGCGCATGCAGATACGGTTCTGTCTCTCGAATAAAGTCGTCAAGTGTTTTGTTGGTTGCAACCAAGCTAGCGTGGGTTGCTTCCAACTCCTTGGCCATATTGATAATGTCCGCCGGTCGTCGTTCTGCTTTTTGCATGAACCTTGATGCTGATGAAGTACACCCTTTAGCTTCTCTCGACGAACGCCGTGGTGCACTGAGCATCCTTCTCCAGGCTTGACGGTATCGTTCCTCCAGAGGTTCCGAAAGCGCAGTCAGCATTTCCAAACACCATTTTTCGTAGTTGAGGTACTCTAGCCAATTGGTCCACTGGGTCTGTTGGCGAGGGTCCTCCTTCAACTGCAAAGCGCGGGTGAATTGGTACGGTGCAAGACGCCTTCTGACTGCCTCTTTGTATGATGTAAATGAGTTAGATTCGGGTAGTTGCCGGGATACTGGCTTGTGTTGCCATAATCGCCTGACTGTTTCCTCGAATGAAGGGTCGGAGACCATACTAATGGCACCCATCCCCTCATATTTGCGCTTGCTTGCCTCCAAGAAGGAAGAGAATCCGGCTTCAATATCAATCCTTCTGTTATCCCATTGCGATTTACGAAAGTCCCACCACCGCGTAAATTGCCTCGAGAAGACTGTCTTTATCTCCCCATCCCAAACCTCAGAGTCTGGGTCGTCACTGAGCCACGGCATAATCGCTTTATACCTGGCCCTAGGCTTTGCAAGGATATATGTCAGATCTTCGACGGAGCAAACAGGCCGGCCACCGTCGTTAACGAGCTCCTGATGGCAAGAAATGTGTGTATACATATCTCTACAATATTCTGAGCAATTGCTTGGCTAAGATGAGAATATGTCACAACGTGAGAATGCTAATGGATTGACAACAACTGCCTCGTTGCAGTAGCCTCCACTGTGCGTTCATAGATGTGTGTGTGTACAGTTACCGATGCACAGTGTACTTGTTCATGCCAGTCACCTTCTCCCCATCCCCAAGTTCATTTAATCCTCGGGCCTCGTTTGTGACCTGACGGTCCTAGCAGCGACTTGATGCGTCGATTCGAGGATCAGCATGCAGTTGAGCTGAAGCGCCGGAGCGCACATGCTTGGAGGGACTGCGGCATCGATACGGCTGGTCTTGTATCCGCTAGCCACATTCGCTTCTGTTGCCCGATGGCGGATACAGCGTCTATGACGAATAATATGCGCTCACCAAGTTATAGTGAGTCGGCGCTTTACGGTATTTTGGTGTAGGAAAGCGACACACCCGTGCTCGAGACGAAGCTTGGGCAACGAGCAACACAATCGTCAGTTCCGGCTCAATAGTTACTACTCAACGTCGATGCGACATGACACTAAAAAGGACGAGGACAGAGCGGCGGATGACTTGACCTCAACCAGCGGTCCAAGAACGCATGTCAACCCGCTGTTTTCGTAACGCTTCCAGCTCTTCATAGTTCATCAGAGGGTCTTGGCCAGCTTCTTCCAATGCATATCAAGCTACCTGAGTTGAGTTACCTTTTCCAAGTCCGGCGCGGTCGGGCTCAGAGCTGGCCTGCGCGCGGCCAATCGCGCAAGGACTTCGAACAACATTTATACATCCGCCTAGAATTCAACATCGTTGATATACGATATCGCAAGGCTTAGCCTGGGATGTCATGCTCCTCTGGGCGTCACTGGATCGCGTGCGAACGCCCGATGCATCTCTGTTTTCGAAAAGGGACTTCACGACAGCAAGTAGTGCCCCCCCCAGCATGCGAGTAATCACTGCTTATTCTCTACATCAACGTATTGAAACTGACGGACGTCTCTCCAGTCTTTAACAATCGTGTAATAGAAGCCTGCCAGCGGTGTGCATGCCCAGAGACCAACTCCCTTACTTGGCAGGTGTTCCGACATCTAAATCTGTAAATTTGTCATGTAGCAGCTTTTGACAACACCTTTTCATTTTGCTCATGTACCCATCATCTGTCGCGATTGCAGTTGATGCCCGCTTAGCACCTTCGAGGACGGCAACATCCTTGGCGAGATCGGCCAAGGTCGCAAAGTCACCCCTCCAACAGCGAAGGGTCAATGCATCTAACCGGGAGCCGGATAGCTCCGGAAACACCATATTATGCCAGAGGCCTATAGCTTCCGACCCTTTATCATCGTATGGTTCGAAACCACGCGTCAAATTGTATAGGATAGAACCGAAGGCGAACTGCTCACTCTGTGCTCCATACAGTCCATAAGTTCCATAAGATTTTCCACCTTCTTTACCAAGCACCCGTGACCACGGTGGTGCTAGGCCCAAATTCTCAGCGCCAATCTTACAACTGCTGTCAAAGTCAGCCAGCTTTAGGTGGTCATCGTTATCGAGAAGAAGATTTGCAGGGCGAAGATCCCCCTGGACCAATCCAAGGGATTCTAGCCAAGCGAGGGCCCCAGACAGTTCCGCAGCCCATTGCTCGATTTTCGGTGTCGGCTCCAAGCGCAAGACTTCCAGGCATACGTGTTTCTGTAGGTCTCGACGCTGGTTCCGTTGCAGACGAGCATCTAAGCTGTCGACCATCAGCTGCATGAAATTTAAACCAGGCAGCCGTAGAAAACTCGGAATGAATAATGGAGGAGGGTGGTTCCGCTCGATAAGGTCGTATGTTTCGTTTTCGACCTGAAATTCGTCTAGACGGCCTCGCACAAAGTATTTGATAGCGATGCCAGGAGCGGCCTCGAAAACCCACCCAGTCGCGCCTTTCGAGACAAACCTGCATTTGTCTAGCGATCCAGGAAGCTCTTCAAACAACATATCTTGGTGGTGATTAAAGCGATGTATCTAGAAAGATGTACAAGAAGATATAACGAGCACGATCGGATGTGGGCAGTTCAAGGTTAGGGGGCTCAGAAACGCACGAGCGACCAGCCAATAGTAAGATTCATTGAGTCCGCCTGACTAATCAGCCTTGCTGCATGTCGATCGCTGCCAATGCAACTGTGTTGGTGGGCTCCTCCAGCTAGCTATTCCTACGAAAGATTCACGGTGGTAAGGAGGATCTGGCTGGGTTAGAGTGATTGTGGGGTTGGTGTTTGTGGAATGATGCAGACGGAGGCAAAGAGTGATTAGAAGAGAAGATAATAATATAGAATTACTATCTAGGAAAATTAGAATCTAGAAGAGAAAAGGAAAGCTTATAAGCTTTAAATCTATAAGTAATAAATCTAAGTCTTTAAATAAAGCCTATAATAAACTATAATATTAAATATAATATAGGAAGCTATATTATTAAATAAAGAGAGAATAATAAGAGTAATACCTAATATCTAAGGCTATAATATAAGGCTATAAATATCCTTAACACTACTCCTAGTAGTATATCTAGCTAGTAGTAAAAAAAAGAAAAGAAAAGTAAAAAAATTAAGGTTATTTATAAGGCCTTTAAAATATCTCCCTTTATAAAGTCCTTAGCCTTTATTACTTAAAGAAAGTAAATAAAATTACTATATTTAATATATTCTAAACCTTTTATAAATCTATTAGTAATTATTTATTTAGTGCTAATTTATTAAAGGTAAAAATCCCCTTAATAAGCTTTTTATATAATTTATTTATAGTATAAATTAATATAATAAGTATATCCCTTATACTTCTTATTAAGTATATTAGCTTTTATATTCTAGCTATTTATAAATAGTAATAATAAGTATAATTACTTAATCTTAAAGTTATTAAGAAGTTAAGTAACTTAAAGTATTAAAAGACTAGTTAGTATAAGGTTAATAAATTTAGCTTTTATAAAGCTAAGGGCTATAAGAGTTTATTTCTTTAATTACTAAAGGATATATTTTCTAGTAAAAGTTATAATATACCTTATAGTTAAATATCTTATATCTAGGTTATTAGTAAGAGAAATATTACTAAATTCCTTTACTTAAAGTATTAATTTAGGGTTTAAAAAACTATATTCTCTAAGAATAATTCCTAAATTATTTACTTCTATAAGGTATTACTAAAGGTATTTCTTAAGATTTATATATACTTATTTTAGTGTAAAATTTATACTATAAAGTTAATTAACTATAAATATAATATTAGGTTATATAAATACTAAAAGCTAGGTAAAGCTTCCTATATACTTTGCTTAATTAAAGAGATTATAAACTATATTAAGCTCTTTTTAATTAGCTAAAATAATAGTCTTTAGAAGCTAAGGAATATTTAAAGTATTAAGGTTATTAATATTAAATTTCTTTATAATAGTCTATATATAAAGCCTTTAGTAAAGAAGTATAGTGTAATTAGTATAGTTATAGATAAATTTAATACTAAGGAATAGCTTTATATTACCTAAGTACTTTAATTTATAGTATTTCTATAATTCCTTAATAATATTTATAATAATTATAAGGGTCTTTCCTATAATAATTATATTATCTATATAATTTCCCTTTAAACCTTTGTATACTTTTCCGCACCGCTCTAAAGGTCTAGAATTACCTCTAAAAACAAACTAAGCTAAAATTCAAATTCCTTACTCTTATTTACCTCTTCCTATAATATTATATTATAATAAAGATAAAGGTAAGCTAGAGGTTAGGATACTAATAGTAATTAAGATAGGAGAAAGGGAGTTAGTATAAAGCTACTATTACCTAAATATAGGTATAAGATAGTTTAATATCTAGAGAAATAATAATAACTTAATAATAGATTAAATCTAATTTAAATACCTAGAAAATATAAAATACTATAACAAGATTACTAGCCTTATCCCTAGTAATAAAGTTACCTAAGTATAGTGTATTACTAAGGCTATTACTAACTAGGTAATAAACTATACTTATACTAAAGTAAAATCTATAAGTAATAATAAAAATATTTATACTATAAAAGAAACTCTTAAAGAAGTTATAAAAAAGGTAATTAAAGAAAACATAAAGGGTAATATTACTCTAACCTAAGTAAGCATTATTACTAGGCCTTTATAGAAATAACTTAATAATATACCCCCTCCCTTTTAAATACTAGGTAAATAATACTATAAAGTACTTATAAAATAAAACTTTATTTAGGAATTACTCTAGTCCTAAAGCACTAAAATATAGTAATAATAATAAATAAAGCTACTAGCTAAGCTATAGTAATAGTAACTAAAAGACTTCTTAGTAAAGATATAATTATTACTGTTAGTTACACTAAGGAACGTTACACTAGTGCGAATGGTTAAATTTAACAATAGTAATAAAGTTAATAATAATAGCTAAGAAAAGAGAGAAGGAGAGAAATCTAGCTAGAAGAGAAGGTAAGAGAAAAGGGGGAAAAGTAAGGTAGTAGTGTAAAGCCACTATAAGCGGTGTAGGGTTGCCTATAATATAGCTAATCGCATTGCGTGCATCCCTTTAGTAAACCTACACTTTAGCCATAGCTAGACTAACTATTGTCTAAGGGTCCAGAGGAAGCCATAATTACCTTTAAAGAAAATATAGCCTAATATAAAAATAACTAAAGATAAATCCCTAATATATTTAGACTAAATATAACCCTTTACTAATATATACTTAGTATTATTATTAAAGGATTTCTTACTAAATATATAGCTATTAAAAACCTTATAGCTAAGATTAAAAAAGCTAATAAAATAAATATAATTAAGGTAACTATAAGATAACCTTAAGGTAAAGAAGCTTAAAGAACTATACTAATTATTAGCCTAGTAAAGGTAAAAGAAGCTAATAAGATTTATAATAATAAAATAGTTTTTAAAGTAAAGCTATTTTAAACTAAATCCTATAATAAAACCTTATAACCTTAATAGTATTATAATTACTTTTAAATAAGCTATATTATAAAGTTTTATAAGGTAGCCCTAAGGTATAGTAAGTATAGCGCTAGCTAATATAATAATAAAGAAAAATTATACCTTATAACTAATAGTAAACTTAAAGAAAAATATATCCTATACTTTAGACTATATTTAGCCTAGTTTAAGAACTACCTTATCTTTAAGAAAAAATAAAATATAGTAAAAGTAAGATATCTTAAATACTTATTTTATTTTACTACTAAATCCCTAACTAAAAGCCTAGTACTAGCTTAAGAGAGATTTATTAAAGCCCTTAAAGTAACTAGTATAACTAGTAAAAAAAGAGATTACTTAATACTTATAAAATAAAGTACTAAATAGCCTAGAGTAAAAAGTATAAGAAAATACACTAAGCTAATTAAGGCTAGATTAAAGCTAGTATAAAATAGTAAAGACTCTCTCCCCCCTTAATTAATATAGTAATATTATAAGTCCTTTTTTAGAATATAAATAAGAAAAATAACCTTATATATATTATACTATAATACTAAACTAATATAGATATAATAGTAATCTAAGAATAGAAATATATAAAATAGCTATAGCCTCTAGCCCTTAGCCTTACTTAATTTTAGCTAGTATACTATAATAAGTATAATATAGTATATATAAATAAGAAGTATAATATAGGATTATAAATAGCCTAAGGGGGACTTAATTAGTCTTTAATTAAAATATAAGGAGTTAATATTTACTCCCTTTACTTAGAAATATATAATAATAAATAGTGTATCTTAATCTATACTATTAATATAAAAAAGCCTTATAGCTAAAGTATATTTATAAGTAATTTTAACTAAAAGCACCTCTTATAGGATATATATAATAAAATAAGTAATAAAGTAAATAAGCTACTAGACTTTATAAGCTAGTAAAGGCTTAAATTAGTTATACCCTAAGGGAAACCTATAAGATAATATAATAAGAATAAAGATAGTATTATAGATTTTATATAAGTAATACCTAATATTTAGGTTTACTATAAAGGCATAGTAAAACTTATAAGGTTTAACTATATTCTATAGCTAATTAGTATTACCACTAAATACTAAGAATAAACCCCCTTAGTTAGTAAATATATTTAGGCTATAATAAATAAGGCATATACTATAGTAAAGGTAATAGTATTGTTAAAAATAAGACCTATTTTTAGCCCTTTTCTAGTTAAAGGACCTTTTTTATTACTAGCTTGCATTGCAAGCCTAACAGCTACACTGCAGCTGTTAACAGTCGCGTAAGTGACTGTCAATGGCCACGTTATAGCTATTAATAGTTATAACTAACCGTGTGAATAACTAATTCTAGTTAATTGTAAATTAGTTAACTACGTTATAGTTACAAGCGTAGCTATAACTACGCCACTAGTAATTAGGTAAGTAAGTTACCTTGTACGCGGGTTACCCTATAGCTATCTTTAATAGCGATTTTCTCTTTAACTAGAGGTTATATAAAAGTCTTATATATAGCAAATTAAAGCTAGAAGATAGGGCTTTTATTTAATATAAGAATATTTTTAGACTAAAATTTAGTGCATATAGGTTACTAGTTTATATAGTAGTAAGTTAATTTTCAGATTTTATATATAAATAAATTTTATAGAAAATAAAAAGTAGCCTATAAGACCTCTCTAGTAGTCTAAATTTACTAATATAGTTAGTAAGTATATAAGAGAAAGAAGATCTTTTTAATCTAGCTAGATAGCTAGGCCTCTTAATCTAATAGCTATATTGCCTATATAAGATTACTAAAATTAATTCTATTACTTTATTAGCTATTATAAAAGTAATCTAAATTAAATTTAATTAGTTAATAGCTACTATAACCTTCCATTATATTGCGTTAAATATTTAATGTAGTAGTTTTACTAGTCCCTAACCATAGAGCTACACCTATATAGCTATTGCTAACTAGTAACTAGCTCCTTACATTTTAATAAGTTATAAGCCTAGCTTCTATTACTATGGATTCCTTTTAGGTCACTTTGCGTATAGTTATAGAAGACTTCCCTTCTATAAAAAAGGAAGGACTTACAAGATAAAAGCTATTCTCTTCTATAAAAAAAGGAATTATTATAGTTATATGTTATGGACTGGCCCCTAGGCGACTGCGATAGGGTGTCGATGTAGTATTAAGAGACTTGAGGAGGAAGGAGGAAGGGTAAGAGACTATCCCTAGTGGTGCCCCTTATACCCCTAGGCTACTTATATAAGCCTCCTTTTCCTTACCCTAACTACTTTTACTAATCCTCTCTTTAACTACTATATAGATAATGCTTAGGTAAAGCCTAAGCCCTTATATATGCCCTTACTTACCTATTACTAATAAACTCCCCTCTATAACATCCCCTAGTAATATATGTAATATTTGCGTTATATATACCCTTAGTTATTATAATAAAAACTATCCTTACTAATAGCTATCTATAAAGCGTCTAATAGGCACTTGCCCCGCCACCTTATTATTTATTATAATAACCCCCTCTTACTTCTAAGTGTTATTACATAGTGCGTGTAATATATTTACCTTGCTAATAGGTTATTTATTATAAATAATTACCTTACCCTTACCTATTTATAGTTTACCTAATATAAGTATAATGTTTACTATAAATATCTTACTTATACTTATACTTATCTTACCTTCCCCTTTATATAACACTATCCCTTTATTATTATAGTCCTATTAAGCCTTCCTTTTTATCCTATTAGCTCCCTCCTCTTAATTAGTTATTCTCTTACTAGAAATGCCTTACTATTAAGTCCTTACTCCTACTCCTATAGCTACTCCTATAGCCACTTCTATAATACTAATATCCTATTTTATTAGTAAGTACCTTATAGAAGGGAACTCTAATAATAAATAGTATACTATACCTAAGTTAGTCTAGTATCCCTATAGTCCTTATATTAAATAAGCTCTTACCACTAGTATTTTAAACTATTATTTACCTAGAAGTAAAGAATTATATTCTCCTTATTAGTAATACTATATTACCTATATATAATATACTAGGCTCTTATTTACTAACCCTTAACTTTATTATACCCTTAAAGATCTTAAGGCTAAAATCACTATAGGTATATATATTATTAAACCTAGAGTCCCTAAGACTATAAATATAAAGAAGAAAATACCTATTTTATCTTAGAGATATTACTATCTTATTAGTCACTAGAACACCCTCCTTAACTAAGCGTAGTTTAACCTAGCTCCTATTTACTTAGCTCTTAGGGTATCTTTAGCTATAGATACCCCTATAATAAATATAACTAGCCTTAATATTATCCCCTTTATTAGCGCTAGCCCTTTAGCTAGTTATAAAATAGCATAGTTTATATAATAAGTTACTAGCGTTTTATTCTAATAAAACTAATAGGTTATTAGTAACCTAAATGCTATATATAAAGAAATATATAAATAGTTTACTACCCTTATTTAGGCACTTACCCCCTATTACTATAGTAAGAACTAATACTATTATTAAATTACTAAGTTAGGTAATAACTTCCCTTCCTATTATTACTAGTAGCTTACTTATCTCCCCTCTAAGTTAAGGTTAATAAGCTCTTTTTCTAAATATACCCCTAGAAACCCTAAAGCTAGCTAGCCTCTAGCTAGAAATAATATTCCTTATCTTACTAGGGTTACTATTCTTACTTACTATTCTCATACTAGCGCTCCTATTATACCTTTACTTACCTATACTCTATATACTAACCTTACTTATACTATCTAAAACCTAGGTTATATCCTAGGTAAATAACTCTTTATACTATAACTATTACCTAGTAAATATACTATAGCTATATTAGTAAAGCACTAACTTTAAATAAAGGTAGTATATACTTATATAAGCTCTTTTATTAATTTAAATAAAGACTTAGAGAATAATTATTCTCTTTAAGTAATAGTAGTAAACTATAATATATTAGTATCTTAGATATATATAAGAGTCTCTATAAGTAAATAAGTTTTCTAAAATTAATTTAGTTTATTATTATATTATATATTTTCTTATTTTACCTTAAACTTATTAAGGGCCTATATCTATACTATATTCTCTAATAGTTCTTATATAAGCTATATATAGCTTACTTACTTAATAAGTATATTATATCTCTTACCCTAGCCTAAAGCGTTCTAAGCTACTAGGATTTGCTTAACCTAATATTCCTTAATAAGTTTATTATTACCCTTTATAAGGACTTATTCTAGTCCTAGGTAAGAGTCCTAGAGCTTTTAACTAAGGAGAGGGTCCTCTATAATATATTTAATAAGGTTTATATAAAATACTAGGTAAATACCTCTTAGGATATTAAGCTACACTATAAGTAATATTAGGACTTCTATAACTATATACTTTACTACTACCTAATTAAGTTTCTATAAGGGGTAGTTAGTTTTAATATTTTTAAGTAAAAGCTATACCTTATTTCTAACCTAGAACTATTTTACTAGTTAATATAAAGTAAATATAGTGTCCTATTACCTTTATTATATATAGGCTATTATAGCTTATACTAGATAAGTACTCTCCTAGAGGTGCTTAAGAAACTATATTACTTGCCCCTTTAGTATTATTATAAAAGTAAACTTATCTAGTAGTAACTAAACTAGCTCTAGGTTATAGCTATATAGTAGCTTATTTAGGCTAACTCCTATTATAGAAAATAGCCTATTATTAATTATAAGCTAGTAAGTAACTAGATATTCTAGCTAGTTAAACTATAAGAAAGAGACTATAATATATAGTATTACTTATACCTCTTAGTTTACTTGCTCTATATTACTATTAGTCTATAGGTAGTGTAATATAGAAAGTAACTAATTAATCCTAACTAGGGAGCATAATATTATCTAGAATTTTCCTAACTAATCTAAACTATAATCTATAATAATTAATTAAGGAAACCCCTTAAACCACTACTAGACTATTTTAAACCTCTCTATATATTCCTTAGCTCCTATAGAAGTTATAGCCTTAAGCTAAATAAATTTAAAGAGTTAATCTATAATAACTATTAGATATTATAGCTTTTCTAGGGATAGTACTAGTAAGTTTATTATAAAGTTAATAGAAATCTATAACTAGAACTAGTTAGGGATAGGTAAAGGCTTTAGTAAGCCCTAGTATTATTAATAGCTCTTATAACTACTATAGTAGTAATAGTTATAAATAAACCTAGTAATATCTTATAATATCCTATCCTAGTAAAACTACTATTATAAGATTTAGAATATAGTATTATAGCCTAGGTGCCTTACTACTAGTAAATTATAGCATTACTATATTAGGGTTATTATAAGAGGCTCCTACACTAGGACTTAGGTATAGCCCCTAAACTAAAGTGCCTTATAAGTGCTTATAAAATAATTTACTACTTACTCCCTTATAAGTGCCTTAATAGGAAACCTCTAGGCCCCTTCCTAGATAGCCCTTAATTAGATACTATATATAGGGTTAGAGATAATAGCCTAATCCTATAAGGTCTAAAGGTATTTAGTAGTAAAGAGAACCTTGCTAACTAGTAGT
Source organism: Epichloe coenophiala (assembly GCA_018801565.1). Classification (NCBI taxonomy): domain Eukaryota; kingdom Fungi; phylum Ascomycota; class Sordariomycetes; order Hypocreales; family Clavicipitaceae; genus Epichloe; species Epichloe coenophiala. The sequence goes on from JAFEMN010000008.1 coordinate 887,315, forward strand.
AGTATTATACTACTATTATCCTACTATCTATCTAGTGTTAGCAAGAGTTATATAATAGTAATAGGTTATAGGATATATCCTATTTTAGAGGTTACCCTTTCCTAGTTTTACTCCCTTTAAGAAAGAGTATTAAGCTACTATACTTATATACTAGGTTTATACTAAAGGTAAAAATTAAATAGTATAAGTGTGTTTACCTATTAAGCTTACTACTCTAATATTAACTAGGGAGTTATAAAGTACTTTAGATTCTTATAGTCTATATAGATTATAAATAGACTAGAAACGCCCTATAGCTTAGCTAACTACGCTATAAGGTATAAGATAATAGCTAACAATTCCTTATTATAAATTATATAGTTTTTTTATAAGGATATAAGGCTAGTAGAGTAGTAGGTAACTAGGTATATAACGCTATCCTAGCCTTACTAGGAAAGGCAACCTCTAATAGCTATTCCTAAATAATTAGCTTTTATTACTATAGGGAGATCTAGGTCCTATTATACTAGTACTAGGTATATAATAAAGGTGTCTCTTAACCTATTAAAGGCATTATTCTCTTTAGGTCCCTATTAAAAAGGGATATTCCTCTTAGTTAATTATATTAGCAAAGCCACTAGTTTTAAAAAGTTACTAATAAAGTCCTAGTAAAAGTTAGTAAACCCTAGGAAGCTATAGACCCCCTAAAGTTTTATTAGGGCTACTTACTCCCTAATAGCTATAACCTTTACTAGGTTTAGATAGATAGAATAACCCACTATAATAATGTATCCTAGGTATTAAACCTCTTTTACTATAAATATAGACTTATTAAGGTCTAAGTATAAATCTATAGCCCTTAGGTAGCCTAATATTAACTAGACCTTAGCTATATAGTCTTTCCTTAATTCCCCTAAGTAAACTAAGATATTATCTAAGTATACTATAATAAAATCCCCTAATGCATTCCCTAAGGACTTATTAATATAATATTAGAATATTACTAGTGCGCTAGCTAGGCTAAAGGGGCAAACTAGCTACTTAAATAGCCTAAACCTAGTTTAGAACGCTATAAGGTGCTCCTAGCCCTTAGTAATCTATAGCTTATAAAATACTATATAAATATTTACCTTTATAAACTAGTATACCTAGGATAAGGAATAGAGTGTCTCCTTAATTAATAGGAGGGGATAGTAATCCTATACTATTATCTTATTAAGAGCGTAATAGTTTACATAAAAACGCTAACCCCTATTAGCCTTTTTAATAAGGAGAACTAGAGCTATAGCTAATAATAAGCTAGCATAGATCTAACCCTTATCTATTAAGTCTATAATCTAGCGCCTAACCTCTAGAAGCTAGTCCCTTAGCATATTATATAGTAGTCCCTAGGGGAGCGTTAGTTTAGACCTATCCTAGTTCTTATGTAAGTATATGTAGTAATTAAGGGACCCCTAATAAGGAGGTAAGCTATTAGCTTTAGCTTTATTAAAAAGGTCTGTGAAGTTAGCTAACTCCTTAGGTAATATTAATATATCTAAGCTATTAGGCTTTATCTTAGGTACTATAATCTATAGTACTATTATTATCTCCCTAAGGCTTATAGTAATAAATATTATAGAAGTGTCCTTCCTATAGTGTGCCTAGCGCGCTTCTATAGTATATAAAGACCTAATAATCCCCTATACTAAAGTCTTTACCCTGCGTATAAAGGCTTTAGAGATATATAAGCCCTTTACTACTCTAATAACTAATTGCTATTTTACTATGTGAATAACTATGTTATAATATTCTAGCTATAGTATCCTAAGTATAATGTCTTATATAAGGCCTAGGATAATATATAAATACACTAATAACTCCTAGCTATTAATGTCTATTCTAGTGTATACTATATAGGTAATTAAGGAGGTATTCTCCTATACCCTTTTTCCCCTCCTTTTTATTTTCACTATAATCTAAATATGCTTTCTCTTTAGTAAATATATAAGCTTTAGGCTAAACTATTTTACTACTAACTTACTTATAGCACTATAATAATTATAACTATAATTAATCTAGATATTAATATAATAATATATATTAAAGAGTATAGGAATTAAGAATAGTAATTAGTCTATATATTATACTATATCTTACTCTAACTCTATATAGCTTAAATAGTTATCCTATATTATAGTATATAGTTAGCTTACTTGCCCCTATATAAGACTTTACTTAGAGGCTACTTATTTTCTATAAGGGGAATATTTACCTCCTTATTTACACTTTCCTTATTTACTCTATATAAGTTAATACTAACCTATAGGTAATAGGGTAGGAGGAAAGTGTACTCCTAAATATAGTAGTCCTTAGATTTATATTATAGGTAATATCCCTCCTAATAGCATTTAGCTAACTTTACTTCTAATACCTATTTAGCCTATTATATATTTATAGTAAGCTTTAGACCTTTCTTCTTCTTAACTAGCCTATTCTATTTTCCTAATTAAGTCCTTACCACACGCACCCTAGTTATTAGCGTGTTACCCTTATGATTAGTCTAAGGTATAGGTTTAGCTAGCTATAGTTTGTATTAGGACTAGTACTTATCCTCTATAGTAAGGGCCTTAATATTAACTATAATCTTATAATACTATATAATAGCTATATGCTATATGCTTTAGCTAATACTCTAGCCTATACTAATTTCTCTTAAACGCTTATTAAGCGCTTATTAAAGCTTTACTAGCTTTATATTATCCCCTTAATAATCCCCTCTTACTAATAAGAGCTTCTTTATAAAGTAAATAAAGAACATAGAAAATAGCTCCCCTAGGCCTTATTTTATTTAGTTAAGCTCTATAAGGGCTATCTCCTATTTATATAAATTAGAGAATATAGACCTAAGGTATTCTAGGAATTTAGCTAGGTTAAAATTATAAGTACTACCTTATTTAAAGAAAGTAATTACCTAGGACTAGACTTTAGAGAATAGGTTCTAGTAAATAAACATTTACCTATCCTTATTAGTTTTAATAAAGTCCTTATTTACCTATAGCTTATATTCTATTAGGAACCTTTATGTAGTAAATAAGGCCTTATTACTATTATATAGGTTACCTATAGGGATAGGTTTTTATTTTACCTTAGGTATAGTTAAGACTAGGTTAGAGATAGGAGGTAAAGTAAGGTTAACTACTAGGGCACTAGGTTAGGCTATAATAGGCAGTTAGGTTAAAGGTCCTATAGTATTTATAGCTACTTATTATTAGAGGTATATAAGCTTTGCTATTTGCTTATTAAGTATAAGTTAAAGTGTCTTAAATTAGGCCTATTAAGCTACTAGTAGTGCTATAGTATTAGATAGGGGGGTTATTATCCCCTAGCTAGGTTAGTCTTGTAGTTAAAGCGTGTTTATTGTATCTATTAATACATTTATTAGTATTTCTATTATGTCTTTTAGTAATTATTATAAAGGACTAAAGGAAGTCTCTTAATTATTATAGACTAGCCCCTAGGTAACTATAATAGGGCGTTAATGTAGTATTAAGAGACTTAAGGAGGAAGGAGAAAGAGTAAGAGACTATCCCTAGTGGTGCCCCTTATACCCCCTAGGCTACTTATGTAAGCCTCCTTTTCCTCACCCTAACTGCTTTTACTAATCCCCTCTCTAACTGCTATACGGACAATGCTTAGGCAAAGCCTAAGCCCTTACATTATAAAAGACTTCCCTTCTATAAAATAAGAAGCGTATAAGCAATATAGAAGCTTTTCCTTTCTATAAAAAGGAAGTTTAGTAAGTATAAAAGCTTTTCCCTTCTATAAAAAGGAAATTTAGTATAAATAGAAGGCTTCCCTTCTATAAAAAGGAAGATAAATAATAAATTAAAGGGGAAGGGGGCCTTGCCACCCCCTAATCCTAGTGCGTAAAAGGTTTTAAATAACTAGTTAAAAGAGCAAGCTATTAAGCAATAAGCAACTATTAACTTGCTATTAGAGAAGGTAGAGAGCCTATCTATAGCTCTTACTAGTTATATAGAGAGTATGGAAGCTACTAAGCCTGCTAGTTAGTAGCAAGAACAGTAGCCTATATAAGATAAGCTAGCTAAATTTAGCTTTATATAAGCTGCCTTTAATAATTTAGTTATTAAGGAATTTAATAAGAGGGTTTATAGCTTCCCTAAGACTACTAAGCTTAAAGGAGCTAAAAATTTTAATTAGTAGAAACAGGCCCTAGCTATTTAATTTAGAGCTTTAGGCATGCCTAATTTTCTAGATAATCCGGATATTTCTAGAGTGCTAGGGGACGCTAACTAAGCTATTATTCTTATACTACTAAGAGATAGCTATATAGAAGGCCCCTAAGCTACTATAACTTAGCAAAAATCACCTAAAGAAGCCTATAATTTACTTATATAGTAGTATTTATATAGCGCTAAAATCTAGAGGGGGTCCCTATATTCTGAATTTTATAACCTAAATTTTTATAGTTTTAAGAGGACTTTAAAAGCCTTTAATATAGTCTTTAATAATTTACTAGCTAGATTATTAATTTTAGGGGTCCTAATTAATGTAATAGATTAAGTTAATTAATATCTTTAATCTCTAAAATTAACCTTCCCTTAGTGAGCTAAGAGGTAATAATTTAGTATATATATAAATAAGGCTATAGGGGCTCCCCTAGATGCCCTAAACCTTTAATTTTTAATAGTAAACCTTCTAGCTAAATAGAGGGATAAGTTATCTATAGTATTTAAAGCCTTAAATTATAAGGCTAAAGACTAAGAAAAGGGTACTAAAGATAAGGAAAAGGCCCTTAAAGGTTAGAAAAAGAAAAAAGAGAGCTTTAAAGAAAATAAAGGCTTTTCTAATTTTAATAAGAAGAAAAAGAAGTAAAAGGGTTAAAAATTAGATAAAAAGGATAATAAAGAGCCTATAGAGAGGTCTTTTATGCTAGGAAATTATAACCTTTCTAATAAAGCCCTTAATCTATATAAGAAACCTAGCTCTTATAGGACTAGTTATAAGAGCTCTAGCAATAGTAGCTCTAATTCTAGCTCTAGTAAATTAGATAATAAAAAATAAGAAATTAATACCCTAAATGGTTTTAATTATTATAGTAAAGATATAAAAAAAGCCTTATTATATAATATAGGTTTAACTATATATATAGTTAATTCTAGGGAGGTCTTTAAGGATTATACCCCTTATAAAAAGGGGGAATCTAACTCTATTATAACTAGTGGTAGTTTTATTTACGCTAAGGGTTATAGTAGTGCTATTTTTAAGGTCTTATATTAAAAGAATCCTAATAAATATAGGACCTTAGTGCTAAAAGATACTCTATATTTTCCTTAGCTTAATATTAATATAGTTAGTAGTCTTATATACTATATATCTAGTAATTACTTTATAAAAAACTATCTTTATCTTAAAGATAGGTCTTATATTGCTGCCCTAGATATAGAAAAACATGGTTTTTTCTTTCACGTTAAAAACCAATTTACACCTAAGTTATTTTGTCAGGCGAAAACAACCACCCGAAAACGACGGAACCTAGATAACGGGATCTAGGCCTGCGATATTTTCGATCCATCGCGAGGATCCAAGCCAAAAGAGGTCTCTTTTTAATGTTAGGTTAAATTTATCTTATTAGGTTAAACATAATGCTAGGTTATCTTATCTATTAAATAATCTAAGCTAAACGTAATAAAGGGAGAGTTAATTTTCTATAAAAGGGGAGAGAATCTAGGGATTTTATCTAGCTAGATAGTAATATAACTAGGGATCCGATTAATCTGGCAATACTAATAGATCTAATGATACTAAGGTCTAGAGACTAAAGGTCTTATAATAGGTCTTAAGAGGTCTTAATCCTAGCTACATAATACCTCCCTAACTGTTTTCCCTTTTCTAGCCCCTAGGAAAGGGAAAATAGTAACTAAAGAAAATAATAATAAAAGGGGAAGAAGTAATATAATTATAAGATAAAAAAAAATTCGTAATTTTTAGGCCCCCCTATCTATTAATTCATTAATTAAAAGGGGCATTTATTAAAGGGGGTTATTATTAGAGGTCTTATTAATAGTCTAATTAATTAATCCATAGTAAAAGACCTTTTATTAGTTAGATTCCTCTTTAAAAGTTAGAGGAATTATTAGTTAGAGAGATCTTTAATAGTTAGAGAGGTTATTAGTGGTTAAAGGGGTTGTTAGTAGTTAAAGACCTTATTAGCGGTTAAAGACCTTATTAGAAGACCTTCTATTAGTTAGATTTCTCTTTAAAAGTTAGAGAAATTATTAGTTAGAGAGGTTATTAATGGTTAGAGGTCTCGTTAGATAGTTAGATTAATTAATTTATATTAGAAGCTTTTGTTAATAGCAGAGGCCTTATTAGAAGACCTTCTATTAGTTAGATTTCTCTTTAAAAGTCAGAGGAATTGTTAGTTAGAGAGGTCTTTAACGGTTAGAGGGCCTTGTTAGCAGTTGGAGACCTTATTAGAAGACCTTCTAATAGTTAGATTCCTTATTAAAGTTAGAGAAATCATTAGCTAGAGTAGTCTTTAAGGGTTAGAGGCCTTGTTAGACAGTTAGATTAATTAGTCTAATAATAGAAGCTTTTGTTAATAGCAAAGGCCTTATTAGAAGACTTTCTAATAGTTAGATTCCTTGTTAAAGTCAGAGGAATTGTTAGCTAGAGAGGTCTTTAAGGGTTAGAGGCCTTATTAGATAGTTAGATTAATTAATTTATGTCAGAAGCTTTCGTTAACAGCAGAGGCCTCGTTAGAAGACCTTCTATTAGTTAGATTCCTCTTTAAAAGTTAGAGGAATCATTAGTTAGAGAGGTCTTTAATAGTTAGAGGGCCTTGTTAAATGGTTAGATTAATTAATCTATAATAGCGGACCTTTTTAATTAGCAGAGTGTTAGAAGCGCAGAGGTCAGAGATAGGATATTCATTAAAGCAGGTCTTTAGAGAACCTTTAGGCTATGCGAATAATAAAGAGGCTAGCTAGCTATAAGATAGCTACGTGCTTATAAAGTAAGGTATTTATTAAAGACTACGCATATTATTAGTGCTAGGTTAGAGATTAAAACCTTTATATACTTACCTCTAGCTAGTATTTATCTAGTAGTAATTATAATAGTCTTAGCTATTACTTTATTTCTAACCTTTTAGTGTAAGCTATAATAAATTAATCTCTCTTAACCTTTTTAAGGATATAAACTATTAGCTAGATTATTATATAGCTAATGCTTTAAAGATTTATAAGAAACACACTAGTACCTTATAATAATAAAGCTATAGATAATTAGGAAGTTAAAGAACCCCTATAATCTAAAACTAAAGATAATAATAGGGTATAATAAACGCTACTTAATCCTAATTTAGGTAAAGGTATAAATAATATAACTAAAGAAAAAAGGGCATTATAATAATACTATAAGGTTATATAAGCTAAGCTATATTACCTTTAAAGAAAATAAAAGGTCTTATAAATAAAGGTATAAATTAGAGAGCTTAAGGCAAATCTAGAATTAGCTAGACCTTAAACTAAACTTATAATTACCCCTTAAATATTAGCTATAATTTTACCTTTAGTTTATAGTAACTTAGTAGTAATTATATAGTAAGGTAGTCTTATTAAAATATAAATAAAAATACTTATATATAAAGGGGAAATATATAAAAGCCTATAGAATTTCTTAGTAAACTTAAATATATTATTTAAATTAAATTACTATACCTTTAAGAATAATATAACTAAGGTAGTGTATATAAGTAATTACCTAGCTAGTAATATAAAGTAATAATAAATATATTATATAGCTATAAATAAGTATATAAATTATTTATTAATTACCTAGGTAAATTTTCTAAAATAGCTAAAAACTAGAATAATAAATATAAGTATAAAATACTTAAAAGTAATAAGGTTATTACTAAATCTTAGGTAAAAGAATAACTAATTATTTTAATCCTTTATATAAGCTTAAGCTAAGGTAAAAGCTAAGTTACCTAAAGAAATTCCTATATATCTAAGAATTATAATCTTTTTAAATAGCTTAAATAATACTATAAGAAAGTAAATAATTAGTTAAGAGATTTTAATAACTTAAAGCTAACTATAAGGCTAGGGTAAGAAAGTAAAGGTTATAATAGATTTAAGCTAAAGTAATAAAAAAAGTTAAAATTCTAAAAGAAAGAGATAATACTCTTATTTTATATTACTTATAAATAAGGTATAGTAATAAAGTAAAGATTAAAAGAAAAGATTATCCCTAGTATACTATAAATATAAAAAGCCTAGGTATACTTTACTAGCTTATTAAGTACTAGATTATTTTACTTATAAAAGTACTAAGTATATAACTAAGAAGTATAAAAAAAGTAATAATAAAGCTATATCTCCTAATATAATACTAGTTTAATTAGTATAGACCTAGAAATATAATCTTACTATAAAGTACCTTATAGATAATAAAATAAGAATATAAGTATCTTTATAATAAAATAACTAGTAATTAGCTATATAAGCACTATTTAATATAAGTATATAGTCTTTAATAATTTATCTAAAATTATTATTAAAAAAGGATTAGGAGAATATAATCTAATTAAATAAAATACTAGAAAGTATAAGTAAAAAAGTAATTTTATATTAAGAAATCTTAAAAAAATTAATTAAAATAAAAAATAGTATAGAATTTATAAAAGTTTACTAAGTTAGTTACTTTATTACTAATATAAGTAAAGGGATAATTCTAAGTATAAACTAAATTAAAGAATATTTACTTATAATTATATATTAGGAGTATAAATATTAGAGATATCTAGTAATAATAAAATATCTTTCCTTTACTTATAGTAAGTAATAAGTATATAAGAAGAAAAAAATAATAGTAATTACTTTATTATTAAAAGTAATAAAGATTAAGCTAAGTATTCTAGAAAATAAAAATTAAAAAGGAAAAGGAAAAGGCTAATTAAAAAACCTAGTAGTAATAGATATATAAATAAATAGTAAAGTAACTATATAAATCCTAGAGTATACTTATTTATAGTAAAGAAGTAAAGGTATTATAGTTATACTAATTCTAGAAAATATAAGTAATAAAGAAGCTATATTAAATTAAAATAAGAGCACTAAATACCCTATACTAATAATCCTAGAAAAATATAAAGAGTTTATAGATATTTTTTCTAAAGAGTTAGTAAGTAAGCTTTTTAAACTAGGAGGTTATACTTATATTATTAAATTAGAAAAAAAGAAAACACTACCTTAAAGGCCTATATATAATTTAGCTAAGAGAGAGCTAAAGGTCCTTAGAGAGTACCTTATAAGTATATAGCTTAAAGGGTAAATTAGAAAATTAGTTAGCTTAGCTAAAGCCTTAATTTTATTTATCCTAAAGAAAGAAAGGAAATTAAGGCTTTATATAAATTATAAGGGCTTAAATAAGATTATAATTAAGAATAAGGCCCCTTTACCCCTTATTACTAAAATTCTTAATTAATTAGTAAGTATAGTTATTTTTATAGTCTTAGATTTAAAAGATATATACTACTAGCTATATATTTACTTAAGTAATAAGTAAAAAATAGCGTTTTATTATTAATATAGTTACTTTAAATATCTAGTAATACTATTTAAACTAGTTAATATACTAATAACCTTTTAGGAGTATATTAATAATACTCTTAAAGGACTTATTAATAAGACTTATATTATTTATTTAAATAATATACTAATATATAGTAGTAAGGTTAAAGAGTATATAAAGTATATTAAATAAGTTTTATATAGGTTTAAGAAAATAAGCCTTTTTATTAACCTTAAGAAGTATTAATTTTTAGTTAAGGAAGTTAAATTTTTAGGCTTTAAGATATTAAAGAAAGGTATTATAATAGACTTAGTAAAAGTTAAAGTAATTATAACCTAGCTAATATTATATAGTATTTTTAATATTTAGTTATTTCTTAGTTTTACTAGATTTTACTACTATTTTATTAAATAGTATAGTAAAGTTATTATTTTATTAATAGATTACCTTAGAGGGAATTAACTAGTAATATTTAAACTAAAACCCTATAAGTTAGTAGTATTTAGAGAACTTTAATAAAGATTTTAGAAAGCGCTAATTCTAGTATATTTTAACTTACTTATATATCTTAAAGTAAAGATAAATATATCTAAATATATAATTAAGGCTATACTTATAATATTAGTGCTAGGTTACTAGCACTTAGTTATATTTATATTAAGGAAAATAACTAATACTAAATTATAATATTTAATACCTAATAGTAAATTATTAGCTATTTAAGAGGCTTTTTATATATAGAGACACTATCTTACTTATTTAGCTTATATAATTAAAGTTATTATAAATTACTTAAACTATAAGTACCTTACTATAAAGCTTAAGCTTACTAGTAAGTAAGTAACTATACTTAATAAGCTTTATTCTTTTAATTTTAAGATTATATATTATATAGGGAAATTAAATCCTACTAACTTACTTTTAAGAAAACTAGATTTTATAAGTAAGGTAAGAAAAGAGAAAGTAATAACTATATAACTTCTTACCTTTTTATTTAAATTTATAAATACTAAGTAATAAAAACACTATAGTAATATTATTAGTACTATAGGCTCTATAAAAATATTACTTAGTGTAACTAATAGTTAGTTATAATAACACTATAATAATACTACTAATATCTAGGGTTTTAAAAAATTATAACTTAACTATATTCTTAAAGAACCTAATAATCTAAATAATCTTAGAAGAGTTATATTAGTAAGGTTATTTAATACTTTTTATACTTTTATTAATAAGTAATAAGCTAGCTATAGTAATACTATTAGTATCTAGTATATATATTATTTATTACTTAATTATTTTAATTTTCCTATTAGACTAGCTATTTCTAATAGGGATAGACTAGTATAGGTTATTACTAGTAAGTAGTAAGGGCACCCCTTAAAAACATTACTTATTTATATTCTTATAAGACTAAAAGCATTTATTAAACTAATTACTTATAGAGATATTATAGCTAGGATTTAATTTATTTAAAGAACCTGTGGCTTCCTCCGGACCCTTAGATAATAGTTAGTCTAGCCGTGGCCAAAGTGTAGGTCTACTAAAGGGATGCACGCAATGCGATTAGCTGCATTATAGGCAACCCTACACCACTTGCAGTAGCTTTACACTATTACCTTACTTTTCCCCCTTTTTACTTACCTTCTCTCCTAGCTAGATTTCTCTCCTTCTCTCTTTTCTTAGCTATTATTATTAACTTTATTACTATTATTAAATTTAACCCTTTATACTAGTATAACATTCCTTAGTGTAACTAATACTAATTAGTAGTTAAATATAACTATAGATAAGCTAGGTATTATAAGAAAAGATATTCCTATAGATAACATAGCCCCTTACCTCTTAAGCTAACTTATATAGGCTATTTAAGTAAAGAGACATAACTCTAGAGTGTGCTAAAGGAAGATAAACTAGAATCCTAGTTATAGGCTTATTAGACTTCTAAGGGATTAATCTATTAACTCTTAGGCCTTTAGGATATTTAGTTAATTATTAATCTTATTATCTATTATAAGAAAACTAACTAAATAACTAAATCTATTACTATAAGGCATTTTATTTAAACCTAATATTAAAAACAACCCTTAGCTAAGCTAGCTAACTTATATAACCTCTCTTTATACTCTTTTATAAACCCTTTTCTCTTTTCTTTATAGCTTTTTACGCCTTAGTGCTCTAGGTATTAAGTTACTTCTATGTCTATGCTATCTTTACAGCTTATTTTTCCCTCTTTTACTATTTTTCCTTCTTTTACCCTTTTTCTATTGTCTTTATTATTTCCCTCTGTTTATCCTATTAATCTTACTAATCCTATTTACCCTATTCTATTTATCCTATTTATTCTATTTATCCTATTTACCCTATTTTTCCTATTTTGCCTATCCTTTAGATTTACCTAGTTTATCTCTCTTAATAAGCGCAGAAATTACCCTATTATTATACTACTAGTTAGTTTGTTCTAATTATTTAAGAAAACTAAACCCTTCTTAAAAAGGGAATAGAATTAAATATTAGACTATTAATAAGATAGACTCCTTACCTCACTTTCCCTAACACTAAGGCACCCTAAAAGCTATTAGTAATAGCTTTTAAAAGACTAGAAAAGAATAGTTTACTAAGGTAACTATAGCTATATTTATTTATACTTATAAAAGACTAGGAAAAGCTTACCTAACTAGACTTAGAGATTACTATATAGCCTAAGCTTAATAATTAGATTATAAGGTTTATTTATACTAGTAAGCATTAGAATTAGTAAGGAGAAGACCTCTAGGAGAACTTTAAAGAAGATTTTAAAGGTTAAACTAAAGATATATTTAGGAGAGCTACTAATAAGCTTATAAGAGAGCTATAAAACTCTCTATAAGATAATAATATTTACATTAGCTAAGGAGTAAGCCTTCCTATTCTAATAGCTCTTAAATATATGCTTTAAGAGGTAATAATAACTTTATAGCTAAGAGATAGGTTATAATCCCCTAAACTACCTTATATATAACCCCTATAATTTACTACCCTAAAGACCTTCCTTAATATTCCTTACCCTTAAGGGGAATAATTACTATATTTCCTATAAAAACCCCTATAATAATCTTAGTTATATTAGGAATTTAACTCTTAATAGCTTACTTTTCTTTCTTAATCCTTCCCTTTAGATAAATAAATTATAAAGAAAATATCTAAGCTTATAAAGATATATAAGGATAGTAATTACTATAGTAAAAAGCTATATAACTTTCTCTTACTAAAGCTTATACTCTTTAAGAGTAAGTATAACTAGATTAACCTCCTTAAGTTATATTTTAGTAAGGTATTTCCTATTATATTAATAGGAGATACTAAATAGCACTTTCTTAATTACCTTACTAGTAAGAATCTCTCTTATAAAGAGATAATTATAAATATCTATTAATACTTTAAAATAGAAAGTAATTAATAGTTTTATTACTATAAGTAAAGTAATACTACCCTTAAGAATATTATTACTTAAAACTCTAAAAAGAGTAAGCTTAAGTGCCTTAAGATTTTATTAATTACCTTAAAGAGAGTTTATAAAGAGCTATACCTCTCTAATATAGTAAATATAAAGCTTTATAAGTAAACCTTAAATATAATCTTTAGTATCCCTAAATATTAGGTAGTAAAGTATATATATATACTAGGCTTTAAGAACCTTATTAGTAATCTCTATAAGTTAATTATAATTATAGAGAGTAATATAAGGAGTAACTAATACTACTAGTATTAAGATAAAGACTTATTAGAGGTAATATTTATAGATTACTAATATAGCTAATAGAATTAGAAAGACTAAGGAAAAGAAAGTTATTATAGTAACTTTAAATAACCTAAGTAATGCTTTATCTATAGTAAGAGTAGCTACTAGTTATTAAATTATACTAATACTAAATATTAGAAAAAGAAAGAGAGGTAGTAAGCTAGTAAGAACTATTACTTACTCCTTATAGAGAAGAAGTTCTAAGTATTTCTTACTTTATTTAAAGGTAATAATAACCCTAAGGAAAAGGAGGTAGAAAACTAGGAGACCTAGCTTAAGGCCTTTACTTAGGCCTAAGATAATAATAATAATAATATTAAGGAGAAGCTATTATTAAAGGTATACCTTAGTATTATATAATTCTTTTACTTAGGATTATAAGCAATAGATAATATTAATATCCTTATAATACTTAAGAATTAGGCTTTTTAGCATACCTTACTTAAGTAAGAGCTATACCTTAAAGAGGCTTTTAATAAGGATAATTTAATCTATTATATATTTAAAGAACACTATTTTAAAGAGGTCTTTAAAGGAATTATACTAGATATAAAAGCCTTAGGCTAATTAACTACTAGTCTAGTATAGGCTAAAGCCTTGCTAAGATTAATGCTATTATTAATGATTAAACTCTATAACCTAGAAGTTATTAGATTTAGTGCTAGATTAGTAATAATATATAGCGTTATCTATATACCTATAAAGCTTAGCTAAATTAATTTCTATGTCCTTAATACTACTATACCTTTTCTCTTTTCCCTTACTAATATAAATAAGATAAAGGTTAAGATTAATAACCTTACTAATATATTAATTTAAAATAATAAGACTATACCTATTATTGTAAATAGGGCTACCCTTAGTAGCTTCTAGAGGTAAGAGAAACCACTGCTTTTTACCTATTAGAAAGAGAGATTTATTAGCTTTACTAAAGATTTAGTTATCCTTTAATTTAGTGGCTTATAAAGATCCTTTAATAAGCTAGTTATAACATTAAACACTATATAATTAAAAAGCTTACTAAAGTCTATTACTATTATTAAATAAATAGAAAGGCCCCTAGCTAGTTTAAGTTCTCCCTTAAAGATAACTATAACTTTAACTATAAGATTATTATTAATATTATGTAAATTAATAGGTAGCTAGTCCTTTATATTATTAATTTAGTAACCTTATTTTAAGTAGCCTAATTCCTTAACCTTAAGAAGCAGAAAGCTTATAATATTTAGGATATAATTAAAGAGTGCTAGATTAATATATATCTAGGCCCTCTAGACTAGATTATTTATAATGCTAGTAATAACTTTACTTTAGCTAAATTTAGGCATTATACTTACCTAATATTAATTAAGATTAATAAGATACCTATTAAAGCTTATAATAGCATTAGAAAGGTTAAAAGATATTATAGACCTCTTTACTAGGCTTATAATATTATTATAGATTTAATTAGTAAAGAGATTACTCTTAAGTAGTAACTCTAAATAGCTATTAAAGCTATTAATAACTTAGTAAGCCTTAATAGCCTTATGCATATACTACTAGTCTTTAAAGCTTACTTATAGATAATAAATAAGTTACTACTAAGTATCTTTATTATTTAATAAGCTAAAGTAATTTAGAAAGTAACTAATAAAGTTTACTATTACCTAGCTAAGAGGTAAGTCTATAAGGCCCTTAGTGCCTAAAATAGCCCTAATATATTACTAATATATTAGCTATTACTATAGGCTAATATATATATATAAAGAGAAAAAGGTAAATAGCATAGCCCTTATAAGCTATTAGCTACTAATAGGGAGACCTATATAGTTAAGATACCCTATAGCTTAGCTAAGTTTTGCTTTATAATAGTAAAGCTATACTATAAGGACTTATAGTATATAAAGGCTAATAAGCAAAGCTTTTAGGGTATTAGGGAGTATAACCTAGGCCTAGAGGCCCTTTCTTATAAGATAGCCCCTTCCTATAAGGGGGCTAGAGGAGATAAGCTACTAGTAAAAAATAGTAAGGTAAAGGAAAAAGAAAAAAAAATACTAGTAAAGAGAAAGTAAGGGAGGCTAAGGAAAAGCCTTATAGTTTAATTTTATATTAATAAAGGTATAAAAGAGCTTATAGAGGCTATTAAAGCTAAAGGTAATCCTATAGGAAGCTATAAAGTTAAAGAACTTATAGCTTACCTTAAGGTAATAAAAGCTACCCTTATAGAAAGCTATAAAGCTAATTACCTTAAGGTAGTAAAAGTAAAGGTAATTAGGGCCTAGGCTTATAATTCTAATAGAGCTATTAGACTTATAAATCTCCTTATCTTTATTAATAAAGACTAAGAGAAAGTATTATTTAAAGAGATTATAGCTAGAGAAGTGCTAAATATAGTATTCCTTATAGTAAAAGAAAAGGCTAACTAAAAGCTTGCCTTTTAACTTTACTAAGAAGGAAAGATTATAACCCTAGGAAGCCCCTTTAAATAATCTAACTAAGCTAAGATTAATGCCCTATAAGCTTATAATATATTTAGGTTTATAATATTTAATTTAGTAAAGTATAGAGGCTATAGGATCTTTAATTCTTATATAGTCTAAGAGATTAAGGGCAAAGGGACTAAATTACTATATAAGAAATCACGCCTTATTATATAAGGGCATAATAATAAAGGAAAGGAAGCTATCTTAACCTAATTACTAATAATATAGTGATTAAGCTAACGGATTATTATAGCCCTTGCCCTATTATTAAGGCAAAGAGAAATCTATCTTTAGCTATAAGATATTATATAAGCCTATGTTTAATCCTATATAACCCTAAATAGGCTAATTATTATAAGGTTACCTAAGCAAGTTATATACCTCTTTCTAGAAGGCATAGTAATAAAGGTAATTAAACCTCTCTATGGAATTATAGAGGCTAGAACTTACTAGTAGGCAATATACTTTTATTACTATAGGGATAACCTTAAGATAATAACCTTAATATATAATCCCTACTTACTAATTATAGCCTTAAATAATAAGAATCTCTTTAGAATTATAGGAATATAAATAGATAATACGCTAGGCCTTAGTAATAATAACTTCTTTAAGAAAGAAAAAAGAGAGCTTTAGAAGGTAAAGTTTATAGCTAAAGAAAAACAATGCCTAATAACTATAAATCCCCTTATCTTTAATAGCTATATCCTAACCTAAAATGCTAATAATTTGCTAACCCTAACCTAAAAAGGCTAAAGTTAGAAGATTAAGGAAATTAACCTATAATTACTAATAGTAAAGCAGGATTATATAGAGCAAAGAGCCTAAGGGAGTTATATTATAATAGTTTATTAACTAGAAGTATCTTATAACCTATTAATCGCTATATAATACTAAGAACCCTTTGCTAATAATATCTTATAACTTAATAAATACCTTAAGTAATAGGTTAAGTATTAGTAGTAGGGATTATAGTATATCCCCTTAACTCTTAAAGAGGTAAAGCTCTTTATATTTGTAAATAGGTCTCTTACTAATAATAAAGACCTTAGTTTATAGATTAAATACATTATTATAATTAGTAATAAGATAATAAAGGAGAATAATACCTTTACTTTAAGAGAGAATATTATTATATATAGCTCTATAAAGAGTAAATATATAACCTATAGCGCACTTATATCTAAGCTATATAGCATGGTTTAAGGCACTAATATTGCGTACGTAATATTTATAACCCTTTATTAGATTATAGACTAATTAAAGATGCCTTAAATACTAATAACCCTTTACATAGACTCTTTCTTATTATATAAATGCCTTATAAAGCTAGGTATAATAAAAGAGAAGTGGCTTATAATTAATATTATAGCCCTCTAATAGTTATATAAGAGAAGAGAGATTTATAAAGTTAGGTAAATTAATAGTAGTAATAACCTAGCTAATATAATAACAAAGGCATTACTAAATTTAGCCCTTTTAACCTTAATTAATTTAAATAAATTAACAATTTATGTAAAAGGCTAGGTTAAGAGACCTATAAGGTTAGGCAAAGGGGAGAATTAATATAATAGGTATATAGGTATAGATTGTAGTAACTAGGTTAATTAGAATAACTAAGGCTATAATAGCTAATTAGAGCTATGGATTCTTATAAAGGGATTTACTTATATACACTTTCCTTTAATTTAATTTTTTATTATATTTTTAGGCTTCTTTAGCTATAAAAAAAAGAGAGACTACTAGTGTAGCTTCCTCTAGACCCTTAGATAATAGTTAGTCTAGCTATAGCTAAAGTGTAGGTTCACTAAAGGGATACACGTAATGTGATTAGCTGTATTATAGGCAACCCTACACTGCTTATAGTGGCTTCGCATTACTGCCTTACTTTTCCCCCTTTTTACTTACTTTCTCTCCTAGCTAGATTTCTCTCCTTCTCTCTCTTCTTAGCTATTATTATTAACTTTATTACTATTATCAAATTCGACCCTTCGCACTAGTGTAACGTTCCTTAGTGTAACTAACAGAACCTCTTTTAAGTTTAACTCTAACTTTCTAAAAAAGAGCTTAGAATTAAAACCCTTAATTTAAGTCTTATTATATAAAGTATAGTAAGGTAATAACTTTACTATAGGTTAATTAAAGTTACTTAAAAGTAATAATATAGCTATATCCTAGTTATAGTCTATTAGACTCTCTACTCTCTAAACTATTAATATTTAAGAATTATATTTTTATTTCTTTAGGTATAAGAAAAGAAATTTTATTACTAACTTATAATAACCTTACTACTAGGTATTAAGAAGTAAGTAAAACTCTTTATTAGATTATAAACTAATATTATTAGCTAATAATAAAGAAAAATATAAAGGTATATATTAGTACTTATATAAATTATTAGACTTTAAAACTAAGGTATTATAAACTATATAGTAAGCTAGCTACATTACTAGTGCTTAATTACCCTTTTTAAGAATTATTAATAGATTTTATTACTAGACTTTTACTAGTAAAAGACTTAAATTAGACTTATAATATAGTTCTAGTTATTATTAACTATTTTATAAAATATAGCATTTATATCCTTATTTTAATATAACTAACTAGTAATAGGCTAGTAACTATGTTCTTAAAATATATTTTTAGAGACTATAAAGCTCTAGAAGGTATTATAATAAACTAAGGTTTTATATTTACTAGTGGTTTTTAAATAACTTTTTATTATTTTCTTATAACTAAGTAGCTACTTAGTATTACTTTTTACCCCTAGATAAATAGCTAGATAAAATATTTAAACTAGGTCTTAGAATATTATTTAAGGGCTTTTACTTATACTAAATAAACTAATTAGGTAAATAACCTATTAATAGTGTAATTTATATATAATATAAGTAATTACTTAATATATAGCTATATACTAGTAAAGGTATTATAAGGTTATAATCCTAGGGGTTTATAGTAAGTAATAGTAAATATCCCTTTAGTAAATAATTAAGCTAAAAGTAAAGTTTTAGTACTAAAAGAGAAGTATATTATAATTAAATAGCTTTTAAGTAACTTATAAACTTAGTATAAAAAATATTATAACTAGAAAAAAACTCTAATAAGGTTTAAAGTTAGTAACTATATTTTATTATTAATAAAGAATATTAACCTAAAATACCCTAGTAAGAAGCTAGTTATAAAGTACCTAGGCCCCTATAAGATTAAAAAGGTAATTAGAAGTTATAGATTAGTATATTAATTAAAATTACTACCTAAGACTTAATTATATAATATATTTAATATTACTAGTCTTAAACCTTTTAAAGGGAATCTAATAAATATAGAAAATATATCCTTACTATAAGATATTATTAAAGATAATAAATAAGAGTTTAAAGTTAAGAGAATTATTTTATATTACTATAATAAAAGGTATTATAAATATCTAGTTAAATAAAAAAGCTATAATACTTTAGAGAATTCTTAGGTATTAAAAAGGGATTTTATTACTAGAGAAATTATTAATAATTATAAGTAATAGCTAAGTAATAAAGTTAATATAAGGTAATTATAATTTATAAGTTAATATACTAAAGATATTAGGAAATAAAGTTAATTTACTTAGATAACTTAAATAATCTATTATATAGTTACTAAGTACTTATCCCTTTATAATAAAGTTAGTCCCTAAGACTACTAGTCTTTTATTATTAGTAATAGCTATAGGACTTATAAAGAAAAAGGCCTTAGGAGTATTTTTATTATTAGAATCTCTCTCTTTATATATATAAACCTAAAGTATACTAGGGAGCTTAATAAAACTAATATATTTAGGTAAATTAATAGTATTTAGTATAAACTACTAGTAAGTTAGTTAAGTATTAGCTATATATATTAAGAAAGCTTACCTTTAGGATATTCTAGGCTATAAAGTAAAGATAGTTTAAAATATTAATTTAAGTCTTTAAATTTATAGTATTACTTAGTAATACTATTATAGTATATTTATTATATTTTACCTTATAAGTAATATTAGTAAATATTTAAGTATAGTAAATATAACTATACTTATTAGAATTTTTATAAACTAAAATAGTATTTTATAGCTTTTTCTTTACTTTTATAATAGGCTAGTAATAAGTTAGTAATAATCTAGTGTTTAGGTAATAAAATTATATTTACTTTATTTTAATAGTAATAGCTACCTTTAGGAGTAGCTTTAATAAGTTTAAATAGCCTATTATAAAGCTATATAATTTAAGCTAAAGTCTAGTAATATATTAGTAATAAGTAAGTAAATTCTAGTTAAGAGAGATATACTATAATATAGTTTTTATTATTTTAAAAGTAATAAGTATATTTTATTAAATAGCCTATTAAATATTAGCTATAAAGAAGTAATAAGTAAGTAAAGAAATTATACTTAAAGATTTATTATATTTTATAAGAAAGGTTTTTTTATTAATAAAGTATCCTAGGATCTTATAAGTACTATTTTTTAAGAGAATATTTTATATTATTACTTACTAATAATAGTGTATATATAAAATCTTTTTTAAAGTTATTTTACTAATAGTAAGTTAGTAATAAAGACACTATAAGGATATAATAAACTTATAATAAGATTTTAAAAGAAGTTTACTTTAGAGAAAACTTTATAGAAGACTTTATAGGAGATTTTTTAGTTAATAGATTTTCTTAAGGTATTAATAAAGGTAAAGTTTAAGTATAAGACTTAGATATAGTAAACTAGCTATAAGTTAGCTATAATAGACTAAATAAAGAAGTTATACTAATAAGAGTATAAACTTATAAGCTAAATAAAGGCAAAAAACTAAGATAAATAAGGATAAATAATAATAATAATTAGGGACTAAAAAAGGTTAGTAATTACTAAGTAATAGTAATAAGAAAGCTATTACTTAGCTAGTAAGGGTAACTTATAAGGTTAAGAGATATTATAGAAGAAAGGAAGTGTATAAAAAAAGGGAAAATTAGTCTCTTTATATTAACCCTAGACCCCTTAAGTAATCTAATATACTATATATAGGTAATCTATAAATTATAATAATAACTATTAGCACTACTAATTATATATATACCTAATAGCTATAAACTTATAATAACTATAATATAAGCCCTCTAGTTAGACTATTTAAAACTATAGCATTAGGTACCTTATTTATTTAAACTAATTATAAAAATTAATATAGGTTATTTTTTTTTTCTAGCTATATAATAGGTAATAATATTTATTTTACTATATTAAAGCTATATATAAGCTACTATTTAGATATTACTAACTATAATAAGGGGGGTTATTTTTAATTAGTAGTATTATTATTATTATTTCTTTTTATTTACCTATGCATTTAGATATAAGGTACCTTATCTTATTTTCCTTATAAAGCTCTAATATAGTAATTATACCCTAAGTAAGTAGCTTATTTTATAATTAAGGTTAATTATATATAAGGGAGGTATTATATTAGGAGTATAAAGGTTAAAAATAGGATATTTATTAAAGTAAGTCTTTAAAGAACCTTTAGGCTATATAAATAATAAAGAGGCTAGCTAGCTATAAGATAGCTATATACTTATAAAGCAAGGTATTTATTAAAGACTATATATATTATTAGTGCTAGGTTAGAGATTAAAACCTTTATATACTTGCCCCTAGCTAGTATCTATCTAGTAGTGACTACAATAGTCTTAGCTATTACTTCGTTTATAACCTTTTGGTGCAAGCCGTGACACAGAGGCCTTATTAGAAGACCTTCTATACATTAGATTCCTCTTTAAAAGTCAGAGGAATTATTAGTTAGAGAGGTCTTTAACAGTCAGAGGCCTTGTTAGACAGTTAGATTAATTAGTCTAATAATAGAAGCCCTTGTTATTAGTTAGAGACCTCTTTAGAAGACCTTCTAACATTAAATCCCTCTTTAAAGGTTAGAGGAATTATTAGTTAGAGAGGTCTTTAATGGTTAGAGGCCTTATTAGATAGTTAGATTAATTAGTCTAATAATAGAAGCCCTTGTTATTAGTTAGAGACCTCTTTAGAAGACATTCTAACATTAAATCCCTCTTTAAAGGTTAGAGGAATCGTTAGTTAAAGAGGTCTTTAATGGTTAGAGGCCTTATTAGATAGTTAGATTAATTAATCTATAATGACGGAAGACCTAGCTAATAAAGGTTAAAGGTCTAATTATAGAAGACCTAATTTATTAAAGGTTAAATTCAAAGGTCTAGCTGCTTGCCTCCCTAACGAATAGCTAAGCAAAAACTAGGGTATTAAATTAGTTTAAGCTAGGGCAGGTTAGAAGGTTAAAAATTAGGAAAAGAAAGTTATAATTAGAAGGAAAGGTTAAAGCTAGAAATAAAGGTTAAAGCTAGAAAAGGTTAAAAGGTTAGAAAGGAAGGGTTTAACCTAGCTAACCTAGGTTAAGAGGGAAAAGGTCGTAATAGTCACGATTATTTGATTTAATAAATCTAATGATTTTGATAATATTAGATAAGTTAGATAACCTTGATTAAATAATCGGAATAAAGGGATTTAATCTAGCTAACTAGATCAAAGGGGAAAAGGTTATAACAGTTCTAATTAATTGTCCTAACTAATCTAACGATTTTAATGATATTAGATTAAATAATCGGATTAAAGGGATTTAATCTAGCGACCTGGATTAAAGGGAAAAGAGGTAAGAAGCTGCTAATAATAATTATAATAATTATATAAAGGGATAACTAAAGGGGGAAGAAAGAGAGGCACTATTAGGAGAGGATTATTAAATTTAATAGCAAAAGGTCTAATAGGACTATTCCCTATTTCTTTACCATTTTTATTAGGCAAAAACAACCACCCAAAAACAACGGAAAAGATAACGATAATAATAATAATAAAAACGACAATATTAATAATACTAATAATACTAACGAATTTAACAATATCGAAGCTAGAACCTAGATAACGGGATCTAGGTCTGCGATATTTGCGATCCATCGCGAGGATCTAAGCTAAAAGAGGTCTCTTTTTAATGTTAGGTTAAATTTATCTTATTAGGTTAAACATAATGCTAGGTTATCTTATCTATTAAATAATCTAAGCTAAAGGTAATAAAGGGAGAGTTAATTTTCTATGAAAGGGGAGGGAATCTAGGGATTTTATCTAGCTAGATAGTCACATGACTAGGAATCCGATTAATCCGGCGATGCCAATAGATCTAACGATGCCAAGGTCTAGAGACCGAAGGTCTTGTGACAGGTCTCAAGAGAGGTCTTGAGAGGTCTTAATCCTAGCCACACATTATATAAAGGGCCCTATAATAAGGAATCTCATTATATCTAACCTTTTACTTATGCTAGCTTTAGGGGTTATAGCTACCCTATTAGCTACCCTATAGAGGTTTAAATTCCCTCTAAAAAGCTAGATTAAGCTTCTAATTTAGATAAAATCGCTAAAATTAATAAAGATAATAATAATATTAAAGATATTATATAGGATAATTTAGGGGATTTAGTCTCTTCTCTAATGCCTATAGCCCTAGGTTAGGTCCCTTATAAATCTAAGGATATAGATTTAAGGGTATTAGAGGGCCTTAGTAATAGAAAAAGGTCCCTAATACCTCTCTAAGAGGCCTATAGTTCTTAAGGGGCCTAGTAGGGGACTAAGGGAGAAAGCCCTAATCTAGACCCTAATTTAGGCCCTAAGGATCTTTAATATTAAAAGTTACTAGAACTAGCTAGCCTATAGTATATATAATTAAGGCACCTAGGGCTTCCTTTGCTAAAGAAAACTAGCCTTATTACTAAAGAAATCCCTAATTTTTCTAAAATTAAGGATAAAGACTTTAAATATATAGCTTATAATTAATCTAAGGTAGTTAGAAGACCTGGGAAATTAGCTATCCCTAACCCCCCTAAAGCTCTAGATTAAATAGAGGGGGATATACTAAAAATTAGCCTTATACTATACAATAAACAGTTAATTTGCTTATTTCTAGTTAATTAAAAGACTAGATATAAGTAGGTATTCTTATTACCTAATAAGGAAGGCCTAACTATTTATAGGGCTATTAAGGGCTTCTTTAAAGGGCTTAAAAATTAACTAGGTTAATATCCTAGGCACCTTCACTTTAATATAGGCTAAGAAATTAATTCTAGTTATTAAACCTAGTTAAATTCTAAGGGAATTAAGTTTATAACTTCTAGTCCCTATATCTATAAGCAAAATAAATTAGCAAAGCGTTAAATTTATACTATTCTAGATTAATTAAGGGCTACTATTTAGTAAGTAAAATTACCCTTATATCTATAGTGTTTTATATTACCTACAGTTATTAACCTAGTTAATATAACTACTAATACCACAAAGGATAAAAGCCCTAAATAACTATTAGCTAGGGAGCTAAATCAGCCCTATATAACTAATATTAGCAGTATTAAAGCTATAGGATCTTACTATAAGATTTTAATCCCCCTAGAAAAATAACCTAAAGCCTAGAAGTTAGTAACTAGGACTATCCCTAGAAGATTATTAGCTATACTAGGTTCTAATACTTACCTAGTGTACATCCCCTCTAAAAGGCTAGTTATAAAGACTAGCTTTATTAAGATTATAAAACCTATAGGTCTTATCTCTAAAGGATTACCTAGGCTTTCTATAGGGGATAACCCTTTAGAGAGAGAAAATAATTTAGTATAATAATAAGATCTAAATTAAGGTTTAAAGGATTACCCTATAGATAATATAGGTATCCCTATAGGTAAGAAAAACTACTTATAAGCCCTAAAAAACCCCCTAAAGGTCTAATTCTAGAGGCCTTAGAGAAGGCCACGCCTATATCTTAACTAGTAAATTAGATTCTAACTCTAGACCTAAATTTTAATAAAATTACTAACTTTAACTCTAATATTAACTCTATAGATATTAATATTAGTTCTTCTTTTTCTCTAGATTTTATTTAAGAAATTTACTTTAAGGTATAAGAGAAGCTAAAGGAAAATAACCCTAATAGCCCTAAACCTAAGACCTAGAAGTAAGCTATATCTAGCCTTAAAAGGGATAAATAAATAGAAGCTATATATAAGGAATATAAATAGCTTTTAAAGGCTAGTACTTTTAAATTTATAAGGAAAGACTAAGTACTTAAGGGCTAAAAAGTACTAAAAAATAGGCTTATATATAAGCTTAAAAAGAATAAAGAAAATAATCCTTTAAAATATAAGGCTTAAATTATTACTAAGGGATTTATATAAATTAAAGGTCTTAATTATCTAGAGACCTTTATAGCTATAAGCATTCCCCCTAGCTAGAGGATTTTACTAGCCCTAGTAGCTTAAAATAACTAGGAAATTAAATAGGTTAATTTTATAGGGGCCTTTCTTAATAGTAAGCTTTAATAATAGATTTATATAGTTATTCTAGATAGATTTATTAAATTCCTTAAAGTAAATCCTAAACTAGCTAAATTAGCTAGAAGTTTTAGCTATAAACCTTCTAAAGATTAAGTAATTTTATTATAGAAGTCTTTATATAGCCTAAAACAAAGCTTAAGGGAGTGATAATAAGCACTAATAGCAGTGCTAAAGTCCCTAGGATTTAACCCTCTTATATCTAACCTAGCTATATTCTTTAATCCCTTTACTAAAACCTTTATTATTATATATATTAATAACTACCTTCTAATTAGACTAGATTTACCCTATATCTAAAGACTTAAAAAGGAACTTTATAAAGTCTATTTAATAAAAGATAAGGGGCTTACTAAATTCTTCTTAGGGGTTTAAATTATATAAGATAAGCCTAATAAAATACTAAAAATTTATTAATCTTAGTATATCTTAGAGGCTTTAAGTTAATTTAATATGCTAGATAGTAAGCCTATTAGCATACCTCTTTAGCTAAGCGTATTAGCTATGTAAATAACTAAGCTTTTAATAGCTAGCGAAATTAAGCTTTATTAGTGTATTATAGGGACTATAATATACCTAATATTACTTATAAGGCTAGATATAGCCTTTACACTTTAGTAGCTATTTATAGCACTAGCTAGCCCCTATATAAAGCACCTAAAAGCAGCTAAAAACTTGCTTAGGTACTTATTAGGGACTAAATTCCTCGCTATAATCTATAGGGGAGACCCTAAAGGTATAGCTAGCAAAAGCCTAATAGGTTATTATAATAGTGATTTTATAGGGGATAAAAAGATCTCTAAATTTATATACACTTATTTATTTAAGCTAGCTAGTAAACCTATTAGCTAGAAATTAAAGAAAGCTAGTATAATAGCTTTATTAACATTAGAAGCTAAAGCTAATGCTATCTATAAGACCTTCTAGAAGTTATAGTAACTTTAGGGCTTATTTAAGAAGCTAAAAACCACTATTTCTCCCCTTATATAGATATTCTATAATAATTAAGGCGCTATAACTATAGCCTATAACCCTACCTTATATAGCTATACTAAGTATACTTTACTAAAGTTTAACTATATTAGGTAATAGGTATTAGTAAGTTTAGCTAAGATTAAATATCTAGATATAAAGTTAATGCTTATAAATAGTCTAATAAAACCGTTATTTATACCTCTTTATTAGGCTTTTATTAAGCTTTTAGGGCTTAATAATCACTAAAAACTAATAACTAATAACTAAACCCCTTTAATAGGGAACTAAAAATAACGCTAAAAAGAGAGCTATATTTAATAATAGCTAGGAATTTAAAAGAGAGTCTTTTATCTTTTCCTGTTTTTCCCTTTTATTTATTATCTAAAAGTTATTATTTTAAAGGTTATTGTTTACCCTATAGTCTCCTTATACGCTTTTAATTGCTTTTAATGTAATTCTTTTGTAAAGGGGGTGTTAAAAATAAAACCTATTTTTAGCCCTTTACTAGTTAAAGGACCTTTTTATTACTAGCTTATATTATAAGCCTAATAGCTACACTATAGCTATTAATAGTTACGTAAGTGACTATTAATAGCCACGTTATAGCTATTAATAGTTATAACTAACTATGTGAATAACTAATTCTAATTAATTATGGATTATTTAATTGCATTATAGCTATAAGCGTAGCCATGACCACGCTACTAGTAATTAGGTAAGTAAGTTACCCTGTACGCGGGTTACCCTATAGCTATATTTAATAGTAATTTTCTCTTTAACTAAAGGTTATATAAAAGTCTTGCATATAGTAAATTAAAGCTAGAAGATGGGGCTTTTATTTAATATAGGAATATTTTTTAGACTAAAATTTAGTGCATATAAGTTACTAGTTTATATAGTAGTAAGTTAATTTTTTGGATTTTATATATAAATGAATTTTACAGAAAATAAAAAGTGACTTATAAGACCTCTCTAGTGGTCTAGATTTACTAATATAGTTAGTAAGTATATAAGAGAAAGAAAATCTTTTTAATCTAGCTAAATAGCTAGGCCTCTTAATCTAATAGCTATATTGCCTATATAACATTGCTAAAATTAATTCTATTGCTTTATTAGCTATTATAAAAGTAATCTAAATTAAATTAAATTAGTTAATAACTACTATAACCTTCTATTGCGTTACGTTAAATATTTAACGTAGTGGTTTTACTAGTCCCTAACCGTAGAGCTGCACTTGTACAGCTGTTGCTAACTGGCAACTAGCTCCCTACATTTCAATAGTAACTTTTTTACTAGAGAAATTACTAGTAAAAGTGACTTTTTTACTAGAGAGATTACAAGTAAAAGTAACTTTTTTACTAGTGACTTTTTTACTAGAGAAATTATTAGTAAAAGTGACTTTTTTACTAGAGGGATTACTAGTAACTTTTTTACTAAAGAAATTATTAGTAAAAGTGACTTTTTTACTAGAGGGATTACTAGTAACTTTTTTACTAGAGAAATTATTAGTAAAAGTGACTTTTTTACTAGAGAGATTACAAGTAAAAGTAACTTTTTTACTAGTGACTTTTTTACTAGAGGGATTACTAGTAACTTTTTTACTAGAGAAATTACTAGTAAAAGTAACTTTTTTACTAGTAACTTTTTTACTAAAGAAATTATTAGTAAAAGTGACTTTTTTACTAGAGGGATTACTAGTAACTTTTTTACTAGAGAAATTACTAGTAAAAGTGACTTTTTTACTAGAGGGATTACTAGTAACTTTTTTACTAGAGAAATTATTAGTAAAAGTGACTTTTTTACTAGAGGGATTACTAGTAACTTTTTTACTAAAGAAATTATTAGTAAAAGTGACTTTTTTACTAGAGGGATTACTAGTAACTTTTTTACTAGAGAAATTACTAGTAAAAGTGACTTTTTTACTAGAGGGATTACTAGTAACTTTTTTACTAGAGAAATTATTAGTAAAAGTGACTTTTTTACTAGAGAAATTACTAGTAAAAGTGACTTTTAAAATAGTAATAATAGTAATTAAGGTTATTAAAGTTATTAAAGCTCCTATAATAAGTATAGTATATTATATAAAAGTAAGTCCTAGTATTATTTTAAAAAATAAGTTAAACTTATTTTTATAGCTTAATTAAGCTATTTAAGGTAATTAAAATAATGCTATTAATTATTTATTAATAAATTATAAATATCAGTTTATTATATTCTTTCTTTAAATATTATAGTAATAAGATATATAAAGTTACTATATATAACTTCTTAAAGCTTTAAAATTATAAAGCTAAAAGTAATATTTAATTAGTTTAAATCTTAAATAAATAGTTTAAGCTTTTTTTAAGTTCCTATTATATTAAGAATAATATTTAAGTACTAAGTATTTATTTAATTAACTTCTAGTTATTTATCTAGATTTCTAAATTAATTTTATTTTATTAGTTTAAGGTATTTTTTATTTAAAATAATAATAATAATATATAATAATATCTAAAAATATCTAAAAATATAAAATAATTAATAGTAATAGTAAATAAAATAATAAAAAGGTTTTTCTTTAAGTCATATTAGTAAAATAAAGTAATAAGTATAATAGTATTATTAAAAAGGTATAATATTATAAATAACCCTAGTTATAGTAAAATCCTTAAAAAAAGGTAAATTTTATAAATTATATAACTAATTAGATAAAATAGGTAATAATAAAAGCTTCTATATAACTAGCTTTCTTTTAATTCTTATAATAACCTTATATAATAAAAAGGCTTACTTTTTTTTTTACTAATACTATATTTGTAGTTTTTGTAGTTAGTGTAGTTAGTAACTACACTAACTATACTACACTACAAGGAAAAAAAAACTACAATATACTACACTATAAAAAAAAAACTACACTACACTAAATACAAGGAAAAAAACTATGTTATAAATACAAATTTTTCCTAAAAACTACACTAACTACACTACAAACAATACTCTAATTAGGAGTATAAAGATTAAAGATAGGATATTTATTAAAGTAAGTCTTTAAAGAACCTTTAGGCTATATAAATAATAAAAAGGCTAGCTAGCTATAAGATAGCTATATACTTATAAAGTAAGGTATTTATTAAAGACTATATATATTATTAGTGCTAGGTTAGAGATTAAAACCTTTATATACCTACCTCTAGCTAGTATTTATCTAGTAGTAACTACAATAGTCTTAGCTATCACTTCGTTTTACAACCTTTTGGTGCAAGCCATGACAGTTAAGGACTATAAGAAGACCTAAGAAAGTAATAAATACCTAGTAAAATAAAAGGGTTAGCTAAGTAAATATAACTAATAGGTTTTAGTAAAGGATATAGAAAGCGCTTAATATATAATTTAGATATTTTACTAAAGTAAGTCTAGTAAGAAAAGTAATAAGATATAAGTAAGCTATAAGTAAAAAGATATAATATTCTTATAGAAAAGGCATAGCCTTATTAGCTATTATTATACTTTAGACTAAAAACCTTAGATTACTTATTAAAAAATAAAAGAAAATATACTTATAAAGTAAAGAGACTTAAAGAAAACCCCTTTATAGTAGCTCTTATATAGAAATAAACTATACCTTTATAAAGAAAGTATTTACTTACTTTCTTATCCTTACTAATAAGGTTTCTTATTACTTAAAAAAAGTAATACTTTACTATACCCTAAGGTATAAAACCTAGGTTATAAGACTATAAATATAAAGTTACCTTTAACTTCTAGATATAAAAAAGTTTATAATAGTTTTACTATAAAAGGGTTAGTAAATAAGTAATAAAA
Source organism: Epichloe coenophiala (assembly GCA_018801565.1). Taxonomy (NCBI): domain Eukaryota; kingdom Fungi; phylum Ascomycota; class Sordariomycetes; order Hypocreales; family Clavicipitaceae; genus Epichloe; species Epichloe coenophiala. The sequence goes on from JAFEMN010000008.1 coordinate 917,303, forward strand.
AGAAATAAAATACTTATTACCCTTAGAATAAAAGCTAGCTATATTATAATAGAAAGTTATTATTAAGATATAATATACTAATTATATAAAATTAATACCTCTTACCCTAAAATATAAGTAAGTACTAGTATATAAGTAAGGAAAAGATAAACCTAGTAACTTAGTAGCCTCTATAAGGCTAAATATAATATAATATACTATATTAGCATAGTTAAAACCTAATATTAAAGCTAAGTAAGACTTAGTAATACTAAAGTAAGTTACCTTAGAGAATATAGTATTCTTAGGGTTATTCTTAATAGTATTACTAAGGGTATTTATAAGAGTTTATACCTAGTCTAAAAGGACTAAAAGGTTTAAAAAGTTACCTTTTATAGTAGCTATTGCTTATATAGAGATATTAGTAATAAGGGACTAAAAAACTAGGGAATAGTAGTATACTTATTGATTTTTAATTTTTTTTTTTACCTCATTAGTTATAGCCAATGCATCTGATTTTTTATAACACAATTACTAGCAATACCTAGCTAGTAAAATAATTAATAACTAAATGCTTAGATTCACAGTAATAAATAAGCTCTAAGGTTATAAATATAGGGGGCTATAACTTATAAGGTTAAAGTAAAGTTTATAATAAACTTTATAGCTATATTAGTATAAGAGTTATAATTTATAACTATAGTTAAACTTAAATTTATTTAAGTTTTGCTTATAGTATAAATTAATATAATTCCCCCTTTCTCTATAACTATATTTATTTTATCTCTTTATATCTCTTTTATCTTATAGCTTATTACTTATACTTTAAAGCTCTAAGGTAAACTTAAACCCTCTTACTAAATATAACTTATCCTTACTTATCTCTAATTTAATTTAAACCTAATAGACATACTATACCTATTATAATCACTAGGTAGGTTCTGCGTAACTAACTAACTAATTAACCCTTAACTAATTAGATAATAGTATAGCTAAGGGTAACTAAAAGCTAGGGGTAATAACCACTAGGCTATAAAACCTTTAGGCTATCTAAAAAGCTAATAAATATCCTAATTAAAAGGAAATTAAGAAAACTAAAGAAAATTTAGAGAAATTTAAGAAAAGTAAGAATAAGAAAGAGAATAAAAGACTAGAGAAAAGGCTAGATATTTAGAAAAGATATTAAAAAACATAGAGCTTTAATCATTTAAGCAGTTTTACCTTGTGCTTAGGAGAGGGTAGTATACTTATAGTATTATAAGTATTACTATATTTATAATACTAAATATAGTATTTAAAATACTTTATTATTATAATAGTAGTAAATAATTTAGCAAGGAATTAATAGTTAATCTAGGGTAGTTTAGACTTAAATAGAGAGCTTTTCTTAAAGTTTATATACCTAGTATATTGTAAGGGCTTAGGCAAAGCCTAAGCATTTACCATAGTGCACACAAGTAGGGATAGTCCTAAGTTAGCAAGGACATAGAAGGGGGCTAACGTAAGGTAGCTAGGGGGTATAAGGGACACTAGTAGGGATAGGTCTTTTACCTTCCTTCTTCCTCTCCTTAAGTTTCTTAATATTATATTAACGCCCTATCGCAGTTACCTAGGGGCTAGTCCATAACATATATAAATAATATATATAGGAATATTCCTTTAAGGAAATATATTTAGTCTTCATAATAAAAATATAGTAATAAGTAAGGGTAAAGTAAAGGTAACTAAAGGTATAATAATAATTTTTAGAAAACTTATCTAGTATTATAAAAGGGAAAAGGATATAATATAATAGGGAGTTACTAGTAAATTTATACTTAAGCATTACTTATTATTTATTATTATTTTAATATAATAGCTAAGTAGTAAATAGTTATATAATAGCTAGTAAGCTATTTAAAAGCCTAGCTATAAGTAAGGGGGTAATTATAAGGTCTTACTTATAATAATACTTATAATATAAGTACACTAGTATACTTTATAAGTAAGCTATGTCCTAGGGCTAGGTCTATATAACACTAGCAAGCTACTAGCTATAAGCTAGTAACTTACATGTATAACACACTTAGACCTAGCAAGCTTTAGTTAATATACTAGAGCCCCTATACCTCTTGCCTAGTTACCATTATTCTCACAATTATATAAATACCTTATAAAGCTAAGTATAATAAAGGAGAAGTAGCTTATAATTAATATTATAGCTCTCTAATAGTTATATAAAAGAAAAGAGATTTATTAAGTTAGGTAAATTAATAGTAGTAATAACCTAGCTAAAATAAAAATAAAGGTATTACTAAATTTAGCTTTTTTAACCTTAATTAATTTAAATAAATTAATAATTTATATAAAAGGCTAGGTTAAGAGACTTATAAGGTTAAGTAAAGGGGAGAATTAATATAATAGGTAAGTAAGTATAAATTAAAGTAACTAGGTTAATTAGAATAACTAAGGCTATAATAGCTAATTAGAGCTATAGATTTCTATAAAGGGATTTACTTATATATACTTTCCTTTAATTTAATTTTTATTATATTTTTAGGCCCCTTTAGCTATAAAGAAAAGAGAGACTACTAGTATATCTTACTTTAGACCTTTAGATAATAGTTAGTTTAACTAAGCTAAAGGGTAAAGCTACTAAAGGGATATATATAATATAATTAGTTATATTATAAATAACCTTACACTATTTACAGTAGCCTTATACTATTACCTTACTTTTCCCCCTTTTTTACTTACTTTCTCTTTTAGCTAGATTTCTCTCCTTCTCTCTTTTCTTAGCTATTATTATTAACTTTATTACTATTATTAAATTTAACCCTTTTGCACTAGTGTAACGTTCCTTAGTGTAACTAACAATAAAGTATACTAAAGTATTTAGTATACTCTTTTTTACTATACTAGTAGTAAAAATATAACGTTTTCTATATAGCTTCCCTTTTCTAGCTATTTAACTAGCCTTACTAACTTAGTATATTATAAATAAAAGCCTTTAGAGGTATAGTTATTACCTAGGGTATATGCTATAAAAACACTAGTTAAATATAGGAAAGCCCTATTTTTAACCTAATAGTAAGCCTAAAAATAACAAATTTTAAACAACTGCGCTAATTTTCAGATGACTGCGCTGACTTAGATCACACCTAAAGTCATCAACTACGGCGAGCGTCCGTCGACGCCGTCGGCCCCATTCGCAGCATCAGAGTCCCGAACCACCTAATTGGGCCATGCGAATCCGAACGAGAATTTAATGACTACCCTTTTAAGCACGGCGTCTTCTCATTCATTCAGCACAAAGGAGCAATACGAGGCTACTTTGGGCGAGGCGGAAAAAAAAAGGGGGGACAAGCTCAAGCACCGAATCGTCTTTACCCACGGCGACTTTGCCGCGCGCAACATCATGGTTCACAACGGGCGCATCTCGGGCATCATTGACTGGGAGTCGGCGGGCTGGTATCCGGAATGCTGGGAGTTCACCACGCCCATGAGATGGCCTGGTCGGAACCCGCGAGGTCTCATTGCGCAACTCGGAGGCGATCGCTATAAAGAAGAGCTCGAGGCTGAGATGGCCATTGTGTCTTAGGCTAGAACCCACCATGGGCCATGTCGTCTCCATCATTGGTGAAACAACTCGTTGAATAGCTCAAGACTCCTCGGCTCAACCATGGCGTAGAGACATGATCCTCTGCCAGCTCATGTCGGTAAGTCCATTTCATCATCGAGGGGATTAACTGCACATCCGCTGGGAAATTGTCGTCTCGAACACGTCACATACCTCCTCAGAGTACTCGTCTCCGTTGAGCGTGTCTAATTGAGCGAGCCTGGGGAACCAGGCCTGGAGCAGAGAAACGAGGTGTTCTGGTGTCGCCCGCCTGTCACTTGTCAACCCTCTGTCCTGCTATTGATACAGGAACACATGAAGAAAAGGGGATTGCTACTCACTCGTTGTCCTCTCCTGGAGGCCCGAAGCCGCCCAAGGATAGCTCGCGCAGCTCTGGCAGAATGACACTGTTGCCTGCGTGCGCTTGCAATGTCTGCACATCGAGCACCGGGGCCAGTGCAAGACGCTCAACAAGTGGGCAGTGCTTGGAGAGGGACACGATGGCGGCGACTGACAAGTCGCATTGAATAGTGAGTTGGAGTAGTCGCAGGGCAGGAAGGGAGGAAACCACGTCATCAAAATCTGCGTCGTTGAATCCCTCATGAATGGCCGACACTTGGAAGTCCAAGGCCTCTGTTGCGAGCACCTTGAGCTTGGACAGCCTTTTCACCGCCAAGATGTCCTTTCTTGAGAGCTGTCTCGACGTCGCGAAACTGACTGTGAGGCTCACCAACTCGGTCATTGACGAGAGCGCCTCAATGACGTCTGCTTCGCTGTCCAGCACGGACACGGTGAGCTCTGTGACGCTGTCAATTAGGCCGATGAGCGTCGGCACAGCCTGTGACGCGACCGAGACCTCGAGACTTCTCAGGGCCGGAAACGGCGTCGACACTTGCTCCGAGATGCGCTGCATCAGCTCGTCCGACCACGGTTTCCCGACGCGGAGGCGAGTGAGCTTGGGACGCTGGGCGAGATGGATGAGGAGCTCGTCGGTGAGAACACCATCCATGCCGTACATGAACTGGATGTCTTGCAGGTGCTCGCATGCCCGGATACAGTCGGAGAATGACGAGGGAGTGATGTTGGGACCCGGGTTATCAATGAGAATGGCCCGCAGCCGCCAGCAAGTCGTCTGGAGCTGCAGCAATACACTGTCGGTGATGTTGCCGCCAAAGAGCGCAAAGGACTCGAGCGATGGCGAGAGATACTGCTCTAACCGATAGCCATCAGGCCCGGGACGGTAGGAATCCAGCGAGATGGACTTGAGGTTTGTAAAGGCAAGGTCCTTGAACCGCTCATGGTACGACGACTGCTCGTCGCCGTTAAAGGACAGGTGCTCAATCTTGTGGGCGTAAAACTGGCGGCGGTCCGGGGGCAGCGCGACCAGTGCTTCCCACTCGGGTCTGCGCCACAAGACGTCGGTGCCGCACGAGAACCAGTGCCGGTTGACGCGAATGGCGGCGAGCAGTGCTGGGCCTCGGCCGTGGAGATGGTTGAATATATGGAGGAGGATCTCGGGCACGAGCACCGGCCAACCGCCGGCGGACGGCGGAGGCATGGCGAACGGGTGCTTTCTGGGGGTGATGTGAGGGCGCGTCGGTTTTTCGTTTTGTCGTTTTGTGGCGGGTTGAGTCTGTGAGTCTGTGAGACGGTGTGAATAGTGATGATGATGAGATCAGCTATCTAGACTATCCACCTGTGCACAGCACACGAGGCTACATACGAGGGCAAAAGAGGGTCTCTGCCCTAAGTGCCGAGGTCTCGCAATCAGCCGCGAAGAGGGAAGGCATCGCGGGGATAGTGATGCCTTAGATGTGAGGCTGCTAAATCCAACAGAGTCTACGGAGTATGGATCGAGGATGCAATTCTAGGCGACGAAGGAGATTGTGAGGAACAGGGAACAGTACCAAAAGATTGGGTGGTTAATGATGGCGGTATTTCTGTGTGCAATACGGAGTACGGAGTACTCTGTAGCTACCAAGTCTCCATAGCAACACTTAGTAATACTACCTCCTATGACCTAAGCCAATTCCACACCTTAACAAGTGGTCAATGATGTTGCCTAATGCGCGCTGGTATGCAAGGAGTAATGCTCATACATAAAGTCGTACGCGTTCTACGTGTCATATGAGCATTACTCATTACTCCTTGCATACCACCGCGCATTAATAAATGATGGTTGTATTTCTCTGTGCACTAGCTACTTAGTCTCTATGTATTATAGTTATACTTCCTTTCACCTAAGCCATTCCCCACCTCAATAGCTCTCTCGTAACACCCCCGGCCTTGGATCGTCCAGTCCTTTTCCACATCTACTGAGCACGCAGGATCATAGAGGTGACTGCATCAATGTTCAATGCAAGCCACAGAGCCGTCTTCGTCGCGACCTTCTCTTCCCATTGCGCCGCTGCCCAGTCCTAATGCATGAAACATGCTGACCGAGGCTCCACGCCCTCTTTACTAGCGAGCATCGGGCTGTCGCCCGTCGCGCTAAATTCTCAACCTCCGACAGACTCGTTGCCGCATTCGCCCACGTCCAAGACATGGCCAGATGCCAGATGAGATCTGGCGCTAAAGGAGCGGGGAGTGTAGAGCTGACCAGGCAGAAGCGGAACTGAGGAGCGCCAGGTATAATATAAATAAGAGCATGTCGCCAGACAATACGACCACGACTATTGTCTCTGCACACTCGCGACACTCAAAATTCTGCCTTGAGCTACAGACAGTGACGTCGACTCACGCATCCTGATCACCATGAAGCTCACCACTACCCTCGCTCTCGCAATCGCGACTCTGGTCGTGGCAAAGCCCGCGCCAGACGAAGGCCTAGACATCAGCCCGAGAGACAGCATCCTGGAGCCTCGCAAGGGCTGCAGCGGCAGTCGAGAGATGGGAGACAAATGCTCCGGCAAGAGGCTCGGTCCCCAAAACTCGTTCCACAACTGGTGAGTCGCTCCCAAGACGGCGCGCAACAGTCTGGTTCTTGGTGCTCGCAATGATGGGGCTAATCACGCGTACGACTACAGCAAGAATCGAGACGGCAAGTGCTGCGCAAGGAATAAGGACGGCAGCGGGGGCCTCGACGCGAGCCGCGGGCAGGGCAGAGAGGATTGCGGCTACTGCTTCACGGGCAAGTGCAAGGCTTGAACTACGTGTAGGACCGGGCCGAGTGTTGTACACTTGACCCAACGTGTAAATACACATATGTTAAAGTTGTGAGGTTTGCCAATGAGGTGGCTTTATCGACATGGTTCCATGATAGCGCCGAGTATATTGAATTCAAGCGCCTCGCTACATCTTCGAGTTTCGTACAAATCATTCCTAGTGATATTCCTCCATGATCTCGTTGGACCGCCGCCACCGATCAAAGCCAATCTTGATGTCGTCAAAAGGCTTCACATCGCCACGACAAACAACGCCGTCAAACTCGGGACGGAACAGTATGCCAATTTGATCAGAAGGTAGGTGCTTGTCGTTGGGATCACGCTTGCTCAGTCCGACCCGGCTCTCGCCGTCCAACAAACGGCAATCACCGGACTGGAGGAGTAAGCAAAAGAATGCTTGGAAGAGCCAACGAGACTGCAAGAATTGGGATAAGCTGGAAAAATCCAAAGAGGCTACTCCAGGCTAGCGAGCTTAAACTCTTGCCCTATTCAGATGTGCTGTCGATGACGGCATCACCATTGGGGCCTTTGACGTCCACAAGGCTGAAGTGAAGTTACCGAGGATAGGCTAAGAGGATGAACTCTCCTCCATGCGCGATACTTGGCCGCCGCCTTTGCGCATTCCTCGGTCCACCGCAATGCGCCATCCGATCGCAGCTTATGGCGAGCGTGGAAATCCCAGCATTCATCGCATTGACTGGGAACGCTGGGCTTGTCGATATATATGATAGCGGGCGAGACGACTGGCGCCGCCCAATCCGCCTGCCGTTGCACAAGTAAATCGCGCGTAGTTACACCCGATGCCCGGATGGCCCAGCCCGTGTTCACCGGGAAGGGCTGCCGGAATGCGGCGTAGGTTCGATACCGACTTTAGCGGCGAGGTGGGCCCGGCTTGCGTATCTTTTCATGGTTTCGGGCCCGGAGCGTCAGCGTCAAGTCGGACCAAGACACGAAGGGTCTTGCGTCGGTGGGTCTACGGGCGGTCGCCCTGGACTCCTGGCAGACGAGTGGCGAGTGGCCGTTTGATTGATGTTTTCGCTGTAATAGTGGGGCGGGAGCCGTAATGGCCAGCTGTCCTCGGGGGTTTCTGCCGGAGGCGAGAACGGGTTTCGGTGGTTCTCCAAACTCGGCGAGAGCAATTGTTAAGCGAAAAGGTGTGTATCCCATCTTGCTTAATTATGCCCCTTGTGTTCTCCCACCAAGATCCCAATGCAACTGTGGGACAGCGCGAGCATGACCTCCCCAATGCCAGAAAGTTTGTGTTCACCTCCGAGACCTCAGGCTGTGTGTCGAGGCCATCACGTGGATAGCCCGATAGAATCGATGAGGGCCTCTGACTTCATCTCGGGATCATAGGACTAGCCTCCGTGGACCGCCTGCAGGCCATGGCCAACAACTCTGGCTCCTCTGACACTGGCGTCCCGGGACCGTATCTGGCTCGTTGGCAGAGCTTGATTGACGAGGGCACTCATTACTCCAGTCCAGCCCATGGGTGCCATGCGCCACGGTAAGGACGTCAAAAACAATTCGGCTGTGGGCAAGGCGAGCTCAAAGTCTTCGGGCGGCACCGCTGGCATTCCCGATACTCGACTGCCCCCTGAATGAAAGTGGATTTTAGTGCATATTGAATATTGGATGGCGGACGGGGACACAGAACAGTTGTTGTGTTGTTGACACGGGTTACTAGTAAAACAGGAAGAAAAAAAACAAAATATACAGCTAGCAGATACAAGTTGCGCCTCTTGAATCAAACAAAAACAGGCTAGAACCTCTATTATTGCCAAACCAATTCCAAACACCACGTTGCGGCTCTCGAGATGGCCCAGCCGGATATCGGGGGTTGGTTTGCCTGCATGTACTCCGTAGTATGCATGCTGGCATCTCTCTTCCAGCGTCGCATTCCGTGAATCCGTCCCATCATCATCGACCCCGCGCCTGCCCCGCCCCCTCCACCGTTCGACAAGGCAGCAACTGCCCCGCTTGCTCGCTCCAATATAAAACCGTCAAGTTCAGTCTGATCAGTCTGATTCCATATCGATGGCGTGCATGCGAAGCCATTTTCTTTGTGCACTTGATGACTTGTCGCTGATTGATGCAGAATCAATGTGCGCCCTCCCAAAAAAAAAAATTGCCTGCCTACTACCGACCCACCGGGAATGGGCGATAATTGCCATCGTCGTCGTCCGTGTGCGACGATGCAGCCCCGCTTGTCTTGAGCAATGCCGGAGGAGTCAAGGGCACCATCGTTCTTGGTACTGTCGAATAAGCGACGTTGTTGTATGGAGCCGTCACAGCCACGGCCACGGCCGGCATCATCTGGCCATCAGGGATGTTGGGTGCCGGCGCAAGCAATGGTGGTTGTCCCTGCCCGGGGCCCCATTGCTCGATGAAGCTTTTTCGGCGATGGCTAGATGGTGAGGACGTTGTGGAAGGCAGAGTCTTTTTTTCCTCAAATCGCTCTTTGAGACGTTCTCTCTCCGCCTTGTATTCTCTCGACTCTCCGTCCTTGTCCCTGTCCTTCCTGCGGCTGCGGTCCTCACGGTCACGGTCACGGTCACGGTCACGGTGTCGCTCTTTATCCTTCTTGCTGCTGCTCGATTTGCGACATGACGACGTGGGTGATGGGGCCGCCGGTGCATGTGGAACACTGTTTGAGCTGGCTGCACTGTTTGCTGCGCTACTCAGCGAAGCGAGCGCACGATATCGTGCTTCCAAAGCCGTGTGTTTCTGCCCAAGTGCTTCATATTGACGGTTCAGTACGTCATTAGCATCCTTGTACCTCTGGATTGCCACGTTCAAGTCTGCAATCTCGGCCTTCAATGTGCACAGCTGCGTCTTCATATCGCCGTTGGCCTGGTGCGTCTCGGATAACTTCTTGTTTGCTTGTTCGAAAAGCAGCTGGTAGCGATCGCGTTCTGCGTAGACCTTGTTGAGTTCGGTATTGTATAATGTGTCGCGGGCAGTGTCATCGTATTCGTAGCCTGATGATGAATGCCCGTTGCTCGTGCGAGTTCGGCGACCAGTGTTGGCCGAGGCCCGCTGCGTGCATGATGGCATGGCGGCGGCTTCTGCGCTTTGCTTGTTCGATATCCTCGCAGATCCAGAAACAAGCCAACCCCCTTATTAGTCCCAAGAGGACGAAACCAGTTGCGGTAATTGAACTGGTAATTGAAACGCTGAGAGATTTAGGCTCTTGGGCACTCAAGAAGCCACCAGAAGACGCGCGCAAATCTGAGGGCACCTTTTCTCTCTCTCTCTCTCTTTTTTTTTCCCTTTCTCCCTCCCCCTTCTTTTCCCGTCCGTTGCCGCTCAAATAGGCAGTCAACCGGTCGGTGCGGGGGGCACAGTTCGGAGTACGGCGTACAGGCAAAAAGACTGGCGGTGGTGGGAATGGACCAGGGACCAGGGTCAGGTAGGCAGACTTGTAAGTGTGATAAGATTATAACAGTCACCACAGGATGGTATGTCCGAATTGATGAGAGGGCTGGTTTGCTGTGGTGGTCAACGAGGAGTAGCGGTGCAGGGTATTCTTTATAGTAAACTGATCGTCTGTAGACAAGTGAGGGATGCAAAAATGAAAAGAGAGAGAGAGATGAGTTTTCAGGAAAGAGGACGTGGGAAATATATTCAGCCATCATTCAGAGGTGGGATGGATGCGTCCCTGGATGCGTCCTTGGATGGGTGGGTGGCCCTTTTTGCGGCTTGCCTTCTTGCAGCAACCAAGATGGCCAAGGCAGCCTGGCCAGCTGCCTGCCTATTAGCCAAAGTAGTTGGTTGTGATTTGTCACTTGCTGACCGTAGTCGAGTGGCATTTCCAGGCATTACTGTTCAGAAAGCTTCTGGGGATTCCAAACCTGGGAATGGCGCCAGGCACCGAGACCCTCGCCTGTTCACCATGTGTCCTGGCAATGTGGCATGCAGGACGTCCAGGCAGACGCAGATCAGACGGCGGGCGGCCTTGTATGTGCCGGGCTCAACTTGCACTTACACTCACACTTACACGGCACGGGCCATCTCCACCATTGTCAATGCCTGTCAAGGGTGGCCGTGAAGTCGAAGAAATCGGCGTCGCTGTCCAACAAGTCTGGTCTGTTCGATGCCAGAGCCATCCTTCTCCAACGGCCATGCTCGCGTTCTTTCTGCGCAACGCTAGCCTCGAGACCCCCAAGGCGGTCCGCCAGGCATTTCGCCCATCGTGCATTGATTGGCCTTTTCTTGAGACACCCTTGTTGCGTCATTGCAGCCTGGGGCCGCGGCCGCACCGTGTGACTCACTCACCTATTTCAACGCCGATGAACCCATTGCTTCCTGCCGGGGTCGGCTCGCGATAGCTGCTCGCCAGGAGATTCTGCTTCTGCCTGAATTTCCATCTTGTTCGTCTCGTGCTCAAAAGGATCGTCGGTTTGTGGCGTTGTCCTTCCTGCACAACGCAAGTCGCAAGTGGAAGCGAAGGGGACCCTGTCAGCAGGCAGATGCTGCTGGGTAATTTTTTTAAGGCTGAGGATTCACAACCCCCCTGGCCCCTGGGCCCTGGGGACCTCGTCATCGTGCTGATGGTGTTGGTGTTGCTCCGACGCTTTTCAGTCAGGCCGGATCAGCGAAGCTTGCCGAGTTTTTGGCCGGCCGCATTTGCAAGAAAAATAAATACCCGCACGGGCACGTTGAGTAATAGGGCACGTTGAGTAGGGCACGGGCGACGAGGAAGGCACAGCTCAGCTCAGACAGAGCCCAGCTCGGCTACGGGCTGTCCCGCTCTTTCCCTGTTTGTCGTCGACATGCCCGTGGCAATGCAGAGCATCCATCTCACCCAGCGAACAACTCGTACTCCGTCCGTACCTGCATCTCGGACTCTACAGAGTATGTACGGAGTAGTAGGTCCTCAACCCAGCCGCCCTTCTCCTCCACCCATTCGCAACTTCGCCACCTCGCGGCTGTAAACCACCAGACCAGCCGCGCGTCTGACCTCCCCTTGTTCCAGTCTGGGAGCCCCCAACTTAATTTTAGACGCAGCCCGTTCCTTCATTTCTGCTGCCTCTTTTTCTGTCCCGGCCACTTTTTATTTTCTGCTCTACAGGCCTCCCGCTTGCACGGCCCCCACTTGATGCCTGGCCACGCGCCGCAGGTGCATGCAGCCTTTTTCGACAACACCCGAGCAGTGCGTCGTCAACAAGACTGCTCGTGGGAAGATGGCGTACACCATTGGCGGGAGGCAGATTCCAAATTTGGTGTATTCGGCAGAGTCTATCCAAGTGTAAAAAATGGGGGTGTCAACGCAAGTTCTCTCTGCTCCGGTCACGGCGACCGCACCCCAAATAATAATGGTAAATGGTAAATACATGGTATAGCCTGTAAAACATCCTTGCCTGATCTTGTAATCAACCTGTATCGACTCAAAAGCCGTCGTAAAAGCCGTCAATTTTGCAAAAAAAAAAAATAAAAATAAAAAAAGGTAGACCCTCCAGTCAAGCCCCTGTAGTTAGAAAGTAGAGTAGAAAGAAACGCGGATCGAAAGACCCAGGAAGAAAAATCAGCATCAGATGATCCGCCGCCGTTTCAATATCTCCTCATACGCTTTCATCTTCTCCGTTCGGATATCGAGAGTGACGGAGATGTCATCGTGCACCCGTTTCGTATCCTCGTACTTGCCCTTCCAGTACCGATACTGATCACGCCAGTAGTCAATCTCGCCGAGAAGCTTCGACGACCGCCGGCCGCAGCTCTGCTCGATCTGCCGCTGCAGGTGTTCGATTTTGTCTTTGAGGCCGCAGTTCTCATCGCTGAGCTCCTTCTTCTCCTTCTCCAGCCCGTCAATCGTCTGCTTCAGCTTGTCTTCCTCGCGGCAGTGTCTCCCCTCGTTATTACAGGCGTTATCCAGGGACTTCCGGAGGGCCTCGTTATCGGCGGCGAGGACGCTGATCTGTTTCTGAAGTTGCGGCACGACGACGTGGCACAGGTCGTGGGCTTCTGCTTGGGCAGAGGCGAGGCTTGCCTTCAGAGTGTTGACCTCGGCGACGAGACGACTGTTTGTGTCCTGGAGGCAGCGCTCCCGCTCTTTGATACGGTCCCATTCATCAACACGGACTTTGTAGTAGTCTCGGGTCTCGAGACAAGGGTCATGTTTTGGTAGGTGGTGGTGGTGGTGGTGATGGTGGTGGCGATGGCCGTGAGAGCGGGAGCGTTTGATGGACACAAACTGGTTCTTGCCGGCTGCCGATGTTTCGACGTAGAAGCGTCTAGACATGTGAGTATCGGCTTCGGCTTTTGGCGCCGGTGTGCTCTGTTGTGCACCCACTTTGGCGGTGGTAATTTAAATTTGTGGTGGTTTTTGCTTGGTATCATAGACAGGACGGACGCTTGCGAGACCTGGTGGATGTCGCAATGAAACAAGCGGGTGTGGTTGCTCGAAAGAAACGTCTTCTTTGAGTAAGAGGAGAGAAGAAGAGGGAATGAGCATAGCACTAGACAATGACAGACGAGCTTGTCTTAAAGTAGTCTGCGTGCTAGAGAAACGGGGAACGACATGGGAATTTCATATATGATGAAGCAGGCTAGTAGGTTCTCTGATGTCTTGCAACAAAATGAGGATCAAACAATACGAAGAAGAGAGAGAGAGGCACTTGGTCACTGCAGGTGATGGATGAATGAAAGAATGATATAAGAAAATGAGCGACTTACAAGGTCACGACAAAGGAGCATGGGTTGTCTATCAAAGAGGCAGCCTGGAGCACTCCTCAGCCTGACTGACCTTGTATCATGTCTTTGGATCACCGACTGCGCGCGACGAGCATGAAGAAGCAGGCAGAGCATTACATGGCACGCGGTCTAAGCAGATGGTCCTAATTCTGGCCTACATGCAAAGCCCTTCCTGGTGGTTGTTGCACACCCGTGGCTGAGGGCGGCGGGCAGCAACTGATGCGTTCATCCGCCCGTCCGGCATGCAGGTCAGCGTCCGAATTCTCACGTTGCTTGCTCACTTGTTATTGTCTTTGTTTGCTTCCTGTGGCTGGTAAGGCTGGGAGAAGAGGCTATGAGAACGGGCGAAAGCCGAGCTGAAGGGCACGAGGCTGAAATTCATCCTCCATGCCTCTGTCTCGACTCTCGAGTGGATCGCATCATCCGCCTTTGACTGGACGCCGCCTTTGTGCTTACGGATAACGTCTCTTTCTCTCCATTGATATCTGTCGCCTAGTCAGGTCTGTGCTGGTGAAAAAAAAAATTGAAAAAAGACCTTTTCGTTTCGACTCGTTTCGACTCGTTTCGACAAAGCAGGTGGCTCAAAGCGCGGTCGCGATGCCTGGTCCATTGATTCCAACGGCTAAGTTGAACGGGACGGATGCAAGAGCAGCGCAGGCACGATGCGAGATGCGAGATGCGAGATGCGAGACACCAGTTGGCGTCTCGTTGGCGCCGCCGTGGGTGCGTGCAACAAAAGATGGGACATGCAGATGTATGACTGGGCTCTTGTCCAGGCGGCAACTTCCTGTGGCATCGTCATTTGACAGTCCTTGATTCATAAGGCTGGCCGGTGAGCACTGATTGTGTACACATTTGTGAATGACGACGGCCACGTGTCCCAGAAAAGGGCGAGAACCCCTCTTGCGTACAGTGCGAAGCAGCAAGCTACTGTGCTGTCACAAATCGTCGTCAACTCAGGCGCCGGGAACGAATCTTGGACTGTGACGACATGACGACATGCCAGCTCCCGAAAATCAACGTTTGCTTCGGCGGCCACGAGGCCATGAGTCTAGACGGGAACGAGAATGGTGTATAACATCTTCACAGCATGCGATGCCATGTACCTGCGAGGGTACTTCCAGCGACCTGGGGCCATCTACGAAGCTATACATAACCCTTTGTTCTCCTAAAATGAATCACATCGACATGTTGCCGCAACGCGCAACGGGAGGAACGACACCCATGGGCCCAAAGTCTTTGAGTTGCAAAGAGGCGCCAGTCATCTGCGTCTTTCCTTCCACAATATGTCGAGAGGGTTCTCAAAGTCAGACGCAGTCAGTCGACCCAACTGGTCACTGCCATGTTCCAGGCCATTGTACGTGATGGTGTCCGAGCTCAGAAGCAACAGCTCGCAGTGAGTCTGTGCCAGACCTTGCCGAGTCCTGCCGCGATACCCTCTCGAGGTACGGTTCAAACTCTCTGCGGCGAGTGTTTACGGGAAAAGCAAGAGGTTGGCTTTTTGTTGCCCTCGGACCGGCACATTTTCAACTTATTCTCATCCCGCAAAATAGAGAAACAGCCCAAAGGCGCAGGGGTCGGAGGGCCGGTTTCGATCAACATAGCAGGCTCGACTGATCTCCCAAGAGATACTTCGTACAGCCCTTCCCTCAGGTATACGAAGTGGGAGTCGACTGCACAGTTACACCGTGATCGTGAAGTATGCGCGTAGCAGTGCTGTAAGATAGCAAGCAGTGGACGCAAGGGATGACACTACCTCATTGTGCGTCATGCGATGCGTGCATCTCAAATATTCTGTGATTGGAATTCGTAGTGTTGACTTGGGCATCGCTGATGATACACGACTGATGTTAAGGAAGTCTAAGAACATAGCCAAGAAAGGCTAAAGACCACTCACCCCTCAAATCGACGCCACAGGTCACATGGTCAGTCAATGCATGTTCCATGGTAAGTGATAGGGAGAATGAAGTGAGGTCGCTGGTTTTTGAAACGATCATCTTTCAAGCCTTGGATAGTGCCGCCTAGAAAGGCAGGCAAGGCAAGCACACGCAATCAGAGAACCGTTTTGCGACGAGACACCGGTTCCCGAGTCCCCAACCCAAGTTGTTGTCACTCATCTCGTACGAAGCAGATTCGACTGTAATCGCTCTTGGCTACAGGCATCGCCCCGCTTCAGAGATGGGGGATTTCAAATTTGAGAACTTGGACGGCAGGAACGGGTTGGCCAGACCCCCTTCTGCGAATGACGATGCATGGAGCTGGAGCTGGTCCCTGAACAAGGGGGAAGGAAGGTGCAGTCCCGAGTCCGTCGGAATCCCAGACAAGGATGAGGTGGATGAGGAGGTCATTTCCCCCTCTTGCATCTGCTCGACAATAGAAATGCCAATGTCTGTCCACAATTCTCACTTTATCAAAAGTACAATACAGTCTGTAGTCCATGAAGATTTCCGTTCAACAACAACCTGATTGAAGCCAACAGTTGTTGGTAAGGGGCGATGCATCTGATCTTGAATCTTCATCGCGCTGGCACCCCGCATTCTTGACAATTTTATTTGCTCCACGATGTTACACCTGACCGGGCTACGGAAGGTTGTGACGTGATGCCCTCAGTTTCTACCGCGACCTGCCGGATCCGTCCACATGACCCACGCCTTTGGCCGCCGACTTGAGCTTTTTCTCGTTTTCTGTCTCAGTCTCATGGCGCTCCACTCACACCAAACCAACCGCGCCGGGCTAACCACATCGCGGCCGTCACCGACTCGGGACTCGGGAGAACAACGTCAGGTCTGATAGCGCGCGGCCCTCCACAGGCCGCCGCGCCGGAGCCAAGAGCATCACTGTGCTTATACCAGACTGGAATGGCGATTTGGTGGGCGGGAGCAAGATTTGGTCGAGATTAGGCGCAGCTGACTCGGATCACAGGACCACCAAGGTACGTAATGGGCTTGTGCAACTAGGCCAGATAATACCGTATTGGCAGGCAACGAGAGAAAGTCCATGATGCTTCTTCAGGGTGTCTGACCAGGATAGCGCTCTGTGGTTTGCCATCTTTTCTCGGTGGGTACTGTACATCACAGTAGGTACTGAACAGATGGATCGTGCCATCATCCATGCATGCCATGTGTGACTGCCAGTCCGCGATAAAGGCTTCTCTCAGGTAATCAAACGGTGGGCATCCGGAAACGAGCTCCCGAACTTGGTTTCTCTTGGCTTGGCCACTTAAATCCTCGCACACTGTTCCCTCCTCTTGTTCCCCCGCAAGTCAACGTTTCTTCCTTAAGCCTTAACGCTTTTGGACAATGCTTCGTTCTGATACTAACACAACTTCAGTGTTTGGTATTTCACACTTCTGCTTCCACAACTAAACTGCTCCATCACAAGAGCCAGAGAATTTTCACACACTTGCGTCCCACCGAGCGAATCCCGAGTTTTCTCCCAGGCCATACAAACGGATGATCAACAATTTGGGAACACACCGCACGAAATGAGTTCCCAAGGCACCATCATTCAACCAGAGGGCGAGGCCCATTCTTGGTGCAGAGACAACTTTTTTCTCACCACAGATAAGACGTATCTTGACCCAAAAGCCGTCAACGATGTCTTCCGATCAGACCTCATGTGGTGGAACGACCCGCTCGAAATGAAGCAGATGCGCAAGATGCTCGACAACTGCCTGACCTTGTCGCTCTTTCACGTACCCGATACAGAAGAGGAAATGAAGAGTGAGTAGCGCCGTTCTGTCACTGTCTAAGAATTCTTTTACTCGCGTAAGCCAAATTCTCGTTTCCAACATGTCTGACGCTTTCCTCTGGTCTAGAAAACGATGGCATGCCTCGCCACGTGAGCGGACCAAACTTCAGAATGATCGGCCTGGCGCGAATCGTCACCGACTACGTCACATTCGCTTATCTCACCGATGTCTTCATCGTGGAAGAGTTCCAGCGCCGTGGTCTCGCTTCGTGGATGATGCGTGCCCTCAAACAGCTCGTCGATGGATGGCCAAACCTGCGCGGACTCATGCTCATGACCCACGATCAAGCAGCCGCTCGCATGTATCAACGGACCTTGGGCGCCGTCGATTTCGACAAGGGCCCTTCGGCCGGGCTGGTGATGCTTGAGATGGGCGGGAAGGGACAGAAAGATGTGCCAGCAGGTCATTAGGCTCGGTCGCTGAAACGAAGATGGAAGAATCGAAACGATGACGAACCATTCTTGAGCATGTCTCACAAACTTGTTGTTCTGCTGGTTCTTTTCCAGATGGCGTTTGTCTCATTTTCCTTTAGAGCGATTGGGGAAACTTGCATATTTAGATCCAGTCTGGCATGGTGGACTGTTCCCCCGCCTTAGTCCTTTCCTTCTTCATTCTCCAACTCAATTGTCTCTTTCTCTTTTGGTTTACCGTACAGGCTTGGACTGCGCGGCTCGCAGTTCCACAGCACGTTTGTACGGCGGCGCAATGGGGGGCTGCACAGGGTCCAACGAGACATAGTCCTCAGGGAGCACGTAGGAAGCATCGGAATCAAAAGCCGACAAATCTCCGCAAGAAATGAAGGGTGCAATCCATCGCGTGCTCTTGTCACTGCTAGTAGTGGTAGTCGTGTTGGCCAGATTGTCTGTCTCACCATCATCATTGTAAAGTTCCATCTCCGTGATGCCAGCATTGCCATTGCCAATGGACCCAAGCCCCGGCTGGGGAGTGCTATCCCACGCACCCGTGTCTGTATTTTGCATTCGCGTCTGAGCAACGATGGGCAACTGCAGCTCCCTCTCCTTGACCATGGCATCCAGCCGCTCTCCCACACCCAGCGGCTTCTCCAGACTGGCCTTGAAACCCAGCGGCGGTCTAAAGTTCAAGCACACGATGAAGGCCTCCATACTGCTCGCCCTCGAGCTCCTCGGCTTAGCCACCACGACGGTTTCGAAAAAAATCTTGAGCTGCGCATACAGCACATCCACATTCCTGCCCCTGAAAATCTTGGCCACAAACTTTCCGCCCGGCTTCAGCACACAGAGCGCCAGGTTGAGCGCCGCAAAGAGCAACTGGCTCTGCACATAGATGTCCAGGTCGTGCAGGCCCGTCACGTCGGGCGCCCCATCGCTCAGCACCAAGTCCACCGGGTGCGAAGCCTGGGCCTGCCCCCGGCCCTCGTCGTGACCCTCGTCGCGATCCGCGTCAAGGGCCCTCAGCAGCAGCGGCACCGTGGCAGGGTGCGTAATGTCCGCTCGCAGAGTGGTGATTCCTTGCAGCGGCGAAATGGGCTGCAGATCGACAGACACAATCTTGACCCCGTCTCTCGGGCGGGACGCCTCGTGCTGCGAGGCAATCGTCTCGTCGAGCGAGTCGTCGGACGGGGAGGGGAACACGGAGAGCATCCGC
This sequence comes from Epichloe coenophiala, assembly GCA_018801565.1. Lineage (NCBI taxonomy): Eukaryota > Fungi > Ascomycota > Sordariomycetes > Hypocreales > Clavicipitaceae > Epichloe > Epichloe coenophiala. Next base: position 936,114 of record JAFEMN010000008.1, read on the forward strand.
CTCCGGAGGCGGGCCTCTTGGTTCTGCCAGCTTTGGAGGCCGAGGGTCTGGTTCTGGATGAGGATCCGCGAGAGGACTTGCGACCAGGAGCCTGGGGCGGCGCAGAGGTCGACTACGCGGGAGACGTGGGCGAATAGATTGAACTCTGTTTGTCGGTCTGATTAGCTGGGGGGTTTTTTTTTTTTTGTAAATACTTTTTTTTTCCCCTCCCAAGAATCGGGAAAGAGAGGAGAAAGAAGAGAATATGTGATTCTTCGAGGACATCGTTTTCCTTGGAAGGATGCTAGCTATCCTGGGTCAGGGATTTCTTTTTTTTTTTTTTTTTTAACCTTCGTCTAGCTGGAGAAGCTTAAAGGCGCTTCGGGCCCGCCATCCTTGCTCTTTGGCAAGGCGGTAGTATGCGTCGCGCTTGTCTTTGGAGGATTTCCCCATTGCGATGAGGGGGTTTCTGCAATTGGGGTCTTGCGGACGGGCACGCTGGCGGGAAGGTGATGTTGGTTGATGAGGGGTGAGGTTTCATGAGAAGTGATGGGATGGTTGGATGCGATGCGATGCATTGCCCCTCCCTCCATTCCATGGCTGGCTGGCTTGTGATGGATGTGCCCCGCCCCACCTTGCTTGGATTTGAATTTGACATTGGAGATGCTCGACTTGGAGAGACTTGCGGTACACATGTTGTTTACTACATGACAAGACGATGCCATTTCTCTAGGTAAGAAACATGGGGGAAAATGGTTTGACTTGAGCTTGGATAAATCCTGTTGACGACGTCCCGTGTCTATGCAATGCCCAGCTCCCCCCCCACTACCTCCAACGCTTCTCCTAGCAACTTCAAAATCACATCGTCTCTTCCAACCCCCAATGCTCTTACCAACAGCGGATACAGCCGCAGTAAATGCTTCTTACTCTCGCCCTCGACCTTCTCCAATGACGGGATAGCCTCGCCACGGCTCTCCAGCTCTATCAACTTTGTCAATGTCCAAATCAGCTCCTTGCGTTGGCTTAGAGGCTGCGGCATGTGCCCCCTCAATGGTTGGTCGGCAACATAGGCGCGAATGGTAGAGGCGCATCGGAGAATGAAAAATGGCGCCGCGGTGCTGGCGATGTGGTTGCGCAAAGCGTACGCGTCGTCGCTCACAGAGCCCTTCTCGGGTTTTCTGGATTTGGGCGAGGCCCCGAACTTGAACTTGACTTCTTCGGAGGCGGGGGATTTTTCATCGTCGTCCCGGGCAGAAACAAGAGCGAACAGCTCTTCAAAAGCAACATATGCCATGGCCCTTCTCCTAGTTGGCGACGCAGATGCTGTGCGACCCGGTCTGGGTGCATACAGTGAAGAGAGTCCGAATTCATTCCCTTCCTCCGAGAACTCTCGCTCTGCAGGTGTGAAATTGTGTATCACCGAGTTCCTGAAGAGGCTTGCAGCATATGTCGTTCGCGCTTCATTGGGGATGTTTCCAGCACCCAGGGCGGGAATGATCAGTTTTCGTAACTTGTGGAATGACGATATGTCAAAGCGCTCGTCTTCCTCCAAAGCTGCGCTCGTGGGAGCGTCACGACATTGGGCGCTGAGAATGCCGTCCGCCAGGTCTACCACTGTCATCCAGATTTTTTGGACTTTCTGGCGAGAGATACCTAGAGCATTCGTTTGAGGAAGAGTGCCATCTAGGATGGACAGCACAGACGTCGTTGCAAGTCGCCATGGCTGCACTGATTTCGTGACGATGGGGAAGCCGTATTTCAGGGCAATGGGTCGATGAAGAGCCGCCAAGGCTTCTGAAAATACCCCACTGTCGTATATATCCTTCTCGGCAGCATGGCGGAGGATGATCTTTTCAAGAAATTGCATGCTGTCTTTGGACATTGCCACGTAGGTGCGTTTTGAACCGGATGTGAAGAGCTCCCGGTCGTACGCCATCGTGATGAGCTCGGAGACCTGCTTGATGATGGCAGAGGGAACACCATCAACATCCGTCCTGATCATTTCTACAGCAGCCAGAACTTGGCTCTGGAGATTTGTGGTGTGCTCGATATCCTGGACAAAAGTGCCTATGGTTGCTTCTTCGACCGTCTGTCGTAGCAACGTCAACATACGCTTAACGTTATCTGCGGTGAGATCTGCCTGAATCAGTCTGTAGACCTCTCTCAATGCTGCTACGTATGCCACCAGACAGTTCTGGTTATCTTCACTCCTGCCTTGCACGAGTTTCGAAGTCGGGATGCCTCTAGCCCACAGATCCCACGCAAATTGGACGGTGGTCTTGTTGAACACCGGTTGCTTGTCCGCTCTCGTTTGAGAGAGAACATGGCTCAAGGCTTTGAACGTAGCTGTGTTGATGTCTAGTACATTGAAGTCGAGTAAAGTTGCAAAGTGTTGGAGCAATTCTCGCCATAGTCTGTCGAAAGCCGAATGAGACGTCAGAACATCAATGTGATTAGCGAGGAGTGCCGAGACACCATCGAGTATCACAACGGCAGTGCCGTGCCAATCTGCCCGATCTCTCTCGTTGAGTTCGTCGCTGCCGGATGTAGCAGCTCGTAGTTCTCCCGCTAATGACGTAAATAGCTTGAAAATCACCGACTTGGTGCATATTGACCAAGCTTCTGGGCTGAGTCTGTCCCCGTAGGCATCGAATATTCTCAAAAGAGTCTGAATCGCCGAGTTCCGCAAGTCGAGTCTCTCATCCGAAGTCACTGCTGCAAGTCTCAGAAGCAACAGCATCCATAGCGCAGCATCGGATCCTTTCTGGGTATGATCTGCCGCCTTCTTCTCCAGCTCTGACCCGTCAGAGGTCTGCACGAGTCCTGCAGTGATTGCCAATGTGTTTGCTTTCGAAGACAGGAAATCAGACAGGACCCAGAAGAATGTTATAGTCTAAAGCCATGTTAGCACAAACGGGTTTACCCCTTCGTCGTACTCCTACGTAGACTCACCGTGAGCGCAATATTGAGATCGTCATCCTGAGAGCAGAATTTGTACAAGGTGTCGACTAGGATTAAGAAGCAAGAGTTGGGAAGAGATGAAAGAAAATCCGAACAGATGAGCTGCAGCGATCCGAATGCTGAGCGAGTCAGCTTGGGTGATCTCGTGGAAAGCAACCCAGCTTCCGAGTCTTTCTTCTGTTCCTGCGTAGTTTGGACTGGTGAAAACACACTACCAATGATTTCAAACGCAATATCCCAGCCGCTGACGAGGGTTTCGCCGCATCCCTCCATTATACTCTTTAGTCCTTCAAGAATAATCCGGTGGACATCAATGTCCGTAGCGACACTGGAAACTAGTGCAGAGCGCGCGTTTTTATTTAGAGCTTCCAAGGCATCTCGTAGCGATATCAACAATCGCATTTGGACTTCGCCTCTGCTTTCCTCTGGTATCGATGAACTTGCCGTGGCGGCCTCTAGAGCCAGCCGGGATAGAATTTCCGCTGCCCTCACCCTTACAGCAGATTCGAGGACCGGGGAATCCAGAGTATGAATGACCTCTTCTGTGAGAACAGTCCACCCAGACGCGCTAGGAGCATCCATCAACAGCCTCTCCAAATTCACAGAAGCAATATCGCCCAGTTTGGCGAGTGCAAACAGAAATTCTTGATTTGACGACGTGGAAGCGGGGCTCGAGAAGCTCAGTATTCGGCGATTTCCATGGCCTGACATTTTCTGTGATTCACCTGGCGATGGTGATGGTGATGCCGGGTCGCTCGCTTCCATCCTTTCTGGGGCTAGTTTCTCCAAAAGCTTACACACCGCATTGACCACTTCCACAAACGAAGCATTAGGGAAGTCGACGGTGCTCTCGATGAGCCTCGTGGCCGCGGTTTCGACAGATCTTATCTCAGTATTGAAATTAGCCATCAACGCATCGCTGTCCAGTGCTTGGTCTGCCGACCGACCAATCGACGGAGTCCGACCCGGTGTTTTCCCTGTTGAAAACAGGATAAAGTCTGCTTGTTGAAGTGTCTCGAAAACAATACCCCATGCAGGGCCCAGAGTTGGTCCCAGGGCGATGCCTAGGTTGAGAAGTGCTCGCAAGCACAAAAGATTTCGGGTATTAAGAGACGCGGCACTAACATCGAAAGATGGCTGCCGTTGCCTTTCAGCAGAAGGAGAGCCAGGGTTCAAGGTCTCGACGCTCAATAGGCCGCGGGCATTGCTCAGGAGACTGTTCGTGATGTCTGAAGGGGCGCTGGGCGTTGTCGGGCGCGGCTGCCCAGCGTTCAGACAGGCAGTGAGAAGATTGTGAGGCACAGCAGCTTTGCCAAGCGTTGTCAAGAAAGCATCCCTGGGAGTATTCAGTTGAAGTAGGCCAGACACATGTGCAAATCTTTGGAACGACCGGACCAGGCCGTGATAATACTCTGAATCCAATGCGGCGTAGAAGAAAGTAGAAAACGTGGCGAGGATGGCGGGCCAACACTCATCAACGAGAGCAGCACATATTCTCACATCTTTGTGCATAGCATGGTCTAGCATTTGAAGCGGATTGACGGGCACTGGGTTCTTTTTGAACGACGTTGCTCGTTCTCGTCCACTTTGCGTCTTCCCTCCTGGCGCCGGAGAATCTCGACCTTCATGTTTGGAGGGTTTGCGGCGGTTGCGGCTCTCGGTCGGAACTGTCAGGGGCAAAATGAATTTCGCCAGGCCATCAGACAAGAATGACAGACAGGACAGAATCAGGCTGTATACGTATGACACGTATGACTCTGGGATCGACGGCGGATCCGTCTTATCGAGTTGATCGATACAAGGAACGCGGATAGAACTCCATTGCGTGCTGATGCCTACATGAGAAGCCTCGGATCCCATAGCTCCGCTAATGATACCACTCATTCCGGCTTCTAGCATGGCATGATCCGTCGGTGTGCCCGAAGTATTCGATGCCTCCACCATGGGAATCGTGGATTGATGGCCAAGGCCAATCACTGCAGGCTTCTCCGTGCTTAGACGAACAAAGGTAGCTGCAAGAGTCTTGATGACATTTCTCCCATTCTTTTGCGCATCGTAAAGATGATAGATTTTCCGAATCAGTGCAAAGTCACCGAATACGCCTCTGAGGAGCTCCATGCAGAGGGCTCTCTTCCATAACGCGGAATCTTGGTCAAGTAGGTGGATGAGGATGTCGAGTGCATCTCCACATTCATCCGGAAGGATATCGATATGTCTTCGAAGCATCGTATAGAGAATACGAACAAGTCTCACCGTCGATGCAAAGGATGGTTTCCCTTTCAGTGCACTAACAATCAATGGCATTGCTCTAATACGAAGAACCTGAGCTTGTTCGGGATGCGTGGAGAAAACAGATGCATGGTTGGTAATCACCGATTCAATCAGTTCCAGGCCAAAGGTTTGAGGCAGGTTTGAGAATCTCAAGAACTCGGGCCGTTGGTTCTCCGTCATGAGACACAGGTCATTGAAGATCTGCCTCGTGGTCAGCACGCGCTGTCATCACCAACGGTCTAGGAGTTCCCTACTCGGTATGCATCAAGAGCAGCAGCGTGGAGCTGGATTGATCCAGTCGCTGAAGGCACCTCTCCAGCTATAGGTGAGTCCGAATCATTTTCTGAAGAAACCATGCATTAGCCTGAACACTATTTAGTACGTAGCCAGTCCACTGAGACTCACTGTCCTCGGAAACCACCTTGTCGAATACGGAAACCACCAGCTGCTGCAGCGTTGCAGCACTTGTGTTATTTACAATCGCATTCTTGCTGCTTTGCAAAATAAAGCAGATATTCAACGCCGTCACCAACAGGTCCCCCTTTAATCCAGACGAGTAGTTCTGTAAAAAAGACGGCAGAGCTTGCAATATCTTGAGCTGAACGTCCAAGCCAGCTGATGAAGCTTGCATCAACGCCTCAAGAACTTGGTCAAGCTTTGCCTCGGGCAAGGCGCGGGCAACGATCAGGCGCTGCAGACAGACGATGGCGATGCTGGTGAATTTCGCGTTCTTGGTGCCACATGCTATGATAAAGGGATTGACAAAGCTGGATTTCTGTGAAAGCACTGTCATCAGACTCGTTAGCAGAGTAGCCTGATAATGAATGTTACCATCTTGGGCAGTCACCCAGAGCTTCATACATTCTGGGGCAGCTTGCTCGGTCACATTGCCGAGCTGCTTGAGTTCTTCCAAAGATTTTTCAGCAGCCTACATACTATTTCGTTAGTCACCGGTTTTTTTCTTGTTGTAAAATGAGTCTGAAAACGTTGTGCACGCAAACGCATACCTGTCTCAAGTCATTATGCTTTCTCCTACTCTCCTGGACGAGATTCGCCAGCTCCGTGGCTAGCAGCTGAGTCGTCATGTTGGACTATACAGCCCGGCCAACCACCCATACATGCACATGTAGAGTTGTTTACCGCCCATAAAGTTTTTTGCAGTGAATGAAGAAAACGATTGCTATTTTCTTTAACATGAGCTTGGCTAGGAATAGTTGTTGAAGTCGTTTGGCTGAAACGCGCCAAGGACGTGGCAGGTTAAATGCCCCACCATGTCGTTCAGTTTCGAGCTAATTGATTGGACTACGTGTAATCCCAATAGCTGACTCATCTCTTACGTAGTCTTTGCCAAGCCAAGATGCTTTAGGGCAGCATAGTTTAACGTGATAAGAAGTTGTGCGAAGGATTAAATAATTATATGCACTTTGTTCCTAATGTAGTTGCATCTTTGTTGCCTGTTGATTTATTTGTACAAAACTAGAATATTCACAAACGACTCGACTGAATGTACTGGATACGTATTTATTTATTGCTCAGTGTGAATTTGTTAGTTTCACAGGGCTCCTGATATCAGGACTCTTACTTGCATAGGGACGGAGACAAAGAATAGATAACTTATCTATTCTAGGCTATCTAAGAAGGGAAGGAAGAGGTTTAAGAGAGGGCATTCTGTACATATGATGTATTAAAGGGTTGTGCGGAGGTCACGTGACTAAGAGCCACGCTAGCCATTGCGCGGTCGCGATCGTGGCCGCGATCCTAGCTGAGGTCAAAAGTCATGGGGGCCCTATAGACCCACAAGGTGGACCGTGTCTAAGGTCGGCCCGCGCGCGCACGCGCGGGCCCCACATGTAGACCTTCAATCCGGCCCTGTGATAGGGCAGGGCTTGTGGTTACGTAACCCACACGCAATCTTTTCCTTCCATTCTCTTTTCCTTCCTTTCTTTTGTAGTTTAGAATAGATGATTAATAACGATACATACTATCCTTTAGCCTCACAACGTCACGACCCTTATATCGGGAATTCTCTGATACCAACAGTCTTCCTCCGCGACTGCCCTCACCGCGGCTGCCCTCACCGCGGCTGCCTCACCGCGCCTAATATTCCACGGCAATGTTGGACCAAATGGCGAATGAAATCAAGCTCATCTCCGGGAGCTCTCACCGAGAACTCAGTGCCAAAGTCGCTAGCCGGTACGTTTCGACTTGTTCACCCAGCCGTGACCAGCCAGCAAGAATTCCTTCCTCCGATGCCGCGCTATCAAGCAACCGACTGACAGGAACTCCAGACTGGGCATTGAGGTTGCCAACACTATGAGCCTCAACTACTCAAATCAAGAAACCAGTGTTTCCATTGGTGAATCTGTGCGAGATGAAGACGTCTTTATTCTTCAGTCAACGGCCCCCGGAGACGTTAACGACGGGCTTATGGAGCTTCTCATCATGATCCATGCTTGTCGCACGGCTTCTGCTCGTCGTATTACCGCTGTGATCCCATCTTTTCCGTACGCGAGACAAGACAAAAAGGACAAATCTCGTGCTCCTATCAGTGCAAAGCTCATTGCAAACATGCTGCAGGTGTCTGGTTGCGTTAGTTGAGCTCCCTGGGGGCCCTCCCAGAAGTGGCGGAAAACTGACACTTGGCCGCTGACTATGTTTCAACAGAACCATGTCATCACTATGAATCTGCACGCTTCACAAATCCAGGGGTTCTTCAACGTCCCCGTCGACAATCTCTACGCAGAGCCTTCTGTTCTCCGCTGGATCAGTGAGAATCTTGAATCAGAAAACTGCGTGATTGTGTCCCCCGATGCTGGTGGCGCCAAACGAGCCGCTGCCATTGCTGACCGCTTGAACGTTGGATTTGCTTTGATTCACAAGGAGCGTCCTCGGCCAAATGTTGTTGGCCGCATGGTACTCGTCGGAGATGTTCAAGACAAGGTGGCAATTTTGGTTGACGACATGGCCGATACTTGCGGAACTGTATGTGCATCTCTTCAGCTAAGCTCTCAGAAATTTATCCCCGAGAAGATGAAAAGAAAAAAAATAGGATAAAAATACTCACTATGCCTTAGCTCGTCAAAGCAGCCGAGACTGTTAACCAACATGGCGCCAAAGAAGTCTATGCCATTGTCACTCACGGCATCCTCAGCGGCAATGCAATCGAAAACATCAATTCATCACATCTAGCTGGCCTGGTTGTTACCAATAGTATGTATCGCCGACTGAAGTGTCCAACCTTCAACATGACCTATTGACATCTGTGTTAGCTGTTCCTCTCGGTGACAAGACGGAAAGGTGTCCCAAACTCAAGGTGATAGATGTATCGGCCACACTGGCAGAGGTATGTGAATTGCTGCTTGTGTTTGTTATCTGGCCATCATCACTAATCAACCTTCCGTGCAAAGGCTATCCGCCGTACTCACAACGGTGAATCGGTCTCTTACCTTTTTACAAACGCCCCTGTCTAAGCGCTCATCATGTCAAATTGATTGGATTTTTTTTGGACGGCGTCGGGTAAGCTAGTACCGCCTCTCGGAGATAAATTCCATGCTCTTTGCGACGCTAACCAGATTTTACTAGATGGAGTTTGTGTTGTTTAGGAATTTTCGTCGGATGAAAACAACCACCCGGTCATGACGAACTTGACGATGACGATGTCGGCGTACATTGTAAAAGGGGTCAATATCGATATCCAAGTCTGAGGTTTTCGATCCATCGCGAGAATCCAAGCAGTGAGTGATAGGGGGCTATAGCTTGCAGCTAGGTAATCTTAATTTATCTTATTAGTCATTATTTTATCTTTCTAAATAATCTAGGCTAGAGGCAATAAAGGGAGAGTTAATTTTCTATGAAAAGGGCGGGAATTTGTTACGTGCTAGAATTGACAAATGGCCTGTTGCCCAGGATGTGGCTATGTCACGACTTCGGTCGGGATGGTAATAAATATCGACGCCGAGCGGTCGAGTCATGTGATGCGAATTACCGGTGTCTGATCGGCACCCGGCTGGGGATTGCTGCACGCTGCACGCTGCACGATGCACGTTGCAGTGGACGTGACGCTAAAGCAGCAGTTCCGCCGGCCCTGGAGCCTCTCAACTTTTGCACTGTTGGGGCCCTGGACTGGAGCGCTCAACTCGACAAGGGGCAGTGATTTCAGCTGGCCATCTGAATCTGCCTTGTCCTTCATTGGATCAGCCCGCTTCACGCATCGACTTGCATCATCCTCCCGTCAACGATTATCGCCAGAGAACCAATCACCCCCGTTCCCCTCTATCGTCCGCCCACTGGCATAAAGGTGCCCAAAGGTGTCGCCGCAATCGCAAAATTAATCATTTCTCTTCTTTCACACAACGCACGTACACGTTACACGCAGCCGCACGAGCACGAGCACGAGTACACACCGCCGATTCGACACAACAGGCCTCTACTTTTTCGAGAGCCAAAAGCCCCGGGCTGGTCACCATGTCCCCCGATCCGAGGACTACATCATCATGGCGAACTACCAGTCTGTCCAGCCGCGTCTGATATCATCGGCATCATCATGTTCGTCCTTGCATGACATGAAATCCAAGCATCGCAAACTGCGACTGCTGGTTGCCGCCACCGGCCCCCGCGACACCTCGTGGGCTCAGGCTTTGGTCGTGCGACTATCCAAGAACCCCAATATCGACATGCGTGCCATTGTCGAAGATGTTGTCCCGCGGCTCACACAGACCATCATCGTCATGGAAAACCGGAGTCTGGCTCTTGGCCAAGGAGAGCGGGCTGACGATGTGGAATTCTTTCGACAGCAGGCATTTGAATTGGTGGACTGGGCAGATCTATTAGTCTGCGTCCCACTGGATGCCGATGGAATTGCCAAGATGTTGGCGGGTGTAGCAGATACGTTTCTGGGCGAAGTATTACGGGGATGGAACATCCAAAAGAGCATAATTCTGGTACCTGGCATGAGTACGCACATGTGGTCACATCCCATGACGAAACGACACGTCAGCAAATTGCATAGAAAATGGAACTGGATTCGCGTCATGACGCCGATTCTATGGCATTACGAAGGCCAGCTCAACCTCAAGCGAGTCGTCAACTGGAACGGCTTCAACGAGGTCCTGGGCATTATCAAAAACCAAGCTGATCTTCTAGGTCTTGGAAGAGATGTCGAAATGGCCACAAGCTCCGTCGTGGCGCCAGAATCTCATGGCAGGCTCAGCTCGAAATTACCACCTGAAATATGGACAATCGTCCTCGACCATGCAGGCGACTGGGAATTAGCCAAAGCACTGGGCATCTATACTAACCTGCCCATGCCGTCTGCATGGTCTCTCGAACCCAAAGATCCCACGGATCCTCTCAAGGTCTACGAACACGAACTAGAATGGACCGTTCTCGCATGCAACTCGGCTGCCATATGCAAAAAGCTGTCTCAATCTCCCCCTAACTTTCGAGACGTGCCTGCCCTTGTTGTCAAGCTCATCATTCGCTTCGCTCTGATAGATGTCCTCGCATACATGGAAGCCAACCGGCCTGACCTTTTCAAAGCATTCGATGGCACTACCCTGCCCACCAACGCATCAGCGTATTATCCGCGAACTGATGTCCTCGAGTTTTGGAAACAGAGCAAGTGGTTCCGCGAAGGGCACATGTACGATGCCGAAGCTGTAGACGGGGCCTCCAAGAACGGCCACGTCCGCATTCTTGATTGGTGGTGGCGACGGTCCGGTCTCCCTCTCCGCTACACCGAAGCGGCGCTTGAGCAGGCGAGTGGCCGTGGTGACCTCCTCATTCTCGAATGGTGGCGAGATGCCGCGGCCCTGGACGAAGAAATCGTCCTCCGACCCGGCCGCGCCCTGCTCTGGGCCACGCAGCACGGCCAGGCGGACGTCCTCAGATGGTGGGACGCTTCAGGCATACCCGTCGCACACGGCGATGCCGTCGCCAAGGTTGCATCTCGATGGGGTCAAGTCCAAGTCCTTGAGACCTGGCGCCGCCTCAAAGGCGACAACAAGCTCGTCTTTGATCCGGAGGTGCTTCTCAGCTCGACCATCCACCAGCACGTTCATGTGCTCGAGTGGTGGCGCAAATTCGCTCATGGCGAACTCGAAGGCATGGAAGGCAGGAAACAGCTGGTCGAGTTTCGCACGTGTAATATCGAAGAGGCGCTGGAAGACAGCATCGGTGACCAGGATCAGAACCGAGCGCGCAAGTGGTGGGCGCAGTATGGCCTCGATTTGCGAATGAGGAATGAAGAATGGCTCAAAACGAGGTACCTCTGAGCGAGAATAGGGGACACGTAATCGGACTCACTATTCTTTGGGTCATTTTCTCACAATGGCGTTCTATCTTCGCAATGTACTTCATTTCTGGGGGCTGGCACGAGCACGGCGCAATGGCAACGTCGTTAGTCTGTATTGATGCGTTCTCCCTGATGTAAATCTCGGCTGTTGTAATAAAAACAAATATGATGAGCTAGGTTCTCCGAATATGTATGCATACCCTAAGCCCCAATAGGCCGCGCCTTGCTGGTCTCGTCGAGACAGGCGATCTGTCAAAACTCGATCGATACCAGGGGCCACCGCCGCGGCAAAAGCAAACAAGAATGCGACTATCTTGCCATCGGGACGTTCCAGGTTTATTATTGGGCCTTGGTGGCTCAGATCCTGATCCAAGTTGCTTTTTATTCATTGTTATCCCAACTGTTTATATGTAATGTACCACCCTACGGAGTATCACAAGACGATAACTTTGCTGGGCTACGCCGACATGGTCTTACCATCACATGGGGAGGACACGACGTGACAAGTTTGCTTTCATCAGGGGGTTTTCAGCTTTGATCCGTGCTGGGTGACAATGACACAGGCGCAGACGGCAGCGAGCAAACATACATGCTCTGGCGTCTTGTTGACTGCCGCGTTGGGAGGACAAGCCACCTTCACAAGATGACAAACGCCAACAACTTACAAGTCTCGTCTTTTCTACCCCGGCGCACCAGAAAACTTCCCCTATTATCGGGAGTCAAGGAGGCCCCCAATAAGCCACTCAGCCCCTTTTCGGGTTGCCCCTGTTAATCCGTAAATCTGTTCAGTTCGGATTTTTTTTTTTTTTTGCAATCCACTCCCATTGTTGTGCCACTATGCTCATCAGTGAGCAGAAGCCAATGCGGGAAGTGAGGGACTTGGAAAGTGGCGAATCCGACTGACTTCCCCTACGGTTGCACCTTCGCGAGACAGGTTCAAAATCAGCAACTCGTGCCACCCACGCTCACGGAGCAGAAAACAACAATAAAAAGCCAGCACGGAGATTAGGACGGGGATGGGGTTAACTCCCAGAATGGCGTAGTTTGTTGTCATCTCATCTCCCGGTGGCCCCACATATCTGGCAAGGAGCGCACCGGCAATTAATTAATTATCAATAATAATAAGTGAACAAGACGGGCTCGCCAGGGGTCTCGTGCTTTTGACTTGCAAGATGAACATTTGGATGGAAACACGGATCCCGGTTTTGCCACGCATTCGCCATTCATCCACTGAGAACTGAGGAGTCGTCGGCGTCACGGAACAGTCTACGAGCATATACGGATTACTCCGTACATGTTGTCTCGAAGAAAGAAAAGAAAAGAAAAAAAAAATTCGTGTATGTACAGCCAACCCAGGGGCTGGCTTGGCTGTCGGGGGATACGAACCCCACAAGGTTCTTTGACGTGAAGTTGCTGCAAGGATCAGAAGGGTTCCAGAGACAAGCCTGAGACAAGCCTCCAACTCGTCAGGGCGTTCGGGCTTCATCATGACAATAATAAGGCGATTACCAACGGCACGCACTAGTATGTAATAGTTGGTGCCACGCTGTCAATCATTTTCAACGTTTACCACAAGCGCCACCTTACGCAATAGGCATAGACAGCATGTATGTACATATTGTCGGAGGAAGGTCCGTGTTAATATGTCCATGACACGACTTCGCGAACAGCTACCGAGCACCATGAGCAACACGTTCTGCTGAGATGGCCGGTGTACATACTAGTCATTGGAGCCTGGAGAATTGGCTTCCAGAAGTCGAGCGACAAGCGAACCATGTTTTTGGGTGAAGTGCAATTTCCAAGACTCGCCCTCATCGTGGACCGTGCCGTATTACAAAGGTGGGCAAAATATGGAGTTGTATGTACGGATGAGTACGGAGTAGTACGGAGTAGGCCTTGATTATTTTCATGACTCTTGTTACCGAAACCAGGGAGGTTCCCGCCGGTTCGCAGCCTTGAGTTGTGGATAAGGGAAATTTCACCGTCACGTCATGTTTCGTGATGAATGAATGGGCACCAAGTAAACGGAGTCACACCTTGTGCAGCAGCAGACAAGAGACCAAGGGCAGATGCTCACGATACGATGGTAACTCGACGCAGGCACACCAGGCACACCAGGCACACCAGGCACACCAGGCACAGGGTTGCATCGGTTGCATCTCCGCAGGCGTGCAGGATGTGGAGTCAACAAGCTTGGCCAATGCTTTATTAGCCCAGCAGCCATGGCCGGGTCGAGTTTAGCGCGAGCAGCATCTCGCCGCCATCTCGAGCGTTTTCTAAATGCGACCTGAATGCGACTGGAGAGGCTTGGCAGGATCCGTCCGTCCCTCGCAGCCCGACCCGACCCCAGACCGACCTGATGATGACCGTGATGACCATGATGACCATGATGACCATGATGACCATCCATGTAATAGTCAATAGTCCGTAGTCCGTATGTACATAGTCCGTACCGACCGTGCCGTTTGCAAGAGTCCACCAATTCAAACAAGTGCCTTCGCTCTTGTCTACTCTTCTCTTTTCTTTTCTTTTCTTTTCTTGCTTGGCGTTTCTTGCACACGGCAACTTTGTGACCAGCGGCTCTGTGTCGTCGTCGGCTCTGCTTTCGATACACGATATACGTGTGTTCGTCTAGCTGTGGGTCTCTGCAGCTCACCAACTGCTTAAGCAAAACGCCTCTTCTTCGTTTGGCCGTCTGACTCTGACCGTGCCAATGAGCGTTCCGCAACAATTCATCAAAATTATCAACTACCTCAGTGTCAGATGACAGACCGTCATTCTCCGCTACCTACCACAACTTGACATCCTCCACGTCAAATGACATTCAGCCGTCATCGCAACCCTCATCTCGCCCAGAAGACCCAACAGTCAGTCGCCAATTGGCAAGTGGACCAATAACTCCGCGTGCATCATCAATACTCGAGGGGGTGACGACCAACAACAATCGGCTCACGCACGCTCTGTTGATTCGACTCGGGCAAAGAGCTGGCTGAAAGGGCTGACTGATTTGCTCTCATTCTGCACATGGTTGTCTTGGTTGTCTTGTGTTAGGATTGCTGGTTTGTTTCTGGCATAGCGCCACCGGGAAGCACTTTCTCAGCCCCCAACGAGGAGACGAACGACGGGCGCAACCATGGCTCGATTTTCATTCCATATCGCCGGCCGCAAGAAACAGCCTGTCCACCCGCCTACGCACTTGCCGCCTACAAGCAAGGCACACAGGATTCTAGGTTCAACGCCACTCAGCATTGATGCTCCCGCTGGCTGGGATAACGCATCCATCTCGATTACGACTGACGACAGGTCTGCCAATGCCGCCGCGAGATACAGCGCGCCGGACCTGGGAACCGACGACTATACAGATGACGACCAAGTCGTCTTTGCAAACCAAGACAAGGTGTGGGGTGAGGCTTCGGATCTCGCGCATCCTTTGCGACTCAACGCCGTCAACGCCCAGACCCCAACAAAGACTGCGCCTACGGACACAACTGGGCGGTTGAGGATGAGTCGCTCCTTTTCCACGATTCGATCATGGTATGAAAAGTCCAAATCGCCCCCGGTACTTTCTCAACAGACCTCTTCTCCATCCGCGGCAAACGGTCTCCCCCCATATACTTCAGATGAGGGTACGGCCAGGACCAAGAAGAAGAAGAAGAAGCCTGCTATGCTGGACCTTTCTCGCACTGGGATACAAGACCAGGACACAGTAGGGAGCGGCCCGTGGACCACATCGAGGATGGATCGCATGCTGACATCTCCGTCCCTGCTGCCCCCCTCCTCGTCAATGTCGATACACTCTTGTGACTCTCGCAAGCCAACAAGAAAATTCACCAACGAGACTTTGCAAATCCCAGCTCCTGAAACACCCCGATCAAACAGAAGTGGGAGTGGTCGGCTCGGTCACGGAAGCCCCAACGACTTGCCTTCTCTGTATGATCACTATGAACAAATGTCGATAAGACAAGTCATGAGCCAAATTTCCACGCCCAACCTCCAGGTGACTGGTGATGGACGGTCGATGCTGGAAAATGTAGCAGAAGGGGAATATGAAGACGAGGTAAACAATTTTGAGATTTACCCTTGTCGATCGACCCCTGACTCTTCAGAGACCCCCAGGACTGGGGCGGTATTGAGGTCCGATTGGCAATCATCACCTGGCGGTGCAGCACGAAGTGTTTCCAGTCGCCAGACCAAAACGTCGAAAAACACAGAACGATCTTTAGACGGCAGAGACCTACTCCAAACTAGCGTATTGATGCTTTCGTCGGATTCTGAACAAGATGATGACGACGACGAGGACTTGGAAGGGCCGCGACTGTTTGCTGCTGGCCAAAGTCCGGCATCGGCGTCTTCACCAAGGCCGTTTAATGCGCCGGGAAGATTCTCTTCCTCTACAGAATCCCGATCCAGGTCAGCTCGAGATACAAGACCTGGCGCTGACTGCGGGGCAAGCTGCTCGAGTAGGCAAGGCAAACGCACGAGCTTTGCCGAGAACAATACGTACATCATTGTTCCGAGCTATGGAAGCAGGCGTGACGCCCCGGGAGGCGTCGCCTCTAGGTCTGCCACTGACTGCGGTGACCAACCTCTCTCGTTGGGTTCCCCAACAAGCTCTGTTATGTCGGATCACTCCAACTCTTCAGCCGCGACCTGGCAAGACGAATCAGGATATGGCATCCAAGAAGCTCGAGCCATAACGATGCTGCCAGCACGTCGCCCCTCAGACGTAGCGATCGAGACCAGGCATACTGCATCTTCGGTTGCTGGCGACGGCGTACTCAGGTCCCCAGGTCTGCATCGAGCTTCATCTGGAGATCAACCGACTCCTCCTCCTCCCCTCAGTCCCACACCTGTCGACTTCTACATTCGCTCGGCACACTCATCTGTCGATGGCTCTGGAAGACATAGCCGATTAATGGCTGTGACACCCCAAGAAGAAATGCTTCTCTCGGCGTTGCGAAACAAGCAACAGAGCAGTCGGCAGGCGCCCATGTCTCAAGTATCAGAAGTAAACGAGCAGGAAAACGACACGATACAGGAGACGGAAGCCGAAACAAAGAGCACTACACAAGCAGGCCACGCGGTAGCCGCTCCTGATTCTGCGGACTCACAAACAGACGAGAGCACACATTCGCAACAGAAGCGCACTGTCGACGCTCGAAAGCGTTTGGTGCCCCTTATCCTGACGTCGGGGTTCAACCCCGGAGCTGCTGTCGTGCCCCCAAGCCCTTCTGGCCCCCCTCCAAGTATGTCATTGCCAGAGCTGCCCAAAGCAAGAAAATCCATCAGACGCTCGGCGAGCCACGAAACAGCCAGCACGCCAATTCAACAAGAAGTCGTCCCCTTATTTCTAGACGACGTTGAGCCCAGCCCCGACCCGGACGATATCCGAGACTGGCAATCAGCGACATGGCCGGTCGTCGAGCCGCCCCTGAGCCCCAGCGCCCTCGGGACCATGCCACGGCGTGACGAGGACAACCAATCTGAAAGCTGTTGCAGCCCTGCTGAATCACCAAGAGCAGACTCGCCGGCGCTCCTCCACCCGCACAGCTTCTCTAGCCCAAATGCCGGAAAGCAAGACTTGGCCGGGAAACAGGGCAAAGAAGGCGTCCCCCGTCCGGATAGTCCCGTGTCTGCCGATTCGTTCCCGCCTGTACCGACGAAGCGAACTACCCGTACCAGCATGGCCCGTCTGAGTGCTTTTGGGCCTGCCTCCCTTGCCAACGTCGGAGAACTTGGATGGTGGGGTGATGATGATTGACTCAAATCCTGAAATATGTAACGAACATGTACACATCTCTCTCATATCAACCCTTTCAATTTTTCAATTATTTTCTTCTTTCTTCAAACCATTCCTTTTAATTGCGGATGTGTTGACAGAGAGCCCACATCTCGCAATATCTACGGGTAACCCATTCGAGCATTAATATTTGGATATTCTTTCCCCGTTGCTCCCCGAGAGGCAATTTCTCATTTGTCCTGCCTTCTCGGAACTTCTCCTCTCATAGAGTGCATCATGATGGAGTTGGAGGGAACGTGATTATATCCTCGCGTTGGTCTGGAACTCTCAAGTGCTGAGATACCCCTACGCAGTTTTTTTTTTTTTTTTTTTAGATCTAGGAGAGCACCATAGCACGCAGGCCAGAGATAGAAGTGCTCGCATGACCGCAAACCATAATTCGATGAATTTCTTCTTTCATTTATAAGGGATCTCGTTGCTTCTCTCTGTAAAATTGGAACAAGTTGAAAATGTGACTGCTTGTGCTAGCAAATCACTCGTCGATTTCTTGATTCTCCATGGTTTCAAAACAGCATGTTGGAATATGTGTCGTGCCTTCCTTCACTTTCTCTGTACATGTACTGTATCGCTTCAAGTTGCTCACAGTGTACCGACCCCTGTTTATCGTGTATTTTCCGTATTTCTAAGCTTTATGAGTAAGTCGTGCCTTCGGGTGGCTGCGGGATCTTCTTGTTCATCGGGGCAGCCATATATCTCAACGCCAAGTCAGCAAGCACTGGTAAAAGAGGGAGAAAAAACCCCCCCCCCAGGGGTTCGATTACACAACCACTACCTTCTCAATTCAATAAGAACCGTCTCCATCGTGTTTTCTCGCTTCCACTGCGCAAGACAGGGCAGCTGCTTGGGGTCTACCACGCCGTTGCGGGCATCGACGCACGGCAGGTTCACCTGGCTTACGAACTGGATCGTAGGCGGCTCATCGGGGTAGTTGTCGCCGCAGTGCATCTTGACGCTGTAAATGCGGTTTTCGTGAACGGACTGTGATGCGCAGACGTGGTATTAGCCATGAGGCTGCGTTTTGTTCTCGTCACGCTTCCTGTTTTTTTATAAAAAAAGAATTTTGGGCTTCCCATGCCGTCTGTGAGTGACCCCCCCCCCTTCTGAAGGGGCATGGGTCGGCAGGCCAATTATTTGTTGCCCCTCCTCCTCCCATCTTTTTTGTGCCCCTCATCGTGGGAACTCGAGAACGTGAAACTGACGAGCATGGCGCGTGTGCTTGCTAGTTTGACCGGAGAGAGGAAAGGGAAGGGAGGGGGAGGGTGGTGTGAAGGAAGTCGATGGGATAAAATGGCTCACATGAGGGGGTCCGAGGATGGTGCCGTTCCAGTTACTCATCAGGAGATCCTCGCCGTCCTCGAGACCGTAGCTGCATGCCTCGGCGCCGAGACCCTTCTCGCCCTTTTCGAGCTCTTCTAGCAGGCGGAAGTTCCGGGGAACTTTGGCCGTCATGTTGGCGGTACGGAGGTGCGGTGCTTAAATTTTTCTTTTCTTTTCTAAAAAAAAAAAAAAAAGAGGGATGTTTGTTTCTTTGCTGCGTTGGCGGGAGAGGTGGTTGCAGGGGCGAATTGGTGAAGCTGGTGGGTGAGGAACGTTTGTTCTGGGGATTCTGGGGATTGGATTGTCCCGCTGCAAGCTCGGGGGCGGGGCAAAGCTTGTCCTTTGAAGTCGGATGAGAGAAAGGAGGCGGCAGCTGGCTCTGCTGGCGGGTAAACGCCGGCCCTCTTCCTTCCTCTCAAAAAGTTAAGGTTGGGGTGCACTTCCAGGCCGGTTTCGTGGAAGCTTATTGATTACCTTGACCCGTTGGCATCTCTCGGCTGAACGCTCTTCTTTTCCGAGACGAAAAACATCCCAACAACCCACCTCGACCAGCAACCGGCTCTGCGCGGCGTCACTCGCATTGTGCGGCTCCGACGTACGCAACAGCCCAGCATGGTGGCCTCATCTCTGACGAGAGCTGCCTTGAGGGCACCGCTGCTCTCACGGCAGGCTCGCCTCTTCACCTCGTCTACCCGCACTCTCCTTCCAGCCAGCTTTGCCGGACCGCCCCCTTCATATTTCCAGAAACCCAGACTGCCGGCCAATACCGTTGTTCGATTTGTCCCGCAGCAGACAGCATGGATCGTCGAGCGCATGGGCCGATTCAATCGCATCCTGGAGCCTGGTTTAGCTGTCATGATACCGTTTCTCGATCGCATCGCCTATGTCAAGAGCCTCAAGGAAGCGGCCATTGAGATTCCTAGCCAGAGCGCCATCACTGCCGACAACGTCACGCTTGAGCTGGACGGCGTTCTTTACACGCGAGTGTTTGATGCCTACAAAGCAAGGTGAGCTACCTACCTTTTTACGGGCTACATTGTCATCACGGATGATGCTTCACAAACAACACTGCTCTAGTGGCATGTCTGTCATAAAGAGGAGGACAGTCTTTGCTAACGACTTTTTTTTCTTTTTCCCCTTTGTAGCTATGGCGTAGAGGATGCGGAATATGCCATTTCCCAGCTTGCTCAGACGACCATGCGTTCCGAGATCGGTCAATTAACGTTGGACCACGTCCTCAAGGAGCGTGCCGCCCTCAACACCAACATCACTGCTGCGATTAACGACGCTGCTGAAGCGTGGGGCGTAACCTGTCTGAGATACGAAATCCGCGACATTCATGCTCCGGCCGCTGTTGTCGAGGCGATGCACCGACAGGTGACGGCAGAGCGATCCAAACGAGCCGAGATTCTTGACTCAGAGGGTCAGCGACAGAGTGCCATCAACATCGCCGAGGGCAAGAAGCAGAGTGTCATCCTCGCTTCGGAAGCCATGCGTGCCGAGCGCATAAACGGGGCAGATGGCGAGGCTGAGGCCATTCGTCTCAAGGCCCACGCAACGGCCGAGGGCATCGACGCCGTCTCCAGGGCCATTCTCGAGGGACAGGAAGGCGCCAAGGGAGCCATGAGCTTGACGGTTGCTGAGAAGTACGTCGAGGCGTTTGGAAGATTGGCCAAGGAGGGCACCGCCGTTGTTGTCCCCGGCAACGTCGGTGACATTGGTAGCATGATCGCCACGGGGCTGAGCGTCTACGGCAAAGTGGGCGAGGCTCAGGCCAAGACCATGGCGAAGAACGTCGTCGACACCTCGGCCTCGACAGAAGCGAGCGAGAATACCAACGAGAAGGCGCTCGAGCAATCGAAACCAGAAGATGGGTCGGCAGCAAGAAGGAGGGAGATGAAGGAGTCTATGCTTGACGGCTTCACTCAGACTGCTGGCAACAGATGATGGAGAGATGTGCACTCCCTTCGCTGGCCCCTCGTCCCTTCATCAGATCGCCACAGTTGGAACACACAACACATATCCACCCTACTCACTCGCACAATACCACCATCGAGGGCGATGAAGAAGAAAGAGGAGAAGAACTGTAACTTTATTTATTTAGGACAAGCTCAGATTTGGATGCATTCATATCCAGGCTTTCTATGTATGGTAGGACAGCGAAAGAAAATAGCAGAAAAGAGGCTCTTTTGTGGTTTTAGTACTCCGGATGCGTTTGAACAGGCCAAGACGAAAAAAAAAAACAATATATGCGAAACTCCCGCTGCCGGATGAAGTCTGCGTTCATGTCACGGTAGCAACCTGGGTAATATTTGCCGTTGTACGGAGTAAAGCCAGTTGATAAACCTCCCGCGGGGTACGTACAGCCGATGTCTCTAGTGTATGGAAACTACTGCTCATTGAGTCCAAAGCCCGGCGAGGTCGCCACGAGAAGAGCTGCGGCGTGCACTGATAACGTCGCGCCGGTGTTGGTTGAGTCGAGGTGGTGGTGGTGGGGGCGTGGGATGTGAGATTTGCGTGCGGACGGAGGTATGTACATATCTCTTCTGTTTTAGGACTACTGCATGTTTACGTGTTAAAGGCCCAGGCACACGTGACATCATCATGGCGAGTCCCGTCCTTGGCTATACATAGGACAGCGACTCGCACGCACAACGCACTTGGACCTAACCAAGCTATACACATCCTCACAAAGACCGCCAGTTCGTCCACCATGAGTAGCCCTCGTCGTAGAATCGAGACTGATGTGAGTTACTAATGCCCTCTGGCCGACGCGGGGGACGCTCCGTTGGCTGTCTTTGAACGCCTAAACACTGACGTTGGTCCTCTCCAGGTCATGAAGTGCGCCGCTGCCCACATCTCCCGCTCTACGCGTCCCCTGCTGCCCTGACCCAACTGCTGACTCTTTTGATAGGATGTAGGATGGAAGACTTCAGCCAGCTTCGAGATGTTGATTGATGCTGACCATCATAGGCTCATGAGTGACTATGAGGTGACCCTTGTCAACGATAACAGCAAGTGGAACGTCTAGTGCCGGGTCCGACAAGTACTAAACGCTCATAGTGTAAGATGTCGAACCGCCGCAGCCCTCGCTAGCTTCGCTTTCCCGATTGATCGATTCTCACCCGAAACATCAACAGGCAGGAATTCTATGTCCGATTCAAGGGTCCCCCGGAGAGTACGTGCACTGGATGTCTGATGCCGAAATTCGCGGGCGCATGCATGATTGGGGAAAAGGTCACTGACTATATACCTCAGCTCCCTTTGAAGGGGGCCTCTGGAAAGTTCATGTCGAATTGCCCGATACCTACCCGTACAAGTCGCCGAGCATCGGTTTCGTCAACCGCATCTTTCACCCCAATATCGATGAGTTGTGAGTTGACACCTGGTGGCTACCGTAACATGGACTCACACAAAATGGAACGAAGCGTACAAGAAAACACTTGCAAGTGTCTATTGGAAAGCACTGCGAATACGGATACTGAGACGCATCACCTTGGACAGGTCCGGATCCGTTTGTTTAGATGTCATCAACCAGACTTGGTCCCCAATGTTCGACATGATCAACATTTTCGAAGGGTTTCTTCCGCAACTCCTCCGCTATCCCAACCCGACTGATCCTCTGAACGGAGAAGCCGCTGCTCTGCTGATTAGAGAACCCAAAAGCTATGATGCCAAGGTCAAGGGTGCGTTAGAGTAACAAAGAGGTGTAGGAACGGTGGATGTTGCTGCTGACGATGTTTTGGGCTTGCAGAATATGTCCGAAAGTACGCCACTAAGGATGCTGCCGACGAAGCCGGTGCCGAGAGTGAAGACGACGACGACATGTCTTCTGTCGCCAGCTTTGGGGACGACGACAACGACGACGACGAGCCCGCCGGGCAGATGGACGACGTATGAGCGTCGAGGGCGGACTCGGAGCGTCTGCTACACCAATTCCTAGGGACACGCGGCTTTAGATGCTGCCTTATGATTTAATCTTTTCAAATGGCAGTCAAAGCGGATATCACAGGCACAGCACAGGAGCCATAGGTAATGACACACGGGTTGGAGTTGCATAAGCCGAGAGGTTATGACATTTCTATTTGGTTTGTTTCCATCATTACTTTGGTTCGATCAGAGAATGTCCACCGTCCTAAATGACGCCTCGTATACGGATGGGATGTAGTAGGGAAGGAGGGGCTGGCCCGCTGATTTCTGCTTGTCGATGCAAACCAAACGATTGTGCTACAAGCGAGTGCACAAGGAGGCAACGAAGTAGGAAAGCAAAAGGCTTACCTTTTAGGGCCAAGGTTCCCTCTCGTGGACTCAAAGTATATCAAAGTTCGGCCTCTCTCTTACGGAGAATGTTAATCAGGATTCCCAGGCGGCTGGTAGATAGCACAGTTACACAAGCAAACACATGGATCATCTGATACCACGCAGACTCTTTATTCAAGCAGCATTTCTTCATCTCGCGAGAGAGCCAGGGGGGCTGTTTGTTTTTCTTCCCCGGCCTCCAATTATTAGTGCTCGATTGACGCGGACAACGCAGCAAATCTATGTACATTTGTTCAGGGATAAATCTGCCGCCTTTGGCTCCACTCTGGACCCGTTTTCCTGGGAACCCCAATCGAGCCGGTCTTGGCCCCACCAACAAGCAGACAGACCCCCTTGCAACTTGGAACATGCAACCACCAAATTCATCTTCCACGACAGACAGCAACCACCAAATTCATCATCTTCTTCCACGACAGCTTTCCCTTTCCTTCCCCCAAGGTCCTCGGCGCCGACGCCTCGCCCCATCATGCAGGGCTTCAACATGGGACGTCATGTCCCGCCCGACGTTGAAGGCACCACGTCGGCCAATAAACTTCACAAGAAGCACGCCCTCGGCCAGCGCGCGTCGAAACTCGCCTCCCATGGCATCCTCACCGTGCGCTTCGAAATGCCCTTCCCCATATGGTGCTCCTCGTGCCCCAGGCCCACCATCATCGGACAGGGCGTCCGCTTCAACGCCGAAAAGAAAAAGGTCGGCAACTACTACTCCTCGCCGATATGGAGCTTCCGCTTCCGCCACGCCGCCTGCGGAGGCACCGTCGAGATGCGTACAGACCCCAAAAACACAGCCTACGTGGTGGCGGAGGGCGCTACGAAACGGAACACGGGTCAAGATGAAGCGCGGGAAGGGGAGGAGGCCCTCGTCATCATGACGGACCAGGAGCGCGAGGCGCTGAGGAAGAACGCGTTCGCGAGCTTAGAAAAGACGATTGAGGACAGGGAGCGGTTCATCATGGCGAGTGAGAGGATCGAACATCTGCGAGATGCTCAGGATAAAGCGTGGGAGGATCCGTACGCGATGAACCAGAAGCTGAGGAAGGCGTTTCGGGTCGGCAGGAAGGAGAGGGAGAGAGATGAGGCGAGGACCGAGGCGCTGCGTGATAGAATGGGCTTGGGCATCGAGCTGGTGCCGGGCACGGAGGAGGATGCCCAGAGGGCCAAGCTGGTGGATTTCGGGCCGGGCTTCGACCACGATGGCGCGGAGAAGGCGCTGGCGAAGCCCTTGTTTGCTGGCGCTGCCAACGCAGGTCTGTTGTCTTCGACGTCGACCTCGGCCTCGGCCTCGGCCTCGAAGAAAGATAGGGGAGTGCGGCTCAAGGCCGACAAGGCGGCGGCCAGGCGCAAACATGATTTTGTGGCTGCCATCACGAGCAATACGCGTGCTATTCAGGATCCCTTTTTGCAGAAGCGCGATGGGGTCAATATGGCCAAGTTGCCTGGGGCGAAGAGGAGGCGCGTTGATAAGGCGCAGATGAAGAAAGGGGCAGCAGGTCCTCCTGCGGAAATGGCTCAGAAGAAATCGGCGACGCTGGTGGCATACGATTCGGATTGATTTTGGTGACCACCGCCTCAAACTACATCCTCTCTGCTGGCTAGGCGGAGGCGGAGGCGGAGCTACACAACAGGCTGTTATTGTTCGCAACGGGTTACACGGGCATAGAAAGGTGTAGTAGCATGACATGGGTGTTTTGGGACAAGGTATCGGTGGTCGGGCAATATACCCCCTTTCTGCTGACCACGGCGTTGTTTTCTTTCTTCCAGATATTGGAATGGGTACCATGGGGAACGTGAGAAGGACTTTTGTTTCTGCACATGTTTTCCCCGCAATCAAATGTTCCGCATTGGTCCTGTCATTCTAAGATTGCCAACCTGAGCCCAGGGCCACTTGTACATGTACAGTCAAGTACATTAGATCTAGACTGATGAAGCTGCATTGCACAATGACTGCGGTATAAGTACTGCCCACGGCCGTACTTAAGTCATGTCTTTCTAAGCCCTCATTCAATTTGGCCAATGTCAGCCCGCCAGGTGATATCTGATCAAAAGGTGTGGCACATCCTGTCACAAAGTAAACATCTGCTTATCATACTTGTTTCAAAGTAAGTGACGCCCTCAATCCGATGGAGTGATTGACCAGATGACTTGACATTCGGCCGCCTGCCCACAACTGATCCATCCCTCTTGAGTCTTGACTCGTTTTGTTGACCGCTTAGCAATTTCGAACTTTGTGTCCACGCAAATAATACCCCAAGCTGTGTTGCTTGGCATCAGGGCATCTGATGCGTAATTCTAACCATGGTTCCAATGATCTCTTCGCAAACAAGCCGAATCCCAATCTTCTCCCCTGCTCCTGTCTGTAAGCTGACAACCAAGTCTTTCCTCCCGTGAAGCTTTTTTACGCTCCCGCGCCAAAACCATAACAACCTGCCGTCACCACCCTCAATGACCAAAGTGACCCAGGGGTTGTCCTTCTTCTAGAAGGGCGGTTGTTCGTTGTCGTAACCCATTGTCACTCGACAGATCCAAGCACAAAACCTGGACGAGGAAGGCTCTGGCTGCACTGGAATTGACGAAGACGACACTCGCTCAATGACGTCGAACTGACATGAAAGGCGCGGAAATCCAGCAAGCTGTTGAAGAAGTTGGTGACCAAATGGAGGGTTCCGGCTGAGCAATCTCTCTATGTGGCAAAAATCAAGCTGTTGAATCTCTCGAATGGTCCTGACACCAGCCTTGGTCAACTTTTCCAGTTTCGCAACACCTATACCATCGATCAGAAGTAACTCTCTGCCGTCTCCCTCCCATGTACGTGACCGAACACTTCGCAGCACATCCAGTGCTGTATTGATGCCAATTCCATCTCGCCTTAGCCCGATGATGTCGATTGTACATCGCAGTATCCGATCAAGGAGGGCAAGGATCCTGCCGAGATCCTGATAGAGCTCTTTCCTTGCCGTTGCCGATATTTTGTTTGGCCAACACGTTCGCAGGAGATCCACTTGAACCAATAAGAATACCTTATGCCATGGCTGAGTGATGGTTTCTTTGATGGTGTATGGTATCGCCGTGTGGTCGTTGACTTCGCGGAAAAATCCCTTCTCGGCCTGCTTCAGAGGGAAAGAGCGAAGCTCACTCGCAAGACAAGCCTTATGGAAAACTTGCTGTCGATCAGGAGCTCTCGGAATGCTTGATAGAATCTTAATGGTGGCTGGAGAAAGCTTGTATCGCACCTGTATATCGTGAAGGCTGTCGGCCATGGTGCTTTTGCCACACGATGAGGAAGGTGCTGCCGGCATGTTCATCCACCAGCACAGCTTTCAAGAAGCCGCAATACAATATTATTGTTGGGTCGGGCACTCGAGAGCATTCGGGTCTGGCTGATATCATCAGCAAGCAAATGCATCAAGATTTGGAGCGAAGACGCAATTCGCGGCAAGCGCGTGACTTCAGATGGCCAATGAGGAGCGATCCGAAAGGAAGGAGCGGCACATGGGCACCATGAAAATGTCTGATGTCTGGTGGCAGTCACGACAACAACTCGGCAAACGCGCCTCTGTTTCCAAATGACGACCAGCCTCTTTCGCTTGATTGATCCACCACGACGAATATCTAGGACTTGGAAGAAAGCAGATCAACCCTTTCCACAGAATCCTCGCCCAACGTGGTATGTGCCCGCCCAAGTGTTTAGTTCTTGCCACTTGCCACTTGCCACTTGCCTTGGCGTCGTGCAACAAGAGCCCGTTGGTGAATAGACTTTGGTGACAGGAGCTCCACAACGGGCATTCCCATAAACTTTCGATTGCAAACTCTAAGCGTTGCAAGCTTCCAGCTGGTACAGCCGCGTGACAAGATCTACAAGGTGAACCCATAATCAAGACTCCATGAGTCTTCGAAGCGATGCTACACACGTGCGCTCAGCAGGCAGGTAGTCAAACGAGGCATGAGACATTGGCACCTGAGTCGGCTAGGTTTCGTTCATGACGCAGCCGTTTGCTCGCATTCACACCACGACATTGCACCATGGATAACTTTGAATACACCTGGGTAGCATGGCCATTACAGGATACTGGTCCAGGAATTCGGCTAGATGATCTGAGCATCAGGCAGCAGCTGAGTTTAGCCACTATGGAGAGGAACTAACAAAAGCTTAATGTTGACTTGTGATTTGCAACTGTTCCCAATGAAATACTACACTACTGAATGGAGTGACTTTTCGAGCGTCGTCCTGTTAAACGCCATGCGAAGTTGTTCGTTGATCGACGACGAAGACTGACCCCAGGTAGCATTACGAGCTATTGAAATTACCAAGATGCTTTCCATTGGAACATCAGGTCACGGAAAAGCCTGAGGGTAATGACTGACCAGCTGATGGAACTGTGTCAGGCGCAAACAGCTGGTCACAGTTATGCCAAGGTCAGGAAGTGACGGACTACGAGACGCTCCTGCCCTCGATACCTGGGTATAAAGAAGAGGGCATCCGTCAGCAACATGAAGAATCGGTGTTTGTTTTCGGTACTCGCAACATTTTCCCAAAAAACTCACCTTTTCGGACCTCACAAAAGCTAATATCAGTACCCGTTTCTTTAACAAGTCTGAGCCCTTCGTTACAGCATTACCTGTATAACATCATGTCTTGCCAGTGCTTCATCGTCCCACCTCACCTGCTCAAGGCAATCGCCACGTCTACACACAACGATGAAGCTATCAGAAAGTCTGCTCAAAAATGCGTGGACTTTCATGAGAAGTTGACCACTGCCCGCCGCGAGCGCCTGGCTACCTTGACTCAGTCCCAAGGCAAAGGTCCTTCCCGTGTCTCTCCTTTCGTTCCACAGATTCTTCTACGACAGATCTCAAAAGCTAAAGCCGTTGATGATGCCCTCCGCTCGCTGGCAGAAAAGGACTTGGCCCATGCCCAGCAGCTGATGAACCCCAACAAAGGTACCTTAGCTGTCATCCATGTCACGCCGATCATATAAGTTTTCCTTGGGACTAACAGGATTGAATAGACGCAGGGGACGTAAAAGACCCATCGAAAGAAGGTCAGGAAGCGGACAAGCCAAAGAAAGATCCCAAAGAGTCCCCTCAACGAGCCATCTACGATGCTCAGCACACTCTGGATCAAGATGCCCTTCCGGGAGAATTAAAGAGGTCAGAAGGAGGGCCCAAAAACAAAGACAAGGCCGTCAATGAGGCTTATGATCATGTTGGTGCTGTGTTGGAGTTCTACAAGGAGAAGTTCCACTGGAATTCCATCGACAACAAGGGGTCTGATGTCACCTCTTCTGTTCACTTCGGGGAGAACTATGAAAATGCTTGTGGGTTGGCCCGAGTCTCTTCCTTCTGGTACACGTGTTAACATCGTTGTCTAGTTTGGGACCCCGAGCGCTTACAGATGGTATTTGGGGATGGCGGCGAGTTCCTGAACAATTTCACGAATTGCATCGACGTTATTGGACACGAGCTCACCCACGCCATCACCGAACACACGAGTCCCCTCGAGTATCAGGACCAACCTGGGGCACTGAATGAACATGTATCGGACGTCTTTGGCATCATGATCAAGCAAAAGGCCGAGAATGAGACGTCTGACAAAGCCGATTGGCTTATCGGCGAAGGATGTCTCGTGCCGGATGTCAAGGGTCTCGCTCTACGCAGCATGAAGGCCCCAGGGACTGCCTACAGCGACCCCCGATTTGTACGATCCTTCTTTCGAGTTCAGTTCCACCGAAACATTCACTAACTCTTTTCTCGCAGGGGAAAGATCCGCAAGTCGACAACATGTCCGCGTACGAGAAGAGCTTCGAGGACAACGGCGGAGTCCACATCTACTCTGGCATTCCCAACAAGGCATTCTACCTGGCAGCCAAGGCGTTTGGCGGCTATTCTTGGGAGAAGGCGGGGCAAATCTGGTGGAAGGCGATGAACAGTGGAAACATCCCGGCTCGATGTTCTTTCAAGCAGTTTGCTGATGTGACTGTTGACTGCGCCGAAGAGGAGTTTGGTGAAGACGCTGCCAAGATTGTACGCAAAGCATGGACTGACGTTGGTGTCAGCCGCAAAGTTTAGAAGAAGGACAATGGGTGCAATCCTTGGTAAAGAAGGTGGTGGTGGTGGTGGTGGTTAGCTTTTATCCTTGCTCGTGGTACGACTTGTCCCCTTGTTCCTATATTTTACTGAAGTCCTATTAAGAATCATTTTCGTTGCCAAAGTATTGTGTCGTCGTGTCACAGAGTACTCCGTACCCCCCATGGCTGGGCATTGTCACCTGTGAGAAACTATCCTTGCTCGTGGTACGACTTTTCCGTTTGTTCCTATATTTTGCTGAAGTCCTATTAAGAATCATTTTCGTTACCAAAGTATCACGTCGTCGTGTTACAGAGTACGTACTCCGTACTCCCCATGGCTGGGCATTGTCATCTGTGAGAAACTCGATTCCTCGTTTGGGATATGCCATGTTGCCCTTACCAAACGATGACCGGAATGAAAAATACTCCGTTTAATTCGTGTTTTTTTTTTTTTCATATAGCAGAGGTGGTCCACGAATTAGAACTCAATCATCGTGCCCAGCCAGCAGCGACCGAGTTTCCCACGCACCAATACGGAGTACTCCGTAGAAGCAGCAAATGGACGGCTCCGACTCTTATCACTGACAACTGTAATCCCTACGGGGTACAGCCGTTACTTGCAAACGCCCACAAGGCAATCTCGCGAGGCAGGCAAGCCTATTTTTGTCGTGCCTTGAGTGTGGGAAACCCTCCCTTGCGCGAGCGAGGTCATTGGCCGAGAAGGGGCAGAGCGTACCTAGTTCAGGGGAAAGGAAAGAGAAGAACTGGGGGACAGGCTGACAAAGAAGGGCGGTTGGGGGGGGACTAAGGGAGGTAAAATGCGAAGAAGAAGAAGACTTGCATCACTTTGGCAAGTTTGGCGGACCTCATTTCCCGCAAGATGATGCATAATCTTGATGCGGAGTAGTGTCTGTCTCCTCTCCTTTTTCTCTCTTGGGCCGCGCGTTGTCAGCTCTTCATACCGGGGTGCTAAAGAGGTGGGTGAAACGGCGGTCGACGGCGCAGTACATGCGGCCATGTTCATGCACGTCAACGCAGCAGTGACAAGACGTCTAATATGGGTGTGAGCAAGGCTTGATATAACCACAAGGCATGCTCGTGAAACACTGGTCACGCGGTTATTGAAACAGGTGCAGGAACACAACAGTTTGAGGATGGCGTGGGAGGCAAGAGAAAAATGCTTGGTCCAAAATGTGTCACTTTTAATTCACTAGATGGTAAGTACAACGGCATTTCTACAAGTGTATACAAATAAAGTCCGGTAAAAAAAAAAGGCTTCCACCAAGATATCCGCCATGTGTAATCCTAAGCAATAGTATCCACAAACACCTCTTGTTCTCGTCGCGTCGTTGCACTCGCTTGCTAAGCCTCCTCATTCCATCGGATCTAGTCGGCTTCATGCAACTTCAGATCTCGACTGGCCCAGGATGTCCATCGAGACCAAACGGAAGATAGGTAAGACCTCCCTCCCCATTAAAATCAGCGTAAACATATTATATTTCGTGGCCGCGAACAGGGAAAATCAAAGATATTGAACATGGTAAAAAAAAAAATGGGATCCGAGTCGAACTGTACATAATATTAGATGGCACTGCTCTGCGCTTACAGTGCGCTATATCCATTTTGTGTCATACTACATGTTGTTTTCTTGCGGCCAAGTGAAAATAGTACATCGAATAAAAGCGGGCAACGTGTCTTTGTAAATTTCCAATTCTTGGACCCAAACGTTTTACAGGGCCAGGGCCAGAATGACACCAGCGCCAGCCAGCAAAGCACCAGCCATGGCAACAGAGCCGCGAGAGGCAGCAGCGCGGACAGTAGTGGAGGTGGGCAGGCCGGAGGTGGAAACAGTGGCGGTGCCTGAGGGGCCGTTGGTGACGGAGGCGCTGTCGGTAGCGCTGGCGCCAGAGGAAGCAGCGGTGCTCATGGTATTCGTGGCATCAGTCTTGGAATTGTCAGAAGTCTTGGTAGCGGAGCCGGTAGCGGAAGACTCAGTCTTGGCCTGGGTAGAGAAGGGCTTGGAAGAGGCAGAGTCGCCGCTTCCAGAGCCACCAACGACCTTGATGCTCTTCCATGAGCCAGACTGGTCACCGTAAATGTACTCCTTGACGCCGCCGTTGGCGGGGCTGTCCTTGCCAGCGTAGTCGACGATGCTGATGCTCTTGTAGTAGGCGTTGAAAGGAGCCTTGGAGAAGTCGGTGTAGCCGCCAGCCCAGTTACGGGTGCCTTCCTGAGAGTTCTTCCCACCAGCGCACCAGGAGCCGAGCTTAACCTGCATGGGAGTCTGGGGGAACTTGTCCTTGACAGTATCGGAGGAAAGAGTACGGACAGTCTTGCCGTTGATGATCCAGTTGACGGCCTTGGAGGTCCACTCAACAGTGTAAGTGTGGAAGCCGGTGGTTGGGCTGTCAACGGTGTGATTAGCACCACGAAGGTAGTCGCTCGTGTCACCCTTGCTGAAGTAGTTGGTCTGAACCTGCGTGTTGTCGTTTCCAACCCACTCCCAGTCAATCTATCAAATCATTCGCATTCACATTAGCTTTCCGTTGCAAATGACGGTGTATTTTCATCGTTCTAATTACGAACCTCGTCAAGATCGGCAGACTGGAGGACGGCGGAGGTGACAATGCCGGCACCAGGAGCGGCCTGGACCTCGACCTCGACCTTTCCGAAGAAGATGTACTTGCCAGTGGAGATGGTAGGGGCGTTGTCCTCTGTCTTGATGCTGAAGACAGCGCCGTTGTCCTTGAAGTCCAACTTGGTTCCATCGGCCTGCTTGAAGATATCGCAGGGGCCCTTGGAGAAGTCGCAGTTTACTGACTTCCCCAAGGCAGGGGCAGCAGGGCAGGTCTTCTTGGTAGGGTTGCAGTCAGTGAAAGTCTGAGCATTAACGACAGCCGAAGCGGCGAGCGCAACGGTGGCGACAGAGAAGGCCTTGGAGAACATCTTGTCGAGAAAATATGATATATCGAACAAGGGTGGTGTACAGCAGGAGTATGACAAGATGATATCCTTTGAACTGTCGCGCGCGAGAAATGGGCGGCGAATGAAATATGTGCCTTGGGCAAATACCAAGAGAAACAATAAAAAGATTGAGTTGTTTAGCGAGAGACAGGAAGGTTAATGAGAAAGAAGAAGCACACGCGAGTGGCAAGGACAAATGATGAGGTTTCGGGATGTAAAAGGCGGGAAAATCAAGAGGGCGTCGAGGGAGATAAGACGGTATTTTTATTACCTCCGGAGGGACAACACCTCTGGCCATCCATCTGGAACAAGACCGAAGAGCCAATGGCACGAACAGCATCCGAGTTGGCCCATCCATCTTGGGCCACCGTCGGCCAAGACGTGCCAGGGGGGTGCGTACAATGCCATTTCATGGATCCCCGGCGCATCGACTTCTCCATTGCTAGTCATGGCCGTGGTCTGGGCAGTCTGGGCACCGCCATGACCAGCCAGGGTCCACGCTTGACTCGATGTGCCTGAGCCCGCTACTCGAGAGGTGAGACAATTGACACGCCCAGAATCACCATTTGGGCGTATCTCAAGCGGCTCCCTCCTGGAGGCGCCAAATGGGTCTGCCCCAGCCACCAACCCCCCTTGGCCCTTTGATGGATTCCACCCATTACGAAGGGGTCAGCACGCCCTAACCGTAAGCTGAACTGATCAACTGATGTCCTGGGGTAAAGACGACCTGCCAAGCAGTGTCATCAGTCCGTAGCTCGTATTTATTTCCGGCATGAACGGCTGTACTCCGTAGGGATTACAGTTGTCAGTGATAAAAGTCCGTCGCGAAGAAAGGGGGGGGGAACACTACCAGACGTTTTGCGGGCAATCGGCAAGCACACGAGCACGTCGCCGTAGTGAACGCCAGGCTGCACGGCTGGACAATTTGACAGCTGCTCAAGCTTCAGTCTGGGTCGGTGGGGGGATTCAAGCCATCATTTCTGCTTGTTCAAACGTGGTTGGCGATGGCTGACTGACACAGCAACAACAAAAGAACTTGGTGCAACGACGACGTTGTGGCACGGTGTGGATCGACTCGCTTGGCGGCGAATAACCGGGGAAGCAACGGGTCGGCTGTACAGTGTGGAGACGGTGCGTTTGCGACGCAGCAACGTCTGCACTGTGCAGATTCTAGATTCTGACAGCCCTGCCGCCTGTACGGATTACGGACGTAGTAGATATGGACCTTCCTAGCGTGCGCCCTGGCAGTCCGTATTAGACGCGGCTCTTTCCCTTCCCGGGCTATCCCTTCCTTGAGGCGAGGAGGGCGAGAGGGCGAGGGGGCGAGGGGGCGAGGGGCGAGGGGGCGAGGGGGCGAGGGGCGCGGGGGCAAGACGGCAGGAAGGCATCACAACAAAGACAGGCTCGGTCACCGCATCATCACTTTTACCTAGACACGCTGACACTGACACGCACCAGACGCATCGTCGAACCACGCATGTCTGGACTCTGGGGTAACGTGCGCAGGCCCGCACAGAAGGATGCCGGGATGGCCCGTGGTTGTCCTGTGGTCTCTTCACTGCAGGCGAAGTTCCTGGGTTCAATGTCTCAACTTTCAGCAATGGCCGGCAGACGTGCGTCCACTGTTGCTATATTTGGAAGCGACGAGGTCATCATTTGAAATTTGATGACGGGGCAAAAAATGATCCAGCCGCTATCTAGTGGGGCGCTCGTTGTTGTCGTCTGAAATGATGTTGCCGAAAAGTTGGGAATAATGAGTAATATCTCTCATCATCAGTCATCAGTCCGTCTAACTAGTCCGTACTGTGTTCCCCATAATAACTTCTGATTACCTCCGCCATTCTCCACCCCAACACGTCCCCGTGTTTTTTTTTTTTTTTCATCCGTAACTCCGGCGCATGGCCCTCCTGGTCACTCACTATCCTGGTTCGGCGACTGCCATTTCGAGCCGTTGAACCGACACTGTCTGTGTTGTTTTGCCTTGTTCTCACGAAAGGTCTGGTTCCTGTCGTGGAAGGGAAGTACCAGGCTTCTCGACGAGTCGGCTTCGGACGCCAACCACCGACGTTACGGCTCGGGCGACTGTGAAGCTTTGGAATGCAAACCAGTGGCTGTGTTTTCGAAGATACTCCACAGCAGTTGTTGTTGTTGCCTGGGGGGGGGTTGCCGGGTCCACACGGACCACCACGGCGCTAGATCAGCCCTTGCATCACTACATATTACTGCGCCACACGAAAGTTTTCATGAACAAAAACCTGCAATGGCACGATTGATCTGAGAGGACACATCGAGGCAATACTCCGTATCCGTTTGTCCTCCTCCTACGGATCCTACGGAGTACATAAGACTGTCTCGCGCTTATCATCTGCTGGGGTTTGTCGTTTCTTGCCCGCAGTCTGCATGTAGTAGTCCGTAGCGCCCTTGCCAATCGATGCCACCGATGGCACGCATTGGACACGTCCACGAACAAGACGGAGTACATACATAGACCACAAACGCCTGATCCAAGCTCTCAGCAATGTGCCGCCATGAGCCAGCGTCAAGCGTCAATTTTCTCAATCGAAACGATGCGTTCATGCCCCAGACAATTGTGGCAGCGCAACGAGCACGAGCATACACACGCCGACTCGCTCACGCCGACCTTCACCCCATCTGTGCAACAGTAACACGGCGAAATAACGTGACGGGCGCCCATGCGAGGCACCAGACAGTTTGACTGCATGGACGTGTGTCGGGTGCATATATGCATGCTGCGGGATGGTGCAACTATTACCCTGCCACCCGCACATTTTGACACGAACTACTAC
Source organism: Epichloe coenophiala (assembly GCA_018801565.1). Lineage (NCBI taxonomy): Eukaryota > Fungi > Ascomycota > Sordariomycetes > Hypocreales > Clavicipitaceae > Epichloe > Epichloe coenophiala. Next base: position 970,890 of record JAFEMN010000008.1, read on the forward strand.
TAAGTAGTACGGAGCACAGACGACAGACGACAGACGTCAGACAGCAGACTACATCGTGCTCGACCTGTAGCTGCCAGCTTGGCCCATGGCGCTTTGAAGCACCACTTCGTCTCGAGGCCTGTTCAACGCTTGTTCCGACGGCATCATGACGCAAATCACTATAGGCTGCCATCAGCTATTGTCTACTGGGCTGTGAGAGCGAGGCACATTGCACATACCCACAGCCCCCCCCCCTTCTTCGGCTGGTAGTGCGATGCACTATTTGGTCCCGGTCTTGGAAGTCGCTGTAGAGTGCAGGGAGTCATCCACGTAAACCCGCCGTGGTGATTTCTCGCCGTTGATCAAGAGGACGCTGGCCGAAACTGGCTTCGTAGGCCCGCCCTGATTATTGTGCCAACTGTCAGATGACTTGTCCTGTCTTCTCCGGATACCTCAGGAGCGAGCTCGTCCTTGTGAACTCTGTGGCCGTGGGACTTGTCTTGATGTGCGCATGGGCTTTCGGACGGGGTCTCGAGAAATATATATCCAACAGATTGATTATTCTTCTGAAGGCGAACAATCAAATTGAGTTTGCATGGGTGCTATATAATCATACAGATCAGCAGCACATCGCGGAAGCGAGCTCTTTGTAATAGATTTTTGAGCATGGCATGTTTTATTCAACGCGCGCTTTTCATGGTTTCTTTTTGGGCCTCCTGGTGTGTCACCTCTCGGACTCATGCAGCATTGCCCTCCTCAAAGTCTCGTCTCACCCTCGCCGCCAGCTCGTCGTCCACAATCACGCGCAGCGCCAACATGGCCATGCCCTTGGCGCTCTTGACAGCGCATTCATGGGCCTCGGGCTTGCCCGCGGCCGCGGCGAACTTGGGGCTGTGCAGAGCGGCATCCGGCTCCGTGGGAATGGCAAATGCACCGTGGAAGCCGGGAACCTCGTGAGACACATTGCCCATGTCTGTTGATGCGGTGAACGACTCAGGCGCCTTGATGGATACTTGCTCGCCTATCTTGGCCATGTCTTGAGCGTAGGTTTCGCAGAGACCTGGATTGCTGATGACGTGTTTGTAGGTGTCGGCGCTGAGGGAGTCATCATGGTGTTAATGAAAGAGCGTTTCATCACAGGGTTTCGGTATGGGCCATGAAGCAAAGATGCTTGAAGATGGAATGGGGGGTGGACTCACAGGATATAGTTGTTGGTGCAGCCCGTGGCCGCAGCAGCGGCATCGATGCAAGCATGCACTCTCCTCTGCAGCTTCTCGCCTTGCTCAGTAGTCGGTGCCCTCACATACCAGTTCATCCGTGTATAGTCTGGGATGACGTTTGGCACGGTACCGCCCACCTCGAAGACGCCGTGGACACGCTCATCCGGCCGGATCTGCTGTCGCAGCATGCTGATATTGTTGTAGGCGCCCACGGCGGCATCGAGGGCGTTTGTGCCGTTCCATGGCTCGCCGGCCGCGTGGGCCGATTTCCCCTTGAACTCCACGCGAAACTTGAGACTGGCGATGAGGTCCAGGGCAGATAGGCCCGTGATGCCACCGATGCCGTGCCTGGTGATGGGGTGAGCCATGATGGCGGCAGCAATGTCCTCGGACGGGCTGAACGCCCCGGCTTTGATGAGCCGGGCCTTGCCGCCGCCCCCTTCTTCCGCGGGCGTCCCGAGGATACGCAGGCGGCCGTTGATCCCCAGCGTCTTCATGGCGTGAGCGGCGCCCAGGAATGCTCCAATGGAGGACGTGGCAATGAGGTTGTGCCCGCAGGCGTGGCCCATGTTGGGAAGCGCATCGTACTCGGCGCAGATGATGACAAGTCGGCCACCCGAGCCGAACGTCACTTCGAAGCTGGTTTCGAGACCGTACGTCTTGCGGTGAGCGGTAAATCCCTGCTTCTCGAGAAAATCGGAAATGGTGTCGTGTGCGAAGAACTCTTTGTAGCCTAGCTCAGGGTTGCCGTGGAGAGCTTGGTTGATTTTGTGCAGTGCGGGCGACTGCTGGTCGAGGTGGGCGTTGACCAGCTCCCGGACTTGTTCCCAGTGCACGGACATGATTTCGAGGTCGTAGTTTTTTTTTTTTTTTTTTGCGGAGCAAAGTGTCGATAAGTTAGTTGTTGGTGTTAAGTTGGATAGTGAATTCAGTGCGTGTAGGCGGCCGTGGAGCTATTTTGTGTGCAAAACTTATTCATATCTCACGGCAATCCTTCAATAAACAGTCTTGACATGAGACTATGCTAAAAAAAAAAAGACCAGGAAAGAATTCAGCAGTAGAAGAAGAATCATTCATCTCATCTCATTTCTAAGCAGAGAGATGTCTGGCGTCCGTCGTCCGTCGACCAGCCAAAGTCAGCCGTTGCGGGGTGTGGCACAAGTTTTGCCGATGGTCGGCCCGTTTGAGCACCGGCCGCAGCGCTGTTCGTCGCACAGCATGGAAGCGAGGCCGACAGAAGGAAAGAAGGAAACCAGCCTATTCGGTGACTATCGGAAGATGTAAAGCCATACTCTGTGGACAGAAACCATGTCCAGACACTTGCAAAATGTTCCAAGAGCGTCCTCCGTCCTTGCTGAGTTGGTTTATTAAGGAAAGTGCGAGAACAGCAAGGCACGGACGGGATTAGCCAGAGCTTTGCATGTAGTGTAGTAAATGTAGTATTTTGGCTTTCGTTGTAGTATGTAGTGTAGTAGATTTTAATATAGTGTAGTATGTAGTATAATGTAGTAAATACTATACTACACTATAAATACTATAAATATAGTATTAGTAAAAAGAAAAGTAAGGTAATATATTATCTTATAATATTCCTTAGAATTTTCCTAAATAAGTTAATATTACTTGTTTTTTTATTATTATTTAGTTATTTAGTTATAATTTTATAAAGTTTAGGCTTATTTAGATTATTAAGTAAATTATAGGTATATAGTAACTAAATATAGTATATCTTAAATATAAACTATATAGCTATTTTTTCTTTATATTTTAAAGGTTTTTTTGCTTTAAGAACTTTTTTTTTAGATTTACTATTCTTTTTAATATACTTTCTTTACCCTTAAAAATAATAATTACCCTAAAGAAATTATATTTTATTATATATTAATAAGACTTAAACTCTAATAATAATATATTTATATATATAAATATTCTATTATAATAGGATAATTTTAAATTATATATTAAAGGAATTTCTAGCTATATAGCTATTTTATTAGAATTATAAATAATTAAGGTTTTTTAAGATAAAGAAAAAGAAATACCCCTAAGAAAAGCTTAATAAAAAAGACTTTAACCTTTTATAATAAATATATATAAGAGATATAATATACTTTCCTTTATATTTAAGATATTAAAAAATAAGCTTTAAAAGTAAGTTTAATAATATATATTATATTTAGCTTCCTTACTTAGTAATAAGGCTTTATATAAAAGTAAGTCTAAAAGTAAGTCCTTATAACTATAAGTAACTTATCTATAGCTTTCTTATAAAGATTTATAACTTTTACTTAAAAAAAGAGAATTTTATAAAAGTGGGTCTAAAAGTAGGTCCTTATAACTATAAGTAACTTATCTATAGCTTTCTTACTAAGATTTATAAATTTTACTTAAAGAAAGGGAAATCTATAAAAGTAAGTTTATAAGTAAGTTATTCTAACTATTAGTAACTTATTTATAATTTCTTTACTTACTTATAGAATTCTTTCTTAAAAGATAAATATATTTAAAGTCTATTATTACTATTATTTAAAAAAAATATAAAAGAGAAAAGTATTTTATTTTATTAATATTTTTAAAAACCTTAGAATACTAAATAACTAAAAAGTATAGCTTTTTCTATAGTAATTTACTTATACTTACTTATATTTAGAGCTTTATACTATATTACACTATATTTTATAGTATTTATAGTGTAATATAGTATATTACACTACACTATATACTACACTACACTATATACTACACTACACTATATACTACACTACACTATATACTACACTACACTATATACTACACTACACTATATACTACACTACACTATATACTACACTACACTATATACTACACTACACTATATACTACACTACACTATATACTACACTACACTATATACTACACTACACTATATACTACACTACACTATATACTACACTACACTATATACTACACTACACTATATACTACACTACACTATATACTACACTACACTATATACTACACTACACTATATACTACACTACACTATATACTACACTACACTATATACTACACTACACTATATACTACACTACACTATATACTACACTACACTATATACTACACTACACTATATACTACACTACACTATATAGGAGATTTTTCTACTATATATAGTATTTATAGTATTTTATAGTATTTTATAGTATTTATAGTATTTTATAGTATTTATAGTATTTTATAGTATTTATAGTATTTTATAGTATTTATAGTATTTTATAGTATTTATAGTATTTTATAGTATTTATAGTATTTTATAGTATTTATAGTATTTTATAGTATTTATAGTATTTTATAGTATTTATAGTATTTTATAGTATTTATAGTATTTTATAGTATTTATAGTATTTTATAGTATTTATAGTATTTTATATTTTATAGTATTTTATAGTATTTATAGTATTTTATAGTATTTATAGTATTTTATAGTATTTATAGTATTTTATAGTATTTATAGTATTTTATAGTATTTATAGTATTTTATAGTATTTATAGTATTTTATAGTATTTATAGTATTTTATAGTATTTATAGTATTTTATAGTATTTATAGTATTTTATAGTATTTATAGTATTTTATAGTATTTATAGTATTTTATAGTATTTATAGTATTTTATAGTATTTATAGTATTTTATAGTATTTTATAGTATTTATAGTATTTTCTTATATTTAGTAATATTATAGCTTATAATAGCTTATAATAGCTTATAATAGCTTATAATAGCTTATAATAGCTTATAATAGCTTATAATAGCTTATAATAGCTTATAATAGCTTATAATAGCTTATAGTACTTTATAATATTACTAGTGTTAAAGTTTAATTAAAATTAAATAATAAATAAATAGCTTAAATATAAATATAAGTAAGTATAAGTAAATTACTATAGAAAAAGCTATACTTTTTAGTTATTTAGTATTCTAAGGTTTTTAAAAATATTAATAAAATAAAATACTTTTCTCTTTTATATTTTTTTTAAATAATAGTAATAATAGACTTTAAATATATTTATCTTTTAAGAAAGAATTCTATAAGTAAGTAATGTAGTGTAGTGTAGTACAAAGCTCTGGGATTAGCAAAGAATAAAAATTTGAGGGGCAGAACACACTCGAGTGAGAAGAAAAAAGAGACAGGTATGCAAGGAAAGCATCGTGGAACGATCTTGCTCCCGGCAGGGCTTGAACCTGCGGCCTCCGCATCACTAACGTTTATTAGTACGAAGCTCTAACCAACTGAGCTACGGAAGCTCTCCTCGCCTGTGCGCTTGATGCCGGATGGAGCTCTATGATATGCTAGAAGGCTTACAGACTTTTTCTGGAGGAAATGCACCGACAAGTCCTTGCTTGTTGCGGGTCTGCGTTAGAGTTCCTTGTCTCTGCATGTGATCGTTCGTATTCACTCATTATGTACATTCCACCCCCTGTTTGATTTTACACGACTATAAGCCCCACGTAGGGCAACTACTATTACATAGCTCTTAGTGGCTATCATAGGTGAAGCTGTTAGGGATACTACAGGGGTTTTTGCACTAGTAAGAGGTACTAAATAGGCATAGGAAAGTACATGTAATTTGAGGTTCTTTTTACCTCGCTTAGTGCTACGCTAATCTTTGGTTTAGCATGTCATTGGCCTGCTACCCCTAGTCATATAGATGTGTAAAATCAAACAGGGTGTAATCCACGAAGACTCTGCGGAGTTCGGAGAGACGACGCTCACTGAAACTTGTATGTGGATCACTATGGGGCGGCTACTTTGTACAGTGTACATAAGCTCACATCTTGCATAGGCATTTGCAAGCCCCTTGCTAGTGTAATATATCATAAAGTACTTGATTCTATACTTTTCTAGGTAAATTTTCTGCCCCAAATGGTTAGCGCGTCCTTTGTATTGTATTGTGCACTTTGCGAACTTCACAGAGTTTTCGTGGATCATACCCATATGTATGTAGTATGCCTGCACCGGCACAATTCAGGGGTCTTGAACCCCTCCGGACGAGACATCACCCACTCAATCACTGCGCCGGCCCAGGCAAGGCCCCCTGATCCTTCCTCCCTCCCCTCTTTCACTCCACCAAACACGAGGCGCATCGCCCACTTGCTGGTCGGCATGCCTGTCCCGTGGGAGGGGGGGAGGAAACCGGTTTGCATGGCTACGCTAATAAAGTACGAAGTATTCCGTACATACGGAAAAGGCTCAGATATTGACATGGACAGTAAGATAAGAAGCTGAGTCTGTCTGGCACTTGCGCCCCGGCCCGGCCTCGTTGCGGCCCCAGACGAGGGGCATGCGTACATAAAAAGGATCGATGTTACGGATCAATTTATTTTGTTGCTCACCTCAGCTCAGCTCGCGCATCCGCATGGCCGGCCGGCTTTATAAGTTACTCCCCTAAGAACTCCCTCCTTCCTCACTTTCGCCCCTCGTTCCACGGCTTGGCCTCCTCAGTGCTCAGCTTACGCATTCGGCCCTCGGCCCTCCGCTTCAGGATAACAGATAATACCGCGGCCTCGCCGTTGGCCTCGATCTTATCGCCCCCGTCTCGCCCCCGTCTCGGTGCCTAATAAGGCTACGGCGACGACTACGGCCACGGGCCGCCGAACACGAGCCGGTACCGCCACTAGCTCTGCTTGCTGTTGTCTTCGTCACTGTTTCTGTTGTTCTCGAGTCTTGCGCAGCCAGCCATAACTGCATCTTGGAAGGTTTTCAATGCCGCCTCATAACGATGTAGAGGCCTTCCACGAGGTCCTTCGTTCCAGTCGCCGCATTCTCGCTCTCTGTGGGGCCGGACTGTCCGCATCGTCCGGGTTGCCCACCTTCCGCGGCGTCGGAGGCTACTGGAGAAGTCACGATGCCACCAAGCTCGCCACTATGCGAGCTTTCATGACCGATCCCGGTCTTGTTTGGCTGTTCTATGGTTACCGAAGACACTTGGCTCTACGAGCCACACCCAACGCAGGTCATCGGGCCCTCGCTGCGCTGGCCAAGGCCAATTCCGACTTTCTTTGTTTGACCCAAAATGTGGACGGTGAGTTAGCGACCAATTGCTTACTAGTACACCATACGAGCCTTTTTTTTTCTATTCCTTTTCTATTCCCTTTGCCCCCTCTTCCCCTCCTTTCCCCTCCATTTTTTTTGTCCCTTTTTTCTTGGTTGTCGTTGTTGTCCCAAGCCAAGCTAATGATTGGGCGTCGTGTATCTCGCGCCTCTGCCTCGCAGACCTATCTCAACGAGCAGATCATCCCTCATCGCAGCTTTGCACTCTACACGGCTCGCTCTTTGATATAAAATGCACCACAGAAGGCTGCGGCTGGATCGAAAAGGGCAATATGAATGATCCCTTCTGTCCAGCCCTCGCTGCGGCATCCGAGGATCCTCCCAAGGGCAAATCGTTGCCCCTCCTTGACCCATATCACCGGATCAAGCACGTCGCAGAAGAGGAGTTGCCGAGATGTCCGCAGTGTAAGACCGGACTGCAGCGACCGGGGGTGGTGTGGTTTGGCGAGGAACTCGATGCCGACATGATCAACCGTATCAACGATTGGATTACTGCGGACAAGATTGTATGTTTTGCCAACGGCCTAGACCAACGGCCTAGACCAACGGGCGTAATTGTTTGCTCTACGCTACGAGCATATGGCTGACTTCCTTGCAGGATTTGATGCTAGTTGTGGGCACATCCGCGCAGGTGTACCCTGCGGCAGGGTACATATCGAGAGCGAGATTGCACGGCGCTCGAATCGTGACTGTCAATCCCGAAGCCGAAGACGAGGCCGAGTTGTGCAAGATGCAACCAGGCGACTTCGCATTTGGGGAGGATGCAGCCGAGTGTCTGCCTAAGTTGCTGGAGCCAGCGCTTGGCAAATTGCAAAGGAGCGGCGAGGAGTTCCATGAATAAAGATGTGATGAAAATAAAAATGGATACAATGAACAGAGACGTCACGCTGTAAATAAGCAAGCGCGCGCCAAATTGCCTGATCCTTTGTTTGCTGTTCGTTGCGTCGTTGTTGTTGATGACGGTCTTCCAGTCTTTGCGTGGCTCGGCGCTGTACCCACAATGTGATACGGCCACATCCCACATCCCACGCCCCGCTACCAAATTTATATGGCACTCCCTGGCAAAAGAAATAGTCAGCATTACAGGCCTATTACCCCCGCCTAAAGTGCACATGATTGAAGACAACAATTCGCAAGCCTCGTGCGCGTTCAATTGAAAAATCTGCTGTTGTCATAATAGTTCAGAGTGCGGGGTCTAATGCCATAATATTACGTGTGTTTTCTAAGGGAGGGTATGGCAATCAAGCTGGCTAACCAAATGCGGCTAAGACAAATCCTTATGTGGGTACAGCGCCGAGCAGCAAGAAAACACAGCTCCGAATAGCAACGCTCGATCGCAACACCTGACTCTGCGTTTCTTCGCCAGGATCCTGCCGATGCGACCCTGGACGCTCCTTCCCCGCGCACTTGGACGGTGGACGGGATATTACATACCCCGCACAATGTGTACAGATCCGTACGATCCGTACAGGGCACGGTAATTAATCCATATCAGACCTTGTTCGTTACAAGGGGGATAAGGGGGATGTGCCCATCATTAATTTGGAGTCGACACGGCAGCTTCATTTCGATCAAGACAACCTCTGGGCTTCAGCGTGCTGGCAGCTTCAAGTCATCTGCGTCGGCAACGCCACTTGCGCCCAGCCATCTCTGGATTGATACTTGAACATACTTGAACTTCCCCTCACCACCATGCGCCCTCCATCAGCCACCTTTCTTCTGCAAGTGGTGTCTTTCGTCCCGTCACTGTCTGCGGCATCGATTACTCCCGATGTATTGTCCCTCATCAACCCCCTGATCGGTACCACGAATGGCGGCAATGTCTTTGCCGGAGCCACGCTGCCCTATGGCCTGGCAAAGGCCGTAGCGGATGTCGATGGCCAAAATACGGGCGGCTTTGGCATGGACGGCAGCAACGTGACTGGGTTCTCGAGCATCCACGATAGCGGTACGGGTGGGAACCCGAGTCTGGGCAACTTCCCATTGTTTCCACAGGTCTGCCCCGATGACGACCTGAACAACTGCATGTTCCGCATTGGAGACCGCAAAACGCATTACAAGATGGACTCGGTCTTCGCAGAGCCAGGACAGTTTGGCATTCAGCTCGAATCTGGCATCCAAGCCAACATGACTGTGTCAGAGCATGCGGCACTGTACAAGTTCAAGTTTCCCGACTCCAAAGGCAATCATCCATTGATCTTGTTGGATTTGACGGATCTCTGGCAGAGTCGACAGAACGCTAGTGTAATCGTTGATGAGAAGTCCGGCAGGATGGTCGGGAATGGTACTTTCCTGCCCAGCTTCGGTGCTGGCTCGTACCAGCTTCATTTCTGCGTCGACTTCTTTGGAGCCGACGTCCATGACACGGGTGTGTGGGTGAACAACCGCGCAGGGACTGAGCCAAAGCACATCTACGTCACACGTGGTTTCAAACTCTTCTACGTTGAAAGTGGAGGTTTCGTCAGATTCAAGCCTGGTTCCGACGACACGGTCACGACTCGAGTTGGTCTCAGCTTCAAAAATTATGAACAAGCATGTCGTAATGCCGAGAAGGAGATCCCGGACCCATTGAGGAACTTCGATAGTCTCGTCAACGCGGCCCAAACAGAATGGCGAGATAAGCTTGGTCCCATCTCGGTCAAGCCTGGCGGAGCAGACAAGGATCTCCTCGTCAGCTTCTGGAGCGGCGCCTATCGCAACATGATTTCACCGCAGAATTACACGGGTGAGAATCCCCACTGGGATACTGGATCTCCGTACTTTGATTCGTTTTACTGGTATGTTTGGTTTCAAAAAAAGCTGCAAGCATGCTTACTTTGCTTTTGACCGCCGTCCCTAATGCGTTCGTTCTTATTCTGCAGCATCTGGGATAGCTTTCGCGCTCAACACCCGCTCTTGACAGTTCTTGACCCCGAAGCTCAGACGCAAATGGTTCAGTCTTTGTTAGACATGTACAAGCACGAAGGCTGGCTACCCGACTGCCACATGTCCATGTGCCAAGGATGGACTCAGGGAGGATCCAACGCTGATGTGGTGCTCGTCGATGCCTACGTCAAGAATCTCAGTTCCACCATCGATTGGGAGCTCGCTCTCGAGGCCATTACTACTGACGCAGAGAAAGAGCCTCTGGAGTGGTCCCATCACGGACGCGGCGGTCTGCAGAGCTGGCGCAAATACAACTACATTCCCTACTTGGACTATGATCCTCTCGGGTTCGGCACCAACTCACGCAGTGTGTCACGGACGCTCGAGTATGCCTACGATGACTTTTGCTTGGCTACCCTTGCGGGAGGCCTAGGGAAAAACGACATGCAAAAAAAGTATATGCGGCGTAGCATGAACTGGCAGAACTTGTGGAAGAGAGATCAAACTTCCATCATCAGGGGAAAGGATACAGGGTTCCAGGGGTTTTTCCAGCCAAAGTATATGAACGGCACTTGGGGGTTTCAGGACCCAATCGCTTGCTCGCCCCTCGCAAGCTTTTGCTCGCTGACCGCGAATCCAAGTGAAACGTTCGAGGCGAGTATATGGCAATATCTCTTGTAAGTCATAGCTCTTCGCCATTGCAGCAAGCAACCCCCGAACCTGACACCCATGGCGGTAGCTACGTCCCACATGCCACCTCTTCCTTGATCACGTTGCTCGGTGGAGACGTTGCCTTTATTTCGCGTCTTGATTTCTTCCATGAGAATGGTCTGGCAGACATCTCCAATGAGCCCGTCTTCCTTACTGCCTACCTGTACCACTATGCTGGCCGACCTGGTCTCTCTGCAGAGCGCATCCATCAATACATACCTTCCTCGTTCAACAACTCGTACGGCGGTCTCGCTGGTAACGATGACTCTGGTGCCATGGGGGCATTCTTATTCTTCTCCGTGATTGGGTTGTTTCCTGTGGCGGGACAGAATGTCTATCTCATCAACCCGCCCTTCTTTGAGGAAATCAGCATCAAGCATCCCGTGACAGGAAGGAAGGCCACGGTCCGCAATGTCAATTTTGACGCAGGGTACAAGAACTTGCACATTCAAAAGGCAACTGTCAATGGCAAACCATGGACAAAGTCTTGGATCGGGCACGAGTTCTTTACAGAGGGCTGGACTCTGGAGCTGACGCTGGGTAAGAATGAATCGGATTGGGGGCAGAAGCCTGGTGATCGGCCACCGAGCTGGACATCAAGCTAGCAACATCATCTTCCATAAGAAAATTTCCCGTGCCGTATTTCGCACTTCTTCCTGGGGAAAGGGGCCCGAGGATAAGTCATTTCCTCCAGTATCGTAGACTGGCGGGCACTGAAATCGGTATGGCCGTTGTTGAGGTTATCGCAGCCTCACATCGCAGCCTCAAATTTGAGGCATCACCCTCGTCATCACCTTTTCGTTCTCTAACGCAAATTCACGCATTGTGCTTGTCATTGCGTTCATCATAGGCTTTATTTTAAAGACCTAGATTTACTTATCAATAGATTTAAAGCTTATAATAAGCTTGCTTTTTCCCTCTATGAGATTCCGATTTCCTGGATAGTAAATCATCTTCTTCACTTCTTCTCACCCTTTGACATCGCCTGCATCATTCCACAGCAGTAAATGTAAACGGCGACAATGTGCCGAATGAATTGAAAGGAGCACGCGGTGAAGAGCGGAATGAATGAACGACCTGGCGTCAGCCTCGGCACCACCGAGTTCCGTTGTTCCGTCCCTGGCGGGTCGTCGAACCCCCTGCACTGCACTGCACCCGACGAAACGGTCACTGGTCGGTCAAATCTGCACACGCTGCCCCCCCCCCCCACCACAAAGATACTCAGGTGTACAACGTAAAAACCATCATGGCCAAGTCTTGATAAAAACCCTTCGTTGCGAGTCGCGACTCGACCACAGTTTTTTTCCGTTCTTTCATAATCTCCACTTGAACAGTATCTGGGACTCGGGCCTGTTTCTCATTTATTAAATGAATGGCTTTTTTTTCTCTTTTTTTTTTCTCTACCCTTGACCTAATTATCTTCCCTGCTGTACATACATATTCTACACTGTGCTTCATTGCACGAAGAAGTACCGCGGCTTGTACCTCGGGTACGTACCTTCTCATCTTTATTACTGAGTCCCCCTCCACACACAACACACAAATCCTCAAGGTCATACGGAGTACATACACGTTACACACGTCTCTCACCCCTACCGCCACCATGTCCACTGTCACGTGTCTCAGACGGTCGTGTGCTCAACTCTCACGAGCATCACGACCGCGACGCCTTACAGTTGCAGTTTCTGCCATTGCTCGAAACTCATTGCTGCAATCACCTTCCGCCACGGCTTCTACACCCTCGACATGCGGTGCCATTGCTCCCAGTCATGTCAGGCACAGCTCTCATTCTCCCATGGGAGCTGCACCCGCCAACCAACGGAAGAAGGTCACTCTGGGAACACTGAGAAGCCTCCACGGAAGAAGTGAACCCATCACTATGATGACAGCCCATGATTTTCCTAGCGCCCACGTTGCCGATCATGCTGGTATGGATGTCATCCTGGTCGGTGATAGCTTGGCCATGGTCGCCCTGGGCATGGAAGATACCAGCGAGGTTCTTGTTGAAGAGATGCTGCTGCACTGTCGGTCTGTGGCCCGAGCCACCAAGGGTGCCTTTACTGTAAGTTCGTTTTTGTCGTCTGGCCATTCTACAATATCTCGTGCCGCACAAATGGAATGTACTTGTACTTGGGTAATGGCTGACACCCCATATCTCAACTCAGGTCGGCGACTTGCCCATGGGATCCTATGAGGTCTCTCCTGAGCAAGCGCTCTCCACAGCCATTCGCTTCATCAAGGAAGGCCGTGTTCAGAGCATCAAGCTGGAAGGGGGCAAAGAAATGGCACCAACTATTCAAAAGATCACTGCTGCGGGCATCCCGGTGCTGGGCCACGTTGGTCTCACCCCGCAGCGGCAGAACGCTCTGGGCGGCTTCCGTGTTCAGGGCAAGACCTCTAAAAGCGCCATGTCAGTCCTTGAGGATGCCTTGGCCGTCCAGAAAGCTGGCTGTTTCGCCATTGTTCTCGAAGCCGTCCCCGCTGAAGTTGCTGCGCTCGTCACGCAGAAACTGGCCATACCTACCATCGGTATCGGTGCGGGTGCAGGTTGCTCAGGACAAGTTCTGGTGCAGACCGACATGACTGGTAATTTCCCGCCGGGCAGGTACCTGCCCAAGTTCGTCAAAAAGTACGGCCATGTTTGGAGCGAGACTCTCAAGGCGATTGAGACGTATCGAGTCGAGGTGAAGAGCCGAGACTACCCAGCCAAGGAACATACCTATCCCATGCCGGAAGAGGAGTTTGTAGCATTCGAGAAGGCGGTCAAGAATCTGTGATGAGAGAAAGAGTGTCTGTTTTGTCCACACAACCATACGAGGTTGTCCCATCATTCTAAATCGTGACAGGTTTCATAAGCGATGGCGCATTCGCATTGGATGGATATCAATATCAGCATGAACAGGCGGTTTGCGGTCGTTTAGCATGTTTCAGAGGTTGGGGTGATGGAAAAGAGTTCAAAGATGGACGTCGAAAGAGTTAGCCGAAAGCCGGGGTCATGGAGTATGCAACAATGAGTTGATCCTGGGCGTTTTTGAAGCACTGTACAACATTCAAGAAGAAATCAGCCTCGCTCGTCAACCCTGTTCCTCTTCTTACCCGTGACAACAACCGTGTCTCGCTCAAACCAACGTACCTGATGCAAGTTTCCCACAACCTCGTCCAAGCTTGGCGCAAACGCACTGTTCACATACAAAAAGACACTGTCCGTGTCTTTGCATCTCAGCTTCTTCCTCAAGTATCTCACGACTTCCTCGAATTTTCGTGTGGCAGTAATCTTGCACAGCTCCTGAGCAAGACTTGGAGCCGCACCCACTGGCTTGAATCTCACAACTACCTTCTCCTGCGCGAACCCGCCGACACTCTCCAGAGCAGCCGTGGCGTCTCGGGGCAACTCGGCAAGCATCACGGAGGCACTCATGGTCAGTGGAAGCTCTGGCGAGGCCGAACCGAGGCCATCTTCTCCCTCGGGGAGCGGAGACGTAATTCCGGATGAGGGAGAATCGCGCCCTTGTTCAGGTATAGGCAGGGAAGGAGATGGAGCTTGGGCACGGTCGAGATTCATTGTAGCTCAGATGGAGTAACAGAGGCTACCGTGCTCTGGGGGAAGAAAAAAAAAAGCCGACGGTGGATTCAGAGCGGATTCACATGGAATGGTGTCGTGATCGGTATTCTTGGCTCGGTGTATGAAACGGGGGACTGCTTGAAATCCAAGAGGCAGGCAGACAGCTATCATCAGCTGCTGTGGAGTGTGGCTCCAACCCGATGGGACAGTGCGATTTGCTGCAGGCTGGACACTGTATGTCCGTTCACACCCCCAATATTATGGAATGGCGTACATACGGAGTACGGAGGACGCGATGCAAGCAATCGCCCGTCACAGGACACATTTGGATACTATTGCTCTTTATAATTTGCTTTGTTATCGTAACATGCAAAATACATATACGTGAGTAACAAGTATATGTACAACCACGGTGGCTTTCCACAGACATGAGCGTTTATATGTAATGTGCAGCACCAACCAAGCATGCTCCTCGACCTTTCCACCATGCAGACCATTCCCAAGCATTTGTTGCCTTCCTTGCATTACATTGTTCCAATCCTTGACGTGGTTGCTTCGCTGTAAAAATACCAGGTGGGAAGAAAAATAAATAAATAAAAACGCCTCGTCATGGTAGGACGTTCTAATCGACCAAGGAATGAAAAGAAGAAGAAATGATAAAAATGACTAGCCATGCCGCTTGCGCCGACTTGCATGCAGTTCATGATGCGGAGCATAAGAAGAATGAAGTAAATAGAATGATTGGATAAATCGCTCCATCGGAAAACCGGCCGCCTTTAATGGATCCCCTTTTGGTTAACATTTAACCGTTGGAGAAATGAAATGTGGTATCGTTTGGATTCTATGCTGCAGCGGGGATCTGATTGGTATGCGGGAAAATGGGAAATAAAAATAGAGCGTGAATCGCATGCAGCCCACGCCAGGACAAACAGAGAAGACGCCAGATGTCAAAGGTCAAGCAAGGTAGTTGGTGGACGAATATGCTCATCTGAGTACCTGATTTCGATTCGTTCATGGTACTTTTGGTGCGCGACGGTATCGGTTGTCGAGAAGGGGCCATGTGTAGCGTTGATGAGATATATACTGCGGGTGTCGTTTCTACCAACCTCCATCTTCATCGGAGTCGGCGCCTGCATATTTCGGTACACGTTTGAGCTGCTCAAGCAGCAAGTCCAGCTCGGTCCAGTTGTCGCTGTTCTCTGCAAATTTGCGATGCTTCCGAGAGAGAATATGCTTGAAAGGGTGTCAACGTGAGACAACTCGAGATGGAGAGAGAGAAAAGAGTACAAACCTCATCAAAATCTTTAAACTTATCCTGGCAATTCTCACAATAGCCCGGCTTCAAATCTCGCTTGCTCTTGAGTGTTTGTGAGTGTGTCTTTTTATCTTTTCCGTCTGTTCTTTGGGAATCATCGTCTTGAGGCTGGACAGCCCTGGATGTAGGACGGCCCATATTCGTCGATCGACTAGATGCGACGTCCATCGAGACTTCGGCAAGCCGACGAGAGCTCACATCATGTGAAGCTGGACGAGCCTTTTGAAGTATCTTCCTCTGCAGGCCATGTACCTCTTTGCTGGTTCCAGCTTTGCTGCCATTGATACCAGATGTGGAAGAAATCATCTGGGAACGGATTGCGGAGGTGAAATTTGATGGCTGCATGCCCGAAGCTACGGGCTCGCCAGCAAATAATCTCGCAGCTTCAGCACGACTCGTGAAGGCGTTTTGCAGTTTCGTTTCCGTCTGCTTGGAGATGGCGGCTTTGGCAGGATTGAAAACATCGGCAGAAGCAGTCGATCGAGCACGGTTGCGCCCGTCCTCCATTTCTGTCAGGCTTCGCTTTCCAGTGACAGGTTTGGGCAGAGGAATCTCCGGGGGCTTGAGCGTGGGGACCGCATCCTCCTTCTTGACAAGCCGGGCTTGCTCTCGCTCACGCGTGCAGCGCTGTTCCTTTTCAGGAATCTCAACCTCTTCCACAAATGGGCACCGACCATTACCGACGCTTCGAAATTGAGGCCATTCACCATCCTGCTTGTTGATTACTTTAGGATACTCTCGTACCATGATGGGCTTGTGCTTGTCATCCATGTCCCACACGTATATGTATGGTCCTTTGAAGTAAACCAACTCTCGGTTAACAGCAGTGGGGTCGCGATCAGATGGGCCATTGATGCGTTCGTTGTGCAGCAATTGGAGCAAGTTTGGCTCATGTGCACCCTTGGCAATCCCGTACTGGCTACGAACACTCGTTGTTCTGGTCGAGTGACTGCCAGACTGGGTCTCTGATTCCAATAAAACAGAAAGCATGTTCTGAAATTTGTCCAACGACCAGATTTTCTT
The DNA here is from genome assembly GCA_018801565.1 of Epichloe coenophiala. Taxonomy (NCBI): domain Eukaryota; kingdom Fungi; phylum Ascomycota; class Sordariomycetes; order Hypocreales; family Clavicipitaceae; genus Epichloe; species Epichloe coenophiala. Next base: position 987,656 of record JAFEMN010000008.1, read on the forward strand.
GCCCATTTCCCGAGCTTTGTGCAGGACATCGTTATGACGAGTTCCCCTCGATCGTCTGGTCGAATCATCGCTCTGATTTGACGGCACTTGGGCCTGTCGGAAGTCGAAGAGAAGCCTTCTTCGAGCTGCCACCGTGTTTCGGTCCAACAATGATGGATTTATAGTTTGGGGTTGCTCTTCAGGCTCTTGCTGGTCAGGCTCCACATGTTGTTGCTGCTCGGTCTCGGATCTTTCGACTGGGATCGACCGTGTTGTGACGACGTGGGTTACATCGATGGAAAAGAAGGGCTCTTGGCGCTATCAAAGAAAAGGGGGTAAGTAACGCGTTGGGTCTGGTCATGCGAGTTTGAAAAGACTTCCAATAGGGAGCAAGAAGTTACTCACAGCACCGAGATATGTAACTCGCTTCGTCAACTTTGCTCTGATATCATCCGGTATACTCTCAAAGTAGAACACCATTTTAGGGAACTTAACCCGATAATGCTTTTTCCATGCCTCTTTCTCCGTGTCTTTGTCTTGCACAGTTCTTGTAGCATCTTGTGCGGATCTCGTAGCACGATCTTTTAGGGTCGTCGAGCGCGTAGCAGCTGAGCGTTGTACCAACACTTGGGTACGAGACGTCTTGGTCGGGGACCGGACAGCCCGTTGAGAGCCATTGTCGAGCGCTTGTTTCTTTGCGGGTGGAGGCTGACCGTAGGCTTCTTCGCGTTGCACATTGGCGTATGATCGTTTCTGCTTTGCGTGGGCATTGAGGGTAGCATGCCCCCGTAACGGTGAGTTGACGACATTGGGGTTACTCGCGAGAGGCACCCGCCGCGTGGACATGGCCGCGATGGGAACTGGTGAGGGAGATAGAGATACGGCGGCCATAAAACAGTCCAACAAGCATGCTCCGGAAGTAGAAAACCCAGAGCGTGACCCCAGAATATGGGACACTTGTCGTTGTTTGTTATGAACCTGCGGCTAGAGGTGGTTGTTGGTGTGAGGTCAAAAAGCTGGGGCACGTCTTTGCAAGCAAAGGTGAGCGCTCGGCCTGGTCCGTGGCGAGCACGCGACGTGTAGAGGGCGATACACGTCAAGAATTGCGGGCTTTCGGATGAGAAGTAAAGGATGCTAAGAGGACATTGAAGACGCAAAGATGAGGCCTCGCGAGAGGGGACAAGAGCCTCTTTGAACAGCTTGGACTGTCGTTGCTACTCAACCTCGAAGGAACGTGGTTGTGCGGGTTGAGAAGAAACAAGTCGTGCTTGTCGAGCTCTGCTGGTCGTTGCCAGTCACACCACCAGTTGTTGATGGAGCCTTCGCGCTTGGCATAACAGCGCTAGGCCCTGTTTGGCGAGGCTGCCAAAAACACGCACGGGCCAAGCCGCCGCACCAGCAACGGGCGGGTGAACTGCACAACTTCACGACACTATTTGCACCACTGAATTGAGCAAGAAGCCCTCCAGGCCCCTCCAGGCCGTGCAGCACATCCCTGTACTGTGGCTCCACAACATGGCATAAAACCATTGCACAACGACGTGTTTTAACAGACGCGTTTCTACTCTGCTTACTCATAAGCCGTCAAGACTTTTACAACTACTAATGTTAGTTTTTTTGTCATTATTTCATCTCATCTGGGTGGTGGGTGTTTCTCCGTTTCTACGCCATTGGAGCCATCTTCCCCATCTGGCCATCTGGGAGCTCCTCTTCAATTCCTCGCGAAATCATCCTGCGCTTATTTTGAAATGAAGTTTCCACGACCTACATTCCGGAGCTCGTCGCTTCCTTGCAGCGCCCGACCCATCAAGGCTCCGTGGCCATCAAGGAACCCCTCAAGAAACATCTCATCGTCGAGAACGAGAACGGTATGCCATGCCTCGAAGCACACGGTAACTAGTAGATTCTATTCCAGTGGACTGGTTGTGTCTGCCGCCGACATTCAGTTTGGGCAGCCCGTGTACGAGACGCATCCCCACATGCTCAAAGCCGGTGAACGTAAGAGCACACTCACATCTCTTTTGTTGATTCGATTACAATCTTTCATTGTCGTGTAAAATTCCGTTGGCAGACCTCAGCGAGACCTCGGCAATCAGCCACACGAACTTGTTTCGTTCTCCGGGTTACTCTTCCAACTAATTTTCTTCTCGGCCGCATATTTAGTCACGCCTGGCATCACAGCTCAAGAGTACGCCGATCGCAGAGCAGCCCTTGCCCATTCCATGTCGGATGGGGGCGTAGCGGTTCTCCATGCTGCCTCCATTCAATACAAGTCTGGCGCAGTCTTCCATCCTTACAGGCAGGAGTCGAATTTCTTCTGGCTAACAGGCTGGAACGAGGATCACGCTCTTGCCGTAATCGACAAGACTGGCCCGAACATGGGCGACTACAACTTCCGCATGTTCGTCAAGCGCAAGGACCCAAAGGACGAGCAATGGAACGGGTACCGAAACGGCATCGACGCAGCCCGAGACATCTTCAACGCAGATGAAGCCTATTCAATAGATGGCGTGGACAGCCTCCTTCCAGAAATTCTCCAGTCCGCCAAGCTAGTGTATGCAGACGTGCAGCCTGCCGCTGACTCGGGCAAGAACTGGTTGTGGCAATTCTTCTCCAGCAAAGAATCAGCCCGCCCTGCAAGAACGCCTCTGTATCCCGTCATGAATAAGTTGCGGGTGGTCAAGAGTGCAGCAGAGGTGGCCAACATGCGCAAGGCGGGACAAATCTCGGGTCGCGCCATCACCGAGGCCATGCGACGCGGCTGGACCAAAGAGAAGGACCTCCACGCCTTCTTGGACTATCAGTTTGCCACCAATGGGTGTGACGGCCCGGCCTACATCCCCGTCATCGCTGGCGGAGACCGCGCCAACTGCATTCACTACACTGTCAACAACAACACGTTCAGGAACGACGAGTTCATCCTTGTGGACGCCGGCGGCGAGTATGGCACCTACATCACTGATATATCGCGGACGTGGCCCGTGTCCGGCAAGTTCACCGCCGCCCAACGAGACGTATACGAAGCTGTCCTCAGAGTCCAACGCACCAGTGTGTCCCTCTGTCGCGAGAGTGCCCAAATGTCGCGAGAGGAGATTCACGGAATCACAGCACGCGGCCTTGTCGACCAGCTCAAGAGCATTGGCTTCAATGTCTCAATGGGCACCATTGACCAATTGTTTCCGCATCACGTCGGCCACTACATCGGCCTCGATGTCCACGATTGTCCTGGGTATACTCGGAGAGAAACACTCAGGCGTGGACACTGTGTCACCATCGAACCGGGCGTGTACGTGCCGTATGATGATCGATGGCCCAAGCATTTCCACGGCATGGGCATTCGGATAGAAGATAGCATTTGCGTCGATGAGGACTCGCCCTTTATTCTGACGACGGAAGCCGTCAAAGAGGTGGATGACATCGAGGCACTGCGGTGACAACGGACGCACGTGGCGTCCATCATCCACTTCTGTCGCTACATTTGAACACGACAACCACAGAGCCATCATGCCCGTCTAGGGTGGTTCTCCGGCAAGCTAGATTCACGGTGGGGACGTATCCGGCGCAGTGCGTTCGCGTAAAATAAGAATATTCTTCCATGAGAGGAATCCGAATGGGGGAAAGTCATTTGCAAACCACGGAATTGCTCTACAACTCTGGCTTTGGGAGCAACAATGTCCGATTCCATCTATTTTGCTCTGAAATGCAATCAGAGTGCGCTGTGACCCTCTACCAGGTTTGTATGTGCCAGGGAATGATTCTATTTACATAGTACCGAGAGGGAGACATGATAGTCAGAAAACACAAGAAACAAAAACGCCACCGTGCCGATGCCCGCTCCGAAAATGGCAAAAATTCTCTTGAGAGAGAATTGACAAACATCATCTTGTTATAGTCTTTGAAAGCATAGCCCAGGGCGTCACGAAGTATAAACATAGTCTATCGCCCAATGCTGTTCTCCTACCCTCTTCCCGGCCCAAACATATCAAGTCATTTAACAAAAACCTCGAGGGTCGAAAAGTGTCATGCTGTGATTTGGCATCATCAGATCAGCTTGGCTACCGGTGGTATTGAGTAGGGTTTCGAATGCTTGTATCCTTCGTGAGAGCTGCTGGTGTTCTTGTACGATGGCTTTGTTTCGAGCTTCAAGCTGGTGAATGTATTCGGTTGCCTTCGTTAACACCGTGCCCTAGTGACAGACATACTTGGTCAGCATCTTTCCCCGAGACAAGCGCATCGACTCTTCACAGCCATCGCGTGAAAGATATTCTTCCCACCTTGCTGATTTTACTGCGACTTTGCTGTCCAGCAGCCGATCCGCCCTCAGAGTCACCATCTGCCCCGGATATTTGCAAAGCTGGCACGGCGGCACGTAACTCGGCAATCTTGTCCTTCAAGTTTGTCCGGTATTTCCGCTCGACATCGTTATGGGCTATCCGATCAGCCGACTTGATTTTGGGAGCTACAGTCGACAAAGTTGATTTCTTTGCAGCCGTTGGTCTCGCGGTCGATGTCATTCTCTTCGTTTGTTTTCTGGGCTCGAGATCGGGCTCATCGGATACATCGCCATTCTTGGCGCTCATTGACTTGGTCTGGCCTTCCGACAGTTGGCTGCGTGGACTTGGGAACTTCTTCTCAAATTGCTGCGGTGGCCTGCACCCCCCCATTCCTGCCCCAAACCCTATGCCAAATCCATTGGGTGGGATTAAAGCGCCGGGTATCTTGCCCGAGCTCAAGGCTTCCTCTAAAAATCTTCGCTGTTCGTCATATTCCGTAGACGGAGCCGGAGCGTAAACGCCACGTCTCATTTGTCTAGGCACGTCCCGAACAGCAGACGCGAGTCGCAAGTCCGGTTGGAATGTTTCCAACCCCTCGTGCTTTTGAGACGTACCAGTGCTGTTATCGATGGAGGGCTGAGATGCCGACTGGTTTGCCGGGTCGGTCGGCTTAGTATTCATATTTGTTCTTGATTCGAACACCTCCTCCTCATCGTCTGACATGGCTTGCTCAAAGGCGCTGTCGTCAAAGAAATCCTCTTCTCTAAATGGCGCAGTTGCAGTAGCGTACAATCCACTACCGAGCCCAGGGGTAGATTCAGACGTGATTTCGATTTTGCTGGAGTTCAGTTAGCTTCGTGTCTGGCAATCGAGTGGTCGGGTCTGACACCAATGAATGCGTACCTATCTTGACTGAGCAAATCAGGTCGCTTGGAGTAGTCGATCTCGAAACTCCCCATTTTATCGAGATCATCATCGAAAGAGATCCAGTAATCTATGGAGTCCAAAGCGGGCGTGTCTGGTTCTACCTTGATTCTCTTCTTATCGTGAAAGTCCCTGACTTGAAAGACGTCCGGCTGGCCGTCAGGCATAGAACTAGCGGATGGCTGTGTAAATGAAAGATCTGCAAGCGCAGCAATCGCCGGACCGAAGGATGGTATTGACACATCGGAGGGAGCAGATGTGAAGTCAAACGTACCCAGACCAGCAGATCTTCCCGACCAGTTCAGTGTGTCCTGTGCGGGTCGACATGTTTGTCGGGACGGCGACATGTCTTGATCCGTGCTGCTTGCCGAATGCTCTCTGTTGACATTTTCGGACATGGTTGCCATGCGAGAGACGTGAGGGCGAGGGCGAGGGCGAAGGCGAGGGCGAGGGCGGAAAGGAGATCTGGTCGCAAAACGGGCTGTTGTGATGAAAGGCAAGCACTTGGAAGTATGGATAGGCCCGCGTCTCGCGGAATGTATTGATCAGATGCTCCGGTTTTGCAATCCGTGGATTCGCAAGGCGTGTCTGAGTTGAAGTGGTAGAATATGCCAAGCTCTTCATTTGGCACCGAAGAAGTGGTCGAACAAGATGACTGTTTGTTGCTCGATGCTCGAGGCGTTGCGCACTTGCCAATGTATAAGTCCAGACTCAAGTTACGGTTCGGTTGGGTGTGACCTTCTGGTTTCGAAACGAAGCGCAAGCCCAATCAATTCAATTGGCAGGAGCAACCATGCGAAATCGGAAGCTTTATTAGTGGCAACCGGGGAAAGCGTAGAGAGAAGAGAAGAGGAAGAGGAAGAGATGAAAAGAGATGAAAAGGAAAGCAAGCAATCTGGTCATGACAGGTCAGATTGCATTCGAGAGAATTCGGCAACCCAGGCTTTCGGCACTGGTTCACTAAGTAAGGTTTTGCCAGTTGGCGGCAGCAGCCGACGTCCGGACAAGCCCGTCCCGCGCAGCTTGCGGAGTACGGAGTATGGTTTTATTTATCTTTTTTGGAAAGGAATTGGAAGGGAAAAGGGTCGAGACGAGAACGATCGACGAGTCGGAAGTCAGCCAAGACCAAGCCAGCATGTAACGGCTGAAGCTTTCAGAACAGAGTTAATATGTGCCGCCTATCGAAAATCTCCGTAGAACCAACCAGACTATTCACCCCCCCTTCCCCCCCAGCTTATTATTTGTAGTATTATTAGGGCCAGTTACACTCTGGAGCTCTGGAGGATGGTCACTGGGTCTCGGATGCCACGCAGCACACTTTCCGACCAGACCAATGGCATATCGCAGGTGCGGGTGCGGGTGCGGGTGCGAGTGAGGGCGCAGGAGCAGGAGCAGGAGCACAATGATACCATGATACTACAGTGACAGGTGTACCAGAAACAGCACGCGCAAAGAAAGCTGGAATGAATCAAAATCAAAATCAAAAAGCCTTCCCTGTTGCACTTGGCGATAATAAGAACTGAAAGAACGGAAATGAGGTTTTGACGATTTTATTAAATCAAATTAAATTCTTAAGATAATGATTAGGGAGGAAAAATCCCTATTAAAAAATCTACTAAGTAGGGTTTTTTATGCTAGGTAAGCTAGGTACCTTACACCTGCCCTTACCTATTACATCCACTACCACTTAGTAGTTACCCCTAATCACTAGTCTAAAAAAACATTAACTATTACTATAGGTATCCCTTCCCTTAACTTATAAGCTTATACTACTAGCCTCTTAATCTATTTAGGCGTTTCTTCTCTTCTAACCTTAGTCTAATATAGTTAGTTAATAATTATAATAACCTCTAATACCTCTATATCTAATAGGGCTAATAGCCTATTAGCCCCTCCCCTAAAATTAGTAAATAACTTTTTATAAATATTAAAAGCCTTTTTAAATAAATAATTATGCCTTATTAAGTTACCTAGCTATATTAAGTAATCTCTAATCCTAATTAAGATATCTAGCCTTCCTAGTATTCTTAAAGGGTAAAGCCCTCCCTTAATTTTATATATATACTTAGCTATTACTTTAGAAAATAAAGAGTTTATAAACTAATTATTCCCTAAGGCATTAGCCTATAAACCTAGCTAGCTAATAGTTCCCTTAATATATTTATTATTTTATACTAAAGGTAAAGACCTAAAACTCTCCTAGAAAATAAGGACTCCCTCCTTTTTATTTAATACTAATATTAGAAATTCACTAGCTTCTTTTAAATCTTATAGGTATAACCCCTTAATTTTAGTAACTTTAATATTTTTTTAGTAGTAATTAATTAATTTATTAAGTTCTATAAGAGTAATATAAACTAGGTAATAAGCCTTAGATATTATAGCTAGTACCTTAAGTGCTTTAATTTTACCCTTATTATACTTCTATTAATTCTTATAAAGCTAAGACCTTAAAACTTTTATTTTTAGAGGCTACTAAGTTAGCATAGCTATAGCCTAACTATAAGGGTAAAGATCTAATAAAATACTTAACTAATCTTTAAATACTTTAATTAGTAATAGTAATAGTAATATAAGTAATTTTAGTAGTAAAGGTTAAGCTTCCTATTTAGTCCTTAACTTAAATTTATTTACTATCTTATTATACTTCTTAACTATTATATATTAGACTTTAAATAAGTAAAGGGCACCCTTTAACTAAAGGTTATAATACTTATTAAAGATAAATATAGTTAGGGAGATATAAATTTTATAATTATTAGTAAGTTTTATTAAGTCCTATAAGTCTATAATTAGTTAGTATTTAGCTATAACTCCTATTATTTTACTAAGGTAAGTTAAAACTAGTATTATACCCTTATTACTTACTTAAAAAGTATAGTTTAATAGAATAGTAAATAAGTTTAATATAATAGGTTTTAGCCTAAGGTTATAAATATCCTTAAGTAAAAATATATCCTAAATTCACTATAGCTTCTTATTAGTAACTAGCTATATTACCTATATAAAGGTAAAGGTAAGGGTTAACTACTTACTTATAAAGGGGTTTATTCTTCCTTATAACTATAGTAAAGGTAGTAATAGTAGTAAAGGTAATAGTTATAGACCCCTTATATTAGTAAGACCTCTCTTTTACTTTCTTTTCTTATTAATACTATTCCTAGCTAGCCTCCTAGGTAAAGCTTTAGTATTATTATTATTAGTTATAGGAAGGTTACCTTCTCTAATACCCTTACTAGTCTTATCTTTATCTTTATTAGGCTCTTTATTCTTACCCTTATTATTATCTATACCCTTAGGGTTACTATCTCCCCTTTTCTCTCTATTACTATCTTTATTCCCTTCCTTAGTATTATTACTACCTCTAGTTTTTTTACTTTTACTACCTCCTATACCCTTAGGATTATTATCCCCTAGGTCTTTCTTTTTACTAGCTTTACCTCTAGTTTTCTTACCCTTAGTAATTCCTTCTTTAAATATATTATCCTTAGTATTATTACCTCTAGAATTAAAAGGTAGCTTAGATAAATTATTATTACTTCTAATATACTTCTCTTTATTTATAATAATTAGGATATTACTACTCTTTATAACTTTATTAGGTATTTCTATTCTTAATAGCTACTTTACTCTTTATAGGTAAAATAGCTTATTTTTATTTTCTAGTTCTATTAGGACTTTCTCTTTATTTCCCTTATATAAATATAAGGTTTTTATATATCTTACTATAGCTCTAGTTAAATAATACTATAGTAAGAAGTCTCTAGGTATTATTATAGTTTAGACTTTAACTAGGTCTCTAAGTATAGGTAATTCTATTAGGTAAAATAACCTAAGTGCTTAAAGACCCTAAATAAGTATAGTTAGTGTATTCTCTATTAAGCCTTTATATCTTACTAGATTATAGGGGATACTAAAGAGATAATCTTATAAATAAACTAGTATTACTAGTAGCTAAAAGTATTTTAATAATTCCTTAACTTTTAATATTACTTATTTTAACTCCTATTATACTATACTATTAATTAAGCGCCCTTAATTTCTTATACTTATATTACTACTAAATAGCTTAATAGCTCTTACTAAGAGTAATAATATAACTTAAAATAAATAAGGGAATTATAATAGTCTTAGCTTATAGCTTAGCTATAGCTAATACTAGAAATAAAGGTAAAATCTTTTAGCTTTAATAAGCTTAATATTTAGGATAATAAGCCTACCTTTTTTCCTAGGAATATAAATATAGTTTTTAGTCTTATATACTACTAAGTTAACTAAATCCCCTTATATTACTAATACTATAAGAAGGCTAGTAATATAAAAAATATTTATTAAGTATACCTTAATAAACCTTCTTACTATCTTAAGAATAGATTTAGGAAACTTAAGGGTAAATATAAAAAAGAAGGTATAGAAGTAAACTCTAGGAGTAGCTTTAGTATAAGGGATAGGCTAGTTTATCTTACTAATCCCTTTTACTAACCTAGGATAGCTTACTATCTTAACTATTATAATTTTTTAAGTATATAATAGCTTAATAGTATTACCCCTTTTTAATTAATTATATATCTTAGCGCACTAAGTTAATAGGTTATTAAAGATTAGGTTTTCTTATTTAGTAAGTAACTTTTACTTAAACTTTAATTTCCTTAACTCCTTAGTTATTTAATTCTTTAAAGTTTAATTAGCTACTAGTAAAAGTAAACCTTTTATTACTTTTAGATTTCTTTTTACTAGTAGTTTTTAGTAAAGGATTACTAAAGAGAGCTTTATATAAATCCCCTATACTAGGTTAAAGAACATTCCTATTATATAGTTATTATCCTAAAGGAAATTCCCTTTTTAGTTTTAACTTAGTGCTTATATAGCTATAGGGTATATTATATCTAAGCTATATTCTATAAAGATTTATCTAAGGCTTTTAATTATAGTATTTACCCCTTTACCTTTAACTCCTATAAGTAATAAATTATATATAGTTAGCTTTATAATTATTACTATTTCCTTAAGTTTATATAGCCTTAGGCACCTATTTACTAGGCTAAATATATACTATTTCCTAGGTTAAAGATTTTTATTCTTAAATAAGTCTTTTTCTTATAACTTATTTACTATTTTAACTAGCACTTTACCCTTATTCTTAATAACTAGAAGTTATTTATTTAGCTTAAGGGTTACCCCCTTTACCTTATTACTCCTTTATTCTTATATTCTTTTTTTCTAAATAGTATAAGTAAAAGCTAGCTTCTTAGGGTCTTATATAAAGCATAAGTCTTTAAATAAGTATAAGTCCCTTTACTTAATACTTATCTAGTATATATCTCTAGCTACTAGTAAAGTAACTATTTATTTAGTAAGACTAAGAGCTTTTCCTAGACTTATAGTTATAAGAGCTATGCTAAGAGAAAATTTAATAGTAATAGTTTTAGATAGGAATATATAAGTATAGTAGTAATTATAGCTAAGTAAGAGGGAGAAAGTCTCTAACCTTTAAATAGAAATTAATAAAATTTATTAGAGTTAAACTTAGAATAGTAATAGGGATTACTAGTTTTACCTTAGTAACTAAGGAGAAGGGTAAAAAGTACTAGAATATAAGAGAAAGAGAGGGGAAGTATATAATTTTCTTTAGTCTTCATTCTAAGCTTACTTTTAGCTTACCTTTTCCTACCTTTTAAATAATTACTAAGCTATACCTTTTTACCTTTTCCCTTCTCTCTCTCTCTTTTTATTTTTAGCTTCTCTTTTTTTTTATTAAACCTCTAACTCTTATTATATAAAATTATATATTCCTTTATATCTTAAGGTTTCTTCCCTAACTTTATCTCTATAATTTAGTTCTCCTTAATAATAGTTAATCCTATAATATCTTTAAATAACTAGTTTAAGGGATATAAGCCTTTAAAGTATCTTTATAAAAGTCTAAGCTATACCCTCCCCTTACTCTTAATTTATCTAGGTTAATAAGTTAATAGAAAGTATACCTAGTTTAAGCCTTAACCTAAAATAGTCCTTACTATCTTAGTTATAGCTTTAGGGGCTTCCCCTTAGTAATTACTATTACTATCTTACCTAGTTTAAAAGGTTTAACTCTTTATTATTTATAGCGTTCTTTATAAGTAATAGCCTTTAACTTTCTATTAGCCTTAACTACTATATAATAAGACTTAATATTCCCTATAAAATATATTACTATATTTCCTTCTAAGGACTTCTTTAGTAGCTAAGCTAAATTCTTATAAAAATTATTACTTTAACTAGCTAAACTTTAGGTTAAAAAGGCTCCTAGCCCTATCCCTAAGGTTTATGTTAATCTATATAGCACCTCTATAGGAGTATAACCTATGGATTTAATATATTAGTAATTTAATATCTTTACTATATTAGGAAGTTAAAAATCCTAGTTCTTTATATTAGATATTATTTTATTTAATATACCTTATAAGATTTAATTTAATACCTTTACTAGTCTAATACTCTTATAAGACTATCTTAGAGTATTTATTAAGTTTACTCCCTTTCTCTTTAAAAATACTAATAACTTTACTAACCTAAATACTAGCCTAAAATTAGTGTAAAAACCCTCTAGAGTAAGTAATAACCTATTTATCTAAGTTTATAAATAGTTTATTACCTTTATAGCACTAGTTAATTTATAGGGGAATAGCTATATAAAATAAGAAAAATAATTAACTATAATAAGTATATACTAGATCTTTTACTCTAATTCTAGAAATAGTCTAATATAGTCTATCCCTATTACTTAAAATAGTTTATTTATTATTACTAGTTAATTTAGTGCTTTTTTCTTTTAAGTAGTATATTAAGTATATAGTATATACCCTAGAATATAGTTAATAATATTACTACTTATCCTAGGCTAAAACACTAATTAAGTTAACTATTACTAAGTTAAGTTTACTTTAAAATACCTAGACTTATTATAAGCCTCTTATAAGGCACTTATTACTTCTTTTCTTACTAAGTAATATTATTTATTATATCTTCCCTTAAACTAGAGAACCCTATTAAGTTTATACTATTATACTTTTATAACTATTTTTCTAATAGTATAATAGTTATAATCTCCCTTATAATATTTCCTAGTAATAAGAAACCTTATAATTTCTTTATACTATAGCTTCTCTAGGTATTTCCTTTATAGTAATTTAACCCTAAGTAATACCTCTAGCTATCTTATAGTCTAGCTTAACCCCTTAAGATTAGATTTCTTTTAAATCTTAGTAGCTTTTAGAGTTTTTAATATCTTCTTATATTCTCTAACTTTATCTTTCTAAATTTACTAATTTTAGACTATATCCCTTAACCTAAACTTAGTTAAATTATTTATATAATTATCTAATAGAAATATAGTATAAGATAACTTATTAGTAGTAGTATTTTATTTTCCTTAGATAAAATAAATCTTAATATTTAATAGCCTTAGCTTAGTAACTTATCTAGTATAAATACCCTTATAACTAGTAGTAGTTATAAATATTATAAGTGGTTTATAATCTATAAAGATAGTTAATCTTATTTTTAACTTAAAAAAGTGCTTATACTTCTAATAGAACTTAATAATAGTATAAAGCTCCTATTTATAAGTGCTATAGTTTTATTATATCCTAGTAAAAAGAAATAAATAAATAAAATAAAATAAGGGACTTTATCTTAGACTTATAATATTACACACTCTTTACTAAATCCGCTAGTATTAGAGTATAGTTAAGTTAGTAAGTTAAATATATACTTATATATACTTAGGATAGTAGTAGCTTTTTCCCTTAATATAAAGAAAGATAAAGCCTTTAAATCCCCTTATTACTAGCTTATATCCCTAGTAAGTTAATTAAGAGGTTAAGTAATCTTAGTATAGTTCTTAATTTATTATTAGTAAGGTCTAATAGCTCCTAAGAATAAACATATGCTAAATTAACTTATAGGTATAGGCTAATCCCTTAGCTTTATAGCTTAGTTAGGTTTAATATATATTTTCCTACTTACCTTATAAACTTAACTAACTATAATAATTAAATTTATTCTAAGAGAAACCTTTTTAAAGCTTAGTTTTAATAGAGTTTATAATAGCCTAGGTAGTAAATAGTCCTTAATAAAAGACTACTACTCCTTAAATAAGGCATATTTATAGAAGATATTATCTATATATATAGCTAATACGCTTAGATTACCTAAGAGTTAAGGGGCAGTAAGAGAGGGTTTAGGGTAAGGTAATAGGATTAGACTAAGTATAATCCTTATTACTTTAGTTATTATAAACCTAGCTAATTAAGAACCTTAGGGTATATAAGATAGTTATAACTAACTAAACCTAGGGATATTAAAGGCAAACATATACCTTAACTTAGAAGCTATAGGTATTAACTAGTATATATGCTTAAGGTTAAATATATAGTAAGAATTAATCTAAGGATTAGATAGTTAATTGTGGATTTTAGCTAGTAAGGGTAACTAGCTACCTAGTATATTCTCCTTAATATAAGAATAATTAATAGTAAGTTATTACTTAGCCTATAGGTTAGACTTATCCTTTAGTACTAGCATAGGTTTTACACACTAATTAGATATCTTTCTATTAGTAGCTATAGTATACTTATATATCCCTAACTTAATTCCTTTAGTTACTAACTAATTTAACTAATACTTCTAAGGCTCTAACTATCTTTACTTTAGGGATTATACCTAGGGCTTTATATTTTCTTTTAGCTAAGGTATATATATATAAAGGTTAGTAGTAAGGATATTAGTAATTAATAATGCATTTAGGTCTCTATATATATAAAACATTTATATAACTTCTTTTACTATAGACTTTAGGATAAGGGGGCCTAAGGTTACTTTATAACCCTTAAACTATAATAATACTATTTTAATTAGGGTTTCCTAGTTAGTTTCTCTTCTTTATACTCTTTGCTTAGTTAGAAATAAGAATAATAAAGGATCTAGAGTAACTAGCCCTAGCTAATTATTCTTTATCTATTAAAATGTTTTCCTATTATTATTATTAACCCTTAATTCTATAGTATATTCTCTCCCTCTAAGTAAATTTACTTCTAATAGGAATATATAAAGACTAAGTTAATTTGTAAGCTAAAAATTTGTTTACACTAAAATAAGGTAAGTAATCTAAGGCATATAGCTAGAAAACCACACTAAGGGCTTAACCTAGAAATAAATAAAAGAGAGCTTATAAAGTTACTTACTCCTATATTTACTCTAGGCTATTAGATTTAGTTTTTTAACTTAACTAGGTTATAGTAAGTAACTTAGTTTTCTAAATTATCTAAATTATTCTCTTTCTTATCCTTAAATCCTAATAAGGCATTATCTAGGGATAAGTTTATATTATCCTAATCTATATACTTCTCTAGGATTATAGGCTTAGCTAAATAGAGCATTACTTTCTATTAATTAGATAAAGCTACTAAAGGTCTCTTAATAAAAATAACTTTATCTTTACGCTCCTTAACTTTAATTATAAGTTTAGAGTTCCTAATATTAAACCTTATACCTATATTATAAAGCTAGGGTAAACCTAGAATTAAAATAGTCTAGTTCTTAGGCTAATAGTCTAGGGTAATTACTACCTAAACTAACTATATAATACTATAGTATATTACTTTTATTAACATAAAATAAGTAACTATATTCTCTTACCTATTAGCATTAATTATTTATAGCCCTTAGAAACTAATAAATCCTAAATTATAAACTAGTATATTTTCCTATAGTATAAATACCTAAGATATAATATTAATCTTAGCTCCTTAATTAGCTATTACTTACCTTAGTTTAAGATTAAATACCTATTCCTTCTAAAATCCTATATAAGCTTAAATAGTAATCCTAAATAGCTTAATACCTAATTAATACTCTTAAAGTAACTTAGTATTATAATTATTAGTTATAGGACTCTTCTAACCCTTACTAGATATAGCCTAAACTAAGCTTATATTAAGTAAGAAGGCTATTTTTTTCTTTATTTACTTCCTTAAGGTTATTACTTTTAATAATAGCTTTTAAAATTACTTAGATATTTCTAGGCTAATTTACTATAAATCTATTAGTAAAATTAGAACTAAGATATAACTTACTAGGGCCTTCTAGTTAATAAGGCCTAGACCCTTATATCCCTAAAT
Source organism: Epichloe coenophiala (assembly GCA_018801565.1). Lineage (NCBI taxonomy): Eukaryota > Fungi > Ascomycota > Sordariomycetes > Hypocreales > Clavicipitaceae > Epichloe > Epichloe coenophiala. The sequence continues at coordinate 1,002,993 of JAFEMN010000008.1, forward strand.
TTTACTTAATACCCTTATATTTTACTTAATTACCTTTTCTCTTACTAATAGTATAGCTTTAGGAGTTAAAGTCTAACTTTCTAATATCTTACTAAGAGGTATTCCCTTTTATTTTTTTAATAGTAATATAGCCTTTAATACTAATATTATAACCTATAAAGTGCCTTAAGTAATAAACTTAAGGGTTTTTATATTAGCTTTCTTAAGGCTTTTAATAAGAGGTCTTAGTACTCTAGCTTTATTTTTCTTCTTATTAGTAATATCCTTTACTTATACCTTTATATTAGTATAGTAAGCCCTAATTTTCTATAAGCTTATAATAACTATAAGGTTTTATTTAAGCTAAATAAGCTAGGGATTCTCTATAAGGTTAGGTAAGTTTTTAATAGTACTTAGTTTAATTAAAGCATATTAAACTCTAACTAATAATTTACTTATAATCTCTTTAATAACTCTAGATACTACTATATCCTTATATTTATTATTATTTAAGTATACTTAAGCTAACTAAGTATAGATTTATTTAGGTACTTATAACTAGTTATTATAAGGGGGAAGTATTATTAATTTTAACTATAAGAATTCCTATTATTATAATAAATTATTTCTAGTTATAGTATAATTTATAGTATAATATCTAGTAACTTTACACTTAAAGTAAGTACCCCTATAGGGTAATAGTGTAGTTCTATTAATATACTAATTCCTTAATTTAGTTACTAGTCTTAGTTTTAGTGCTCTTTCTCTTTAACTAGTACCTTAGGTTATTATAGGTATATTTTATAAAGGTTAATATATACTAGTACTATTATTCTAATATTAAGGGGGAAAGCTTACTTATTAAGTTCTAGGGATAGACTAATTAGCACTAACTTATAGGTTTATTAGAGCTTTATTCCCTAAGTTAATATTACTCCTATTTTATATTTAAGGATAATTCTAAGGGTAAGTAACTAGAGTTAGTGTTTAATTAACTACTTAAGGTATAGGATAATACTTACTAAATTACTAAGGGTTAGTAAGGTTATATATTCCTAATAAACCTAAGTATAATATTATAGGCTAAAGCTAGGTAATTAAAGTATTAACTAAAGTAAACTATTATCTTTATTCTCCTAATACTTCTATAAACCCTAGGGGTAGCTTATATACCTAAGATAATACTTTATTAGTAAAGCACTTACTCTAAAGTTTAATAAATTTCTCTATTAAGGTAATCTTTATATCTTATATAGTTATCTTTATAAGGTTAGCCTTTACCTTTAAAATAGTAGTAGCTTACTTAATATATTCTTAAGCTTCTCTAAGGCTATTAGTAGTTAATATATTTTAGCTAATAGCTTCCTATATTAGTAATTTATTATATAATTCTTAAATAAACTATTAGATAAAGTTATAAAGAGTATAACTCTTAATTAAAGTAAGGGAATAGTTAAAAGTAATTAGTTTATCCCTTTCTCTAGTATAATAAAGTATATTTAAAATATAAGAATAATAGGTAATAAGGGCCTTACCCTTACCTTATTAAAGTTTTATATTAGTACTAGTTTTTACTTCTTTATTAATAATATTAAGAGAGTATTACTCTTATAGTAACTATTAGAGAGTGGCTAAATTAGTAGTAATTACTACACTATTCTTAGCCCTTAAGACTATAAGCCTTAATTACTCTAAGCTATTAATAAAAGTAATTACCTTATTACCTAAGGCTATATTAATAGCTTAAATAAAAGTATTTAGGTTAATATCCTTACCTTTATTAATAGTCTTAAAAGTCTACTATAAATAACTTAACTATTATCTTACTAATATAAACCTATTAAAAGTCCTAATATCTTAAGATAAGGGTAACTTATATAGCTTTATTATAGGCTAATAAGTAAGTGTTTTAAATATAGGTTTTCTAGATACTAGTAAAGGTAGCTTTAATTCTAATAAGGTAGTAAGTTACTAGAAAAAATAGGCTAGCTAGATTATAGCTTAGTCTCCTAGTTTAGTAAAAGGGAATTTTTCTTCTTTTACTAGGACACTTCCTAGTAATAATAATTTAGTTAATTCTAAGTTATAGGGGTATACCTTTACTATCTACGGATTTTATAGGGATTTTAACTCTTATAACTCTAGATTAATAATAATACTAATAATAAAGAGTGTATAGTTTAATAATTATAAGTAAGGATAAGAAAGATAATAAGGAATATTAGAGGGTAAGACAGGGATTTCTATAGAATTAAATAGGGGTTAAAAGATAGGCAATAAAGTAGGTAAATAGACTACCCTAGTCTAATAATAATAATAATAATAACTTAACTATAAGTAAGCTTAAGGAAGCTTCTAATTACTGTCTCCTAGTATAGTTACTAAGAACTAAAAGAATAGAAATGAGGTTTTAATGATTTTATTAAATTAAATTAAATTCTTAAGATAATGATTAGGGAGGAAAAATCCCTGTCGAAAAATCTGCCGAGTGGGGTTTTTTGTGCTAGGTGGGCCAGGTGCCTCGCACCTGCCCCCACCCGTCAATAATGGCCTGACTTTGGCGACCCCCGCTGGAGGACCACCAGGCACCACCAGGCACCACCGCCTGAGGCACCACCGCGCACCACCGCGCACCACCACGAACCCCAGCCCATGCGCTGAATGCGGAACATCGTATGATCTGGGCAGGCTGCTGCGTCAAAACGGCCGCCGTGGTGGGTCCCATTCCGGAGCCTGGCGAGCATCTGATTGGCGCCATGTGCTGTCACCCGTCTCGTCATACCCTCACGGCCTTGTGCAGGGAGATGCGCCTGACAGACCCATTTCAATTTCATCCCCCCTTCTTTCAGTGCTTCTTCTTGTGTACATAGTGACGTGATTACTAATTGATCATTGTCGATTTCCATCTATGTACTCCGTATTCTTGTTGTACGGAGTATTACGGAGTATTACAACGGATCCGTACGAATTACTCCGACTGCGCCGCCAATGCGCGCATTCGTATCGCAACCTGCGCACAGTGCTCAAGTGAAAACGGTCGTCTATCTCAATCAAGGTGAGGCGTTTATTAATTAGTCCGTATTACATATGTATATCATTTTCCCGGGAAGGCCCGCGGCAAGGAAGGTCTGCCTAGCCGTATGGAGTAAATGTGGCACAATCTCTAACCCAAAGAATTGGGTTTCCAGACTAGTCCGTAGTTCCGACATTTCTTCTGGCTCTCATAGGCCAACGGCCTCTGCCGCTTCTTTATTCTCCCACATGTCTTCTATTTCCAGAATGCTTCCATTTATACAGCATCATGTTCAGGCGAATTGACTTCGTTCTCTTCTATCCTCCTTGTCCTTGACTCGTCCGATTCTCCTTACAACGGCCCTTGATAAGTCAGAATCATGCGAAAGACGACGTGGCACGGATTAGTCCGAAGCTTACTATAACGAGAATGAACCCCACTGTTACCGAAACACGGCAAGTCGAGACAACGTCCCAGATTTAACCCCTCTGCGGTCGTAGCCGCCGTTGCAACAAGTCCGTCATGAGGAGAAACGCATGTTGTGGGGTCCAACCTCTAGTAATTTTGCGTCGCGTTAATAATAAAGGAATGAATGCACGAGCGGATGCCTCATTTGGCAACATGAGGCTTCGGTAGCGTTTGCCGGCGCTGACAGTCGCTACAGACCTCAGCAGGGTCATCAACCACCTCGTGTTTTGCAGCGGTTCCCTTGCAGTCCTTGAAAAGCCGGTCACACCTTTTGATTTGAAGATAGCCGATGTGCCCGCACGCCCATCTCCGGTCTATCTGAGTGCACATTCCTGTGCTGTCGGCAGAGATCCTTGGTTGTAGCCCTGAAAGGCGCCGGGTGTGATTGGGCGACTGGAAGAGGCCTCGTCTCGTCGTTTGGATGTCGTGCAACTTGTCGCACGCGAGGTTATATGTTTTTATTGGCAGGAAGGCGGGCGGGTGGCCGGACCGGCGGGCTCTTCGGTTTCACTCTCCTGTTTTTTTGTGGAATGATGCAAAGAATGGAAAGAAGAGCAGATGAAGATTTACTACCTAGGAAATCTATCAGAGGGAAAAAGGAAGCTATATAAGCTTCAAAGCTATCAACAAAGACCCATACAACAGAAGGTCTATCAAACAAGTGAATCAAGGTCTTCAAACGAAGCCTACCGATGATGAACCACGATAACAAGCGAGATGCGTGAATCTGCATTAACAAACGAACAGGGAAGAAGAGATGGATGCCTCATATGTGAGGCTGCGATGTCTTCAACACCGCCCCCAGCAGAACATCTGGCTCAAAAATGCAAAAATGAGGCCTAATGTAAATCATCCAAAATATCTCCTTTCACCAAGTCCTTTGTGTCACGCAGCTAGGCCAAACAACCAAAAACGGAGTGCGCATTCCTAATGTAGCTGCGATCAAATGAGCATATATATGCTCAGCATCTTTCCACGATGGCCTCTTTCCTGGATCAGTTTCAAAGGGTGCGGCCGTAGTATAGGGTGTTGTTGTTATTCTCTCCATGCAAAATGGGACAAATTGGCCCCGTCTCCATGTCCGCTGTCCAATAACACTCGGGATCAAGGACAGCAAACGCAGGTCGAAACGCAGGTCAGAACGCTCTTCTCCTTATTACCCCGGAGACGCCCAGTCAAAGGGTCGTCTGACGAGGGACGCGAAAATGGAAACCGTGAAGATTTACTGTTTACAACCAGAAGAAGTAGGCGCGAGTTGGCGTTCCACCTGATGCGGGTCATCGTCATCTCTCTCTTGACAATCACCCTGCTATTTGTCATTAGCACGGAGTACGGATCCGCAACTTACTACGGATTAAAGCTGCCAGACCTGATAAAGGCCAACTTTTGTGACACCAAGGCGCGCAATGCGCGAGCCATATCAGTTCTCCCATGCATCAATGGCCAATTTCAGAGCAGGAATAACAAAGCCTGAATTGGGATTGATACGTACAGAGCTCGTTTCTTCTCATTGATTTGCGTCAGTGGGTGCGTTTTTCTTTTTGTTCCCAAACAGCTTTGTCTACTACTCCGTACGGATTATAACATGCCGCATTTGTTCTGCAGTGCTCTTCGCCTTTCCCCTCCCCCCCGGTAGTCGGAGAGGGATTTTCTTTCTTGTACTCCGTACCGAATAATCGAATAACCCTGCAGATAGCAGGATGGCTCTACTTCTTTGCTCCATATTTGGTGAAATGAGACTTACCGTCCTGCCAGGAGGCCTCTTTACTATTGAGGGCTCAGATTCACTCTTGTCTTGCGTGCGCTCGAAAAATAGCCAACAATGTCTGGAGCGGCCGTTTGGCAGCTGGCGACTGGCAGCTGGCACCGACCAACTGACCAGTGACCAGTGTCGCACCTTCCCTCTCCGTGTTCTCTCGCCGAAACGCATTCACTAAGAATCAAGAAATTTGCTTCCCGCAGCAACCCACACATCATCGGAATGCTAGCATCACGCGGCAAACCCAGTAATGAATGATAGAGCTTGGACAGGACCATGAAAGCAAGCAGCAGCTATGTCGATATTCAAACGTTTCATCATGGGAAGTCGCATGATCATGCTCACCGCCCTGGTTCTCCTGTTGATATCTCCCATAGAGTGTCTGGGATGGCGAAATACAAGACAGCGTAAGGCAATTCTAGCATATCCGACGGCTGGCAGCTTCAATATTGACAAACTATTACCACAACAGCCAAGTCTTTAGAGGAGCAGTTCTTCGTCTCTCCAGCGTCTCTTATAAACAGCCACGCAACCTCGGACGCTTATGCTACTGCACTCATTGAGCTCCAGGAGCTCGAGTCAGAGCCGCTTTGCCACAGAATTGCGGCTCGGCTGTTGGTCGGCAACTGCCAGCTCCTCGATGGACAGAATGAAGCCACAGTGTTGACTGATACAGGAAGAGCTGCCAGAGACTTTGTGGACTTCTTTGCTGCTAGCTTAGCAATTTGCGATCTGGAAAGGGCGAATTTTGATATCCCAACTCCGTGTCACAAGTTTCGTGAGACTGTGCTTGCGAGCCTGCCTGCACCTTCGAGGCCGCAGCTCCATGTGGCGACAGCCGAAATTGACAAATGCCTCGAGGGCTTGGCGAGATCGGACTCGGCCTGGAACACTTGGGTAAGCTATAGGCACAAGGCGCTGAGATTTTGTGAAGCAGCTCGAGCAGAGAATGAAAAAGGTAAGTTGGACTCGAAAGCTCACAATCTTCATCTACTTACGCATTCAAAGATCAGCACATCCTCTTGCATCAGAAACTCGCCATCGTCTTAAAAAGACTTACCGGCCAAGCTGAGAACGAGACCCAAGAACATGTCAAAAACCTCGAACGCGTTTTTCGAAAGTCCCATGAGAATGCAGAAGCTTTGGCGGCACACGTGGAGAAATTCGAATCAATGACTTTGCGGCTGAACAAAATCATTGGCAGTGCTCTTTCAGATAGTGTTCAGGTACCTACGCCCCCCCCCCCATGTATTCCACTGCACAGGAGAATAATTGACATTTGCGAATAGACTCAGGCAGCTGTACATAGTGGCATGGAAGGTGCAAAGTCCCTGGAGCAGTTCATGGGAGCTGTTCTATCAAGATTGAAGCTGAGAGAAGATCAGGCGTCTCAGGGTTTTGAAATTGCGTTGAGGACTGCTACTGAGGTGGCTACGCACGACGTTGCTGAGATGGCAGAGATGTTGAAAGCCATTTCTGTAACAACAATGTCCTTGCAAGCACAATTAGTAAGTCTGCCTGGTGTCATCGACTGAATCTGCTAATACGTACAAGGGCAAATCGGAAGATCGGGTCTCGTCGGTTTTGCGTCAGCAAGAAGCGATGCAGAAGGTATGATTTGCTTCTTGGTCGAAGTTCCATCTGTGAGCGGTGCTAACGGTTCCATAGACAATGGAAAACCTACAAGAGTTTGCCGATGTTGTCTTGGATAAACAGACCCTTCAAAACAAAATACTTGAATCGACGCATAACCAGACTTTGAACCTTTTGTCTTCCCTTGAATTTGCTACAATGTCTATAAGTGCTCTGCAGAAGCCTCTAGTCAAGCTCAGCACGGCAATTTGGTGGCCCTACATAATCTGCCCTGTTGCAAGTTTAACACTTGGATCGTATGGGCTACAGCCTTCCCTAGTCAGGAATTTACTTTTACTTGGAGCTGGTAAGAAAGAAGAATTACGAGAGATGATCTTGGACTAACCACTCTTCAGGAGAGTTTGCCGGTTTCCTAGTATCGTTTGCGAGCACATACAAGAGCCATGAAGCAGTGAATCTATTCTCCTTGGGTTTTGTTCCTTCGAAGATCTGGCATTTAGACCATATCATGACTGACGACAACAATATGACGACTTATTCCAATACTGGGTCTACAGGCAGCGACGTTGAAATTTAAGAAATGATTTATCGGGAAAGCGTTCACGTCAAGACGCTAAACATAACTGGGCAAACGGAATTTCGTTGATGCAGAGCGAGAAATGATGGGCAAAGTTGGCGTCAAATGTTTTCATTTTATCAAGGCGATGAACCGAGCCGTATTGGGGGGCAAATGGGATATTTCAGGTCAAGAGGCAGACAAGCGCTTGCGCCATGAAGGGGATGAATCACGCAATGGGATACGGGTACTTTGCTTTTGAGAATATTCTTAAATCGGAACTCGAGTGCAAAAGGTAGAATAACAACTGTCTCGAACAATGTGTCAACGCGCCTCCCTCCAGAGGTACAAGTACGTCGGACCCATATCCATGACGATTTTAGATGCGCGAGTTCGGAGTGACACACTACATACAACCGAGTTCCATGCGACCGACGTCGGATGGCTCGACCAACATGACGATGAATACACGACGTCCAACCATTGAAAAAACACAATGACGACCAAAGTAAAAGTTGCCGCTATACAGCTGTACTCGGAGGTCGGTAAATAACGCTGCCCAGTGATGGTATCTGTGCTGTAACAGATGGACAGCGACACTCAACACACCAACATCTACCTACAATGCACACATGGTTTAAAAAAAAGTCCCCCACAAGACTCACTCTCATCCCCGCAGCCCCTCGCCCTCGCAGACAACTAATAATACGCCCGCGCACGCAAAAGCATACATCCGCCCGGCCGCCAGCCAAGGCGCGCAGATCGCCGTCCCCCTCCGGTCCCGGTCCGGCGGAATACCATCTCGCGGCCCGCACCACCGGGCCTTCGACTCGCCCTGGGGGGAGGGAGGATGGGGGCGGACGGGCGGCTGCGAGAGGATATGCTCCCGGGGACAACGTGTGCGTGGCGAGGGGCGTTTGAGAATGCCCCTGGGCCGTGGTTCGTGGGGAGGCTGAGTCCATGGTCCGGACTCTTTGACGTCGACTTGGGCTTTGTTGGATGGCGAGGCAAGATTGGCACTATGGGCCGGGCCGTGTCGCTCGTGGTGAGGAGAAACTTGGCCAACAAATGGAGTCGGGAAAAGAAACGACGGATATGATATAATACGAGGGAAATTTGAAAAAGGCCGCGTTCGAGTATACATATTCTTGCCATGACAGAATATCACCACCGCCGTGGACTGCGAGTATGTGCATGTGGGAAAACGGGTATACACTTTGCTTGCAATTGCTGTGCCTATCTTTGCTGCATATAATAAAAGTATCAAACAAGAATGTGCCAAGAACACCAATCATCATCATATTGTAATAAGCCATCGTCAACCGCATTCCCACATAAATCATATACCCCGTCGTCGTAAGAAGAACAGACATCGCGTCATTACAAGTGGTATCTTATACAGAAAAGGAGGGGGGGGGGGCAAAAGAAAATTGCCCCATAGTTTACCTTTCCCTCGCTTGCGAAGCAAAAAATCGACGGCGCAGGTCAACCTCTTCCATGGTGTGTTTGTTTACAAGTCCATCAAGTTCCCTCTTTGCCTTGTTCCGCTCCCGTGTTTCGGCTTTCTCCCACTTTGCGTAAATGGAATCAACATAGCGCAGGCTTTTGTCGTCTCGGTCGGTCCATAAACCTTCGATATTCGAAGGAACCTCTTCTTTCTCTTTGAGCAGCTCCATTAAATAGCTGGCCGGCCAACCTGGCCGCATCGAAGCGCGCATAAGCGACTCCATCACGATGGGCCGCGAATAACCCAAGCCCTCGTAATGTTCAATCCATCCTTGTAAGCTTTGGCTTTGGCCTTCTTCATCCGGTTCCGCTCGGAGCGGTCTGGGTGGCTGCGAAGCTCTCGTTTCTGCCTCCTGTACAGAAACGCGCCGACTGCTCGGATGAAATGAGGGTGGTAGAGAATGCTTTACGGCTCTGGTGGTCGTCATCGATTTAGCAGCAGCTTCCTGTACAAGATTCGAGGTGTCAAATTGCTGTTGTCCACCAATTGTGCGGGAATGTTCTAATCTGAGGGGTATTGGGCTAACAGTAGGCGCCTCTGAATGCACTTGTTGCGAAGGAGTTGCGCCGGAATTGCTCTGCGTAGCCGAAGTCCTTAGCCTCTCTTCCGGCGTAGATGGAATCTCCGCTGTGGGATTCGGCCGCATTCGCTTCGCCGAATTCTCAACCATGGACGAAGGCTGATGATGATCAAAAGACCCTTTTCGCTTTGAACATCCAACGGGAGGGGACGATGAGATGACGCTCGGTGGTGAGCGCTCGTCGGTCTGAGACTCAACCTCTTGTTCCTCGTCGTCATCGGAATTGAAGCTGGACATAGTATCAAAGAAGTCCGCTAGGTTATCCTCAAAGCAACTTTGCAACTCAACAAGCACTATTTTGTCTTGCACCCAATCGTAATCCAGGTCCTCGGCAACTTTCATCCAGTCCACTTCATCGGGCGGCACCTTTTGCGAGGCAACGGCTTGGCTGAGATCCCACAAGTCAAGACTTTTCCCTCCGACGTCAGGCTCGAGGTTCAGCTTGGCACCGCTCACTTCCACAAAAATCAACAGGTCGTTGTGAAAGCGATCCCTCACATTAACCTGAGTCTCTATTCCCACTTCTTCGCTTTGGACTGGAGAAGAAGGGGGCGACCTGGACTGCCGCTCTTTTCGCGTGGCAGGTACGATCGGGGCTTCTTTCGCTGTATGAGCGGAGACGGGCGCCATGCGTCGGGAGCTTCGATGCTGTGCGATGGCTGGAGAAGCTTGAGGTGTCGTCGACGCGGAGGAAGGTTGGACAGCTAGGTCGGCAGCTGACATGGCAAGTTTCTCCAGTTCGTGTATCGGGCGGTTAGCCAGAATATGGGTGAATCTACTTCTCCAAGACTGCCAGGTATGAGAGGTGTGCTAATACAGATCAGTACGACGGCTCATCATATGCAGCGATCTTCCTCAAGGTAGTGTAATGCTTACAGTTTCAGCAAACTTCTGATACATCGTGTTTCCACTATAATGTTTGCTTTGACCTTTAGTTTGAGACAAAACCCAATTGGCAAGAGCAGCATCTTCAGCATCTGTAAACGCCGATCTCGTCAGTCTTTTGGGAGCGCTGATAGCCGCGTTGGAAGATGGCGCGATGCGATAACGATCCGTCAGTTGCACGATGCCGTTGCAAACCGATTCCGTGATGTACTTCCACGAAATGGAATCCGGGGGCGAGTCTTTCCTTGCGTGATCTGCAATCAGCATTTGCGCATCCTTTTCTAGAGGCACAACTACGCCCCCGTTGTTCTGTGGTCAGGTTAGCATCGAGACTGAGGAACATCTGCGATTAATTGCACCAGGGACTTGCCTTGATCAGTTCAATTATGTCATCCCTCTTGGGTACTCTACGGGAGACCCAGAAAACCATGTCCTTGAAAATGATTCCTCCGGTCCCTCCATTCGCGCTCTGGACGCCGTCGTATGTGACGCCGCCCGCCATGTTCGATGAGGTTGCTGTTAGTACCCAAGTGATTTAGTGGGTGGCATATTTGGTCTTGAAACGGCCATCCATGGCCAAGTTTTTGACGAAATCGTCTCGCTGACCCCCAAGAGACTCACCTGCCTGGCTTGTTCTCGTGGGCAACAAACGGCAACCTGGAAGTGTCTGGTTATCTGGACGCGTGATGGAAGTCGCGCAATCACGTGTCGTGGTTTTGCCACAGACAGCGTCTGGCTTAAGTGGAGCCGGTGGGCAGCCAGCTGGGCTGATTGGGGGCCCCGTTAGACAAGGTCACTCATCAGCGACAAGCAGGCAGGCGCGAGGCACGGCCACTTTGGCCACTTTGTTGGCCACTTTGGCCCATGATCCCCCTGCTCGCGAAGCCGGAGCCGAGTTGAAAAGCCCCCCTCGTCTGGCCGAGAGTGTGTCGCCATGATCTCGCTCAAGTGGCCGATAGCCGTGGTTCTCTCCGTGAGCTTCGCCGTCTTTGTCACCTTCTTCGGAAGATTACCAGCCCTCAGGTGTGTGTGTGTAATTCACCCTCGAACCCCCAAGTCCAGTAGAATCCCGCGCTGATCGCGCGCAACCTCATACAAGACGGACGCCCATCGGGTTTCTACACCGTGTACTATGGATTCATATCCCGAATGTCCTGTTGTCAATCGACAACAGGCTCACCTCTGGGAGGATTTCATCGTCCCTTTCCAGATTCGGGCATTTCTTAATGCATGATCGTCATCCTTTCATCGTCGTAAGTCTGTCCCAAATCAATATGCGAGTGGCGACTTTCCCCAACGTGTACGATGCCAACTATTCCAGATCTTCTTCATCATCCTCATGGCCGGCGGCGAGTACTTGTATCTCCCTGCCATCTGGCACCGCCTGACCCTGTTCACCAAGTCAACCGTCGTGCTCGCCGTACTCGTGCCCTACGTTTTCTTGTATCTTTCTTGCGCCGCTGACCCCGGCTACATTACCCCGAACAATCACGCCTACCACATGTCTTTGTACCCGTATGACCATGCGCTCTTCCATCCGGGGGCGGTTTGCAAGACGTGTGGATTCCTCAAACCACCTCGCTCCAAGCACTGTAGCGTGTGCAAGCGATGTATAGCCAAGTCAGATCACCACTGCGTCTTCATCAACTCCTGCGTGGGGTATGGAAACCAGCATTGGTTCATTCTGCTCCTCGCATCCACGGCGGTTTTGTGCACATACGGGGGTCTCCTGGGCGCCTCGCTGCTATCGTCGTCCATCAAGGAACATTTCATCGAGTGGTCGCCGTGGCATCCTCGACGACACGGTTTGGGCACGTACGTCGTCATGTGGGGTTGGGGTATTCAGACCAACATCGGTCTGGGTGCCACGGCTCTCCTCGCAGGGATGACCTCACCTTTGGTTTGGGGACTCTTGATTTACACATTGTACCTCGTATACTGTGGCACCACTACGAATGAGTCGTTCAAGTGGTCCGTCTACGAGGATGACATGGGCGACGGCTTCGCTTTCCGTCGCAAGCTACCTTCGAAACGAGCCAGGGACCTCACCCGCGAGCCTCTCTGCCCTAGATGGCCAGTCCAGCCGGAGATGGCACTCGCGGCCACAGACGACGGCAAGCCTCCGCCCGCTAGCATGCAGCTGGCGGGTGAAGGGGAGTGGGAGCGGGTATGGAAACTGAAAGATGTTGAAAATCTCTACGACTTGGGCCTGTGGGATAACCTAGGAGATGTTTTCGTGGCCGATTATAGATTTGGTGCAGCTAGCTTCCGATAGTCACAACCGCCACCGTGGCAGAGACGCCTGAACCCCATGTGCCGTCACCCCCTCTCTAGAGCGTATCGATGATATACATGTGTGTATAATTGTATATAATTGTGTTTCTATTCTTTTTACTCGCTTTTTTATCTTCATTTCACAAAATAGTGCCGAACCTTTTGCAGACTACATGTTAGCATATGATGACGAGCCGCGGAAATCTTCTGCAAGGAGGGTTGCTCACCCAAAAGTTTGCTTGATGCACTTGACGTAGTATTCTAGCCAGTTCCTCTTGGTGACTTCTTCTTGGCCAGCGGGAACGCCCTCCCAGGTGACGCGCATGACTGTGACGTGATCAACATCATTCTGGTCAAATTCGATTTGGAGCTTGGAGAAGTGGCCGGCTGGCCACTGGCTCAGGCGCCAGCTTTGCACAACCTTCTTTCCGGGCTCGAGCTCGAGGTATTCGCCCGAGACATTTCCACCAAAAAGCTCAAATTTGCCTCCGCTCTTGGCTCCCTCGAATACCTTGGGGGGTGACCGAGTGAATGCCGCCAAGCGTTGAGGGTCCACAAATGTTTGATACAACTCGTCCGCGGTGGTTCGAAATTCTTCATTGTCCGTCACCGTCACCGTGTTAACAATACCGGAAGTACTGGTCGACGCAGACTTGGCTTCTGTCTGCTTTGGGGTAGAGCCCTGAGGGTGCAGCTTGGGGGTCGAGAAACCACTCGATGGGTTGGAGCCAGCAGCGTGCTGGATGTCTTTGCCATGTTCTTCAATGAGAGCAGGTGCAAGCTTTCGGAACTCCATTCGCAGCTGGGGGACAAGCTTGGAGCGAACGAGGTTCTTGACCGGCTGCTTCTCCTTGGATTCGGAGAAGATATCCACATCAAACTAGCAACAGAATAAGTTCTCTGCACGATGGAAAGGACAACGCTTTGGAACATTACAGCGAGGGCGAATAGACGTACCACGTATTCGTCCTCCTCGGTATCATGTGCAATCTCCGGGACGGTAACGGTGCCGGATACTTCATCCGCATCTGGAGCAGATCCTACGACAAGAGTGAGCCAAAGGTAAACTTTGGTACATGCTACGATTTCACGCCTTTCTTACCAGTATATTCCAAGACGAGTCTCACGTCGAAAATGGTGATGACCTTGCCCTTTCTTTGGCTGACATCGACATCACCGTCCATACTCTGGACCTTGCTGATCTTGACTTCTACATCGCCATCCTTGGCTTCAACTTTCTTCAGGTTATCCTCGAACCATTGCCTGGCCCATTGGGAGGCATCCTTGTTCACCCAATGCCAGTTGTTGGGGTTGTGCAGAACCATCGCGACGAATCGGGAGGTGATGAAAGTTGACACTAGAGCGTAATCGCCTTGTTAGCAAGCGCACAACGATGGGCCAGTGTGCTCTGATATATCAGTGGCAGGGAGTAAGTAAAGTGTTGCTTCCACAGTCAGACATTCAGAAATGGTCATAGACCACAGCAATAACGGTCATCAATGAAGGGAGTACAAGTCACTCTATGACTGGTGCCAGCTGGTGTCTCATCATGAAAGACTGCGGAAGAAGTGGTTCGTGTATTTAGTTGATGATTGTGAACTTACGTTGTAGGAGCTGAGACAATGCAACGAAATATTGAGTCCAGATTGTGATAACGCAGCAAGAGAAGGAAGAATTCAAATATCACAAAGCCCAGAATGCTCTAGAATTTTATGGGAGCCTTGTGCCCCACTATCCAAGAAAAGCGGGTCTGCTTCGGCTTGTTGCTTCTTTCTGGTTTGTTGCTTAATCAGTCGTTCAATCCTTCCTGCAACAAGATGTCGCGGGAGATGATGTTGCTTTCTGAATATGGTCAATTTGTACAGGCAGAAGATGGGTTCGGAAACACACGAGCGTCACCCACGAGTGTCATGTTGATCTCGTTAGCTGGATTAGGCAGACGTGCTTGCTGATCTGTACTTGCCGCGGTGCATGCCGGTGGGGCACGATTTCCATCGAACGTTCATTCACTCATGTTCAATCCAAAGAAGTATCATAGCAAGCCAGCACGTCGTCTCCATTCAGACGATTGCTCAGATACAAGAGAGTCGTCTATCCGCTCTCAGCGACGGTAGCAAAATACTCTGTACTCAGCAAGCTGAACCCAAAGGCTGGGGTCCGGTTGAAAGCATCAATTAGCTGTCTTGGCAGTCGATCCCCTTATATGTACGCCCTTTCCCTTCTTCTAATGTTGGCGCTTACACAGCCTGCGAATGTATGTACTGTGATTTTCCCTGGATGCGCATGTTTAGTGTTCGACATCAGGCTGTCCAATGCGAGGCACATGATATGATTGTGGCGGAAGATGCTATAAATATCAACCGAGAGACTGCACGGACTCCATCCGAGGGGAACTATCTAATATCTTGATGCAGTCGATATCCACAAGGAACGTCGACAATTGGTCAAGTCACATGGTGAAAGCGAGCTTTACAAAATGTACATACAACATATATGATATAGTATGATAGGTGCCACATGCAATCAAATCAATAGTTTGGGATGGGGGGGTGGATTGGTCTGAAAGGGCGAAACGTTTTCTTTCTCTTCATCCACATAACTACATATAAGCAACACGGTAATCCTGGGCCCTGGCAGACCTGTAGGGGATTAGCGATTCCGATAGTACTACTCAAGTATGTATGCCTCGCTGTTTTTCTTCAAATGACAGTCCTCAAATTCACGTTAATGAAAGTAAAAGGGGTGAACAGCTCTTCTGGTCTCGGAAAAGCGGTGATGGTAATATTCGAATGGACACCAGAAAACGACGCTACTGCTCCGTAGGCGCCCGAAGAAGCCGCCTCTTGACCTGCATGTGGCCAATCAACGGCTCGGGATGCCAGTGGATTTGATGGACCGACGCTTATTAGCGCCTCTGTACGTACATACAGTGTGTACATATACATACACCGTAATATGGAGAGCTTGTTGAGATCTGTTGACAGCCATGCCACAGCTCAAGGGTGGGATGAAACGCGACTCACAGGTTCCCGTCTACCTGAAGGCACCTGAAGCTGGGCCAGCGTTGTCTTGTCATATCTCTTTTTCTTTTTTTTTCTTTTTTTTTTGAGATTCGTGTCCAGCCTTCAGCCTTCAGCCCTCTGCCTCTCCTGGGCACCCCTGGCCATGCTGCCTTCAACACGTCGAAGAAGCCGAAGCCTCCCACCCCCACCAGAACGCGGAACGCGGAACGACCTTGCAAGGTGTACATATGACCTTTTACTGTTACTGTAAATAGTTACAAGCTCGTGTCTTGCAGCAGCCTCCAGTCGACTGAGAAAGTAGTCCACGCTTCACGGACGACCAGTCAAGTTGTTCGACTCGGCATCTTCACCTGCGGGCGTCCGAGTCTTTAGCCGCTGGGTTTTGTCGCTATTCCCTCGGTAAAGCTTCCCCGGTGCCGAGGCCATCTGGTCTGATTTCAGCACACAGACGGTCGACCATCTGGGTGGGCTGTACGGACTATAACCTGTAATATAGGCTGCTCCAGAGATCTGCCTCGCTCGAGGCGCCCGTGGCCGTCGATCCAACATGGCTTCGCCCCGTGATCCGGCGCGACTTCGTCAAGGCCTCGATCCGCTCACGACAAGTTCGCTGGCTCCTTACGGCGGCCGAGCCAGCTCGCCCATATCTGCCGTGTCCATGGCTTCGTCCCATATTCAATCTGCACACACGCCAGCCAGTGCGTTACAACCGTACAATCCCCAGGAATGGGTGCCGTCGCCTGCGCAGATGACTGAAAGGTCGCGCCAGTTCGTGGTGGAGGCGGGACAAGGTATGAGAAGGAACATCTCTTTACTTTTCGCCGTCTGGCGGACCCTTCTTCTCATCTCGTCGTTTCCTTGTTGCCGTCAAGGAGCCTGTATCTCTACTAGAGACTGACTATGGGTATTTTTCAAGCTTCGCCGCTTCCCCCTCCGCCGTATAGTCCTCCTCGAAGCCGGCAGCAGCGACCGATGAGCGCTGCCTTTGAGCATACAGTTGCTTTAGGCTCAACACCTCCGCCTCCCTCAAGAATGGCAATGGCGCCGCTTCATAGACCTTCTCCAGAACTTCCAGGAAATCCCTCTTTTCCACCACCACCAGGCGCGAGGGGGCCGGGGAACCCGCGAGAACGTCGCTTTGGATTGCCGTCTCTGAGTCGAAGAAAGGAGCAGGAACAGCCGCCAACAGGCTCACCTGACGCCCAAGCGGCTGCCATGCACACGAGGAGAAGCATAGGCCCATTGATGCTTCGCCAAGAACCTGAACGTATGATAGCGCCTGTTCCCAGTGGATTTCCTCATGTCGGACCGCCAGCAGCCCGGCGAGCAGCCTCAACAGGTGCCATTGATACGCCTGCCTCTCTGCGCTCACGTTCAACGTCACAAACAAGGTGGGAACCCGGGATGCCACTCCCGCCGCCGCCACCAGGTCCTCCACCATCGAATTCGAGGTCACAAAGTGTGCAAAGCATCGACCGAGCAAGCGTTCCCATCATCTCACCTCCAACCCGCCGACCACCACCCAGCGGCGTTGCTTCTTTGGGACCCGTTCCTCCTACACCGGCCGACTGGGTTGATACAGATGCAGAGTCCAGCCGACCGAGCCAAGCGAACCGTGGCCGCTCACCCGGCTTGGTCATTGATACCACAACCGCGGCCAATGCCACTGATGTTCCTGAACCGCTGGGGTCATCCAACAGTACTGGGGGGCTCAACAGAGCTAGGGCAGTGCGACATGACAAGACAATCATTCAACGACGAGCGGAAAGTAAAAGTCGACACGTATCCCACGGTTCTATCGATGCCATGACTCAGCCACACGATATATCGGATATCGTCGTTCCCTCAAGCTCCAGTGGGCTCATGCGCAGACTGACCGCCAACAAGTCGACTCCACGGAGCGCGAATAGACGAGAGATGGAGCTGCCACCAACCGGTGATTCATTCACGCATGATTCCCGAAACTCAACCCCTCGTGCCCCCCCCGGATCCGCCCAGCTTGAGGCAGCAGCAACACCAGCAGCCTCACCACCCTTCTCCCCTTACCAAAGCAAGATGTCACAAACACCCGCCAGTGCACCGGTAGCGGCGCCCAAGTCGTTGCCTACCCCCGCAGACTCGATCAGCATCTGGCTCTAGGGCGAGAGACTCATCTCGTCCACCAGTGATGGCGTCGACCCCTGTCACGAAACAAGCGGTTGTAGCTCAGACGGGGGATCAGTTTGCTGCTGCCACCATCGACAGATACCGAGCGTTTGCAATCAAGGAGTCTCTAGCTGCTTCGGATGCTGACCGCGTTCGCATGTTTGCCGATCTCATCGTCAACGAATCCAGAATACGAAGAGAAAGATATTCATTGGCCATAGGAGCCATGGGCTCAGAAATATTTGATCTGACTCGCGACCTTTTCCGTCCCATGATTGCCTCGACATCAAGGAGGGAATCGGGGTCATCTCAGGAGGAATGGACACCTGCATCTACTGGCCCAAGTCATTCACTGCGAGGGGGGTCTGCAGGTTTAGCCATGCACGGGGATGGCCATTCTTCCTCAGCGCCAGCGTCTGCCAACCTTCCCGCATCACCGAGCGGAGCCCTTCCAACGCCAGGCAACACCAACTGGACAAACAACTACATGCCCTCACTCTCGCCCATACTCAGCATGAGCGTCAGCGACAATTACGAGAACGGAAGTTCAAGAGGACGCCCACCAAGCCGATGGTGGGAGACTGATTCTCAAGGAGAACCCCGCCTGTTTGAAAGATCGAAACGAGAATCAAAGTATATGGGCGTGCCAAAGGACCAATGGCTCGAAGAAGAGCAGGGAACCAGTGCCGGTGCCGGTGCCGGGGCTGGCGGTGCGAGTGACTACGGGTCGTCCTCCGAGTACCCTCCGGAAAAGACCGGATGGCGTGATCAGGGGGGCTCATCTACTGGCGCACCGCGGCGATTGAGACTGTCGGGCGGCACTCCTGGTGGCCCAAGCTCGTCTCCCTCGACTTGCAACGGTAAGCCGGACGGTCTGGACGTCTCGCGACTCGTCACTTTGCCACCGCCATATCCTCGTCACCATCCAGCCGTCAACAATAATCACCCTCAACTCGCGGCAATCAGGGCTTTGGTGCGGTCATTGAACGAAATTTCCGAGGTGAACAAGGTCAAGGAGAGGTTCGCAATGGAGACCTCCAAGCGTCGGGAGGAATTCTCCAAAGCTGCATCCGAGCGTAGACAAGCACTCATGAGTAATCTGCAGAAAGAGATAAGCTCAGGCAACATCGGGTACGCTGATGCTGCCGCCATCGAACTGGACTCACAGGACCAAGAAAAAGATAGGAAGAAGGAGCTGGAGAAGGAAGAATATGAAAAATTTCAGAACGGAGTCATCCTACCGTTGAACGATCTCTTGACAGGCCGCATCACGACGGCTGCCAATCTGTTTGACGATCTCGCAAAACATCTGTTTGACAATGGACAGATTGATGCTGACATGCCCCAAGAAGAAGGAGATGATCGGCCAGAGCTGCTTGAGAAACTCACTCTTCTTAAATGGATATTCGAAACACGCGAGTCATTGCATCGAGCTATCTACGATATTCTGTCGGACCGAAATACGCGATACGGCGAGGTAGTCATGACGCCGTACCGACTCTCGGGTAATCACGAGAAGCTCAAGTCGGCCGAGGCGTTCTTCGCAGAGGATGCGGCAAGGCGCGAATGTGCGTTTGCCAACGAAGTGCTGGATCGAGCGCGAGATTTCAGATCTGTACTTGAAAAGGCAGTCGAGCGCGGTGTGGCACTGCAACTGTCGGCTTTTTGAGATATTGCGCCGCCGTTGCGCCGCTTGTTGGACAGCATTCCCTCCGATCTCAATGGATTCGGCATTCAAATTCCAGCTTCAGAGTTTGACGAAAATCCGGCGTACCATGATCATCCCCTTCAGTACCTCTACAGCATCCTGATGCACACGGAAAAGAGCACGTACCAATTCATCGAATCGCATACCAACCTACTGTGTCTCCTACACGAAGTCAAAGGAGCAGTGGTCAACGCCAAGGCAAGAGTGCTGGAAACACAAGTAGCTGAGGATGACGGCACTCCGATTCCCCTGGAGGAGCGCAGCCAGAGAGCGCAACTCATGCGGCAAAGTGAGGATCGACGACTGACGGAAGACCTCAAGGAGAAAGTGCGCGAGGTTCAAGATCAGTGGAACAGCGCACTCGGGGAAGGCATTCAAAATGTCAAAGGCTGCACTAGGGAATGGCTACTGAGCACTGGAGGATGGGATGAGTCACTGGAGGAAGGGGCAGTATTTTCTGGTGTGTAGCCGGCAGCCGGCAGCCGCGCTGGGGTGGTGGGCTTCTTTTGGCATGATTCTTCTTCTTGTTTCATTTTCCCCCCTTGTTACATGCATATCGATACCCCCCTTCACATCTAGAGGAAATCACGACCGGCAAGTTTTGAGGATATTGAATTCATATGGTATAATGGCATCACCATGGCTTGCAAAAAGAAAAGCGCCACGAGCACATGATTATTGTAACGTGTAAATTGGGTATCCATTGCTTGATTTTGTACAGTTGCCCCAAGTTGCCCACGGCGTCAAAGATGATGGCCCTTGCTTGCTGGTTTGTTGCATGTAATCCGTATACACGGCGTTATTGATCCAGGGTTATCCACCTGTTCCTGGATCTGCGCCACCCCTGCTTCATCAATTCTTTCTCGCGGGCAATCAAAGTCCGGACCGTCATTGAAACGGTCGCCAACAGCCGAGCCGTACCGTACCGTACCGTACCCTGGGTACTCGCATCTGGTTCCATCCATCGTGGTTCCGCAGGACGATTTAATTTCCATTTCCCCCTATGTATGTACGTACGTACGTACGTATGTATGTATGTATGTATGTGTATCGATTCAATTCAGTTCAGTTCAGTTCCCCGCGCGGTTCTCCCCGAACAACTCGGGCATATCCAGGCCCACCCTCCTGGCGGACAGCCGCACCCTTTCCCCCTCGTCCATGTCCATGCCGGGGTTGTATCGCTCGATGAGGGTGACGTAGAGCCTTTGCGAGCGCAGATACGCCGCGAGCTGCTCCGCCTGCGCGACCGCCTGCGAGTCGCGCGGCGAGTCGGAGAAGGAGGCGCGGAGGTGCTTGCGGAGGTGGGATCGGGGGGCGGCGAGGATGGGTCGGGGGGGGAGCTCGCGGAGGATGGAGCGGTAGATGGAGCGGAGGCGGGGTGGCTGGGCCATTGTTCTGCGAGTCTGGCGAGATTTTTTGCGCGCGTTGTAGAGCTCGGAGGGTGTGATGACGGGTTGCGGGTTGCGGGTTGCGGTTTGCGGTTTGCGGTTTTGCGGGTTGTTGGATGTTTGTTGATGATGAGGGTTTATTAAAAAAGATTTTGGCTTGTAATCCGTACAGTGGGGTTATGTACCTTGTACCTGGAGCTTGTTGGCGCTGGCAATGGGTCGGGATTGGAGGGGCAGAGGCAAAGCTAATTGTAATAAGCTTGTCAACCACAAAACCTCAAACATCTCCATCCCATCCCATCTCATCCGTCCCGACATCCATCTTCTCACCCCCTCATTGCATCCGTCCTCGTCCCCCACGCTGGCTCTCCTCGCTCCTCGCCACCTCACGACGACCGCCGCCGCTCCCGCCGCCGCCCTTCTCCGGCTCCGCCAGCTATCAAACCAGTTCTCGGCACCGCCCTCCTGCCCCCCCCCTCCCCCTCCCCCTCCCCCCCGGGACTCCCTCCAGGATGGTCGCATGCCCGTCGTACGCGCGTGAGCTGGAAGTCGCCCAGCTGGCCGTCCAGCGCGCCGCCATCCTCACCAAGCGCGTCTTCCACGAGAAGGCCAACAAGGGAACGGTGGACAAGGACGACAAGTCCCCCGTCACCGTCGGCGACTTCGGCGCCCAGGCGCTCATCATTGCCGCTCTCAGGCACAACTTCCCCGGGGACGCCGTCGTCGCCGAGGAGGAGGCCGCGCGGCTGAGGGAGGACGCGAGCCTGCGCGACACCGTCTGGAACCTCGTCAGGGAGACACGCCTCGACGACGAGTCGGCCGAGGAGATGCTCGGCGGGCCCGTCAGGGACGCGGGCTCCATGCTCGACCTGATCGACCTCGGCGGCAGCCCCGGCGGCGCCGAGGGCCGCATCTGGACGATTGACCCCATCGACGGCACAAAGGGCTTCCTCCGCGGCGGCCAGTACGCCGTCTGCCTGGGCCTCTTGGTGGACGGCGAGGTGCGCGTCGGCGTCCTGGCCTGTCCCAACCTGCCCGTCGACGACGAGGCCCGCCTCACCGCGGACATCGGGTCCAATCAGACCGACCAGACCGACCAGACCGGCGACGGACACGGCGAGGCCCGGGGCCAGCAGGGGGGGGGGGCTAGAGGCGTGCTCTTCTCGGCCGTGGAGCACAAGGGCGCCGACAGCCGTCCCCTCGTTACGGGCGGCCTGTCCCCCGAGAGCAGGCACATTGGCATGCGGGCCATGACGGACCTCGCCGGTGCTACGTTTTGCGAGTCGGTCGAGGCGGGACACTCTGCTCACGACGACCAGGCCGTCATCTCGCGGAAGCTGGGCATCACGGGACCCAGCGTCCGCATGGACAGCCAGGCCAAGTACGGCTCCATCGCTCGCGGAGCCGGCGACATTTACCTGCGTCTGCCCGTCAAGGCCACCTACCAGGAGAAGATTTGGGATCACGCCGCCGGGGATCTGATTGTGCGGGAGTCGGGCGGTCAGGTCACGGATATCTACGGCAAGAGGCTGGATTTCAGCGTCGGCAGGACCTTGGCCAACAACAAGGGCGTCGTGGCGGCGCCGTTGGGTGTTCACGACCGCGTTTTGAAGGTTGTGCAGGAAGTATTGAAGATTGGTCAATAAAATTCTATAAACCGGGATGGGCAGAGCAGAGCAGAGCAGAGCAGAGCAGAGAAAAAAAAAAAAAAGGTTTGCTTCATGGGCAAGTTGGACAACAACAAATTGTACAAAGCATCGCGTACATCAAGCAGGAATGCCCCCTCCTATGTCAGAATGAAAAATGAATAGTACCAATGTCTCTCTCTGTAACATCCCATCTCAGAATATTTCTCCCCAATCCATGCCATCTTGCTAGCGTACTTCTTCTCTCACTCGTCTGCCACAAGACTACTTGATCTTCTTCTGCTTCAACCTGATCGTCTGGTCATTGATAAACACTCCCTTGCCCTTATACGGCTCCGGCGGACGCCACATCCTCACCCTGCCCGCAAACGACATAATCGCCTCCCGATCCGTGCTCTCCAGCAAGATTCTCGTGGGGGACGGCGTCGTCACCGTCACGCCCCGCGGGATGCCCTCCTCCACGGGGTGCGTGAACCCCAGCTTCAGGCACAGGAATTTCTGTCCGGGGTACTGCTCCTTGGCGCCCCGGCGCTCGACGCTCGCTCGGTATCCTACGCCCACGAGGCGGAGGATGGCCGTGTGGCCTTCCGATACCCCCATTACGTGGTTGGTGAGGTAGGACCACGAGGTTCCTGCCCAAGGCCCAAGTCAGTATGGTACCATACCAGGGTCCTCGTTCGCTTGCTTCTCCCCATCTTGTCTCGTAGGGTTGGGTTGAAACAAAGGAGAGGGGGGGAAATGGGAAGTGCGCAGAAGTATTATATGCATACCCCACATCTCATTTTGCTGCTTGACATTTGCATCCTCGACGCGTAACGACACCGTCTTGTTCTCCAAGTCTTGTTGCAGGCTGACGAATTCGGGAACATCAAGTTCTAGTTGCCCTGTAAAAAAAGAAAAGAAAAAAAAAAAAAGAGTGCATCTTTGGTCAGTACGTCCTGCTGTACAAGTTGACCTACATTCCGCTCGCAGCGCGCAGAACCAACTACTGCGACCTCGAGCCAATGAAACTCACCCAACGGTCCTTTGACTGTGATCCTTCTCTTCACGGTAGGTTTGTATGACGTCTTGGACTTGGTAGTCTTCAAGTCGCCCATCGACAATTCGACGCCGGGGGGGACGGTAATCGGCGTTCGACCAAGTTTCGAAGGTCGCTTTGTCGTCGTCGAGAATTGTCTTTGCGCAAACGTTTGCCACGCTGGCACGAGCAACCCTGGCAGGGCTAATCCCGAAGACAAGCGCAAGGCATGTCCCAGCACCCTCCCCCGGCTGGGCATGGTTTTCGAAGCCATTGAGTCCTGTCCTTGCTGTCGCAATGGATGGGACGTGTTTTGTTGTACCGTGATTGAAGGTCAGCCCTGATTGACAACCCATGAACTTTTCGGGCGCTTAGTCATGTTATCACGTGTACGTATTACCCCCCCTTACACTCGACCGACAGGCACAATCACGTCACTCATTTGAGTCATTTCCATACAGAAAAACAATAAGCGGACATACAACAAGTATATTTGGGGTCATAGATTTTGTAATTTGAATTAAGAATGAGAACAAGAGCTTGCTTTGTGTTTTGACTTATGACGTGCGATCTTCCCAATGTAGCACAATCGTTCACTGATCAGTGATAAAAGGCATCTTTCTAACCCCTCTTCGGGGGTGGAATGTATTTGTTACAGTACCGAAGTAAAATTTAACCTGCTCACACCACGCTTAATTGAACGAGATACAATGGCGGAGTTCGAATAACCCAACAGGCATCTTACTCCAGAGGCTCGTCAACAGGTGCCTCCTCCTCATACTCCTCTTCTTCCTCATCAATACCAGCATCCTGGTACTGCTGGTATTCGGAAACAAGATCGTTCATGTTAGACTCAGCCTCAGTGAACTCCATCTCGTCCATACCCTCGCCAGTGTACCAATGCAAGAAAGCCTTGCGACGGAACATGGCCGTGAACTGCTCGCCAACCCGCTTGAAGAGCTCCTGGATGGAGGTGGAGTTACCGATAAAGGTAGAAGACATCTTGAGGCCACGGGGAGGGATGGCGCAGAGAGCAGTCTGGATGTTGTTGGGGATCCACTCGACGAAGTAGGAAGAGTTCTTGTTCTGCACGTTACGCATCTGGTCCTCGACCTCCTTCATAGCGACCTTGCCACGGCTGTTTGTTCCCAGTTAGTTACTGCGACACGACTCTCAAGTTAGGGTTGTCAATTTCACTCACAAAATGGCAGAGCAGGTCAGGTAGCGACCATTTCTGAAATCAGAAGCAGCCATCATGTTCTTGGGGTCGAACATTTGCTGAGTAAGCTCAGGAACGCTAACAGCGCGGAAAGAGTGGGCGCCACGGCTGGTCAGGGGAGCGAAGCCGACCATGAAGAAGTGCAGACGAGGGAAAGGAACCATGTTGACGGCCAGCTTCCGCAGGTCAGAGTTCAGCTGACCAGGGAAACGCAGGCAGGTGGTGACGCCAGACATGACAGCGGAGACCAGGTAGTTCAGATCACCGTATGACGGGTTAGACAGCTTAAGAGTACGCATGCAGATATCGTACAAGGCCTCATTATCGATACAGAACGTTTCGTCCGAGTTCTCGACAAGCTGGTGGACGGAGAGAGTGGCGTTGTAGGGCTCGACAACGGTGTCAGAGACCTTGGGAGAGGGGACGACGGAAAAAGTGGCCATCATCCGGTCGGGGAACTCCTCACGGATCTTGGAGATCAACAATGTACCCATACCGGCACCGGTACCACCACCAAGCGAGTGGGTGATCTGGAAACCCTGGAGGCAGTCACAGCCTTCGGCCTCGCGACGCACAACGTCGAGGACCTGGTCAACCAGCTCAGCACCCTCAGTGTAGTGACCCTTGGCCCAGTTGTTGCCAGCACCAGACTGACCGAAGACGAAGTTGTCAGGACGGAAGAGCTGACCGAAGGGACCGGCACGGACTGCATCCATGGTACCAGGCTCGAGATCGACGAGGACAGCGCGAGGAACATACTTGTTGCCAGAAGCCTGTCACATGGATGAGCATGATAACACTTTTTCTTTCGTTCTCTTTCCGTCCCATCTCCGGGGCGGTATGTATGTAGCTCAATGGAGACTTTAGATTATGAAGACTTACCTCGTTGAAGTAGACACTCATACGCTCGAGCTGGAGCTCGGAGGTACCATTGTACACACCATTGCTGTCGAGGCCGTGCTCGCCAGAGATGGTCTGCCAGAAAGCAGCACCAATTTGGTTACCCTGCCCAAATGAATGTGAGTTTTTCATGCTGTTTGTGCCTGTCGTTCGAGGTCGGCGAATTTGTCACTTACGCACTGACCGGTTTGAAGATGAACCTAGAGGGGAAAAGAGGGGAAGAAACAGGTCAGCTACAGTTCTCGAATACCGCATTCATTAATTTTGTCTCGGTCCGCCTCTCATCACGACTGTTCGTTGGGCGTGCACTTCGTGGCCGGGCTCGGCGGGGTACGAAATCAGGGGCTCAACACCGGAACGCGTCGAGGAGGGGGTCCCCAAGACAAACAGAGAGGTTGAACTTACAATCTCACGCATTTTGTCGGTTACTTGTTGACGAAGGGAAATCTTCTGAAGCTGGGAAAAGAAAACTGATGGAAGGAATCACGAGAGACAGGTGAAGCTTCACGGTCCGCCAGAAAGGTGTAATGTATGGGAACAAGGGATAATTAAGCCGGGGGCGGACGTTGTTGATTTTTCGTTGGAGACGAATTGGACAGCCGGTCGGTTCACCGCCACCAGACTTGGGCAGGGCCCTGGCTGGGGAGGCGGCGGCAGCAAAAGCAGGTGCGGGGCCATCACTTTCGCTTGTTTACGCATCGTGGTCTGTGCATGACTCAAAGTGGAAAAGCGGCATCTCAGGCACCAGGCACCTATGTACATGTATGTATGTATGAATACTGGCTGTGACGCGCCCAGCGCCGGGAGATGATGAGCTCGGCCCACCAGCAATGGAGCCAGTCAATCAATTCAATCAAAAAATGATTCGTTTCACGGCGGCGGGTGACGATGACAGTTGGTGAACTGTTAGTCTGGGCGAAAGCAATCCATCATGTTCGTATCTAATGAGCCTTGACCACACCGGCTGCATCTGCCTGAGCCGAAATCTTCTTCTTATATGCCTGCACATCACCATTGAACTTCTCTACCGTACCCTTATCACACACCCATAACGACTTGCATACCATCTGCAGCATGGTAACGTCGTGAGATACCATGAGAACGCCGCCCTGGAACGCCCTCAGGGCGTCTGCAAGGGCATCCATAGCTTCGATGTCAAGATGATTGGAAGGTTCGTCGAGCACGAGAATGTGAGGGTTCGTGAGAGCCAAGCAGGCAAATGCCACTCTGGACTTTTGACCACCAGATAGAAATTCCATCTTCTGAAGACCAGTTGTGCCAGTGATGCCGAATGCTCCAAGCTGTCTTCTGTATTCTTCGTCTGTTCTGCCAGGGTACGTCTTGGCCATGAAGCTGACGGCGCTAACGGTCAAGTCCAAAGCATCGACGTGGTGCTGTGCGAAGAAGCCGATACGGAGTCGTGGATGGGCTGTGACGAGGCCAGTCGTGGCCTCCAACTTTCCGATGAGAAGCTTGAGGATTGTGGTTTTACCAGCACCGTTGGGGCCAACGATGCCGATACGGGAGTCCAGCTGGACGTCCAAGTCCACGTCACGTAGTAAGGGCTTGCCTTGTGTGTAGCCGAATGTGACTTCGGACATTTGGATAATGGGCGGTGAGAGTTTCTCCACCTCTGGGAATGTGAACTTGACGCTGTACTCGGCTTCCGGGGGAGTGAGCACCGGCATCTTTTCCAGCTTCTTAATACGAGACTGCGCCTCGGATGACTTGGCAGCATTGTATCGGAACTTGTCGATGAAGGCCTGCAGATGGGCTCGCTGAGCCATTTGGTTCTCATATTCCTTCTTGGCAATCTTCTTTCTCTCCTCGCGAGTAGCGTAAAAGGAGTCAAAGTTTGCGCTTCGGTAGTAGTCAAGCCGCTCGGAATGTTGGTGAATGATGTCCGTGGCTACCTCGTTCAGGAATGCTCTGTCGTGAGAAACGACGAGCACTGTACTGGGATAGCCTTGCAAGTATTGAGAAAGGAAGGTGATGGAGGGGACGTCCAACATGTTGGACGGTTCGTCGAGCAAAAGGAGATCAGGTTCGCAGAACAGAGCACGAGCAAGCGCCAAACGCATTCTCCAACCACCAGAGAATGTCTTGGTAGCAAACTGTTGTCTTTCGGCTGAGAATCCAAGACCAGCAAGAATGCTTGCCGCTCTTGATTCCGCCTTATCGGATTCCATCTCGGCCAACTTTGCTTGAATGTCTCCCAATTTGCCATCCTTGGCTTCCTTTTCAAGATCGAGCTTGGCGGCATCGGCGGATGTGTCGGCGAGAGCAGCGCGGCGAGCTTCCAAGTCTGCCAGGGCAACATTGAGTTCCTATTGTTTTCTTGGTCAGTATAATTCATCATGTTTCTGGTCCAAATGAGTATCACTCACGTCTTGTTCTCTGAGGAGAACCTTGCGCCAAACATCCGCGTCAAGCACAGCCTGAATAGCGGGCGTATCGTCTCCAGTAATCTGTATGAGCCATCAGTACAGCTTCAATCATTTCAAAGGCAACCTCGTTTGAAGGTTTGGAGGTTTGGAAGTATGGTCCTACCTCTTGTTCCACGTGCAAGATGGATATGTGGGTGGGAATAGCGACTTCTCTCCTTGACAATGCTCGCAACAATGTAGATTTACCAACACCGTTGTTACCAACCAAACCATACCGATGACCGTATGCCAGCGTGAGCGTAGTATCAGTGAGAATTCTGTTTCCACCAATCGACACATCAATATTATCCAACTTGACATCCTTGGTTTTGTTTGCTCCAGTGTTGCCAAGCTGTAGAGGGTTGACAGCCATGTAAAACTCCTCGTATGACTGTGCATCATCCGGTTGATCGAGCAGTCGGGAAGCCTCGTATTCGACCGTTTTGAAAGTCTTTTTCTGTTGCTTGGCGGCAATCTTGCGCTCCGCCTTCTCCAACTTCTTTCGGTCGACCTTTGATTCGACTTTTCTGGCATTGGCAGACTCGAGATCGACACCGCCAGTAGCAACAGCCAACGTCGAGGACATATTGCGCTGTGTGCTGACCTGAATAGTCTGATCCAGTCGTTTCACTAGAGACGGTCCGGTTCTCTGGCCGCCGTTGGCTTCGGCGTATTTGTTGACCCATTTCTCCACGAGTTGCTTAACTTTCTCCTCAACGCTGGGATTGAAATCTCCAGAGGCTGAAAGCAGGAGCTCGGTGATGGCTGCTGCGGCCTCGCTCAGTGGTGATAGGCCGCTCGATTCTTCTTCATCCGTCCAGGCGGTCGAGGCGTGCGTCAGATAGCCGACCGAGTAGTCGGAGACCACATGGTCGATATTTGGCAGTACAGCTCTGATATCGGCCTCCATTTTTTTGGGGGGGTGGGCGGAACGTGATGGGCGAGGAGGAAGCGTTGTATCTCTTGAGTCCCGGTGACAGACTATATTTGCCTAGTCTTATATCTCGATTGGTATTACACTCGTGCTCTGTGGTGCGCCGACAGTCAAAAATTGGTGTCGATTATGGTCGGATTCCGATCGCACCTTGCTTGACTCTGGTGGTGGGGTTTGATAACGGCCCGTTTCGGTCCGGCAGCACGCAAGCTCAGACCGTAAGCTTTTTGAAGCTGGCAATTCCAGCTACTTCGCTGTGTTCTATGTATATTCGAATACTGGACACTCCGTCCGGTATTATGTATATATTCCGCCATTTCGAACAACGTTAAAAGTGAAGCTTTCTGTTGTGGACTGTGGCGTTCATCCCAACGATCGCTATCCGCGCATTTGAGATGAATGACCCTGACCTGTAAAGTAGAATAAGGGCATGTCCAGGCTGGACCAGGCATGACATCCGATAGCAAAATAATGCAAAAGCCCAAGGACACTGCACAAACAACCCCAATGAGGGTTTTAGCACCTTTGTGGTAAAAATGTTTGGCTACCCCGAGTCAAAGCTGTCGAATTCCGAGCTCAGTCAATGTCATTCATATGTGCAGCAGCTCCAGCTAACCTATACCTCGAAACCCAAAACCTGAACAACGAAGCGCATGGCAAGAAAAAGAGCTATCAGCAATGCAGTCTAAGCATACGCACATTCAAATAAAGGGTCACTAACATACCTTTCTGCCTAGGGTCCTTAAATCAAAAGCCTCAAGTCATCCTGACTTCGTCGCATTCTACCACCAAACGCAACCTGTGCACGCAAACATTCGTCACGCCCCCATACAGAGAGTCACATCGCCTGCCACTGATCTGGAGGCCGAATCGGATCTGAAGATCAACAAGATGAACCAAATACAACGCTACGTCTCAGAAGCAAGCGCGCTAAGTGGACGTAGCACACGCGCCCTGACTCATTGGTCCACTGAGGGGAGAGAGAGACACGCCTCGAACCATCGAACCATTTATGGAAAGAACCGAGGGCGAAGAGCCAATCATATACTACAAACCTTAATTATCTGGACGCGTCAGTTTCGCGATATGTGGTGCGTCTCCATAGAGACCCGTTTTTCAGTCGCCCGGCTCAAGTGGCGGCGGACTTTTGCTACGCTGACATTTGCCCGCTTGCTCTTCCCCTCACCTAAATTGCATCTTCTGCGTTCATTCCCATTGATTACCCCTACTACCGAAGCATCGAGTTGTCTTCTCGGCGGGCATCCATGCACCAAGTGAGCGACTGATCGACCTTGTTGCATTCAGCCCCCATTCGTCAGCGCAGGGCTGCGCGAGAGACCGGTCAATAATATGGGCATCATCACCAATGGGGCTTCAATTCTGGAGCGCCCTCTGTCCGTATGGACTCGGAATTCTGCGCGATGCTCTTTTGAGATCATGGCGATATACGGACGTACGCCAACAAGGTACGTTGTTCTTGAGGTGGTCGTGTACTCCGTATTATGTCGTCGGCTTTCGGAGTTGCCTCGCAAGCAGGTGGCCCTTGCCAAAACCTTTCCTGGCATCGTATTTCAGCCAGTCTTTTCTCCCCGTTATTTGCCTTGCAGGCAGTGCTAATAAAACCGCATGGGCTATGAAACGCTCGAAAGTCGCATTGAATGCTGCACACTGCACAGAAAGCAAGAAACTGCCCGATAGCTTGGCCATTGGCGGCTCTGAGGACCACCAGGGGTCTGGGCGGCATCGTGGGCTAACCTTTTGGAGATTTTTGCCCTTTGCCCTGCCTGCCCTGCTGCGTAAAAAATCACGCCATTCAGAATGGTGCCAGCATCGGCTAATATTTGAGA
Source organism: Epichloe coenophiala (assembly GCA_018801565.1). NCBI lineage: Eukaryota > Fungi > Ascomycota > Sordariomycetes > Hypocreales > Clavicipitaceae > Epichloe > Epichloe coenophiala. Next base: position 1,033,861 of record JAFEMN010000008.1, read on the forward strand.
AAGTGAAAACGCGATTCTCCCCTCAGATTGGTCGACCCTGTTTGTCGTGAGAGAAAAAAAAAACGCCATGAATAACCGAGGCCGTTGGAAACCCACGAGCCCACCCCCCCCCCATCCGCCCCCCCATCCGCCCCCCCATCCCCCCCCAAAAGGCCTTCCCTGGTCGGGTTGCCCCGCACCGCAAGCTGTCGTCAAATGGCAACGTTAAAGAGCCCTGGTCGGGTGTCATTCGTACGTCAACATGAGCATTCCGGGCGTAAGCGAGCGCAATGTTTTGATCCTTTACTTACGGGTTCTCTGGATGAGCATAGCAGAAACCATGGAGCTCGGGACAACAGTTCGTTTTACATTCTATTTTATTTTTGAGCTTAGACACGGGTGCAGCGCCGCCTCTTTGGGTCAACGAGGCAAGAGGCTAGCATAGTCATTCCCACGGGGCGTCGTCCCAGAATTCGAGCTAGTCAAGGTCGCCAGTGGCATGCCCTTTAACTCATCGCACAAGACTTGAATAACTATCCGTGATAGTCAAGAGAGACGACAACGTGCGCAGGATTTCTGTAAACACATGGCATGAAGAAGATGGTCCAGCTCAACCAACATCCATGCTGACACGATCACGAAAAAAAGGAACCGTGCCATTCAAGGTTGCCGGGCTAGTCATGGAGAAACTTACGAGGAAGGTGGCATGCTGGTGTCACAAACGGCGATCGAACTGAGATGGTGTTACTTTGTAAGCAGCCCGCACCAGGAATGTCTTGAATGATGGCATGGAGATGGAGGGTGAATGACACGGTAATGGTACAGACTACTCAGCGCATCCATCATCCGGGATACTGGACGGGTCGTGGTCCCATTAATAGCAGTAGGAGAGAGGAGAGGAAGAAGAAAGCAACTCCATCAACAGCAACCTGCAGCCTCGAGAGCTAACATAGACCCTTACGCCGACATTATTATTAGTCGTCTCAACAATCCTGGGCTTTTTGTTCTCTCTATGTGCACAGCCATTTTCGGACATGGGTCGCCGTGCCACCCACCGTGTGGCTCCCAGCAGTTCATTGCATTGTGCCACAAGATCGGGAATGCTGGCCGGAGTTGGTCGACAACGAGAAAAAGTAATAGTTGTCGCCTCCTTTTTTGAGGGATACCAGTTCTCGCAAGTGAGCGACAAGGGGTATGAGATGTGTAAAACACGCTGCAAATGAGTATCGCCCGTGCCCGCCCTGCATCCAGATAATAGTAGCGACGCAGGGCGATAGAGTCAAGGTCGTTCGTTTGTTGGTGGTACTGGATTCATTCAGAGAGCCCCTTGCGGCTGAGACTGGCAACGTGGCTGCTGTATGGTGCCACGCGTTGTCGAGCCTCCTCCTCATTGAAGGATGCATGTGCCGCATAGCTTGGCCGCGAGAAGCTGGCCAGCACCGCGCTTCTTGAATGATGATTGCACGCAGGGCTCCAACAGGTCAATTGCAATGGGAAACGAATTGAGCATCACATCATCCCATCAGGGACGTTCGGTGAAGCTGCACCGAGGCGAATGGCATTTACTAACCTAAGTTAGTTAGTGCAAGGGACGAACGACGAACTCTCGGACTTGAATCCATACAACGAATCCATACAACGGCTCGAGTGGTGAAAGGAACCATACCAGACTGGTCTTATTATTGGTCGATCGGTCACTGCTTGCTTATACACAGAGGGTGTCGACGGAACTGGGCAATCCTATCGTACCGTGTACGCTATATAAAATCATGGAACGATGCGTATTCTTTTCATGCACCGGCGTGGATATCAAAAGGAAGACGCCGCCAATCAATGCTCAAGCATCATCATGTATATATTATATTTTTTTTCGTATTCATTGGAGCATGCATCATGCTCAGCACCGGCGCGATTCATTCACGATGGCATTTGCGAGTTCATGACAGTGGTAGTAGTGCCCAGCCAGGAGCCGGGATGTCGAGCAAAAGGCGCGGCCTTGAGCTGATCTGGGGCGCCAGAAGAAGGCGAAAGATTGCTCGTATCGGCTGGGCGTACAGAGTACAGAGTACTCCGTACGGATTACTTACACATACAACAAGGGAAGAGCGCAAGGGTCCATGGAGACGGGATGAAGCATCCGACCGGCTAGCTGCAGCTCAATTGATGCAATGCTTCTCAGAATAGTGAGCGGGAAGGGTCAAATATTACCGTCATGTCGGTAAAGAGCAGCCCGGGGGTGAGAAAAGGAAGCAAAAAAAAGCAAAGAAATAGTCAACATCCGAGAAGATGATGAGTTGATGAGGTCGAAGCATGAAAAGCCCCCAGTAGCATGGAATCACACGACAAGGGCATACTAGCGCATGTGATAGTAATATGTATGTACAGGGCACAAGCTCGAACGGAAGGAAGCCCTTGGCAATACAAGACCAATTAAGAGTGGACTTGCTGCCTAGTACAACCCATTGTAGACCGTATTCACGGGATGAGACACTGGGAATTGCGCATGACATGGAGGCATGAGCTTGCGTCTTGCGTCTCCGTCCAGTCGGCTGCGCGCAATTTTTTCTTCTTCTTGTTTTGTTTTTGTTTTGCCCTGGGCCAACGACTGGGATATCGGATCAATGAATGATGATGCACGAGGCTGCTTGGCGACCTCTCCTCCGTAATACCAGACTAACTCGGTACGGAATAATCCGTCCACTGTCAATGCTGCGTTGTTGGTCCTCCTGTAATCACAATAAGGATAAGGACGTTCGCGGAGCAGTCGCCTAAGCCAGGTTTGGCCTGGCGAGTTTTGTTCTAGTGGAGTGCGGGGACCGGACGGACACACACTGACACCCACTGACACCCACCGACACTGACTGGATTCTAGCTGATTAGAAGTTTGACCGAGCTAATCCGTACGGGGAGACATGCATTGACTCTCTCCAAACGTGTAATTAGCGTGCGACATTGGCAGGCTTGGCCCGGGTACGGGCCACGCTCCAGTGGTACAACCCACTGTACAGGCCGGCCTGCTGGTTGTCGGTTGTCGTGTCGTGTCGTGTCGTGTCGTGTTGTGACGAAAGGGAAAGGGCAGCCTAAAACTAGTGCTGGGCCAGTGTTTATGTATGCTGTGGTGGCATGCTTTGGCATGCATCAATGGTAAACATAACACCAACTTCCCACTACCACCTACCACCGGGCGCGTCGCCGACCTCGAAGCGCTGCGCGCTGCATGGGGGCGCAATCTTGCGATTCCCAGGACCCATTTCTCACTGGGACCGGTGCTGATGAGGCGCTGTTACCATTGTTACCATTGTTGTGGTGCAAGAATTACTCCGCAAGTGGGCGGCAGTCCTTGTCTACGCTCCTGCCTCACGCGCCATTACGGAGTCAGGACCATCGATCGAGTCTCGTCCACAAAAACAGTCCAGGAAACTGACTGACTGACTGACTGACTGACTGACTGACTGACTGATCTGACTGATCTGACTGATCTGACTGATCTGACTGACCTGACTGTCGTTTGTCGACGGCGTGCCATCGTCACTTATCATTTTGGTGTCTTGTGTGTTTTTCCATTTTCCACTACTACTCAAAGGACCGACTATCAAAAAGGCCTGCCCATTCCTCACGGCCCGCCCATCGCCAACATCATCGTCAATTGGCGTCTCTTTTCTCCTCGCCTCACTCTCAGCTCGGAGCCTTTTTTTCCCTTCCTCGTGCCTCGTTGTCTTCGACAAGCGAGAGACGGATTGTGTTTTGACACTGCTCCCTCGTCCTTCTGTCCCTCGTCACTCCACGCAGACGCAGACGCAGAAGCAGACGCAGAAGCAGACGCAGAAGCAGACGCAGACGCAGCCCAGAGTTTCGTACCCCGTTCGCTGTTACTGCCTGCATTCCAGGAAATCCCCATCACGCTGCTGGGGCTGACCAGAGGCTCGAACCCTCCCTCCCTTAAGCTTTTGGGAGAGAGCCTTGGGACTGACTTGACGATGCCGGTGCGGTTCGACTTGATCATCCTCCTCGCCCTCGACAAATAGAATGCCTGTCCCTCGGCTCAGCTGTCGCAAGTAGAAGCCTGCGGAACCACGATGCAGACGGTTCCTAGTGTGAGTTTTTTTCTTCTTCTTTCCCTTTTCCCTTTTCGTCTTCTTTCTCTTGCCGGTTGCGTCTGCTGTTTGTTGTCTCCTCCCACCTCAACATGAAGAAGCATCCACACATGGAATCCTCTCCCTGCCATTACCATACTCTCATATAATAAATACCCACACCGCACACGCACACACATACATGTACAACAAACTTGGGACCATCACGCACACGAAAGTCCTTGTAACACAACGCCTTGCTCTGCCACCTTGATTTAAAAACTCAAAACTCCAAAAAAATCACCATTCCAGTCCGTGCCTGCGGTCCAAACTTTATCTTTTCTTGACCTTTCTGCCTTTGGGTTGTCGACCTCTAACACCTTTTGGCTTTGATAATTTAGCTTGTTGGGACTGGCACTGCGATTGCAGCTGCAGCCACTGGCTTGGTTTTTGGCCAATCCGTCGACCAAAACCACGAACCCGACTACGACACCCCGATTAGCGCTCGCCGAGGAGCACGAGGCCACAAAAGGACAACATCTGTCGATCGAGCTCTGCCCACGAAGTCTGCTTCGTCCTCGAGAATATCAGCTCCGCCCTCACGCCGGCCCGCCACCAGCTCTGTAGGCTCACACTCAATCGGTCATGAAGCTCAAACAGTAGCCGACTCAACAGATCAAATAAGTCGCCCACCACTTTCTCGCCGTCAACGACCCCGGGATTTGCTAGGTTCTTCGTCGTCTACTCCTAGTAGATGCCCGCCGCCCGTTGGGGACCAAGGGATTTCTGCGCCCAACGTCGTCGTCGTGCAAGCGGCCAAGGAACCTTCAACTTCGTCAAACTCGTGGTTCAAGCGCTTGTCGATTCGCCCGCTGTCTCAACACGGAAGCCCCAGATCCAGCATTTTGGCAGAGTCGACTTCATTCCCAATCTCACATGGCTCAAGAGCTCCCCTACCGTCACGATCTGGATCTGTATCAAAACCACTGCCTCCCAACAAACTAGTGAAGCGGTCTTCTCCCGAGAAGAACAAGCATTTGGAAGAGGCAATAAGCCGTAAACCGAAAGGCCGCCTGCCGAGTCTTCGCCGACCGGCGACGAGCCACCAGCGATCAGCTGCCTTGCAACAATTCAGAGCAGACATTGACGTTGCAGGCTCCAGTCCGCACCCGAAGTACTCGTTTGACGAACCGATCCGGCCGGAGGAACTTCTCGGTGCGTCCCCGATTGAGGACCCGGACCAGTCTGCTCGCACTCGTAGTGCCACAGGAAAATTGGGCTGGGCATCATTTTTTCACTCGAGAAGTGGCGAAATCGAGACAAATCCTAGCTCTCCGGGCCGAGCGGGCAGCAGCGGTGATGCAGCCTCCCGCGGCAAGGGTTTAAACTCAAAACGTATACATCCAGAAAAAGGCTCATCTCACAGCGCAGGAGCCCATCTGGTCAAGCCGAGAATGGTGTCGTCGAACCCATCTACAGTCGGCGCCTCGCTAGCCTCATCTCACATTGAAGAGGAGGACGCTGATGGTACGGCCAAACGCCAAAGGGAGCGCATGGACTCCCCGCCGCAATCCGAAATGGCCTCGGAAGTGGCCCGGCCAGCACAGCCCAGAAGATCGTTCTCGTCCAGCTTTTCCCACGCTGCGAACTGGGCGTCCCAAAACCCGGGCAGCCTGCGCCGAACCAAGCGGGGCGCCGCCCAGGGCGAAGGCGAAGGCAGAAGCGAAGGCAGAAGCGAAGGCAACAGCGAAGCAAGCAGCGACAGCAGGCGGCACGTGTCAGCGCCAGTCAGAGGCGCGCACTCAGCTGCGGGCCGCGTCGGCAGCACGACCAAGCCCCCAGTCGCCCTCATCCTCCACGGGTCAGCGCTGGACTCAGCTGCGACTTCACCGCGCCCCGCGCCTAAAAGAAACGCATCCTCCCCACTGCCCCCGCTCTCCAATCTTGCAGGTGCCCATGCCCATGCCCATGCCCATGCCCATGCCAATGCTAATGCCAATGCCCTTGCCGACTCGTCGAGACGACTGCAGGTGGTGGTGAGTCCTGCTCCCGGCGGGGCTTCTTTTCCCATGCGGCCAAGTCAGCCTTCAGGAAGCTCTACCAGTTCTGCCAGTGCTGCCATGTCGCAGCGGAGGGGGGGCTCCCCAGATGGCGATGCACGCGATTTCAATTCCGGCGACGAGGACGACACCGACTTGAAGAGTGACACGCTCTTTGATTCTGTGCGTACCGCAGGCTCTGGTCGGGTCAGGGCCGTGGAAACACCACTGGAGTCTGTATATGACGAGTCACCTCCCAGCACCGGAGGCGGAGGGAACAAGAAGTCAAAACGACTGTCCATTCAGGAAATACTGGAACGCACATGGAACGAAGACTGCAGGATCATGGAAGAGGACGAGACCAGTGCGACTCCTGTTCGGGTAGCTCAGCGGCCAGCTCTCGACCAACAACCTAGGCGCGAGCGAAAGGAAGACCCTCGGTGGTTTGCTTTGGAGCCATCATCATCCCCCCCCAACGCCCACCAACTCACACACGATGTTGGACGATTCTCTCTAGATGATGACTTTGACGAGGATTGGACCCGGGATGAGCATGACGCGCCATTCAAAGCTTTGTCGCCGCCCTCGAAGGGTAACTCACTCAACGCAAGCAGTGCCAACATCAATCCCAACGTTTGCCTTGCCTTGGCCAGCATAGGAGCCAACTCCGTGACGCCTCCTCCTCCTCCAAAATCCGGCCTTTCGCATACGGAACGAACTCTTGGCAACCTCTTTGACTGGAGCGAACCGCTCGCCCACGACAAGCAGAACCCAACGGGTGGCGCTCTTCGGCCCCAGACAGCCTACGGCAAGCAACTGGGCGACTCTAGGGGGGGCCGGTCTGTTGTTCGCAAGGGGCCGATGCCGATGCATGTGAGGAGTCAGAGTGTACCCGTTGTACACGAGGGTACCGATGACTCCAAGCCTATGGGATCCAAATATGGCACATGGGGCCTCGGCACCAAAACAGTAAGCGAGGACTGGGACGAAGATTTCGAGTTTGGTGGCGACAACAATGGACCCGACGGCAAGGAGAACCAAGATCCTTTTGCTGTTCCCGAATCAATTCGCGCATCTCAACCTAGTGTCAAGGCACATTCCGGCCAAATCCGGGAGCTTTCACTTCTCGTCAACGACCTCAAGCGTCTATGCCGTCATGGTGGAGAGCTGAACATGCTGAACGGCGACCAGAAGGCAGTGTGGAAAGAGGCCGAGGGTATCATTGCTCTTGCTTCTCCGGATGAGGACCGTGTTGTCCATGACGATGATCGATCTGGATCGTCCGTGTACATGGACGCATTCGAGGTCAATGGCTCTGCGGCAGAAGAGAAACATGTCGACGTGCCTTTCGAAATGCTGGACGCAGTGATGGACTGTAATGCACCGGCCATGTCCAAGACCGCCGTCGTTCGTGAACGTCAATCGCCGCGGCGAAGATCTGTCTTCTCCCCAGACGACGATATATTCGGGGCAAATTGGCCACTGACCGACGAGCGCCCTCGATCGAATCGCCCAAGCCGACCACGGACGCCAGAAAACCAGCCGGCCAAGACCCAAGACGTGAATGTGGTTGTCCGGTCTGTGGTGGAGACTATGCAGCAAAATCGGTCTGTCATGCCCGTTACTGAGCTTAGAGGTACGCAAGAGACGCGGAAGAGCTACAATGCTACGAATCGGATGCAGTTCGATACCAACAGCTTAAAGGCACTAGTCAAAAGGGCTGGCGAACTCCGCGATGTCCTGTCCGACATGATTCGAAAGGCCGACCAGCTGACGCAAAGCCCCATTCGTACTCCACGACATGAAAGACGCCTGGACTCGAGCCCTGCCTTTACGCGTGTCTTTGATGACCCGGGCTCGAGCCCACCTCGACGACCAGCCAAGACGCGTGGCAGTAGCAGTACCCTCGTTGAGCAGCGCCCTTCCCCAGACAATTCACCCCCTTCGAACATGAGCCGCCGCGTCCCCTTGATGACGGTCATATAGCAACTCCACCAGCACACTGCATTGCTCCCGACAATGACACAACCCCCCCCCATCACCATATCAATGCTCATCCTTTCTGATCGGCCAACGCTTTGTGAGGGGGGGGGGGAGAACAAAAAAAAAGAAGAAGAAGAAGAAGAAGAAACAGGAGTCCCGTGTGAATCTACGTTAATTTGCATAGCGACAGTTCTCATCATAGCTTTTCTGGTTTACGCATGATTAATGTATTGTATTGGATGCACACTATTGCCGTTTTACAAGGAAAGCCCATCTGACGAAGCGACTCTGCGGCAACAGGGTCCCTTCCATGGCCAATCTTATTTGCTCAATATGAGTCTTTTTGACAAGCGTTGCTGTCAATTTGAGGGCCTAGTAATGAAGAAGATGGCCGTGGCAATGTTTCATTTGTTGTCATCATTCTTATCCGTAATGAAGTCCACACACGTCTTGCCACCGCTACTTTATCTGCGTGGGCATCCGAAAGGATCGATGGGGAAGTGAGGAAATGGTGAGATGACGACCTCTCCCGAACAGGCCAAAAAAAAAAAAAAAGAAAGAATAAAAAAGAACAAGACCAGCCGAGAGAGCTGGCTTCTGGTATCATAGATGCGGGACACGGACATGTTGGGAAAGAAAGGAAGCCTTGATCCAACTCGGAACCGCCTATATGCCGCCATCCAGGGAAGACCGTCGACGACTTGTCTTGCACTGAAGGGGGCAGAAAACGCGGCGCAAGGTGGAAGGAGGTTCACGCCACCTATCGCATTCCGGACACAAAATTAGAGAAGACGACGCAAGGCACGTGGAGCAGGAGCCAAACTAGATGAAGGCGATGAGGCGGGAGCCATGGTATGGTAGAAGGGCTGTATACTGCTAGCTGCCCTTGTTCGGACCCGTTCCCACCTTTGGTATTTGTTTGTTTTCATCATGGCAGGAGAAGAAGAAGGGGAAGATGAAGAAGCATGACAAATTTATGTTTTTTTGTTTCAGTAGCATTGGCGCATTGTTGACGTACGTATCATTTGTTCATAGTATACATCTGATGAATTGTATGGATAGAGCCACATGGCTTGATTGATGCACAGTTACACCCTACTTTGGCTCATCTGCTTGTTATGTGTCGTGTGATTGGACCGTGGCATAAATTTTGAAAAAAAAAAAACGTGGTGATTGATTCAGCACCATTGTGATTTACATGCATCATCGATACGGTTGCATGCCAAGTAGGGCGACGTTTGATATTTTCTTTGGAGCAATGACATTGCCATTGCTGATACTTCATTTATGTGTGCTATATTACACTATGTGAACTAGAGTGAGAATGCGTTCCTTCTAAAACGCCTGTTCTAAAGTATGGGTATCTCGAATGATACGAAAGAATTCATAGGAAAAAAAACTCCCAACAATAACACCGATATCCTGGCTGGCGCATTCCTCTTCACCTCCTCTCTTGCAAGGACATCTTTTTGTTTCTCTTCTCGTTTTATATTTCTTTGGTAACATCATCGCTGGATTAGGTCCGGGTTCCCATTCACCAGTGTATGTATGTAGCCTTGTGCAGCAGGATGGTAGTCTCCTGCCGAAGTGTCGAGGATGCGGACGTTGAAAACGGGGTGATGCCTCGCTGGGTCGAAGCCTCCTCCTTGTGTTTGGGGTCGCGTGGTGTCAATGGACTCTTGCTGCTGCTGCTGCTGCTGGAGGAATTGATCCCGGGGAACTGCTGGCTCTGGCTCTGGTTCCGAAACGGCAGTGGGAGGAGCAGACGGGGTGGAATGAAGAGCTGCGGCCCAGTCGGGTACAGAACGGGCCATTTCCTTTCGGGGCCGAGTTGCAGGACGTGTTTCTAGGAGTGCTTTCCGGCCGGCTGCACCGGTGAGCAAGCTGCCGACGGTGGATTCGCCAGTGGCGTTGGAGTAGGCCGATTCGGCTTCTGAGAAGGGCGATTCGCTGCCTGAGTCGGAGGATGCATCTTGGCCGGGCGGACTACTGGGTCGAATGGAGGAGAGCGTCATCCAGTCGTGGGAAAATGGCTGCGAGGTGGGAACCACCCATAGACTTTGTGATTCGAGCGTGGGAAGTGACCGATGCACACAGCGCGGCGTGGGACGAGTCTGCAGTGCGGCGGGGGGTTGGAGCGTTCCGCGAGCGTCTTTCAAGGGCTTCTGATTATCAAGATGGACCTGGAAGAGGCCAACCGTTTCTCCGTCGCAACTGGTCGTGGCTGCCCGGAGAACCCAGAGCCCTGGACCGTCAAGGTTGATCCGAAATTCAGGGGTTACTGAAAGGGGGTCGGGGTCGAATGTGGACGGTGTTTCGGTCAATAGGATCACCTTTGGTTCTGCTTCCTCCGGGCTGTTGGTGTCTGGTTTCATTAAGCAGGTGTTGCGCACAGCTGGTTGAGCCAAGCCCATGTTGGTCACTCCAGCACCAGTAGCTGATGCGGCCTCATCATCTTCACTCTTCTCCCCATACGAGGAAACGAGCTTTATTGCCTCTCCACCTTCCCACTTTTGGGGCTCGAAACCATCTTGGACTCTCTCACTTGACCAGAGATGTTGGCTCTCGATCGTCAAGTCATCATCCCGTCGTTGTCTGGAGCGCGATGTACCCTGTCCCAGATTGTTGTATCTGGACCAAGTGTCCTGGTCGGGCTGTGGTAGACAAACGGTTTTGACTGAATGGGCGTGTGTTGCAGACCACAATCCTCCTCTCTGTGAGTCGCTCTCATTTCTACGAACAGAAATCTTTTCCTCGTCATCCGTATAATGCACACGGTCACCCAACGACACCTGGGCGTTCGAGTCAGAAGACCATAGGCGGTAGTTAGGAGGACTGCTAACTCTGCTGGCTGGCAACGCCCACATTGTAGTGCTTGTGATTTCCATTGGTGAATGCCTCTTCGTAGATGCGCGAGCTTCTGGAAATTTCTGCTCAACGTAGGCTGCCCAAGACTCGTCATCTTGGAAAATACCATTGCTTTCAGAAGGTGTAACGTGAAAATGATTTACCCAAAGAGCCGCCTCCGTGGGACCAAGTGTCGGCGAAGAACAGCCTCCCCGGAGAGAAGGCCCGGGGAGCCTCCCCTCTTCCATTGAGCTATGCTCCCCCTCCCCCTGCTCTTCTCCAGTTTGCAGCCTAACTCTGGATGACGCGGGTGGCGCGGATGACTCCTCTGTGAGCTTGCTACGTTGTGTCGGAATTGATCTTGGTTGTCTTGTTCCTCGACTTGGCAACAAGCTCTCTCTGGAAGGTACTTTGTCTGACTGGAGAAGACTAGCAATCTCCCAAAGAGTTGTTTCATCGAATGAGTCATCGTCGTCGTCGTCGTCGTCGTCGTCGTAGCTGTCATTATCAGAACCCCCCAAGGCGTGTTCTGTTGCCTCGTCATCATCTTGGTAATCGAAGAATGAGGACTGCTGTTGCTGTTGCTGTTGCTGTGGCTGAGACTGTGATACTTGCATCTGCATTGCCAAAGTGGGAAAGTAAGGGGCAGCACCCAGAGGCATATTCGAGGGCATGCCCATGAGCACTTGGTTTGGCAACAGAGGAACAGGGGGCAGCGTAGCTACATCTGACTTTTCACCCCAAGGGAACTGGTAGATGCCCAAAGTGCCTCGCTTGTTCTCCAGGGGCACAGGGTCTTCCATGATATCTGGCAGCGATGAGATTCTTCTGCTCCTCCTTGGAGGTTTTATTGTAACAGGTCGAGCAGGAGTTCTGCGGGTTAACGGTGGAGACTCGGGGGATTGGGGGGACGGAGGTCTCTCTTTCCACAATCCAGGGGATCTCGAATGTGACGTTGTCGACCGTCGAGCTGGATCCCACAATGTTTCGTCTGTGATGAAAGCAAGCTCTGCAGAGCTTGCTCTCGAAAATGTGCGAGATACTGGTCGTGAATCAGAAGCCTGAGAGTGGATCGGCTGTATGGCGGATTCAGAGGCAGAGTTCCAGAGGGATTCTTGCGAGCTCGTGGCTCGAGAATCTTCCTCTGGGGTACTGGGGTGCCACAAATTTTGATCACGAAGTCGTTCTTTCTCAGCTTCAGTGGTTTGCAGCTCGACATGTCCAGCTTCAGTCATCGTGCTTGGTACAGTATCGAGAGAAAGCATTGATGTTTCGGCTCGAAAACTGTTCTGTTTGGCGACAGAGATCGTTTCTGAGCCTTCAGGTTCCAACAAGTCCAACAAATCGTTTGTACCACTTGCTTGCAGCCTTGCAGGCCTTGCAGGCCTTGCAGGCACTCCATTCAGGCGACTGATCTGGATCTGATTAGCGGTGTAAAGCATCGACGAGCGTGGCCGGCCATTGTCTTTCTGTTGTCCGCTCAGATGGTCGGACGTTGTGGCGCCATTGTTGGCACTGACGTCGCTTGATGGCAAGGCGCGCACGATCTGGGGAGACTTTGCTGTGCTGGGCATAGGTGAAGGAATGCTCGATGCGAGGGTAGAAAATGAAGCCCGGGAAAGATCTACTCGCATCTCTTGCCATTTGTTTTCCTGCATGCCCATCTCTGTCTCTATATCTGCTAAAAGCGTCATGCGCTGCTCCTCGAGTTCGTTATAGCCATTAGTGGCGTTTGACTCATCAAATTGACTCAGCTGCTCTTGGATCACGTCAAGTGCACGCTGAGGAGTTTCCAAAGGTGACATCTGAGGAGCTGGGCCTTTGGAACGTCTCGTAATCTTCTGGAGTTCCAGAGGCGACGGTTTAGCGATGCGTCGCGATTGCCTAATACTCCGGTCCGAAAATGTAGGGCAGTTGTCACCAATACGACGGTGCCATGAGCCACACCTACCTTCGATAGCGCCATAAGCCGTGTCAGACGGAGGTGTACTCGCCGCGCCGATTGGGTATTCGGCAGATTGGTCCAGCATGACTGTCACTGTTTCCTTGCCATCATCCTCCCCATGGAGTAACGCACTCTCGGCATAGCTACTTCTTGTAGATAGATGGCCTGGCATGGGCGGAACGCCGAGCCCCTGGACTGCAAACCCATCTGACGTCTTGTTAAGCTCACCCACTCGCTTCGCCGAAACCGGTGGTCGAGAATCGGCGAGGGACCTGTCCGCCCGGACCGAAGCAGGGGTAGCTGATTCCTGTGAATCATTCACAGGTAATACCGGTGATGATCCTCTTCTCAAGTCTCCCTGCGACGATGGAGGCAGTGCCAGAGCTGGCGATTGGAAGTACGCAGACGAGATTGACTCATCGAGAGGGCTCATGGTTGTAGCAATGGAAAGGGATCTGGCCGCTGACCCTTCGTTGCGCCTAGCATAAAGTGGCATCCTTACTTTGGGCATTGGCAGTTTTGTTCTGGCATCGTTCCGTGACACTGATTGGCTGCCGGTGCTATCTGGTTTCTGTTGTGATTGTGGTGAGACGGGTGAACGGGACAGCCCGCTGCGTTGAACCAGACCCTCGGGCGCATCAGAAGTCTTGTCCTTGGCGGTGGAGCGATCTGACTGTGTCGGAGGAGCCGTCTCATCTGTGGTGATAGATTGTGAGAGACCAGCACTCTTTGGTATCGGCGGCAGCGGCGGCTGTTGACTTGGGCTTCCTGCGGTAGCCTGGAGAATTGTTGACTCTCTTTTTGAATTTTTGCGTGGAGGATTAGTGGTATCACCCCGGGGTGACTTGGGCAATTGCTTCATACTGGAGTTGGACATGATGGATGATTTGCGAGGAATTGGTCTCGGTCGATTCACCACCGAATCTCGATTTGCAGATTCGTTCCAGCCAGAGCGGCGCTGCTCAGAATGCGAGGCATTGGTGTCCTCGTCGTCGGGGCTGCTCCCAAACATGATGGTTTGAGTCTGCTTGGTGCCTTCGGGGGCTAGTTTAAACTGTGCACGGGGATTGTTCGGGAGCCCTGCAGTTTTCCTCAGCTGCACTGGAGTTTCCGCTTGTTCCGTCTGCACTTCAAGTGGAGGTGTCTTTGGTCTCTGCCTCGATGGGCGAATATTATTTCTTACGGACCTACTCCGAGGGATGCCTGAAGCCGCTCCCATATTTCGAAAGGGAGTCTCCGATTTGTCTCCTGCCGCGTATAAGGGCGGGACGTTCTTGTCTCTGGGCGATAATGGTGGAATTGGAGGAACAAGAACATCTATAGTTGTTTTCGGCGAAGGATCGGATTTGCTTCTGTTCGGAACACCCTTATTTAGGAATGAATGTGGTCTCTCTTGGTCGGATGATGGAGGAGCTATAATCGTAACAGCGGCTCCAATGTCTGTCGCCGTTGCAGCAGCAGGACTGGGCGATTGTGGTGCAGGGGGTGACTTGTATGATTCACTTTGCGTCAGAACGGTGGTCTGTACTGCTGGCGAAGGCCGCATCGGCGACCTAGGTGGTATTTTGGGTGCTAAAGTGGTCAGATAATCACCCTCATTAGGGCTCACGCTGTCCGTCTTGACAGCGACGTTGGCTGATACCGAGGCTGGTAGCGGGTCTGCTCGAACATGTTGAGAAATATGCCTTGGTGATCGTTGACGAATGCCAGAGTCGTCAGCCGTAGGAGGGCTCAGGACTGGTGAAGATGCACTCTGGGATGAAAGTTCCTCAACAGGTCCCAACATGTGTCTGGAACTTTGCCTAGCCGGGCCAGCTCTGGCAACCTCCTTCCGCCCGATTGGCTCCATTCTTCTCGCAGAGTACGTGGCTGAACTCGACTGGGGTAATGTTGAATCAGAGGAGACGCTGTAATTGTGTTGAGAAGCGTTGTTTCGGCGTTGCTTATCCTGCATTGCGGCTGTGGCTAGGTCAACTGTTGCGATGCGTGTTAAGGGACTTGACTCGTCAAGATTTTCCTCGTGGATCATGGGGTATGAGATGGCAAGTTTGCCGCCCTTGACATTGGTCTTCTTGCTCCGTTGCCTTCGAAAATCTCGCTGTTGCCCCGGTACTGAAGCGGCCTTGATGGGAGGAAAGAGCTGGCCTCTGATCAACACACCCCCAACTCCAGCAGTTGCTTGCCCGGGCTTCGGCCGACTGATGATCGGCAAAGTGCCGGTGCCATCTCGAGACGATACGGTTCTTTCATTGGTGTTATTTGCTGTTCCTGTGGCGCTTTGTCCGACTCGAGAGGATCCGGGAGGATGATACGCAGAATCGATTGTGGAACCCTCCTCACTCTCGATTTCTGGTGAGGGGGGGGAAACTGTGTCTGGCAAGCTGGGAAACTTCTTCGCATATGGGACAATCTTTTGGTTAGTTTCTTGCCGTGGCCAAATTAAACCTTTGTAGAAGAAGGCGATGCACGCTGCAACAGAGTTAGTGTTATCCTGCCTGCCCTTGATGGTAAGTAATGGCACAGTACCTATTATCAGTAACGCTCCAGCCGAGGGAAGCACAGTTCGAGACGCCACGCCGAGGGAACTGATGCCCAAAGTCATGGGAACGCTCAGCTGGTTTCACTTGTCAGAGAAAACAAGATATGAATATTTTTTTTACAGGAAAACGACAATGGTGACGCGTTGAACTTACTGGAATCCAGAGACCCAAGGCAATTGTAGTAAAAGTCAGTCCCCTGGCACGGGAACCAACGGGACCATTCACCTTGGCATCGCGAAAGACTCCTACAGAGGAAGCCCTCGTCAAAAGCATGACTACAATGAAAGCATCCGCGATTGCAACTGCTACGCCGATCGGCTAAAGCAAGTTTGTGGCTACACAGACTGGCGCGAACTGCGGGCGTTGGACACCGACAAGTATGCTACCGAGAATAAAGCGAAGAAAAATGACGATCTGAGGAATCAAAACGCCCAAAGTAGCTCGTACATCGTGTTTGATGGCCCAAAACAGATACTCTTCAAGGGCAACTCTGGCAAGTTGATCAAAGGCGGAAGCGAAGGCGACGGTGATTTGACATGCTGAAGGGGAGCTCTCAGCGATGAAAGTCCCAGCAAATCCAACAACGGCCCAAAAGGTCACCAAAAGTAGAAAGCCGGCGAGGACCAGCCTCAGTCCGCCTCGAATGAGTGACGAGGCTCCGCCCCTCAGATGAAATAACAAGGTTCCTAAAGCTGCGCAAACAACCAAACCACTGCAAGTTGTCCACAGTCAAGTCAGCCATCACCAATCTCGATCTTGGCCATGCCAACAAGGTTGAGCATCGTTCTTCTTTTGGGTACGGGAAGCCTATGGAACTGACAAGGAGAATGTCGCAGCAAGAGCCTGGTCCTTGGCCGGATCGGCCATGTCATCGGTTTGTTTGCCCGGCCGGCCGGCGGACGCCTTGTCTCGCAAGACCTGAGATAGAATCGGATAGCCCAATCGATGAGCGCCAGAGGCAAAGAAGATGGATTGCTACTACAGGAGAAGGAGAATCAAAATCGTCGGTCGCAACGCGGAGCACATGACTCTGGAGGGTTTGACTGCCGTCTATCGTGCTACCCTCCTGGTTGGGCAGAATGTATTGTATGACGGTAGCCCAGAGAAGCAGCAACGCACCTCTGGTGGTGAGGCTGGGATGAAAGAGAAACGAACGAAGGAGAAGACGGGAAGACGCGAGAAGCAACAAGCATTCACGAGAAACAGGCAAAGCCCAGCAATAGTATCGCCATGGCCAGACACCCGCAAGGGCGCAAGGGGACGGCATCCACGGCGCCGAAACATGTTGGCTTTGCCTTTACGCCTTGCCTGTCGCCCATGATGGTGATGCCGGAGTGGGGACGCACGGAGAATGATGCGTTTTGGAGATGAAAACCTCAAACACGGGGACTCGAGGTTGGCACCGTTGTATGGCTCTCCTTGTCTCCACTGGCCCGGTCGCTCCTGCCTCTCCATCGCAGTCAAAGTCAAGTCCATGTTTCCACTTGCAGCTGAGTCTGAGGAACCCCGAGGAACCCCGTGCACCACGGACCCGCAAAAACAGGAGGCAGCAAATCGTTTGCAGGCCCAGCGTCAGCGCCAGCTCCACTGCGAGCGATTGATTGACTCGGACTCGGACGTGGACGTGGACGTGGACGTGGACGTGGACGGACGTGGACGTGGTCGTGGTCCATGTAACTACCATTACATGCCAATTCACGCCTCGGCCGAAAGTCCGTTTACAGATATGGCAATCATCAGATTGTCATAGCTCGAACAGTGATCGCTAAGGATCGGTAAGTTGCTTGTCCATCCCCAAGGTCGCATCAAGGCTAATTTTAATTCTAGGCCATCCGGTGCTTTTTTAAAGACACCAAGCCAGTAAGAAGTATAAGATATGGCAAATAGAAAAAAATCCGATGGAAAAGAAAGCCAAATCGCCAATTTCAACACGCATTGTGACACCTCACCTCCTCACCTCCTGACATGGTGGCACTCCACGACCTTCTCCCCAGCCATGCACCTCGCCTCGTGCCCCAAATCATATACCGTCGCCCCTTTTGCATCGCCCTTGGACCTCGCCTCCCTCCACTCAACCTCGTCGAATCTCGCGGTCCCGAAATCCGCCAAGCCCTGCGTGATATTCTCCACGATCCATTCGGCGTCCTCCAAGCACAGCGCAACCTGGTTCCTCAGCTCGGCAGACGCCTTCTCCCCCGTGCTCAAATTCTCCATGCTCAACCTCCCCGCCGTTGGACCGCGTGCCTCGACCGTCATGCGCTGGTGCAGCTTCGTGTCGTCGGGGAACCACTCGTACCAAGGGCGCATGACCCCGCCGTCAAAGTCAATGCCTGCTTGGAGAATGGCATTCTTGCACTTCGAGCCGTCGATGCCCACCCAGAAGGAGGCGCTTGTATGTATTTCCTCTTCCTTTTGTAGGGACTCTTCTCTTGATGTGCAAGGTACTTTGAGACATGGGCGTCACTTGTCGAGGAACAAGAACTTTCCGAAATCACCAGCCGGCAGCAGCATGGGATGAGACCAAGTTAATAACCAATAAAATTAAAGCAAAAGCAAGTCGCCGACACGTTTCCTGAAAGATCAACAGGGGAGGTCAAGTTTCTGCGCATACGGAGTACATCCGCCAACAAAGTTTTGGTCTTCTGATAAATTACAACACCTTTTCACACAGGTAGGTTCGGATGGCTCACCACCTCTCCCAAATGAACGCCGGAATTGAGGTTCTCATCAGTCCCCAATGGCCCATGGCACTTTGTACATGCCATTTCGCTACCTTGTCCGTCTCATTGCTCCTCATGATGTCAGCTCCCTCGTCCAGCATGTCACCTTCAGGCACCTCGTGACTAAGAATCAGGAACTCCTGTCTAGCGGCACTCTACAAACAATCTTCCACTGTTGGTCGACGGAATGTGAGTGCTGCAGTTGGTGATTTCCTGCAAAAGATGACCATGTTGGTGAAGTCCATGCCCTTGGTCTTGATGCTCTCAACATCTGGTGGCAATTCCCGGAAGATGCGACAATTTGGGAAGACTTGTTTGATGGTGCGGTAGATGATCTTGGGAGCAGGGAGATTGAGATCGCCTGCATAATTCTGCATTTTCCGTCAGCCGTTATCACCGGGGACTTCTGAGAAAAAAAAAATTATTCACGTACAATGGCAACGGTGCCCTCGGGCGCGAGGAGAGTATGCAGGCCCTGGAAGAATTCAAGTGTAAAGAGTTCAACTGGCTCAGCACCTCCGGTGAACACATCGTGGACAATGTAGTCATACGTTGCAGGAGCAATCTTGGCCAACTCGGCTGTGTAACCGACGGCATCTTGCAGCACAGGCGGGTTATTCTCCTTGAGGTCAAAGTACTTGGCGGCAAATTCGTACACAACCGGATCGTATTCCACGACGGTGGTGTTGATGCCGTGAGCCACAAGTGCCGAGGGAGTTGTTCCAACCCCAAGCCCGCTGTAAAACAAGGAGCGTCAACAAATTGATTATTGGGGTGTTTTTCCCCCCCCCCCCCGTTCAAGAAAACACAGCAGTACTCACATTACTAGAGCCTTGGCATCCTTATCTGCAACTGCAGATACCGTCCCAACCAACCTCACAGCCTCTAGCATGGCAAAAACGCCGTAGATGGGTTCCGAAACAGGCCCTCCACGATGGTTGATCCACTCTCCTCCCAAAAGACTGTGATCGCAGCGCATGACCCTGAATCCCTGCTGCACGCTTTGCACAACAGATATATACCCTGTGACAGACTCCCGTCTCTCAATGAAGAGCCAGCCATCTGTCATCAAGTTGCTCATGAGGGTCTTGGTGGCAGCAGGAGACTGCACGTGCGTGTTCAAGAGAAAGGTGTGAAGGAACGGGAACGCCGTGTACACGAGGTATTTTGACGGCGAGAAAGCCATGTATCCGAAGCCCAGCAGTATCTCAAACCCAAGCCTCGTGAAGAACATGAACCTCCCTATAATGAGAGGAAGAAGAGACCCAAACTTGCTCTCCGAATACTTCAAGAGTGCCCACGATCCTATTCCGGGACCCGAGTCAGCCACAAACCTTGGCAACTTGCTCAGCCGCACCCCTTCCCAGCAATCAGCCACCGATGCAGCCGTCAATACAGAAAGGGGCAGCAGGGTGAGCGCCTCGGTCACGACGGGACCCCATTGCGGTCCAAGAGATTGACTGTGAGTACCCAAGAAGTGCTGGACGCCGGGAATGCAGACGGCCACGATGGGAAGAGCCTTGACCGATGGGACGGGTAGAAATTCGCGAAGGAACACGTTCCCGGCCCAGCCGAGGAAGCAGCCTCCCATCAGGAGCTTTGAGTGCCATATTGATGCTGGAATGGAGCCGTATACGGGCGACAGATTGAGCTGGGAGACGTGCGAGTAGATGCCGAGAAAGCTTAGCAGCACAAGTATCCTGGCGTAAAGCCCCGATTGTTCCAAGAGACGGTTGCTGAATGTGCTGCTTTTGGCTTTTTCAGCAAGACGTTCCAGTTCCTTCTCGAATCTTTCTGGCGTGAAGGCGTCGGCATCATCTGAGTTTGCTGAGGGAAGCGTCGCGGCCTCGGCGGAGGACGGCTTGTCGGCCATTGTATTGTGTTTGTTCCAGGTAGCCGAGCAAGGAGGAGTGTGTCGCTGAGCTGAGAGAGAGCAGTGAGGAGATCATCGGCCAAGCTTCCATCAGGTGGTTAGGTCGAGATAATACGTCGTCGTCTGAGAACAGGCTCAATGTTTCAACGACGGGCGTTGGGTTTCATCGTTAAGAGCCATGCCTTGGTATTACCGGAGGAGCGAGCGCAGTAACAGCGGAGCGAGCGCAGTAACAGCGGAGCGAGCGGGGAGCTTCGAGGATGGTCTGGTCGCTTTGACCCGCCTGCCTCCCTAATCATTATAATGCAGCTAGCTGTCCCTTCCCTCTGGAAGCGGCAAAGGCTGCCTCCTGCTCCGTACAGACCCACTGTAATCCTCGGTGTTCGCGCCACCCAATGGGCTTCCATTTTGATGGTGACAACATTGCACCATAGCAGACACCCATTTGCTCATACTCGATTTAAAGTCTGATACATATCTCTCAGGTCTCGGCTTGTTTTTTTTTTTCTTTCTCTGATTCTTTGTTTCGCTGTGTCTAATGCGGCCTTCAACAACATACATCCTCCTGAAATTTCGCAGACAACATAATGTATCCTGGACCAAAACAAGGAACTTTGAGAGAAACGCTATTCTATCCCCTAAGGCAACAACCAAACAACAACAGACAGGTAACAAAATACAAATGCTGACAGAACTTTTATCCATCCATTTCCACCCTCTCTTTCTCAATAACTCGACCACGAACCCGGGGTTTGAATCGACGCAGCGAGGCCTACCCCTACACAGGCCCGAACTCTATATGGGCGTGCTATAGTTGTCCTCCATTTCGTCATCGCTGCTAGAATCCTCACTGAGAGGACTCTGAGCACTGCTCACATCGGCGCTGTGTATATTGCTAAACTGGCCCAAGAGACTCCCGCGCCCGGAAAACGATCCGGGGAACGACGGTGGGGCTGACATGTCTGCCATACTCCCACTCCGGCTCATGGGAGGCTTTTCAGGAAGCTTTTTAAGCAGCCCTGTCGATATGTCCAGCATCGTCATGGCGAACTGAGTAAGTCCTCTACTCTCACCCGGTTTGGAACTCACCGAAAGCGTCCATCGATACTCTTCCAGCCGGCGACGATACCAGTCAGCTTCCTCACGACCTGGAGACGTTGCCCATAGAAGGGAGCCGAAAGTGCCAATCAAAGCAAAGTTCGTCTTGGACGCGAAGAACCAAAAAGACCGCAAGTGATTGGGGGTAAGCCGGTTGACGAGGTCCATCGCAGAGATCAGCCGAGCCTTGGCTGCGCTTCGGCAAATATGCTGAACGTACGGATCCACAGTGTTCGGATTCGATGCCAAGGATCGAATGATTCTGCGGTGCAACGTAATCTCTGTGGCAAAGTAACCCAAGTGTAGGTAACCGATGCTGGACAACCTGTTTGTGGATGGCGGTGATGCAGGGGAATAACTCGTCATCGAGTACGACTCCAGACGGATACTGGCTGGCAGACCGCTGTACCACTCTTTGAGCTTGAGCTGAACCGGCTTGGCAAGAGACAACACGAGCTGAGTACTCTGAAGCCCGGCATCGGCAATCCTTTGTGTCGAGTTAAGCGTATAAAATGTCTTCAAGATTTCGGCAAGAATTTGCGACAACTGCACGAACCGCGTGAACAACACACGACCTTTCTCAATGTCTTGCTTCCCATCCGCGTCCCCTTCATCCCACTCCACGTCTGGGAAGTCGTTGGCAGTCAGTGCTCGAACACCCCAATCAGACATAAATATATGAGAAGGACGACCGTGAACCAAAGCGCCCCATTTGTCTTGCATGTACAACGCCCACGCGAGCCGCCGCCTCAGCCCCTTCTCCCACAGGGGAATCTTCCAGTTCGAACAGTCCAAATGCAAACCGAGTTCCTGACCAATGGCTACAAGCTGAGCTGTTGGTGCCCACTGGTCTCCTTCCGGTCGCTGAGACAGGAGTAGACCGGCTTGGACGGTAGAGAGTTTTGGCCTATTCGATGCATCGGCTAGGGTGCTGCGGATCAATCCTTCAAGTTCCCGGACATTGGGACGAGGCAAACGTGCCAGATCGGGGCAGTGGTCCCACCAGTTGATGGCTAGGATATAGACTGCTGCTAGGATTGGAGGTGAGAATTCGCGGTGAGAACGTTCGTATTTTTCCAAGAAGACGTGTTTCTGAATAATTGGAAAGGCCGGATGAACGATTCGAAAGTACAAGTCGATCAAGTTGCGACCATGTGGTGAGACAACCGCCTCGATGGCGTCTGCGTCCTCAATGATCTGATTATACCCAGGTGTGCTGCTATCTGGCAGCATCAAGAAAGTATCATTGTCGCTGACTTTTCGAAGAGTACCTCTTGCCAGCAAACTCTCATCCTGTGGGTCAAACGTTGACAAGTTGATCAATGATGGTTCAAAATCAGTCGTGAGACCAATGTATTGACTAAACCGGTCATTCTGCATGCCGAGAGTCCGCTTGAGCATAGTCGGACCGCCAACATTGGCCAAATCCTCTTCGAGAGAAGAGCTCGCGGCGGTGCTAGATAAACTGGAAGTGCCAAGTTTACGATTGGACATGTTGGGGGAGCTAAGCACAAAGGATTGTCAGTCCCCAAGTTGGAAAGAAAATGTAGCAGATGGAAAGCTCTTGCACGCTAAATGATTGTCATGAACACTAGCATCCCTTGGCATAGCAAGACGAGTTGATTGCGTGGGAACACTTCTTGGCCTCACCTTCGTTTGCTAAAGCTGGCCTCGCGATGCGGTATTCCGTTCATTTTTCGCTTTCGAGAATGAGGACTTGCAAGTGAACTTGAAAGAAAGGAGCAATCGGAGCCACTGGCTTGACAAGCGGCGCAGCTGTCTTCATCGTCGTTTAGTACGCACTTCGTTCCTGAAAATTGACACGACTGGCATGATGATGTTGAGCCGGCAAGCGAGGAAGTCTCAATCGAAGCACCTGTTTGGACACTACTGGGGCCGATTCCAAACCCGCTCAGATTTTCTTGCTGTTGCGGTGTCGGCTCTCGCCGAGGAGGTTTCGGAGCGATGGCGATTGGGGCTGTCCGCTGTACTGAGGGATTCTGAGCCATGTTGAGATTTTTTGAAATATATATGACGAGATGATGGAAAACTGTTCGTATGTTGACAATCAGGGCCCACTTGTGAGCAGCTTTCCGAGGTACCGTGCCAGTTGCAAGTTGACGAAAGCTTTGCTCCAAGGTTTTTAAATAATGTCTGGCAAAATGAAAATAGGGAACCAGATGCGCAGTCCTGTTTTTTTTTCCCCCCTTCCTTTCCCTAACGCGTATTTCTGCTCGTGGAAATAACTTTGGCCAAACCGAACGCACCGACAAACCTGACACAATGATTGGGATGGGCGCGGGTGGTGATGACGGCTGTGGGCAGTTGGCAATGCCGCTACTAATGCCGAGGGACTGACTGGGGTGATTTCTGAAATCTGAAGTTTGGTGTCAGGAGGTCAGGTTACGACGGAGGCCAAGATGAGATAACCGTGGGTTATCGGCGTCATTGAATCCGAGAGCTGTGTGTTTTTTGTTTTTTTTCTCCTTTGGTACACAGTTGACGACGACGTTTATCCGTCTAGATGGCCAAATGTTCCTGAGAATAAGAATGGAAGATCGAGTTTGCTTCCTACACTACCAACTCGAGACAAGGATAATTGGAAGGGGGAGACGAGTAAGGAACCTGGAGGAGTACTCAGAGTGAGCAAGGGCTGGCTCAAGCCTGGCTGCCGTTCCGTATCTATGCGGAACACCGGAGGGCTACCGGAGGGGAGGAACGGAGGATATGGCAACATGCAATCAATATCCGCATGTATGCAGATTGAAGCGTGGAAGAGGCAGAGAAGTGGGAGGTTGCAGGTGATGAGGAGCAGAGACAAAAAGCGAGCATTTTATTGGACTGTCTGATGTTTTAGCTCCCTCCTGGCTCTAGGATGGCACCCGTCTCTCGCGCGCGTGTACAGTGTGTCTGCCAATGGCAGCAACGCAAAATCTCGCCCCGTCGCGCCTGCCAACTTTAAGTTACCTTGAACCCAGCTTGTGACACTTTCCACTCGCTTCCCTCACTTCCCTCACTTCCCTCACTCCCCTCACTCCCCTCACTCACCTCACTTCCCCAGACTGGGGGGGAACCCTTTGAACTGGAACTGAGAACAGACACCAGTGGGGGAGAGAGACGAAACACTCAACCCCAGTAACAAGTTCCTGAGAGCGAGTGGCTTGTCGAAATGCACTGAAACCATCGTTTGCCGATCCTCAACGGAGGCACCGGCAAACGACTCTAAGCCGGCTTGCCAACTGGGGGCTTCGCCATCACATTCATCGCTAACCGCACCATGGCTGACGCACGCCCTGCACGCAACGCAAAGCTGATCTCCTTATCGCGCGGTTCCATCGGCGCTGCGATGCGCCAAATCACATCTTCTTTTGTTGACGGGGCTAACGCATCGTCTTCCTCGTTACGGGTGGGTACAATACCAATTACGTACTTTGGGAGCTTTCACACTCCCTACCAGTTGGGCATGTATTTCCGGACTCAGTAATGGGGAGAATTGTGGAATGATGCAAAGAATGGAAGAAAGAGATGTGAGATGATTGACTATCTAGGAAATCTATAGGAAGGGAAAGGAAGCTCTATATAAGCTTCTAGGTCTATTAGCAAAGAACAAAGAACCTAATCAATCAAAGGATTAGTTCATGAAGAAGGCGAGGTCTTTAGGTAGATTAACAAACAAAGCATAGCACGGGTCACGATAACAAACGCGATAACGGGAGGCTGTAGCAACAAAGGAGGAGTGATGCCTAAGATGTGAGGCTGCGATATCCAACAGAAACCAGGTACCCTTATTTTATTAGTGGGCTTAAAAATTCTCGACACATGTCATGGAGACACGCTACATGAGCTGCATCTCTCAGCCCCCTCCCTCCTTGATACTCCTCAGTCTCCAATCTTTGCATCAACTCATTGACAAGCGGGCCATGCAGGACCTCGGCGCCGACGCTACTAATGTTGCATTCCTCGCTAGTCGCGGCCCCAAGATGGCCTAATCTGAGAACTAGGATGTGTTGTTTCGAGCCTTCTCACTGGACCGTCTGTTCGTTTGTTATCAGGACTCAGGAGAAAGAAGCCATACACAATGCGGAAGTACTCCGTGTACACACTCGTAATGATAATTAGTCAGGGACCTTTTGACTCACCGATAAACGACCAGACGGTGACCAGACATGTCCAGCCACCAACCTGGTTTTGGTAGGAGCGGCTGCAGCGCCGTTATGCATAATAGTGTGCCGCTTGGCTGGTCTCCATTACGAAATCGGAAACCGCTTTCGCAACCTAAAGCGTGGAACCGCAATTCATTTGATAACGTAACAAGTTTCTTATGGCTGCCCGAAATCAGATTCATTCATTCATCAGCATCATATGTAGGCGCAGGGAAAGCTCCGGTATCCGCCCGGGCTAACTATTATCCACTTCCGTTTTTTTTTTTCGAATGATAATTAGTCAGAGTGCGTAAAAGATCTTTTAAAAGGGATAAAAAGACCACACATCCGTAGGAAAAGACCACATATCCGTTCGTGCGGGCCTCTCGTACGAGCTTGTGGGGTAACGAAGCAAAGGGGGAAAAGAAAGGGGGAAAAGGGAATGGCAAGTGTTGATCACAGGTCGAACCAATTAATCAAGAGGTCACTTGTGGCGATTGTGATCAATTGGTCTAACTGGTCTAACTGGTCTGATGAATCTGATGACATCAGACAGGTCGGATGCCTCGGATTAAGTGATTTGATCGATCTGATGATTTTAGACCAGTCGGACGACTTGAATCAATTGATCTGATTGGACGGATTAATCTTGTTAACCTAGATGAAGGGGATTGTTGTGTTGGTTAGGATCAATTAATCTGATCGATTGGATAACTTGGATCTATTGATTAGATTGATCGGGCGAGTGGATCAGAAGGGAAAGCGGCGGATGCACATTTAATTGCGCGTTTAATTATCCCAGCCTTTTCTCTCTCTCGTTCCCTTTTCCTCTCCCTACCCATGGATCCCATCTTTCAAGAGCAACATGAACAACATTGTGCAACATGACCGCCAACCTGAATCTCCTGGGCATGCCGCCCGAAATCCGCTTCGCCATCTACAACGCATATGTTGCCATCGACTATGCCCTTCAGCTCACATGCAAACAAATCGCTCACGAGATCGCTCACGAGATGAGAGGCCTCGCGCTCCGTCGCAATACAGTGAATATCGAATGCTACCCTTTTTCACCACATCCAGACCACGATGTTCCTTTACATGGTTTTTGTCATCAACAAACTTAAACGAAACGGGGCGCCTGATGTTACACCCGATGCTGAGGGTAACGGTGATGCTGCCAATGACGACACTGACAACGACACTGACAGCGATAGCGACGCATTGTACTACACACAAGACATAGTTGAAGAAGTTGTCAGAGAGTTTCCCCAACTCGAACGTGTCTTCCAGGCCATAAACAAGTACCCGAAAGATATTGGCGAGATCAGCCTCAACGTTGCAAACGACTTTGGCATCGCGCCCTCAGTCTTCTGTAGAGCAGCCTGGCGCACGTTTCAACTTGCGACAAAGAAGGGACTAATCCCAAAGAATCATTTGCCCTATATGCCAGGGGACCCTGAGAATGCCTACGCATTATCTGAAGAATTTCCCACACGAAGTGATTTTCTCAGATTTGTTACCACGGGGTCCAACCCCCCTTCGGCGACTTGGCTACCGCTGCTGGATAAAGCCCCATATCGACGCACTTGGGCGAGCGCCAGTACACGCAGGGCAAATACAAATTTTCTGCTGCATCTATTGCTATACGATATCGATCTTGTCATTGTCCAAAGCATATACGGACGCAAATAAAACGCACATGTCTTCATGGGGACTCTATTAGCGCGGTCATTCCCTGAGTGCCACGCGCCTGGCTCAATCCCATTTTTGCCAGGAGAACCGCTACCTTCGTGTCAAACGTCGAGTCAATTTATGAAGAACTATGTTCCGTGTGTTCCGAACACCCATAGGTCATCATACCTTTTGCTGGTCACCCGAAACCGACTGGTTTAGAGCCGCAGATGGCGAGCTTCACGGAGAAGGCTGTGGAAATGGGGCAAGACGAAGGTACCATGCAGCTCTCGGACCAGTTCGCCGTCTGGGTAAAAGAAGCACTGGAACTGGCTCGCCCAGGTATGCCCAAGGGTTCATTTGAGCTGGTTTTTCGATGGGAGCTCAGTGCCAGAGCTCTCCACTCAGGCTTTTTTTTTCGTGATATTACTCAGCGGGATGCTGTTTGGCAGAGGCTGATTGAAATGAAACGTGCTCAATGGGAAGTTGTCGAATCAGATGAGGCTGATCGAGAAGCAATACTCTTTGCTGGCATATACACTCCGTTGTGTAAGTGTACTCAATGCATATTACTTGGAAATCGTCACTCACATAGGCTCTAGGCTATTTCAATGGTAATCCAGATACGTTGGACGACGTAGCTATCAATAAGCACGAGCTCTTGCAGTGTTTTTTTTTCGAGATTGGCCCAAGTTTTTGAAACGTAGCTACCGAGTCCAGAAAAATAACCGCTACTCAAAGCCAGGACCAGAAGCGGACTTTGAAATTTTCGATGCCCTCAGTGGCCGTAGAAAGCAGTTCATTGACATGGCCTACCCGCTACCCCCGTGGAAGGGTTTCATAGCGGAAGAAATTCTACTCGGAATACTTCGACCCTGATCAAGAGTTGGAGCAAATCTTGGATGTAGACAATCGGTTAGGGTCGCCCGGCCCGAACTCGGAAGAAGACGATGGTACAGATGGCGAAGACGAGGAACCACTCGAAAGTCATGGTTCTCAAGATGAAGGGCATGCGATGTCTACTGTCTGCGATGCCTCCTGTCTGCGATGCCGAATAATCGCACGAGGGATTCCATGTTTTAGAAGAAGGTAAATTTGCACCCCCTTGGACATTCTCAAATACATGAGAGAGGGCCTAATGAAGGTTTTTTTTTTCAAACAAACGCGGTACATGATGTCGGAATGACCAAGGATCTATTAGGTAGAATACAGTGGGAGTTCCGATCTGGCGCATTCCTTTACTCCCCGTGATTTTGACGTGAATTCAACTTTTCTCC
This sequence comes from Epichloe coenophiala, assembly GCA_018801565.1. NCBI lineage: Eukaryota > Fungi > Ascomycota > Sordariomycetes > Hypocreales > Clavicipitaceae > Epichloe > Epichloe coenophiala. The sequence continues at coordinate 1,062,048 of JAFEMN010000008.1, forward strand.
AATCCATGCTGGAACCAGCAACTGGGAGACTAGGCCAGTGCGCTTCTTATACCACGGCTTCACTCACCTCTCACCTCCCTGGTCAGTGGTCACGATGAATGGGTTGCGGCAAGGCAACCTACGCTGCGCTTACTCTTCGCAACTTCTACAGTCGATAGTTCCGACCCAACTTGACAGATCGATAAACCGGCCTAGCAATCTGATAAAGGGGGGCGTCGATGTGCAAAGGCCCTTGTCGGCGCGACGAGGGGCTACTAGGAAGGGTCAGCGCTAACAAGAAAAAAAAAAAACCGGGAAAAAGAGAAAAGAGGCCAGCCAGTCTGCTGCGTTGTTGATCCCTGGCTCGAGTCCTCCGTTGTCTGGGCTGGGCTGGGCTGGGGGCCTTCCATCCAAACCTATGGTCGAACCACGCCCAGTTATCAGCTTCAGCCTCACCATGTGCGCAGGCCAGGCCGCAGAGGTGAAGGGCTGGTAATAACTGGCAGGAAGCAGACAAACCCGCTCCCGCAGAGGCGGAAGGAATCTGCTGTGCCACCCACCTGTTCGTCTGGTTGTCGGGGGGGGGGTGCTCAGAGAGTTAGTAAAACGCGGCGGCCTCTGCACGGCAGGCAACATGCGGAATCCCCTTCCCATCTCCTCTTGGCGGAAAGTTTCTACAACATCAGGTGCATATGGGGGCCGTTTTGTCGGCCAACGCCAGGCCAGGCCAGGCCAATTGAACTTGAACGGAACTACATGTAAACGGGGGGGGCGGTCGATCCCCGTCCTTTGTCTCGGAGTCCACTCATGTACACGTACGGACCACGGATGACTAGATCGAATTAAAAAAGGTCGCCGACCTGATGAAGACGTTGGGGGTTTGCGTCGACGAACCACAAACCGCGAAGGAAGGGAAGGGGGGGGGGAATTGTGTTTGAGGAGGCAACGCCGTACCCCTGCCTGCGACTTCTTCTCGCGGCTCTCTGCCGAGAAAGGGGAGGAAGGGGGGGGATGGCTTGGTCTGCATGCCGGGTTCGTCGCCGGGGCAAAGCCCGTTCACTATGTAATCCGTACATACAATACGGACCGTACATTGATGGGCTTGCGATGGGGGAGAGGGTTTTGGGTGGTCAGCCCATGCATTGCCAACAAGGACAAGAAGTTTTTGAAAACGGGCACAAGCGACCCCCTCCCCCCACCTTATTCAGCTACGGTAACCAGGAAATTTCTCAACACACAGAAGAAAAAGTCACGGGTGTGGAAGGCCTGGTACGCATGACGGAAGGGCTGTTTCTCAAAGACAAAAGTTTACTTCACTTGCACGGAATCACGGGAGTTCCGCGTAATGCTGGCATGGGCTGCTTGCTGGCTGGGCACGTGGGGTGTGACGTGACGACAGGCAAAGGGCAAGACAAGAGCTCCGTTCGATCTTCCAGATCTGGCGGAAAATGGCAGGTGCACGGTGGGTTCGCGTGGACATGATTAGCACAGGGCTGAGCGTTCTTTCTTCAGCGAAGATGGAGATTGGAGATGGAGCCGGCCAACTTGGCTAATTCGTATGTACCAATGCCAATGTAGCACGGGGGTGGGGTGATGGGGTGGGGTGATGGGGTGGGGTGAGTGGGTAATGACGCCGTGAGTGGGTGACGCGCCGTGAGTGGGTGGGGGCGAGGCCAGGAACAAAAGACGCTACCGATCTGCTCTCTCGTCAAACACGCTGTACATACATGTATGTACATAACAGAGATGTGCAGACATGTGCAGAGAGGCGCATGCATGTCGCAGACGGCGGGTCGGCGGGCTGTCCCTTCTAGGACTAAATCCCGTGGCAAGACACGCAGAAGTTGAAGGAACAGCGAGGCTGGACCCGAGCCGTTTCCGCCTGTAGCTACTGGCCGTGCCCGAGGTGGTGGATGGAAGTGGCCGTAATTATAACATATTCCATCATGGGCTGTATCGTGTATGTATCATGTATGTGACCAGTGCCTTTTTCGGGGCACTAGTTTAGTTGACGAGTGCGCCGCCCCGTCTCCGTACATATGACAAACAGGTACGGGGGACTCGGGAGGACAATGACTGGATCCTGACTGGATCCTGCAATGGGACCTCCCGAGGCTAAGTTCTCGGCAAGTGGATGGGACCATGGCATACGTACTACATGCATCTTGTACTTTGACGGCCGGGTGTGGATGGAGCCATCGTCTTTGGGGGGGTTGATGCCTGGACATGTATATATATATATATATATATATATGCTCGCATCACCAACAACTTGGCTCCCTTGGGAACTTTGTTTTGATTTTCAACTAGACTCTCCTCACCGACGATTCCCATTATCCCGAGACTATCCATCCAAATAACTCAACTCATTTTCAGGCCTCTCTCACCCGCTTCAGCTCCTCGCCATCACCAGCCATCCACCCTGCGTGCGCCTCGTTCAGCAAGCACGAACCATGACTATACAGTCGGGACCAGGACCGTGCTGGAACTATGCAGCCAGCTCGGACACGACGCCAAGCGACCCCGTCACTTTCACAACAGTCCCCTTTCCTCTCTCACCGACATCGATAACGACAACGGGAGAGTCGTCGCCCCCATCCACCGTTGCATTTCCGCCCCCGGCATCGGGCCTGTCGCCCCAGCCTTCGAGTCGCAGCAGAAACCGCAGACGCAACTCCAGGAGCTCGGCCGCGTCCTCATCGCTCCCCAACCCCACGGAGCTCAGCATGGAGGATGACTGGACAAGGGTCAAGTGTCCCAAGGAGAAGAAGAGAATCCAGAACAGGGTGGCTCAGAGAACATATCGTGAGTTGTGCAACAGCTGGCAGCTGGGCGACGGGCTATTTCTGTTGCTTCACCCCCTCCCGCGCCCCCAACAAGTAGCCCACGCTGACAGAAGAGGGCTTTCCGATAGGTCACCGCATGAAGGCACGACTTGGGGAGCTTCAAGCCAGGCTGGATAACCACGAGCGGCAAAGAATCGAGTATGCCGCTCACAGCACCGGTCATGCGCCGGATAGCGCCGCGGCCAGTACGGCCGGAACCGGAACCGGAACCGGAACCTTGAACCAGAACGCGGCCATGCCGATTCTACCACCCGGCAGCGGCGTGCAGGAGCATGTCATGGAAGATTCGGAATCAGCGTTTTACGCGCATAACGCGCAGTATCTCCGCAGCCCCCCGAATTCCCATCCCTCGCCGCAGGCTCCAGACGGGCTGCTCTCCCCGCCAGGTCGACCAGACTTTGAGCGGCAGCAGTCCGACAAGACATCCAAGATTTCTTCGTCCTCGACTGCTTGCGCTTCCAATCCCAGCTCGTTCACAGGCTGAGCACGATCGAGCAGGATGCTCCTCCCTACCCCGGACAACCCCTGTACAACGGCTCGCCCGGGCCCTCGTTGCCGCAAGGTTCGTACCAACAACTCCACGGCCAAGTAAGTGTGGAATTTTAGGGGGGGGGGCGCTGGCCGTTACTGACCTGGCCATGCAGGGATGGACGCGATGAACCAGGACCACGTGGGCTGTATGAGCGCCTTCACACCAGCAGCACACATGCACGACCACCTGGACCTGTCATTCGACGGCTCGAGAAACGGCTGGACGACTGACGCCTTCGGGCTCAAGGCCCGATCCTCTCCGTCGCCAATCATGCAAATGAGCTTTCCTCAAATGCCAGACCTGCCAGACCTGCCAGACCCTCGTGTTGTTCCCGCTCTCGAGCCCATGCCGGACTCTTGCCTTCTCCCGCCACCTCTGGGGGCGAGCCCGTCCCCCCCAGAGGCAAGGGGCTCGAGGACCGAGGCAGGAGTGGAGAGCGTGATGCGACACGCTCGCGATGACGCCGGGTTCAACACATTCGAGGAAGTGGCGACGGCGCACTACGAGGCGAGCTTCGGGAACGCCTCGCCGCTGTCCACGGAGCAGCATCCGAGCCGCGGCGGGCGCCAAGATATTCTCGAAACGGCCACCGCCATGCTGAGCTCGGAAGCCTCGTGGAAGCAGGGCCAGCTGGCATCTCTCTTTCTCGGCAAAGATGCCTCCTCCAGCGTGGCCGAGTCACTGGAGTCGATGAAGAAGACTGTCCAGCAAGAGGTATGCCGAAACGTCTACGACGTCCACCAAGGCTGACAATAATGCAGGCAGAGACGGAAGGGAGAGAAAAAAAAGAAGAAAAAAAAGAATGCTAACGGGACGGGCCGGCTAGTTGCCGAACTCTTGGGCTCTGAACGAGGCTCTCGTGGGTGAACGAGGCACGGGGTGATCAGCGGACGGTTCCAACGTGGCGCTGGCCGCGATATTGCTCCAGCAGTTTTCTGGCAGGGTGCCCAAGAAGCAGCTGCTCCGTGTGGTGGAAGCGTGCATCTGAGATGCATCTTGTCTTGTGCAATCGGGCGGGGATATGTTTTTTTTCATTTCTCATTTTTGCGAAATTGAGTTGTTTCTAATAAGCTCGCGTTCTTTGTGGATTGGAAAAAAGATGCGGGGTGACGTCGGATGGGGAAAGAACAGCTGGACATGGGTACAAGAAGTGACATGGGTACAATAAGTCAACTTGGTGCATTCATTGGTTTCGGGGGCCGGCGCTAGGGCACTCTTGGTTGGGGGGTGGGGGGATCGTGACATTTTTTTTTCTTCTTCTTCTTTCATAGGGCCGCGGAAAAGTAACTCCGTAATATGTAGAAGTTTGTTTTCTCGGCGTGTTTCACTGCGGGGCTCACAATTCGTTAAAATCTAATCCACTCCCCCTTCCCCATTGTCCACTTCCAGCTAAACAAAACAAAACAAAAAACGTCTTCACACACCATGTATCCCGGCGGTCCGAACCCAACCCAAGTCCAGTACGTGCCCGCCGGCAAGGCTGCGAACCCGCCCCCGCCCCTCGTCCTGATCCACGACGGCGGCGGCACGACCTTTAGCTACTTCATCCTCGGGAGCTTGGCGCGCGATGTGTGGGCGGTCCACAACCCCAGGTACTTTGACGGGGTGCCGTGGGAGGGGGGCATGGATGAGATGGCGAGGACGTATCTCGGGTATCTCGCGGACGAGGGCCTTTCGGGGCCCATCATTCTGGGAGGTGAGTTTTCTCTCCCTGGCTTTGCTGCATCATGTTGAGTTGTGGGGGGGGGGATGGGAAGATGGGGTTGAGGACTTTGTAACAACTCACATCTCGAAATCAAAAAACAACCAAGGCTGGTCCCTCGGGGGATACCTCTCCTCTCACCATGGCGCACATGATTGCCCTCGACCCAGACGCACACCCCGTCTCCGTGGCCGGCATTCTCATCATCGACTCCCCCTACCACATTGCCCGGAGCAGCATCACGCAGCCCGTCTCCAAGGCACGGCTCACCAACATACCGGACTTGGTCCAGAAGTCGTTCGACAAACTGCGACGCCATGCTGCAGAACTGGCATCTTCCGCGGTGGAGCGGTGGCGAGGCGCGAGAAGCCGACTTTCGCCGTCGGCGGACGGGACTTCAAACTCGGGCCCTCGGAGGTGTTGCACATACCTGCCGCGGGGGGGCCCGAGACCTGGAGCACCATCTCGACCGAGAAGCAAGGAACCGGGTCTGCGAATGCGAATGCGAATGCGAATGCGAGTGCGGGAGAATCATCTGGCCTCGCGCCGGGGTCGCCCCCGCCGGCCGTGCTCGTACGGTGCACCAGGGCCGCGAGACCGGTGGCCGAGGACCAGGATGTTGCTGCCCCGTGCCTGGTGGACTTGTTCCGGGGCGAGAGGCTGCTGGGCTGGGAGGGCAGGTATGCCGAGTTCATCAAGGCGGTCATTGAGGTGGATGCGGACCACTATGGGCTCTTTGACAGGGCTGACGCGGCGAGGATGGACGACGTGACGGCGAGGCTGGGCTGGGGGCTGGAGATGCTGGATGGGCTGAGCGGCAAGTCGAGGGCGAAGGGGGAAGGAAGAAGATGTCTTGCTTGTTTCGATAGGACTGGGGGAAGATGGGGATCATGTTGCCTTGCTTGGGAGCTGGGGATTTCCCAGAGAGAGAAGCAAGCGGCGGGGTGATGGACTTGACAGTGATGCGATAAAAGTACCGAATGCGAGATGCAAACCAAAATTTATACGGTCCGGAGATGTCGAGTATATAGCTCAAGCAACTTGTCGGGCCGTCGAATCGAACTTGGCCGGAGCAGCGTTTCGTACGGACGTCGGCCGGGAGTCGGACTGGGACTTGCTTACGGGCTTAGCCACGGATCAATTGCCCGCTGCCGGGTGGCGGGTGCAGGTGGTGGCGTTTGTGGCTGCCGGCATCAACGTCGATCGGATCCCACGGGGCCCAACAAACGAGCCCCGCGGCAAGATTGGCCCATCGACAACTCACTGTCTTGTCCGAAACCTCGGCACGGAAAACCACGTCTTTCCCTCTTGCGGTTGTCATTCCAGCGCCCGTCTCCCGTCTCCCGTCTCCCGTCTCCCCGAAACCCCCCCTCAACAATGTCGGGCAAGCAAAGTCTCGGCGAAACCACCTCGGCTCGTCCGGATGAGGACGTTGAGGCCAGCAAAGAGGGACCGTGGATCGAGTCACCCGCGACTCGTGTCACCAATCCCCAACAGTGCGCCCAGGATCCGTACCACGAACAGCTCGCGCAACGCGGCCCGATTGACCCAGAGTTGAACGCGGCACTGGTCCGCAAACAAGATGCCAGAATCATCCCCCTGGCCGCCGGCATCTACCTCCTCTGCTACCTGGACCGTTCCAACATTGGGAATGCCAAGGTGCTGAACGCGGCGACTCACCATGACCTTCTCTCGGAGACCAGCATGACCAACTACCAGTACACCGTCGCGCTGATGGTATTCCTCATCGCCTACGCCCTCTTCGAAGTGCCCTCGAATTATTTCCTCAAGACGGTGAGGCCCAGCCGATGGATCGCGTTCCTGATGCTGGCCTGGGGCTCTCTCACCATGGGCCTGGCCGGCACCAACAGTTATGCTTCCGTCACGGTGGTGCGGTTCCTGCTGGGCGTCTTTGAAGCCGGTGAGTTTTTTTTTTTTTCTTTTTTCGCTTGCCACCACGAACGAGTTCATCGATTCGATCGGCAACATGGCCCACGGCCGTTTCGAGCTAACGTCTTCCCCACGGGCCTCTTCCCCGGCCTCGTCTACCATCTCACGTTCTGGTACCGGACCGAGGAGCGATCCGTCCGGGTGGCCGCCATCCTCGCGTCGGCCACTCTCGCCGGTGCCTTTGGCGGAGCCATCGCGTACGGCGTGGGACACATGGACCAGACGCGGGGCGTGTCGGCCTGGCGATGGCTTTTCCTCCTCGAGGGTCTCCCATCCGTCATCTCGGCCCCTTTCATCTGGCTCCTGCTGCCCGACTATCCAGAAACCGCCTCTTGGCTTTCCGGCGAGGAGAAACATCTCGCGGCTCGCCGCCTGTCCGAGCAAGGCTCCCACGGCAACAGCACGTCTCTCACGTGGCGGGAGGCAAAGTCGACGCTTCTCGAGTGGCGTCTCTGGGCTCATTACTGCGTACAAGGCAAACCCCCCCCCCCCGGTGCCATGTCATGTCGTTGCTGATTTGATCATTTTGCTCCAGATCTACTTTGGCATCTCGGCCCCGTTCTCCAGCTTGTCTCTCTTCACTCCGTCCATCACTGCTGGTCTGGGAGTAGGCTTTCTCCGTTTTTTCCCCCCCGAAATTCCGTGTCTGACTTGGTATTATTACTCTCGTAGTTTGAAAACCTGAAAGCTCAGTTGATGACTGTCCCGCCTTACGCAGTAGCATATGTCGTCACGCTGCTCGTCTCCTGGTCCGCGGACCGTCACAATGCGTGAGTTTTCGTCTTTCCCCCCCCCCGCAAAAGACTCCCCTAAGAATTAGAACCAAGCAAAGCAAAAAAAAAAACTGACTTCCAGCCTGTGAAAGCCGAGCCCTGCACTCTGCTCTATTCTCCGCCATCGGAGCCGCGGGGTTCATCGCCAGTGCCGCGCTTCCTCCTCACCATTATGCCGTACGCAAGTCTCTCATCTCCATCCCCGGACCGCAATGCACACAGAACTCACTTGGAAACTGACGAGGAAAAAAAAAAAATCCCCGTGCAGCAACGCTACGGCTGTCTGATCGTGGCGGCCTCGGGCTCGTTTGCGTGCATCCCGCCTCTCCTCGGCTGGCTGTCGTCCAACCTGCGGAGCACGGCGGCCATAGGCCTGGCCATTGCCCTGAATGTCTCCATGGGAGCCCCCGGTCAGATTGTCGGCGTCTGGATCTACAGGGCGGACGAGGCAAGGGCGGGATATCCCACGGGACACTGGGTCAACGCCGGCCTCTTGCTGTTCGTGTGCGCCGGCTGCGTGCTGCTGCGCTCCTACTATGTCTGGAGGAACAAGGCGGCCGCCGCCGGGCTGGCCCTCTTCAAGTATTGAAAGAGTGTTTTGGAATGAGAATCGGTCTTGACAAACGAGTAACAAGTGCTAGTGAATTGTCACGACATCCTGCGGGATTTTGTCCTGCAGGTCCAGCCAGTATGACGCGACCAAGCCGTAAAAATGCCACCCCCTGGGTGAACACGCTCCGCACATACGTGATACCACGTAGGAGTCATTGCCGGCCACAATGCAAGAACATGCCATCATGTGGATGGAATTGAGTTACCATTGGAGATGATGGCGCTGGAGCAAATATCTACTTTCTCGAGTCACTCAGGTCATTCACTCACAAAGGTTTTTGAAGCCGACGTGTGTTGGTCACAGAGCTTGTCCAGCCGCATTCGAATCGTCAGTGCAAATTGTTGATTCCAGCTCGAACTCGAAACTTGACGGCGCCAAGTAAGAGGCTCAGCCGAGGCCACGTTGCTAAATAAACCATGTGTCCTACATATCAATCCAGCCAATTCCATCTACTAGCAATCGCGACATTATTATTATTATTATTACTATTACTATTATTTTTTTGCGTGTCATGCCTGTATCATGCGACCTGGGTTGAGAATGCCCTTAATCTTCGTCTGTACAGCCTCGAAACGCATGTATTCGCAACTCTCACTCTCCAGATGATTAATGACAGCTGCGAGAGTCGTAAACTCTCTTCCGCAGCGGCGGTTTGGGCAGTGATAAAGCTCCCGCTGGTGAGTGGGGGAGCTGAGGTGCTGGTTGAGGGATGTGAGTCTGTCGAAGAGGCGCCCGCAAAGATAGCATTGGTAGGCTTCAGCAATGGAGTTCCATGCCTTTTCGGTTGCCTCGTGGCTAGTGTCACCCGACCAGCCGACCAGCTTCTTGGTTATGATGCCATTGGGATCCCGGCGCCGGATGGCCTCATAGAGTTTCTCGCGGCTCAGAGGTGCCTTGGGGCAAGCGCCACGTTCTAGATGATGAACCAGGCCGGTGGCCGTTCCAAACTCGTCTTTACAGAAAGGGCACCGAACGGAAGTGCTGCGGTGAGCTTTGCCACGCAGATGCTATCATCAGATGTCAGTCAATATTGCCAACAGTAGCGAGAGAAGCACGTTTCACCTGATAGATGTTGTTCCGGTTTTGGAAGTAGCGATTACAGGGGTCGCAGTAGAAGTGCTCCTCGACCTCGTGTTTGCGAAGGTCGTCTTCGTTTTCGTAAAAGGCGTCGCCGCAGTCGTCACACTGGTGCTCTGGCCCATCAGATTCGGAGGATTCGGCCCAATGGCCCACATCAGTCATGTGCTGGTATACCGCGTGCCGACTCCCAAAGTACCGATCGCACGTCTCGCATTCAAAGTCGGGAGGGCAGTGACCGGTCGCGTCCATGTGTTGCTGACGCGACCGCCAGCCAGCGGCAAATATGCGCCAACAGGTTCCGCAGGTGGCCATGTTGCGCACAGCTATGTACACACGGGTACACACAGGAGAGGGGACCAAGACAAGAAAAGAGCAAGAAAAGAGAGGGAGACTGTGACAGGATCTACAAATATTTGCCAGACCGTGTGTGGCCCCCACGCCACGGGCGGTCTCCCGCCGCTAATGCAGGCAGAAAGCACGGATCACTGGCTGGCGTGGCAGTTCGGCAGGCGCAGTGGACTCTGTGCGGATCCTGAGCTTGGCATCCTGTGGAATGATGCAGGCGATGTCAAAGAGTGAGAAGAAGAGAGAGAAGATGGAGATTTTGGGAAGCTTATTATAAGCTTTAAACCTATTTACAAGTGAAGTTAGGTCGTCAAACGAAGCCTACGATGAACGGGATAACAAACGGGATAACAAACGCGATGCGTGAATCTGCATCAACCAAAGAAGAGGGGATGACGAGGGTGATGCCTCAGATTCGAGGCTACGGTATGAGGCTGTGATAACCTTGACGCAGTCTCTGATGCAATGTTGCCCCTTCCCTTCGCCCTCGTTCTCGAGGCGGAGAGATTCGGCAATCAGCAGAACCCCGTTGACGCTGGCAAGTGCCCGTTGGAATTCTGCAATGACTTTCTTCTTTTTCTTCCCCGGGCGGGCCACGAGCTCTATGCTAGGTTTAGACAGACAATGACGAGGCATCAGCTAACGAAGCTTCAAGTACTTACCTATAAGCTTATATTCTAGCTCGAAATTAGGGTCAAGCTAGAATATAAGCTTATAGGTGTTAGGAACTAGACTTAAAATGCACGTAAGCGTTCAAAGTGCGAATATTACATACATTCTTACAGAGGACGAAGAGAACTAAACTAGAGGCTACACAGGATCCGCATTTATGGTAGCTTGTGCGCATTCTGTGCGCAGGCCGCATCCGCATAGCCCTAACCTACATGTACATGTAGCTGCACACAATCCGCATCCTTACTGGACCCGGACTTGACCCGGACTTGACCTAAGCTTATCTCGATTCCATGACGACGTGTCACGGCTTTCGGCCTAGATGATGAAAACAGAGTCAAGGCTGAGATACGCCGTCGCTGCTAGATGATGTTCTTCTGCCAAGAAAACCAAGGGGTGGGTTACACAGCGTCGGCACGTCGTTCACTGCTGTGGTCCGTCTGTTCAACTTCGGTCACAGAGAGCAATTGTACTCCGTAGAGTTGGGTATTGATGCGTCATGGAAACACCCACCACAAGTCATTGTTCTATCCGCTGCATCCGCCATATGCGATTGACCTGCCTAGAAGCATTCATTGCATCAAAATTCGGTGAGCGTGCGCATAAGCCCGATAGTCCGCAGATTTATTTCCCGACAATCATTTTTTCGGCCTTCTGGCTCGAGGATGACTGCTTCTTTGCAAGTTGGGGACGGTTACGCTCTCATGCATGCGCCCAGACCATGCCCAAACGCTGAAAGTAATCGACCCATGCCATGTGATGACATGTGTTGGATATCGCAGCCTCCTATATCGCGTTTGTCATCGTGACCCGTGCTATGCTCTGTTTGTTAATCTATTCCAAGACCTTGCTTTGTTTGTGAAACCAGAGACGAACAAGATGTATGGCCATTGGATGTTCAATCGCGCGGCAAAGGCTCTCAGGACTCCAGGAGGGTCATGTCTGCATTTTGAAACTCTTGATACCTGGCATTCTCGACCAAGACTTCAGCATTTCCATGCTGCAAAGAACTCATCCTTCGTCCTAGCAGCCGTTTCGAAATTTGGGGGTTTCCAGTTCTTGAATCTCAGGGTTAGGGTTGTCCAACGTCTTTCACGGCGCAATTAGCAGACTTGTCGACTCAAAAGCGGGAAGAAAGAACTATGCCTGGCGAGTCCGGCAGCTCTCATGGCGGCATGGGACTTTTCCCCGGGTACAGGGGCGCCCGGGCCCGGGGCCGGGATGGAATATCATGTGGTGCCAGCTATCGCGCATAATTTGAGTGACATTTTGTTTCATGCACATGCAAATCGGGAAGGTGTCTCCGTGCGTCTCCCAGTGCCATCTCCGGTATATATATATCCGATGCTGGGGGGTTCTCTCGGCAGCACGCTCGTTCTTGATTGGGAAAGTATGGAAATAAATGGTCACAACTTCTCCCGCGCCATGCATAGAAGCTCAAGGTCCGCAAAGTAAAGTTTCTAAGCATGCTCCTGCCGCAGTTTCTGTGAGAATTCAGGGAATTGATAAATGGCGGCGCCCAACAAGGCCGTGGCCGTGAGTCGTGAGCCGTCACGGCTTCTTCCTGTCGGCCATGTTCCGAGTCTAGGACGGCCATGTACACGGATGTGTACGATTGAATGGCATCACCTGGTGGCTCCATGACTTTGTTCTTCAGATGGCCGTGAATCAGTCCGTCCCACCGACTCAAAAGCCGGCGGTCACCACAGCAGGGCCTCCCGATCAGTTGGGTAACGGGTTGCTGCTGGAAATCGAGGAGTCGCGTCTCCCTCGGCCATGCATCAAGTGAGCAACCGCAGGCATGGTGGCACACCGCGTTTCCTAATCCTTTCCCGGCGACATGTCAACAACGGAGGGGAGGGGGGAGCCACGAAAACGAATCAATGGTGCGGCGGCCGCCGACCGTGATCCGCGAGCCACATGCCAAATCGTTGGCGGCTGCGGCCCTCGTGCGACGCCCGTGATCAAAGTCTTACATTGGCATCGGCATCTCATCTTGTGCGTAACGTGACGTCCGAATGACACCGATCATGGCAGAACACCTTCTTGTCGAAACCTTCCTCTTTGGGCGAATCCGCGCGGGAGCTGCCAGCCTTGGTGCCCTATCATCCGCCCGCGGAGTATTGTTTTTTTTATTTTCGGGTGGTGGAACCGACACGGCAGGACACTGCTTATGCTGGACCAGGATAACGAATGTCATCTTCAGACAGAGCCTGCATGGTTCGACAAAAACGAACTCCAAGGTTCGAAAGACGTCTTCGTCTTGCGCAAGGGATCGAGCCATCCGCCACGCCAAACAGGGTCGTTTCCGCAAAGAACCGTTACACCAAGTTTGTATACCTCGCATGGTTGGAAGGTAGATCATGGCAAAAGCGCAGTAAGTATGGTGATGATGTCTCTTGATCCAAACTTGTAGATATAAAAGGGGGCAAGACATGTCTCCAGATATCCAGCTCTCCTCTGAGAGACTCAAAAGTCCTCTGATTCCCAAGCTTCAGGTGTCAACAGTAGATACCAGTATCCTGACGGGAGCCAGCCACGATGCGTCCTGGTCTTCTATTCCTCCAGCTGCTCCCGCTAGCTCTTGCAGCTCCCGGAGCAAGGCGATCGGAGCCAGCCCCGATCCTCGCTCCACGTGGGGCCGTGATCGAGAACAAGTACATTGTTAAATACAAAAAGACATTTTCTATTGCCTCAGCCGATCACACTTTAAAGGCATGCAGCGCTGGTGCCGACAGAGTGTACTCCAACATCTTCCACGGATTTTCTGGTACCTTGAACGAGAGCGCCATTGAGCAGCTTCGTCACCACCCTGATGTGAGACTTGGCCAAGTAGTGGACACTGGACATGGCCATGGCAAATTACTAACTTTGTGCTCCCCAAAACAGGTTGACTACATCGAGAAGGATGCCATCTTCAAGATGAACACTTTTGTTGAGCAGCGCGATGCTCCTCGGGGATTGAGACGTGTTTCTCACCGCCAGGGTGACATTGGTGGCTACGTTTATCATGAGAGTGCCGGCGAGGGCACATGCTCCTACATTATTGACACTGGAGTTGACGACTCCCACCCTGTATGTCATTTCGTCCAAGTCGATCCCGATGTGCCCAGGTTCTCGCTGGCATGGCGGACATCCCAACTAACCCGGAGTCGCAGGAGTTCGAGGGTCGCGCTCAGCTCGTCACATCCTTTGTCGATGGGGAGGATGCCGACGGCCACGGTCACGGCACTCACGTCGCTGGCACCATCGGTAGCCGTAGCTACGGCATCGCCAAGAAGACTCAGCTGCTTGGCATCAAGGTACTCAGCGACCAGGGATCTGGAAACAATTCCGCCATTATCGCGGGCATGGACTTTGCCGTCCAGGACGCCAGGCAACGAAGCTGCGCCAAGGGTGTTCTCGCCAACATGAGTCTCGGTGGCAGATACTCGCAGTCGCTGAACGATGCGGCCGCTCAGATGATTCAGTCTGGCGTCTTCCTCGCCGTCGCCGCTGGAAACAATCGCCAGGATGCCTCTGGCTACTCGCCTGCCTCTGAGCCGAGTGTTTGCACCGTCGGATCAACGGATAGCTCCGACAGTCTCTCTTCATTCTCCAACTATGGAAGCGTCGTCGATATCCTGGCCCCCGGCTCCGACATTCTTTCCACCTGGCCCGGTGGCAGCATCGTAAGTTGAAGCTTCGTCCTTGCCGACCACCGATTCAACATGTTCCATGTCTTGACACTGCCTGCTCTCAGAAAATCCTTTCGGGTACCTCGATGGCTACTCCCCACATTGTTGGTCTCGCAGCGTATCTTGCTGGTCTAGAGGGCTTCCCAGGCGCCCAGGCCCTCTGCAAGCGGATCCAGTCTCTTGCTACTCCAGGAGCCATCAGCAACGTCCCTGGAGGTACTCTAAACTTATTGGGCTTCAATGGAAACCCCTCTGGTTGAGCAGTGAACTCTCCGCGCGGGGGCGGGAAGCGACTGGGGAGCCGATTTTGATGACAGCAGCTGCCCTCGAATGTATGATTTCGACTTCTACGCATCGCGTAACGCATCGCGGCATCGCGACAATTGGCACATGGAGTTGAAAACGGTGTATATTTTGTGCTGGATAAATACCGATCGTTTCCTCAAACCGTGACGTATGTGAGTACAGATCGACGACTGAACAGGCTAGCCACCGGACTGGCGATCGTGCGTCGTCGATCCGTTAGAAGATGGGGCTGGATGGGTCTTCAGATGACTGGAGTCATATTCATTATTCCTGTTTGGGTAAGAAAATTCGGATTGTAACAGCGCAATGCAACGGCAACATGTTGTGATGGAAAGAGTTTGCATGTGCCGAGTTGTGACTTTCGTGGCGCCTTGTGGCTTCTTTGGGGCTAGGGCTGTTTATTTTTGAATACATACGTCAGCCACATTGGCACCTCAATGACCCTGCCTGGTGGGGGTTGATGAGTGAGATTGGGAAGTTCCTCCAATGGCAGAGCAGACTCTGAGGACCACCCAGATTCCCAGATTCCCAGATTCCCAGATTCCCAGATCCCAAGTGGAGGGCCTAATCTGACTTGCTTTCCTACCATCGGGTCACTAAATGCGCATACCGCGTTTTTGAATGCGCATCGTAAAGGGCTTGGGCTTTGCCTAAGCACTAGCTACAGTGCGCAGAAGTCGGGGCCTGATGTAAGAGAGTAGGGGGACGAAAAGGGGGCTGACATAAGATAGCCAGGTATAAGGGGCATAGCAAAAGACAGGTATCCTACCTTCCTTTCTTCCAGTATTACAAGCATTCATACTAGCTTTGAGCTATATAGTAGTAGGTGTCAGGTGCACGCGCACGCGCGCGGCCTAATAATCAATTGTAAGGTGCAAATTAAACAATGCAGGGACAGCTAGCATTGTTGGATCTTTTGGTCTACGGAGTAATGGCTTACCTAGCACACCTTCTAGGTTCTGACAGACTGACAGTACGGTTATATTGATATTTACTGCTTACATCATACATGCAGTCAAATTACACGCTATTATAATATACAAATCGTGGTACCTTTCAATATTGAATATACAGGTATCTTAGTTAATAGTAAAAATCAATAAACATAAGCCACACTAAAGTTCGGTGTGTGGACTGTCGCTCCGAATTAGGACTAACGCGGTATGCGCATTTAGTGACCCCTACCATTCGCGAAAAACACCCAGATCAGGGCCTAGTCTACACATGCGGCTTGCCTTTCTGCAAACCTTGTCACGAAAGTCATGACGATGTGGTTCCCCGTCTGACGGCCCGTCTGACGGGGCCCAGATTCTACAAAAAGGCCGCCCGGTAAACGCCAACTGTGAACAAGTAGAACAACACCCTCGCCGCGCCTCATCCTCTCCTCTAGAGCGCTCAGCAAACAAGATGCATCACTCTATCCTTGTCCCGGCGCTCCTGGCCGGTGCTGTCTCGGCCTGGCTTCCCCAGGAGCGCGACTTGGCTGCTTTCAACCAGACGGCTCGCTTTGAACAGCTTGGCAAGCGCTTCGCGCCGTCTCTGCCCAAGGGCGTCAACAAGATCAGGGGCGTGAATTTCGGCGGTATGTCTTGTTTTATAAAAATCCCCCGACGCCTTCTCGTCTCCGGCAACAACTACTAACACGGGTTGAAATTCTCAGGCTGGCTCATCTGTGAGCCGTGGATGATGAGTGACGAGTGGAACAACGTCATGGGTTGCAACGGGGCTGCCTCCGAGTTCGACTGCATGCGAACCAATTACGGTGGAAGCAAACGAGACGCAGGCAACGACAAGTTCGAGACTCACTGGAGGACTTGGATCAATGCCGCCAGCGTCCAGTCAGCCCACGACGTTGGCCTGAACACGCTTCGCATTCCCATGGGGTACTGGTCCTACGTAGACATTGTCGACAAGGGCAGCGAACCCTTTGCCGACGGCAACAAGATGCTCCCCTACCTGGACGCCGTCGTCCAAAAGGCCGCTGACCTCGGCATGTATGTCATCATCGATCTGCACGGGGCCCCCGGCGGCCAGCAAGAAGACGTCTTTACCGGCCAGAACAACAAGCCGGCCGGTTTCTTCAACGACTACAACTTTGACCGTGCCCAGAAGTGGATGTCGTGGATGACGAAGCGCATCCACACAAACCCTGCCTACGCCACCGTCGGCATGATTGAGGTTCTCAACGAGCCCGTCTCCGGGCACGACCAGGGCGGACGGTACCCTGCCCCCGGTGAGGTCCCCGGGCTGGTCGAGAAGTACTACCCGGGCGCTCTGAAGGCGGTCCGAGATGCCGAAGCGTCGCTCGGCGTGGCTGACGGCAAGAAGCTCCACGTGCAATTCATGTCCCAGAAATGGGACTCGGGCAACCCGCGCGACAACTCTGCCGTGGCCAACGACAAGCTGACTGCGTTCGATGACCACAACTACATTGGTTTTGCCGTCAAGGACAAGGGCAACCGGGACAAGCTCATGAAGTCGGCCTGCAGGGACAATCGCGTCGTGGACGGGCAGACGTTCGCCATTACCGGCGAATGGAGCATGACATCGGACGTGAGCCCCGACGACAAAGACTTCTTCAAGAAGTTCTTCACGGCCCAACAGCAGCTCTACGAGGCGCCTGGGATGAGTGGCTGGGTGTACTGGACGTGGAAGACGCAGTTGAATGATCCTCGCTGGACCTACTCTGACGCCACGTACCGCAAACTGATCCCCACCGATGCCGTTGGCTTGGAAAGGAATGTGTATCAAGATGTCTGTTCCAGTTATAGATAGAGACACGTACTTTTTAGATGAGGTCTATTGATACCTGTTGCGTCTTTGTGGTTTGACACAGGCGAGGCTAAATTCAATTTTAGCCATGACTCTTGCTCTTGACTCCGTGCACTTTAGCCACTACGTGAAACGTGTTATAATTACTACGGCGACTTGGAAGGCTGATGAACGGCAGGTTCGTTTCCATGATTGTGCGCGGCAAAAAAGCCTTTGGTACTGCTTGCTCATCCGAGGCGTGAGCACAGGAGAGTCCGTGGTTGGTTCATCTCGATGGACAAAGGTTTCCCTAATTTTTTTTTTTTCATGTTTTGCCATTTGGACACCAAGTTCAAAAATCCCAACGTCAAAATGGATCATCAACCTTGGGTTGTTGCACGAAAACGAGCGGCGCAGCCGACTTGGCCACTAATTTGTGCGTTGATCATCTGTTTGAGCATATACATAGCTCATTGCGTGTCATTATCCCTTTTTTTATTCATGTGCCTCGTAACACAGTGGGGTCAATGGGGTTTTTTGTCACGTCAGCGTTTTCCCCCCCATTCAACCCGTCCACCCCAACTCTCATCAACAAGCCACCCGCTCCTCACACAACGAATCGACAACAAGGCAAGGATCGATCACGAGAAAACTCAGCATCCATGGAAGGGAGCTGAGCGCGAGAACCTCCCCGCCCCGCCCGCAAAACTCCCTCTCGCGCTCGTCGTCCCTTTTCCCCCCCATCGCCGTCTTCGACTCGAATGGCGCGCCCGGAAAACACCACCGCGCCGACCACTGCAAACGGCGATGCCGCCGCGCCAGCAGCTCGGATCGGGCCTCACCCAGGATTCATATCCAGCTCGAACCAGTACAGCTCCGAAATCAAGATCCAGCGCATGCTCAAAGACACCGGGTGTGATGCCGCGCGAGAGGACACCTACCGCCTACAAGGGGTGCAGCTGATCGACAACGTGAGGGAGCATCTACAACTGTATGTTCGAACGTTTCCCCCCCCCCCATGGCGACGAGGTACAGAGAGAGAGAGAGAGAGAGAGAGAGAGAGAGAGACAGAGAGAGAGTAAATTCTAACCCCCCCCCTCTCTCATTTTTAGGCCTGTCCGAACATTCGACACTGCGTGCACCTATTTCCACAAGTTCCGGCTCAACTTCCGCGACGCAGAGTACAACTACCAAGATGCCGCCCTCGCGTCCCTCTTCGTGGCCTGCAAAGTAGAGGACACGATCAAGAAGTCGCGCGACATCCTCGTGGCGGCGTACATGGTCAAGAACCCCGAGAAGGCCGCGCCCCCCGACGACAAGGTGTTCGAGTCGTCTGGCAAAATCATCATCGGCCTGGAGCGCCTGATCCTCGAGACGATAGGCTTCGACTTCCGCACGCGGTACCCGCAGAAGCTGCTCGTCAAGGTGGTCCGTCGCGTGCTGGGCAGTTCGTCGTCGTCGTCGTCGTCGTCCCCCGGCGCGCGCGACTTCTTCGCCACGGCCTACGCCATGTGCCTCGACATGTACAAGACGTTCGTGCCCATCAAGCGGACCACCCTGTCCATGGTCATGGCCGTCGTGGAGCTCACGGCCCGCATGCGCGGGGAGCACGTCGAGCGCGTTGGCGACTTCGCCGCCTCGCGCAGGCAGTACTGCCGCGACTCCGTCATGGAGACCATGCTCGATCTGCTCGATCTGTACGTGCAGCATCACAAGTCGACCAGGGTTGGGCCAGAGTTCGGTCTCAACAGCTTCATCGACGTCAAGATCAGTCTGAACACGGATCTGGACAGCACGGCGAAGCCGAAGCCGAGATACTTGCATCACTGCCACAGGTGCGAGGTCGAGGATCCGCACCCCCTCTCCTCCGCCACGGCTTCGGCCACGGACCCCACGACTTCCTCGAACCCCTGGCCGGCTGATGCGTCGATACGGCGGACGGCAAGGGGTCAGGACGGCACCATGCGCTTCGTCTTTGATCCCCAGGCCGCGAGTGAAGAGCAGGACACGGTCAGCCAGTTCTTCAAGGAAGAATTCGACGAGTATGAGATTGAGGTGGAGGAGCCCGTGCCACCGCCGGACAGAGACATGGACGGCGGCGGCGGCGGTGGCGGTGGTGTTGGTGGTGGTGGCGGCAGTGGCAGTGGCAGTGGCAGTGGCAGGGGAAGAGCGGGCTACAGAGGGGGTTACAGAGACCGAGGCGATCACCACCGGCGAGGAGGCGGAGGCGGGGGGCCGTACGGAGGGTACCGTGGCGATCGGCATAGGGGAAGAGGCCGGCACCATTGATGTTCTCGTCCATGTTTGTAGGAAAATAGGGAGCTGCGACGACTCAGTACATGCCAGACGCTACATGGGGGAAAAAAAAAAAAAAAAAGCCGTTGGAGCCGAAACAATGAGAAAATCTACTTATTTCTGGCCATTCCCAACCAAGTCCTCACCACCAGGTCCACTCGACCTCGCCCACTCCATGCCCTCGGCATCATCGTCATCATCATTATCATCTCCCCGCCCCTTCTAGTCCGCCGCCGCCGCAACCTGCGGGACGGGCTCACCCTCGGCCGGTTCTAGAATCTCCTCCCCTTTGCTCTCCCCGTTGTCCACGGCCCTCCACACCACGCTCATCCTATCCAGGGCCCTCGACCCCTTCCTGCTCGACCCCTTGATCCCATCCATGGCCTCCCAGTCGATGCTAAATATCCCGCCGTCGCTGGGCCGTCCGCCTTGCTCGGGGCCCTGGCCCTCGAAGAAGGTGTTGAACCAGACGTGCGCCACCGCCGACACCACTGCCAGACTGAGGCCCTTGCGCGCACCGTTGCGGCGTTCCACGGAAACGTTCACGTCGCTCGTGGGCACGCGAATGGGCTGCGATGGCTTGAAAATCACAGCCAGGCCGCCCGGTTCGGGTTCCTCGGACGCCTTCAGTCCCTGCGTCGTGGTATCCTGCGTCGTGGTATCCTGCGTCGTGGTACTGTCCTCTGTGGTGGCGTTGCTACTCGTCTTGGACTTTGCCTTTTCGATGCCATCCCCCATGTTGGCCGAGACCTTTTGGACCAGCCCCGTTCCCTTTCGGATGAGCGCATGGCGCCTCCTCTTCTCGACGGGTGTACGATGGTCCTTGGGGTTCGTTGCGCCCGCCAGCTCAGCCTCCTCGGGTGCCTTGCTCGCGCCCACGGCGGCCGAGTGCCCGGCCAGATCCCACAGCATTTCCCCTATGCCCGCCTCTCGCGGCGCACCCGCCTCAACGACGAGCCTCTCCGTCCTGGAAAATGTGTGCAGAGCCCGGATCGTCTTGCCGTCCTCCACGAACCCTCCCACATCAACCTTGACCCCGTTCCGCAGGCCCCAGACGTGTATCTCGACAATCTCAATCGGTCTGTCGAGGTACTTCTTCCCGTGCCGGGTCCACCTGTCCACGTAGCTGACCCATCTGAGCTGCGAGGGGATCGAGACCCCCGCTCCGAACTTGGGCCGCATGCGCCGCGACGTGAATCTCTCGAGGGCCTCTTCGGCCGTCCAGCCCTCCTCCGAGATGAGATAGCTCGTGGCCATTGTGCCGGAGCGGCCCTTGCCCGCTTTGCAATGCACCACCACCACGCGGTTCCCGTTCCTGGTGGTAGTCCCTCCCGAGGTCGTTGCTCCCGCGCTCGCGCTCGCGGCAGACTTCACGGGTGAAGCCATCGAATTCTGCAGGGAGCTCGGCGTCTGCGAGTCCAGCACATCCCCGCCGTGCAACCAGTTCCGCATGCTGGCCATGATCATGGGCACGAGCCTGAACGGCGGAGGATGGTGGTCAGGCCAGGGATAGTGCCGCACCCTGCCGTAAACAGCTTCATCGGGGTACCCCGTGCCTTCGGCGCGAAACTCCCATATCGCCCAGTCACGGCCGTGCTTGGAGTCCAAGAAGGCGACGAGTTGGTCCAGCGGATTGCGGTATGCTAGTTGCGGGTATGTCTGTGACGGACCCGATCTGTATGAAAAGCATCAGTTAGGTGTGTGTTTTTTCTATAAAAAAATTAAAAACACTTGAACTTCATACCCGGAAATAGAAGTGAGCAAAAATTAAAAAAAAATAGTTGAAAGAAAAAAGTGAAATGAAAAGAGAGAGAGGGGGGAACGCACGTAGCTATTATAAAATCCGTCACGTAGCACAGATCAAGCCCCGCCTCAGGATGTCTTGCTCTCGGTCCAGCGACAATCTGCCGCAACAACGAGGCCATGCCTGCGTAGGAAAAGCGAGATTATGCGCCCCGGGCAATGATTTCTCTCGATATCCCAACACGAGGTTCTTGTCGTGGACTGCTACAGAGTGGTGGTGGTGAGCATGCGTGAAAGAAAAGGGGTCAGGGTACGGAGTACGTACATGCAGGCCCAAAGCAAGCAAAAGCTTGGCAAAGCAAAGCGATTGTCACACTCCATCGTCATCGGGGACGGGTGGCACCATGTTCCTTCCTTTCCTGGGCCAAGTTCCCCCAAGTCCCCCCCCGGCCACGCCCCTCTTGAGACGTAGCCCAAATAAAATCTGTCACTGCCGAACAAAAACATTGCTTGTCGATCGAAATGAAAAACAAGGAACCCCGTGTCGCAGTAGTCGGTCACTCTGTCCAGACCTCGTTCGAAAGACGAATGCATAAGCACAGGCACAGTCAGGCACAGGCACGGTTTCCAGAGTGGACGGGAACTAGAAGAAGATGCCAGCCAAACCATGCCACCACCCTCTCTGTGTGGGGGGGGGGGTTACAGTAAGTAAATCTCGGCTTCTTCAATTGACAGCAACATTTTGTCGCGAGTTGTTGGCCGTCACGCGAAGGCATTGGCTACCCGGCTTCATTAATCACATGATGCAGGCACACTCCGGCAAGCGAGTCCCTGATCACACGTACCAAAGGGCGTTGAAAGACGTAAACCGTGTATACATCGACATAGACACAAAAAAGAAACCTCCCAAAAAAAAAAAAAAAAAAAACCAAGGCTACCGTGGAAAAAGTTTCACGGCCACACTGTATACACCCAGAATCCATTGAATGCTCCCATTGCGCTCCAATTCATCTTTTGGTCATACTGGAAAGTAAACATCCCCTCGTCATTCGCACAACTGTCAATACTCCGTATCAATAAAAGAAAAAGAGGCTTCCCGCTTCATTCAACCTGCCATCATCACACCCTCATCACCACAACTAGCAAAGCTACCATGTGCCAGTGACATCACCTGCCTCCAGTCATCCCCCTTTTGTTCACTCTCAATTTCGCACCTGCCGAAGATTCGGGTCATTGAAATTGTGCAAAGGCCCTGTCCAGGCCGCTTTGTGGGCTGATGAAAACTTGCTCGCTTTCAAAAGTCAATGAATATTCGCATTTCCCAAGGCCTCGGGAAGGGCGAATGGGCCGTTGCTGTTATTAAGCAGCGGGCGTATCGCATTATTGCGTGTCTTGACTTGTTGACCCCCCGAGGCATACTTCATCGCTTCTTTACGACGTCTTCTTGGCGGGGGCGGGTCCACCAGTATACTTGCTCACGTCGGTAACATCGTGGAACTGACGACCGACGTTCTTGACGGTGTCCCATACTTGGCGGGCAACAGGAGGGGTGCCCTGTGCACCGACGAGCGAATCAACTCGGACACCCAGTTGTGACACGGCGGCCTGTACGTGGCTGCTCTGGGAGAATCGGGCACGAAGGAAAGCCGTGTATAGGGTCAACAGGATCCAAGAGCGGCGCTGGAACAGGATGGCCGAGAGCAGAATGCGGACCCAGAGGAGCATCTCCAGAACAGCCACGATGGACATGGAGGCATCGTAGTATTCCTTGACGAAGGCGCCAATCCTATCGGCCAAGGGGTTGCTGGCGCGCTTGGGCGAAGCTCCATCAACAGTAGGAGGAGGAGGCTGAACGACAGGGATAACGTTGGCACGAGTATAGGTCGCCACGTGAAAGATTGAGTAGACGCAGTAGGGGAGCAACGCCAGAGGGTACTGGGGGGAGAAAAGCCAGACGAGGGCCATAACTGAGCAGAAATCATCGTTAGCAAATGAGTGAGAGGGGACGAAATCGGCTGTTATTTCGTTCGTAGCAGGAGAATAAGGCTACTGTCTTGCTGAAACGTATCACTTACCCAAATATTGAACATTCTCATCAGAAGCCAGGCCAACAACACCACCTGGCATCTTGTTGCCGGTCTTGGCTCGAGCTCGCTGGGTCTTGTAGACAACGATACCATATGTAACGGCTGCGGCAAGGAAGGAGGTGCGGTAAGAGAACTTGGCCATGCCGCCATAGTAGTTCATGCGCAGCCAAGAGAAGGTGTATCGAATTGTGGTGAGGATGAGCGTCATATGCCTGTTGGAAGCGAGACGTTAATTTTTTATTTTTATTTTCCTCTTTCGCGTCGCGAGAAGAGAGCATGTCAAGAAACTTTGCCTCTGTCCTGACTTGCCCATCGGTAAATCGACTCGAGCAAAATACAGATCCGTGTGTGGGAGGAAGTCGGTGTGGGGGAGCAGCAGCAAACTTACCCAACAAACCAAGCAACTGCGAGAGATTGAGGTCAGCACACTGTCAAATTTCAAATCAGGGAAGCTTTCTGCAGCTTCACTCGGGGCAGCGAGGCACAGCAAGATTCAGTGACGTACATTGCAGCGTTTTGACCAACTGCAAAACCCTCTCCTGCAGAGGCTGGCTAGAATTAGGTGAAGGAGCCATTGTAGTGTGTTGAATGTCGAGCGGCTAGTGTATGGGTGGTGAAAAAATGAAATCCCTTTCTAGATCTAGACGCAGCGATGGATGAGGTTGTGAGAGGAAGAAAGCAAAATCGGCCGTGGGCAGGCAGACAAAGGCGGAAGGCGGGAGGCGGAAGGCGGGAGGCGGGAGGCGGGAGGCGGGAGGTGGAAGGCGGAAAGGAAAGGCTGGTTTGGTTGTTGGCGGTCGGTTGCGAACGGTGAACGGTGAGGTAGAGAGGCCAGCTGGTGTCATCTTGGTCGATTTGTTCGCTGGTCAGCAGTAGCCCGTGGGCTGGCTGCACTGCCAGGTTCCCGAGGTGCGGAGTCGGGCTGGGCTTGTGCTTGTGCTTGTGCTTGTGCTTTTGCGAGCAAGAGCCGCCAGCTCCAGCGGTATCAGCGCCTCTGGAGAACTGATGAGTGACGAGATGACTCGGGTCTCTCATCAGGGTGCGATCAATTCTCTGCAGCAAAAAAGCATGCGAAATTACGGATTAGACTTGCAGAATGGACGAGGCCCCGCGTTCCGACCAACGCTCACGGCAAGTCTGAATCCGAATCTGCTGGCTGAGCAGCTGTGTCCACTGTGTCCAATGTAGCCCGTACGGAATATAATGATGATGATGGTATGTACAACCAGCCACTTGACGAGGCCTTGAGCATCGCATCACCCATCGAGGATCAGCGCCCAAACGCAAGCACACACGGGACAACACGCTGGCTTCCTAGCCTCCCGTTCATTGCAACGGCCGTGCAGCCGTCGTCTGCGTTTCGTTTGAACACAAACGACAACTACCAGTCCTGCATCCCTCAATGACGGACGTAGCCACGATTCGCATGGACGCAGAGACGGGTGTGTGCATCGTGGGGTTTTGTTTCACGGTGGACGAGGGGGGAGAGGGGAGCTGATGATCAAGACTTGTGCCTGCACGCGGACATAGAAGTTGGTAAGCAGGCGCTGTGTATGGCAAGGCTTTGTTTCTTTCTTCGTTTCTTGTTCTTGTTTTCTTTTTCATATTTTTTTACGCTACTTTTGTCATCTCTCGTTTCCATGCGTAGCTCATGAGAAGAATGCTCGTGCGTCCAGGGTTGTCTTGACTTCTTATCGAACCGTCGGGACATGCATGCACTTGGAGCCGGAGCATCTCTGTTCTCTGTGTGAGACGGAGATGCCGCCATGATGTTCACTGGGTCCCTAGTTTTTTTTAAACTGCGGCGAACTCCTCCGTCTAGTTCGCCCATATTCTCAGCGTCATATCAACACTACCCGTTGCAATGACGCACCGGATCTGTGTGTCGGGCTCGACGGGTCCATTGCTCTTCTTCAAAGAAGCCCCGTCAGTGTCTATTCCTTGCTCTTGCGTGCCGTTCCCGTTCCCGTTCCCGTTCCCGTTGACCGCGCCGCCGTCCTTTTGAATGCCGGGGGCCCATCTCAGGCACGTCACAAAGTGTGTGTGAGCCTCGTCTATAACCTTGACGCATTTTCCTTCCTGGGCCAGGTCCCAGCATCGTATCGTCTTGTCGTCCGCGCAGGACAAAAGGTACTTGCCGCCGGGGTGAAACACGAGGGACGATACCCAGTTATCGTGTCCTACAAGGGTCTTGAAACAGATTCCTCGTCCGTCCCAAAGCCGGATGGTCTTGTCGCGAGACCCTGTAGCCAGGAATTCGGCCGAGCTGCTCGCAGGCGGTGGCTTCTTCAGGCCAGCCATGGTGGCCAGGTGTGCATATGCGGATGGCGGTGCGAATGTGCAGCATCCCACGGCGTTCTCGTGTCCGATCAGGGTCAGCTTGTTCTCTGGGTTGGCGACGGATATATCCCATAGTCGTGCTGTGTGATCACTACCGGCGGACAAGACAAATTGGCCATCCAACGACGGGCACACATCTCGCACCCAATCCACGTGGCCCCTCAAGGCTTTCAAGCAGTACCCCGTCGCCGTGTCCCATATTCGTAGCGTCTTGTCCGCGCTCGCACTCACCAGCAGGTTCGCTGACGCGGCCGATTGCGAGCCTCCTGCGCCGGAAGAGATGAAGCGCACTGCACTCACACTGTGGTCGTGGCCCGATAATGTTCGAATGTTCTTGTACTGGTCTGAAGGATCCCACAGTTTGATGGTAAGATCCGAGCTACATGACGCCAGCAGCGTGGCGCCCCGAGGGCCGCCGAAGTCGAGACCTTTTACCGCTCGAGTGTGGCCCTTTATCGTCTGTTCCAGTTCTCCCAGCTCCCAGTCCCACACCTTGATGGTGCAGTCGTCCGAGCCTGAAGCGATGGAGGAGAATCGCGGGTGGAACGCAATGCAGTTGATCATGTCCCGGTGCGATTCCAGCGTATGTCTCGATGGTTTCCTCGGCAGCCAAGAGGTCGGATCTTGATTTCGCTTCGACAAGGAGCTCGGCGTGGCATTATCGAGCTCGGATTGTAGTGAGGCGTTTCGGGACTCAAGGTCCATTATCTTGATGGATGAATCGAAAACACGGTCAGCTGGCTGGACCGCTCGAGACAAGAACGGGCAAGCAACAGGAAGTGGAAAGTTGTGTCAATTACAACAGCCGACCTACCTTCTTTTGTAGCCGCACAATACTCGTCCATTTCTTCTCGAGCAGCGTCTCGTACTTCTTTGCCGTGGCGGTGTCGTACACGTCTTCCCCGAGACCGACTTCCTGGCGCAGAGCAGCAGCCGAGTTGGGCAAGTTGTTGGCCGAAAGATAGGCTATTATAGATTTGTGCCTGTCAACACAACACCGCATTAGCTTCAATGCCCTCCATCGTCCCATTTCCCCTCACGTTGACGTTTCCCCCCCATCTCATAGATACACTCACAGCTCCTCAGCCTGCCGAGTCGGCAGTGTGCGACTCATTGTGCCTGGGCTGGATGACGGAATTCCCTTCAGGGCGGGCTCTCAGGGCGGGCTCTCAGGGCGGGCTCGGTGGGCCGCACCCGTCAATCGCGCACAGCTACGTAGAGAGGGATGAATCGCGGATTGTAAAGATGGTCGGGATGGGCGTTGAGCAAGAGGCGGTCGGATGCATGTACGTATAGGAGCGGGGAGGAGGGTTGTCCGCTCGCCAAAGGACACGAGGTAGCAAACGCAGAGGCCAATTCGAGGAGATGCCAGGGGGCGCGTCGCTTTTACGTCCTGACGACTAGGGAGAGATAGGCTTCGAGATCGCAGTGAATTCTCAGGATTGAAAGCCAGCCTCTTGCGCGCGCGGTGTGAAGCTTGCTCTGGGGCTTGGTGCTGGCCGCATCTCAAATGGTGGGTGGCGGGGTTTGGCGGCCATCCAATATTATCCACACCTGCCAAGCCAAGCCAAGCCAAGCCCAACCCAGCCCGACCCGACCGAAACATGACTTACCCTAGACAGCACGATAGAAATCTGTTGAGACATGGTCACATGGACTCTTACATTCTCAATCCATATTATGTCCGGTCGGTCACTGTTTCTCTCGACATGCACGCCTTGACAGTGCACCGGTGCATAATCACAAGCATCCCAAAGCTGATTTGAATGATTCAAGTATTATCGGACCGCATAACAGCGACTACATATAAGAAAGAAGGGCTATCCTGTCTGGGGCTAAACAAAAAAAAAAAAAAAAAAAAAAAGCATGGTATCACATCATATCGCACCCAAACCATCCTCTGCTCAAGAGCCATAATAGCAAGAAAACAAAGGTGTCGAAGGCGTCACGGGCACGACATCTCTCTGCACCGGGCTGACCGCCTTGACCTTGTTCCCGCCCCCGTTCCCACTGCAATCTCTCGCATCGCCCTTGGTGAAGTCGCGAATCAGCCGGACCATTCTATCTGAGAGATCCCGCTTCAGAGTCTTCCTCGAGCTGTCGACGAACCACTCTATCGAGTCGAACTCGTCTTGCTCCTCCTCGTCGACCATGCCCTTCTGCCTCCTGTGGGAGGCGAATCGCAGAGGCGTGGACGACGGCTTTGCCTTTCTCACAAAGTCCCTCCGCCGGCTGTGATATCTCTCTGAGCGGGCGCTCCAGAAGTCCATGGACATCTGGCCCAGTTCCGTGGCACGGGCGAGGGCGAGACCAGCGGAGGATGTGTCGACGTTTTGCTTCCAAGCGCCGACGGTGGAGGGGGGCACAGGCGAAGATTGCTGCTCTGACGGCGGTGCGAGTACCACGCCCTCGACGTAGCACCGCACGGCGGCGTCCAGGGAATCCCAAGATTTGGGTAGCACATGGTCGACGAGGCCCAGGTCGCGGGCGTCGTCGGCGCTCAGTGGCGTCATGGATCGGAGCGCCGTGCGGGCTCCGTGGGCACCGCAGCGGCCGGGGTAGCTGATGCTGTGGAACTCTGATCCGTATAATCCCAGCGCTCTGTATGCTGGGTTCAGGACGACGTCTGGTCCAGCGACGACGACGTCGCATGCCGTGGCGAGGGCGACGCCGCCGGCCGCGGCGTTGCCACGGATGGCAGCCACGGTGGTGATGCCGCGGGAGGGCAGGTCGAGGAGCATCTTCTGCACGACATCGTTGATGGCGTTGATGTTGTGCCACGACTCCAGGGCAGGGTCGGCGGCCGCTTCAATGACATTCAGATGGATACCGTTGCTGAAGTAGGAATCGCCGCCCATGAGCACCACGGCCGTCAGGGGCTGGCACTCGCCTGGGTCGGTGGCCCTGGCCGTGATGTAGTCAAGGCACTGCACCATTCTTCTACATTGCGTCGTGCTCATGGCGCCGTTGTAGAAGTCAAAGTATACATAGGCAATGCGTTTCTGGCCGGCTGACGCGAAATCCACCCATATCTCCCGGAACGTGCTGTGGTAGGATTTCGACCACTCGTCGGACATGGCGGCTTGCGGGAGCAGAGAATGACACCACAACGCTCTGCCGTTGACCGCGAGCCCGAGCTGCTTGAGACCCGGGGCTGCAGGAACCTTTGGCCAGAGCGCAGGGTCCGTCTTGCTCTTGACCTGGCGGATGTGGGTGATCCAGACGCCCTTGTTGTCGCAGGTGGCGATGCACACGGCCTCGTCTCGTACGGCCACCACGCTGCCTGGCGGCACGGGAGGACTTGTGCACGAGAGCAGAGTGGGATTCTCAATCATGCCGCCGTACAAGTAGAGCTTGGGCCCGAACAGGTCGCTGAGACAGCCTGGCTGGGAGTCGGCGCTACGGATCCTCCGCGAGATGGTCGAAGCAGCGTGCTTCCTGACATCGAAGTCCCTCTGCGCCGCCTTGAGCAGAGGTCGGTGACGCGTTGTGCCGCCGAGGAAGGGCTCAGACGTGGTCACCGACAGCTCTGCAAACTCGGCGAGGGCCGCGAGCCCCGGAATGATGCGCGCGCCCTTGCGCTGTGTGCGGTCTCCCGTGGGAGTCGCGGGGGGAGACACGGGTGCTCCCAGAACGGCAGACACCAGCGTCGAAGCAGCCTCGATGCGCTCAATGGCAGCCAGGGATGCCGCAATGGCAGCCTGCGTGACGGGGCCCCGGTACAGACTCGACTTTGTCACGCCGGCATCGTTGATGTCGACGGCGAACTGGTCAAAAGCCCAGACAGGGCCGGCGTCAAACTCCTCCGTGGCCTGCAGGACAGTGACACCCCAATGGCTCCTCCCGACCGGGTTGAAGCGGTCCTCGTCAGCAAGTAGGCTCTGGCTGTCGGGTTCTGTCCCATCGTCACCCATCAACAGCCAATCGAGAGCACTGGGACCGGCATCCCCAGGAGGGCCCGGATGGACAATCAGTGTGAGATACGCATCATACACTTGTTGTGGCACCAGGGATGTGAGAAACGGGCAGATGATCAAGTCTGGTTGGACCATATCGGCCGCCTCAATCATATTCTTCGCAGACAGGGCATATTCTACCGTGACGGAATGCAGCCGAGACAGGACAAGGTAGAGCCGCTGCGAGAGGGAATTATGCGCGGTGCAGAAGAACAGGATCTTCATGTCTGCGGGTATTTGGAGGAGGTATAAGTTGATGATTTAGGAAGGGGAAAGGGAGACTTTGTTTCGAATCACAAAGTTCCTTGGCTCAGCCAAGCCTGCCAGGACAATGTCAATTTCCCAAATCCGTTAAAATGAAGAATTGGAAAAGGGCCCGTTCCTGAACCCGGAAGATATTGGGGTTGTGAAGGTGGCCCTGTCCAGCTATCCGGAGACGTTATGGAATGGAAGCGGGTGATTTCCTATTTTTTTTTTTTTCCCTTCGCGACTATCTGTGTTTGTGCTTCTGGATAAGTCGTCTTGTTTCCGTGTAAAACAACGAGAGGCCCCAGTCGCCCAGTTCGTATTGTGTGGTACACGTTGGTGGTACGGTGATACAAGATCGAATCGAGGAGAATAGACCGTTTCGAGATGGGATGATTTGAGGGAGGGGGCGAAAGTCCCTGAGGGTATGGGGAATAGAGCTTATGCTCGCAGAGAGCTGGTATGGAGGCCAGTCGTAGATTGATCAGAACAAGGGAAGATGGAAAAACAGAGTTGTCTAGGAAATATCGTGAACCTGATGAAAGGAGGTTTGTGCCAGCAAGTTGGAGATTTGGGGGAAAATCACTCGGCTGCTGATGGGTGAGTGCCGAGGGTCATACGGTGCGACGGGATATATACTATGTGGGATTCACAGCATACATTGATACATGGATTCTTTGTCTGGCGTCTGCCCGAGAAATCACGCCCCCGTGCGTGATGCTTCGCCGGCGCGGCGGTGCGGCGGCCTACACAGAGGCGAAAGGGGAAAAGGTGGCTTGGGTACGGAGTAGTGACTGCATAGTGACTAGTGACTACATAGT
Organism: Epichloe coenophiala; assembly: GCA_018801565.1. Lineage (NCBI taxonomy): Eukaryota > Fungi > Ascomycota > Sordariomycetes > Hypocreales > Clavicipitaceae > Epichloe > Epichloe coenophiala. Next base: position 1,092,762 of record JAFEMN010000008.1, read on the forward strand.
GACTAGTGACTGGTGGAGCAACTGCTAGGCCGTGATAATTGCTTTGTGGCAAAGGCACCCCAGTCAACGGTAGTCAACGGTAGTCATCAACGGTGGTCGACGTGGGCTGTCTGTCGGCAGTGCGAGGCTTGCGAGGCTGCGAGGCCGAATGAAGCAACCGCCTTGTCCGTAAATGGGTAAATGGGTGTGCCCATGTCCCTTGTTAGCCTGTTTTTGGATATCAGATTTGATCAGTCGCGACCGAGCGGGACCAAGACATGTTCTAGTTCTGGTCCGTGCCAAGACCGCATGTTTGTGTACATATTACATGTGTATGTATGTACTGTATGTATGTACTGTATGTATGTACTGTGCACGTACATGTAGATAGGTACATGCACATGCACAAAGTTGATGTCTTGGGCTCGCCGTCAACGGGCACCAAAGCACGGACCGTCCGTAAAGAAGAGAGAAGAATGGAACAAACAGAGACAACCCATAGAACAGCAAACAAGCGAACCAAGGTGTGCAATCGAGGCGAAGAAAGGAGGTCGACCCAAGCGTGCCCCCCCCGTGCCCCGTGCGCGTCTGTGAACTATGAACTGTGAACTGAGGAACCCGGCGTGGGCGATGTGCGATTTGGTGGTGGAGCCTTTTTTGTTCCGCTCCTTCCATCATCTACATGTATGTACGGATTAGTTCCAGCTCGAGATTTCCTGAATCGGACTAGGCCGGGCTGAGCTGGACGGGCTGTGGAAGCCGACCAGGGCGTTCCCGGATAAGGCGAGCAAGGATTTATATCATTAGAGATTGGAGCCAACAGGACAGGATGGTGCTCGGTTCCAGAAGAATCCTATTGTGATTGTGCAGTCCAGAAACACCAGTTGAACAGAGATTTTGGATTTTGGGACGCAAAGAAATATTGAATAAAGAAAAATGAACAACGAACAAGGAACAAGGAAAAATGAGTCACGACTGCAAACGTACGGCCGAATTTTTTCAATAGTCGAGCTTTGCTTTTTCTTCTTCTCGTTCTTTCCTTTTGGTTGTCTCGCGCCCCCTTGCTTACGTATTTTTTTTGTTCGGCGTCGTTTGCAGAGAGGTCTGCGGTCTTGATTTAGAAAAGATTGGTTAATTTCGGGTCGCTGTTTCTCTTCTATTTTGGAAAAAACATGAATCACACCTGACAAAGAAAGCGAATTTAGAACGTTTTTGTCAACGTGGTGCGCGTCCGCGACAAGTCGCCAGCATTTGCCCATCGTTGATGCACCAAAATGGCGCGGGCAGGCCAATGTTATCATGAGTCGCATCTCAGCTTGTCAAACAGGGGAACGTGCCTGGTTCGCCGTGTCTTGGATGCTGATCCGGTTCATTCGGGGCCCATGTACGTCCGTACAGGAACCAAATTTCCAATTCCAAATGGTACACGAGGCCGGTGTATTGTAATTTGTGATCCACGTGTGAAGAACAGACGCGCATGGCCGTCGTTGGAAAGTGGCGGGAAGATGATGTCATGTCAGCTGACCTTGGGAGATACACACTATCTTTTCTTCCACCCAGCTTCCCTTCGGACTTCCCCGCAGGACCTCCTCCACCGCATTTGGTAGTAGCCAAAGCGTGTGATCCACGAGCCGGTGCAAACTTTGCACGGGTGCAAAATGCACATAACGGGACGCGCTAGCCATTTTTGTTAGCCAAGATCTATAGAAATTCATGGAATTTTGTCTAAATTACATAAACACCACATCCCCCCCTATTCACGATATATCTTTTTAACCAGGGCCGCGTAAATGCCTAAAATAGGCTTAGATGCTAAGAAAGAAGCAAATTCTGCTAATTTTTAGGTGCAAACCATGCACCTTGCGTAGTCCCCGCGCAAAGTTTGCACCTAGCTACAAGCCATAACAACGTTTCTCGGGGTTAATAACCTCTTATTTAATCAATTCATCGTGAATAAAGACGCTAATAATGACCTTTAGCTCGCGATATTGATTTTATAGTGTTTTTAGAAGCTAGGCTTACTGCGAAGAACCCTATATAGGCTATATCGCCTCTATTAGTACATTAACCGTGATTATAATGCTTGTAATACCCTTATAAGCCTTAGAGGTGCCTATTTATCGCTAATAGCATCACAAGATCTCTGTGAATAGATTCTTTAACTATTATCAGAAATTAAATTTACAAATCTCTTTTAGATACTAAAGGAGACCTTCCTTAAGCTCTGTAGCTAGCTTTATATTAATGCCTTAGTGTGCTCTTTATAATATTAATTAGTTAAGCAGAAAGTAATGGTTTTCTTGTGGATTTATACGTATAATAAGCCGCAGAGGAACACAGGGTATTAATTTCTACTAGGCTAAGCGTTAGTATCTTGAATTATTTATAAGCTTATTAATCTAATAAGGCATTTACATATAATCTTCGTTCGTTAGCTAAAGCCACAGTTAGTCTCGCTATTTATAGAGCTAAATAAGAAGTTCCTTTAATTTAATAGTGCTATTAGTGCTATTAATAGCACACATATTCCGGCATATATTCCGCGAAATCAGCAGCAGAGATTCTAGTTAAGGAAGAATAATATCTCACAAAATGTGCTAGTAGCTATAAGCTTTAAGGAATTATTCCTATATATACTAGTAGGCGCTAAAGGTTCTATTAATAATGGCACCTTATTATAGATAGCGTTTATAAAGTCTTTTATAATCCCTTAAGGCTAATTTTATCTTAGTGACGCAGGATTTAGCATATATCGTGGCCTAATAACGCTATTTTTAAGGGTTTAATATTATTTATAAGACTAGAGAGAAGCTTATAAGCATCCTAATAATAAGAAAGAGCTTTTTAACTTCTAGCACGCATAATTACAAACAGTTATAAAGCGTGTTTTTAGGTAATATAAGCAAAAGTAAAAGATAATTCACTATAGCGCTACTAAGTATAACTTTCTTATGTAAATTAAGATAGTCTATGCTATTATAGGCCTCTTTAACTTTATTAAATTAGGTAAAAAGGAGCCTTATAACTTTAAAGCAGGAGAGATAGAATTATTACCTAAAGATAAGCGTAAAGCGCTTAAAATAGCTACTACACAAGCGTCTTTGCTTCTTATAGGCCTTATAGGCTATAAGATTCGGAAAAGGATAGCATAGTGGCTTTAGAGGGTTTAGTGAAGTAGTAATTCAGATGAAAAGATATGCGTTTAATGAATTCAATAGCGTTATTAATAGAATTCTAATTAATGTGATAATAATATTATAGGTTAAAAAGTAATAAATATGCACAGCCCGCAGACCTTCTTAATAAAAAGCCTCGCTTCTACTAGTAAATAGTATTAACACCGAAATTTAACTTAATCTACGCTTACTTTGCCTCTTTTAATAATAATAAGTTCCAAATTAGAGGATTTAGTTAATCTTGCTTTAACCATAATATAACTCTAATAATTATGCTTATTCCAAACTCTTCACCATATAATTAATAGTCCTTAACTACCTTCTTAATGTCATTAGCCCCTACAGCTCTTTAAGCAATAATATGCCTCTTTAAGCCCTATATTTAAGGCCTAAGGATATTAGATATAACCTCTAAGAGCTCTTTTACCTATGCTATAGCCTAACGCTTCTGTACACTTTATAGCAATAAATTTAGCTATAATCTATTAGGTATAGCCCTAGCAAAGCTTAATTAAGAGCTCTGCGAGTTTAGCGTTAAGGAAATAGCTATATTATTAGTGCTTTACTCTAGAATATTACTTTAAGGCTAACTTTAATGCTACTAATTATCCTTAAAGAGGGAATCTTCTTTATTAAAGAGCTTAATAGTATTATAAGCCTTATTATTAGGGTGTTATATATTAGTATTCCCTCTTTAAGACTTAATTTCGTTATCTTTAGACTTATTAGAGCTCTCTTCTAATAACTCTTCTCATGCCCTTTTAGTAGCAGCAAAGCTTTTAGTATCTTAAGCTTTAATAACTATATTGCTAGCTTTATAGTCTCCTAAGAAGACCTCTGCCCACTCCTCTCTTATAATAGCTGCGTTTATAATAAGAGGCTTTATTACAATAAATTTGCTAAACCTTCCGTGCGTTTAAGAGATATAATCAGCGGTTTACTTACTTATATAAAGCCACCTATTCCGTTCATTATATATTATGCTAGATCTCTTCTCTACAGCGCGAAAAGCGCGCTAAACGCCCTTTAGCCACTTATATTAGTTCTTAATAGCGTTTAGAGACTATTAATATTATAGGAATTTCCTTGTAAACGTAGGAATAAAGCTTTTAAGGACATCTTAAATAATACTAATCTTACTGCTATTAAGCTATTACTCGCGGTAAGCTTTAAGGAGTAATTTAAGAAAGAAGAGGGTTTGATTATTAGTCTAATAAATTCGGGAGGGTCTGGACGCCTATGATTAGGTGCTTTGGGACATAGTTATGATAGGTATTTAAATTATATAATATTTGCTAGTAAATTACAATAATCCTATTATATTAAAGCCATAGAAAGGAAGAGCTACTATCGCGATTGTTCCCTTATGCAAAGGCAGTGAAAAAAAGCCCTAGAAGTGGGCCGCGACGGTACAAAGTGGCCGCCCCATACAGATCCACATACAATTTGTACTATGCAATGTCGGTGCAAACTTTGCACCGGCTCGTGGATCACACGCAAACCGTATTACAAACCCGTCAAAGTCAACAAAGACGCAACTGAAACACGTCGCCGTCGCCGTCGCCGTCGCCATCTCCCCATGACATTATGGTTAGGAAATTAGGTCTCTGCTGGAAGTAACCGCACGGTCCCATGAAAGACGGCCATGTGCCCTCTTATCTGCCCGCTGCCTGCCAATCGCCTTTCCATCATCGTCACTCTCCTTCGCGGCTGCAAATCACTCTGCCGTCATCCTTGAGCAAAGACGCAGTGCCTCAAAATCGGTTCTCCTGCCCACGTGTACACACGTGAGTTTGAGCCCCATCACCCACACAGACGCGACACTGATGAGCAGTGACGTTGCTCCATCCATCCATCACCCTCCTAAAATCTTCACCTCTCCCCTGCTGTCCAGGCACGTCGCCGAGGGGTAGCATTTATTGAGCGCATTTGTGGTTTGCTCTGTGATAACGTATGTAGTCTTCGTCGCCATTTGCTTTGTTTCCACGTCCATCTGCGGATTATTGTTTATTAGTAAATTTGCCGGACGACCCGACACCATAACTCCATGGTCCGCGATGATGATTTTGCTCCTTCCTTTTGGCACCTCGAGCTATTGCATGAGCGTCCCCGGCCCCACCTTTCGCCCCACATTACGAAGTCAGACCAACCAACACCGGCTTAGCTTTGGTGCCCAGACGTTGGCTAGCCATACTTTCTTCCAGCAGCGTGGCTTCGTGAATTTCCTTTTTTTTTTTTTGGATTATTTTTGGTGTGTGCGAGTGAGCGTTGTCTCCAATTTGCTTTTGGGCCGTTGGAAATTCACTGGCATCCCATTGTCACCGTTTGCCACTCGGCCTCGAATGCCTTTTTCTTTTCATTTTTCCGATCCCTTGCGGACGTTCGTGTCAATAGCGGGCAGCAAATGTGGCGCCTCGAACCAGATCTTTCTTTGCCCTCCCAATCGGTGGCTGGTTCGTATTATCTCCCTTCGGCTGGCTTGGACCGCGGGCGAATATGTTACTACACAACTCCGAGGACAGAATAATGCCGGCAGAGAAGAGAGGTGGACAGGGCAGGCCAGGCAGGGTCAATTCAGCAGCCTGTCCTGCCCGGCACGTAACCGCCCTGACTACCTTTTCGACAGGGGCAGGAGATTTCCAGGTTCAGCACGGTACACGGTAATGATAGCCATGATAGCGACGACGACCAGGCTGCCGGTGCCAGCCAGGAACCCGTCGTCGGATCGGCCGTCAAGCCTACGGGGTACTGCCCAATTGTACATAAGGGCTCAACTCGGACAGCAAGAAGCGAGCTAGCAGACGCCGGGTTGGGCCAGCAAGAGGCCCAAGACATTTTTCAGGTCCACCACCCAGAACGAGCTGAACGAGGAAGTTTAACAAGGGAGACCGTTGTCCCCCCCCCCCCAGGCACTCCAAGTCGGGGAGGCGTGTGAGTGGATATTTCCAGCTAGCCTCGGAGGGCTCTGATCCTTCAACCACGCCTCGCCCTGTCCAACCACAACAGTCATATTCATATTTATGCTTTGATCTGTGGCATCGGTGTCACCTAGTTAAGCCCACCGTGAAGGATTCGACCCCAGTCGCCCTGCGGTTTCGACATGTCCTCCCCTCCTTTGCGCCCCATACATAGACTCATAGTCATACCCACGCCCAGGCCATCTCTCGCGGAGCATCTTTTTGCCTTTCGATGAGACCCGTGCGTCGAGACGCGAATGGTGGGGTACCTATCATCATTTCCTATCAAGTCTTGATGGGGAACGTGGCAGCCATTCGCAATTCACGGAACCATACCAAGGACATTCCAGAATGGAGATGGTTTCTATGTTATCCTTTGTGCCCACATGGGATCAACTTTGCGGCGGTCTAGCGCGGACCCAGCATATAGTAGGAGCAAAATCTAGACCAGAAACAATCGGTGGGAACAAGCAAACCAAGCCGGACAGAAGAAGAAAAGAAGAAAAGAAAAGAAAGGTAACTAGCACGCTTCGTCAACGGCGCGGATCTACGCTAGCGGTGGCCTTGTCCTCCTCCAAGCGCCTTGCATGAGCCCTTGTTGGTCCCGAGGCCGCGGTCCATCCTTTGTGTCCTCCCCCATCCTTTCCTGTACTCATCCGATGGGCGATAGAATAAATATACGGCCACAGGACCGAGCTTCTGGGGTTGTTTTGGGCTTCTTTTCTCACCCCCTGTCCCGCTGTCGTCCTTTTCTTTGTAGATCACTGTACTATCCCGCTGTTCAATTCCTGGTATAGAACGACGATCTCCTCTCTAGAAGGCCTGTTCGGGTTGTGTCATGAGTGCCATCTGACCTCTTCTTCTTTTCTGTCTTGTCCATCTCTCAGACAAGTTCTTGTCTTGTCTGCGGGCCGACACATCCACCACACACTTGGTTCGCTCAGTATCAAGTAAAGAAAGGAAAAGGGAACAGGCGTCGAAATGGCTTCAGATCCCACGCAGCAGTGGCTCGAGGAGTACACGGGCAAGGTGGTGCCGTATTCCTTCAATGGAGGGTTCGTGTGCTTAAATTATGCTATTAGTCTGGTCGGCACAGGGACGACCTTGGAGTTGATTAGGAGGAGAACGTCACATAGGGGACTACACAACTTGTAAGTTGCCGACTTGACTTGATTACTTCACTACGCTGGATTCTTTGCTGACCACGAGTGTTTCCTCAGATTATTACTTGTCGGCGCTGCTATTGCTATGGGCGGCATCGCCATTTGGTCCATGGTAAGTCGCAGAGATGCATAGGCTGCCTGTCTGTCGGACTGATTCCGAGACTGTTATTCCCACGCACTCTACTAAATCTTGTTCTCTTCGAAATAGCACTTCATCGGTAACAGAGCCATTTACATGCTCCACGGCGAAGAAGCCTTTCAAATCGCCTACTCCACCGCCCTGACGGTCATGTCCCTCTTGGTCCCAATCCTCGTCCTGATCCTCGCCTTTCTGGGAGTCACCGGCAACGGCCGGATTCGATGGTGGCGCGTCGTCCTCGCAGGAATCATGTCCGGCGGTGCCATCTGCGGCATGCACTACCTCGCCGATGCGTCCATTAGCAACTACGACAGCTCGTACCAGCTCTCCTACCTCATCGGATCCATCATCATTGCTGTGCTCGCCAGTACGACTGCCTTGGCCTTGTTCTTCGTCTTCGAGAACACCTGGAGCAACGCTTGGTGGAAGAGAATGGGATGTGCCATGGTTCTTGCCGGTGCCGTATCTGGCATGCATTGGTGTGCGGCTGTCGGAACGAGTTATCGACTGTTGAGGGGCTCACCTGGCAGGGGTGTGTCCCGACAGGATGCCATGATTGTGGTTATCTGCTTGGCTATTGCTGCTGGTGTTGTCATGACCAGTCTGGCCATCTACTCGAGTTGGGTTCGACGCGACTACGCGAGTAAATCGCAGCAAGTTGTGCTCGCGGCTGGTGTCTTTGATGACAAGGGTCGCATCATGGTCAGCCAGGATGGCTATCTTCCCAGCGAAGTTGTTACGGACACATATTTGCCCAAGGTTAGTCATTCATTGCCCCCAATGTACTTCCCCCCTTCCAACCCATCCCATCACTTCATGCTGTTTTCAAATTGCTCACATGGACAACCCAACCTTCTCTAGTCCAACGACGATGTCTTCAACACCAACCACCCCCTCTTCCACTGGATGTTCCGCGCTTCCCGCAACTGGGGCACCATCTCCAAAGTCATGGTCAAGATGGCCAACCACATCTCCATCCTCGCTCAAGAGCGCAACTCCGGCCGCACCGGCGTCAGGCTAGTTGGCGACGATGGCGTCCTAGTCGACGACTACGACACCATTCTCCGCGAACTCTTCTGCGTCACCGCCGATGCTCTCGCCACCAAGACCAAAGAGACTCTCAAGAATGTCGGTACCCTCTGGGACGAAATCTTCGTCACGGGCGAGACATTGTCCAAGCACGGTGACAAATTCAGCCTGCACAGCCTTGCCGAGAAGGGCTTCCAGCCAAACATTCTTCAAGAGTACGGCCGTGGCTGCCTCATGTTCCTCGTCCGCAAGGTCGACTCCAAGCGAGACGTCGAACGACTCGAGGCGGCCGGCTATCGATTTGCCGAAGTCCATCAGGTCGTGAGCTCCATCCGATCCAGCATGCACATCAAGACTCCCGATCTGGAATCCCGCCTGCGCAACATGTCGAACCAAAAGGACAAGACCACCCTGCTGACGCCCGGCGTCCATGTCGGCATGTTTGCCGTGCGCGCCCGCCTCGACCGGACTGGCTTTGACGTTCTCGCGCAGAAAACGGCCAAGAACCTGCTCCCCTCGGTGTCTCTGCCCATCAACACCCTCGAGCCTGCTCATCTTGCCTTCCTGAGGACCCTGCGCGGCTTGACGCTCGCCGCCATCCTCATCAAGATCGAGAAGCAGCTGCACTTCAATTCCACTGAGGAGAAGGCTTTCGCGACAACTCTGAGAGAGGCCATCTCTGCGCTTCGAGACTTCCTCGGCGACGAGGCTTTTGATGACGCCACCTTGCTGCCCAAAGAAGTTCAACTCCCCTGTGCATCCAAAAAGGAGAGCAAGACGCTCTCCAACTGCACTCTCATTGCCTTCCAGCTCATTCTGCCCATCCACGCCAGTCCTCTCGCGCCTCAGTGCGAGTTCACCCCCCTCAACTTCTTCAAGATGCGCCAGCTCACGTACGAGGGCTCCTCCCACCACATTGAGTTCTCGCACATGGTCCATCGTGACATCTCCGCTGCCCTGCACGACGTTTCAGCCCGGCGAATGAGCGTCCCTCCCCCTCGAGACGCAATCAATTACTTCTCCAAGGCCGTAGACGCGGTCAGAGAAAAGCTCCCCAGCCACAGGCGCCACGCAACAACATCCTCCACATTGTCGCGTCCCAAGAGCAGCCAGGAGGAGCTATCCAAGGTCGCATCCCAGCCTAGCTCGCTGTACAACGGCGACGATGCCAGCTTTGACGACACACGCAAGTCCTCCGCAACGAGCCGCATTTCCATAATGAAGGAGCTCGAGACCACCACGCAAAAGTCCAGTCTGAACATGCCGTTCCACGTCTTTGGTGGAATCATGGTGTCCCAGGAAGTATCCATCAATGTTCAAGAAGTAATCTCCCCTACCCCGTTTTTTACAGCTCAACGTCTCGATGAGAAGAAGCAAATACTAACACGTCCCTTTTCCCCAGACCCAAGCAGAAATTGATGCACCCGCGGGAAGAGGCTCGGAGATGGTCACTCTTCGCCCCCGGGCTGACACCCAAGGCAAAATCGAGCACTCCTACAGTGCCACTGCCTCTGGTGACCGCACTGAGGGCGGCCAAGGGAAGCAGCACGAGGCTGCTTTTGTAGACGAGCTGCTTTCTCTTTCTATGCAAGCGGACAAGCGGGCATCCCCTTAAAAACCTACACACATGCATGCACTATGCTATGCTATGCGCGTAATGACAACCAAAAGGGTCTTGATTTCACAATATTACAAAGTCTTGGGTCGGTTTGGGTTTTTGCATTTCCCCTGCATCATCTCTTTATCTTCTTTACGGTTCAGGGCCAGGATATACCACGGGTTGGAGAAGGGAACAAGTACTATTTAGAAATCTGCGCTTCCAATACTATAATTCACACCATGAGACAAAGTACGCTCGCCACACCACAACAAAAGGATACCTGCATGATGCATGCCCCCCCCCCCCCTGATGAGACCACCCGTATTAGTGCGACGCTCAATTTCCGCCCACAGCAAAGCAAAGCAAAGCAAAGCAAAGCAAAGCGTGTCACGAACTCAAGGAGCGGTCGGCGTCAGGGCGAGTATTCAAAACCCTTGGAACCAAAACCAACTTCTTGGCAGGAATCCCTCGTGCTACCTTGTCGTCCCAGTGAAGGCCTTGCGAACCTTTTCGTGCAACACCCGGCTAGCCGGTATGGACTGAAGTAACCCAAAATAAAAGAATACACGACTACTTACGTAGTAAGCGTATGAGGTCCCTCGTGCTACCTCCCAGTGAAGAACCTTTTCGTGCGACAACTGCCCGACAATCCCCGAGACGCCAGCTGGCCGGGATGACATTCCTTCTGGGTCGGGTTGGCGCCCCGCTATTAATACGCGTTGACAAGTACGAAACTATGGCGACTTGAGATCGGGCCATCCGTCAAGTCGAAGAGAGCCCCGTGGTAATTGGGAACTTGGCTCTTGGTTTATCTGACATGGGGAAAAGAATCCAATGAAAAAAAAAAAAAAAAAAATCGAGTGTTGGGCTATTACGGGTTTCGTGAGGGGGGGACGTTCAGCACAACATGGTATTTACTACATGCCGTCGTTGTACAGCACCATGGTTGTCGATGCCCATTTGACCCAAGTGAAGCAGAATTTTGACGTCCTTTGTTGTTGTTGTTTCACGTGAGAGACGGGCACTTTTAGTATCATTTTGTAAATTTCGTCTCTAGATTATTACATAGCGGCCGGGTTCGTCACGGCTCATGTACATAGAAACTTGATGGTGGGTATCTGTCCAGAATCGCTGACCCCATCCAGTGATTGATTCATCGATTCTGCAAGCGTAGAGACGGAAAGGAGTCGTGTTCGCCTTGTTCACCTGACTCCTCACATTACCCTCGCCCGTTCGCTTCCACAGTTTGAACAACGAGCGGTCCAAGTGGCATTTTAAAAAAATAAGAAATAGAAATAAGTGAAAGGAAAGAACGTCCCATGTTTCCCGTCGTCGAGTTTCGTCATGGATGCGGCGCCATCTCATTCCATGTCCGCAATGTTGCCGCCGTCCTCATGCACCACGATGGAAGGGAGGGGTGATTTTGGTAGACCGATGAATCTGGGCTTCCGGCGCACTCCGTGCTGAAATTGAGAGTCACTGGTCCCCAAACACTCCCCCTCGCTGGCCTCCTCGCTGGCCTCCTCGATGCGGTCATCGACGAGTTTTAAACGACGAAGGCCGCCCCCAATACCGCTTGTGAGCTTCTTCTTGGTCCTGCTCTGTTTGGCAGGAGTTGGTTTGGCGGTAGGTGTGTCACTCTCATCCGAATCATAGTCATACCCTAGTGCTCGTAGGCGTTGCTTTTGGCTCAATACGCCATTGTGCTCACATGGCCTGCTTGGCCCTGATGTTCCTTGCAGACTGGCTAGGACATTGCAAATAACGCAGGGTTTGGGAGATTCATCGGTGACTAGGCCAGGCAGGTTGGCACTTAGATCACCGAAACCATCATCATGGAGCAGCGGGCCTTGGTCGTCGTTGGGTGTTTGCGGACGCGGCTCGGTGAAGGAGTCGACATCTGAATAGTCGGATGTGAGGCGCTCGAGATCCTGCATTTCCGCGACGCCAGGATGTCGATACTTGCCGTTGCGACATTTTGCGGCATCAGGCTTAGGATCCTCATCCACTGCAGCAATGGCCGTGGGAGAAAATTGATAGTCATCTCCGGCTGAGCTTCTGCCGTCAAGGATACTACCGTGGCCAGTTCTGGGGAATGCATCAATCCTTGCTGAGGAATCAATCGATGTCGTGGTAGTATTTCGGCTAGACGAACGACCAGTGTTGCTGCTTGCATAATCCGACAAGTCTGTTGTCGGCGTGCTGCTGCAGGTCCGAGACCCTTGGCGCAAGGACGAACGCCGCATGATGGGGACCCGTTGGACAATGTCTTCGTTCAAGGTCTCGCTGTTCTGAGATAGGTCCAAAAGTGCCTTCAAATCGACGGTTAATGGCAGCTGGGCCAGGATTTCCTCGACGGCGAGGCGCACGGCATCCTGCCATTGGGCATGGTGCGGTGGCGGAGCAACTGCCACGAGGCGTGGCTTCGCTGCGCGAACATGAACCGCAGGTAGAACACCGAATTCAGACTCGGATTCGGAGTCGGACAAACACAATCGTTCAAGACTGCGACTTCGGAAGTCTTCTCGAGGCGAGACAGAGCATGCTTCACCACCACCGGGAGTCGACACTCCAATCGTGGACGCAGTCCGTCGGCGGCGATTGTCCCCCGTCAGGCTGGAAGTCATGTGAGCATTCTCCTCCTCGGGCATCGTGGTCATGCTTCTTCTATGGCGATACCGCGGGACACATGGAGGCGATATAGATCTGCTCTGTGAGCGTGAACGTGATGACTGCCGTGACTGCCGTTTGTTGGCTGGATCAGTGTCTGACACTAATCGCTCAGTCGATGCCCAGTGTTTGTTTACGCTTGGTGATTCGCGCGAGCGGGTTGAGCGAGATTGGTAGTCTATTGACGCAACCTGCACAGACCTTGGACGTTGCAATGTCGGAGCAACGGAGGAAACAAAGGGTCGGCCAGCGACGCCACCGGCTTCGAGTCTTGGTTCAAGTGAAAGTGTCGAAAACGGCCGCTTCGCCTTGAGACCATCATCGCAATAGCTCATGTCACCCACCTCGCTGCCGCCAAAGGTGGTGGTGGACTGGGGCTGGTCTGCTTCCCGGCGGCTGGCGATTGACGAAGTTTGCGCGAGACGGCGGATTTTACGCTCATAGAATTCCCGTGCGGCGGCACTTTGTACGTCGACGCCATTCTCTCCCAGGTTTCTCTCAGCCACATCCTCACCGTAGTCTCTTACACCGGCGGCTTGCACACGAGACCGAAAATCACACGGTCTGATTCCACCATGTGCATCCAGGAGATCGACATGTCCGTGTGCCGATGAACGTACGAGAGCCGCCGTATCATTGCTGACGATGGAATGCACATCCGATGAGCGTAAACCTATTTCTCACTGTAAGCCTGATTGACAGGACGCACGCACGGTCAACATGGTTCGCTTACTGGACACTGATGCTGTGAGAATAGAACGACCGTTTTGCAAGCTGAACGAACGAACGGATCTCGGCTTGCTGGATCGCCTGTTGAGGAAGTTGAGAAACCCCATGGCTACTGTCTGTTGGCGACGGCCATGTGCTGCCGAGGGATCCGCAAGTATTCGTGGCCGTTGTGTCACGTAGAGGGCCCAGGGGAGGAGGACGAGTTCCTCTCTGCTTTGAACTGTTCTGCCGCAGAGCGATGGTGAAAAGGGGGTCGATGATACAAGTCAAAGATGAGAGCAACGCTCAACCTCGAGGCTCGTATTATGTATAGTATGAGTAGACCTGTTTGAGGTGGCGGAAGGTGCCTACGCGCGGCCCGAGGGTGATGACACAGATATATACGACAAGGTCATGAACGACGGCGCAGAGGAGCACAAGAACTACAATGTATATTACACACGCAGTCCAGTGAACCCCTGCGCATCGGCTTGGACTTCTTGCTTGTGACACAGATTAGACTAAAACTTAGATGGCGGCATCCTGCATCAGAGCGCACACCAGCGGGTGAGCAGCTGAGGCCCGCTTTGACGTTTGCCCAGGGAGTCCGAGGCCCATGTTGGAAACTTACATGTATGTATGTATGTACTCGGGATGGGGTGAAGAACACCACTTCGGTCTTCCTTGGCCTTTCTCGACTAGGGTTCTTATTGGAAGCGATTACGCAGCTCAAGAGAAGCCAACCATGAGTCCATGACCCAAAGCGCATGTTGTCATGCTGTGCATGCCCATCTTGAAGGGCATGGGCCTCAAGAAGTCATCTCCACACAGAACGCTGAGCTGTTCCTGTTCCCTGTCTAGGTGGTGTGCCTGGTCTGTGTAGACTTTGTTGAAGACAGGAACAGTGGAGACTGGGTGGGATAACCTCTGGCTGCAAAAAGCAAAAAAAAAAAAAAAGGGACGAATCCATGTAAACGGTGCAACGGCTGAGCCCTACCGAACTCTAATCATCAACCAGCACAGGCGCCGCAGCTGTGAGCGCAGCTCAATCTTTGCCTTTTTTTCTCCCTTCCATCAAAAGACAAGCGGCGGTGGCACGAGAAGTGAGAACTGAGAGTGATACCTGATCAAGAGCTGATGCATGGTTGATCGCGACAAGTCGCAGGGGTGTGAGTCAGATCCCCAGCTGGAGCGCTCACCCATCCGTCAGCTGTCAAGGGCTGATGATGACATGAGAGGCAGGGTTGTTCCTGGGGAGCCAGTCAACTTGGACCAGTCGACTCGTTGGCTTAATAAAGGCACTCTCCCCCGTTCCTTGCTCCGTAATCCGTATTTACGCCGCCATTCGACACCTCTTCGAGAAGGCGACAGGTATTACAGGCATGGTGCGCAATATTAATCAATACCTTGTCCTCAACCCCGGGAGGCCCAGGGGTTGAAGAACAAATGGGTATTGAGAAAATGAAGTGTCCCGAAGGTACTCCGTAGTAACAGTGTGAAGAGAATCATCGGCATGCTTTGATAATTCCGTGTCAATTCATTTCATGTCTTGTCCATGCCCAACTCAACCGGTACACAGTGACAACAGCTACTAGGCCAACTAGGCCAAAAACGGAGTGCGCAGCCCTAATTAGCTGCGATAAACGAGCATATGATGCTCAACACACAGCTCCACGCGGATGGCGGGAGACGGCGAAGTGGGCGATCAGTGAGGGCCCATAGTCGGCAGACATGGCGTCCGAGCGAGTCTAGGTTGTTCTCTGCCAAAAGCTCAGTCCTCAATCGGCTTGCTGATGCGGATTACTGTAGCCCGCCGAGTCTGCGCGGCGCCAACTGCACAGTGGTCCAAGGATGGACTGTAGAGGTCTTTCGTTTGCGAATAATCCCAGCAGATGCTTAACATTCATCAACCAACGCCCCGAGCAATGTGCCAGATGTGTTATACCATTTGAAAAGAAGTCTCGAGGCAGATTGTAATTTTTGTATGCAAACATGGCCTACGACTTCGTCTTCGTGATCCATCTTCGTGAGAAATGGCAAGTGCTGTAACAGAAAGCTCCAGAAAGCTCCATAAAGCCATGAGGCCAACCATGGCTAGACACAGTTCGTGGCGCACAGATTCCTGCACCATACTCCGTAATGTCAGAGCGCAAACCACAAGACTTTTTGTGGATGCTCAACAAGATCTTCTCGATAGCGGAGTGGCGCACTGTCGGCCGGCAAATTCTATCGATTTGCTCGGATGACAACCATGTCGAAAGCACCAGTGTCTGTGTGTTGTTGTCGCCGAGGCAGCGGCGGCGGCGACGGGTGACCTCCGTTGGGGGTCGGGATGAGCTGGGTGTATAGATGAATGAACACCTGCGAGATCGTTGAATTCCAGAAGTCCTGCGTCTTGTGATCATCTTTATCCACGGAGTATATAAGCTTCGCAACGCACGACATGGCGTAACCTAGTCGGCGGGTCATATTGTGGTTAGGGTCGAACTCCTTTGGGGAGCACTCTTGTAGCACGACCCAAGCCATTCGATTGAACGGATGGTTGTAAAAGAGACGCGCCAGCTTGAAAAGGAGCACCTCTTTTACTAGCCCGGTTGCCCACTCCGGCGTTCTGGCGGAGGCGGATAGCTGCAACGCCCACTTCACCAGCATGATGTGCTCCTGATAATTGTAATACGAATTGATAACCTTTATCGTATGCCAGTCCACGGTCTTCTTCTATCCCAATCGAACCACCCTGCCGCCCGCTTACTCTAGCATGCGCTCGTTCGTGTGAAAATTAACAAAGATTAACGTGCTGTAAACCTTCTGCAGGTTCACACCTGCACCCATGATCGACAGATTAGCAATAAACACACTTGGCTCGCCGCTTTCTCTCACGAACTCGGCAAGCGCAAGGTCCTATCGACGACCTCTTTCTCCATCCGATTGGGGAATGATGAGCTCGTTTGAGCGAGGTAGAATAACATGCGCGGATCTCGACGAAAGCGCAAAAATTTCAATGTTTGCTGAAAACTTGAAAAGTAAAAACTGGAAACCAAGGACGGCAGGCTGCAGGCTGCAGGCGGCAGGTGGCAGACAGCAGACGGAAGGCACGCGCTGGTGTATTTCCTTTGTTCCTTCCCGCTGCAACTGCCTGCACATTCTCCGCCCCCGCGGCCTATAATATAATAAAAAAAAAGTATTTATTTTCTATTAAGAGGGTGCATAGCAAAATCCCTCCGTGATCCATAGACAATCTGACTTGAACGAAGTACACCGTCCTTTTGATGGGAAGAATCGGACACTTTGCTGCCCAGCCGTATTACAATCAAGCACAGAACGGGAACGATTGGTGCGAGTGCGAAAATGTCCACGCCTGTGAACAGGGACGAACGCCTTCTGTACATAATAATCCATCTGTGCATGGTACAAAATTTCCCAACATCACCGCAGTCAACTACCATTGCTCAGCCACTCCGCGCCAAACACTCTTTGCGCAGCCAGCCAACGGGTTGTCGTTGGCCCACCCCTGGCTCGATCGGCATTGTCAATCAAGAGAATGATGAATGGGCGAATGGCCTTGGCCCTGATGGCTCCGGGCGGCATCCCACACCAGATTCACGAGATTCGCAAATCTAACCCTCGGTGATTACACATGTATGTGCACGTAGCCAGAGGATCAACGACTGGGGGCATGTTATTACCATCGTGGAGGAACCGGGGGGGGGCCTGCGATGTTTGCCAGGATGTTGCTGGAAGAAACCTACCAGCGACTTCATCTGAAATGTCTTCGGCGAAGATCAATGATCGATACTGTTGTGCAAAGCCGATGTATTAGCCCTCCTCAGATGCTGGCTGTGCTCGAATCCCCAAAACGTACGAGTAGAAACCATACATATCCCACGCTCGTTCACCCCAAGTTGCTCGAGATATGGCAATCGCAACCGCAACCGCAACCGCAACCGCAGTCGCATTCCATCGCCAACTATTTTGGAGGGCTCATGTCACCATCTTTTGTCAAGCTCGTCGGCATTACTCCCTGAGACATTATCAATGTCCGTCCCAGGCCCAGGCACATGAAATTGGTCCGTTGCCCGGGTCGGCGGAGACGGAGCAACCTCAACGGACCGTCAATTGAACCCACCCACCATCGAGCTGACTACTATCGTATGCGGAGCACGTGACTTGGGAAAAGATGTCCCCTAGCAGGATGATGAATGAAGAGAAAAGATTGAATTGAAGCTGTCTTCTACCATACAAATAAAAGGATAAAAGCTCTTCTTTCATTAGAGAGAGCAGTCACAGTGAAAGTCGTATGCTTCTTCGTCATCGGGCAACAACTTCTTCTCCGGACAGCCAGAGCGGGCTTGCTGCTGTTGTAAATGTTGTTCAAGAGGGAGCATACACACACGTGGGCTGCCCGTTCACAAAATTACTATGTCAACTTGCTAACCATGCCACCTCGACTTCATCATCTACCAGTCCATGTAATAATCCGCTCCTCCCTTTCCACCGCGTAGAATGCGTTATCAAGAACATGTGCCGCGCTCGGCTCCCAAACTACGCTGCGATGCGGTCCCAAGGACGCATGAGAGCATCTCATCTTATCACAGCATCAAGTGCAAGATGGTTCCTGACAAGAGACAGGATCGGCTGGTTTCCCAGCGCGACTAGCCGTCCCCAGATAGTTGAAGACATCCAGTATTCCCAAGGCAATTCGGTAGCAAGACTTCTGCGGCAACGCGTCATACCTCACCGCAGCTAATTCTTGGCCGCGAACAAGACCTGGCCGAGCTCTCGAAAAAAATAAAAGAAAGACACGACTCGTCAGTGAAACATCCATCACCAATCAAAAGCTGCGAACAAGTGGCCAAACGGCAAGAAGGAACCCTATGAGAGAACACCGAACAAACTCGGCTCGATAGTTGACGACGGGCTGTCCTCATCACCCACAACAGGCACGGCCGTGTGATTTTTCCCCTTCGGATCCGATGGCTTGTGCGTCAATGCCACTTCCGGGATGGATGGCGCTGACAGTTACATATCCCAAAGACGCTTTTCCCACATTCGATTGTTCGCGAAACGTGGGAGTATCGTCCTCGGGACAGCACCAGACAGGCGTTTCGCCGAGATCAAGAATGCCCGCATAGGCCTGCAGCTTGGGCAACGAACGGCTCAGGGATTCCGTTGGGCGCCGTGGCAGACGTCGTAATCCGCGTCAAGGCTCCGCGCGGTCTCGCTGTTTGCTTGCCGCCGCCAACAGCGCCTGCCCTCCTCAATCCAGGAGAACACTCGAGGCCGGAAGAATGGTAAACGAGGTTGCCATTTTGCGGCCGGGCAGCCAGGTGGCTGTTCAAATGGTCAAGGGACTTTCCATCCGGGAGACAGCCGTCATACTTGGGGGCGCCGCAGCTGGGAAAGCCATAGAGGCCCCGCGTCTCTGCTAACTGAATCTCGATTGGACCTTGGGGGGTTTGGCGGTTGCACAAGACAAGATGGCGCCGGAGTAAAGCGGGTGGTGATTGGGCCAAGATTGGTGACGGAGTAGCCAAAATACTGGGTTAATGTTGGCATTGTGAACTGCACGCCCGACTATCCTCACATTTGGGGAGGGGGACCAGGACAGGTCATCTAATCCAGATAAAGAATTTGAACAATAAGCTGTGGTCAAGAAACAGAAAAGGCGACGGCTGAGTCGTCTCGGTGTCTCATTCGGAGCAAGACGGGCGTCAGTGCCAGGATTACGAGGCACGAGAGCTACTGAAGCCACGCGAGATGAAATCCTCATCTGACAGTCCGCCGCAACAGCTGCTGAGGGTACAATAGTAGACCCTCAGCACGATGATGCATCATCCCCCCCTACGACCTTCATCTCCATCTAACCTGGGCACTCGACCGGGTGCTAAAGCATGATGCCCAGCAGAAGATATTGCATGTTTTCGTGATTCCATCGACACGAATTTCCAGATTTGACGTGTGGAAGCGAAACAGTTCTGCCGTCGTACACTGGTCAGCCAAGGTTCTTAGCCTTGTCAAATACAACAACAAAAAAAGCAGGATATTCCCTCAGATAAAGCAGTAGAATCACCGAAGAACTCATTCCCGTCTTGAAACATATTTTTTTTTTGATTGCACATCATCATAGGCAGGGAAAGGGAAGCACGAGGAAAGTGTACAACCATACCTATTGAAATTCGATGGCGCTGGACGCGTCGCGAACCCAGTGTCTGCTCGCGAGAAGCAGACGTGATGGCAGTGAGAATGGAAGTGCGAGGTTCAGAAACCAGAGATGCGTAGAGATTTCTCGTTGAAAGGATGAGCAAGCACTCGCTTGCAGCAGATCAATTGCACAGTGGACACTCATCCGAGCGTGTCGCAGCAGCGGCTCCAAGACGAATTGAAGGGCTGTTCGGCACAAATTTCCTTGTCGAAGGGGCAGGAGGATCCATTCTGAAGATGATGGAGTTCAGGTTTTCCATGGAGATGGAACCCTCGTGATGCTAGGCGGCAAGCGGCAAGCTCGTGGTGGAAGGAAGGGGTGAATTGGCCGCATTCAAAGAAGCTTTGTTGTTCATTTCAGCACCATGTACGGAGTACGGCGTTATCAATAGCCAGCAGTGGCGCTAAAATGGGGGGGGGTCGTCGTCGTCATTCATCCCTTCATCCATGACTCTATCCATCAACCCATAAACACCAAACTTGCTCCGACGCTCTCTCGACATCTCGTAGACCATGCGCGCGTCCTCGCTCATCACCTCCGCCGTCATCGGCACCGCACTCGCCTCCAAACAACGCGCCCGGTCCCAAGACGACGACAACCCGCTCCCCCTCGTCATCTGGCACGGCCTAGGCGACTCCGCCTCGGGCGAGGGCCTCGCACAGGTCGCCCAGCTCGCTGACGCCATCGCGCCCGGAATATTCGTCCACATCGTCAACCCCAACCCCAACAGCGACGGCGACGACCGCGCCGCCACCTTCCTCGGCAACGTCTCCGAGCAGGTCCAGGCCGTGTGCGACCAACTCGCCAGCGACCCCGTCCTCTCCACCGCGCCGGCCATCGACGCCCTCGGCTTCTCCCAGGGCGGCCAGTTCCTCCGCGGGTACGTCGAGCGCTGCAACAGGCCCCCCGTCAGGAACCTCATCACCTTTGGCAGCCAGCACAACGGCATCACCCGGTTCCGCGACTGCGGCCCCTCCGACTTCGTCTGCAGGGGGGCCATGGCTCTCCTGCGCTTCAACGTGTGGAGCTCGTTTGTGCAGAGCCGCGTCGTGCCCGCGCAGTATTACCGCTCCACCGAGGGCCGCGAGTACGCGTCGTACCTCGATCACTCGAATTATCTCGCCGACATCAACAACGAGAGGGACCTCAAGAACGAGGCGTACAGGAAGAACTTGGCTGGTCTGGACAACTTCGTCATGTACTTGTTCGAGAATGACACCGTGTCGATCCCCAAGGAGTCGTCGTGGTTCGGCGAGGTCAGTGGTGATGGCAACGTTACGCCGCTGAAGGACCGTGAGATTTACAAGGAGGACTGGCTGGGTTTGAAGTCGCTGGACGAGAAGGGTGGGTTGAAGTTCAGAAGTGTCGAGGGAGAGCACATGAAGATTCCTGTTCAGGTTCTCAATGATACGTTGACCGAGTTTCTGGGACAGTTCAAGTCGAAGACGCTCTCCAAAGGCTTTGAAGAGTTTGAGTCGGAGGAGCTGTAATTATATTGCTGTACGCTGCCACACAGGCTTTGATGACATCTGTTAGGGGCGGGCTTTCTCTCGGTGTAATAGGCATGGGTAGATTTTAAATTTACGACGAGGGTTGAAATTTGAACCACGGATCAATAGCGTTCTTTTAGTTCGGAGAAAAATGGCACAAATAGTCAATGCAAATCTTCATGTAACCATTGACACATCTATCTGGCATGCGAAATATGTACAATCCACTTCTTGTTTTTATTCCTTATTTATTCGTTGTCAACGCCCTCAACGCCGGTGCCACAAAACAGCATATGCAGCAGCAGAACCTCTCATAGCCCGGTCGATCTGGTGTTCCCTCGTCACTCCCGATATCATCCCAGTCTTGCTTCCCGATTGTTTGCTCAGTCATCCATGGCTTTCTTGGCAGCAGCAGCCTTTTGCTTCTTCAACTTGGCCTTTCGCTCAGAAATCTGCTTGTCCAGCTTGTCGTCGTTGCCATTGTCAACAGCCGCCACTTGCTTCTTCGCCTTCTTCTTGGGAGCAGGGGACTCGGACTCGGCGGCACCGTCGAGCGACTTGCGCTTCTTGCCGACGTTGGCCTTTTCCGCCTTGGAGTTGTCCTCCTCGGCATCAGCAACAACATCCTTCTCGTCCATCCACAGCTCGTCGGTCTGCCAGATGGGCAGGGCGGCCGTGTTGGGACCCTTGATGTAGATGCTGCGGACGTTGCGCCACTGCTGCGGCACCCACTTGCCCACGAGGCCGGTCACGACGGCGTCGACATTGTCGGCAATCTGCTCGGCCGTCCAGTTGGCGTATCCGATGCGAACGGCGGTGTTGGTGCTGGGCGATAGGCTGACGAGGGCGGAGCTCAGAGCCTTTTCTATCTCCCTGGCGATGTCGGCGGCAGTTCCGGCATTGACATCCTCTGTGTTGGTCTTGTCTCGTCTGGGACGCTTGCCGTCAACTTTGGCACGCTTGGCCTGCAGGAACACGGGGATGGGCCTCTTGGCTGTGTTCTTGAAGAAGGTCTTGCCGAGGACCTTGGGCAGGCGGTTGATTATTCTCTCGTCGGCGACGAAGATGTCATGCTCAGAGAAGAGCTTGCGCTGAGCGTCGTACTGGCTGTACTTTGACTTGAGCTTTCCAAAGTCGATGACGCGGGTGATGCGCTTGCTCAGCTCGGCGGGGAATTCGTCGGAGCCGATGATGTTCTTGTAGGCTCGCTGGGGGTTGGCAGTGATGGCGCAGATGGTGCTGGTCTCATCCGTGTTGAGCGAGTGGGGGATGGGAATCTTGCCTGGCTTCAAGCGAGTCTTGTCGGCAATGTGTCGCTTCGTGGTGAGGGTCAGCCACACGGGGGTGTCCTCGTGGTCTCCGCCGTCCTCGTCCCCGAGAAGATTGCGCTTGGGGGCGTCGATGGCGCTCTGCTTGGCTGCTTTCTTGATATGTGCCAGAAGGGCTTTGGAGGCTTTCAAAGTCTGCATGTAGGCAGAAAGTTGTGGTTAGCGGGAAAGGCATTTGGAGAGGGGGACCCCTGTGCTCAGAAGCCCTTTGTTTGCAAGACGGAGAGCGCACCTGATCGGGATCAATCGAAGTCAAGGCGCTTGACCCAGTGGCACCGAGTTCTTTTGACGGCACCATGGTTGCTTTTGGGGGCTCAAGTAGAAATGGGATTCCAGCAACCTACTCCGTAGTCTTGAAGAGAAGCACCAGGTGAGGTGGGCTGGATGGCAGCAGAATCACCGAGGGAAACCTGTTTTTTTTTAGGCGGTGGTGGGGGGCAGGTTTTTTTTTTTTCTTTCCCAGACCCGTTTTTTTGCAAACGGAGCCTTGCTGGCCCAGCCGTTCGGAAGAATGCAAGCCCCGGTGGCTCCATTTCTCCGGTCCGGTCCGGCACGGTTACTCCACATTGAACTTCGGCCGGCGAGGCAAAGAAGATTATGAGGGGAACGCTTTGCGTGTGGTGTGAACGAATAAGCGGTCCCGTTTGATGGACCTTTCACTTTTCAGGATGACTCCCCATCTTCACCACACATTTCGCGAACCAACGTGAGAACTGTATCAGGGTAGAATAAAGACCTTGACTTGAATCCCTACATGCATATAAATTTATCAGCCCGGTCAATTTTTCTTCAAAGAATTGCAGACTTACATCACCTCCTAAATAGACTTTCCCTCTCCCACTTGATATGCGAATTGTTTGCCACCAGACGCCCGGCGTTTGCATAACACCGGTTCCACTCGAATTGGCAAACACCAACTCCTCAATCCCAACGCATCGCGAGCTACGTATATCGTATCGGCAACTATTTTTATGGAGGCATGTCAGGCTGGGGCGGTGATCCGCCACAGGCGTTGGTTGTGGAAGCCTCATCGGGAGCCGTGTTTCCTTGTTCTCGCGTGGGTTTTGAAACGCACGTAAGACAAAAGGTCATGCTGCACATCTTCTACAAGCGGTAGGAAAATTGACCGGCAGAGGGAAACCAAGCAGGTAAGTAGTCGATAAGTGCTTCAAAGGGGTTCCAGAAAAGGAGTAATTTCTTTGCAACCCATCGAGACAAGCCAATTATGCAAAGGGAGACGAGAAGCGAGAAGGGCAGGAAAAATAGGGCTGTGGGCCATAATGACCGCACTACTCCGTAGATTGAACATGGAAAATTGAATGAATGAATGGGCGGTTCGGGGACGGAACGACAAACGACTTGGACCATGTTCATGTTCGATTGGAGAGGTGAATGCAGACGCGACGACGGTGGAGACGTGTTTTTTTGGTTTTTGGTTTTTTTTGGGAGAGAGGAGGCTGGATGGGCTTGGAGGGGGCTAGACGAGCCGAGGAAGGTTGACGGCGCGGAGAAATGCATTTTCTTGGGCGGTGCAAGGGAAGACGGGGATATATATGCATTTGATGCATCGGATGCATTGGTAGCGGGAGGTTCTTTTGTTGTTGTCTGAAAGTACGGAGAAGCTCAATGTCATGTTCCATGTTCTTTCAGACTTCAAACCAACAAGATTTCCAGAACACTGATTGCCACAGTCACAGGTCTCGCCTCACTGATCAGTGCTCAGTCTCAGCGCTCAGTCAGCGACTCGGCTGTGGGTGATGTGGGTGATGTGGGTGATTCACGCACAGCATATGCACAGCACCCGCTGGAAACTCGCCGTCTACAGCGCCTGAAAGTGCGTGCTCGTGCGCAAAACGGACCAGACCGTCCAGACGCCAACGCCAACGCGATGCGTGCGTGGCCCATCGCGTTCGTGTCAGAGCCCGCCAGAGCCCGCCAGAGCCCACTTCACTGCTCCGACATCGACTTGTTTAAATTGCCCTGCCGCTTCACCTCACCACGCCTTTCCCTTCCTCCTTCCTCGTCCATCTTGTCCGCACACCATATTTCGCTACACCCCTGGCGGCCCAAATTCGAAGCCCATTCTGATCGACACCTCCGACCTACTTTTGCGTCCCACGAACAAACTGCAACATCTACCATTCTCGTGCGTCGTCGTATCTCGACTCGAACCTTGACCAAAGCCTGCCTGCCAGGTGCGCGTGTTGGGTGTAAGTGGGCTGTGGGGGTTTTTTTTTTTTCGACCACCTCTTTACGCGCTGCTTGCTGCTCTATCCACGAGATCGGGAATTCGACGACAACGGAAGGAAAAAAAAAACGAAAGAAAGAAAGAAAAATAAGAATGGTCTTGGGTCTTCATCTTAATTCCTAAACAAGTTTTTTTTTTTTTTTTCCTATTGTTTCTATCCGAGAACAAAATCATGAATTCGTCGCCACCCCATGCGGCGGCTGGCGCGACGGCCCACGAACAACCACCTCTGCCTTGTTCGACTTTGGCATGCTCGACTTCCACTCCCAACTCGGCTGCTGGCACAAAACGACCTGCACCGTCGTTGCTGCCTGCCTTTGAGCCTCTGTCGTCGTCACCAGGGCTTCCCCGTCCGTTGAAACGCCAGAACACAGGACACGCGTTCCTCAAGTATCCCACGCCCGTGCCAACGTCCGCCACGGGCATCCTGTCCAGCTCGCCGCCTCCAAGGCCTGGCCTCGCCCGCACCACCTCGGAGCGTGCTCCTCTCTCTGCTGTGCCGGCCGTCGAGCTCCCCGAGAATGGAGAGCTGGTGGCCATGGGCAGGTCGTCCAACTCGTCGCAGTTCCAGCTCTCGGCGAACCGGTTGGTGTCGCGTGTGCACGTCAAGGCGCGCTACATGCCAGCCCCGAGTCCTCTGGAAACCAACAAGATTGAAATCGTGTGCAACGGATGGAACGGGCTCAAGCTGCATTGCCAGGGACGCACGTGGGAGTTGTTCAAGGGCGACAGCTTCACCAGTGAAACCGAGGGCACCGATCTCCTTGTGGATGTCTTGGATGTCCGCGTCATGATCCAGTGGCCGAAACGTGGTGCCGTGACGGCTGAGAGCTTGGCCAACCTGTCTGATTGCAGCTGGGACGATTCTCCCCCTCGCTCGCAGCTGAGACGCAATTCGCTGCTGCAGTCGTCTCCTCTGCGAAGAAACACCCGCATCACGTCGCCCGAGAGTCCGACGCCCGTCGGGAATCTCGCCAGTTCACAGCGTCTGCAGGCCATTCTTCCCGCCATGGTTGGCGGCCGGGATGACGGCATCCAGATCTTCGAGGACGAGCCGGAGCTCCCAGAGCCAAAGGGTGACGCCGCCGCTGTCGGTGTCGACGTCGGTGTCAGCATGGTGACCAACGCCACGGCCAGTTTCTCAAGCGAGCTGAGCTATGTTGAGGACGAGAATGATGCAGACGAGGAGAACGACCCCGTCGTTCACTCCTTCGGCCCCTTCGGCGCCAACATCACTGGCAGACTCGCTTCAGTATCGACCAGGTCGCCGAAAGTGCCCAAGCCTCTTGACTCCCATCGCCGCCCGCACCATGCCTCTTCCAACGAGACGTTAAGCGCAGCTGACGACACCCCTTCCATCCCGTCATCACCCATCAAGAAGCGCGCTGCCGAGCCCAAGCCCTCTGCTCTCCCTGCCGCAATCACAGAGTCCCGCGAGGACACGTCATCATCTCCTCTCGCAGCATCGACCAACCCCCCCATCTCCAGGGAGCACACGCCGACGCCATCCATCGAGGTCGACCCAGCCGTGACCAACCATGTTGTAAACCAGCTGGCATTTTCGCGTCTCGCATCCACGCCCTTGTCCACCATCATGCAGAACCTTCCCAACGAGCACAAGACTGGACTGACAAAGGATGTGCTGCGCGCCACCATCGAAGCAGCACCTTGCATCGGCATAATTCCCCGCCAGGGCAAGGACGCTGCGGGAAAAGCCCTCGAGAGCGAATATTATTATCAGCCCGACCAGGACGATGACCTTCAGCGACGAAGCGTCGTGGATGCCATGCGCAAGCCCAGTCTGCGCAACTGCCGCAAGCAGCACAAGGTTGGTAACCCGTCCTCTCATCCTGCCTCATCCGTAACATGTCATGCTCGTCGTATTGCTCACACATTGGTTTCGTTCTCTCTTGAATAGCAATACTACTGGAAGCGTCCCAAAACACCGTAATGTGCGCGTCGTACACTGCTTCATCTTTACAACAGAACACCCACCACCAACCCATCATCTTGCCCCATGATCTATCATCATTACCCGCATCGTTGGCGATGCCGCTATTGTTCGCGTATATAATCGAATCGACCACGAGGCATTCCGCGATGCCCGTGTCATTCCCATGCAGTCTCGAGAAGATATCTCGGAGAGAAGGACTCATCTTATCCACCCCTGTTGCATAGCTTGGCGTCCCTGTTTGTTGCCTTTCTAGATGGAGAGTCTTTTTTTTATTTTGGCTCCTCGTGTTGCGAGTTTCAGGTGTATCGGGTCGGGAGGCTGTGCGGAAATCTTGATCTGAGAAGTGTGGGGGTATACGTATACCATTTTCCGAGGAAATTGTCTTGACTTTAATTCGTGGAAGGATGTCGATGGCGACTACGGAGTAGTAGCAGTTGAATTTATACTTGCCATGAATGGCTGTGCTGTCCATCTCAAGTGTTGACGGGACCTAAGGGATGCATGCAATGCAGGTGGTGGCAGAGAGTGATGAAAAGAGAAGATAGCGTGGAATTGCTATCTAGGAATTCCAAATCTAACAGAGGGGAAAAAGGAAGATCTGAATCCCGCAAATGGTTTCGGCCTGTAGAGTGCTTACCAGCGACCACCTCAGTATCCAACATCCTTGAAGCTCCCAGGTCCATTACTATTCTGCCGCCATCAAAAAGGGCCGGCATAGCACGTAAGGTCTCCTTCTCAATTACAAACAATTATTGTCTCAATTTATACCGCCATTAGTCTCTAAATAACCCAACTGAAATGATAACCATGTGGAATCTGAAAGATGTACAATGATAAAAGACCCATCTGCCATCACGTTAATGACCATGCACCACAGGCTCGGAAGATGGCCCGTCTTTGAATGGCTGTGTAACCTGTTCCGCTTCTCCGCCCCGCGTGGGGTCATCGGCGAACTTCCGAAAGGACCATCAGTCTCACCATGCGTGACTAGCTTCTTCAACTGCTCGAAATGGGTTGTGGATACAAATTTTTGCGTTCACGACCGTAACGTTCTGTCGCACAGCATCATCACATGCAGCCAGCTTTTATTTGCGGCAATCACGAACGAATTGCCCCCCCTCTTGCCATCTGATCGACCAGCCGCTCAATTTTCTCCGTACATCGTGTACCACTCTTCCTCACATGTTTGAGCACTCTCTCTATGTGAGGTATTTGCTCTCATACTTGTCACCCTCCTCCTTCCACTCCACTCTTCTTTTTTTTTTTTTGCAGACCAAGTCGTCAACGGAGATGGCTCGAGTAGAGGTAAGAAATGCCCGTCAAAGCTACCTGGCGAAGCTGTTCAACAGCCTGATACAAAAGGTAGAAGAATGGCTTCTCCCCATACGAATGCTACTGGGCAAAAAGGTCATGTACGATGACCAGCGAAAGATTGTGCGCGTTTCCAGCGGCCAATTGATCAAGGGGCCATGCTCGAAACAGGAACTGGAAGCCATGCGATATGCCGCCGCCAACACATCAGTGCCCTTGCCACGCATTCACCGAACATATCAATCACGCGACGGGCTGTATATCGCCATGGACTACATCAAGGGCGACTCGCTCGAGAAGCTGTGGCCGGGACTAACTGATGAGGAGAAGCGGAAAGCCGTGGCCCAGTTGTGGAATAGCGTGAGACAACTGCATGCATGTCGTCCACCGTCCTCCCTCGCCACCACCGTCTTTGCAGCATCAGTTGGCGGCGGGCCAATCCGTGATGGAGCATTGGGTGTTGGCGACGATGGGCCATCTGAACTTGGACCGTTCCGTGACTCTCGTGACTTCTTGGGACTTCTCAATGGGATCCCAGACCTTACCGAGTTTGATCGCCGTCCAGACCAAGTCGGTTTTGTGCACGCCGACATATGCCCGCGGAATGTCATCAGAACAGCTGATGGGCAGTTTTATCTGATTGATTGGGAATTTGCTGGCTGGTGGCCACTATGTGAGAAGCTCATCTTTTTCAACTTTGATCCGGCCAACAGCTTGCTAATAACAGATCCTTGTAGACTGGGAGCGCATGAAGTGGCACTTTGCAGACTTCCCACCAATGCCGGATTTCATTAGTCTTATGGACGAGGCTTGTACGCAGGAAACTTGACAAGCTTTTTGGGGTAATATGTCAAACTCCATAGATTTCATACGGGAGAGCAATCTCCCCCATAAACCGGCATGCAGTTCAGTCATGCGGGCTTCACCGAGAAGACTACGTGATTTGGGACCCTGTGCGATTCTGAGTGCACTGTATGAACAAAGAAGATGGAAAAGAGGAGGGGGACAGGATGGAGTGGAAACTTGACGTGGGCTTCGTACTAGAGATGGGAGTTCAGTGCCGGACATGAAAGTTGGTGGAAGAGGCAAGAAAGGGAATTGTCACCATCAACTTGAAATGAAATCACCCGACTCCCTGCTTGCACAGAATTCAACAGGCACGAGGGAGGATGCGCGGGATTGCCAAAGAGAAAAGAAAAAATTCGCTTGTTGAGATGTTGCTAGTCCTACCGAGTACTCCTGCCATATCCCATAATGACAATGACATGAAACCTGACTCCCATGGCGCCAGTGATTGAAACAATGAGTAAATGAACGAGTAAAGGAAAAAAAAAAATTGGTGAGCGGCGACTGCGGGCAGTCTAGTGCTTTCGAGGGTATACAAACTAATCATCCTCTCTATACGTAGCTAAACCACCATCCTGATAATCCTGATGCTCACCTCTGGTCTCTCTGTCTCTCTCACCCTCACAGCGCCTTGCCACCCGTGGAGAGGTACTCACCCGCCACGCTCACGGCATAGGCCGTTCCGGCAAACCAGGCAGTACCAATAACCACTTTGCGGCCGAGACTTCTCTTCTTCCTTCCCACCTTCACCCCTTGACTCTGCCCAGCATGGACTGGTCGATACTGGGGCGATTCATAGTTGACGTGCCCCGTCGGGCTGGCAAAGTTGCTTGCGCCGGAGCGACCCATCATCACATCAACTGGGTTTATGGTGGATTCAGACGCGTCCTTGAATGCAGTGCCACGTCGCACCTTGCGGAACACGAGGACATCGCCGCTACCCGACGCAATCTCGTATCCCTCCGCCTGCAGTGCGCTGAAGTAGGGGAAGAACTTGGAAGGATTTGAGACGCGAAGCAACACCTCTGCTGGGGTGGCGGGCGTCGATGTGTCGTGGACTCCAGAACATGTCTCGGCAACGCTAATCGATTGCGTGCTGGCATCATACGCAAGCATCTTGTACAGGACAGGTTGCTGCTCTGGTGTTGGTTCCGCGCCAGAGCCGGCATCAGGTGCCTCCTCGCCCCGTCTCCCTTTATGATGCCGGACAAACGTCGGCCACGGCATGCTGCCGGCGCATTCATCCATGTAGCTGAGCTCGAGACCTCGAGGACTTTTAGAGTAGGGGTCTTCTGCCAATTTCATCCTCTCCAATCGATTCATTGCAGAGAGCAATGGTTTTTCACCAGAGTTTCGGTCCAGGGCTGATTGCAACATCGAGGTTTTATTGGATACCTCGCTTGGAAAGCTCTCATCCATAGATGAGATATCAGCTTCTCCCTTTTCGCAACCAAGAGCGCGGGAGGGTTCACTAGATTGCCCAGTCTCTGCGTGATGCTTGGGAAGCAGTGTGGATTTCGACCACGCGTGTGACACGTCCCACGATGTCGCAAACTCCTCAGGGGAATCATTGGTGTAGTTGCCCGTCAATGCTGGCTGATTGCTCGTGGTCTCCGCGCCCTCGGCCGAGGCTCTCTGTCCCTGCTTTTGCTGGACCTTGGCCTTCTGCACCATGGTGCGTTTGCTGTTTTGATGTGCTCTTCGCAGCACGTCACTGCGAATCTCTGCTGCCGTCTGTGGCTCCTTGTCGTTCTTGAAACCGTCAAAAGCTCGGAGACTGCTTGCCACAGGATCGACCTTCTCCATCGACTTGCCATCGGGCTCGTTATGCAGTACTGACTTGTACGAGCCCAGGTCGTTGTAGGCCTTGGACGCTTCTTCGGGATGCATCGGGTACTTTTTGTCGAAAAAGTCAAACGACTGGGGTTGGTACTTGTGGAGGTCTTGGTAATCCTTCGTGAGTTCTTCAGGATGAACATGTCTGGTCTTGCTCGGTTCTTCATATCCAGCAGAGGGGTATCTGTGGAGATCCTTGTACTGCTTGGAAGCAAGCTCAGGGTGAACACGCTCCTCTGCAGGCCCGGCATTTGGGAACGCATCGTATTTTCGCAAGTCACTGTATTGCTTTGAAGCCTCCTCGGGGTGGATTCGCGGGTGAGCGGGACCAGCATTGGGGTACTGTGCATATAGGTGTAAATCTTCATAGTTCTTGGAGAGCTCTTCTGGTGTGAGCTTTCGAAGACCATCAGGTTCATTCCACTTGACAGGTCCATACTTGTCCAGGTCATTACAGGCCTCAGCTGGGTCAGCCACGATGGCGTCCACCTTGGCAGCGATGGGTTCCGCTCGTGGGGTGGGATCTTGCTGTGCCGCAGCGTGAGCCTTGAGGACCGAATCTTGGGCCACGTATGGCTTGCCATAAGCATCCAAGTCGTCGTATTGCTTTGACAGTTCTTCCGAGGTGGGCTTTTGAAGACCATCGGGCTCGTTCCACTTCACAGGGCCGTATTTATCGAGATCGTCGTAGTTTTTGGACAATTCCTCCGGAGTTAATGGGCGCAGTCCATCAGGTTCATTCCATGTCACAGGGCCATATTTGTGCAAGTCGTCATAATTTTTTGACAGCTCTTCAGGCGTTTGCTCACGCAAGCCGTCCGGTTCGTTCCACTCTAAAGGCTTGTACTTCTGAAGATCATTATGGGCAGGCTTAGATGACTCAACGGCAGCCACATCGCGTGAACTATCGGGAGAGGCGTACTTGCCCAAATCTTTGTATTGTTTCGACTTTTCCTCTGGCGTGAGTTTGAGGAGACCGTCAGGCTCGTTCCATTCCACGGGTTTGTACTTGTCCAGGTCGTCATACTTTTTTGATGCTTCTTCAGGAGTGAGTTTTTGCGGAGCGTTTGGGTTGTCCAACTTTTCTGCATGATACTTCTCGAGCTCTGTTTTTTTCGGAGTAAATTGCCCTGCTGGTGCAGTTGACTTGGTGACTTTCGTGTCTTCAGCTGATGTAGTTGCGTGCAAGAAATCGCTGGCAGTGACTTGCTCGGACTCTTTGCCCCGCAAGTATTTGCGAATGTTGCTGAGCGGAGACCAGTGCGCGGCGGATTGATGGCATTTATTCTGTTTGTTGGTATTGAACAAATGATCGATGGCTTCGCGCTCAACATCCTCGGTATTTCTACCTGGACGTACTCCACCAGAAAGCTCATCTGACCAGGATTTGATGTCTTTGATGTCGACGTACTTGGAAGCCGTGGTGCCAGTGGGGCCATGGGCGATGTGGGCAAATGCCGTCTTCACGGCAGCTCGCACAGCATCATGCCTGGGCTTGTTCTCCCATGAAAGCTTGCGATTTAATGATTCCATGCATTGGTGCCTGTGTGCGCGACGTCGGCGGCGAGCGTGATGCCGCGCATCGCCGTCACAGTCCCTGGCCCAGGAGCCGAGCCAGAACGTTCTGCATTGACGATGTCTTGAGCGAAGGAGTGCCGCGGCAGATGGAGTCAAGACTTGACCAGTTCGGGCCGCTCGGCGCGAAGCCAACGTCAAGCCCGCAGCACGAGATGAGGTGCCGTTTGTCAACATGATGGCCGATTGAGGCTTCAGGATGTATGGGAACGCCGCTGATGATCGAATTCGGGGTTAATATGCTCGGCGAGAAGCTCGTCACGCAACTGTCAGACGACTTGTGACCTAGGCATTTGCTGCCAGAAGTGATTCAATCTGCCTTAGATGTAGTTGAAGCGTGCGGTCCGACGGTGATGAAGAAGTAAAAGGATAGAGAATATGAGGGAACGTAGGGCGACGCAGACGATGCCGAAGCGGCCTAGCACTCCAAAATCAACAACCGGCTGGACTCGAGGACCACATGTGACTGACTTGGATCGTCGAGGCAAGCCGGGGTGAATCTGTGATGCGGGGCGGGTAATCGAGCGACAACCCAGACAACGACGTCAGCGTCAAGGGTAGGAGCGGCAGGGATTAATGAAGAGCACGAGGCGATCGTTAGTTCGTGCTACAAGCGTAGGTCTGGTCCGAGACAGATGGTGATGGCGAGTTGGTAAAATAATAATTGAAGCAACAAGACGACGCAAAATGGCACAGGAGGAAAGAGAAGTGCGTTGACCCGAGGTTGGAGGTTGAGGAAGAAGTCGGGTTGGGTCGGCTGTGCGGGCACCTGTAATATCATTGATCTGCCATGCGTGGAGCACCATCTCCTTAGCTGCTGTCCACCTTGTGGGTCTACGGGTCCCGCAAATTGTATGTATCTCTACATAGTTTACGGAGTACTTATATCTAATTGGATACATAAAGACCCTGGTTAGCGTGACTCCAACTCCCAGAGGTGGACAGCAGCGAGATCTCCTTAGAGCCAGCCAGTAAGGGTACGGTATCGTCCAGCTGCTAGCCTACCTACAGTGAGGTCCCAGTAATTCCAAAGAATTTCCACTAGAGTCGCGTATTTTTTAGTAGCTTATCTATCATAATAATAGAGGCTCTATCTTTAAGACATAATTACTCCTTCTATAATACCTTATATTACTTAAAAAAAAAACTAGAGTCCTTATAAGAGAGAGAGGATTTATAAGTTATATAAAAAAAACTACTTACTATAATATATTACTATAAAGAAGGGCATTCCTATAGGTAGTGTATATAGTATTATATAACGCTATTAATAATAAATTAAGGGTTAAGATTTACTATGCCTAGGATAGCTAAAAAAATTATCTAATTATAATAAAAGAGTTATTAATTAAATTATTAGTAAAGACTAGAGTATTGTACTACAATGTGTAGTGTAGTGTAGTTTTTGTAGTGTAGTGTAGTAACTACACTACAAACTACATTACACTACAAACTACACTAACTATAAGCTAAAAAAAACTACACTATAAATAATTTTTTAATTATAATTTTTTTTAGAAAATAGGTTTACTAGCCTTAGGAATCTAATCCTAGTAAATTAAAGTATACTAGATTTAGTCCTTTTAAAGAAAGATAAATAGATATTAGTTATATTATCTAGCTTTATATTAAGCTTATTTATTTAAATTAAGAAAAAATTAGATTATTACACTTTATTTTATTACACTTTATTTTATAGTGTAGTGTAGTATTTATAGTATAGTGTAGTAACTACAAACTACACTACACTAACTACAAGCTAAAAAAAACTACACTACAAATACAAATATTTCCTAAAAACTACACTAACTACAATACAAACAATACTCTGGTAAAGACCCCTTTATCTAGAATAAATAGCTTCTTTAGGAGGTATCTCTAGTGTGTTTTATTATAACTCTAACTTACTACCTTAAGGAAAAGGGTATTTAATATAAGCATGTGATTTAATAACTAAAATTAACACTAGAGAACGTGTTTTAAAGGCTAAGATTTACATAGCTTTATCTTTAGAAGCTAATCTTATAGTAGTATAAGGTTTTTTTTTTCTAATAAGGTTTCTATAGTAAGTTTTAATAGTTAGTTTGTCAAGCGGAAAACAACACCCCAAAAGACACGATGCTAGCCTACGGTCGTAAGTAGCGGTAACATCTACTCACATTAGAAGGGTTAATTAACTTAATAGTAGTAATTATAATAATAGCTAAATCTATCTCTATAAATAGAGATAATTTAGATTAAATAGTCTATTAGATTAGAAGTGACTTTTTAGTTAAGTTAGGGAAATAATCTTATTAATTTATCTTATTAAGGTAAACACAATAGTAGCCATAGTAGTGCTAGGTATTTAAGTTAAAAATCTAAAGTTAGGTATATATAAAGAACCTTAAAAGAATCTAGCTATAGGTGATCTCTTTATAGATTAAATAGTCCCCTTACCTAGATAACTAATATTGTTATCCCTTATTATGTTATTTATCCTTGCGATCCCTTGTATCCCTTGTGCTTATTATCGCGATTACGCGCGTTTATGGGCGCGCGTATCACGGCACACATTAGAAGCTAGAGTAGTGTTTTATATATTATATAAGCAAAAGTAGCTCTCTAAAGAAACTCTTATAACTAATTAATAAAAAATCTTTAGGGAGAGAGACTTTAACCTAACTTTATATAACTAAAGCTATATATAACACGTAAATTACTAATATTCTAGGGTGCTTTTAGCGCTTTTAAACACTCTTTATTATATATACTAGTTAGTAATCTAGAATTAATATAATAAGGTATAACTTTATAAGTAATATATAATACCTTATAGTCTAAATTACCTATAATTTTAGAACCTAGTAATATCTTTATATATAATAACACTCCTATATTTAGAGCTTAATCTATATTTTGTCGGGCGAAAACAACCACCCGAAAACGACGGAAAAGACGACGATAATGATAACAACAAAAACGACAATATTGACAATACTGACAATACTAACGAATTTAACGATATCGAAGCTAGAACCTAGATAACGGGATCTAGGTCTGCGATATTTGCGATCCATCGCGAGGATCCAAGCCGAAAGAGGTCTCTTTTCAATGTCAGGTCAAATTTATCTTGTTAGGTTAAACACAATGCTAGGTTATCTTATCCATTGAATAATCTAAGCTAAAGGCAACAAAGGGAGAGTTAATTTTCTATAAAAGGGGAGGGAATCTAGGGATTTTTTCTAGCTAGATAGTCACATGACTAGGGATCCGATGTGACCAGATTGATCCGACGAAGCCGATAGATCCAACGATGCCGAGGTTGTTAGGAGCGCAGAGGTCAGAGATAGGATATTCATCGAAGCGGGTCTTTGGAGAACCTTTAGGCCATGCGGATAACAAAGAGGCTAGCTAGCTATAAAATAGCCACGTGCTTATAAAGTAAGGTATTTATTAAAGACTATATATATTATTAGTGCTAGGTTAGAGATTAAAACCTTTACGCACCTACCCCTAGCTAGTATTTATTTAGTAGTAACTATAATAGTCTTAGCTATTACTTTATTTATAACCTTTTAGTATAAGCTATAATAAATTAATCTCTTTTAAACTTTTTAAGGATATAAACTATTAGCTAGATTATTATATAGCTAATGCTCTAAAGATTTATAAGAAATACACTAATACCCTATAATAATAAAGCTATAGATAATTAAGGAGTTAGAGAACCCCTATAATCTAGAACTATAGATAATAATAGGGTATAATAAACGCTACTTAATCCTAATTTAAGTAAAGGTATAAATAATATAACTAAAGAAAAAAGGGCATTATAATAACGCTATAAGGTTATATAAGCTAAGCTATATTACCTTTAGAGAAGATAGGAGGTCTTATAAATAAAGGTATAAATTAGAGAGCTTAAGGCAAATCTAGGATTAGCTAGACCTTAAACTAGACCTATAATTACCCCTTAATCTAGACTTATAATTACCCCTTAAATATTAGCTATAATTTACCTATAGTCTATAGTAACTTAGTAGTAATTATATAGTAAGGTAGTCTTATTAAAATATAGATAAAAATGCTTATATATAAAGGGAAAATGTATAAAAGCCTGTAAAATTTCTTAGTAAACTTAGATATATTATTTAAATTAAACTACTATACCTTTAAGGATAATATAACTAAGGTAGTATATATAAGTAGCTACCTAGCTAGTAATATAAAGTAATAGTAAATATATTATATAGCTATAAATAAGTATATAGATTATTTATTAATTACCTAGGTAAATTTTCTAGAATAGCTAAAAACTAGAATAATAGATATAAGTGTAAGACACTTAGAAGTAATAAGGTTATTACTAAATCTTAGGTAAAAGAATAACTAATTATTTTAATCCTTTATATAAGCCTAGGATAAGGTAAAAGCTAAGTTACCTAAAGAAATCCCTATATATCTAAGAATTATAATCTTTTTAAATAGCCTAAATAATACTATAAGAAAGTAAATAATTAGTTAAGAGATTTTAATAACCTAGAGCTAACTATAAGGCTAGGGTAAGAAAGCAGAGGTTATAATAAACTTAGGCTAAAGTAATAAAAAAAGTTAAGACTTTAAAAGGAAAAGGTAATACTCTTATTTTATATTACCTATAAATAAGGTATAGTAATAAAGTAAAAATTAAGAGAAAAAATTATCCTTAGTATACTATAAATATAAAAAGCCTAGGTATATATTACTAGCTTATTAGGTATTAGATTATTTTACCTATAAAAGTACTAGGTATATAACTAAGAAGTATAGTAAAAGTAATAATAAAGCTATATCTCCTAATATAATACTAGTTTAATTAGTATAGACCTAGGAATATAATCTTACTATAGAGTACCCTATAGATAATAAAATAAGAATATAAGTATCTCTATAATAAGATAACTAGTGGTTAGCTATATAAGCGCTATTTAATATAGGTATATAGTCTTTAATAATTTATCTAAAATTATTATTAAAAAAGGATTAGGAGAATATAATTTAATTAGATAAAATACTAGAGAGTATAAGTAAAAAAGTAATTTAATATTAAGGAATCTTAAAAAAATTAATAAAGATAAAAGATAGTATAGGATTTATAAAGGTTTACTAAGTTAGTTACTTTATTACTAATATAAGTAAAGGGATAATTCTAGGTATAGACTAGATTAAAGAGTATTTACCTATAATTATATATTAGAAGTATAAATACTAGAGATATCTAGTAATAATAGAATATCTCTCTTTTACTTATAGTTTGTCAAGCGGAAAACAACACCCCAAAAGACACGATGCTAGCCCACGGTCATAGGTAGCGGTAACGTCTGCTCACGTCAGAAGGGTTAATTAACTTAATAGCAGTAATTATAATAATAGCTAAATCTATCTTTACAAATAGAGACAATTCAGATTAAATAGTCTATTAGATTAGAAGTGACTTTTTAGTTAAGTTAGGGAAATAATCTTATTAATTTATCTTATTAAGGTAAACACAATAGTAGCTATAGTAGCACTAGGCATTTAAGTTAAAAATCTAAAGTTAGGTGTGTATAAAGAACCTTAAAAGAATCTAGCTATAGGTAATCTCTTTATAGATTAAATAGTCCCCTTGCCTAGATAACTAATATTATTATCCCTTATTATGTTATTTATCCTTGCAATCCCCTGTATCCCTTATGCTTATTATTATAATTACGCGTATTTATAGGCGCACGTATTATAGCACATAATACCTCCCTAACTATTTTCCCTTCCTAGCCCCTAGGAAAGGGAAAATAGTAATAAAAGGGTAATAACTAAAGTATTCTTAAGCATAACTAATAGTATAGTGCTATATTTTAAGGGAAGGTATTATTTAATCTAGTATATATAGGTCTAAAGCTTTTATAAGAAAAGAAAAAAAATAAAAAATAAAATAAAATAAAATAGAAAAGAAACCTCCCTAGCTAAAGACTAAGATTTTTTATCTCCCTAAAGAGCTTTAGTATCTTTAGTGTTTATAGGTAAGTAATAAGCAACATTAGTAATAGAGTACATAGCATAGGTTACTTTAAT
Source organism: Epichloe coenophiala (assembly GCA_018801565.1). Lineage (NCBI taxonomy): Eukaryota > Fungi > Ascomycota > Sordariomycetes > Hypocreales > Clavicipitaceae > Epichloe > Epichloe coenophiala. Next base: position 1,131,045 of record JAFEMN010000008.1, read on the forward strand.
TCTTACTAGCTTGCTCTCTTTTCCTAATCCTTATATTAATTAATTAATCCTATAGTATGCTTTTTCTCTTACTAGTAAGCTTTAATAATCTATAGCTATATTCTATAGGAAACTAAGCTAGGTAGCATTACTAAAGTATATATAGATAATATTAGTAGTAGTGTAACTATTTTCCTTTAAGCTACTTATTCTAACTTAAGAAAAGGGAGAAAATTAATTATTATAGCTTATCCTATATCTCTAAGGGGGTGGCATATAGTGTTTTCTTTTGCCTATTTAACTAGAGTTTTATAGTTATATACCTAGTCCTCCCTAATAACTCTATGGATTTACTATAACCTTAGCTAATCCTTAATATCTATCTAGAATAACTTATTAGTTACTACTTACTATTATTAAAGAGTTTAGTCTATAATATTATATGCTTATCCTTACCTACTTTACTAAAGTGCCTTAAGTTTTATAGCTAGAGACTATAGTATATCTTTATATCTAGCTAAAGATAATAGTCCTAATAAGGACTCTTATAATGCCTAGGAACTTACCCTTTTACTTAATCTTTACTCTTTAGTTTCTTATTAATACTTATTATCTATATCCTATTATATTTACCTTTCCTATTCCTATAATATTTCTTAGATACTAATATTAAAGACTTTAGGATCCTTAGTAAAGGTATATATAATAGGCTCCTAATAATCCTAGATATAAAGTCTACTACTTTAAGCTATCTTAGTATACTATTTAATTAGTTAGTTCTTATTACTAACTTTATTCTCCTAGGCTATAATTACTACACTAATAAGTAAACCTTTACTAATTATTTAGGTTATAAAATAGGGTAGCTAGCGCTTTATTATATTATATATTAGGTATTAGAGGTTAAAGTCCTTCTAGTAGGATAACTCCCTAGGTAACTAGTCTCTAACTCCTAATTTATTAGTAGCTATATCTTATAAAACTCTTATAGTTCTTATAAGAGCCCTAGTATAACTATACCTTAGATCTAGGATATTATTAGTAATTATCTAGTCTCTTAAATAAAGCTTAAAGCAATAACTAATACTTAAATTCTTACTAAACATATGTAACTATTTATATTTAATATTATATTAGTTTAGTGTATTCTAGTCTTTAGAGAGCAAATTAAGTGCTTAGTGTCTAACTTAGTAATAAATTACTTATAATAAAAACCTTAGATAAGTATATTTACACTCCTAGTTCCCTTTTTATTCTATTACTAGAACTATAATTACTTTAAAATTATATAAGTAGTTTAATAGCTATATAATTTACCCCTATCTTACTATAAAATTAGTAAACCTCTTTACTTAGCCCTTCTCTATGCTATTAAAGTAGTAGAGCTACCCCTATTTTTAATTAAATAGAAAACATATCTAGTGGTTTATAAAGAATATAAATCCTATAATAAGGCATTAATAGCTTATATCTAAGTAAAGATTAATAAGGTTATACTTTAAACTATACTTAATATTAATAGGCTAGTAGTTAGAATAAAGTCTTCTAGCTTTTAAACTAATTAATTACTATAAAGTATTTAAGTTAAAATCTTCTATTAGTTTAATTATAAATATTTATAGTAGCATAGCTACTATTGCTTTAAGGCTATGTATAATAATCTTACCTATAGTAGTTAGTTTAAACTAGTTAAGCTAGTCTTTACTTAGTGTCTTATAGGCTTTTCTTAGGAATTTATAAATATTTATTAAATAATTTCGCTAGCTTAACTAGTCCTACCCTAGTCTAATTAGCATTACCTAGTTAAAGTTATTACTATCTTAATAGACCTTAAACCTAGTTAAGGGTTATAGCTAGCTTTATCTTAAATAAAATAGCAGAGGCTACTAACTATAGAGGTTAACTAGGTTAAGCTCTATAGTGCTTCCTTTTTCTTCTCTAAAGAAAGAACCCTTAGTTTTATAAATTAGAATATAAATATAGTATAGTATAAGATATTTACTATAAGCAAAGTATATAATAGTGCTGCTATTTATATTAGTATAAGCGCTTTTATTAACTATATTTTCTTTATAATTAGCTATTTCTTAACTAGATTAAATAGTATAATTATTAATAGTGTATTTTTAAAAAGAGAAATAAAGAATAGTAGCTTGCTTAATAAAGCTAGGTTAAAGTAATAAGAGAGAGAAAAAGAGATATAAACAGATAGTAAAGGGCAAGTACTTTTAAGGTCTAAGTAATGTAATAATATAAAGATTAGTAAGATTAAATAGTTCCTACAGTCTTAGCCTTACTCTTATAGTTCTTATTAGCTATATAGACAGTTATTAGTAGCTATTTATAAGTGCCCCTTAGAGGTTAGTAAGCTCCTATGATTCACACCTTTATAGTGTTATAAATTAGTTATTAGTGGCTATTACTTGCTAGTTATTACTATCTATTAATAGGTAGTGTTTTCGCGGACTTAATACTTAGCCCTCTTTTTCTCTTTTCTTTCTCTCTCTTAAACCCTTATTTTTCCTTATAACTAATTAATTATAGTAAAATCTCTTAATCTAGCTTAGTAAAGACTCCCTAATATCACCACTATTATAAGGGTAAGTGTTTTAAAGTATAAACTTTTATTAATAAAAACTCTTAATTAGTCTAATTATGCTAAATTTTATCCTCCTTTTATTAGCAGAGATTATATAAGTTTAGGAGTTATTTAATCCTATAATTAACATTTTGCTAATAATTATTATTACTATAGTATAAGTTTCTATTTACATTCTAGGTATATAGTAGGATTAATATTAGCTATAGTAATGTTCTAATATACATAAAGATCTCTCTTTATACTACTAATAATATTAATAACATCCCTAAGGGAGCTCCTCCTTACCTTATTATAACTATAAGAAAGATAAACCTCCTAAAGGAGTTTATAAGGAGCTATACTAAGGCTAATAATGCTTTAGCCCTTACTATTAAAAATAGTTATTACTACTAGGTCCTTATTCCCATAGAAGTAGCCTATCCTAATAGGTATTTTCTACACGCTTTTTCTTAGCATTCTAAGTGTTATTAAGCCTTACTAGTGTTTATATATAAAAGATTAAATAGTATTTTCTATTCTAACTATTTAAACTTATATATATAATACATTATATTCTATAATAAATATATATGCTTTCTATTTTATAGCTACGTTTTAATTCCTAGGGTTAGTAAAAGCGCCTATAGTAATTACATCTAGAATAGGTCTTATGTAGCAAGCTATAAGTAGTGTTTTACTTCTAGGTATTATCCTTAGTTATTATAAGAGAGAGCTCTAGCTCCTTTCTTAGGTAAGGAATAGTCTATAAAGTTAGTAAAAACCCTTTTACTTAATTTAAACTCTATTAACTTTAAAAACTCTCCTTACCTAGTAATTAACGTGCCTCCCCCTTTTCTAAATAGCTTATAAATATAAGATAAAGGAAAGAAAATATAGTTAGTTATTAGGGAAAAGAGTAGTAAATAAAGGAAAATAAATAGTCTAGCTACTAGGCTATACCTTAATTACTTAATCTTTAGTATTTAAATTAATATTTATATATTTTAGAAATAAAACTAGGAAAGATAAAGAAAACATTTCTTAATCTATACACTATTAGTACATAGGAGGGTACTTTATATACTCCTTATGTTATTTATTTATTAGTTAAGGTAGCTATACCTTAATCCTATAGTATAGAGTTCTCTAAGGTAAGAGTTTAACTTCTTCTCCCTTAAGAATTATTACTTCCTAGTTAAATCTTTTTTACCCGCTTATTTACTAATTATTAACTATTTAATTAGACATATTATACTAAGCTACTAATAGTATAATAGCTAAGACTTCTTTATTATACTTATTAGGGATTACCTTCTTTATCTAGCTACCTTAGGGAGTATATAGCTATTTATTTACTATAAACATCTACTAGCCTTTTAAGTCTAGGATAAACTTCTTAATGTAATCTCCTAAGATTGTTTTTAAGAGGCAAATCCTATCTAGTATTTATAGGTAATAGGCTTTAGAGATTAGCGCGCGTTTATGAATCTAAAATAGTCTATTTTACCTTATTATAAGTTTCTTTATAGTAAATATATTAATATTCCTTTAGATATTATATACTAGGACAAGATCCCCTAGTTTTAATTAATCTTTCCTAAGAGAAGTAGCTTAGTTCTTATTAGTTTAGTTTATAAGGCACTGCCTAAACTCTGATACCTTTTTCCTTACTTTCTTAATATCCTTAGCTTTCCTTTTAAGCACCTAGACCTATACCTTAAATAAGTCTTATCTAAAAGTGATTATATCCTAATTAATTAGTCTCTAGGTTAGGAATTTTACTTCTAGTAGTAAAATTAGCTCCTATCTATAGATTAAATAAAAGGCAGACTTCCTATATAATTCTTAGATAGTAGTATAGTTTATAAGGAGGGCTTTATTAAGATACTTTAACTATTACCTATTTAATCCTCCTAGCTTTGCTAAAGTAAATGCAAGGGACTAATATCTAGCTTTAATAAGCAAGTTCGCTTTCAGGTTATACCTAGATGTCTAAATCCCTATAATGCCAATATCCACTAGTGCTTCTTTAAGGTTTCCTTGCATTTCTAGGCCTCTATTATAGACTATAAAGCGAAAAAGCCTAAATCTACTAATTAAGGAGAAAAGGAACTTCCTAATTACTAGTATTATTGCATTTCTAACTAGCATAGCCTCCACCTATCTAGTTAGGTTACACCTAGCTTCTAAGAGATACTTATATCTATAATTAATTAGAAGATACTAAGTGTTAATATAAATCTTACTTATTAGGTTCCCTAGCGTAACTAGCACTAAAAGTTCTTATAGTTACTAAGGTGCGAATTTCTAATATATCTCATAGCACGCTAACATCTCTTAAGCTATATTCTAGAGCCCTTTTCACTAGTATTACTACTTTATTACTTAAAAAACCACTTTAACTCCTTTATAGCTAAGTTCCTTATAGATAGCTTTAATAATTACTTATTATTATTTAGATATATTAATAACTAGCGCTAGTCCCTTTATAATTTTTATTAGTCTTTTCTAAAGATAACTATTCTTTAAGTAAAACTTCTTTACCTTATTACACAGTTTTCTATAGTCCTTTACGCTAAGATTAATTAGTCTTTAAAGGGTTATTAAGAATTTAATAACTTATTATATCTCTTTAAAGTAATTCTTCTTACTATTCTCCTTTATCTTAACGCTATTAAGATATAGGTTAATAAAATCCTTAATATCCCCTTTAATGTCTTAATCTAATTAATCTAAAGCTCTAGGGCCTTTCCTAGATAAGGCATTTATAATATGGTTCTTTTTGCCTAGAATATGTTATATAGAGAAGTTAAAAAGCAGGATATAACTAATCTATTATGTAATAAGAGCTCTAGGTATATTATTAACTACGTTATTAAGCTAATACATAAGAACTTATAAATCTATTTCTAATATAAATAGGACTCTATAGAGGTAAATTCGCAGTCTTCTTAATATATAAATAACCACTTAATATTCTTGCTTAGTTACATTATACTTAGCCTTAGCAATAGTCTAAGTATTACTTTTGTATTAAACTAGATATTATTTACCATTAATAATTTATAATAATGCAGCCCCTTATTTAAGTAAGCTTATATTAACTATTAGTATAATCTCTCTAAAGCCTAGTCTAAGATTAAGTAAAATAAGAATTAGGGCTATTATTATTGCCTTCTTTAGGATATCTATAGCTTCTTATTACTCCTATCCCTATTCCTAGTCCTTTATCTTCCTTAGTAAAATTACTAGTGGTTTCGCTTTTTATATATAGTATTTCACCTAGATATAGTAAACTCCTATTAATCTAATAAAGGATTATACTTCTAATTAATCTTAATAAACCTTTTAGTCTAAAATCTTTATAATCTTCGCTTTAGTTAGCTTTTGCCTGTTTATCTTACACATAAATCCCATAATTTTTACTAACTTCTAGCAGAACTTTAACTTAGCTACTAAGGCTATATAACTAGAGAGCTTAATATTAACTAAAACTTTATTAATATTAATTAAATACTCTATTACATATTTGCGTACTCCTAATATAATTTCCTCCTTATTATATATTATTATTAGTCCCTTTACTACAATATTATCTAGGAAAGGCATATAGATATAAGGGATTAAGTTAAATAGAATTTATCTAATAATCCTAATAAACTAAGCTACTAAGTTAGTAGCTCCTTATAGCAGGTAATAGAGCTATAAAAGTCTAATTACAGTGGAAATTATTATTATATCCTTACTCTTTTCTACTAATATTACTTAATTATATCTAGATAATAAGTTAACTATTAATAAGATCTTACATATTACAAAGCTCTTGCTAAATACTTCTACGCCTTAAGGAATTAGCGCATTTTATATTATTACCTTATTATACTTTATAGTAAATAGAATTAGGCAAATCCCTCTATCTTTCTTTATAATAAGAAAATAAGGATTCCTATAGGAGCTATAACTCTCCTCTAAATATCTATACTTTAGCTTCTTCTTTAGTAAATTAACTAATCTCCCTTATAACCTAAGAGGTATTAGAATTAAGCTTACTTACTATACTTTATGTTTAATAACCTTTATAACTTATAGTAGCGTAACTAGTAAGTTAACTTTCCTATATTCTAATAAGTCCTAGGCTAGCACTACTTCTTAGTTATAAAGAATTTCCTTAAAAATATTAACTTTTTCTTATATTAAATACTCTTATACCCCTTTAACTATTTAATCTAAATATTCCTAAGTTATTCTAAAACCTTATAAGTTTATATAAAATCTCCTAGTAATATATTTACTATACTTCCTAGACATATCTAGACATAACTTAGCCTCTTCCTATTTTTTTATCTTCTATTTTAAGTCCCTCTCTAGTATTAATCTATTAGAGGGAATGTTATCTTAGGGATATATCTTATTAGCCTTTTGCTTATATATTATGTTTACTATAAGATTAGGTGGTTTTAGTTATTACTAGGGCTTAAAATCCTTTATAACTACTTTAAGTTATTAGGTATAGTTTACTATCACATCCTTAATTACCTCTTAGAAGATATTAGTTTCTTCCCTTATTATAAAAGAAACTAACTATTTATTATTATTTATTTCTATCTCTAACCCCTTATAAACCATTTAATTTTCCTTTATTTCTAGGTAACTAAATAAGATAATATTAATAAAAGGTTACTAGGCTAGCTACTTATTAGTATACTACTATTAAATACTTCCTATAACTCTTAAGATAATAATAACATTACTAAAGTAGCATTAGGCATAAAGCTCTCCACTTCTTAAGTAATTAAACTACATCTAGGATAATCTAAAAAATAGCATTCTAAGAATTAGGCTAATATTAACTAAGTCTAGGCTAACATAGAAATTAGCGAGTATCTAGACATTTCCTAGATATAGTCTTATCTAAACCTCCCTAATTATCTTAATACTATATAACAAAAATAATATTATATTTATTATATCTATTAGGTAAATCCTTAGTCTAAGTTACCTAGCTATGCTTTCTATAATTACATTACCTTACAATCCTATATTAATAAGTCTAAGGAGAAGCTCCCCTTCTAGGTTATCTAGCTAGACTTAGAGGTATAGCAAGTCTTATAAGTAATTAATAGTAGCCTATAGTTCTAAAATCACATTAAGCATAAAGTTTATCTAAATAGGATTAATTAAATTCTACTAGGGTTTATCCTATTCTAAGCAAGCTCCTAGTCTCTCCTAAATTTATTCCTATAAGGCTATATTAATCTCTAGCAAAGGCATTATTAGTAAGCTATTCTTAGTTATAGCTTTATTCTTCTTATCTTCCTTAAGGGTCTCTTTTATTAATTAAAGAATTAAATTAATCTAGTTCCCTAGATTAATTAGTCTTAGATTTGGTTTCGTGCTAAACATTTTTAAAGGAGGAGCTAGCCCTAATGTGTCTTTATTATAGTAGTAGATATCCTCCACACCTTTTACTTATAAGAGACATTTGTTACTAACTACCTCTGCTAGTATTAGTATAATATAATATATATCCTAAAAGGGCACTCTAACCTTCTTCTAAAAGACCTTATTATATAATTAATCTAGAATCCTCTATTTAACTTTATTTAATAGATCTTTCTTGCCCTTAGCTACTGCGGGATTATCCTAGATAGGTTAAGTGTAAGGTTACTAGTCTTTTGCCTTATTTTCTATAATGTCTTTAATCCTTAGGCGTTTTACTATCTATTTACTAATAGCTATAAACTTCATAATAATCTCTTTATCTTTCTTCTCTCTTACGCTTAGCTTCTTAAAGGTAATAGCAAATACTATGCCTAATATCTTACGCTTTAAAATAGACATTATATTAATCTCTCTTTTAGGTTAAAATTCCGCTAGATTAAATATACCCTTTATTTAATTAAATACATCTTGTTTTTCTAGTGTTATTTCCTAGCTTAAACCTCTATAAGGGCTATATTCCTTAATTCGCGAAATTATATACATAATCTTATAGTCCTTAAAGTACTTAACCTAGAACATAGCTAGTCTACGCGTATAGCTACTAATAGAAATAAATCTTATAAGCAAGAATAAAGGCATAACTTAATATCTTATATTATCTCTAATTACTAAGATATAAACTACTAGGTTATATATAGTAAACTTTAATATCCTATTATATTTTAAAGCATTACACTTTATTATAATATGCGATTCTTTATTGCAGTAATAATAACAATTTAACTAGTAGCCTTTCCCTAATATTATATTTGTTTTAAAATAGCGCTCCTTATCTAAATTAAATAAACCTACATAATTTGTCTAATAGGTTTACTATTAACATTAAGGATAGTTACTATACTTCTCCTTAAGTAGCTTTACTATATTAATTTCCTTTATTACCTAGGCTATAACTATAATTTTTAGCTTTACTAGTTATTTTATTAGATTTTCTATTTAGTCTTAGTATTTAGCTAATCTAGGGCTCCCTTAATGTCCTACATTAGTATTAAACAAGATAGTCTTCTTATCTTGCTTATTTAAATTACTAAAGGCTAAGCAATTCTTTTAAGTAGCCTAATAACTATTAAAGGCAGCCTAATTAAATAATATCTATATCTTAAAGCTAAAGTCTTTCTTACCTAAAGTATAATTTTCTATATTAGCAAATTCTAAGTCCCTATTCTTAAGCTCTAGATATATATAAATATATGTGTTAAGTGTGGTCTAAAGTAGTTTATACTATATAACTAAGATTTCTTTATAAGTAAACCCTTTTTAATCTATAAAGCTTAAGATTAAATATTCTAGCAAAGCCTTATAAATATAGTTAGACTAGGTTATTATAGTTTTCTATCCTATTAAGTCCGCATTAAACATTAAAGTATAATGCTTTTATAACTAGTAATAGGTTTTCTTAATAGTCTTTAGCTATATTAAATTTAGGTCTTTAAGTTATTCTCTAGCGTTTTCTATTTAATTCTAGCTAGTTATATTAAACTATAAGAGCATCTCTTCCTTAGACTCCTTCTAAGATTATAATATAGTTAGTATCTTAACTACCTATTAGAGCTTTAGGTTAACATTACGCTTAAGTATCTTATACTAATTTGCCTTAGGAACGCCTATTACTTTTATCTTTGCCTTAAAGTCCTTAATAAAATTAGCTATATTTTCTCCTAAAAACTACTAAATATTATACTTATTTTACATAGTAATAAGAGAAGTTTAACATGCTATTATTTCTCTAAGAAGCTTTATAAAGGTTTTTATATTAAGCCCTCTAAGAGATCTAGGTGTTTTGCCTTTATTATTAAGGTCTTTACTTAAATAGTTATTAAACTAAGTTTAAGCTAGGCTAATAACTATCTTAGGATTAAGTAATTCCTAACTAGTAACTAGGGTACTAGGTAATAGTAAGTCCTAAAGATCCTTTAGGTAACTTAGGTGCTTACTAGGTCTTACTTTACTTAGCTATTAAGAGTAAGATAGTATAAGGTTAAATATAGGTTTAGTAAAAAGTACTTTTAATTAATCTTATAAAAGAGTAAATACTTAACTAAATATTATAATAATAGTAAGAATCTCTTAAAGAAAGACTTTTAATAAGAAAGTATTTATAGTAATAAGTAACCTATAAGTAAAGGTTACTAATATAATTATATAGCTTTTTATAATAAGCTATAAGACCCCTATATATAGCTAAATAATAGTAAAATTAGCTATAGGCCCTAAGATTAAATAGTCTATAACACTAGGCAGCGCTTTATGTCCTAGTGCCTTATATTTAAAGACTTTTAGCAAAGGGTTAATAGTTTAGCTAGTATTTATAAGGTATACCTCTAAACTATCTAGCCTCCTTTTCCACGCCTCTATGTAACGCTAGTTTATATTCTTAGCTTACCTTAGCTTAGCATACTTAGCTAGTCTTTTCTTTACACTATAACTATTATAGAGATTAGGTTAAGGCTTTAGATCTATGTCTTAGTGTAAGGAAGGTAAAATAAAGGGGGTCTTTACGTAGGTTAGCTTAGTAATAGCTAAAAGCATAATTATTAGCTTACTTCTAATTAATCTTAGTCTATAGTAAATTAACTAGAAAGCAAAAAAGTCCTAAGGGTTTAAAACCGCGTTTCTTTACTAGTTTTATTAAGTAAAAAACAACACCCTAAAAGACATAATACTAGCCTATAGTTATAGGTAGTAGTAATATTTACTTACATTAGAAGGGTTAATTAACTTAATAGTAGTAATTATAATAATAGCTAAATTTATCTTTATAAATAGAGATAATTTAGATTAAATAGTCTATTAGATTAGAAGTAACTTTTTAGTTAAGTTAGGGAAATAATCTTATTAATTTATCTTATTAAGGTAAACACAATAGTAGCCATAGTAACGCTAGGTATTTAAGTTAAAAATCTAAAGTTAGGCGTGTATAAAGAACCTTAAAAGAATCTAGCTACAGGTAATCTCTTTATAGATTAAATAGTCCCCTTACCTAGATAACTAATATCGTTATCCCTTATTATGTTGTTTATCCTTGCGATCCCCTGTATCCCTTGTGCTTGTCATTGCGATTACGCGCGTTTATGGGCGCGCGTATCACGGCACACAATAGTAAGTAGTAAGTATATAAGGAGAAAAAAATAGTAGTAGTTACTTTATTATTAGAAGTAATAAAGATTAGGCTAAGTATTTTAGAAAATAAAAATTAAAAAGGAAAAGGAAAAGGCTAATTAAAGAACCTAGTAATAATAGATATATAAATAAATAGTAAAGTAGCTATATAGATTCTAGAGTATGCTTATTTATAGTAGAAAAGTAAAGGTATTATAGTTATACTAATTCTAAAAAACATAAGTAATAAAAAAGCTATATTAAATTAGAATAAGAGCACTAAGCGCCCTATATTAATAATCCTAGAAAAATATAGGGAGTTTATAGATATTTTTTCTAAAGAGTTAGTAAGTAAGCTTCCTAAACTAGGAGGTTATACTTATACTATTAAGTTAAAAGAAGGGAAAACACTACCTTAGGGGCCTATATATAATTTAGCTAAGAGAGAGCTAGAGGTTCTTAGAGAGTACCTTATAAGTATATAGCTTAAAGGGTAAATTAAAAGATTAGTTAGCCTAGCTAAAGCCCCAATTTTATTTATCCTAAAGAAAGGAGGGAAATTAAGGCTTTATATAAATTATAAGGGCCTAAATAAGATTATAATTAAGAATAAGGCCCCTTTACCCCTTATTACTAAAATTCTTAATTAATTAGTAAGCGTAGTTATTTTTATAGTCCTAGATTTAAAAGATATATACTACTAGCTATATATTTACTTAGGTAATAAGTAAAAAATAGCGTTCTATTATTAATATAACTACTTTAAATATCTAGTAATGCTATTTAGACTAGTTAATATACTAGTGACTTTTTAGGAGTATATTAATAATACTCTTAAAGGACTTATTAATAAGACCTATATTATCTATCTAGATAATACGCTAATATATAGTAGTAAGGTTAAAGAGTATATAAAGTATATTAAATAAGTTTTATATAGGTTTAAAGAGGTAAGCCTTTTTATTAACCTTAAGAAGTGTTAATTTTTAGTTAAGGAAGTTAAATTTTTAGGCTTTAAGATATTAAAGAAAGGTATTATAATAGACCTAGTAAGAGTTAAAGTAATTATAACCTAGCTAATACTATATAGTGTTTTTAATATTTAGTTATTTCTTAGCTTTACTAGATTTTACTACTATTTTATTAAATAGTATAGTAAAGTTATTATTTTACTAATAGATTACCTTAAAGGGAATTAACTAGTAATATTTAAACTAGAACCCTATAAGTTAGTAATGTTTAGAGAACTTTAATAAAGATTTTAGGAAGCGCTAATTCTAGTGCATTTTAACTTACTTATATATCTTAGAGTAAAGACGAATATATCTAGATATGTAATTAGGGCTATACTTATAATATTAGTGCTAGGTTACTAGCACCTAGTTATATTTATATTAAGGAAGATAACTAATACTAAATTATAATATTTAATACCTAATAGTAAATTATTAGCTATCTAAGAGGCTTTTTATATATAGAGACACTATCTTACTTATTTAGCTTATATAATTAAAGTTATTATAAATTACTTAAACTATAAGTACTTTACTATAAAGCCTAAGCTTACTAGTAAGTAAGTAACTATACTTAATAAGCTTTATCCTTTTAATTTTAAGATTATATATTATATAGGGAAATTAAATCCTACTAACTTACTTTTAAGAAAACTAGATTTTATAAGTAAGGTAAGGAAAGAGAAAGTAATAACTATATAACTTCCTGCCTTTTTATTTAAATTTATAGATATTAAGTAATAGGAACACTATAGTAATATTATTAGTGCTATAGGTTCTATAAAAACGTCACTTAGTATAACTAATAGTTAGTTATAATAATACTATAATAATACTACTAATATCTAGGGTTTTAAAAAATTATAACTTAACTATATTCCTAAAGAACCTAATAATCTAAATAATCTTAGAAGAGTTATATTAGTAAGGTTATTTAATACTTTTTATACTTCTATTAATAAGTAATAAGCTAGCTATAGTAAAACTATTAGTACCTAGTGTATATATTGTTTATTACTTAATTATTTTAATTTTTCTATTAGACTAGCTATTTCTAATAGGGATAGACTAGTATAGGTTATTACTAGTAAGTAGTAAGGGTACCCCTTAAAAACATTACTTATCTATATCCCTATAAGACTAGAAGTATCTATTAAACTAATTACTTATAGAAATATTATAGCTAGAATCTAATCTATTTAAAGAACCTTTTCTAAGTTTAACTCTAACTTTCTAGAAAAGAGCTTAGAATTAAAACCCCTAATTTAAGTCTTATTATATAAAGCGTAGTAAGGTAATAACTTTACTATAGCTTAATTAAAGTTACTTAAAAGTAGTAATATAGCTATATCCTAAATATAGTTAATTAGACTCTCTAAGCTATTAATGTTTAAAAATTATATTTTTATTTCTCTAGGTATAAGAAAAGAAATTTTATTACTAACTTATAATAACCTTACTACTAGGCACTAAGGAGTAAGTAAAACTCTTTATTAGATTATAAACTAATATTATTAGCTAATAATAAAGAAAAATATAAAGGTATATATTAGTACTTATATAAATTATTAAAATTAAGGTATTATAAACTATATAGTAAGCTAGCTATACTACTAGTACTTAATTACCCTTTTTAAGAATTATTAATAGATTTTATTACTAGACTTTTACTAGTAAAAGACTTAAATTAGACTTATAATATAATTCTAGTTATTATTAACTATTTTACAAAATATAGCATTTATATCCCTATTTTAACGTAACTAACTAGTAATAGGCTAGTAACTATATTCTTAGAATATATTTTTAGAGACTATAAAGCCCTAGAAAGTATTATAATAAACTAAGGTTTTATATTTACTAGTGGTTTCTAAATAACTTTTTATTATTTTCTTATAACTAAGTGGCTACTTAGCACTGCTTTTTACCCCTAGATAAATAGTTAGATAAAACGTTTAAACTAGGTCTTAGAATATTATTTAAGGGCTTTTACTTATACTAAATAAACTAATTAGGCAGATAACCTATTAATAGTGTAATTTATATATAATATAAGTAATTATTTAACGCATAGCTACACACTAGTAAAGGTATTATAAGGTTATAATCCTAGAGGTTTATAGTAAGTAATAGTAAATATCCCTTTAGTAAATAATTAAGCTAAAAGTAAAATTTTAGCACTAAGAGAGAAGTATACTATAATTAAGTAGCTTTTAAGTAACTTATAGACTTAGTATAAAAAATATTATAACTAAAAGAAAACTCTAATAAGGTTTAAAGTTAGTAACTATATTTTATTATTAATAAAGAATATTAACCTAAGATACCCTAGTAAGAAGCTAGCTATAAAGTACCTAGGCCCCTATAAGATTAAAAAGGTAATTAGGAGTTATAAATTAGTATATTAATTAAAATTATTACCTAGGACTTAATTATATAATATATTTAATATTACTAGTCTTAAACCTTTTAAAGGGGACTTAATAAATATAGAAAATATATCCTTACTATAAGATACTATTAAAGATAATAAATAAGAGTTTAAAGTTAAGAGAATTATTTTACACTACTATAATAGAAGGCATTATAAATATCTAGTTAAATAAAAGAGCTATAATACTTTAGAGAATTCTTAGGTATTAAAAAGGGATTTTATTACTAGAGAAATTATTAATAACTATAAGTAATAGCTAAGTAGTAAAGTTAATATAAGGTAATTATAATTTATAACTTAATATACTAAAGATATTAGAAAATAAAGTTAATTTACTTAGATAACTTAAATAATCTATTATATAGCTACTAAGTACCTATTCCTTTATAATAAAGTTAGTCCCTAAGACTACTAGTCTCTTATTATTAGTAGTAGCTATAGGAATTATAGAGAAAGAGGCCTTAGAAGTATCTTTATTATTAAAATCCCTCTCTTTATATATATAGACCTAAAGTATACTAAGGAGCTTAATAAGACTAATATATTTAGGTAAATTAATAGTATTTAGTATAAACTACTAGTAAGTTAGTTAAGTATTAGCTATATATATTAAGAAAGCTTACCTTTAGAATATTTTAGGCTATAAAGTAAAGATAGTTTAAAATATTAATCTAGGTCTTTAAATTTATAGTATTACTTAGTAGCACTATTATAGTATATTTATTATATTTTACCTTATAAGTAATATTAGTAAATATTTAAGTATAGTAAATATAACTATACTTATTAGAATTTTTATAAACTAGGATAGTATTCTATAGCTTTTTCTTTACTTTTATAATAGGCTAGTAGTAAGTTAGTAGTAATCTAGTGTTTAGGTAATAAAATTATACTTACTTTATTTTAATAATAATAGCTACCTTTAGGAGTAGCTTTAATAAGTTTAAATAGCCTATTATAAAGCTATATAATTTAAGCTAGAGTCTAGTAGTATATTAGTAATAAGTAAGTAAATTCTAGTTAAGAGAGATATACTATAATATAGTTTTTATTATTTTAGAAGTAATAAGTATATTTTATTAAATAGCCTATTAAATATTAGCTATAAAGAAGTAATAAGTAAGTAAAGAAGTTATACTTAAAGATTTATTATATTTTACTAGAAAAGTCTTTTTATTAATAAGGTATCCTAGGATCTTATAGGTATTATTTTTTAGGAGGATATTTTATATTATTACTTACTAATAATAGCGTATATATAAAATCTTTTTTAAAGTTATTTTACTAGTAGTAAGTTAGTAATAGAGATACTATAAGAATATAATAAACTTATAATAAGATTTTAGAAGAAGTTTACTTTAGAGAAAACTTTATAGGAAACTTTATAGGAGATTTTTTAGTTAATAGATTTTCTTAAGGTATTAATAAAGGTAAAGTTTAGGTATAAGACTTAGATATAGTAAACTAGCTATAAGTTAGCTATAATAGACTAGGTAAAGAAGTTATACTAGTAAGAGTATAAACTTATAAGCTAGATAAGGGTAAAAAACTAAGATAAATAAGGATAAATAATAATAATAATTAGGGACTAAAAGAGATTAGTAACTACTAAGTAATAGTAGTAAGAGAGCTATTACTTAGCTAGGAGGGGTAACTTATAAGGTTAAGGGATATTATAAGAGAAAGAAAGTATATAAAAGAGAGGAAAAATTAGTCTCTTTTATATTAACCCTAGACCCCTTAAGTAATTTAATACACTATATATAAGTGATTTATAAATAATAATAACTATTAGCACTACTAAACATATATATACCTAATAGCTATAAACTTATAGTAACTATAATATAAGCCCTCTAGTTAAACTATTTAAAACTATAGTATTAAGTACCTTATTTATTTAAACTAATTATAAAAATTAATATAAGTTATCTATTTTTTTTTCTTCTAGCTATATAATAAGTAATAATATTTATTTTACTATATTAAAGCTATATATAAGCTACTATTTAGATATTACTAACTATAATAAGGGGGGTTATTTTTAATTAGTAGTATTATTATTATTATTTCTTTTTATTTACCTATATATCTAGATATAAGGTACCTTATCTTATTTTCCTTATAAAGCTTTAATATAGTAATTATACCCTAAGTAAGTAGCTTATTTTATAATTAAGGTTAATTATATATAGGGGAGGTATTATATTAGAAGTATAAAGGTTAAAGATAGAATATTTATTAAAGTAAGTCTTTAAAGAACCTTTAAGCTATATAAATAATAAAGAGGCTAGCTAGCTATAAGATAGCTATATGCTTATAAAGTAAGGTATTTATTAAAGACTATATATATTATTAGTGCTAGGTTAGAGATTAAAACCTTTACGCACCCGCCCCTAGCTAGTATCTATCTAGCAGTGACTGCGATAGTCTTAGCTATCACTTCGTTTACAACCTTTTGGTGCAAGCCGTGACAGAGGTCTAGAGGCCTGTGGTCTTGTGAGAGAGGTCTCGAGAGGTCACAATCCTAGCCACACAATATAAAATTAGTTATATAATTAGACTTTATAAAATAGAATTAAATTACTACTATAGCTACTATATTTACCTAACCTTAACCTAATTAAGAATATCTAGAAATTACTAAAATAGAAGATTTATAAGTATTACCCTAAGCTAATATATATAATAAAGAGCATAGGACTATTTTCTAGACTTAAAATAGCTACTATAAAGGTTTAGGAGGATTTTACTAAAGAGCTTCTAAAGAGGCTAATTATTATAATACCTTACTAAATTAAGGCACTTACTAATATAAATAAGTAGTATACTAAATATTAGTTATATTAATTAATAGAGAATTTATTAAGGTATTTACTATCTATTATAAAATTTAAATTATAATTAAATTAGTAAAGAAATCGCGGTTTAAATATTACACTAGGTACGCGCGGTACATGGTCGCGTTACTGCTGCTTCGGAATTACCGGGACCCAATGTAATAACCCCAGCTTAAGACTGATGGCGCCACGTAATAACGCTTCGGGTTTCTAGCCGGCGTAATGCCAACCAACCAAATCGACTCCTCGATGCTCTTTCGTTCCCGGGCAGAGGCTCTACAAGAAACACCATCGTGTTCGCGACAGATCAAAACCATCATATCGACGTTTTCCCCAACGCCAAATCACCAACCTACTGAACCCCGGGGCCGCTTGATCCATCTCCGTCACACATGGTGTAGGTCTTGGTCAAACCAATACACGCCAGATTCCGTGATGTGATTCCTGCTCCATCTGGCATCGAAGGCATTCATCTGCCTGGTGATGCTGCAAAAATTTCGGGTTGCTATGGTTGTGGTGACGGCGTATGATAACACAGCATCTGCATCACATTAGAGACACATGATGCACAAATATCACACTTTTGGTATTTTACATTCAATGATGAGAGCGAAGACAGATGCTCGTCCAATGTATCTTTCCGTGGATAAGCTGAAACGTATCAGTGACTATTGAACGGTGTCTTGAGATTGAGATCAAACTGACCTACATTCTTCCCGCCGTTGCCACTGGCAATGTTGGTCGTAATCCTGGGGCCCAATGCCCTAAGAGATCTTCAACGATCAAAAGGATCTGCAACAATGAACGAGATCAATCATCTGAGGGGTCATGATCAGAGGGGTCATGTGGAGGGGTTAATGTAAGAAGAGATAGATATCAGAAGACAGGGTCAATTGATAAATCCCTTAATGGATCACTTGATCCGTGACAGAAGGCATGACTGATCAAAGGACTGAAGACCTCTCTGAGAATCGAAGGTCTTGACGATCTAATTGATCAATAACCAGAGCCTGGAAGATCTTGACCGAGGTCTCTACTGACGGTCTCAACGGTCTGATTGATTTGATCAACTTGATCAGTGACAGAAGACCTGACTGATCAATGTTTACTGACCTGTCTGACGGTCTTGACAGTCTGACTGAATTGACCAATTCGAATCTGTTGGAACAAGCATGATACCAATTCCTTCGCGTGGCTTCAATTGCTCCCCGTCTCCCCGTCTACCGTGCTTCATTTTTAAAAGCTGATGCGGTTGATTTCCCTTGTCAAGTCAGGCGGTGCATTGTAGTGAAGCCTTAATAAGGCGCCTTTTAATGTAGGCTAATTGTCAGAATGAGGGAATTAAGACCAGCTGTTATGGCTATCCTGACATTTGCAATTAAAAACAGGTGCTCGAGCTTTGCGGGCTTCCGGGACAATCCCAAAGTTTCGGGGGGTGGCGGTGTAGGATTTCTACTGGGAAAGTTGCTGGCTGATTTATGAAACCATTGAATGGCTTACGATACAAATGTTGATACCAAGTGTCACGGCTCCCAGAAGAATGAAAATCAGACTCCGGGTCGGGCGAAAAACATGTACTTTCCTGCGTGCAAGATTCCAGGACGTGATGCCCAAAGAGCACAAGATACACATGAAAATGATTATTCAACCAACAATTCGCTCAGGGCATGTCGTTGTCATCCGACGCTACAATGAACTCATTTAAACGAAAACTGTGCTACATGTCACTAGCCCATATCCCTAATTAGCGACGTTAGCTCTCTTATATAACCCCCCCCAAAAGGTATTAAGGATCCAACTTACAGTAGCGCGAGCGTGATGTCACCGTGAATCTTGGCTCGCAGCTCAATTTCCACGTCCAGATTCAAGTCAAGTCTCAGCTTGAGTGGATTCTTCTTCTCGTCCTTTTGGGCAACCACTTGGTTTTGTGCTGGTGCTGGAGCTGGTTGAGGTGCAGGAGGAGCAGGCTGGGCCTGTTTCTGCCGCCTCGCGAGTTGATTCTGTCCATCCTCCTCTCCTCCCCAGGCGTCATTGAAAGGCCGCTTGCGCTTCTTCTGGGCCGGCCGCCCGGTTTTGGTAGGCTTTGGCTGTGGAGGAGGCGGTGCTCTGCCCTCTTCTTCTTCCTCCGAAGGGCTCCCATTTCTCGTGTCTGGGCCGCGGTCGTCATCTTCGGCGTTGTCTAAATGAGACTCGTTGCCTTAGATTGTTCTTCAGCCTTGCGACCTGGTACGTGGGGGCTGGGTTGGGGGGAACAAGGACTGACCGCTGTCGTTGTTTTCATTTTGATCTTGGTTGTCGTCGTGCTGTTGCGCATCTTTCTCGGCTGTCTGTTTCCCGAGATTTGGCTTAGTACAAGGGGAGAAACAAACAGAGTGCGGCAATCGGGATCCGTTCTTACATTCGTCGACATGATTCAAGTTTTTGACGATGAAGTAGGTGTTTCTAAAGGGACAATGTGATGCTAATGGCTGGGTAAAGTGGATTCCGTGTGTGGATGATGGAGGAGCTGTGTGGGCGTTGGTTACATTCTTGGACATGACAGCCGTTCACGCACCTTCTTTTGAATTAAAACGCTGGCATCATAACGCCAAATATGATGTCATTTGTCCCCTCCAGCGTTTCGGGACCATCTAGTTGGGCGTCTTCCTCAAACCTGCTTGACATTGAGCAAGACTTGGAAATGGAACGGATGTGAGGCTGAGCTGGGAGGCTGAGCTGGGCAAAGAATGACGCAAGTTGGCTTTCTTTACCCAGACCGTATTCCCGGTTCCCATAACAAGCTTCTCCACAATGTGGTTCAAGTGGGCGTATGTATGCATCGGGACGACAATAGCTGGATACTGAATGTGAGTACATGCGGGGGAAGAGGTCGGAGCAAGATGACAGGAAAATGAAACGCCGTGAGAAAACAAGATGCGTCCATCGCGATGGCTTAGTGAGGAACTTTGGTCAGAAAGCTTTAAAACAGACGTCATGCTTGCAGCAAAGGCCCCCCCCACCCCTTTTGGCATCTTTTTTTTTTTTTTGAATGTACACTTATGCCCAAAGAATCAAGTTACAGAGTAAAACATGGTCATCGGTCTGCTATCCATCGTGGCTATACCAACCATCACCGGCGTCGGTCAAGCCGTGAGCGCGCAGAAACGACAGAACGCATCTTCCAAGGAACAGGTAAAGTTCAATCTAACGGCCAAGATCAAAGGAGACAATGACGCGAGGGACGAAGAAGCAGTATGCTTCTTGAAAGACGGAAAGGTACCTACCACATAGCCATCGCTCCCGTCTGGCTTGGCTAGCCCCCAGCTGATACACGCCCGAACAAGACTGAGACTCATTTCTTCCTCCACAACAGCTATTCCTACAATCCCTCGACCAGAATTTCGATGGGCACAAGTTCTGCGGATTCCATTTCAAGTACCCCGGTGAGGAACAGCATTTGGGGCTGGTGAGTAGCATCAAGGATGACCCGCCCATGCTCAACTGGATCTACATCAATGCAGAGACGAATGCCTTGGAACACGGAGCCAGGAAGGACGCGACGGGCCACACCATCGGCCCGTGGGGTTGGAGCCCTGACGAGCGGTTTCTGACAATAGGCGGGTCTCCTGATGGCTTCGTGGCATCGAGAGAAGCGGTAGACGATGTGGACTCTGTGGAGCGGTGGGCCATATGCTGGCATGGAGATGCCGTACCTCACCAAGGTGACGAGAAAGACGAGAGAGACGGAAGCAGGAAACAAGGTCAGTGCCACGTACAGTCTATCCGGCTGTGTCGCAAACCTATTTTAGGCATGGAAAGCTCGTATGTGAAAGATGGCGACACCTGAACTGCCCATTCTTCGAAACAAGACAAGAGACGTCGAGCCATGTTCAATTGCATCACGAACAGCGTTGAAGATTGGTACACTTATAGGCACTAGTCTATAGTCACTTTTATAGCCAAGATGCTGCTTGTTCCGTACCGAGGTTGCCAAGCGATGCCCCAACAAGACCTCGCCCCTTTCAGGTTAGCCACTTGCATCCCAATTTTGGGTTTTTTTTGATTTTATTACGAGCCGTCTTCATCTCTTCTGTGCAAGATCCACGTGAGTCCCCGGGGGGGGAAGGTCTATTATGACGATGAGCCGATGACGATGTGACGGCTCGACCAAGGTGGGTTGCATTTTTGTCCAGACAGACTCCGCCCAGACGGAACACGATCCGTGGATCTGGGGGGGGGACCAAGCATCAATAATGGCATGATTACACGAAAAAAACTCGGTAAGGGAGGGGAGAAGGGGGGCGTTCCCCGGTCAGACTATCAGACAGAAGCAAAACCAGGAAAGTAGCCGTCAACGAACAAAACACGCCAGGCCTCACAAATTCCTCCCCCTTCCCCATCTGATCCTTCGAAGGAAAAAAAAAAAAAAAGAACATGCCATTTTCACCCCCGAAATCATGTCAAACTTGGCGTCACCGGTAAATACGCTGGACCGGGAGGTAGTCGCAGCTCTCCAAGGCAAATGCGTCGATGAGTTCGGCAACATTTTGGACCGGAACGGCACAGTGCTGGGCCGCGTCGAGGGCGACTTGCCGTCGATGATTGGGCGGCCGGTATGCAAAGATGGCAAGGTCCTTGAAACAGCCGGCCATGTAGCCGGCCATGTGTCGGAGACGTGGTTCGATCCCACGGAGGAAGAAGATGCAGAGAACAACAGGAAGAGGCTCAAGGTTGACCACGACGGCACCATATACGACCACAACGGCGCAGCTGTGGGCAGGATGAAGAACAATCTTGCGGGCGATGCACCAAGACCCCCCGGCGGCCGCGAAAGCTGCAAGTTTTGCGGCTCGAGAAAGGACGATGCAGACAAGTCGGGGGCGGGCGAGGCAAACGAGGCAAACGAGGCAAACGGTGGAAAAAAACAATCAACGGTCACTCCTAGCCCGTCCGAGATCTACTTGGACGTCAAGTCTACGCACGATGGCATCCAACTGATCATCAAGATCCCTACCGTCATTAACGGAGGGGGGCATGAAACTTGGAAATGTAAGATGGAGAGAGCGGACTGATTTTGTCGTCTGAGAGTCTGTGCAGTTGTGCACTGTGGAGGTTTCTCAGATATATGAAGGGAAATCTCAGGGGGGGCTTACAGATATATGAAAGGAAATCTCAGGGGGGGCTTTAAAAAGAAAGGGGGACTTGTTCAATCCTCGGTTTTTTCTTGCCTGGACTGGACTGTGACACTCCATGAGGAGTTTCCAGAAGCAGTCCGTCGCATCTGACGTGAGTCACGTGGCAGCAGACCGGGATGGATGCCACCAATCAGCATCAAAGACCCTTTGAAATCTCCGACCGTTACGGATGTCCATCCACGCACCCCCGTTGCAAGTAGATAATTAGATAATTGGTGTCATTCATGCCGGCTCCCTGCATGTACAACAAGAACAAGGCATGCGTGATGACTTCCACAAGGGGAGACGCCGCAACAGCCACTCTCATCATCATGACCAATTCCAACCCCCATCCCGCCCCATCATCTATACAGCCCCTCCTCCTCAATCCACCTCCTCACCTCCTCACCCACCATCCCATCCAACTCATCACCACCACCACCCCGTCTCACCACCTCCCTCACCCTCGAACTGCTCACCACGCCCTCCACGCCCTCCACCAGCTCTATCCTCCCCGCCCAGTCCGCATCCCCCCCGACCCTTTCCAGCCCGCCATCCCCCAACAAGCCATCCACCCACGCCCGCTGCTCCTCCGCCGACCCCCATTCGTCGTCAGGCCTCATCATAACACGCAGCTTCGCCCTCGCAAAGAACGGCCGCAGAGCCCTCTGCATGGCCGTAACACCCTCACCCTCACCCTCACCCTCACCCTCACCCTCACCCTCACCCTCTGACGCTCCCGAGCAAGAACACGCAGTACCAGCAGGCTCGTCCCGATAATATCTCGGATCAAAGATGCGAATCACCGTGTCGAACCCGCACAGATACACCTGCCGCACGTCTCCCCGTCCGTCACGCCGGTCATTGTACACGCCCGAGCCAGCGATGCTCCTCGCCTTCTCGTGGAACAAGGCCCCCGTCGTCACCGCCACGTCAATCTCAATCTCGGCGTCGTCGCCACCACCACCACCACCACCACCACCCCGCGCCAGGTCCCTCGCGAACCCCTCCATCATGCCCAGCCGAGGCGCCACACCGGCGGCCGGCCCGGCGCCCCCCTTGTCCGCGTTGTTCACGGCCAGCAGCAGGAGGAGCCGCGCGCCCGGCCCGGCGCTCTCCATGGCCGACTTGGCCATCTGCGCGTGGGCCCGGGTCGGCGGGTTGAAGCTCGAGTCTAGCACGACGAGGGTGTCGACGCCGGGGGGGGCAGGAGGAAGTCGGGGCGCCAGCGGGTGATGGGGCGCTGTGCAGAGCACGCGGAAGGCATCGTGGGAGGAGGAGTGGAAGGCTGTGAGGGAGCGGGTGAAGAAGTGGAGAATCTGGGAGCGGGTCATGGGGACCGAGGGGATTGTTGGCACGGGCATCGAGTTGGTTTGGGGCTGATGTGGTGATGGTGACGGTGATGGTGACGGTGACGGTGATGGAGATGGAGATGGCAGATGCATGGAGATGGACCGGCCGATGTTGTAGTTGTTGGGGTTTGGTTTCAGGCTTGGCCGGCGCCGACGCATCGGTGAATGACCACTTTTTTTTTTTGCCTGTGTGACCCGTGACTGATGTGTACACAAGGAACACGGTCGAATGGGATTTGCGAACAAAAGGCAGTACAACGAGACAAATCGCCCATTCTGTTTATACGCCCACATCATAGTATATAGTATATAATATATACTCAACAAACCACACTACACCTCCTCATTGTGCGCCCCATCCATCACCCCCCTCCCGAACCACTTGGCCACCGTCCCGAACCGATCCTCGCTCCCCTCCAGCTCCGCCTTGAACAAGTCATGCTTCATCGCCGCCTTCCTCTGCTCTTCTCTCATCTTCCGTATCAAGTCATTGCCCCCGGCGCACTGCGGACACTCCACATCGTCGTCGTCCTCGCCTCCGCCCCGCAGACACCTCTGGTGAAAGCTGTGCTTGCACAGGAAATGCACCGCCGGCAGGTCGAGGCCCTGTCCGCAGTCTGAGCACCGCGTTGCTTGGAATACGGCTGGCTTGGATCCGAGGTCGGCGATTTCGGCTCTGCGTTTCTCCGTATCACTTCGCAGAGTTTCGATTTGGCGCCGATTGTCTTCCATCTCTTTGCGTTCGCGAAGTATTGTGTCGTGGAGGTAGGGCTTGATCATGCCCATTGTTGCGACGCCTCCGCCGGATGATTGACCCACCAGCGTTTGCACCACTTGCAGAGGCGCCATGAGGCCGTCCCTGTCGATCTTGGAGAGCACATTGGCTAGTTCGTCGGCGCCGGCTTCCTCGAGGACTCGTGGGTCGGACGTGAGGTATGCTAGCGCTGCTGGGTACAGCCGAGGCTCGTCGGGGCCGTACTTTCGCAGAGCCTTGATGGCGCCCCTCGTGTCCTTGGCCGACGTGTAGGATCGGAAAATGTCAAAGAGGAGGCCGGCCTGCTCCTTGACCAGTACGGTGCCGTCGCGGAAGTTGGAGAGGTCGGATAGGAGAAGCACGTTGGAGCTCTCCATGGGCACATGTTCGCCCCCGATCAGTTCCTTCGCCTTGGCCTCCCATTCCTCACGATGATGTCCCTTCCTCTCGCCTGCCTTGTACAGGTACATTTCAAACAAGGTCGTGTAGAGATCCGATTTGTCGCCGACTTTCAATTCTTCTTCTTCTTCGAGGCATGCTTCGAGAAACGTTATGAACTCATCCGGGTGGTCGATGAAGGACGAGAATGCCGTTCGCGGTGCAGGCACCGTGTATTTCGGAGGCGGGTGGTCTTCCTCACTCAATGGCAGTCCATTTTGCGCTGGCTGCTTCATGTTGCTAGGAGCGTCTGGCGCGGCGCCAGACGATGTGTTCAAGTATGGAAATGGCAGGTAGTTGGACAAGTTCTGTACAGCACTCGCGGCACCTGACGTGAAGCCGCCAGTCGTCAAAGGTGTCTCCCCGATCACCGGCACCGCCGTCTTCCTTGGTCGAAACTTCCCCGTGTAGTATTGTACAAAAAGTTTCGTGGCCTCTTCTGGACAGTGTTCTATGAGTACGCGGGCGTACTTTTTCATGCAGGGGTAGGCCTAGTTGACAGTAAGTACTTGCATGACAGACAGGTAGGTTTCTTGACAGTGGCAGACGCACCACCTCAGGGTCTTGACGCCAGATATAGTCGAGTGCCTCGCCATGGCGTTTGGAGTCCTCGATGAGAATGTCGACAACCAATTCTGTTTCGCCGTGCCGTTTGGCGAGATAAGCCGCTTGTTCGTAATAACCTCCTTGCCGGCACATGGCAATGGCTGTATCCAGGTCGAATTTTAGATCTCCCGGTGACTTGATGAACTTTTCTAGTTTTTCAATGTCCTTCAACTTGGCATAGCAGTTGAGGAGAAGGGTCGTGTGGTCAGCCGTGGCCTTTCGATGCTCGTGTAGTTGCTCCAGGTACTGGATCAGATTGTGAATCCGTTGTGTATCGAGAAACTAGCAAAAGTCAGTGGAGGAGCCTGAGAAAAGGAAGGGGGGAGCAATGGAATGCATGCCTTGCGAATGACTTGGGACGGTTCCGTCGTATCAATGGCGCGAATGTACTGCACCATGGCCCCGTCGTAGTCCGCTTTTTGGTACAGGTGGTCGCCAAACTTGCGGTATATGACGGTCTGTTGCTGACCATTCAATCCGGAGCTTTGCGCCAGCTCGATGGCAAGATGAAACATGTTGCGCTGGTACAGCATTTCCAGTCTCTGCTGCAAAGGCTTTTCGTGATATCTGTACAGCTAAAAAAATCAAGTAAGTCCGATGAATAGCTCGTCATGAGGCATGCAGCACGTACCTTGCCCTCCTCAGACATGGTGAACAGATCGCCCCAGACGTCGAATACAAATCTCACCGGTGACATCATCGTCTCCGAGTGTGCAATGATCCTCAGGTCTGGCTCGAGCAAGAGAAATGTTGTCGCGTTGAACAGATCATCGTTTCCGCTACCCCCGAACCGCCGCCTCAGGACCTCCGGATCTCTGCCATTCGCCCCTGACGGCAGGCACTTGAGCGCCACATAATTCTCGTACACAGCAATCAGTGTCTTGGGAGCCTCGTATGCCTTTGGCGGTCCTCGCCCATCCAGCGAGTAGGTATAAATCGCATCGTCCCTCGCCACCACAACCTCGCCCGTCTCCTTGTCGAGGGCCATGCAACCCCAGGCACACCCACTGTCTTCCACGGTCTTGGGAGGCAGCCCTTGACCTTTCCTTGACAGACCCAGCCTGAGAATCCGCGTCGTTGTAGAAATGAACAGCGTGGTGAGCTTCTCATCCGTCGCAAGCTGCACCCCAGTCACCGGCTCTTCCGACTCGTACACTATCCTCTGCTTGGTACCCAAGTCGTGAATGAGGTCGCCGCGAATCAGAGTAACAGAGCCGTTGCCGAATCCCACCGCAATCTGTGACAGGTCGTCTGACGCCGCAAATGCAGAGATGGGGAACTGTCGTCTACCGTTGTTGATGGTCAGGGTGCAGAGGCACGTGGGCATATTCGTCTTCTTGACGAGCCGATCTAGCGCCCATGCCTTGAGGATCGGCTCGCTGCTCAAGTCTTCGGCGACGGTGACGAGTAAACTTGTTCCCTCGACTTGGCGCATGTGAGTGACTCGACCAGCCTCGTGGGCTTGGAACTTCCTGACGACTTTCCAGCTTTTGCCGATGATGCTGACGGTTCCGTCGTTGCCGCCGATGAAGAGGCTGTCGGAGCCTGCGCAAATGCTCGATATCTCATTGCCTTCGAACAGATTGCGGGTATCGGCATCGGGGAGGGAGATTTGGGAGACTTCGAAGAAGTCGAATGACTTCCACTGGGATGTGTTAGCTTACCGAGAGGTTGGCCGAGCGAGTATATTGACTTGCAGAAGCACATGGTTCATGAGACATACCGAAATCGCCATGTTGACGCATCAGTCAGCTGTGGGTGCTGCGGCGGTTTTCGGGTCTGTCTGAGCAGAGGGAGCACTCTGTATTATATGTGGCTGTGAATGAGCATGTTGCTCCAACGTTCAATGTTGCGAGGTGGTCCGATGACGACGTTGGGACGAGGCAGGGCGTCGCGTCGCTTGCCTGTGGTCGCGGCGTGGGGGTGGGGCAACGTTGACCTTGGGACTGGGACGGCTGGAATACAAATATCAAAATTGCGCTGCCTCTTCATGGGTCAATTCTTCTTCTTGGGACGTATTTGTGATTCATCTGCGCAGTCTAGTGTTCCATGACAGCTCCTGCACAGCTGGGTATCTCTTGTATGTCACGCCTGTCCACCCATTAATGATCCGCCCAATTTGCACCTCGTCAAGCCCAGGTAACAAAAATGAACCCCCAAAATTTTACCAGCCAACCTCCTGAAACCAAGAGAATTAATTCCTCATGCCACAACGCCGCTGCAATTCATTCACTCATGACAAGCTTCATTCTCCGCCTTGCATCATTCACTCTGCCTAGATCATATAGCATCTCACCGGTCCTCCTTGGCCATCTTCCCCTCGGGCGCCTCACGCGAAGTAGCCAACGGGCTCGTCACACCGACGATGCTACCGCTGATACTGTCCGGTCTTCCGTGGCCCAGCCGGCCGCTTCGGACACTGGCGCCATCACCTTGCTTGGCCAGGATGCTGTTTCTTTCGCTGGTGATGGCCGGTGCCACCCCAGTAGCAGAGTATATGCTGTTCCGTTCAGGCACCAGGCGTGAGCTGCTACCAGGCAGGCCTGGCGTCGCTGGCATGCCCCCCTGCTCG
This sequence comes from Epichloe coenophiala, assembly GCA_018801565.1. Classification (NCBI taxonomy): domain Eukaryota; kingdom Fungi; phylum Ascomycota; class Sordariomycetes; order Hypocreales; family Clavicipitaceae; genus Epichloe; species Epichloe coenophiala. The sequence goes on from JAFEMN010000008.1 coordinate 1,159,368, forward strand.
ATGTTGGCGCTGAGAACACTGAGAGGGAGACTCTCGCGGCTTCCACCCCATAGAGAAGAAGGCGCCAACGCGCGGACTGATGCATCAGTGTCCATTGAGCGGCGGCGGCGGCGCTTGCTGGAGGAGGCCAAGGTCAAGATGGAGGCATTGTCGGTCAGAAGATTGTTTGCCGTGGCCGTTGTGTACGTTGTTGGATTGCTACTCGGCGCCAAATGCGAGGGTATGGCGGACGCGGGGGACGCGGGGGACGCGGTAGGGAAAGGCTGACTGAACTGAATCGATTGTGTGTTGGTGTTGCTGTTCTGTGGTGTTGGAATGTAGGGTGTTTGATTGGTCGGAGCCACGGATTGTATCGTCGTCAAGGTTGTCGTTAGAGATCGAACTGACGGTGCCGGGCTGGAGAAAGTGCTGCCACCCCCTCTTCGACATTCCATCCCACCGCCAATAGTGCGACTCGTTCCCGCAAGAGAGCTCGCTCCTCCGTGGCTTGGGGCCAAAGATCGCGGTGGTTCACTTTCCGTACATATCGTGCCTGCTGTGCTCCTTGCCCCCACCGTTGTGGGAGCAATACCGTCCACGGAGCTGTGTGCAGTCCGTCCAAGCGAGGTGATGCTCCCTGCAGTGGTAAAAGAACACGAGCTCACCCCGTTGGTGTAACTGCGATTGCTGGTGCTTCCATTCACCACACCATTGCCGTGGCTCTCGCTGACATGACCCGACTGAGGATACGGGTTGTTCAACTTGCGTCCGCGCCTGGCCCTCGTGTCCCGTTTGGGGCGATCGCCATCCGAGGAGGACTTGAAGTTTGTTAGTTTCTTTACCCACGTTGAAAAGGGTCGTCGTCGATGCGCCTGTCGGTCTGGAGATACGATGCGTTAGACTGGGCTTGCTTCTCGAGTGACTGCGGTGACGGTCGGCTGGGGGGCCAAAGGATGTCTTACCGTGGGGTTCATTGATCATGTCAGCCGCTGCCATCTCGCAGCGAGACGGCTACTTGATAGCGGCGTAAACGGTTGAAACGGTCTTTTCTCGCGGGACAGTCGATGGTTCCCGAGTTGAAGGCAGTGTCGCTTTGTGTCGTTGATATATGCAGATATGGGAATGGGGGGAGGGAGACCCCTGCTTCTCGGTACTTCGTATCGGCGCAGGGCCCAGGCCTTGTCTGGTCTGTCTGTCAATGGATCGGGCTGCGATGGTTCAGTGCTGACCAGATGGTTTTCCGCAGTTGCAATGCGAAACAAGGGAGAGATCAGATGCACCGCGTGCACGAAAGGGCGTTGAGAAGAGAGAGCTTGCTGGATTTTGACCGTCAGAGGGAAGGTGAAGGAAGGTGACGAAGTGATGACTGAAAGTGACATGGGTGATCTGCACTGTACCATGATGGGTGTACGGAGTATGTACACCCACTATACGGAGTATGTATGTATGTACGGCATCGGGAACGGGCAGACACACGGCGCGTTGGCACGCATGGCATGTGCTGGAGGGGAACATTGAAGCCCAGGGGCGGCTACGGGGGATGCTTGGAGCACTGGCCTGCACTGACCTCCACCGACCTCCACTGGGCGTCAATGGGCGCCACTGCTGTGGTCGATCTTGTATGGAAAGTGATATCACGTGATGCAGCCCAAGTCGCACCAGCGAGTCGAAAAGAAGCCCTGCAAGCTTTGAAAAGTTCTCACACGGCAGCCACAAGCTTAGGCCGCGGGGCTTCATCTTTTGATTTCTGACGTAAAAAGGACGTCCTAGGGGAGCCGTTGCTTCTAGTTGGTTGCAAGAGACGGAAGGTGCGTGCGCACGTGCATGGATGGCCTCATTCGCGAAGACATCTCTTTGATCCAATCAATGGCGGTACAGCCATAGCACTTTGCCTGTTGCAAGTAAACCATCGGGCACGAGGACGGACTGCAAAACCCCCATCAAATAGCATCTCGATGTCGTGAGTGAAAAGGTCAAGTCATCGGGCAACGAGCGGGCAACGAGCGGGCAAACGGTCCCACCATAATAGCTTTCAAGTTCCATCAACTTCTCATCTCCCCATCAACGTCACAGCCGGTCTGCTCAGAGTCAACCTCATCGGCAAAATTGCTGTCGACGTTTATTAAGCCCAACCTGGACTGCGGCAGCATGGGGACGTGCATATCATGTCGATCCGGCCACTCCCTAAAGATGCCATTGACAAAATCAAGTCCTCGTCTTCCGTCACCTCGCTGAACGATGTCGTCTGCGGGCTGTTGATGAACTCTCTGGACGCAAATTCCTCCAAAATCAACATCAACCTCGATTTTGCGCTGGGAAACTGTATCATTGAGGACGATGGATTTGGCATTCAACCCCATGAATTTGAGGAGGGCGGCGGGCTAGGGAAATTGCATCGTTCGTGCTACGACATGATGACGGCAATTACTGAAAAGCACGAAGCTAACTCGCGCGTGTAGATACGTCCAAATCACCACCTAATCCCAGGATCCATGGCAGTCATGGAAACTTCATCGCCTCTGTAGCAACGTTCTCGCTTCTGACCATCTCGTCCCGCCATCATCGGCATGATACCCATTCCGCTCTTACTATTCATAATGGCAATGTGCTTTCAAGGAGTATTCCAGCACAGCCAGACCAGTGCATAGTGTCCTTCAAGCACGGAACTCGCGTATCGGTACGCAACTTGTTTGGCTCCATGCCCGTCAGAGTCAAGCAGCGTGGACTCCTGTTTTCTGATCGTGCCAAGATTGACAGGGAGTGGGATGCTGCTACGAAGGCGATAGCTGCCTTGCTTCTTTCTTGGCCATGTGAGTTGTCCGTCTTTCTCAGAGAGGCAAATACGCAGCGAGAAGCCAGGATGAAGACAAGGGGCTCAGAGATGGCGAGTCGTGCGTCGAGACTGTTCGTCCAAGCAGGATTGGCTGAGAGCGAGGGTGGAGGGTCATGGGTGCCCGTGTCGGCATCTAGTCGTCGCCTGAGAATCAAAGGTGCCATTTCCACAACCCCAGTGGCAACTCGTCGCTCGCAGATCATGTGCCTTGGTATTCGACCTGTCCAAAACAGCTTTGGCACTAACGTACTGTACGAAGAGGTCAACAAGATTTTCAAATCTTCAAGTTTCGGTGTTGTAGATGGGAACGCCTTGGACAAGATGCGAGGAAAACCGACGAAGGGCGTCGAAAAATGGCCAATGTTCTTTCTAGAGTTGAATCTTCTCGGTGCGGAAGAGACCCTGGCCGTGGACGATGTCTTGTTGGGGAGCTCTCAACACAGCCTAACAGCTATTGTTGACCTGCTCAGAGTCATCTGTTATGGATTTCTAAAAAAACACTGGATGCAACCAAAATACGTACAGAAACCGGACATCAAGTCATCACGCTCACATTACAAAGGTCAGCCTGATACGCTTCATGAACCCAAGATGGCGCCAACTAGGTTGCCGTCCAGAGCGCGCCTCGCCGGTGAGCATGTTTTCACAGGTGGCAGTGCACATAGCCCACCATTTGAATCGTGGCATCGCACCAAGGTTGGGAGGTCTCTGCCTCTCCTCAAGTCCTCCACTGAGCACCAGGTGGTCCAACCTACTGTGCCTGGGGAATGCCGCATGCAAATGCGTCGTCGACTCGTGGGTGAGAACGGGAAATTGCTGCGGAAGCCGTTTGACGATGTCGGTGAAGAGGCCCAATCTGCAGCACGGGCTGAAACCGATGATGAGCCTTCCGAGGCAGTTGAGCAACAACGTACCATGATAGCTTCTGAGCAGAGTGGCACTTTGACTCCCGAATCAATCCCGAGGACGAAAGATCATGTACAAACATGCCAGCCTGTGGAACTCCAGCCAAAGTCGCAACCTCACGAGTGGCTCCGAAACATTCTAGATTCCTGGGAAAATCCCGTCTTCGAGACAATCGAGAAGCAAATACCAGCGTTACCTCAGAACCCCGTCCACACAGAAAGACCCTCGAGGTGAGAGGTGACGGACAAAGAAGCAGATTCTTCTTGCAGGAGAATGAGATCCAATTTGAAGCAATGTCTATGGATTTGAGTGGCCGACTGTCGAGATGTGCGTTGGAAAAGGCGAAGGTCATAGGCCAGGTCGACAAGAAATTCGTCCTCCTACAACTGCCGCTGCGAATGCGGAAAGATGAACCATCCGAATCGTCATCAACATTGGTCATGCTCGATCAGCACGCAGCAGACGAGAGATGCCGCTTGGAGGAACTCATGTCGCTGTACTTCCTGCCGAGTAGCCAAGGCCTTCTTCAAGCGGTGACGGAACCGCTGCAGAGGCCGATTGTGTTTGAGATTTCAGCCAGAGAGAACCATCTTCTTCGCCGTTGCCACGCTCATTTTCAGACGTGGGGTATCTTTCTGGAGTCCAATACAACAAATCATGTTGAAGGGAAAGAGGTTCTTGTTTCGAGATTACCGCCGAGCATCTCGGAACGATGCCAAAGCGATCCAAAATTGGTCATTGAGCTGGTACGCAAGGAGATATGGAAGCTCGAAGACAGAGCTACGCCGCCTCGTCTAACGTATGAACCCGGAAGGTCGTGGGTGTCATGTTTCCACAGCTGTCCTCAAGGCATACTGGAGCTCCTTCACTCGAGGTCATGTCGCAGTAAGTGCAGCTGGTCCGCCTACCCGACCTCAAAATCTAACGCTTCCAGGTGCCATCATGTTCAACGATGAGCTCTCACTGGACGACTGCGAGCAACTTGCCCACCGCCTGTCGCAATGCGCCTTTCCTTTCCAGTGCGCTCACGGCCGGCCCAGCATGGCGCCCCTTGTCGATATTGGATCGGGGACAGGGCGGCTCGGGAGTTGGAGCGAAGGATTGTCAGCGCCTCGTGTGGGGCAATGGAGGAAGTGGCTCAATGGCACGTAAAAAGGAGAAGACGTCGAGCCACGACGGCTTGATTGATTGCGGCGTTGGTATGCCCCAAAACTAGAAGCATCTTGCATAGAATACAATCATCATGAGGGCCAGATGGAAATCAAGGCTTGGAACCAACCAATAGATACACCTTGAGCACGCGCATATGCACTAATACTCCGTACAAATACACCCTCGTTTCATCCCTTGGGCTCATAAACCATAATCGTACACAAATATTGACGCCTACCCCTCCTTCACCCACTCATTCATCTCCTCGTCCCAGCGATGCCCAGCATGCCTCTCACCAAACGGATATTGTAATGATGGGTGTTTTTTCAATCAACTCAAGTAATGTATGTGGCGATGACGTTTGCATATCTAACATGTCTTGATAAATGGCATGTGCGCAGCTAGTCAACCTCATCGAGGGCTTTTTTGTGAGGAAACAGAAACACCCTCCCCGCCTGCCTTGTCGACGTAACTTCGGACGGCTTACCGAAGGAGAAGAAACACCAAGCGGTGCAGGGAAAGGAGGCGAACAGGGGGAAACGATGTACACATGATCAAATCAAAACCAGAGTCTATACATCTTCATCTACGTACTTGGCAATCCTGCGCGAACCATTTCGTCCACACCCATCGCGGGCAAGAAAGACACAAGAGAAAAATCCACGGGCCGTTCAACGGGCTATACTAGTCCATGCCAAAAAGTACACGGCGTAAAAAATTGGGGTCTCTCCTGCCGGGAATTGAACCCGGGTCTCAAGCGTGACAAGCTTGCATACTGACCACTATACTACGGAAGACTTAATGGCTGTTTGCAACCATCGTAGTAAGCTTGGGTGGGCGGGCTCTATCATAGTATATATATGTTTTCTTGCCGCTTTTCCGCGGGCAGGTAGGTGAAGACGTACGGACCATGGTAACCGCGCATGAATTGGGCAAGTTTTGCGCAACCCAGAATCACGTCGTTTCCGCTGTAAATTTCGCACGAGGACGGATCCGTCGTTCCTAGTTTTTGGGTTTCATCGCTGGCCAACGGTTGATTTGGGCTTTCCGCACGGAGTGTGCGGTCTCATGGTAACTCGTGGACTCTCCCGGCCTCAAATGTTGAACATCACGGTGGCTTTTTACAAGCCGGCTCATCGCGTCAGTTTTGCTTGCGGCGGAATGGCTTGGCACTCGTGGCATCCAGCTCATTTACATGCACCACGGTGACATGGCCCGCGGACCGCGTAGTTGAACATGGGCGCATTTCCCGCCATGACTCAACAAGTCGAATGACAGGTCTGTATCGGATCGCGTGGTTGTCTGCGAGTGGCAGACAAGTCGCACGTAGCACCAGGGAAACACACGCACTGCAAGCGTTGCATGAGGCGGGAATCAAATCATGCCGGGTATCGACTACTAATATACGGAGTACTCCTCCAATATGCTATAACACAGCCGTGCCCTACGCCGCACAGGCAACATGCCGAATTCGTACAGAAGCCCGAAATGGAATAAAGTAATTAAAAAAAAAAAAAAGAAACCCGATCTCATCGTGCCACGCACGCCGTCGCATTACCGTGCAAAGACCTTGACGACCCCGTCACCACCACCGCTTACAACCCATCGGCCATCCTGACTCCATACACATGAACAAATTCCCTCTCCTCGCATCACTCGGTGACTCGTGATCTCCTGTGTGCAGGATCTCTTTTCCAGACTCCAGAATCGCAAGGATGCATCGTGGCCGGCGCTGACGAGTTCCCGGCCGTCAGGGCTGAGAGACAGGCTGGAAATGGCGTCAGGGTGTGCTAGCATATTGTATGTACATTGACCTGCGGTTCGATTAGCAATTCTTTCCGTACATGCGTAGAGATTCGTGGCCTGCCGCCAACTAACCACTGTTGGCATCGAAAAATTTGACGTAGCGGTCCTCGTGACCTGAAATAATGGTCCCCTCAACACCGGAACTGGCCAAAGACCGCCCACCTGTCGGACCGCCCGAAGCGTTTTCATCCTCGCCGCCTATACTGTTGCCATGGTGCTGCTGGCTGCCTTGATCCAAACCTGTTGTTGTTGCAACGATTGCATTGACGCCGGTTTTGATCGAACCGTCATACGTCTCCATGCTGTCCATGGATCCGACTTGCTCGCCGGTCTTGGTGTCGTAGACAATGACAGCGGCATCCGAGTACGAAACGACGAATGTTTCGCCAGACGTGCCCAACGATATGATGCAAGTGGGACTGGCCTTTGATCCATCTGCGCGCGAGATGACGTGCACCAGCGTGTGGTGGAAGGGAGAATTTGAAGCGATGCTGGCCTGAGGCGAGTTGGAGAAGCCGCTGCCCGAGCTCATCGAGTTGCCACGCACACGACCACCGCGACCAGTCATGCTACGATTCGATCCTGGTTGTGGCGAGCTTAGTTGAGGCGGCGCGCTGACTGACCACACGCGAACTGATCCGTCAGCAGCGCCGGACACGACTAGGATGCGATCTGAGCTGCCATAAGGACTTGATGTTCCAAAGACTGAACCCAATGTGGTCGGGAGTACGCACAGCGCCCAAACCGCATCTGTATGGCCCTCCAGTGTCGCTTTGGGATCGACCCGCCCTCGCTCCCACACGCGAACCGTCGCATCTTGCCCGCCTGAAAAGATCCAGCCGTCTCCCTGTGCGCGGCCACCAGTGGAAAAATTAGGTGCCGGTGACCATGATGTTAAGCTGAGTACTGATCCAGAGTGGCCTCGGTGCGTAAAGTTTGCAATGACATCGAGGTCGGACGCAGCTCCGAGGGGGCCCGAGTGACCATCGAGTCTGGGTATGTGAAACCGCTTGATCATGCCGTCGTCACCAGCTGTGCAAATCTCGGGCTCTCCAGGGCTGCCGCCGCCAGAGAAGATGACGATGCGCACAGTGTCCAGATGACCACGCAAACCGAACCTCAGCTTGAAATTGCCGCTATCCGACCTTTGCGCATTCAGTGCCAAGTCGTGCTCACCACTACGTCTCCGAGACATGGAGCCTTTCCTTCTATGGCCACCACTCGGAACTCGATTTGGCGACTTGGATAAATAATCGGCATTGGGGAAGACATCAGTATCGGGGCGGGTGGTGGCAGAATGAGGGCCCTGTTGAGCGGCACCTGGTTCAGGAAATGTGCCCTCCGGGAAATCCCATCCATCAGCATCGGGTCTTGTAGTGGGCTTCTCTCGCGTCTCTGGAGCATCTTGTATGCCGCCCAATGCCTCTGCAGCATGATTTGGGCCTGGTATATTCTCGTCGACAGAACGTGTCGTGATGAATGGTGCCGTCCAGTCGTTGGGAGCTCCGTACATACCCTGTTGATTGTCGCAGGCGGAGCGAAGCATGGGCTGGGGCTGGAGGTCGGCTTGTCTGGCGGCGAAGTTGGATTGGGCCGCCTGTTGTATTTGGGACGCCGTAGCATTTTGCTGAGACTGCTGTCTTGCGTTGATGACATTAAAGTCTTGAACATGATTCGTTGTCTGACGTTGATGCATCGGATATTGTCGTTCAATATGTTGTGGAGGCATGCCGTATGCTTCCGCCTCGCGCAAGTCTTCCATCATCGGTAGCTGAGGTGAGTCGCGAGGCGGCTGGGGGTTGGCTGGCGTAATCATTAGATACATAAATTCAGATTGACATTGGTCCAGGAAGGTCTTGAGCTCGTTTCGGTGCGTGTCATCGTCTGGTTTCTCAACATGAATTCCCCCGGCACCAGGAACCGTGTATTTATCCGACGAAGCTAGAGAAACAAGAAGGAACTAGTTAAAAAAAAAAATTCATCAATAGCACATCGGTCTGGCGTGTGGTTCAACTCACAACGAAGTTTTTCCTGGATTTTGGCAGAACGGTCATTCTTGGCGGACGCGTTCTCTTCCCTCGCAGCCGTACCTTTGATCTGTTCAGACTGATCTTTCACTTTCCGCTCCAGGATTGTGACGTATTTCTTGAGAGCCTTTTGCGTGGCGTCGGCTCTCCGTGCTTGGCCCTCGAGGTGAGCTATCCTCCCTCGCATCTCCTGCTTCTCAATCTCCCATGAATTTCTGTCTCGCTCGTGCCGATGCCACTCCGTCTGCAAGAATCGCATCACACCCTGGAGGGTGTACTCGGTCGCCTGGGGCTGATTCGGTCCATTGGGATGCATGCCCATGCCCATCTCCATGCCGCCCACGCCGTTGCCAACGTTGGGGCCCATCATGGCGCGCCTCGTTGAACGGGCGGGCTCATCGAGAGCCTGCGCCGGACAAGGGAAGAAGAGTCAGGCTGGCCACTACTCTGGCGGGCTGTGCTGGCGATGTTGGCGATGGCGGTCGCAGGTGGTGTGCGAATCAGTAGAATAGTGTCTGCTTGAGCTAGCTCGAGGTTGAGAAACCGGTTGAGAAACCAGCGTGTCGACCTCTGGAAAGCTTATGCTGTCCCGTGCTATTAGATCGGCTGGCGGGCCAATCAGGGGATGCACCTTGACGTGAGGCCGCAAGGCATCAACATTCGCTACGCGCCGCTTACCAGGGCAAGATCGTGCTGGCTTGTTAGTTCGCGGAATATTCACCTGGAAGCAATCGCTGAATTTCGACACACCCCTTGTTCTCTCCAATAGGGAATACTCTCCAAGTACGGAGTAAAACAAACATACTGTGATGTGCAGTATCCGGAGTCTTGCTTTACCTTGGCAAGTTGCAGAACAGGGACTCAGAAACGGGGTGCACAGACCATGAACGGTTCGGTAACTCGGATCCATCCATCGATGATATTCCGGCTTTTGGCAAGTCGATGGTGCATGTGGGGCCCTCTACTTTGCTACAACGTTGGCGCAAGCTTTTGCGAATGCACAAGATACAGGGCATGCGACCTCCCGGCTTGCTTCTGCATCTTGATACGTAAAATCCAACTCGTCGAAATCAAATATAAGCGCCGCCCAAACGCCGAGGGTATTAATCCAATCATCTCCAACGCACATACCCCCAACCTGCCTACAGCTCCAGCTCTTCTACTTCCATCCCACAATCTACACACATCTTGATCGTCATGCCCTCCTCGTTCTCCACAGTGCGCCCCCATTGATGAACATGCCTGGTTTCACGTATCGAATCTCCAAATTTGCTGGCCCCCGACTTGCTCAACGTGCCGGCCTGTCGACGAAATGCATCCGTCCTCGTCTTACGCTTGAGGTCCATGAGCTTCTCTTTGAACTTTGCCTCTTTCCGAGCCTTTGTCTGCGCCTCTCTTTTTTCGTACTCTGCATCGAGAGCCTCCGCTGATCCCCATTTCGTCTTTACGGCATATTCTTCGACTTGAAAACGCAAAAACAGCATCATGTCGTGCCAATGTGACTTGTGGGGATTTGGCTTGGAGAGATGGGGTAGTAATTCCGGATCTCGAAGTTCGGCTGTGCGACACGTTAACACAATCTCCCTGTTCATGAGCACTGCATCGTGAAAAGGGTGGATACGTACGATCCGTAAGCAGATAGTCTTGTTTGCACTCCGTCTTTGTCAAGAGCGAGTATTTTTCAGGATACTTTTCCTTGCACTTGTTGCAGACAGATACGTGAAAGACCTCGTTCCACACAAAATCAATCTCCAAGCTATTGCAGTCTCTACACTTCTTCCTCTTGCTCTCATCTTCTAGGACGCTCAAGCCTGGCTCGAAAGGGCCGGCCTTTTGCCGCTGGAGCCTTCGGATAAGTTGCATCCGCTCCCACTCCTGAACGGTCATGTCTTTGGGCCGCTGGTCATCTTCGGGTTGGCCGGGCTTCTTGACTCCCATAGCATAGTTGTGAGGATCATCCTCGGTAGACAAGAAACCGCCTTTCGTGTCTGTCATGGAGCTCATATTGAAGTCGACAAATTTAGTGAACTTGCGCGCAGGGCGCAGGGCCTCATCATCACCTTTGTTACGGCCATCGCGATTGGTTCCGGCCTGGATGAAAGAGGATTCGGGGGCAGTGGCTGAACTGTAGGAGCGTTTCCCATTGATCGGTTTCGTGATGTGTACATCGTCTGTGGCGACAAAGCCGGCGGCGGACTTGAGGACAGTGGAAACGGATTCAGAAACTCGCTGTTCGGCTTCACGTTGGTCTCTGATAGCTTTCGCCCGGAGCCTGTTTTCTTCCTATGCGCCGCAGTTAGCCCCATAATGTGCCAAAGTGCATTTTTCTCACGGAGAATCGGAAACCCTCTCACAATTCGCCTGGTCACCTCTGGAGTCGGTGGCGATGCGACTGTCGTGATCGCAGGGTTTGGCGGAGGTGTCCTGGGCCGCTCCATCAAGCCAACAAAAGCGCACGACACTTTTGAACGAATGTCACAAGCGATTGTGATTGAAAGTTTGAATGTAACCGTTGGAATTGAGCAGTCTGGACGGTGTGGCGCGGGAAAGCGGTTTGGAAGTGCTTGTTCGATTTATTCACGGTAGCGGAGGGGCGAAATGGCTGATGTCACTCGCGCTACTTTATCGATAACGTTCTGTCCGTACTTGGCCAAAGACGGCCAGTCATGTCAAGACCCGACCGACTCCAAGCCCCGACTCGTGTTATGGCTGGTGGCAGACTCCCCATTGCCGTTGGGGCATTAAATACAGTCCGACACGCCGAGGAGTCCCGCGATGAAATAGACCAACTCGTCGTTGTGAGGGACACCGCATTGTCTGCCTCCGCCTGCGATGCAATCATGCAAGTGTGGTCAGATGCAGACAAACACGGGAGACACCCCTGTACGGTCGCACATTAGAGAGGCCCCGCAAAGGGCTGCTAAAACAAAAATATCCCTTAACCCCTTATTTGCGATTTTGCGATTTTACGCTTTTTATAATATATTTTTATATATTATAATTATACTATATTTATAAAAAAACCTATAGAGCTTCTAAGAGTAAATTAAATCCCTTTATAATAATAGGGTTTATTATAAATAAATCCTAGATTAAATTAATACTAAGCTTTTTATATAAGGTAACTAAAGTATTAGTCTTTATATATTATATTATTATCTTTAAGCCTAGGGAGTTTTATTTACTTTATAAAGTATATAATATCTTTAGCCCTTATATAAAGAGATCTCTAAGCTCTTTATATAAGATATTCCTATAAAGACTATTTATTTAACTATTATTAAGCTTCTTTAGTAATAAGGGTATTAACTAATTAGCTTATAAACCCTTTAAATATAACTTTAGTAATAAGGCTTCTTATAATTATAAAATTATATATAAATTATAGATAAACTAATTTAATATATATAGTTTTACTTCTTCTTTTATAGTTATTTAAATTAATTAATTCTTTAAGACCTTTAAGTATAAGACTAGCTATCCTATATGCTATATATAATTTATAAAATTTTCTATTAATATAGAATAAAAAGATACTTTTATATAGAAAAAGAGCGCTAAATTACTTTATAAGATATAATTTAATTCCTTAAAGCTAATTTAAAATAAACCTCTATAATATAAAGCTTTAGTTAAGGATATTTATATTATTATATATAATAAAAGGGCTAAGTCTTAGTCTTATAAAACTAATTATATAACTTTTATTATATAGTCTTTCTTAAAGAAATTTAAAAGTATTAGAAAAGGAACTTTTAATATTATATAAACTTCTTAGTACTTAAACTAAACTTCCTTTAGTGCCTTAATAAATATAAGAAGCTAAAGAGATTTAGAATCTAAGTATATATATATATTAATATATACTTATACTATATTATTTAGTTTTACTATAGTTACTTTACTATAACTACTCTTAGTATATTAAAGTAATATCTTTATATAATAAATTTGTTAGTTACACCAAGGAACGTTGCACTAGTGCGAAGGGTCGAATTTGACGATAGTAATGAAGTTAATAATAATAATAATAGCTAAGAAAAGAGAGAAGGAGAGGAATCTAGCTAGGAGAGAAAGTAAGCAAAAAAGAGGGAAAAGTAAGGCAGTAGTGCAAAGCTACTACAAGCGGTGTGAGGTTACCTATAATATAGCTAATTACATGACGTGTATCCCTTTAGTAAACCTATACTTTAGCTATAGCTAGACTAACTATTATCTAAGGGTCTAGAGGAAGCTATACTAGTAGTCTCTCTTTTCTTTATAGCTAAAGAAGCTTAAAAATATAATAAAAATTAAATTAAAGGAAAGTATATATAAGTAAATCCCTTTATAGGAATCTATAGCTTTAATTAGCTATTATAGCCTTAGTTATTTTAATTAACCTAGTTACTATAATCTATACTTATATACTTATTATATTAATCCTCCCCTTTACCTAACCTTATAGGTCTCTTAACCTAGCCTTTTATATAAATTATTAATTTATTTAAATTAATTAAGGTTAAAAGGGCTAAATTTAGCAATGCCTTTATTATTATATTAGCTAGGTTATTACTACTATTAATTTACCTAACTTTATAGATCTCTCTTCTCTTATATAACTATTAGAGGGCTATAATATTAATTATAAGCTACTTCTCTTTTATTATACCTAGCTTTATAAGGTATTTATATAATAAGAAAGAGTCTATATAGAGGATTATTAGTATTTAAGGTATCTTTAATTAGTTTATAATCTAATAAAGGGTTATAGATATTATATATGTAATATTAGCGCCTTAAACTATGCTATATAGCTTAGATATAAGTACGCTATAGGTTATACGCTTACTCTTTATAGAGCTATATATAATAATATTCCCTTTTAAGGTAAAGGTATTATTTTCCTTTATTACCTTATTACTAATTATAATAATATATCTAATTTATAAGCTAAGGTCTTTGTTATTAGTAAGAGACCTATCTATAAATATAAAGAGCTTTACCTCTTTAAGAGTTAAGGGGATATACTATAATCCCTACTACTAATGCTTAATTTATCACTTAAGGCATTTATTAAGTTATAAGATATTATTAGTAAAGGGTTCTTAGTATTATATAGTGATTAATAGGTTATAAGATACTTCTAGTTAATAAACTATTATAATATAACTCCCTTAGGCTCTTTGCTTTATATAATCCTACTTTGCTATTAGTGATTATAAGTTAATTTCCTTAATCTTCTAACTTTAGCCTTTTTAGGTTAAAGTTATTAAGTTATTAGCATTTTAGGTTAGGATATAGCTATTAAAGATAAGGGGATTTATAGTTATTAAGTGTTATTTTTCTTTAGCTATAAACTTTACTTTCTAAAGCTCTTTTTTTTCTTTCTTAAAGAAGTTATTATTACTAAGGCCTAGCGTATTATCTATTTATATTCCTATAATTCTAAAGAGATTCTTATTATTTAGGGCTATAATTAGTAAGTAAGGATTATATATTAAGGTTATTATCTTTAGGTTATCCCTATAGTAATAAAAATACATTACCTACTAGTAGGTTCTAGCCTTTATAATTCTATAAAGAGGTTTAATTACCTCTATTACTATGCCTTCTAGAAAGAGGTATATAATTTACTTAGGTAACCTTATAATAATTAGCCTATTTAGGGTTATATAGGATTAAACATAGGCTTATATAATATCTTATAACTAAAGGTAAATTCTATTTTACCTTAATAATAGAGCAAGGGCTATAATAATCCATTAGCTTAATTACTATATTATTAGTAATTAGGTTAAGATAGCCTCTTTTCCTTTATTATTATGCCCTTATATAATAAGGCATAACTTTTTATATAGTAATTTAGTCCCTTTTCCTTTAATCTCTTAAACTATATAAGAATTAAAGATCCTATAGCCTTTATACTTAGTAAGATTAAATATTATAAATTTAAATATATTATAAGCTTATAGGGCATTAATCTTAGCTTAGTTAGATTATTTAAAGGGGGTTCCTAAGGTTATAATCTTTCTCTCTTAGTAAAGTTAAAGGGCAAGCTTCTAGTTAGCCTTTTCTTTTACTATAAGGAATACTATATTTAGCATTTCTTTAGCTATAATCTCTTTAAATAATACCTTATCTTAGTCTTTATTAATAAATATAAGGGGATCTATAGGTTTAATAGCTCTATTAGAAACATAAGCCTAGGCCTTAATTACCTTTGCTTTTGCTACCTTAAGGTAATTAGCTTTATAGCTTCCTATAGGGGTAGCTTTTACTATCTTAAGATAAGCTATAAGTTCTTTAACTTTATAGCTTCCTATAGGGGTTACTTTAGTATTATAAGCCTCTTTAGGCTTCTTTATAACCTTATTAATATAAAATTAGACTATAAGGGCTTTTCTTAGCCTCCTTTACTTTCTCTTTACTAGTATTTTTTTCTCTTTTTCCTTTACCTTACTACCTTTTACTAGTAGCTTATTTTCCCTAGCTCTCTTATAAGAAGGGGCTATCTTATAGGGAGAGGCCTCTAGGCCTAGGTTATATTCCCTAATACCCTAAAGGCTTTACTTATTAGCCCTTATATACTATAAGTCCTTATAGTATAGCTGTTAAAATATATAAGGCTTTGTAATCCTAGGTGCAGTTGGATCAGTCCACTCTTTTGAATTTGATAGGTTATGAGCCCAGTGGCGCAGTGGTCAGGCCCACTGCAGCGTAACTTACGCCCACCACAGTGGAGTACTACTCTGCAAGGCAAGGTTACGAGTTCGAACCCTGCCGAAATAACTAAAAATTCAATTGCTAGTATAAGCCTAAAAAAACCTCCAATAGGGCACCTGGATGTACAATTCCAGGGGGAGTGTTAAACTATATAAGGCTTTGTAATCCTAGGTGCAGTTGGATCAGTCCACTCTTTTGAATTTGATAATAGCTTTATTACTATAAAGTAAAACTTAGCTAGGCTATAAAGTATCTTAACTATATAAGTCTCCTTATTAGTAACTAATAGCTTATAAGGGCTATGCTATTTGCCTTTTTCTCTTTATATATATATATTAGCCTATAGTAATAACTAATATATTAGTAATATATTAAGGCTATTCTAGGCACTAAGGGCCTTATAAACTTACCTCTTAGCTAGGTAATAGTAAACTTTATTAGTTACCTTCTAAATTACTTTAGCCTATTAAATAATAAAGACACTTAGTAATAACTTATTTATTATCTATAAGTAAGCTTTAAAAACTAGTAGTATTGTAAGGGCTTAGGCTTTGCCTAAGCATTGTCCGTATAGCAGTCAGAGAGGGGATTAGTAGAAGCAGTTAGGGTAAGGAAAAGGAGGCTTATATAAGTAGCCTAGGGGGTATAAGGGGCACTACTAGGGATAGTCTCTTACCCTTCCTCCTTTCTCCTTAAGTCTCTTAATACTACATTAACGCCCTATTGTAGTTGCCTAGGGGCTAGTCTATAATAATTAAGAGACTTCCTTTAGTCCTTTATAATAACTACTAAAAGACATAATAGAAATACTAATAGATACATTAATAGATATAATAGATATGCTTTAACTACAAGACTAACCTAGCTAGGGGATAATAACCCCCCTATCTAACGCTATAGCACTACTAGTAGCTTAATAGGCCTAATTTAAGACGCTTTAACTTATACTTAATAAGTAAATAGCAGAGCTTACACGCCTCTAATAATAAGTAGCCGCAAATACTATAGGACCTTTAACCTAACTACCTATTATAGCCTAACCTAGCGCCCTAGTAGCTAACCTTACTTTACCTCTTACCTCTAACCTAGTCTTAACTATACCTAAGGTAAAATAAAAACCTATCCCTATAGGTAACCTATATAATAGTAATAAGGCCTTATTTGCTATATAGAGGTTCCTAATAGAATATAAGCTATAGGTAAATAAGGACTTTATTAGAACTAATAAGGATAGGTAAATGTTTATTTACTAGAACTTATTCTCTAAAGTCTAGTCCTAGGTAGCTACTTTCTTTAAATAAGGTAGTACTTATAATTTTAACCTAGCTAAATTCCTAGAATACCTTAGGTCTATGTTCTTTAATTTATATAAATAGGAGATAGCCCTTATAGAGCTTAACTAGATAAAATAGGGCCTAGGGGAGCTATTTTCTATGTTCTTTATTTGCTTTATAAAGAAGCTCTTATTAGTAAGAGGGGATTATTAGGGGGATAATATAAAGCTAGTAAAGCTTTAATAAGCGCTTAATAAGTATTTAAAAGAAATTAGCATAGGCTAGGGTATTAGCTAGAGCGTGTGGCATATAGCTATTACGTAGTATTATAAGATTATGGTTAATATTAAGGCCCTTACTATAGAGAATAAGTACTAGTCCTAATATAAACTATAGCTAGCTAAACCTATACCTTAGACTAATTATAAGGGTAATATACTAATAACTAGGGTGCGTGTAGTAAGGACTTAATTAGGAAAATAGAATAGGCTAGTTAAGAAGGAAAAGGGTCTAAAGCCTGCTATAAACATATAATAGGCTAAATAGGTATTAGAAGTAAAGTTAGCTAAACGCTATTAGGAGGGATACTACCTATAATATAAATCTAAGGATTACTATATTTAGGAGTGTACTTTTCTCCTGCCCTATTACCTATAGGTTAGTATTAACTTATATAGAGTAAATAAGAAAAGCGTAGATAAGGAGGTAAATATTCCCCTTATAGAAAATAAGTAACCCCTAAGTAAAGTCTTATATAGGGGTAAGTAGGCTAACTATATACTATAATATAAGATAACTATTTAAGCTATATAGAGTTAGAGCAGGATATAGCATAATATATAGACTAATTACTATTCTTAATTCCTATACTCTTTAATATATATTATTATATTAATATCTAGATTAATTATAGTTATAATTATTATAGTGCTATAAGTAAGTTAGTAGTAAAATAGTTTAGCCTAGAGCTTATACGTTTACTAAAGAGAAAGCGTGTCTAGACTATAGTAAAAATAAAAAGAAAGGGAAAAAGGGTATAGGAGAACACCTCTTTAATTACCTATATAGTATACACTAGAATAGACATTAATAGCTAGGAGTTATTAGTGTATTTATATGTTATCCTAGGCCTTACATAAGATATTATACTTAGGATGCTATAGCTAGAATATTATAACGTAGTTATTTACGTAGTAAAACAGTAATTAGTTATTAGAGTAGTAGAGGGCTTATATGTCTCTAAAGCCTTTATATATAAGGTAGAGACTCTAGTATAGGGGATTATTAGGTCCTTATATACCATAGAAGCGCGCTAGGCACACTATAGGAAGGACACTTTTATAATATTTATTACTATAAGCCTTAGGGAGATAATAATAGTGCTATAGATTATAGTGCCTAAGATAAAGCCTAATAGCCTAGATATATTAATATTACCTAAGGAGTTAGCTAACTTCACAGACCTTTTTAATAAAGCTAGAGCTAATAGCTTACCTTCTTATTAGGGGTCCCTTAATTACTATATATGCTTATATAAGAACTAGGATAGGTCTAAACTAACGCTCCCCTAGGGACTGCTATATAATATACTAAGGGACTAGCTTCTAGAGGTTAGGCGCTAGATTATAGACTTAATAGATAAGGGTTAGATTTATACTAGCTTATTATTAGCTATAGCTCTAGTCCTTCTTATTAAAAAGGCTAATAAGGGTTAGCGTTTTTACATAAACTACTACGCTCTTAATAAGATAATAGTATAGGATTACTATCCTCTCCTATTAATTAAGGAAACACTCTATTCCTTATCCTAGGCACACTAGTTTATAAAGGTAAATATTTATATAGCGTTTTATAAGCTATAGATTACTAAGGGCTAGGAGCACCTTATAGCGTTCTAAACTAGGTTTAGGCTATTTAAGTAGCTAGTTTGCCCCTTTAGCCTAGCTAGCGCACTAGTAATATTCTAATATTATATTAATAAGTCCTTAGGGGATGTGTTAGGGGATTTTATTATAGCGTACTTAGATAATATCTTAGTTTACTTAGGGGGATTAAGGAAAGACTATATAGCTAAGGTCTAGTTAATATTAGGCTACCTAAGGGCTATAGGTTTATACTTAGACCTTAATAAGTCTATGTTTATAGTAAAGGAGGTTTAATACCTAGGATATATTATTATAGTAGGTTATTCTATTTATCTAGACCTAGTAAAGGTTATAGCTATTAGGGAGTAAGTAGCCCTAATAAAACTTTAGGGGGTCTATAGC
The DNA here is from genome assembly GCA_018801565.1 of Epichloe coenophiala. Taxonomy (NCBI): domain Eukaryota; kingdom Fungi; phylum Ascomycota; class Sordariomycetes; order Hypocreales; family Clavicipitaceae; genus Epichloe; species Epichloe coenophiala. The sequence goes on from JAFEMN010000008.1 coordinate 1,178,317, forward strand.
TTCCTAGGGTTTACTAACTTTTACTAGGACTTTATTAGTAACTTTTTAGAACTAGTGGCCTTACTAATATAATTAACTAAGAGAAATATCCCTTTTTAATAGGGACCTAAAGAGAATAATACCTTTAATAGGTTAAGAGACGCCTTTATTATATACCTAGTACTAGTATAATAGGACCTAGATCTCCCTATAGTAGTAAAAGCTAATTATTTAGGAATAGCTATTAGAGGTTGCCTTTTCTAGCAAGGCTAGGATAGCATTATATACCTAGTTACTTACCACTTTACTAGCCTTATATCCTTATAAAAGAACTATATAATCTATAATAAGGAATTATTAGCTATTATCTTATACCTTATAGCGTGGTTAGCTAAGCTATAAGGCGTTTCTAGTCTATTTATAATCTATATAGACTATAAGAACCTAGAGTACTTTATAACTCCCTAGTTAATATTAGAGTAGTAGGCTTAATAGGTAAACACACTTATGCTATTTAATTTCTACCTTTAGTATAGACCTAGTATATAGGCGTAGTAGCTTAATACTCTTTCTTAAAGGGAGTAAGACTAGGAAGGGGCAATCTCTAAAATAGGATATATTCTATAACCTATTACTATTACATAACTCTTACTAATACTAGATAAATAGCGGGATAATAGTGGCATAATACTACTACTAGCTAGCAAGGTTCTCTTTACTACTAAATACCTTTAGACCTTATAGGATTAGGCTATTATCTCTAACCTTATATATAGTATCTAATTAAGGGCTATCTAGGAAGGGGCCTAGAGGTTTCCTATTAAGGCACTTATAAGGGAGTAAGTGGTAAATTATTTTATAAGTGCTTATAGGGTGCTCTAGTTTAGGGGCTATACCTAGGTCCTAGCGTAGGAGCCTCTTATAATAACCCTAATATAGTAATACTATAATTCGCTAGTAGTAAGGCACCTAGGCTATAATACTACGTTCTAAATCTTATAATAGTAGTTTTACTAGGATAGGATATTATAAGATATTACTAGGTTTGTTTATAACTATTACTACTATAGTAGTTATAAGAGCTATTAATAACACTAGGGCTTACTAAAGCCTTTACCTATCCCTAACTAGTTCTAGTTATAAATCTCTATTAACTTTATAATAAACTTACTAGTACTATCCCTAGAAAAGCTATAATATCTAATAGTTATTATAGATTAACTCTCTAAATTTATTTAGCTTAAGGCTATAACTTCTATAGAAGCTAAGGAATGTGTAAAGAGGTTTAAAATAGTCTAGTAGTGGTTTAGGGGGTTTCCTTAATTAATTATTACGGATTATAGTTTAGATTAGTTAGGGAAATTCTAGATAATATTATGCTCCCTAGTTAGGATTAATTAGTTACTTTTTACATTATATTACCTATAGACTAATAGTAGTATAGAGTAAGTAAACTAAGAGGTATAAGTAATACTATATATTATAGTCTTTTTCTTATAGTTTAACTAGCTAAAATATCTAGCTACTTACTAGCTTATAATTAATAATAGGCTATTCTCTATAATAGGAGTTAGCCTAAATAAGCTACTATATAGCTATAACTTAGAGCTAGTCTAGTTACTACTAGATAAGTTTACTTCTATAATAATACTAAAGGGGTAAGTAATATAGTTTCTTAAGCACCTCTAGGAGGGTACTTATCTAGTATAAGCTATAATAGCCTATATATAATAAAGGCAGTAGGATACTATATTTGCTTTATATTAACTAGTAAAATAGTTCTAGGTTAAAGATAAGGTATAGCTTTTACTTAAAAACATTAAAACTAACTACCTCTTATAGAAACTTAATTAAGTAGTAGTAAAGTATATAGTTATAGAAGTCCTAATATTACTTATAGTATAGCTTAATATCCTAAGAGGTATTTACCTAGTATTCTATGTAAACCTTATTAAACACGCTATAAAGGACCCTCTCCTTAGTTAGAAGCTCTAGGACTTCTATCTAGGACTAAAATAAGTCCTTATAAAGGGTAATAATAAACTTATTAAAGAATATTAGGTTAAGTAAATCCTAGTAGCTTAGAACGCTTTAGGCTAGGGTAAGAGATATAATATACTTATTAAGTAAGTAAGCTATATATAGCCTATATAAGAACTATTAGAGAATATAGTATAGATATAGGCCCTTAATAAGTTTAAGGTAAAATAGGGAGATATATAATATAATAATAGACTAAATTAATTTTAGAAAACTTATTTACCTATAAAGACTCTTATATATATTTAAGATACTAATATATTATAGTTTACTACTATTACTTAAAGGGAATAATTATTCTCTAAGTTTTTATCTAAATTAATAAGAGAGCTTATATAGGTATATACTACCTTTATTTAGAGTTAGTGCTTTACTAATATAGCTATAGTATATTTACTAGGTAATAGTTATAGTATAAAGAGTTATTTACCTAGAATATAACCTAGGTTCTAGATAGTATAGGTAAGGTTAGTGTATAAAGTGTAAGTAAGTAAGGGCATAATAGGAGCGCTAGTAAGAGAATAGTAAGTAAAAATAGTAACCCTAGTAAGATAAGGAATATTATTTCTAGCTAGGGGCTAGCTAGCTCTAGGGTTTCTAGGGGTATATTTAGAAGGAAAGCCTATTAACCTTAACTTAGAGGGGAGATAGGTAAGCTACTAGTAATAATAAGAAGGGGAGTTATTACCTAACTTAGTGATTTAATAATAGTATTAGTTCTTACTATAGTAATAGGGGGTAAGTGCCTAGATAAGGGTAGTAAACTATTTATGCATTTCTTTGCGTATAGTGTTTAGGCTACTAATAATCTATTAGTTTTATTAGAATAAAACGCTAGTAACTTATTACATAGACTATGCTATTTTATAACTAGCTAAAGGGCTAGTGCTAATAAAGGGGATAATATTAAGGCTAGTTATATTTATTATAAGGGTGTCTATAGCTAAAGATACCCTAAGAGCTAAGTAAATAGGAGCTAGGTTAAACTATACTTAGTTAAGGAGAGCGTTCTAGTAACTAATAAGATAGTAGTATCTCTAAGATAAAATAGGTATTTTTTTCTTTATATTTATAGTCTTAGGGACTCTAGGTTTAATAATATATATACCTATAGTAATTTTAGCCTTAAGATCTTTAAGGATATAATAGAGTTAAGGGTTAGTAAATAGGAGCCTAGTGTGCTATATATAGGTAATATAGTGCTACTAATAAGGAGAATATAATTCTTTACTTCTAGGTAAATAATAGTTTAAAATACTAGTAGTAAGAGCCTATTTAATATAGGGACTATAAGGACACTAGACTAACTTAAGCATAGTATACTATTTATTATTAGAGTTCCCTTCTATAAGGTACTTACTAATAAAATAGGATATTAGTATTATAAGAGTAGCTATAGGAGTAGCTATAGAAGTAGGAGTAAGGACTTAATAGTAAGGCATTTCTAGTAAGAGAATAACTAATTAAGAGGAGGGAGCTAATAGGATAAAAGGGAAGGCTTAATAGGATTATAATAATAGAGGGATAGTATTATATAAAGGGGAAGGTAAGATAAGTATAAGTATAAGTAAGATATTTATAGTAAATATTATACCTATATTAGGTAAACTATAAATAGGTAAGGGTAGGGTAATTATTTATAATAAATAACCTATTAGTAAGGCAAATATGTTATATATACTATGTAATAACACTTAGAAGTAAGGGGGGGGTTATTATAATAAATAACAAGGTAGTGGGGCAAGTGCCTATTAGATACTTTATAAATAGCTATTAGTAAGGATAGTTTTTATTATAATAACTAAGGGCATATATAACGTAAATATTACGCATGTTACTAGGGGATATTATAGAGGGGAGTTTATTAGTAATAGGTAAGTAAGGGCATATATAAGGGCTTAGGCTTTACCTAAGCATTATCTATATAGTAGTTAGAGAGAGGATTAGTAAAAGTAGTTAAGGTAAGGAAAAGGAGGCTTATATAAGTAGCCTAGGGGGTATAAGGGGCACCACTAGGGATAGTCTCTTACCCTTCCTCCTTCCTCCTTAAGTCTCTTAATATTACATTGACGCCCTATCGCAGTCGCCTAGGGGCCAGTCCATAACAAGTATAAGCATAAGGCTATTAAGGCTTACTAAGTTATTAATAGCTTTAATAGCTATTTAGAGTTATTACTTAAAAGTAATCTCTTTACTAATTAAATCTATAATAATATTATAAGCCTAGTAAAGAGGTCTATAATATCTTTTAACCTTTCTAATACTATTATAAGCTTTAATAAGTATCTTATTAATCTTAATTAATATTAGGCAGGTATAATACCTAAATTTCGCTAAAGTAAAGTTATTACTAGTATTATAAATAATCTAATCTAGAGGGCCTAGATAAGTATTTATCTAGCACTCCTTAATTATATCCTAAATATTATAAGCTTTTTACTTCTTTAGGTTAAGGAATTAAGCTACTTAGAATAAGGTTACTAAATTAATAATATAAAGGACTAGTTAGCTATTAATTTATATAATATTAATAATAATCTTATAATTAAAGTTATAGTTATCCTTAAGTAAGAACTTAAATTAGCTAGGGGCCTTTCTATTTATCTAATAATAGTAATAGACTTTAGTAAGCTTCTTAATTATATAGCATTTAATATTATAACTAGCTTATTAAAGGATCTTTATAAGCCACTAAATTAAAGGATAACTAAACCTTTAGTAAAGCTAATAAATCTCTCCTTTTAATAAATAGAAAGCAGCAGTTTCTCTTGCCTCTAGAAGCTACTAAGGGTAGCCCTATTTACATATAATAAGTATAGTCTTATTATTTTAGATTAACATATTAATAAGGTTATTAATCTTAACCTTTATCTTATTTATATTAGTAAGGGAAAAGAGAAAAGGTATAGTAGTATTAAGGATATAAAAGTTAATTTAGCTAAGCTTTATAGGCATATAAATAACGCTATATATTATTACTAATCTAGCACTAAAGCTAATAACTTCTAGGTTATAGGGTTTAATTATTAATAATAGTATTAATCTTAGTAAGGCTTTAGCCTATACTAGACTAGTAGTTAATTAGCCTAAGGCTCCTATATCTAGTATAATTTCTTTAAAGACCTCTTTAAAATAGTGTTCTTTAAATATATAATAGATTAAATTATCCTTATTAGAAGCCTCTTTAAGGTATAGCTCTTACTTAAGTAAGGTATATTAAAAAGCCTAATTCTTAAGTATTATAAGGATATTAATATTATCTATTATTTATAATCCTAAGTAAAAGAATTATATAATACTAAGGTATGCCTTTAATAATAGCTTTTCCTTAATAATAATATTATTATTATCTTAGGCCTAAGTATAAGCCTTAAGCTATATTTCCTAGTCTTCTACCTCCTTTATCTTAGGGTTATTATTACCTTTAAATAAAGTAAGAAATACTTAGAACTTTTTCTTTATAAGGAGTAAGTAATAGTTCTTACTAGCTTATTACCTCTCTTTCTTTTTCTAATACTTAGTATTAGTGTAATTTAATAACTAATAGTTACTTTTACTATAAATAAAGCATTACTTAGGTTATTTAAAGTTACTATAATAACCTTCTTTTCCTTAGTCTCTTTAATTCTATTAGCTATATTAGTAATCTATAAATATTACCTTTAATAAGTCTTTATCTTAATACTAATAGTATTAATTACTCCTTATATTACTCTTTATAATTATAATTAACTTATAGAGATTATTAGTAAGGTTCTTAAAGCTTAGTATATATATATACTTTATTACTTAATATTTAAGGATACTAAAGACTATATTTAAGGTTTACTTATAAAGCTTTATATTTATTATATTAGAGAGGTATAACCCTTTATAAACTCTCTTTAAGGTAATTAATAAAATCTTAAGGTACTTAAGCTTACTCTTTTTAGGGTTTTAAGTAATAATATTCTTAAGGGTTATATTACTTTACTTATAGTAATAAAACTATTAATTACTTTCTATTTTAAAGTATTAATAGATATTTATAATTATCTCTTTATAAGAGAGGTTCTTACTAGTAAAGTAATTAAGAAAGTGCTATTTAGTATCTTTTATTAATATAATAGAAAATATCTTATTAAAATATAACTTAAGGAGGTTAATTTAGTTATACTTACTTTTAAAGAGTATAAGCTTTAGTAAAAGAAAGTTATATAGCTTTTTACTATAGTAATTACTATTCTTATATATTTTTATAAGCTTAGATATTTTTTTTATAATTTATTTATCTAAAGGGAAGGATTAAGAAAGAAAAGTAAGATATTAAAGGTTAAACTCCTAATATAACTAAGATTATTATAAGGGTTTTTATAGAGAATATAGTAATTATTTCTTTTATAGGTAAGGAATATTAGGGAAGGTCTTTAGGGTAGTAGCTTATAGGGGTTATATATAAGGTAGTTTAGGAGATTATAACTTATCCCTTAGCTATAGAGTTATTATTACCTCTTAAAGTATATATTTAAAAGTTATTAAAATAAAAAGGCTTACCCCTTAGCTAATATAAACACTATTATCTTATAAAGAGTTTTATAGCTCTTTTATAAGCTTATTAGTAACTCTCCTAAATATATCTTTAGTTTAACCTTTAAAATCTTTTTTAAAGTTTTTCTAAAGGTTTTCTCCTTACTAATTCTAATACTTACTAGTATAAATAAACCTTATAATTTAATTATTAAGCTTAGGCTATATAGTAATCTCTAGGTCTAGTTAGGTAAGCTTTTCCTAGTTTTTTATAAGTATAAATAAATATAGCTATAGTTACCTTAGTAACCTATTTTTTCTAGTCTTTTAAAAGCTATTACTAAAGACTTTTAGGGTACCTTAGTATTAGGTAAAGTAAGGTAAGGAGTCTATCTTATTAATAGTCTAATATTTAATTTTATCCCTTTTTTAAGAAGGGTTTAGTCTTCTTAAATAATTAGAATAAACTAAATAGTAGTATAATAATAGGGTAATTTCTACGCTTATTAAGAGGGATAAACTAGGTAAATCTAAAAAATAGGTAAAATAGGAAAAACAGGAAAAATAGGGTAAATAGGATAAATAGAATAAACAGGATAAATAGGGCAGGATAAATAAGATAAATAAAATAGGATAAATAGGATTAGTAAGATTAATAGGATAAACAGAGGGAAATAATAAAAATAATAGAAAAAGGGTAAAAGAAGGAAAAACAGTAAAAAAGGGAGAAATAGGCTATAAAGATAGCATAGACATAGAAGTAACTTAATACCTAGAGCACTAAGGTATAAAAAGCTATAAAGAAAAGAAAAGGGGTTGTAAAGAGAGTGTAAAGAGAGGTTATATAGGTTAGCTAGCTTAGCTAAGGGTTGTTTTTAATATTAGGTTTAAATAAAATACCTTATGGCAATAGATTTAGTTATTTAGTTAGTTTTCTTATAATAAATAATAAGATTAATAATTAACTAAATATCCTAAAGGCCTAAGAGTTAATAATTAATCCCTTAGAAGTCTAATAAGCCTATAACTAGGATTCTAGTTTATTTTCCTTTAGCACACTCTATAGTTATACCTCTTTACCTAAATAGCCTATATAAGTTAGCTTAAGAGGTAAGGGGCTATGTTATCTATAGAAATATCTTTTCTTGTAATACCTAGCTTATCTATAGTTATAGTTAACTACTAATTAGTGTTAGTTACACTAAGGAATGTTACACTAGTATAAAGGGTTAAATTTAATAATAGTAATAAAGTTAATAATAATAATAATAGCTAAGAAAAGAGAGAAGGAGAGGAATTTAGCTAGGAGAGAAGGTAAGTAAAAAAGGGGGAAAAGTGAGGCAATAGTGTGAAGCTACTATAAGCGGTGTAAGGTTACCTATAATATAGCTAATCGCATTGCGTGTATCCCTTTGGTAGACTCACACTTTAGCTACGGCCGGACTAACTATTGTCCAAGGGTCCGGAGGAAGCCACAAAAATACCTTAAAATATAACTATTTTTTATAAGATTTAATTATAGAGTTAAGACTTTATTATAAGTAACTACCTAAGTAATATTAGTATAAGCTAGCCTAGCTATAATTATATATAAGGATAAGAACTAAATCTTTTACTAGTTTACTTAAGGGAATTATATTAGCTTTTATTATATATATAAGCTCGAGGCGTCCAGTCCGGTGCTAGGCCGGAGTTAGCTGAAAAGTGGGGCACTAGAGGAGTTAGGAGTAAAGCAAACAAAAAGTGAATTACCATTATAAATCAGAATTCACTATGCCATAGAATAAAGTAAGAGGCATGGAGTAAGGCTAGAATAAGGCTAGATTAGCATTAAAGGGAGCTAGTTAGGATTACTACTATATCTTTTTTCTTTTTCTTTTATTTTCTATAGGATAAGGCTAGCATAAGCTAGCACTAAACACTTATAGTTAGCCACACCTAACGCGGCGTAGACCCGCAAGAGAGTTAGCGCTAGCCTGTTTACAAATATAAGAGGGTTTTTCTTCCTAGTTTAGGGTTTTCCCCCTTAACTAAGCAGTTGGAGTACTAGGACTAGCTACTTAATTAGCTATCTAGCGTAAAGAATATATATATATATATTATTTATTAAAGATAATAAAGTAAATTAAATTATATTAAACGTAATTTATTTACCTATAATCTAAGATAAATACGCAGACTTTATTATACTATAGAATAGCTATAAAATTTATATATAAAAGAATAAAAAGCATATTATCTTAGGTATTCCTATAGACCTTTATTATATAGAAAACGCTTAAAATTAAGGCATTTCTCTTAGTATAAATAATAATATAAAAGATTATATAGTATTAAATATAATACTTAATCCCCTTAATAAAATTAATATTAACTAATTTCTTATATAGGAAATAGAAAATTAGTGTATATAAGAGCTATAGTTACTTAGGTTTTATAATTAAGAGATTAAAGATTATATATATTTATATATATTATTTTATTTAGTATTATAAAAGTAAATTTAAAATTATTAAGAAAGTAACTAATAACTAGTTCTTTAACTTAGCTTAATTTCTTATAGGGGAGTTTATAAATTTATATAACTTCTTTAATAAAACTATAAGCTATTATAAAACTAAAACCTTAATAGTAACCTAATTTCTTAAGACCTTTAAGAATAACTTTAATAATTCTAAAGTAAAGAGATTAAAAGTATCTAGGCTTGTTATATATAACTTTTCTTTACTAAATATTACGTTTAAATATTTCTTATATAATAAGCTAGAGAATTCTCTTCTATATTAGGAAGCTCTTTTACATTAGCAAGCTCTTCTATATTAGCAAGCTTTTTTGCGTTAGTAAGCTCTTCTATATTTATACGCTCTTTTGCATTAGCAAGCTCTTCTATGTTAATAAGCTCTTCTATATTAGCAAGCTCTTTTGCGTTAGTAAGCTCTTTTATGTTAGTAAGCTCTTCTATATTTATACGCTTTTTTTATATTAGGTATAGATTATTATTCTTATTAAGATTACTTATCTATATAAGAATTAAGACCTTTAGATTTAATTTATTTAATTAGCCTTATTAGTAATAGGCTAAGGAAAGAGCTTTATAATAGTTCTTTTATATAAGGGGGTAACTTATTAGATTATAATATATTCTTTTAATGCTTTATACGTTTTTTTATTATTATAATAGTCTTTTTTTCCTTAATTTTTTCTCCCTTTATTTAGTCTTCCTTAATAATATAAAAATTTAGAAAAATAAGAATATAACTATCTTAAATCTCCTAATTATATAAATTTTTTTTCTTAAAGAGATTAATAACTATATAATTTAATCTAATATATAATTAAGGGAGCTAATAGAAGCTAGATACCTTAGAGTAAGCTTATCTAAGCTTATAGGGAATTTTCTTATTAAATTACTCTAAAAAGCTTAGTTATATAAACTTATATAGCTAGTTAGCTTTAGTTACTAAACTAACTTTACTAAGCTTATTTTCCTATAAAAGAAGTTAAAGCTTTATTAACTCTAAATAAAATTAGCTTTAATATAATAGTAAGAAGTCTTATATAAACTAAGCTTAATAACTAATTTTAGGATAAAAAAGCCTTTATTAAAATAACTATATAAAAGCAATAGGATTAACTAAATATAAAGCCCTTAGAAATAGTTATATAAATCCTTAGAGGTAAAAGCTTAGGTAGCTTATATTATCTCTTATGCTTTTATTTAGAAATATTTAGTAAAATTTAATATATAATCCCTTTTACTTTACGCTATGGGAATTAGCTATAATAATATTAATAGAGATTTTATATAAGAAGTTATTATTTTATTATCTAAATTAATAGTAATTAACTAAGGCTAATATAAGCTATAGTATAAATAAAAAGTAGTATTTAAATAAGCTTTCTAAATATCTTTATATATATATAATACCTTTAAGTATTATTTTTACTACTAATAATTTAAGTAGCTAGGTATTATATAAGAAAGTAAAGAAAAAAAAGAAAGAAAAAAAGAAAGAAAAGAAAAAGAAAAAAAAAGAGGGGGTAAAAAGGGATTTTAGTTATATATATATATATAAGGATTCTTAGGCTAAATATAATTCTATAATTTTAGAATTCTAAGGGTTACTTACTCTTACCTTATATAAATAAATCTATACTTACTAGCTATAAGTTAAGATATATAGTTATAAATTATATAGCCTAAGCTAATAAATAGTAAATAGCTATACACTTTAAGGAAAAAAAAACCTATAGCTAAAAGCTATAATTCTAAATTTTTCCTTTCTTAATTTTTATAAAAATAATAAAAATAATAATAGTATATATATATAAAATCCCTTTATTCTTATACTTTATACTAATAATCTTCTTTTTTAGTTAATATACTTTCTTTATATATATTATTACTATTTTAATTTCTTATATTTAATTCTAGTATAAACTATAGTAATAGTAATAGTAATATAGTAGCTTTAATACCCTAAACTTACTTATATATATAGCTTTAATAACTTTTATAATATATAACTAAGACCTTTTCTAGGGTCTTATATATAGTATTTCTAGTATACCTTAGTTACTTTTAGCTTATATAAGCAAAAATAGTCTTAGCCTATATATTTATTTATAAGAGTAATATACTATTCTTACTTTACCTAGCTATAATATATAATTTCTTTAAGATTAAGTCTAACTATTATAAATTAAAAGTAAGTAATCTTTATATATAAATACTTTCTTAATTTAATTAAAAGGTAGTTTATATATAAATCCTTATAACTACTATAAGTAGTAAATAGTATAAAATAAAGATAATCTTACTATACTATTTTTAGTTTATATATACTAACTAAGCTACTTTAGTAGTATATATAATAACTATAAATAGCTAGATTATATATCTTTCTATTTTAATAAAGACTAAGTAAGTTTATAGGTAATAAATGCTTATATAGAATTAGATATAGCTTCCTAAGAATAGCTAGTTAACCTTATCAAAGGACCTAGGACTAAAGATAACCTAATTACACTAGATAAGAATAAAACTATAAATAATCCTATTATCCTTTAAAGTTATATATATAATTTTTTCCTTACTTCTTTTACTTTAAGGTTATATTATAGCTCTTTTATATATATTATAATATTATTAATAAAGCTCTTAACTAAGTAATTATAAATAGAAATATCTAAAGTTATATATATAAATTTTTCCTTACTTCTTTTACTTTTAAGTTATATTATAGCCCTTTTATATATATTATAATACTATTAATAAAGCTTTTAATTAAGTAGTTATAAATAAAGATATTAGCTAGTAATACTAGCTAATTTAAAATAATAGCTAGCACTTTCTTATAGTATTTTAGGTTAGTAACTTACTTTTATATATAAGAGTTAAGTAAAGTAAAGACTAGCTTAGCTTAGTTTTATTTTATATATATATACTTCCTTAAATTTATATATAGATTTAGTTTGCCTAAAATTATAATATAGGTTTTCTATTTTGGCAGCCCTTTGCGGGGCCTCTCTAATGTGCCACCGTACCCCTGTCCGGCCGCTCCATCTGCCAGCCGCTCAAGCTCGCGGTGCCAATGACAGGCAGCAGAGCGACATGCCCCGAGGCTGTTGATCATCTCACCCAAACTAGAGACGAGGACGATCACACGGCAATACCATCTATCCCCCGCCCCTTTATGTGTCAGCATGGTGCCGATACGCAAATATCCTACCTGACTTTCTCCTTTTCCATTCTGCGTCAACTTCCCTAATCGTAAGGAGGAGGAGGTTCTTCTTTGCCTGCGCCATGTTGAGTGTCAGATCAACAACCTTCGCGCTGCTAGCTGCAGCTGTCACTGCTGTCCGCGCCGACGACACGTCCAAAATCATCACCTGCTACGCCTTCAACGGAAACCCGTATCCTAACAACACTCGTTGCCCCGGGTCAGACGCCTGCTGTGGTGTGGATGCCACGTGCTTGTCAAATCGACTGTGTCACCGCCCCAGTTCCGGAAAGGACACCTTTGTGAGGGGACCATGTGCCGTCAAGCCATGGAGCAGAGGGCAGTGCGCACAAATTTGTGAATATGGTACGTCATGGTATGGAAGTTTCGATATTTCCATGTTTCAACGAGGCAATAATGGAATAGCACGTGGGGGGAAAAAAACGCTGGCACAAAAGCTGTCTAATCCCCCCCCCCCCAAAAGCAACGGGGGTACTACTTTGGCTCTACACTCAAAATTTCACGACCTGGCTAACTACAAGACATGTCAGACGAAATCAATGGTCTCTTCCCTCGCGTAGCGACATGTGCCGACGGCTCATTCTGCTGCAACAAGGACGGCGGTCACTGCTGCTCAGACGGCAAGGGCGTGTTCCTCGATGCCAACGGCAATGTGGCCAAGAGCGCAGCTACGGCAATATCATCATGGGGACCGGAACGAGTGTCACCTGGGTACAGAACCATGACCACAACACCCACTGCCACATCACTCACTAGCACATGGCCCCCGGCGGCATCGACTGCGGACGCGCCGAGCAACGACGGACAGGCCGCCAAAATCGGTGCAGGAGTGGGCGTTCCCGTCGGCGTCATTTCCATTGGAGGCATCGTGGCTTTCTTCTTGCTGCGACGGAGACGGCAGAAGAAGAACCAACTCTCCGCTGCGTCGGAACTGGACAACATCCGGGGCGAGCCGGAGAAGGTGGTATACACGGGGTTACCTCAGTCTGCTCCTCAGGAGTTGGAGGGTCACGACAATCAGTTGCGTCCGGAGTTAGCCGCGTAGAGAGAGTGTCGCGGCGACGATGTCTCGAGTACATTGTATTGGCCCGGCGGAAGGACATGTACATTGTTTACGGCGTTGGATGGTAGATCCCCCTGGATTCTATTCTTGCTTCAACTACTGCATGCTGACTGGCGCATCTCCCTTGTGTGTGCGCAGCAATACTTGTGTTCCTCACGGCAAAACGTGTCAATTGATCGGGCCGACACCTTGCGCCTCGTATATGGCGCTGTTCACGCGGAGCAGGGAGTATATCATGCCCATGTCCGGCCATATTCGTCTCAGTCAGGAACCGAACCGATCAACCATGGTAGCGTATGCAGCGAAAATAAGCTGCAGAGTGAAACCATGATTTGGTCGCAATATGGTTCGTTACTCGAGACGCAAATTTTGAACTCCTGCGCTGAGCACTACGTGCAACAGATTGAGTTACCAAATTAGTAGTCTCCACGAGAATGAATCACAAGATGGGCCTGAGGCAAGTCAATATGCTGTAGCGCGTTGACGAGATGTCTAATGTTTAGACGGGCGGAACCATTCTGCATGTACTGAGTGGCTATGGTCATATCGGAACCGGTTTGACGAGACGGCCGCTTCTGTCTGATGGATCGACCCTCTGCAGATTTTGTTGGGAGTGACTGCCGCGATGTGTCGAGATGGAAGTATACCGTTCACCAGTATCTTCTGACATGGACTCGTGCTTCGTCATAATTTCCCCGATCGACTACAAACAGGGCGCGACCACAATGAGTAACACAATCACCTCATCAGGTACGTTGCCAGCGCCAGCAGCATCATCACCTCATTAGAAACATACCAACGGCACAAGAAGCAAGCCAATTATAAATGACGATACAATTTCTCTTGTCTCACTGCCAGGTTTTTTTTGGCCATCCAGCAATGACGGCCCTTGCTTTTAACTTTTTTATGTGCCCCTTCTCAGAGCACAAACCGCGCATGCACAGTAATACGATATCCCGCGTGTGCTCCAAGCCTTGTATATGTATCGCATACAGCAATGCAACCTGCTACTACTCCTCCTTGGCACCGCCGCGGCCCGATTTCTCAGCCGCCTCAACGGCCTTCTTGTCGCTTTGAGACTGGCCCTGCTGCAGGGCGCTCATGAAACCGGCGGAAGCCTTGAATGGACGCTTGAGATCACCAATGGCAGGCTGACCGTAGACATGGATCTTGGTCAGGTTGCTCTCGAGGGCGGACTTGACGGGCAGGATGGACTGGATGAGTAGAGGGTTGGTGTACTTCATGTAGAGATGCATAAAGGCCATTATGGCGATACCCATCATCTGACCACGGAATAGAGCCTTGAGCTGGTCCCTGTCGTAGGACTGGATGGTCGTTGTGACGAGCTTGCCTTCTTCGGTGGAGCCCATTGGTGGGGGTTCGACGTACTTGAGGGTGGTCAAGTCTATCAAGACGCAGATGTTAGTTCAGGCCAAAATGGTTTGTTCCTTTGCATCTTTTCCACCTCGTGTTCTTGTGGATTGATGCCCATGTAGGGCTGGGCGTTGGCAACCGGCAGCATCTTGGTTGGGAAAGCCGGAAGGGACGATAATGGCTCACCTTTCTTCTTGTTGATCTGAGCCTGGATGTACAAGTAAAGCAGAGCAATGAGGACGTTGCTGCCCAAGTAGACAGCGCGAACAGTCATGAGAACATTGGGGTCATCAAAGGGAATACGCTTCGACACCTGCATCATGCCCAACATGATGACAAGGTTGGTGCTACAGGAGGAGGCGAGGCGAGGTTAGTCTTGACTTGTCCATGGCTATTGGCAATACATGTAATTTGTCCCTGAGCTGTCCAGGTGAAAACAAGGCCGCCCTGGCAGGCAGGCAGACAGTTCCATGTTTTTTTTTTTTTTCGGACGCATAGATGCCAGGACGGTGTCGCGCGACCACACGCAAGATTTTGTCGGAGCCCAGTCAGGAGGGGAGCCCAGTCGGTCGCCTGGTTGTCTTCGGGACGAGGACGCAAAGACGCAGAAAATAGAGAGCGCGGGAATGCATGTACTCACATTTGGGGGCTGAGACCGGCCATTGTGAAATCAAGGGCGTTTGCTGACACGCGACCGAAGAAAAGAAAATCAAAGTCGGCGACAGACAAGAGGATGACGAAGATGTTAAGATGGTGGGCGAGGACAAGGATTGATGAGGGTTTGCAGACGGCAGAGGTAATAAAAAGGCAAACGTGGTCGCAAGCAAGGCTGGGCGGGCTGGCTGGGCTGGGCGGCTGGGCTGGCTGATGAGTGGCGTGTGTGGACGTGGCGCTCCGGACTTGTTGGCGGATTTATATCCCCAATGAATTTTGGGACCCAGCATCCCACCGCATGCCTCCACATCATACAATGCTCCTTATTACTACTTGTCTGCACCCGCGTGATCTCGAAGTCAGACGAGCCTTCTTGGAATACACTGGATCAAACCTGGCAGCCACTTGATGAGCCTCCGTGGAACGCGGCGTGCAAGTCGATTCACAAGCAGGGCTCAAGTCACCGGCTGCTGTTCACAGACTCGCATCATCATACCCAGCAATACTGCATAGTACACGCGAAAGCACAAGCTAGTGGCCTTTCTTGACACGCTCTATCTCGTTTCGCCTGTCCGCTGAGAGAAGAAATGCTAGCGTCGAGACGGTTCTACGCAGACGCAGGGCCAAGTGGGCCACGACAAAGAGTGCTCTTTGTTCAAGGTGTCGGCGAAAGACAAATGCTGGGCAACGACGGAAGACACCTACCCGACACAAAAGAGCTATTGAATGAAGAGACTGGTTACTAGGGGTTGGCAAGTAGGCCTGCTCTTTACCCCGACACAAAGAACGTGCGCGATCTATATCATTGAGGAACCAGGACAATGATTGATAGGAGAAAAGAGGACAATGGACACTTGGTTACGGAAGTTGGTTGCAGACGCATTTGAGATGCAGACCGTCACAGGAGAGTGCAAAGGTGTCCTGATTGCCACAAAGACGAGACAAGTGCACGGAAAATTGCTCAGCGACTGGAACAAGCCGTCTTCATGGTTATAGTGCATGGTAGGATAACACTTGAGCCCCCCCCAGGCGACGCAAAGAGGTCCCGAGCTAGCAAGAGAACAGTTGCAAAAGAAGCCCAAAAGGAAACCCCATCGAGCTTGCAAGAAGAGCCGTGAACAGCTCACCTCAAAGAAGTATGGTGAATCTCTGCATCCTTGCATGCTTGGCCACTACTATACTTATTTAATGTAACGCCATCTGATGCAGCATTGAAATCTGGCAAGCAGCTAACTCAGCACAAGCTTTTGCGAAGAATAGCCATTCTCATACTCGAATCTAGCGATAACAGACCCCTCCACCAACCAAGCAGTCGTCGCCTGTCGTCACAGCCAACATGTCATATTTCAGGAGAGAAACCGACGGCTGGGGTATTGGCTTTGAGCGAACTCGTACACGAGCCTGTGATTGTGCACATGGTAGAGACTACGACAGATACCACAGCAGAGAGCATGGCCGTTACGCGCCGCCATGTACAACCCTCGTGCATGGAGGAGGCAGGCCTGCATGGTTTCCCCAGGACGGCTGTGGCCGACACTGGGCAGAGTACGACCGTGTCGAAGACATCTATTACGAGCCAAACCACGAAACTGCGCCCGTTAATCGAAGCGGATGGTTGCGGTCTGGGGCCGTGATTCCTGCACCCAAGCCGGCGCCGGATTCCAGTCGATTTGAAATCACCATCCGCGACAGGACAGATAATAGACTTCCGGCATGGCCAGAGGCCACAGCGTGGAAAGCAAGTCTTCCCAAGGATATTCCCATACCTACCATCATCAAACACATCACGACGAATCCCGGCAAATTCATGGTCACGGTCGTCTGGAGAAACGAGGTCGAGGAAGAACTACATGCCGCGATAAAAGTCACCGACATCGAGAAGGACGCCGTCGAGTTGCGGGTACGTGATAGGGTCTCCGATGGGCCCAGACTCCCCGTGAGGCGCATCAATGCCACATAAGATTGCCAGCGCGTGCGCACATAAACCCGGTGTCGTCGGTCGATGTGGTGCGGCTCAAACCACGCTCGGAGACAAGAATATGCTGGTCACAGTCTGGGAATGCTGCATGAGTGCGTGGTTTGCCAGGGTCGTGGTGGTGATGACGGGTTGTAATGCATGTCGGTGGAAGGGTTCAGGTTCGGTAGAGACATGACGGGGCTAGGACCCGGTCGCGCGCTTGTTGCTTGTTCGTCTTTTGGTCTACACAAAGGTTTCATTGGATAGATTACATGATTCATCTTCGAAAATGGAAATAAGCCTTCTTCTACGCTCGGCAGGTACGCCACATTGCTGTGCTGTTTTTACACACGTATTGTTGTGTCATCGCTCGTGTAAGTGGTGTGGCGCTGTCAAGTCAATAGACTAATGGCCCTCACTTCCCTCTTCATCGACGGATTCCGGGAGGGGAGTCTCGGGATGCATCAGCATCAGCATCAGCCAACACCAGGCTTGATTGATGTCAATATGCCGAATGAAATGAATGAATCTAATATGGCTTGGACAAGTGGGGGCCATTTTTTCAAAGCGCACGTGCCCGCCCGCCTGCCTGCCTGCCTGCCAGGCACCATCCCGCTGCCTTTCTGCCTTTGTCGCTCGCTGGCAACCGGCGGACTCCGGCCACTAACTTTTTTATTAATAACTACGCTCCAATGTCCATCAGTCTTCCAGCGGTCGTCACGTCCTCCGCACAGGGCCTGGGTTGATCATCATGTACGATTTCGACCGCCGATGCAAAAGTGCACAGCCGAATCTCGTACGAGACGGCCAACTCGCCAGGCTCCATGAGGCTCCATGAGGCTCCATGAGGCTCCATGGCTCCATGGCTCCATTTCACGGCCTCTTCCGCCTCCACATGCCTCGTCTGCCTGGTCTTGCCGGCCGTTGTCAACTGTTGGTCGTCTCGACACCGCACCTACTGTACATGGCAGAAACATGTTGGGTCTTGAGGGGACGCTTCAGCCTAGTCTGCCTAGTTGCCTTGCCTTGGCCTCGTCTTCCAAGGCTGATTTGCCATCTAGGCTGATCTACGTGCGGTTGATGAATGGCCTGAGTTGTTGTTATCATGACCAACACGTCAAAGGCAATGGGATGAGATGAAATGACACAGGGCAACATGAATCCCGTGGCAGCTCCCATGGCTGCCGCTGGTGCCTGCGCAATTCTCGCCTGGTTCGCTCCGCATAAAGAACCGACCATGTCTCGTCATCTAGCCAAACCATGTCTGGATAGCTCGGTTGCTGGAAATTCGAGTACTTCCCTACTCCTCCCACCGCCCTGAAGTTACAAGCCATGTCGTTCTCAACCATGAGGTTCACCTCTGACACGGGCGATGTCCAAGTCTTGAAGGTCACCGATGACCCCGAGGTATACAACCAAAGCCTGCACATGGCTTGTAAGAGATGTCATGAGAAAAAAGTGAGTTGAGCTTGTATGAACCAGATCAGCAGCTGGACAAGGAACCCATTACGAAAGAATTGCATACCCTATCCTGGGCTTCGTTTCCCCAAGGAACCATGTGTCTACATGATGCTAACAGATGCTCTCGGGTGACAGCTGAAATGCAACGGAGATGAAGATGGATGCGATAGATGCGTGCGCCGCGGAGTTGCCTGCGACTATCCTGCCCGTCATTCAAAGAAAAAAAGTCATGGTTCCGACCAGCCCTCTGTGTGCAGTTCCAGAAGCGGCTCTAGCAGCTCCAAGACGTCTTCCTCGACCAAACGCAAAGACGGACGGAGTGGACATTCTTCTCACAAGTCTAGCGGGCATGCCCTGTCTACTAATAAACATGATGCGTACGGCAATCACGACGAAAGCTACTCTCCCGATACACGAGCTGCGTGCGGTATGGACATGCTCGCAGCAACCACGGCATCGCAGATACCCGGATACGCTGCAACGACGACATCAATGGACGGCTGCTCTGCTCGTTCTGGAGGCCACACGGACCAATGGGGGTTGCAAGCAGCTACATGCACAGCTGCTGAGTCTTTGCCTTCTTCCTCCTCTTACATGGCAGCCTCGGACCACGTCTACGGAGCAGGGGGTGACGCCTACGACGAATACTCCCAACAGGCAGCGTACGAAGCCTACCAAAACAGCCAGAGACCTTGGGATCGGCACCATCAGTGAAGACTAGATACGACCTGAACTCCGGTCACAGCCAATCCATTGGCCCACGGGCAACCTGTCCTTTTACTCCTTCGCATCTCGCCGATTCCGTCGAGGCTTCAAGCAGCGACATCGTCACTTTTCCCCCTTTTCCCACACTCGCCACTTTTGCGCATATAGAATCACGAATCACGAAGACTTACGACACCTCAACTTCACGATCAATTGCTCATGAATCTGACCGACCACTTATCCCATGGGACATGGGTGTGGTTCCTTTTCGTTTCCCACGTCAAAATCTTCCTTGCCATGGCATTTGTATTGTTCTTAGCTTAGCATCGTACCTATAGAATAGAAGGAATAGATAGAACCTGGGGACTCAGTTGCCCTGCGGCTTTCATTCGTACCAGGCAACTCTTTTCCCAAGCTTTCCCAAACGACGGCTGCTGGGTGCGGCTCCCGTGCTTAGTCATGTCGCTTCGTCCCGCCAACCAAATTTCCATTGCCAGACCGACTTCGTACCCAAGACAACAACAAAGCCCTGCGCCTTCAGCCGAGAATCAATCGTTGTTATCGCGCATCGCACGAAAAACCCACCTCTCTTTTCTTTACTCATCGCCAGCCCTTGTTGTTCCGTCTTGATCCGAGCCTCGCCTCGCCTCGCCTCGCCAATCATGGCATCACCGTCACCACCAGGGGACGTGGCGCCTGCGCAGAGCAGCTCCGTCGCGGCGCATTTGCAGGACTGGGGATGTAAGTTTGTTGTTGTTCCCATGCCTTTTGTTTCCCCGGCCTTGTGCTTCCGTCATCGTGAGCCGTATCCCTGATGGGTAGACGGGTGTCCCCTTCGCTGCATTCGGCCCCCGTAAAGTTCCTTTGTGCTATTCAGGGTTTTTCGAAAACACACACATACAATTGTGTGGAAAAATACGGCCACGTGCACCCCTTTCTTTGTTCATTTCCCCCACGTTCCTTCGTGCCCATGACTTTAATTTCCCGTCTTGTGCCAGCAGAGAAGGGATCAGATTTAAAAAAAAAAAAAAAAAAACTAGACTTTTTTTCGTCCCGCTTCCTTCATCCCCCCCCCCCGACTAACTCCCTCGCAGCATCCTCGCTGCCCCCCGCCCTCATGGCGACTCTCGTCACGGCCCTCCACGCCCGGCCCGCGAAACCCCTCCCGCTCGCCCTGTTCGTGCCCCCCCTCCTCTTCTCGTCGTACCTCAACCTCTCGGGCTACCAGACGGGCGCCGCCGGCCTGACGGCCGCGTGGTCCGGCCTCTACGCCCTGCTCGCCCTCCGCAGGCGCCAGCCCCTGAGGAGCAAGTTCTCCGCGAGGGGCCTGGTGCGCGGCTCCGCCGTGGGACTGGGCGTCGCCAACGCCGCCGCGGGCGGGTGGGCGTACTTCGGGGGCGACTTCCAGAGGGATGCCGAGGAGCGCACGCGGCGCAACAGATGGGGGGGGGCCGGAGGACGAGTCAAGGTGTGAAGCACGCTTTTCTTCGGGCAAAAGCACAACGGTGCGGCGGAGCGGAGCGTTGTCAGGAAATTATTTCCGCGGATCGGATGTATTTATCTGCAAGACTCGGGAGTGAGTGCCCGAACTGACTTGGAAATGTATGGGGACAATGTCGTCGCTTTTTTTTTCGTCTGGCGTGTAATAATAATTGTACACACACCCGGCCATGGCACGAGGCACCCCGCGCCTGATCAGCATGTCTCATAGCTTTGGACTGGGATAGATGGCGGACAGTGGCATCTGAGAGAGGGCATGGCAAGCATGTTGGCGGTATCGTTGTTTGATGCTACCAGCTTATTTGTAGACATGATACAGAACGCGCTTGTGCTACCAGCCTATTTGTAGACATGATACTCTCTAGAGAGCGCTTGTGTTTTAAGAAAAAGGCTTTACGGGACCCATTCAACGCCTCGGACCTCGGAAGTAGTAGTACGAAAAAAACAAAATATTAAATTACCAAAGGTAGCCCAAAGGTAGCCCATGATGATCACCTGTCCTGAAAGGTCTCGCAACATCGTCTGAGCGGACTCTTCCCAACGACGCACTGACTCATCCTCACCATCTGCCGCTCTCTTCCTCCCAATCTCCCAACGCCGGCTCAAGATATGTCTCAGCGCTTGATTTTCTCTTGGTCTATGAATCTGTTTCCTGTGGCCGTGGTGATGCCATCCTTCCCTGGCGGGCCAACTCCGATTGCCCCGAGGTTCCGTTGGTTCCATACCAAGCATTAATGTTAAAAAAAGAAATAAAGAAGGAAAGAACGACGATTTCCTTGAGGGGGATAAATTTTCGCTGATAAAAGAAAAATGGCCATGTGGTTAACCTGAGCCTCTGGCCGCGGTGACTCACAACATCTGGACAAACCCTAATGTCCGCCATCTATCATACAAGCTCTCGCGTGATGCTATTTGAGCCCGTGCCAATAGCAACTTGTTCATCATGTACGAGTGCATGTGTGCATGTTCTTTCTATCGGTCATGCTGGGAGACAGATGATGCGGGGACTGTTCGTGTCCATTCATTCTCGACTCATCAAGTTCCATGACATGACAAGGTGGTGTTATTGCAGAGCTGTGCCATCGACCAACGGCATTTGTGAGCCTGATATCAGCCATAGCACCATGACAAACGTCGAGAATAACAGCGCCCGGAAAAACGTGCGGACTTGCACAGGACTGAACTGTGCTGCTTCGCTGTACAGCTTATACAGGCTCTGAAGTGGTGCGCACTGAAAGTTGTTGATGTAGTCGACGTCACAATCTCGAATTTTGGGCTCCGCGTACGTTTTGTACTCGGCAACGACAAGGTTGATTTGCCAACCTGACAACTTGCGGACGACGGCAACGACGCATCCTGTTCGATGCTTGCCGTGATTGCAGTGCACGAGCAAGGGGTAGTTATTCCGGTCAAGCACCAGTTCGAGGATTGATCTCATGGTGCCGATCGGAATGGCTTCCTTCTTGGTGCCTTTCATATTGAAAATGACTTGGTTGATCCCGTTTGCTTTGATGAAGGAATGCAGATCGTGGTCAAGCTCGTCTTTTTTCACCAGGGTTCTACTCTCATGTCAGCTTACATACAAGAGCCAATGAGTTTTGGATTTTACAAACACTACTGTCTTGAGCTTTAAACCACTCAAGAAATGGTAATCCTCAGGTTTGGGATAACTGCTTCTGTAAACACCCGGGACGACCAACCCAAAGTTGATGGGACGTCCGTTGGCAGCAGGACTGGGATAATCTGATGGGTCGGAAACGGATGACGATGACGACAACGAGGCGGCTGGTGGTCGCTAAGCGTTAATTTCGCCCCCCTCCCCTTGGAAAGCACAACGAAGACTGGTCCTGATGCACTTACATGTCTTGTCAGAGGTCCTGTTGCCCGATGTGCTGATCAAAGGTGCTTCTTTGCTGTTGGATGTCATACTTTGTGAGCGGGAGGATACAGGCTGCGGGTCCCACGATACTGTGCCACTCCTTTGGTCAACGTCCATGTCCTCGACTGCTTGGGTTGAATCGTCTTTCAGGGAGTTCCAGGAACTTCTTCTTGAAATGTAGGCAGAAGACATTCGTCGCTGGTGAATGTCGTCGTCGTCGTGGTATGTTTCGGCTACGTGTGCCCGAGAATTCCTCTTGATTGCCATGGTTCGCGCTGGGAGAAGGGCGTTGATGTGGCTTCGCGAATCTTGATATTGCTCCCTCCTCTCAAAGCCCAAAATCGACGTCCGTGTGTGAAGGATTGTAGCCCAGGATCAAGGGAAGCCTTACTGGTAGGAAGCTGTGTGTTGCGTGCAGGCGACGAGTGGTGGTCGAAGATGGGGAGTGTCTGCGTACGCGGAATACGAGATACAGAGTGGAAATGAGCAGATGCCGATACGTCGCGTGCGTGTGAGCAAGCGGCCCTAGCAAGGACAAGACTTCATGTCGGAAGCAACAAGTCGGACCATGTTAGCCATCTTGCCAAGCACCCCGGGCCAACGAAACGGTATTCAAAGAGAAGAAGGGATTCGCGGGGCGCGAAGCTCGGTCAGCAAGAACGGGCAAGTCGCGTGTTGGTTTGGTGTGGTTGTTGTGGTGGATGTTGTGGAAGAGAAAAAAAAAGGGAAGCTGGTGTGTGCGAGACGCAGGACCGGGGTGACAAGGGACAAGGTTTACGCTAAAAAAAAACTAAAAAGGATGCTGGTTGGTGTGGGGAGACCAGAAGAAGGCCACGCACGCAGCGACGCAGCCACGTAGCAAGACCAGGCAGGCATGCCAATTCGTACGGTCCGTAATAATCCGTGCTCCGTACGGAGTATGTACATACTACACACAAAAGAATAAATCAACTGCCTGGCAATTCGCAAGCCACAGCAGCTTCCAGAATTGGCAGGCAGTGTCTGGAAATTGGCGTCTGTCTTCTTTTCCGCTTCCATCTGTGCCGAGCCAGACCAGCGCAAAGGCACAAAAAAGTGACATCTTGCATCTTAAACGAAGCGTTCCTATTCGTTGGCAACAGCTCCACGACTCCACGACGAGAATCGCGGACCCTGAAATCCTTTCGTCATGTCTCCACGCTGATCCGTCTCTGCCAATCGCCTTGTTGTTGGAGACAGACATTGCTGCGTCTTGTTTGTCTCGTCGACTTTCGTCGACTTTTGCTGGAAGCCTTGGGAATCCAGTTAGCGTCAAACATGGCTGCGATGGGCCGCTCGGCTGGCTTGGCTGGGTGCAATGGACAAAGTCTAATCCGCACGCACTCGGATGGGCAGTGATGGGCAGGTGGGATTCAGCCAGAGCTCGAAATGAGAGCCATATTACGAAGAGCCGTGGTTCCCGTCGTTGCCGTCAGGGCAACCAATGGCTGCCAATCATGGCTGCCCGTCCAAGACAGCTTTTTCTGCCGTGTCTGCCGTGTCTGCCGTGCCATGCAAGCTAGTAGGTGTACATAGGTATAGGCATGCATTCCGACAATGCCTTGTACCGACTACGGGGTACTCGCCAGGGGAAATACGCTTGTCTGCATGCGTCAGGGGGAAAAAAAAACGAATGGAAGCGCACTTTGGATCATTGCGAGACTGCCTAGTCACGAGACATGTCCATCACACGGATTGACAAGATGATCGATCAGTGGATGACCATCGAGCGCCGGGCAATGTTTTGTCCGGCATATTCGTGCCTCGAAGACGTGTTGTATGCTGCAGCCAACGTCGAGAATACGACCATGTATGTACATAGTGTCACATGGTGGAACGATCGACACGGGATTATGTCGGGGCTGTCGCGCCTAGCTCGCTTCGTGATTATTACTATTTCTGGGCGCGAGGCGCGGCATTGTAGCCGCCGGGTTCTTTGTACTATTTCTGATGTTGTGGTCAGGGAACTCGGGGCTAGTCAGCTGTTTTCATCGCACACGCATGGATGGGAATAAGCCAGTCCAGCTAATGAGTGAACAGTCTCGTCAGTTCTTGTTTGGGAACAGCGAAGCATCATTTTGTCAAAGTCGCGCTACGTCAGGCTCCACGGTGGATGCGCTACTGAGGAATGGCCGGCCATTTGTCTCGGTCTTGACTCTTTCGCTCACTCAATTCCTCCTCTTTCCTGCATGACATGACTGTTCCCTAATGAGCAAGATCCCATAAGAAGCGGTTGTTGTCGAGCAGGAGTAGATGGAGATGGCGTCCGGGTACTCGATAATGGGGTTTCCCCACAGGTCCTGTTTCCCTCCCTCCCTTTCCTGCTGAATCCATCTTAACAACCCAGTTCGTTGCGGAAATTGATGTAGGTCATGTTCTTCTCCTCCTCTTGGTCTTGCGCTTCCTCGCCCTCTGCCCGGTCGAGCTTGCCTATCAATGCGCCCCCGTCCAGGATGCTGCCAAACATGGCGGCCTCGAACAGGTAGTTCACCTGCCAGGCGTGGTGGCTCGCATGGGCAATCAGCCAGACCATCTCGACGACGAGGCCCTTGGAGAAGAGCTGGGCCATTTGCAGGCGCGAGGATTCGGCGAGGTGCTGCTCGCGCTGCTCGTCCACCTCGCCCCGCCGGACGTACTCGAGCGGGCCGGTGACGAGAGACGACCAGAGGGCGCCGAGCAGGTCCTCACCACCCCTCAGAGAGCGGCGGTCGAGGAAGCGGCGGACGTGGTTGCAGGTGACGCCGCCGTCGCAGGCGTACGCGGGGCCGAGGGCCCTGCTGAAGCCGGTGGTGTGGAAGTCGGCGTCGAAGACCTCGTCGAAGTCGGCCTCGCGCTGGGGCCGCGCCGGCGACTTGCGGGCCTTGGGCCATCCCAGGAGGGCGCGGCGGAGGAACATGTGCCGGTCGTTTTGGATGTGCCACGTGTACAGCGCGGCGCACATCCTGGCCACGGGCTCGTGCCACCTCTGGGTCAGCATGCGCGCGCCCGTGGCGGCGTAGGCGTCGTAGATGGCCCGCAGCGCCGGCTCGCTCACGACGCCGCCCTCGGAGGCGGCGATGTCGGCCACGTTGAGGAACGAGTTCATGACCTCGGAGTTGACCAGGTCGCAGCCCACGTCGACGACGTCGGTGCCGGGCGAGCTGAAGACGAGGTCGCTCATGACGGCGGCGGCGTCGAAGCCCCGGGCCATGGCCTCGGCCGCCATGCCGAGCAGGCTGCTCTCGGACAGGGAGATGACCTGGGCGGTCCGGCGGTCCATCCGCGCGGCGGCGTCCTTCAGGCGCGTCCCGTGCGCCGCCTCGAGCGCGATCTTGGCCTGGATGTACCGCAGGCCGGCGGCGACGGCCTCGCGCCGCTGCCGGCCGCCGAGGGTGCGCCGCGCGTGGGCGTCGGCGACCCCGTCGTGCAGCAGCCGGTGGAACGAGGGGAAGACGTGGTTGTACCCGTGCTCGTAGTAAAAGGCCATGTCGGTCACGTAGTTGGAGAACAGGGTGCGCACGTCGGCGGCGCCAATGAGCAGGCTCGCCATGCCGCAGCCGAACAGGGCGTTGGTGGTCGTCATGGCCTCGGGCCAGTCGCCGGCCCCCAGCACGGCGAGCACCCGCGGCGAGGCTTGGCTCAGCCCCGCGCCCTTGGGGGGCAGCACCTTGCCCATCGCGTGCTGCGTGCTTTTCCACAGCGCGAGCTCCGGCGACAGCCGCAGCTGCACCACCCTGGGCCGCGCCGCTTCCGGCACCTCCGCTTCCGCCCCGAACCGCTCGTCCTTGTGCCGGACGCCGCCGCCGATGCTAGCAAACATCTCCTCCACCAAATCTTCCGCCTCGAGGCACAGCCTTCTCAGATCCGTCACGGCTCCCTTGCCGACCAAGGCCCTCGCCTCCGAGTAGCCCGCGTGCACGGGGAAGCCTCCATCTCTCCTCAGCTTCCCCTTCCAGCCAAGTCGCCTCGCTAGCCTGGCCACGGGACCCTCGCCCCAGAAGTACGGAGAGATGATGATTTTAAATGGCCTGCCGTCGCCGCCGGGGAGAGCGTCCCTGTCCGGCACCGCCCCGACGACCTCAATGTTGAGGCCTTGGACAGAGTAGTCACCCCAGCGGAGGGGGGAATTCTCCGCGCTCTGGCGAGGCCAGGTGAGACAGAATGGATTCGGCATCGTTCGTTTTTATTTTAAACAAGAAGAAGAAGAAGAAGAAGAAGAAGAAGAAGACGGACGACGGTTTTACTACGTACGTGGGCAACGGGGAAAATGGGCCAGTGGGAGATGGATAGATTTCCCAAGCAACTTCGGCCGGCGTGCTATACCATTTTATATTTTGGAAGAACATCACCGAGATGACACGATGCCGGATCGCATGTAGCCAACTACTTGCTCTGTGCCGCAGGCCCGTTCTCTGTTAATCTTGTCAATCGCGGCTCGTCAATCTCTCCCCCGGGTGAACTTAGTCTCAGCTTACGGTCCGAAAAAAAAGTCCATGTATATCGAAGGAACGGGAGGAAGTGGAGGGGGGAGGTGTCAAGGATCAAGGATCGAGGGTCAAAGGCCAAGGTGTTTGTTTACACGCCCGACACCCCCCAGAGGCGGCCCGATCTTGCATCCTCCGGACTTGTCCGTACACATCGCTAAGCATTATTACAATCGCAAGAGAGGACTATAGCGGAGGCAGCGCTGCAGGCAGAGATGATTCGGCTAGGGCAGGGGATGGTTAGGGGGTGGTTAGATACTTAGTATAGAGCTACTATATAAATTTACTATAGGTAGCCGGTATTAGTTGTCGCAGCCACCTTAGCCACATTCGAGGGTGCTGATTACGCAGAAGCGCTTGCTTGATAGTCGCGCCCTACATTTATTAGGTGGGTGGACTGTCCTTAAATAGAAAAAAAGAGGTATGCGCATTTAGAGGCCCGCATCCTCCAGCCGAAATCGATGTGCGATGTGAGATCACGTGTGTGTGTGCGGAGTAAAGCCCAAAAGCAAGGGGAAAATGGGAATCGGAAACGGAATGTTCTCTCCGCATCTTCTTCACCCACCCTCCCCCCGAACAACCAACAGCCACCCCCCAAACGATGGGTCTGAGCGGCCCGGCGAACACCACTTTCTGGGACGAGCACAACGACCGCCGTCGATCAGAAGTCTGGCGAGATCTACTCGGTACAATTGATGGAGCCCCGAGAGACAGGGACCCCGAAACAAGGTCGTGATGAATCTGGGCTCGTCGCTCTGACTTCCTCCTCCGGAGATGGTGCAAGATGGCGCAACGAACGATGCGGGATTAACAGACGCATGCACGAGTCATGAAAGAAGCACAAGCCATAACTTTTTTTGCCGGATAAAAAGGCGTCTTCTTGTCCGAGCTAGGAAGAGAGCTAGGAAGAGACGCCGCCCTTCATTCTTTCCTTCCCGTTGTGGCAGATCCTGCCACTTTGCCAATTTTTTTACCTGCGAAGTTGCGGCGCATCGTTAAAAGACATAAGGATTACTAGTGATACCTGGCTAGTATGACAATTAACATGTAAAGATAATAGGGATTGTAGTGAAAGATGTAACCTAATGTAAGAACAAGCTTTGAGGTTATAAATATAAGGGGGTGTGAGGTTGGAGCAAAGTGGCTGCGTTGGCGCAAGCTTTGCAAATGCAGAAGAGTTGTGACAAGCAGCTAGGCCAAAGAGCCAAAAACGGAGTGCGCACCCTAGTAGCTGCGATAAATGAGCATATATATGCTTGCAAGTTATAGTTCGCGACAGCAATGCAACTCAAATCCATTCGAGTTTTGCTCATGGTATAAATCGACGTGATTTCCCCTTCCTTACCGTAGCCACCAGTAGGGGCGCCCATTTCCGTTCCGCTTGGCATAGCTGCTTGTTGCTTTTTTTTTTTCTTTCTTTCAAATCTCCTTCACCGCTACTTTAGCGACGAGAATTTCTATGGGTTGGCCCATGTATGACGCGGTTCGATTGGATTGAATCAGCAACAAGGCGATCTGGGAGTTGTCTCGTTGCTGTCGGCAGGTTAGCCAGGGCATGGCCCGACGGCTTGGGCATGCAGCTAGGATTTAGCAAGAATCTACAAGGATCTTGAGCTACCAAGCTGAAAGCTTCGGAGACAATTCCGAGACATGCATGGATGGCCAAGCTTTGAATCTTCATCTCCTGGCGGCCCGCAAGGCTGGTCGGGCTTTGATTTGCTCCGCGGAACGACTTGGCAACTCTTCTCTCTCCTCTTACATACAAGTAAGCCACCCAAAGGCTTGGTTGGGCGGGCGCCAATGAAACATGACAAACGCCGTCATGATACTGGATAATGATACTGGATATGCCGACTCCGTACCCGACGCCTTTCAATCTGAAACGCCAGATGGAGTGAGGAGGTACGCTGTGGGCAAAGCAGGACATACGATGAGCACGTGTGCGTTTGAGAAGGGGGGTCTCTAGGAAGTTAAGGACCACGGACAGGACGCAATAATTGGAAATACTACGGAGTAGATGTAGATGATTCAGATTAGACGACTAGCTGGGGGATAATGTTGATGGACGGACGACAATGAGTTTATTCTCATTCCCGCCCAAGTCCAGACATGAAGTTGCCATTGTCCACTTCTGGATGCTCTCAACTTGGAACATGTCAATCACGTCAGGTTATCTCGTTACCCATCAATGATATCAAGAGGCAAGTCCCCCCGGGCGCATGCGACACACAGCACACATGACCATCTATTTCTTGCAGTTGTGCATCCATCAACAAGTGGCAGCGACAGTTAAGCAAGCGGCAACTGGTAGTGGTCCTGTCATGTACGTCAGGACGGTAGATGGTCGGTCCACCACTTGAGCCGTCAATCCCGTTGCCGACCATTGCGGCTGCATAAACATTGAAGAGTGCCGAAGGAAGGGACAAGAGACAAACTTCAAAAGTATGAAGGATGCATAATAGTCACGTAACCCGCGCATCATCCATTCTCCACTCAACAAAATCTTGCCCACGTCTTTCTCCGAAAAATGAAAAAAAAAAACGGTCCCCCCCTGTATTAATAGTATTCGCCCAAACAACGGGAGAGCTTTTTAATGCCAAATCCTTCCCTCCAACTTCCGCCACTCCGAGAAGCTACAGCGGCACATTCGGGATACGAAAGATCATGGCTGGCGCAGTTGTATCATCCGTCAGATGTCGGAATATGTCACAACCGGCCTGAGCATGTCTTCATCAAACCTTCTACAAGAGCCACGGTGGACAACGAGGACAGTCAGGTTGTCGTTTTCTTTTTTTTTTCCCAAGCGATTCAACACCTCATTTGGCAACAAGCACGCAAAATCAGAGCTCATGAAAATGAAGAGGAATGTCCTGGCAAATACCCTGTCTCTTTCGGACGCACTGGTTTGTCGCCTGCACCGGGTTGTCCGGGAAGGTCATTGATGCATTGGCAGGAATGTTATTCACCTGGATGAATGAAAAGGGGGGGGGGGTATGAAGGGCGTCATTCAGGGTTTGTCAAAGATTCTAGATATGTTTAATTGAATAGATGAAACACGATACAACTCACTGTGTGCCGTTTGGGGGGCAACTGCGTGAGAGCACACTGAAACGCATCGTTCTCGCCCTCCAAGGCTGACACATTAATATCCACTGTCTGGATGGTCATGGCTTCAAGTTGACATCTGCCAATCGGTCACGGAAGTTGCTTTCTAACAATCCGGCACTTCCCCCTTGTTGAGGATATTCACAGCCTCACATCGTAGCCTTAGATATCAGGCATCACTCTTGTCATCCCCTCTTCGTTTGACGATGCAGCTTCCCGCATCGCGTTTGATATCGCGGTTCATTGCAGGCTTCGTTTGAAGACCTTGATTCATCACTCGTAGATTTGAAGCTTATAAGCTTCCCTTTTCTCTTCTAGATTCCGAATTCCTAGATAGTAATTCTACATTATCATCTTCTCTTCTGATCACTCTTTGCCTCCATCTGCATCCATCCACACCCCTCATTATGCAACCCCTCGATTAATCATCCGGGTTGCTCGGGTCAAATTATGGCCCAAGCGAAGTTGCCAGCCAATGAATGACCTGCAGAAAAACGGAACATTTTGATTTTCACTCGTACTTGGCCACGAATGAGGGATTATACAATCTCTGGTATCTACACCAAACGGAAGCCCATTTCCCTGCTGCTCTTTCCGGAGCTATCCCTCGCGATATCGTCGTTATTCGCCCGTTGAGAAGCTGGTAAAATGCCCATCCCCACAGAAGTCGTTGGTATGAACCCTCGCTCGAGAATCATGGCTCCCTGACCGATATTCGGAAACGTTAACTGCACACAGGGTCTCTCCCCAGGCCAAAAGGCAAGTCGCAGCGCTGCCCGCACCGCATGGCGAGAAGTCTTATCTAACAAGCCACTCCAGTGCTCCAGGATACTCTCGTCGCGTACGATGAGGGCCGTGTAGACCGTGAGACTCTTTTGCGAGAGCAGGACAAGGCTGCCAGGGATAGCGTCGAGCGCATGGCCGCGACGGGGGAGATGTACATCACCGACGGAGAACAGAGGAACAGCAGCTTCGCGACATATCCGTTGACAGAGTAAGGCCTTTTTTTTTACTCCCAGTCTCCAATCCTAAAGGCTACACTACACGTGAGGCGAGACGGGATGGATGGGGATGGATAACTGATTGTACCAGCACTCTTGGCGGAATAGGGCTCCTGGATACGATGAGAGGAGATGGCCATTGCATCATCACCTTCGAAGACGGGCACAAGCGCCAGCTGCCCGGTCTTGTGAGGGGTCCCTTCCGATATAAAACATACGCGCATGAGAATTTCAAGTCATCCCTGCCGTACACCCTCGGGACGAGCGCAAAGCTGAAGCAGGCTGTCATCGCGCCATCCCTCTTGTTCCTGACTTATCCTCCGGACAGAGAGATTGATGGCTACCCCAGGACCGCGTTCGCCAAGGATCTCGTGGACGAGTGCGAAAAGGACATCCGAGGCTGCTTCGCCGCAGGAGCTGCGCGAGTGAGCATCGACTTCACCGAGGGCCGACTTGCGTCCAGGGGTGGTGACCCGGGGAACGCCGAGGCCGGGAGCGAGCTCCTCCTCCGGACATTCATCTCCCTGATCAACAGCGTCCTGGAGCGTTTCACGGCGGAACAGAGGACGAACATTGGTCTTCACACCTGTCCGGGCGGCGACTGCGACAGCACGCACTCTGCCGACGTCCCCTACGTCAGACTTCTCGGGACAATGTTCAACATCAATGCCGGATACTTC
Source organism: Epichloe coenophiala (assembly GCA_018801565.1). NCBI lineage: Eukaryota > Fungi > Ascomycota > Sordariomycetes > Hypocreales > Clavicipitaceae > Epichloe > Epichloe coenophiala. Next base: position 1,210,446 of record JAFEMN010000008.1, read on the forward strand.
CTCATCCAGCTCTCGAGCGAGGCAGACAAGGAAGAGGTTTACAGGGAGATCGGCAAGCGCATCCGCGGCGACGCGCATGGTGTCAAGCAAGTCGCCTTCATCGGCGTCACCAACCCCGTCGATCCAAGAGTCGAGACTCCGGAAGAGATTTGCGAGCAACTGGTCAATGCCAGCAGATACATCCCCAAGGACCAGCTTGGCGCGACGGACGATTGCGGCTTCTCTCCGTTCTCGATCGACGCCAAGCCGAAGCACGGGGGAGATCCCGATTTTGCAAGAGACGTTGCATTTCGGAAGATTGCGAACAGGATCAAGGGTGCTGCGCTGGCGAGCCGGGAGCTGGGCATCTGAATGAATGAAATCCGCATCCTTGCCAAAAGTCTCATTTTTCCGAAGCTCCATATGTGACTCGTGGCCTCTCATCATCTATGCGTGTGCGTGTGTGCGTGCACCCACCGAGGATTTGATCTCTTGCCTCCCATTCGCATTAGTTGTACTCCTCGTTTTTAGGGCTTTACTGAGGATTTTCTGGGATGACATGGTCTCTGTCCACCATTAACATGTTAACACTAGGAGGCAAGTAAGTACTTGCGATTGCGTTCGCGGGCTCGTTGCTTAACAAGCCCATATAGAGCAGCATATTTAGCCTATAATCCTCATAAACTAAGCAAGCCTAGTATAAATCTAATTAATCTTCATTTAGAAATTAATTATTTTTATTTATACTGAGAAATTAGTAAGAAAGTGACTTTTTATACTAGCACTTTTTATACTAGTAATATTTTCAAGGCTTTTATAACTTATAAATTACTTAGAATTTAAATATTTTTATTTATATTAATTAATTTTTTATTAGGAGTGTGAAGGTTAGAGATAAGTTACTTATATAATAAAGCTTTAGAAAAACTTTAGACTATTTAAATAATAAAGAAGCTAGGTAGCAATAAAATAGCTATATATTTGTAAGGCAAGGTATTTCGTGAAAACTACTTATATTTTATATAGTAAGTTAGAGTTTAAGACTTTTATACTAGGACTTTTTTTAAAGATTTAATAAGTTATAGATCTCTTAGATTTATTAAGGCATAATGAACTAGTGTAAATAAAGGGTTAAATTTGATCATGGTTATAATTCAAGTTAATATTAAAGTTAGTAAAAAAAGAAACAAGAGAAATTTAGCTAGGGGTGAAAGTAAAAAAAGGGGGGGAAATGAGACTATAGTAGCTGTGAGGCCCCACTCACAACAACACCTATAACACAAGTGCACTAGTGCACCTCGCGGGCAGGCCACGTCCTAGGGCTAGGTCTATATAACACTAGTAAGCCACTAGCTATAAGCTAGTAACTTATATATATAATATACTTAGACTTAGTAAGCTTTAGTTAATATATTAAAGCCCTTATACCTTTTACCTAGCTACTATTATTCTTATAATTCTAAAGCTTCTTTTACTAATTACCTAAGAGTAATATAAGGGGAAGAATTACTTAATTTACTAGAGTAATATTAGATAATAACCTAACCCTAATAAATAAGAGTTATACCTAATTAAATAAGAGTAATACTATAGGTAAAGATATACTATATATTACTAAAACTATACTTATAATAAGACTCTTTACCCCTTATAGTAAAGCTATAGTAATACTAAAGTAAATTACTTAGTTAAAAAAACTCTAAAGATTATAAAAATAAAAATAAAAGCTTATTAACCTTATTAAAGGTAACTTAAGGGAAGTATAAGAGAAAAGTAAATAAAGAGCTAGTACTTCCTTAAGTAATAGTAGCTAAGAGATTAAAGTTAAGAATATTACTAAGCTTTAATACCTTATAAACCCTTAGAGATATAAGATATAAATAAATAACCTAAACTATACTTTTAATAAGGTAAAGAAAAAATACTAATATAATTACTAAAAGATTCTCTTTATACTTAACTATATATACACTAATTATAAGGTAAGATAGGATAAATACCTTAATAAATAATAGGCTAATAGCTAGGATAACCTTAAGGATAACTAGGATAAATTTTAGACTTAAATACTTATATTACTTAAGGACTTTATAAACTATAATACTTAAATAGCTATATAGCTTAAGAATATAAAGTAATATAAGGGCTAAAGCCTTATTAAATTTAGTATTATCCTAGATTTACTAGAGATATACCTAGAAAAAGCCCTAGAAAAGTCTTATACCCTTATATTCTTTATAAATTTACTTCTTAAGCTATAAAACTATATTAACTTATATACCTTTATTACTAAGAAAATATAAAAAAAAGTTATATAACTTACCTAGTAATTTTAGAAAGCTATACTAAAGAATAAGTAAAAGCCTAAGTATTTAGAAAATAAAGAACTATATAAGAATCCCTAATATTATAGAAATAACTTACCCTAAGGTTATAAGCCTTATAGGGATTAAAGAAATAAAGACTAGGAAAAAGGCCTAGCTATATACTTAAATAATAGTAAAGTTAGGGATAAGAGATAATATTTTAACTATAATAGCCTAAACTACCTTATAAATAAGTGTAATAAGCTAAGAAAAAAGCCCTAAGATAACTAAGGAAACTTCCTAAAGTAAAAGTAAAAGCCTTTATTTTTATTTTAAATACTAAGGTACTAATTAAGTATTAATTTTATATACTAGTTACTATTTATAAGTATAAAGATATTAAAATAGTAGTAAATCTAAATAGCTATACTAAGCTTAATATTATTAGTATTAAATTTATAAGAAGCTATAAGCTTAATTAGGCTAAGACTATAGTACTTATTCTTTAAGTAATAAGGGCCCTTATAGTCTCTTAATATAGTATTTATAAGGTACTTATTATAATTAAAGACTTAAAAAAAAAAGAAAAAAAACTTAAGCTACTATATATAGCTATAAATAAAGACTTAAGAGTAAGGGAAAGCCTTATCTTAATTAAAATATATATACTTACTAAGGAATATATATATCTTTATTTATACTTATAAGAGTAATAGTTTAAAAAAAAGAAAATAGCCTTTTTACTTATAACTTCTTATAAGTTTATAAAGGTAATATATAATAAGGCTATTATATATACTATTATAGAAGTTATAGAAAATAAGTTTATTACTCTTAAAGATAATAAAAAAGTAAAAGTATATAAAACTATTAAAAATATCCTTAAGAAACTATATAAGTTTAAAAATATATTTATAGTAAATAAGGTAAGTAATTTACTATTAAGAAAAGAGACTAATTATATAATTAACCTAATACCTAAGGCTATACCCTTATATAAACTAATTTACTCTCTTTCCTAAAGTAAGTTAAAGGAGCTTTATAAATATATTAATAAAAACCTATAGAAAGGCTAGATAAGACTCTTTAAGAGCCTTATAAGTATGCTTATTCTATTTATACTAAAGAAAAATAAAATACTTTAACTATATATAAACTATTAAGGACTTAATAAAGTAATATAAAAGAATTACTATACTCTCCCCTTAATTTTAAAGATCCTAGACTAGTACTAAGAAGCTTATAACTTCTTAAAGATTAATATTAAGAATACCTACTATTAAATCTATATTAAAGAAAGTAATAAGTAAAAAACTATATTTTATACTTATTATAAATACTATAAATATCTTATAATACCCTTTAAGCTAACTAATATACTAGTTACTTTTTAAAGCTATATTTATAAAGCACTTTATAAGCTAGTAAATATTATTTATATAGTGTATTTAAATAATATCCTTATTTTCTTAAAAATATAAGAGAAGTATACTATATATATTAAGGAAGTTTTAGAATATATAAGGTTAGTAAAGCTATATATAAAACCCTTAAAGTATTTATTTTACTAGGAATTAGTAAAATTTCTAAGGTTTATTTTATTAGTTAATAGTATTTTAATAGATATATATAGAGTTAATATAATCTAAGACTAGAAAAAGCTTATAAGCTTTAAAGATATATAGTCTTTCCTAGGATTTTATAACTTATACTAAAGGTTTATTTACTAATACTCTAGGATTATAGTACCCTTATATATACTAATAAAAGGTAGTTAAAATAGTATTTAAACTAGGAAGTTTATATTTAAGAAAAAGAAATAGCTAGTATTTAACTAGCTAAAAGATACCTTTTAATAAGTACCTTTTCTCTATTATTATAACCTAAGTTAGCTAGTGTATATTAAGATAAATACTTTAGTCTTTATAATAGTAAGAATCTTATCTTAATAAAATAATAAGGGCTAATAGTATTTTATAGTATTTTAGTTAAGAAAGTTTATAAATACTAAATATAATTATAATATAGTAAATTAAAAGTTACTTACTATAGTAAAGTTATTTAAACACTAGTAATACTATATTAAAGGTATAGTAACCTTAGTAAAGGTCCTATTAAATTACTATAACTTATAGACTTTTATAAAGTAATAAAAGCTAAATAAAAGGTAAGCTAAATAGTGTATATTTCTTTATCCCTTTTACTTTATAATTAGGTATAAACCTAGAAAAAGTAACCTAGTAAATATACTATTAAGATAGTCTAATAATAAAGATAAACCCCTAATAAATAAGGCACTTTTACTAGAACTTTAAAAGAAAATAGTAATTACTAAAGAACTAGTAAAAGAAAAGGCACTAATATATAAGAGAAAATATAGTAAAATACCTTTAGAGAAGGAAAATACCTTAGTCTTAATATATTAAAAAAATATAGTAAAATACCTTTAGGGAAGAAAAATACCTTAGTCTTAGTAAAGAGGCTTAGTAAAATACCTTTAAGGGAGAAAAATACCCTAGTTACTATAAAGAGAGCTTTAAAGGCTAGAGTAGCCTAGTTAAAAGGCTAGTTAGCTACTATAGATTTAGTAAAAGATTAGCTAAATAAGAGTAATTTCTAGGAGAAAGTAATATATATCTAAGATATTAGTATAATATAAGAGATATAGGAAACTATTATATTACTAAATCCTTACTAATCTAGGCTAAATAAATTATTAGTATAATTACTATAAAAGATATAGGATTAAGACTTAGATTTATAAAGGTAAAATAATAAGATTAATAATTCCCTAGTAAAAGGTAAAGGAAAAGCTAGTTTATAATTATATAGTATAAGGGGCCTCCTAATATACTAAGACTAAGTAGTTATTCCCTAGGAGCTTATCTTATAATAGGAGCTTTTATAGCTATACTATTATAATTTACTAGTAAGTTACTTTAAGACTAAATATAATCTTAAGCTATTAAAGTATTACTTCTAGTAACTAAGTATAAGTAAGTTAGTATTTAACTATATTATAAGCTATAGGGTTTACTAGTAAGTAGTAGCTAGAAAGTATTACCTATATAAAAGCCTTAAATCCTTACTAATACTATAGTAACTATAGGTAAAAATCTTAATAAATTTTATTATAGAATTACCTATTACCTAAGTAAGTAAATAAAAGACTAATATAATTCTAGTAATTATAAACTAATTTACTAAGTACTTTATTTTCTTACTTATAACTATAATAATTAATATAGCTAAACTAGTAAAGCTTTTCTATAGGGAAATTAAACTAAGGTTTAGGGTATTAAAGGGTATTATATCTAATAGAGAATTAGTCTTTATAAGCTAATTTTTATTAGACTTATATTACTTATTATATATAAAGTAAAGGCTTTTTATAGTGTTTTACCCCTAAACTAATAGGTAAATAAAGAGAATAAACTAAGTACTTAAGTATTATTTTTAATGCTTTATAGCTAATAACTAATAGATATAGCTTAAGCTACTCCTAATAGCCTAATTTACTTATAATAATATAGTAAATAAGACTATAGCTTACTTTTCTAATTATTTCTTTATAGGCTATTTACCTAAGTTTTACCTAGCTCTTAGGAATAAGATAAAAGAAAGAGAGGTGCTAGAAGCCTAAGTATATATTATAAAGCTATATAAAGTTAAAGAGTAACTAAAGTAAAACTAGGTAAAAGCTACTAAGACTTAAGTAAAGTACTATAACTAGTATTACTAGCTATTAATACTAAAAAGAGGTAACCTAGTATTACTATTAGTAAAGAATATTAGGCTTAAGAATATAAAATAAAAGCTAACCCCTAGATTTATTAGACTATTTTAAGTACTTAATACTATAGGTAAATAAGTATATAAACTTATATTACCTAAAAAATATAGTTAAATATATAATATTTTCTATATTAGCTTATTAAAGCTATAGAATTACTATAAGAACACTAAAGATAAGGAAATACTAATACTAGACCTTAAGAATAAAGATAATAAGTATAAAGTTAAAGAGATTAAGGACTATAGGAAGACTTAAGAAAGTAATAAATACCTAGTAAAATAAAAGGGTTAGCTAAGTAAATATAACTAATAGGTTTTAGTAAAAGATATAAAGAGCACTTAATATATAATTTAGACTTTTTACTAAAGTAAGTCTAGTAAGAAAAGTAATAAGATATAAGTAAGTTATAGGTAAGAAAATATAATATTCTTATAAAAAAGGCCTAGCCTTATTAGCTACTATTATAATTTAATAATAGTCTAGGAATTACTACTAAAAATAAAAGAAAAAAGCCCTAAAGGTTAGGTAATACTAGGGGAAAACTCTTTATTATAGTGCTATTATAGCTTAATACCTTATTACCTTAAATAGTATATTTTACACTATTCTTATTTATATTAATTACCTTCTTTATAGTATAAAAAAGGTAATAAATTACTATTACCTAGGCTATATAGCTTAGGTTAGCTAGCTAAAGCTAAAGAACTATATATACCTCCTAGATAGCTATAGCCTTATAATAGTTTTCCTATAAAAAAATTAGTAAAAAGCTACTAAAAGTATAGTAAAAAACTAATAAAACTTATAATACTAGGGGTAAGGGTAGTAAAAAATATAGTAACTTAAAGTTATTACTAAGAAATAATATATTACTAGTATATAATAAATATAGCTTATATAAAAATATAAGTAAAAACTAAGTAAAGAGGTAAGAATTACTAACCTAATAAGCCTTAGTAATACTAGTTAAACTAAATATAATATAATAAGTAATATTAGTATAGTTAAAGCCTATAATAAGGCTAATATAATACTTAGTAAGTTAGTAGTAAGTTACCTTTAAAAATATAGGGATAGGCTTAGTAAACTTCTTATTTTCTATAGTATTTAAAAGTAACTAGACTTAAGCTAGGATTATTAATAAATTAGAAAAATTACCCTTTATAGTAAGTATAGCTTATAATAAAAAGTAAAAAAGTAAGTAATAGAGGGATAAATTATAGTCTTATAGGTATTACTTCTTTTCTTATACTAGATAAGGTGCTTAAAGGTATAGGCCTTAGCTAAGTTAAATAATAAAGCCTAGGGAAAAAGATACTTAATCTTAGGTATCTTAGGCTTAATAAGTAAGTATTTCTTAAACTTAGTATATCCTATATATAAATAGTATATATAGGAGTATTTCTTTAAGTAAATAATTACTATTTTAATAGTAATATAGTAATAACTAATAAGGGAAGAGTATTAGTATATAAAGGTTATAATATTTTATAAAGAATAAACTATAGTTATATAAGAATAAAATAAGTAATATAATAAAGAGTTATAGGTGTATTTATAGTTAAGCGCTATATATTATTTATTATTATTTTAATATAGCTATTACTTAGTAAATAGCTATAGAATAGCTAGTAAAAGCTATTTAAAAGCCTAGCTATAAGTAAGGGGGTAATTATAAGGCCTTACTTATAATAATACCTATAATATAAGTGCACTAGTACACCCCGCAGGTAAGCTATATCCTAGGGCTAGGTCCACGTAACACTAGCAAGCAGAGCTTTGCACTACACTACATCTTGTAGTTTTTTTTTTTCTAACAAATAATTAATATCTAATCTTAGAAAATACATATAGATATAAAACTTCTATTTTTAGATAGCTAACTTAAAAACTACAGTGTAGTTATATATAAAAGTGGGTCTAAAAGTGGATCCTTCGGCCATAAATTAGAAAAACTACATTTCACTACATTTTAGCACTTAAAAAACACTACAAATGTAGTATTTCCAATTTGTGGGCCTAGGGCCCACTTTCGGACCCACATTTATATATAGTATTTTTCTTAGAATTTTACTCTATAGGATTACGTGATTTTTAGGATAATAACTTTAATAACTAGCTAGATATAAAATTAAACAAAAAAACTACACAAAAAACTACACTACACGAGTGTAAAGCTCTGCTAGCAAGCCACTAGCTATAAGCTAGCAACTCGCACGTATAACACACTTAGACTTAGCAAGCTTTAGTCAATATACCAGAGCTCCTATACCTCTTGCCTAGCTACCATTGTTCTCACAGTAGCACTATAGTGTAAGAGCACTAAAACCGGTGTGGGGTAGCATGTAATATAACGAGTTATATCATATATATCTATAAGTTATAAATCCTTAAAAAATCATACTAGTATAAAAAGGAATTATTGATTTTTAATTTTTTTTATGTCATTGGTTATGGCTAATGTATCTAATTTTTTATAACACAATTACTAGCAATATCTAGCTAGTAAAAGAAATAATATCTAAATACTTATAGCTATAATAATAAATAAAACCTATAATAAGTATAAGCTCTAAGGTTACAAATATAGGGGAGCTATAAGGTTAAGCAAAGTTTGCGATAAACTTTATAGCTGCGTTAGCGTAAGAGTTATAATTCGTCACTGCAGTTAAACTCAAATTCGTTTGAGTTTTACTTATAGTATAAGTAATTTACTAGTATAAAAAGTACTAGTATAAAAAGTACTAGTATGAAAAGTACTAGTATGAAAAGTACTAGTATAAAAAGTACTAGTATAAAAAGTAACTTTTACTAGTAAATTCTCTTGTAAAAAAGTCTCTAGTAATCTCTCTAGTAAAAAAGTCACTAGTAAAAAAGTCACTTTTACTAGTAAATTCTGTAGTAAAAAAGTCCTTAGTAAAAAAGTTACTTTTACTAATAATTTCTCTAGTAAAAAAGTTACTAGTAAAAAAGTTACTAGTAAAAAAGTTACTTTTACTAGTAACTTCTCTAGTAAAAAAGTCACTAGTAAAAAACTCACCCTTACTAGTAATTTCTCTAGTAAAAAAGTTACTAGTAAAAAAGTTACTTTTACTAGTAACTTCTCTAGTAAAAAAGTCACTAGTAAAAAAGTCACCCTTACTAGTAATTTCTCTAGTAAAAAAGTCACTAGTAAAAAAGTCACCCTTACTAGTAATTTCTCTAGTAAAAAAGTCACTTTTACTAATAATTTCTCTAGTAAAAAAGTCACTAGTAATCCCTCTAGTAAAAAAGTTACTTTTTCTAGTAATCTCTTTAGTAAAAAAGTCTTTAGTAAAAAAGTCACTTTTACTAGTAATCTCTTTAGTAAAAAAGTCACTTTTACTAATAATTTCTCTAGTAAAAAAGTTACTAGTAAAAAAGTCACCTTTACTAATAATTTCTCTAGTAAAAAAGTTACTAGTAAAAAAGTCACTTTTACTAGTAATTTCTCTAGTAAAAAAGTCACTAGTAATCCCTCTAGTAAAAAAGTTACTTTTTCTAGTAATCTCTCTAGTAAAAAAGTCACTAATAATCCCTTTAGTAAAAAAGTCACTTTTACTAGTAATTTCTCTAGTAAAAAAGTCACTTTTACTAGTAATTTCTTTAGTAAAAAAGTTACTAGTAATCCCTCTAGTAAAAAAGTCCTTAGTAAAAAATTTACTTTTACTAGTAAATTCTCTAGTAAAAAAGTCCTTAGTAAAAAAGTTACTTTTACTAGTAATTTCTCTAGTAAAAAAGTCTCTAGTAAAAAAGGTAATTTTTCTAGTAATCTCTCTAGTAAAAAAGTCTTTAGTAAAAAAGTCACTTTTACTAGTAATCTCTTTAGTAAAAAAGTCTTTACTAAAAAAGGTATTTTTATTAGTAATATCATTAGTAAAAAAGTCACTTTTATTAGTAATTTTTTAGTGTAAAAAATTACCTATTTACTTTAGTAAGGTTTAGTAGTATATAACATAAAGTAGCTTTAAATCTAGTAAGTAATACTAGAGGCTTTAGGTAGTCTCCTTTATAGTAAATAAACTAGCTTACAAGTACTATAATATCTCCTAAGAACTAAATAAAGTAAGTTTATAATAGGGAGGTAAGGGTATTAGTATAAGTATAGCTTATATAAATTAATGTCACGGCTTGCACCAAAAGGTTATAAACGAAGTGATGGCTAAGACTATTGCAGTCGCTGCTAGATAGATGCTAGCTAAGGGCGGGTGCGTGAAGGTTTTAATCTCTAACCTAGCACTAATAATATGCGTAGTCTTTAATAAATACCTTACTTTTGTTAAAAATAAGACCTATTTTTAGCCCTTTCTAGTTAAAGGACCTTTTTATTACTAGCTTGCATTGCAAGCCTAGTAGCTGCACTGCAGCTGTTAACGGTCGGCTGTCAATGGCTACGTCGCAGCTGTTAACAGCTGCGACTAACCGTGTAGATGACTAATCTAAATCAATTGTGGATTATTTAATTGCGTTGTGGCTGCAAGCGTAGCCACAAGCGCAGCGCCACTAGTAATTAGGTAAGCTAGGGTGACGTAAGCAGGTTACCCTGTATACAGGTTACCCTATAGCTATCTTTAATAGCGATTTTCTCTTTAACTAGAGGTTGTACAAAAGTCTTATATATAGCAAATTAAAGCTAGAAGATAAGGCTTTTATTTAATATAGGAATATTTTTTAGACTAAAAATTAGTGCATATAGGTTGCTAGTTTGTATAGTAGTGAGTTGATTTTTTAGATTTTATATATAAATAAATTTTGCGGAAAATCAAAAGTAGCTCTTAAGACCTCTCTAGCAGTCCGGATCCACCAATATGGTTAGTGGGTATATGAGAGGAAGAAGATCTTTTTAATCTAGCTAGATAGCTAGGCCTCTTAATCTAATAGCCGCATTGCCTATACAACATCACTAAAATCAATTCTATTAGTATATAAGATATTATAAAAGTTATCTAGATTAAATTCTATTAGTTAATAACTACCACAAACTTCCATTACGTTACGTTAAATATTTAACGTGGTGGTTCTATTAGTCCTTAACTGTAGAGCTGCACCTGTATAGCTGTTACTAGCTGGCAACTAGCTCCCTACATTTTAATAGGTTATAAGCCTAGCCTATCACTATAAAATTCTTTCTAGTGTACTTTACGTATAGTTATAGAAGACTTCCCTTCTATAAAATAGGAAGGACCCGTGAGATAAAAGCTATTCCCTTCTATAAAAAAGGAATTATTGTGGTTATAGAAGCATTCCCTTCTATAAAAAAGGAAGTTTAGTAAGAATAGAAGCTTTTCCCTTTTATAAAAAGGAAATTTAGCGCGGATAGAAGCTTTTCCCTTCTATAAAAAGGAATTTTAGTATAAATAGAAGACTTCCCTTCTATAAAATTAGAAGATAGATACTAATTAACAAGATTAGGGGCCTTCTGCCCCTAATCTTAGTGCGTAAGAGGTTCTAAATAATTAGCTAAAAGAGTAGGTTATTAAGTAATAAGATGCTATCAATCTATTATTACAAAAGCTAGAGGCTCTGACTATAGCTGTTAATAATAGAGGCATGGAGGGTGTGGAAGCTACTAAGCCCGCTAGTTAGTAGTAAGTTTAGCAGCCTATTTAAGATAAGGCACCTAAATCTAGCTCTGTACAAGCTGCCTTTAATAATTTAATTATTAAGGAATTTAATAAGAGGGTTTATAGCTTCCCTAAGACTGCTAAGCTTAAAGGAGCTGAAAATTTCAATTAATAGAAACAAGCCCTAGCTATCTAATTTAGAGCTTTAGGCATGCCTAATTTTCTAGATAATCCGGATATTTCTAGGGTGCTAGAGGATGCTAACTAAGCTATTATCCTTATGTTACTAAGGGATAGCTATATAGAAGGCCCCTAAGCCGCTATAACTTGGCAAAAATTACCTGAAGAAGCCTATAATTTACTTATTAGGCAATATTCACATAGCGTTGAAATCCAGAGGGGGTCCCTATATTCTGAATTTCATAACCTAAATTTTCATGGTTTTAAGGGGACTTTAGAAGCCTTTAATGCAGTCTTTAATAATTTACTAGCTAGATTATTAATTTTAGGGGTCCTAATTAATCCTATAGATTAGGTTAATTAATATCTTTAATCCCTAAAATTAACCTTCCCTTAGTGAGCTAAGAGGTAGCGATTTAGCATGCGTATAAATAGGGCTATAGGGGCTCCCCTAGATGCCCTAAATCTTTAGTTTCTAATAGCAGACCTTCTAGCTAAATAGAGGGATAAATCATCTACGGTATCTAAAGCCCTGAATTATAGGGCTAAAGACCTAGAAAAGGGTGCTAAAGACAAGGAAAAGGCCCCTAAAGGTTAGAAAAAGAAAAAAGAAGGCTCTGAAGAAAATAAGGGCTCTTCTAATTCTAATAAGAAGAAAAAGAAGTAAAAGGGTTAAAAATCAGATAAAAAGGATAATAAAGAGCTTACAGAGGGTTCTTTTATGCTAGGAAATTATAACCTTTCTAACGGAGCCCTTAATCTGTATAAGAAACCTAGCAATTACAAGACTAGTTATAAGAGCTCTAGCAATAGTAGCTCTGATTCTAGCTCTAGTGATTCGGATGATAGTGAAAAACAAGAAATTAATTCCTTAAATGGTTTTAATTATTACAGTAAAGACATAAAAAAGGCCCTATTATATAATACAGGTTTAACTATATATATAGTTAATTCTAGGGAGGTCTTTAGGGATTATACCCCTTATAAGAAGAGGGAATCTAACCCTATTATAACTAGTGGTAGCCCTATTTATCCAAAGGGTTATAGTAGTGCTGTTTTTAAGGTCTTATATTAAAAGAAACCCAATAAATATAGGACCTTAGTGCTAAAGAACACTCTATATTTTCCTTAGCTTAATGTTAATATAGTTAGTGGCCTTATTTACTATATGTCTAGCGGTTGCTTTATAAAAAACTATCTTTATCTTAAAGATAGGTCTTATATTACTGCCCTAGATATAGAAAAACATGGTTTTTTCTTTCACGTTAAAAACCAATTTACACCTAGGTTACATAAAGAGCCCTATAACAAGGAATCTCATTACATTTAACCTTTTACCTATGCTAGCTTTAGGGGTTATAGCTATCTAATTAGCTACCCTATAGAGGTTTAAATTCCCTCTAAAAAGCCGGATTAGGCTTCTAATTTAGACGAAATCGCTAAAATCAACGAAAATGATAATGATATTAAAGAAATCGTACGGGATAATTTAGGGGATTTAGTCCCTTCTCTAATGCCTATAGCCCTAGGTTAGGTCCCTTATAAATCTAAAGATATAGATTTAGGGGTGTTAGAGGGCCTTAGTAAAGGAAAAAGGTCCCTAATACCTCCCTAAGAGGCCTGTAGTTCTTAAGGGGCCTAGCAGGGGACTGACGGAGAGAGCCCTAATCTAGACCTAAATCTAGACCCTAATTCAGGCCCTAAAGATCTTTAATATCAAAAGTTACTAGAACTAGCTAGCCTATGGCATGTATAATTAGGGCACCTAGGGCTTCCTTTGCTAAAGAAAATAAGCCTTATAACTAAAGGAATCCCTAATTTTTCTAAAATCAAGGATAAGGATTTTAAATGTATAGCTTGTGATTAATCTAAGGCAGTCAGAAGACCTAGTAAATTAGCTATCCCTAACCCCCCTAGAGCTCTAGATTAAATAGAGGGGGATACGCTAAAAATCAGCCCTATACTACACAATAAACAGTTAATTTGCTTATTTCTAGTTAATCAAAAAACTAGATATAAGTGGGTGTTCTTATTACCTAATAAGGAAGGCCTAACTATTTATAGGGCTATTAAGGGCTTCTTTAGAGGGCTTAAAAATCAACTAGGTTAATATCCTAGGTACCTTCACTTTAATAGGGGCTAAGAAATCGATTCTAGATGTTAAACCTAGTTAAATTCTAAAGGGATTAAATTTATAACTTCTAGTCCCTATATCTATAAGCAAAATGGATTAGCAGAGCGTTCAATTCGTACTATTCTAGATCAATTAAGGGCTACTATCTGTTACGATACGAAATGTATGATAAAATGAGTGTGAAGGTGATGGTTGATTCAACTAGCTAGAGGTCAGAGCTATCGTCTAATATAGGGGTTCTAGGTCACGTGCTAGCCACATCTAAGGTCTTGTGGCATTGACAGGCCACATCCTAAGGTGACAGGCTAACTGTCAATTCTAGCACGTAACACTATCTAGTGGGCTAAATTACCATTATATCTATGGTGTTTTGTATTACCTGCAGTTATTAACCTAGTTAATATAACTACTAATACCACAAAGGATAAAAGCCCTAAACAACTGCTAGCTAGGGAGCTAAATCAGCCCTGTATAACTGATATTAGCAGTATTAGAGCCATAGGATCTTATTGTGAGATTCTAATCCCCCTAGAAAAACAACCTAAAGCCTAGAAGTTAGCAGCTAGGACTATCCCTAGAAGGTTATTAGCTACACTAGGTTCTAACACCTATCTAGTGTATATCCCCTCTAAAAGGCTAGTTATAAAGACTAGCTTTATTAAGATTATAGAACCTATAGGTCCTATCTCTAAAGGATTACCTAGGCTTTCTATAGGGGATAACCCTTTAGAGAGGGAAAATAATTTAGAAAATCAAGATCTAAATTAAGGTTTAAAGGATTACCCTATAGATAACATAGGAGGTCCCCCTATAGGTTAAGAAAAACACCCTATAGGGCCTGTATAACCCCCTAAGAAACTGATTCTAGAGGCCTTAGAGGAGGCCACGCCTGTAACTTCACTAGAAAATCAGATTTTAACTCCGGACCTGGATTTTAACAAAATTACTAACTTCAACCCTAATATTAACCCTATAGATATTAATATTAGTTCTCCTTCTTCTCTAGATTTTATAAAAGAAATCTGCTTTAAGGTATAGGAGAAGCTAAAGGAAAACAACCCTAATAGCCCCAAACCTAAGACCTAGAAGCAAGCTATATCTAGCCCTAAAAGGGATAAATAGATAGAAGCTACATATAAGGAATACAAAAAAATAGCTTCTAAAGGCTAGTACTTTTAAATTTATAGGGAAAGACTAAGTACCTAAGGGCTAAAAAGTACTAAAGAATAAGCTTATGTATAAGCTAAAGAAGGATAAAGAAAATAATCCTCTAAAATACAAGGCCTAACTTATTGCTAAGGGATTTATATAAATTAAAGGTCTAGATTATCTAGAGACCTTTGTAGCTATAAGCATTCCCCCTAGCTGGAGGATTTTACTAGCCCTAGTGGCTTAGAATAACTAGGAAATCAAATAGGTTAATTTTATAGGAGCTTTTCTTAATAGTAAGCTATAATAACAGATTTATATAGTTATTCCAGATAGATTCATTGAATTCCTTGAAGCAAATCCTAAATTAGCTAAATTAGCTAAAAGTTTTAGCTATAAACCTTCTAAAGATTAAGTAATTTTATTATAGAAGTCTTTATATAGCCTAAAACAGAGCTTAAGAGAATGGTAATAAGCACTAATAGCAGTGCTAAAGTCCCTAGGATTTAGCCCTCTAATTTCTGACCTAGCTGTATTCTATAATTCCTTTACTAAAACCTTTATTATTATATATATGGATAACTACCTTCTAATTAGACTGGATTTACCCTATATCTAAAGACTTAAAAAGGAACTTTATAAAGTCTATCTAATAGAAGATAGGGGGCTAGCTAAATTCTTCTTAGGGGTTTAAATTATATAAGATAGACCTAAAAGAATACTAAAAATTCACTAATCTTAGTATATCTTAGAGGCTTTAAATTAATTTAATATGCTAGATAGTAAGCCTATTAGCATACCTCTTTAGCTAGGCATTTTAGCTACGCAGACCACTAAGCTATTAATAGCTAGCGAAATTAAGCTCTATTAGTGTATTATAGGGACTATAATGTACCTAATGTTACTTACAAGGCTAGACGTGGCCTTTACACTTTAGTAACTATCTACAGCACTAGCTAGGCCCTATATAGAGCACCTAAAAGCAGCTAAAAATCTGCTTA
This sequence comes from Epichloe coenophiala, assembly GCA_018801565.1. Taxonomy (NCBI): domain Eukaryota; kingdom Fungi; phylum Ascomycota; class Sordariomycetes; order Hypocreales; family Clavicipitaceae; genus Epichloe; species Epichloe coenophiala. The sequence goes on from JAFEMN010000008.1 coordinate 1,226,573, forward strand.
GGTACCTATTAGGGACTAAATTCCTTGCTATAATCTATAGGGGAGACCCTAAAGGTATAGCTAGCAAAAGCCTAATAGGTTATTGTGATAGTGATTTTGTAGGGGATAAAAAGACCTCTAAATTAACCTATGCTTATTTATTTAAGCTAGCTAGCGGACCTATTAGCTAGAAATCAAAGAAAGCTAGTATAATAGCTCTATTAACATTAGAAGCTAAAGCTAACGCTATCTGCGAGACCTTCTAGGAGCTATAGTGGCTTTAGGGCTTATTTAAGGAGCTAAAAACCCCTATTTCTCCCCCTATCTAGATATATTATAATAATTAAGGCGCTATAACCACTGCCTATAACCTTGCCTTATATAGCTATACAAAGCATACCTTGCTAAAGTTTAACTATATTAGGCAATAGGTTTTAGAGGGTTTAGCTAAGATTAAATATCTAGATACGAAGTTAATGCCTGCAGACAGTCTAACGAAACCGTTATCTAGACCTCTTTATCAGGCCTTTATTAAGCTCTTAGGGCTTAATAATCACTAAAAAACCAATAACTAAATCCCTTCAATAGGGAACCAAAAACAACGCTAAAAAGGGAGCTATATTTAACAATAGCTAGGAATTTAAAAAGGGGGGTCTTTTATCTTTTCCTATTTTTCCCTTTTATCTATTTTTATCTAAAAGTTATTGTTTAAAAGTTATTATTTACCCTATAGTCTCCTTATACGCTTTTAATTGCTTTTAATGTAATTCTTTTGTAGAGGGGGTGTTAAAAATAAGACCTATTTTTAGCCCTTTCTAGTTAAAGGACCTTTTTATTACTAGCTTGCATTATAAGCCTAACAGCTGCACTGTAGCTGTCAACGGTCGCGAAGGTGGCTGTCAATGGCTATGTCACAGCTGTTAACAGCTACGACTAACCGTGTGGATAACTAATCTAAATCAATTGTGAATTATTTAATTGCGTTATGGCTGCAAGTGTAGCTATAAGCGCAGCGCCACTAGTAATTAGGTAAGCTAGGGTGACGTAAGCAGGTTACCCTATAGCTATCTTTAACAGCGATTTTCTCTTTAACTAGAGGTCATACAAAAGTCTTATATATAGCAAATTAAAGCTAGAAGATAGGGCTTTTATTTAATATAGGAATATTTTTTAGACTAAAAATTAGTGTATATAGGTTGCTAGTTTGTATGGTGGTGAGTTGATTTTTTAGATTTTACATATAAATGAATTTTGCGGAAAATCAAAAGTAGCTCTTAAGACCTCTCTAGTAGTCTGGATTTACCAATATAGTTAGTGGGTATATAAGAGAAAGAAGATCTTTTTAATCTAGCTAGATAGCTAGACCTCTTAATCTAACAGCCACATTGCTTGTATAACGTTACTAAAATCAATTCTATTAGTATATAAGATATTGTAAAAGTCATCTAGATTAAATTCTATTAGTTGATAACTGCCACAAACTTCCGTTGCGTTGCGTTAAATATTTAACGTGGTGGTTCTATTGGTCCCCGACCGTAGAGCTGCACCTGTACAGCTGTTGCCAGCCGGCAACTAGCTCCCTACATTTCAAAAACTTTATAAGCATATAGCTATCTTATAGCTAGCTAGCCTTTTTATTATTTACCTAGCCTAAAGGTTCTCTAAAGACTTACTTTAATAAATATCCTATCTCTAACCTTTACGCTTCTAATATAATACCTCCCTTATATATAATTAACCTTAATTATAAAATAAGCTACTTACTTAAGGTATAGTTACTATATTAAAGCTTTATAAGGAAAATAAGATAAGGCACCTTATATCTAGATATATAGGTAAATAAAAAGAAATAATAATAATAATACCACTAATTAAAAATAACCCCCCTTATTATAGTTAGTAATATCTAAATAGTAGCCTATATATAGCTTTAATATAGCAAAACAAATATTATTACCTATTATATAGCTAAAAGAAAAAAAAATAACCTATATTAATTTTTATAATTAGTTTAAATAAATAAGGTACTTAATACTATAGTTCTAAATAGTCTAACTAGAGGGCTTATATTATAGTTACTATAAGTTTATAGCTATTAAGTATATATATAATTAGCAGTGCTAATAGTTATTATTATAATTTATAGATTACTTATACATAGTGCATTAGATTACTTAAGGGGTCTAGGGTTAATATAAAGAGACTAATTTTCCCCCCTTTTACACACCTCCTTTCTCTTATAATATCCCTTAACCTTATAAGTTACCCTTACTAGCTAAGTAATAGCTCTCTTATTACTATTACTTAGTAGTTACTAATCTCTTTTAGTCCCTAATTATTATTATTATTTATCCTTATTTATCTTAGTTTTTTACCTTTATCTAGCTTATAAGTTTATACTCTTACTAGTATAACTTCTTTATTTAGTTTATTATAGCTAACTTATAGCTAGTTTACTATGTCTAAGTCTTATATTATAACTTTACCTTTATTAATACCTTAAGAAAATCTATTAATTAAAAAAACTCCTATAAAGTCTCTTATAAAATCTTCTATAAAGTTTTCTTTAAAGTAAACTTCTTTTAAAATCTTATTATAAGTTTATTATATCCTTATAGTATCTTTATTACTAACTTATTACTAGTAAAATATCTTTAAAAAAGATTTTATATATATACTATTATTAGTAAGTAATAATATAAAATATTCTCCTAAAAAATAGCACTTATAAGATCCTAGAATACCTTATTAATAAAAAGACCTTTCCTATAGAATATAATAAATCTTTAAGTATAATTTCTTTACTTACTTACTATTTCTTTATAACTAATATTTAATAGGCTATTTAATAAAATATACTTATTACTTCTAAAATAATAAAAACTATATTATAGTATATCTCTCTTAACTAGAATTTACTTACTTATTACTAATATATTACTAAACTTTAGCTTAAATTATATAGCTTTATAATAAGCTATTTAAACTTATTAAAGCTACTCCTAAAGGTAGCTATTACTATTAAAATAAAGTAAGTATAAATTTACTACCTAGACTTTAAATTACTACTAACTTATTACTAGCTTATTATAAAAGTAAAGAAAAAGCTATAAAATACTATTTTAGTTTATAAAAATTCTAATAAGTATAGTTATATTTACTATACTTAAATATTTACTAATATTACTTATAAGGTAAAATATAATAAATATACTATAATAGTATTACTAAGTAATACTATAAATCTAAAGACCTAAATTAATATTTTAAACTATCTTTACTTTATAGCTTAAAATATTCTAATAGTAAGCTTTCTTAATATATATAGCTAATACTTAACTAACTTACTAGTAGTTTATACTAAATACTATTAATTTACCTAAATATATTAGTTTTATTAAGCTCCTTAGTATACTTTAAGTTTATATATATAAAGAGAGAGATTTTAATAATAAAGATACTCCTAAGGCCTTTTCCTTTATAGTTCCTATAGCTATTACTAATAATAAAGAACTAGTAATCTTAAGGACTAACTTTATTATAAAGGGATAGTTACTTAGTAACTATATAATAGATTATTTAAGTTATCTAAGTAAATTAACTTTATTTTCTAATATCTTTAGTATATTAAGTTATAAATTATAATTACCTTATATTAACTTTATTACTTAGCTATTACTTATAGTTATTAATAATTTCTCTAGTAATAAAATCCCTTTTTAATACCTAAGAATTCTCTAAAGTATTATAGCCTTTTTATTTAACTAAATATTTATAATACCTTTTATTATAGTAATATAAAATAATTCTCTTAACTTTAAACTCTTATTTATTATCTTTAATAGTATCTTATAGTAAGGATATATTTTCTATATTTATTAGATTCCCTTTAAAAGGTTTAAGACTAGTAATATTAAATATATTATATAATTAAGTCCTAGGTAGTAATTTTAATTAATATACTAATCTATAACTCCTAATTACCTTTTTAATCTTATAGGGGCCTAAGTACTTTATAGCTAGCTTCTTACTAGGGTATCTTAGGTTAATATTCTTCATTAATAATAAAATATAGTTATTAACTTTAAACCTTATTAGAGTTCTCTTCTAGTTATAATATTTTTATACTAAGTCTATAAGTTACTTAAAAGCTATTTAATTATAGTATACTTCTCTTTTAGTGCTAAAACTTTACTTTTAGCTTAATTATTTACTAAAGGGATATTTACTATTACTTACTATAGACCTCTAGGATTATAACCTTATAATACCTTTACTAGTGTATAGCTATATATTAAGTAATTACTTATATTATATATAAATTACACTATTAATAAGTTATTTACCTAATTAGTTTATTTAGTATAAGTAAAAGCCCTTAAAGAATGTTTTAAGACCTAGTTTAAACATTTTATCTAGCTATTTATTTAGGGGTAAAAAGTAATACTAAGTAGCTACTTAGTTATAAGAAAATAATAAAAAGTTATCTAGAAACCACTAGTAAATATAAAACCTTAGTTTATTATAATACCTTCTAAGGCTTTATAGTCTCTAAAAATATATTCTAAGAATATAGTTACTAGCCTATTACTAGTTAGTTATATTAAAATAGGGATATAAATGCTATATTTTATAAAATAGTTAATAATAACTAGAATTATATTATAAGTCTAATTTAAGTCTTTTACTAGTAAAAGTCTAGTAATAAAATCTATTAATAATTCTGAAAAAGGGTAATTAAGCACTAGTAGTATATTTAGCTTACTATATAGTTTATAATGCCTTAGTTTTAAAGTCTAATAATTTATATAAGTACTAATATATACCTTTATATCCTTCTTTATTATTAGCTAATAATATTAGTTTATAATCTAATAAAGAGTTTTACTTACTCCTTAGTACCTAGTAATAGGGTTATTATAAGGTAGTAATAAAATTTCTTTTCTTATACTTAGAGGAATAAAAATATAATTCTTAAATATTAATAGTTTAGAGAGTCTAATAGACTATAACTAGAATATAGCTATATTACTGCTTTTAAGTAACTTTAATTAACCTATAGTAAAGTTATTACCTTACTATACTTTATATAATAAGACTTAAATTAGGGGTTTTAATTCTAAGCTCTTTTCTAGAAAGTTAAACTTAAACTTAAAAAAGGTTCTTTAAATAGATTAGATTCTAGCTATAATATCTCTATAAGTAATTAGTTTAATAAATACTTCTAGTCTTATAAGGATATAAATAAGTAATATTTTTAAGGGGCACCCTTACTACTTACTAGTAATAATCTATACTAGTCTATTCTTATTAGAAATAGCTAGTCTAATAGGAAAATTAAAATAATTAAGTAATAAATAATACATACACTAGGTACTAATAGTATTACTATAGCTAGCTTATTACTTATTAACTAAAGTATAAAAGGTATTAAATAACCTTACTAATATAACTCTTCTAAGATTATTTATATTATTAGGTTCTTTAGGAATATAGTTAAGTTATGATTTTTTAAAACCCTAGATATTAGTAGTATTATTATAGTGTTATTATAACTAACTATTAGTTACACTAAGTAATATTTTTATAGAGCTTATAGCACTAATAATATTACTATAGTATTCCTATTACTTAGTATTTATAAATTTAAATAAAAAGGTAAGAAGTTATATAGTTACTACTTTCTCTTTCTTTACCTTACTTATAAAATCTAGTTTTCTTAAAAGTAAGTTAGTAAGATTTAATTTCCTTATATAATATATAATCTTAAAATTAAAAGAATTAAGCTTATTAAGCGTAATTACTTACTTACTAGTAAGCTTAGGCTTTATAGTAAGGTACTTATAGTTTAAGTAATTTATAATAACTTTAATTATATAAGCTAAATAAGCAAGATAGTGTCTCTATATATAAAAAGCCTTTTAAATAGCTAATAATTTACTATTAGGTATTAAATATTATAATTTAGTATTAGTTATTTTCCTTAATATAAACATAACTAGGTGCTAGTAACCTAGCACTAATATTATAAGTATAGCCCTAATTACATATCTAAATGTATTTATCTTTACTTTAAGATATATAAGTAAGTTAAAATACACTAGAATTAGCGCTTCCTAAAATCTTTATTAAAGTTCTCTAAACACTACTAACTTATAGGGTTTTAGTTTAAATATTACTAGTTAATTCCCTCTAAGGCAATCTATTAATAAAATAATAACTTTACTATACTATTTAATAAAATAGCAGTAAAATCTAGTAAAACTAAGAAATAACTAAATATTAAAAACACTATATAATATTAGCTAGGTTATAATTACTTTAACTCTTACTAAGTCTATTATAATACCTTTCTCTAATATCTTAAAGCCTAAAAATTTAACTTCCTTAACTAAAAATTAATACTTCTTAAGATTAATAAAAAGGCTTACCTCCTTAAACCTATATAAAACTTATTTAATATACTTTATATACTCTTTAACCTTACTACTATATATTAGTATATTATTTAAATAAATAATATAAGTCTTATTAATAAGTCCTTTAAGAGTATTATTAATATACTCCTAAAAAGTCACTAGTATATTAACTAATTTAAATAGTATTACTAGATATTTAAAGTAACTATATTAATAATAGAATGCTATTTTCCACTTATTACCTAAGTAAATATATAGCTAGTAATATATATCTTTTAAATCTAAGACTATAAAAATAACTACACTTACTAATTAATTAAGAATTTTAGTAATAAGGGGTAAAGAGGCCTTATTCTTAATTATAATCTTATTTAAGCCCCTATAATTTATATAAAGCCTTAATTTCCCTCCTTTCTTTAGGATAAATAAAATTAAGGCTTTAGCTAGGCTAACTAATCTTCTAATTTACCCTTTAAGCTATATACTTATAAAGTACTCTTTAAGGACCTTTAGCTCCCTCTTAGCTAAATTATATATAAGCCCCTAAGGTAATGTTTTCCCTTCTTTTAATTTAATAGTATAAGTATAATCTCTTAGTTTAAGAAGCTTACTTACTAACTCTTTAGAAAAAATATCTATAAACTCCCTATATTCTTCTAGGATTATTAGTATAGGGTATTTAGTGCTCTTATCCTAATTTAATATAGCTTCTTTGCTATTTAAATTTTCTAGAATTAGCATAACTATAATACCTTTGCTTTTTTACTATAAATAAGTATATATTAGGAGCGCAGAGATTAGAGATAGGATGTTTATTAAAGCAGGTCTTCGGAGAACCTTTAGGCTATGTAAATAATAAAGAGGCTAGCTAGCTATAAGATAGCTATATGCTTATGAAGTAAGGTATTTATTAAAGACTATATATATTATTAGTGCTAGGTTAGAGATTAAAACCTTTATATACTTACCTCTAGCTAGTATTTATCTAGTAATAACTATAATAGTCTTAGCTATTACTTTATTTATAACCTTTTAGTATAAGTTATAATAAATTAATCTCTTTTAACCTTTTTAAGGATATAAACCATTAGCTAGATTATTATATAGCTAACGCTCTAAAGATCTATAAGAAATACGCTAGTACCTTATAATAATAAAGCTATAGATAATTAGGAAGTTAAAGAACCCCTATAATTTAAAACTATAGGTAATAATAGGGTATAATAAACGCCACTTAATTCTAATTTAGCTAAAGGTATAGATAATATAACTAAAGAAAAAAGGGCATTATAATAACGCTATAAGGTTATATAAGCTAAGCTATATTGCCTTTAGAGGAGATAAGAGGTCTTATAAATAGAGGCATAAATTAGGGAGCTTAAGGTAAATCTAGGATTAGCTAGACCTTAAACTAGACTTATAATTACCCCTTAATCTAGACCTATAATTACCCCTTAAATATTAGCTATGATTTTACCTTTAGTTTATAGTAACTTAGTAGTAATTATATAGTAAGGTAGTCTTATTAAAATATAGATAAAAATGCCTATATATAAAGGGAAATATATAAAAGCCTATAGAATTTCTTAGTAAACTTAGATATATTATTTAAATTAAACTACTATACCTTTAAGGATAATATAACTAAGGTAATATATATAAGTAGCTACCTAGCTAGTAATATAAAGTAATAGTAAATATATTATATAGCTATAAATAGGTATATAAATTATTTATTAATTACCTAGGTAAATTTCCTAGAATAGTTAAGAACTAGAATAATAAATATAAGTGTAAGATACTTAGAAGTAATAAGGTTACTACTAAATCTTAGGTAAAAGAATAACTAATTATTTTAATTTTATATATAAGCCTAGGATAAGGTAAAAGCTAAGTTACCTAAAGAAATCCCTATATATCTAAGAATTATAATCTTTCTAAATAGCCTAAATAATGCTATAAGAAAGTAAATAATTAGTTAAGAGATTTTAATAACCTAGAGCTAACTATAAGGCTAGGGTAAGAAAGTAAAGGTTATAATAAGCTTAGGCTAAAGTAATAAAAAAGTTAAGACTTTAAAAGAAAGAGGTAATACTCTTATTTTATATTACCTATAAATAAGGCATAGTAATAAAGTAAAGATTAAGGGAAAAGATTATCCTTAGTGTGCTATAAATATAAAAAGCCTAGGTATACTTTACTAGCTTATTAGGCACTAGATTATTTTACTTATAAAAGTACTAGGTATATAACTAAGAAGTATAGTAAGAGTAATAATAAAGCTATATTTTCTAATATAATACTAGTTTAATTAGCATAAACCTAGGAATATAATCTTACTATAAAGTACCTTATAAATAATAGAATAAGAATATAAGTATCTTTATAATAAGATAACTAGTAGTTAGCTATATAAGCGCTATTTAATATAAGTATATAGTCTTTAATAATTTATTTAAAATTATTATTAAAAAAGGATTAGAAGAATATAATCTAATTAGATAAAATACTAGAGAGTGTAAGTAAAAAAGTAATTTAATATTAAGAAATCTTAAAAAAATTAATAAAGATAAAAAATAGTATAGGATTTATAAAGGTTTACTAAGTTAGCTACTTTATTACTAATATAAGTAAAGGGATAATTCTAGGCATAAACTAGATTAAAGAGTATTTACCTATAATTATATATTAGGAGTATAAATACTAGAGATATCTAGTAATAATAGAATATCTCTCTTTTACTTATAGTAAGTAGTAAGTATATAAGGAGAAAAAAATAGTAGTAATTACTTTATTATTAGGAGTAATAAAGATTAGGCTAATATTCTAGAAAATAAAAATTAAAAAGGAAAAGGAAAAGGCTAATTAAAGGACTTAGTAATAATAGATATATAAATAAATAGTAAAGTAACTATATAAATCCTAGAGTATGCTTATTTATAGTAGAAAAGCAAAGGTATTATAGTTATACTAATCCTAGAAAACATAAGTAGTAAAGAAGCTATGTTAAATTAGGATAAGAGCACTAAATACCTTACACTAATAATCCTAGAAAAATATAGGGAATTTATAGATATTTTTTCTAAAGAGTTAGTAAGTAAGCTTCCTAAACTAGGAGGTTATACTTATACTATTAAATTAGAAGAAAGGAAAACACTACCTTAGAGGCCTATATATAATTTAGCTAAGAGAGAGCTAGAGGTCCTTAAAGAGTACCTTATAAGTATATAGCTTAAAGGGTAAATTAGAAGATTAGTTAGCTTAGCTAAAGCCCTAATTTTATTTATCCTAAAGAAAGAAAGGAAATTAAGGCTTTATATAGATTATAGGGGCCTAAATAAGATTATAATTAAGAATAAGGCCCCTTTACCCCTTATTACTAAAATTCTTAATTAATTAGTAAGTATAGTTATTTTTATAGTCCTAGATTTAAAAGATATATATTACTAGCTATATATTTACTTAGGTAATAAGTAAAAAATAGTATTTTATTATTAATATAGCTACTTTAAATATCTAGTAATACTATTTAAATTAGTTAATATACTAATAACTTTTTAGGAGTATATTAATAATACTCTTAAAGAACTTATTAATAAGACTTATATTATTTATTTAGATAATATACTAATATATAGTAGTAAGGTTAAAGAGTATATAAAGCATATTAAATAAGTTTTATATAGGTTTAAGGAGGTAAGCCTTTTTATTAACCTTAAGAAGTGTTAATTTTTAGTTAAGAAAGTTAAATTTTTAAGCTTTAAGATATTAAAGAAAGGTATTATAATAGACCTAGTAAGAGTTAAAGTAATTATAACCTAGCTAATATTATATAGTGTTTTTAATATTTAGTTATTTCTTAGTTTTACTAACTACTATTTTATTAAATAGTATAGTAAAGTTATTATTCTATTAATAAATTACCTTAGAGGGAATTAACTAGTAATATTTAAACTAGAACCCTATAAGTTAGTAATATTTAAAGAACTTTAATAAAGATTTTAGAAAGCGCTAATTCTAGTGTATTTTAACTTACTTATATATCTTAAAGTAAAGATAAATGCATTTAGATATATAATTAGGGCTATACTTATAATATTAGTGCTAGGTTACTAGCACCTAGTTATATTTATATTAAGGAAAATAACTAATACTAAATTACAATATTTAATACCTAATAGTAAATTATTAGCTATCTAAGAGGCTTTTTACATATAGAGACATTATCTTGCTTATTTAGCTTATATAATTAAAGTTATTATAAATTACTTAAACTATAAGTACCTTACTATAAAGCCTAAGCTTACTAGTAAGTAAGTAACTATGCTTAATAAGCTTTATTCTTTTGATTTTAAGATTATATATTATATAAGGAAATTAAATCCTACTAACTTACTTTTAAGAAAACTAGATTTTATAAGTAAGGTAAGAAAAAAGAAAGTAGTAACTATATAACTTCTTACCTTTTTATCTAAATTTATAAATACTAAGTAATAAGAACACTATAGTAATACTATTAGTACTATAAGTTCTATAAAAACATTACTTAGTGTAACTAATAGTTAGTTATAATAACGCTATAATAATACTACTAATATCTAGGGTTTTAAAAAATTATAACTTAACTATATTTCTAAAGAACTTAATAATCTAAATAATCTTAAAAGAGTTATATTAGTAAGGTTATTTAATACCTTTTATACTTTTATTAATAAGTAATAAGCTAGCTATAGTAATACTATTAGTACCTAGTATATATATTATTTATTACTTAATTATTTTAATTTTCCTATTAGACTTGCTATTTCTATTAAGGATAGACTAGTATAGGTTATTACTAGTAAGTAGTAAGGGTACCCCTTAAAAACATTACTTATTTATATCCTTATAAGACTAAAAGTATTTATTAAACTAATTACTTATAGAGATATTATAGCTAGGATCTAATTTATTTAAAGAACCTCTTCTAAGTTTAACTCTAACTTTTTAAAAAAGAGCTTAGAATTAAAACCCTTAATTTAAGTCTTATTATATAAAGTATAGTAAGGTAATAACTTTACTATAGCTTAATTAAAGTTACTTAAAAGCAGTAATATAGCTATATCCTAGATATAGTTAATTAGACTCTTTAAGCTATTAATATTTAAGAATTATATTTTTATTCCTTTAGGTATAAGAAAAGAAATTTTATTACTAACTTATAATAACCTTATTACTAGGCACTAAGAAGTAAGTAAAACTCTTTATTAGATTATAAACTAATATTATTAGCTAATAATAAAGAAAGATATAAAGGTATATATTAGCACTTATATAAATTATTAGACTTTAAAACTAAGGTATTATAAATTATATAGTAAGCTAGCTATATTACTAGTGCTTAATTACCTTTTTTAAGAATTATTAATAGATTTTATTACTAGACTTTTACTAGTAAAAGACTTAAATTAAACCTATAATATAATTTTAGTTATAGTTAACTATTTTACAAAATATAGCATTTATATCCCTATTTTAATATAACTAACTAGTAATAGGCTAGTAACTATATTCTTAGAATATATTTATAGAGAGTATAAAGCCTTAGAAGGTATTATAATAAACTAAGGTTCTATATTTACTAGTGATTTCTAGATAACTTTTTATTATTTTCTTATAACTAAGTAACTACTTAGTATTGCTTTTTACCCCTAGATAAATAGCTAAATAAAACGTTTAAATTAGGTCTTAGAATATTATTTAAGGGCTTTTACTTATACTAAATAGACTAATTAGGCAAATAACCTATTAATAGCGTAATTTACGTATAATATAAGTAATTACTTAATATATAGCTACACACTAGTAAAGGTATTATAAGGTTATAATCCTTAAGATTTATAGTAAGTAATAGTAAATATTCCTTTAGTAAATAATTAAGCTAAAAGTAAAGTTTTAGTACTAAAAGAGAAATATACTATAATTAAGTAGCTTTTAAGTAACTTATAAACTTAGTATAAAAAATATTATAACTAAAAGAGAACTCTAATAAGGTTTAAAGTTAGTAACTATATTTTACTATTAATAAAGAATATTAACCTAAGATACCCTAGTAAAAAGCTAGCTATAAAGTACTTAAGCCCTTATAAGATTAAAAAGGTAATTAAGAGTTATAAATTAGTATATTAATTAAATTACTACCTAGGACTTAATTATATAATATATTTAATATTACTAGTCTTAAACCTTTTAAAGGGGATCTAATAAATATAGAAAATATATCCTTACTATAAGATACTATTAAAGATAATAAATAAGAGTTTAAAGTTAAGAGAATTATTTTATATTACTATAATAAAAGGCATTATAAATATTTAGTTAAATAAAAAGGCTATAATACTTTAGAGAATTCTTAGGTATTAAAAAGGGATTTTATTACTAAAGAAATTATTAATAACTATAAGTAATAGCTAAGTAATAAAGTTAATATAAGGTAATTATAATTTATAACTTAATATACTAAAGATATTAGAAAATAAAGTTAATTTACTTAGATAACTTAAATAATTTATTATATAGCTACTAAGCACTTATCCCTTTATAATAGAGTTAGTCCTTAAGACTACTAGTCTTTTATTATTAGTAGTAGCTATAGAAACTATAGAGAAAGAGGCCTTAGGAGTATTTTTATTATTAAAACCTCTCTCTTTATATATATAAACCTAAAGTATACTAAGGAGCTTAATAAGACTAATATATTTAGGTAAATTAATAGTATTTAGTATAAACTACTAGTAAGTTAGTTAAGTATTAGCTATATATATTAAGAAAGCTTACTATTAGGATATTTTAGGCTATAAAGTAAAGATAATTTAAAATATTAATCTAGGTCTTTAGATTTATAGTATTACTTAGTAGCACTATTATAGTATATTTATTATATTTTACCTTATAAGTAATATTAGTAAATATTTAAGTATAGTAAATATAACTATACTTATTAGAATTTTTATAAACTAGGATAGTATTCTATAGCTTTTTCTTTACTTTTATAATAAGCTAGTAGTAAGTTAGTAATAATCTAGTGTCTAGGTAGTAAATTTATACTTACTTTATTTTAATAGTAATAGCTACCTTTAGGAGTAGCTTTAATAAGCTTAAATAGCTTATTATAAAGCTATATAATTTAAGCTAAAGTCTAGTAGTATATTAGTAATAAGTAAGTAAATTCTAGTTAAGAGAGATATACTATAATATAGTTTTTATTATTTTAGAAGTAATAAGTATATTTTATTAAATAGCCTATTAAATATTAGTTATAAAGAAGTAATAAGTATATTTTATTAAATAGCCTATTAAATATTAGTTATAAAGAAGTAATAAGTAAGTAAAGAAGTTATACTTAAAGATTTATTATATTTTATAAGAAAAGTCTTTTTATTAATAAGGTATCCTAGGATCTTATAAGTGCTATTTTTTAGGAGAATATTTTATATTATTACTTACTAATAATAGTATATATATAGAATCTTTTTTAAAGATATTTTACTAGTAATAAGTTAGTAATAAAGATACTATAAGGATATAATAAACTTATAATAAGATTTTAAAAGAAGTTTACTTTAGAGAAAACTTTATAGAAGATTTTATAAAAGACTTTATAGGAGTTTTTTTAATTAATAAATCTTCTTAAGGCATTAATAAAGGTAAAGTTATAATATAAGACTTAGATATAGTAAACTAGCTATAAGTTAGCTATAATAAACTAAATAAAGAAGTTATGCTAGTAAGAGTATAAACTTATAAGCTAGATAAGGGCAAAAAACTAAGATAAATAAGGATAAATAATAATAATAATTAGGGACTAAAAGAGATTAGTAATTACTAGGTAATAGTAGTAAGAGAGCTATTACTTAGCTAGTAAGGGTAACTTATAAGGTTAAGATATTATAAGAAAAAGGAAGTGTATAAAAGGGGGGAAAAATTAGTCTCTTTTATATTAACCCTAGACCCCTTAAGTAATCTAATGCACTATATATAGGTAATTTATAAATTATAATAATAACTATTAGCACTGCTAAACGCATATATACCTAATAGCTATAAATTTATAGTAACTATAATATAAGCCCTTTAGTTAGACTATTTAAAACTATAGTATTAAGTACTTTATTTATTTAAACTAATTATAAAAATTAATATAAGTTATCTATTTTTTTTCTTCTAGCTATATAATAAGTAATAATATTTATTTTACTATATTAAAGCTATATATAGGCTACTATTTAGATATTACTAACTATAATAAGAGGGGTTATTTTTAATTAGTAGTATTATTATTATTATTTCTTTTTATTTACTTATATATCTAGATATAAGGTACCTTATCTTATTTTCCTTATAAAGCTCTAATATAGTAACTATACCTTAAGTAAGTAGCTTATTTTATAATTAAGGTTAATTATATATAAGGGAGGTATTATATTAGAAGCGTAAAGGTTAGAGATAGGATATTTATTAAAGTAAGTCTTTAAAGAACCTTTAGGCTATATAAATAATAAAGAGGCTAGCTAGCTATAAGATAGCTATATGCTTATAAAGCAAGGTATTTATTAAAGACTACGCATATTATTAGTACTAGGTTAGAGATTAAAACCTTCACGTACCTGCCCCTAGCTAGTATCTATCTAGTAGTAACTGCGATAGTCTTAGCTATCACTTCGTTTACAACCTTTCAGTGCAAGCCGTGACAGTATACTCTAGGATTTATATAGCTACTTTACTATTTATTTATGTGTTTATTATTACTAAGTCCTTTAATTAGCCTTTTCCTTTTCCTTTTTAATTTTTATTTTCTAGAATACTTAGCCTAATCTTTATTACTCCTAATAAGAAAGTAACTATTACTATTTTTTTCTCCTTATATACTTATTACTTACTATAAGTAAAAGAGAGATATTTTATTATTACTAGATATCTCTAATATTTATACTCCTAATATATAATTATAGGTAAATATTCTTTAATCTAGTTTATACCTAGAATTATTCCTTTACTTATATTAGTAATAAAGTAACTAACTTAGTAAACTTTTATAAATCCTATACTATCTTTTATTTTAATTAATTTTTTTAAGATTTCTTAATATAAAATCACTTTTTTACTTATACTCTCTAGTATTTTATTTAATTATATTATATTTTCCTAATTCTTTTTTAATAATAATTTTAGATAATTTATTAAAGACTATATACCTATATTAAATAGCGCTTATATAGCTAATTACTAGTTATCTTATTATAAAGATACTTATATTCTTATTTTATTATCTATAAGGTACTCTATAGTAAGATTATATTCCTAGGTTTATACTAATTAAACTAGTATTATATTAGGAGATATAGCTTTATTACTACTTTCTTTATACTTCTTAGTTATATACCTAGTACTTTTATAGGTAAAATAATCTAGTGCTTAATAAGCTAGTAAAGTATACCTAGGCTTTTTATATTTATAGTATACTAAGGATAATCTTTTCCCTTAATCTTTACTTTATTATTATACTTTATTTATAGGTAATATAAAATAAGAGTATTATCTCTTTTTTTTAAGGTCTTAACTTTTTTTATTACTTTAGCCTAAACCTATTATAATCTTTACTTTTTTACCTTAGCCTTATAGTTAGCTTTAGGTTAGTAAAATCTCTTAACTAATTATTTACTTTCTTATAGTATTATTTAAGCTATTTAAAAAGATTATAATTCTTAGATATATAGGGATTTCTTTAAGTAACTTAGCTTTTACCTTAGCTTAAGCTTATATAAAGAATTAAAATAATTAGTTATTCTTTTACCTAAGATTTAGTAATAATCTTATTATTTCTAAGTATCTTATACTTATATTTATTATTCTAGTTTTTAGCTATTTTAGAAAATTTACCTAGGTAATTAATAAATAATTTATATACTTATTTATAGCTATATAATATATTTACTATTACTTTATATTACTAGCTAGGTAATTACTTATATACACTACCTTAGTTATATTATCCTTAAAGGTATAGTAATCTAATTTAAATAATATATCTAAGTTTACTAAGAAATTCTATAGGCTTTTATATATTTCCCCTTTATATATAGGTATTTTTATCTATATTTTAATAAGATTACCTTACTATATAATTACTACTAAGTTACTATAGACTAAAGGTAAAATTATAGCTAATATTTAAGGGGTAATTATAGGTCTAGTTTAAGGTCTAGCTAATCCTAGATTTACCTTAAGCTCCCTAATTTATACCTTTATTTATAAGATCTCTTATTTTCTTTAAAGGTAATATAGCTTAGCTTATATAACCTTATAGCGTTATTATAATGCCCTTTTTTCTTTAGTTATATTATCTATACCTTTACCTAAATTAGGATTAAGTAGCATTTATTATACCTTATTATTATCCTTAATTCTAAATTATAGGGGTTCTTTAACTTCCTAATTATCTATAGCTTTATTATTATAAAGTACTAGTGTGTTTCTTATAGATCTTTAGAGTATTAGCTATATAATAATCTAGCTAATAGTTTATATCCTTAAAAAGGTTAAGAGATTAATTTATTATAGCTTACACTAAAAGGTTATAAATAAAGTAATAGCTAAGACTATTATAGTTACTACTAGATAAATACTAGCTAGGGGTAGGTGCGTAAAGGTTTTAATCTCTAACCTAGCACTAATAATATGCGTAGTCTTTAATAAATACCTTGCTTTATAAGCATATAGCTATCTTATAGCTAGCTAGCCTCTTTGTTATTTGCCTAGCCTAAAGGTTCTTTAAAGACCTGCTTTAATGAATATCCTATCTCTAACCTCTGCGCTCCTAACAATTAAAGATATCCTTTTAAATAAATTAGTCTTTACTCAAGAATTAACTAATAGGACTTAGTCTTATAATTAAGACTTTAAAACTATATATATACTATTTTAGCTTATATAGTAATCTAATAAGATTATCTATATTAAGAAACTCACTTTAGCTTAGCCTTTTATAAATACTTCAAGTATTAGGCTTAAATCTAGTAAGAGATAGAATATATTTTAATCTATAAGAAAAGGTATTATAAGCAATAGTACTAAGATAAAGAGTAAAAAGCATAGGCCTATTTATCCTAAATAGAAGCGTAGTAGTATCCTAGTTATTACCACTCTCCTGTTATAGTAAATTAGTTTATTAGTTAATTTAACAATTAGTTGATTAATTAGTTAGGATACTTGGCAAGTCAGTTAGATAGTTAGTTGTAATGAGATTTAATCTACTCTTGTAAGGTCTACATGTTTCTTTATGGCATCATTATTATCATGTACGTAAAATCAGTAAGCAGCCTAACGTAACAATGCGGCGTTTTTCGATTTTGTAACGTAGTAGCGTTTTGCCAAACGTCCTCAAGGTGCGACCGCGACCGTAGGAGTCTGCTATAACTGCAGCCTAGACAATTCCGGGCCTCGTTCGTGGTCCTTTTAGCATATTCGGCACCTTACGACATTGCTTCGATACCTTGGTCCAATACATCGGTCTAGACTTGGGTTGACTCGAGCAGAGCATACTATTGATGGTTTATTGCAAGCCGTGGTTCATGTGAGGATTAGCTGTGCTTGGCTGTGCTCCACCTTGAACCATTTCCGTGCACCATCCGCATCTGGGATGTGGGATGTGGGATGTGGGATCTGGCATCTGTCATCTGGCATCTGGCATCTGGGCTCTAGCATCTGAGATCTGAGATCTGGCATCTGTCATCTGGCATCTGAGATCTGGGCTTCGGGCCGCGAGTCTAACCGGCATGAGGGCAGCGTCAGAAGTTCTCGGCGAGCGTCATGCTCATCAACGACCCAAGTCCTTGCTCCGAGTATAGAGTCCAGAGTCCACAGGATGATGAGCCGCTGGTACGCCACTGCGTTCTTGACCATGACAGCATGACGTCTCTTTTTCAGAAACCACGATCGGTGAAGTCGACCAATTTGCTCTCCTGGCCGAAACACATCCAAGGAGTATCATACGTTGGGCAGGGCTGGGTCAGACACGGGATGGGTAGTCCCGAGCCCATTGATTCAGTCCCGAGCCCATTGATTCAGTCCAGAGTGGAGCCTTGCAAGTCTCGGCATCCCAGGCGGTAAGGAATTCTAGTCGAATGCTATGCAACATCGCATTCCAAAAGGCCACAAAGCTGTATTCGTCTGCCAACCATGTCTGATGCTATTGTCCCCCCCAGGTAGCGACATCCGAGATTGGACAGCCGCGGGAATCCCTACCGGTATGCAGTTATGCACTGCATGTTCCCGCCTGCCTGCCCGTGGTGAGGCCCGTGGTGAGGCCCGTGGTGAGAGGGAGGAGTCCATATTGCATCATTTTCCCATGTTGTCTCCATATCTGAACTGGTGCCCTATCCACGGACTGGATCGCGGAAACATGTAAAACGATTCTGATGACTGACGGCAGAGTATTGCTCAACACCATCATGGACATGTATTTAAACCCCAAAGAATCTCCCTCCATGCTCAGCTTTGATTCCTTTCCATCAGTCAATTCAGTACCTTCCAATATCAACCAATCTCTCACTTCCTTCTTTTTTTTTTTAAAAAAAACCCCCCCCAATTCACAAAACACCAAACCTTCAATCTCTCCATCCTCCCACAATGAAGTTCAGTGGCTTACTCTTGCTGTGCGGTGCCATTGCCATGGCTGCCCCATCTCCTCCTGTAAGTGCCGAACATGTTTCCTGACGAGGCAAAGTTGCAGGACTCCAACTCACCCCTTTCTAGGAAAACATGAGGACCATTGCTCGCGAGGCCAAGGGCTCCGGGAACAAAACTACCCCTGTGGATGAGGTCCAGGACACGGCATCTAATGTTGTGGACGGCGTCCAGGACACGGCATCTGAGATTGTGGACGGCGTCGCAGGTGTGTTCGGCCTGGACCCGTAGTTTTTGACAAGCGGACACCTGGCATGGCGGCTTGGGCTCATTTGCCGCGATCGTGTGCGCTCGCTGTGGCTACCGAGTACGGCAACTAATAAGTGGGATACGAATTGAGCATCTCTTTGAGGCGGGGTCCACTGGTTACTGTATCGCGAGTAGCAACATTGGGGGATTTTGAATCTGTCGCGATTCGCGGGCAAGGGGGTCCTTGTTTTTTTTTTTTGCCGGGTTGAAGTTGGTGATTACCGACTTCCGTAGTCACCATTAGTAGTAGTATCTTTATACACTGATTTCCGAAATTCGTGGCAGCGTGTTCGTGTCGAGTGCAAGTGATCCTATCTAGCAATTTCAGGCACAGGGAGTCAAGACCGGTTGCTATCCAACAAGTTGACTACGCATTTGCTCTGGTACCGCTGCCTGCTTGCCGATGTACCTTTTGGGAAGGTCGTCCAAGGTGTACCATGGAATGTCATGTTCAGCGTCTTGTCGAAATCAGTCAAAGTCAATCCAATTGTTCCATCTCTCGAATGAAGGTTTCGAAGCGAGATAATCCGTCTCGAGAGTCTACCGTTTTCATTCCGCACGAGAACCTCTTGGTTCTCTATGATTCTCCCACAAAACAAGTCATACTCGTTCCTCTGACTTGAAAAGCACTGGCATCTGTGCACCATGTCACTGCAACAAGGAGTTGTCCCGCGATCACGGCTCTCAGGAGCTTTACGAAACAGTCAAGTCTCCAGTGATCTGGTGATGAGTCGTATTCTTACTCGGCCGTATAGCACTCTGATCATGGATGTTCAGTCACGGCTCATTTCTCTTGACGGCGGGCAATGGGGAATAAACGAGGTTCAGTTGCGTCCGGTCGAGAGGCACTGTGTTGTATCTCATCTTCACGCAGGTAGGAGGCCAACTGCCGGTCTCCCTGTAAAGCAGATACAACACCGTGTTTTCTTTGACTTGACTCATTCCTACTATATGTGTAGTAAGCTGCCTGGACACATGTAGGTCTGTAAGAATCCAAAATCTCACGACGCGCACTCCGTATTCATTCGTCGCTCGCCGCTCTTGCCCTCTTGAGATTCGCCCTTACCTCAGTTGGCAGTTGTGAGGGTTTCCCGTACCATCAGGTCTCTCCTTGGCGCCAATAGCGCAGAACTTCAGATCCTTGGTGTAGTACACCCGAATAGGACCGGGGGGGTTGCTGTCACTCTTTTTCTTCTTGTAGTCGTACGGCTTGCCGTTGGCCAACAGGGGAAGCTCCCAAACGTCCTTGTTGCAGCCTGAGGCGAACTTCATGACACCGCCCTTGTTGTCGAATTGCTTGGGATATCCACTTGCGCCGGTGTTGGTTTTGGCGTCGCGGAAGTAGCCAACTGCCCTGTCGTAGCTCACTACGCCATATTGTTGACCTTTGTTGTCCTTGCCTGCTTTGCAAATATACATCTAAGTCAAGGGGGTTAGTTAGTCTGATCGCGGGAAGACAAAAAGGGTGGTTGCGACTTGGACGGTGCATTTTTACCTGACCGGCACGAGCTTCGAGCGTGAACCCTGCTGCGTCGCTGACGGGCGCAGGACTCGCCAGGGCAACAGTGGCCGCGAGCAAGGTGAGGACGTGACTGAAAGCAACCATTTTTGTCGTGGAACTCTGAAACTTGTTGGAAAGTATGTGTGTGTGTGTGAAATTGATCGAGGGGCAGAATTGTGAGGCAAAGAACTATTCAGGCGAACAGATGTGTTCGAGGCTACACTCTTTTATATCTGTCCGTGCTTTGAAGATGAGGCTCCCAGCCTCCGTTTGGGAATAGACTTGACTTCCCTCAACGGCAGCCCCAGGGGGGGGGGCCTAGAGGGCGCCGATCGTGACATCTGACTTGGCTGTGAGTGCTCCCGTCAGACGAAACTAGTTGATCGGGGCATGTTGTACGGTCAGCCGAATTCACACGTAAGACCAATTAAAGCCCAGATTGTGACGATCCTGAGTAAGACGAGCATCTCATGTCGAATCCACACGAAGACCGATTAAAGCCTAGATTGTGACAATTCTGAGTAAGACGAGCATCTCCTGTCTTGAACAAAAGCACATGGTGTGAGTGATTGGGCTGTGGGTTGTGCAGTACGACACACACATACAGTGGTGTATAAGGCGGATGAGCACCCGACGGGCCTTTTTGATCGCGATTGGTGCCTCGCTCGGAGAATTTCGTCCCTCGGCTTACTGTTTGTTTCACCCGCATTCGGGCAACGGCCCTATGTAGTAACATGGTGTTTGCTGTCCGTGTGCCGCCGCTGCTGCTGACAACACGTGATGACAACAAACGTATGTACACGTGTTGAACTCCCCGAGTGCCGTCGTGTTGGCTGGAGTGAAGTCGCTTCTCCCTGCACAACCATGATTATATACATCTACCCTCTGCTCGAATGAGGCCCAGTCGGTTGTTCCTCACCATTCATTCTCGCAATTACCATGCCGCCCGTTGTTCAGCTTCGCTTGGAAGATGCAGGTGCGCCCGACTTCGCGCCGCGGGTCATCGAGATACTCAATTCGACTCTGCCCGTCGTCAACGGTGCAAAGACGCCCGGCGAAGCCGCCGCGGCACTCGATGCCCTGTTCGGTGAGAACTACGTGGAAGCCGATGGTGCAGGTGGATTCCTGTGGTGGTTCTGGGACTTGATGCACGATTTGTCGCGCCAAGTCCCATACAACAGCCCCGAGGCCGAGAGACTGGCAAGCACGCTTCAAGCGCTGCACGATCTTCCAACCAAATCTGTGAAACTCGGCGACTCTTGGGGTGCCGGAAGCACCGTGGAGCTGTGGCAAGACTTGCCCTTGTTCGGCGCCACCTATCGCGAGGCCATCGACAATGGTAACGCTTTTTTCCTTGTTCCAACTTCGATTTTTTTTTTTTTTTCAACACGGGCACGCGTCCACCGTTGCTGACCACGCATGCTCCTTGCGCGCAGACCCCAGAGCACCGAATGAGGAAGAAAGGAAGCAGCGATTCGTGAACCTGCAGACTTACGCCGCGAGAGTGGCAGGTCTGGGACTCATCAAGGTGGACACATGGTCCTCGTGGGCGCTATGGACCCTGGTCGAAGCGCTCGAGGGCTCCATGACGCCAATCAGGGGTGCTCCAGATGAGATCAACGAGGATCCAGCTGCTGTACAAGACATCTCCTACAAGGTGAAGAGCGCCGCGGCGTGGATCATCTTCGCGGGCAATCGTCTGTATGGACGGGACGAGGAGGTCGTTGGTGCCACAGCCGGTCCACTCTGGAGACTCGACAAGAAGGAAGCAGTCAAGTTGAACAGGAAGACGAAGGGAACAGATGGTTATTGCCCGGAGCGCTGGAATCTGTGGAAGCAGAGATTCGCTCGTATAAGGGACACGGACAAGTTGGAGGCAGATGTTCGGAACGAGGCGGGCTATGCGCTTACTGCAATGGAGGTGGTGGAGAAATTCCATACCTAGCAAGGCAGTAGACAGGAAAGGGCAAGACGGATGAAGAGTTTTAAAGCAAATGCAAATGCCCTTCATGCTTGCTCGTTGGTTTCTGTGATGAAGAGAAAAAAGCAGCATAGCATATTAGCATCCGTTTTGACCATGCTGAATGACGCAATCACCGTCGACTCATCTCGGCTCTCTATGCCGGCACCAAGCCGCGCCGCCAAGAATTCGACCGATTCATTGATTGCCTGACTTCCTGACTGACTAACTGATTCACTCGCAGCGTTGCTAATAAAAGCAGTGATGTTGAAGGAAGGAAGAGGGTGGGTTGCGCCGAGGCAGATTATGTAGTACTTATGCAGTACTTATGTAGCACTTGCTAGAACTTATGCAGTACTTGCTACTGGTGGTGGCCACTAATGCAGGAGGCAACAGGCCTGTAATTCCAACCATCTTTGTGGCCAGGGCCTGGACTTTCACCGTCCAACTGCGCCTTCAGCGGCTAAAATCAAGCAGGAATAAAGTCAAGTTGAAGCGAGCGCGTCCACTGGTTTCTGCCTTTTTGTTTCCAATTTGATCCTCGAATACAACAACTTGAAGTAGAGAGGTCCATCCCTTTTTAAGCTCCAACTATGCATCTGGGCGGCAAGCAAAAAAAAAAAAAAAAAAAAAGGCTGTGCCTCTGAAGCTATATAAGCCCATGATGTTGGCGCCTTCTTTCTCCCCAGCCCTACACTCATTCTCAAGAAGCCGTTCCTGCATTTCGTTTGACGCGGCTGTCATCTGTCATGTTCTCCAGCAAATCTAGCCACAAGAGAAAACAAGGCTCTGGTGGGAGTTCAAGTCGCAAGGACAGCAACAAGACGGGAGAACTCGACGACACAGGCGACAACTATTCGACAATATGTCTGACGCTGTTTGTGTTTCGAGGACGGCCCGACATGTATTATAAACGCCATGTTCTCATTTACTTTACATCGCCTGAAAACTCCAACTTCCACGAGACTGTCCATGCACAACGTGACACTGACGCAAGCCCCTGGGCAATTGACCAAATCCACAGCCGGGTGGATTGGTCCATGAGCATCAACTACCTCAGCCATGTTAACGCGGGGGCTGTCCGGGTATGTAGGGGTGAAGAGATGATGCCGGTGAAAATTGTTGCCGCCACTCCGGTGCAGGGCCGAGAACACGACAGCGGCTGGAATTGTCAGAATTTTCTGCTCGAGGGTCTGCAGGAGATTGCGAACTGTGGGTTGCAGACACAAGAGTGGTACGAGTCCGTCGCAGGGGAATTCATGGACTATTTGTTGGACGGGGCGGTTAGTTGATCAATGTTGGGTTGATTGTGATTATCAAGAAAGCCCAAGGATGAATTGCACAAGGATATATTCGAGATCGTAGTGTTTAGCAAAGAGAGACGGGAGTTGTTGGCCTAGTGTCTCCCAGTCAATATTATCCATTCCCCGTAAAGTGAAAACATATTCCCAATACTCTGGGTACCACCCCGCAAATTCCCAGTCTAGAAGGGCCACAATGCGACCTTCAGATATTATTATGTTTCGCGAGGCAATGTCTCCATGCGTAAAGACAATAGGACACTCGGCGCCAAGCTGGGTCGTGATCTGGTGCCAATACATTGACTGCGCCTGTAGCCGTTTCGGCGGCTTAACAAGCCAGTCATGGAATTCAGTCAGGGTGCTGAACGGTCCGCCCGAGCGCGTCATGATGCTTGGAACCACAACGCCCTGGCCGTCAACGCGGCCAAGGTAGATGCCGCGAAGGGCACGCATTTGTGCGATGTAGTCGCTGAGCTGGGCCAGGATATTGGAGCGCTGGTCGGGCGTAAGCACCGGCCACGCCTGCTGCAGTGTCTGACCCTCGATATATTTCATGGTGATGCGGTCCCAATCGCTACTGATGACTTCAGGTACCGGAATTGTGGTATGCGTATTAATAAAGTGCAGCGCCAGCGCCTCGTTGGGATGGTCGTTGGCGCCCATGCCGTTAGGAAACGTTGTGTATTTCGTGATGGTATCGCCGTGTCGCACGACATAGCGATCGTTGCAGTGATAGATAATCTCGCCTTCGGGGTATGGGGCGGGATGTCGTCGGGGTGGGGGCGAGTCGCCAAAGAGAGCCTGCGTGCGATCTTGCAGCATCCTTTCCTGCAGGCGACTGAGTGCCCCTGGGCGACTAGTTCTTGCCGTGTTTGTCATTTCGTGATTCTGCCACGGCACGGCGGATCACTGTCGTTGCTAGGCCCGGACGGCGACCGAGAAAGTCGTTGGGGAAATCGGGAATAATGGTAAGGCGACTCGTGAATGAGCTTTGTAGTTTAGTGTATCAGGATTTGGCAAGCTACAGTGCCACAGGACCAAAGAACACGACGCAGGAGGCGAGACTCAATGCCTTGATGACGAAAATTGATGACTGACGCTTTCAAGTTAATTGCTTGGACTGAACGTTGTTGTAAGAAGAAAGGCAAAAACCAGCTCCCTGCAGTAGTGAAGAATCAGATGTTGTGGTGGGGCAGGGCGCACCTTAATCCTTCTCATGATGTCTTTTTCGATATCTAACTGGGTATGAGATCCTCTTCTACCAACAGCGTCCACCGCCGCAATCAGGCTGTTGGTCTCCTGCTTTGCTTGCGTTTCGGTCGCGTGGTGGCGGCGGTTGGAAGGGCTTTAGGTGTAAAAGGTGAGAAATAATAGTCCGTTGTTGGTGTCCAGCACCACCCAGGGTGTCGCGTGGCACGAGTACAGGTAAACCAAGGCGTTGGCAATCGAAATTGGTATCGCTTTCACGAGTCCGATGGGCAAGAAGAAATGGCCCCCTTCCCTTGGCAACAAAAAGATGTGGTTCAATGCAGCCAACGCACAGTACGAGGTGGAATCATGTGATGTCACAGCTGTGGGGTCCGTGGGCCTGCCAGAAGGACGATGATTGGCCAGACAGCCGGGACTTCAAAGAGGGGACGGCCCGATCTCCGCACTCTCTCGCCCCAAACAAGTCTTGAATCTTGAGGCGCACTGATAATAATGGATCCCATTTTATTGACGGCCAACGTTGTCGGCATAGTCGTTTTCGCGTCAAAAATGTGCTCATCCATTTCATATCCGCGAGGTCTCTCTGCAAAGGCCTGCCTGACAGGATCCATGCGGTTGGTGACGAGGTCGCGGATCTGGCTGGGGCTTGTGCTTTTGCAGGTGAATCGTCTCATTGAGTAATCCGCACAGTCCCGCGCGCGGCTATTCCATTCTGCGGCGGGCTTTGTGCGGCGAACAGCATGCGACTTATAGATTCTTGATACAAGCCGGCGCTGTCGTCGACTGCAAGCCGCTTGCTTGCTGCATTTGACAATCGCCCGCGTATCAAGGCTTGCCATGTTTTCTGTCAGGAGGCACCCTGTCGGAGCCTGCCAGAGATGCTCTTCGTGCCATTACCAAAGGTGGCGAGTTGTCTTGTTGATGATTTCATTGACGAGGCGAACTTTACTCGAGCACATCGGATTGTTCTCGGGTCTTTCAAGCAGTGACCTGGAGCAAGGACTATCACTGCCCGGTATGCAGACCTTGAAACCATTTTGCTATTCTAGCAAGCACGAATCATTCTTGTCTCAAACATGACGGGAGCTATATATCAGGTGATTTTGGAAAGGTCATCCGCGAGTGTCCGGATGCGACGGACAAACCAACTTGCGCATTTGATGAACTACTAAGCATATTGAACAACGCTGGGCGCTTGGCGCTAGAGGTCGAGAGCTTGATGGAAGCAGGATATTGGTCTTTCTTGCTTTTTCCCCCCTCTCAAGGACCTAGGAGGTAACGGTGGACACCGAAAAAAAAACGGAGTCATCAGGAATCAGATGATCAGTTTTCACGATGCACTGGCTCTGCCAGAGGACCAGGTTGGGGATGTGGAAGGCGGCAGCGGACGTGCCTAGGATAACTCTTGCAGTCAGTGAGATGATTCCGCTCCGTGACAATGGCATAAGAGCGCATGTTTTGTCCCAATACCACCCACCAGCCTGACTTGGCGGGCAAGGCGCCCAGACGTGGAGCGCATTGCAACTTTTGTTATTTTCTGTAGAAATCGGCCTTCTGTCAATCAAGTCGAGACGCCCATACAGGACTTCTTTCAAGAAGACAACAACAGCAACGCCGCTCTAAGCTCCTGCTGCCTGCCAGTTTTTGGAGGAGGGAGGGGAGGGCTGGCCAAGATCCCCCGCTCTTGACCACGTCAATTTGGCGCACGCACTGACATTGCGAAAGAACGCATGTTGAAAAATAGATTCAGGTTACTTCAGCCCCATCTTCCCGAAACCTTGCGCCACTCACTCACACTGATGCTGCTGCAGTCTCTCATTGACAGGCAGACGTCCCGGTCGAGTCTCATATATATATCGATTGAGCATCGTCTGGGCCGACGGGGGAATGTTCCGTAGAGTCTCCTTCTCGCAACTTCATGATGTAGGCCCGTTAGTGCCTAGTCAGCCCCTCTCATTTGGTCTCTACCATCCCGGAGAATCCCTCGTAATACGTACCTTGAGCGAAATCCAGATGATGCATCGTCATGTATAGAGATGCAAGAGCACCTGGCGCCGTCGCCAACCGTCGATTCAGGCTGAGCCATAGCCGATGAGGCCGAGCCTCGAGACATTTTGTTGGTCATGTGTATCAAAATGAGCGTCAAACGTTGGACGTGAATGCCACTTGGTTTGACGACGAAGAGATACATGTATGTGAATCATGAAAAAAAAAGAGAACAATGCTCATGATCTTGCCTATACCGGCAGCCAAAAAAAAAAAAAAAACCCCCGGAAAGCGCACCTCGATATATTGTGCGATTATTCAGAAACGTTTCAAAGCATTCGTGTGGCGTGATGGGAAACAAGGTGTGGAAGCACGTCGATGCCAGCTCGCGTGCAACTTGCATCGAGCCTCAAATCATTCGGCAGGGGCCGGGGCCGCATGCCGGGTGGAATGATCCGACGCAGAGACCAAATATAAAGTCGTCCGTTGTGCGTCAAGTCAACGTGAACCGGACGTCGCGGCATCGATACCCGCGCCCTTTTTCGGGCAGCACGGCCCAAAAGAACGATGGAAACACGCCATGCGGAGAACAGAATTTCGGAATCGCAGCCTTGTGATACTGGGATAGGGGACTGGGACTGTGAGGCGTTGCACCCTTGTCGGGGTGATGAGGTCTCTTTCTGCACCGGGTACGGGTTCCGTTGTTCCCGTCATGTCAGTGTCATACTTGGTTGGACGTGATAAGTCATCACGGCCTTTCATCTCCGTGTTTTTGTGTCACAACTGAGGTGCAACGTCTACTCCGTAGTCCGTACAGAGTAGACAGTGAACACAGAGAACAAGAAGGAACCCACCCCTGTTGTCTCTGAAAGCACTTCATCTTGGGCACAAACGTTTTTTTCTTCCCAGCCGGAACTGGTACCTCACGTCTAACGGTTGCGTCTGTTTCCTTCAACATGGAATAAAGTTGAATTGAAACAGGATCAAATCTCACTCCACGGGTGGAGTCAAGATTTGTGGTTCATTGCTAGTGAGCTCTGACGGTATTTTTTTTTTTTTTCAGCAGGATGGCTCTCGTCTACAAGTGTTCATCATGGTGAACGAGCTCTGTTGGGGATTCAGAGACGCTCATCCATCGTGTATATGCAAGTAGCAACGCCCTAGCCAGTTTTCTTGGCCCAATCCTATATAAGAGAATCAGACAAGTTCGCGAAATGCAGGACAACAAGAGGCAATGAGGGAGGTATAGGCTTGCAGCTTACGGCTGGTCGATGAACTCAAAGACGGCAGCACAACCTGCCAATTCAAACGGTTTCGACTGGCGGTAGCCTAACGGTGCGTTGGGACATGACAGTACATTGGGACTGTTTGCAAGTGCCTGAATATCCTCAGATACACATGGTAGTGCGTCGTGCCGGATTTCTGGTACACAATTCTGCCAGTCGGACATTCGATCGTCGTCGCCGTAGTAAGACAGCGACATCCCAACGCGCAGCCCTTTTAGGTCGCGCATTTGGTCCTCAAACACTTGATCATCATGTGGACCTAAAAGGGCCTTTTCCGGTGACTGCGGAACCTGTTCCAGCGGAAGAGTGACTGATACTGTTGTGCCCCCCCTTTGCATGTGGAGTGTGGACATATTTGACGATGGTTTGCTAAAGGTGCAATCGTTGGCTGGCTATTAGGTCACGAGTAGTCGATCCGGCTCTGTGCGTGGCTGTTTGTGCGATGGACACCAATTAATAAGCGTAGCCAGCAAAGACACTTTCTGTCACCTCCTCGAGGAGACGATCTAATCGAGTGTTGCACGAAAGCTTCTTTTCGCCATATTAAAGCTTCTTTTCTGACAGCACCCCAAGAGATCGGACTTGGCTTTGTCAGCTTGCATGTCGTTGGCCCGTAGGACCTCAGCCATGGTGAGAATGTCAAAGGCCCTCCTCAAGTAGCGGAGTTCACTTTCGACAGTGAAGCTCCGTGTTGGAATGTTGGTATAGATGAAACCCGCCAGCGCGAATCAGGCCACGGAGAAACTGCAACGACAACTCCCCGAATCGCGCCTATCCGTAATCGTAATGTACGTGGCCATCAACCCGCCCTTCGCCGTTGTTTGAGGACACGCCAGCAACTGGGCGTGAGAATGCGCAATGGCCGCATCGTTGTGGATCAGAACACATGTGGCGTTTGGGTGGATGAGAAATGGGGGGGGTGAGGCTGGGTCGGTCCATTGACGTCTTTCAGATGTTTAGTTTTCTACTCCGTACGCCAAGCAAATTAGGTCGGTCTGGTTGATCCCCCACGATCCCCCACCGCGCCAACATCTTCGACCATCCGTTGCCGCCGATGATGCTCCTGCCCCGAACCCTCGCAAGCCGCGACGTGTGTACGGAGTACGTACGAACGTATGCAGTGTCATCGTGATCCGACCAGCTGGCCGCCGGCCGCCAAAGGCTACAACACATGCCCTCCACCTCGGTTCCAAGACGCGATCAAGATGGAGACGGCAAAGTCATCGCCCTCAGGTTCCGGCTCTGGCTCCGGCTCTGGCTCTGGCCCTGGCTCTTCCCCTCCCGCCATCTCCTCGTCCACGTCCTCCAAGGTTACCCTCACAATAGTTGCATGTGATAGCTGTCGACGCAGAAAAGTAAAGGTTCGTTGTGCGCCCCCCCCCTTTTGACATTCATTCCCCCCCAAGTCGGCGACCTCGGGGCACCCGCAAACCGTTGGGCGCATTTTGATCTGAATCTCTTCATTCGTAGTGCGATGGCGCCAAACCAAAGTGCTCCGTCTGTGTCGACCGCCGCCAGCAATGTATCTACCGAACGACACGGCGCGTCGAGATGACCGAGTTGCGGAGCGTGGCACAAGACCACGGCCGAGTGCTGGAGTTGCTGAAGACGGCATCTCCCGACACCGTCGTGGCACTGTTGAAACATCTCCGAGGCACCGAATCGCAGACGACAACACACCTGAGTGAGTTGCATGCGGGCTTGGTGCCTGCTCATCCGCCGCTTCAGCTGGACCTGAATTTCCGCTATCCGAACACCTTTGTAGGCCTGGAGCCCTTGGGCGTGGCGGATCTTGATTTTCGCCTCATCGATGTGAACAGGCCTTCACCCGCGATGCTCACGATGCGCAAACGGCTGCGGGCTTCCGGGGCGCGGCCGACAAGGTTTGATCCCCAGGATCCGGGCACCGAGTCAACCAGGGTGTCGAGGCCGCCAGCCGAGCCCATTCACTACGTGGACTCCCGCTTGCAGAGCCTCAGCATTCGGCAGTGGACAACTGTTTCCATCTCAAACTCGTTCGCGGCCAAGACCATATCGTTCTATCTTGGCAATGAACATCCTTACTTGGCTCTGTTCGATTCCGACTTGTTCCTGAGAGATCTGATCAATGGCCGGGGACGCTTTTGTTCCGAGCTGCTCGTCAGCTCCCTCCTTGCCTGGTCCTGCGTATGTAAAAAAAAAAAAAAAAAACCCGCCTCGCCTCACTTTCCTCGTCTCGACCCCGTCGGCCATGCTTCCCTCCGCTCACGGCATCATTTTCTAGTCCACCTACGCCCAGTTCGATCTGGAGGCGAAACGGCTTTCTCCCATCTTTCTTGACGAAGCCAAGTTCCGCTGGCAGGCGAGTCAGGAGCATGCAGACCTTTGTACTGTGTCGGCGGCAATACTGTTGGCCATGACGTGTAACCAACACGGGACCGATCGAGTTGGACTGATGTATCTGGATGCAAGCGCCGAGATTGGTCGCCAACTTGGTCTCTTTGATCGTCAGTATGAAGAGACAGTGGCCACCAATTTTGAGGACCAGGACGTGGCCTCTGCGGCATCCTATGTTGCTTGGGGCACGTTCGCATGGCACACGTGAGCAGTTGAGCAACCTTAGTCACGAGCTGGGACACACAATTTTCATACGAACTAACTTTGCTGTACGTAGTTTACATTGTCTGTATTTCCGGCGGCAGCATCAGATAGGCAACGCGCCTTCTTTGCCCATCCCGGGAGACGAGCAAGGGTCGAAAATGGCCCACTACATGGGGAATACTTTTACCTGGGTAGCCAAGTTCTGGCGCATCGTCCACGGGTATTTCCATGACGGATTCACGGCCTTTTTGCATTCCACGTTGGACGGAGCCGAAGACGTGTACATGAAATTACTGGAGTGGTCCAGACATCTCCCAGAAAGCTGTAGGAGGAGCGAGTCATGCGCTCACCATGTATTAATGCTGCAGTAGGTTTTGACAACGTCATTCCCCCCCCCCCCCAAATCATTCATGTCACTGACGAATACTGACAAAGTGGCTGGGTGGGTGGTTGTTGTTGTTCAGCATCTGGTATCAGACGGCCATTATGGATGTCTGGCGGCCGTTCTTGACACGCACTGGTGGTAACGGCCATTTGCGAAACTTTTCATCGCACGACAACACGCCCGCGGCGGCCTACAATGCCTCGGTCAGGCAACTCAAGCGCCTGGTGTACCAGTTTCGGAAAACGCTCGAGGCGACGAACCTGACCATGCTGGTCACGCCCGGCTACCTCTATCTCGTGAACGAGGTGTTTCGCGACAGCACCGCGTCGGACGCCCAGTTCTATTTCCTGCTCTCCACGCACGGCTATCTCGCCATCAGCCCGTGGTGCTGCGGGACCAGTGGCATCGCCAAAGCTTTCATGAGCTTCGGGGAGCGCATTGGCGTGTTTAACCGCCCAGGATGGTCATCTGGGTTGATCGAGAGTGCTCGCACGACGGTGGAAGAGCTCGACCGGAACGAGACATATAGCAGCCTGTACCCCATCGATCTCGACATGGACCATGATGGGGCCAAGACTGGAAACATGGAGGTGCTTGCCAACGAGTTTCGAAGCTTCGCCGCGCAGAGTGAGTTGCTGCACAAGGAACCGCCGCGATTCGACCACCACCACCAGCAGCAGCATCAGCAGCCTTATGTATGGAAGGGAGACCCTCGCGACCTAAGCCTCACTTTGAGCAAAGAAGCGGGGACGGACTAGCACGAATGAATACAGTAATGAAGGTAATGATTATGCATTCTTCATTAGAAGTTATTTATGTACATTTATACATGTTTATACAAAGGAGGGAGCTCTACAGAACTGCGCACCGCACAATGCCGGATGCATCTCGGCCGCGACACATCTACTGCGCTACTCTCATAGCCTGCACGGCGACTACAACGGAATCCTCCCTAGACACAAATCTGTTGTCTGCGTTGAAGAAGAACTTTAGTCCCGTTGCGTCTCCTCCTCTCCCCCTCCCAGCAAATAAAATCTCTCCCGATGGCTGACCAAGCTCTTTATGCGACCCCGTAATGATGGGCATTGGACCTCCGTTCCCGCAGAACTGTAGCGCCAACAGGTCGCCCTCTTTGGCAAGCCAAATCCGTAGGCTCCTCAGCTGCAAGCACGAGGGCTCCTCCTGTACAGCCCGTGTATAATGTGGTGTATTTGCCATCTCTTGCTCCAGCCTCCCATCCTTCTGTGCGTATTCGCACCAACACCAAAGATGACTTCCAGTCCCCTCCGTGTTGCCCGACGTTTGTGGGAAGATACTTGACCCCAGAGAAACCTCCTCGCCGTTGTCGGCATATCGGAAGGTGATTCCACAGAGCGTGAGCTGTGGTTTCCAGGTGGCATGACACGTCGTGCTGCTGATGTTGGCGACGGGGCGACTGCAATCCAGGAAGGAGATGATACTCAGTGGACCAGGCCTCGGTCTCGCTCGGTTCACTCCAGATCGACCTTTGTCACACTGACCCCAGACGGTGCCGAACGCCGATAGATGACCTTGGGGGGCGCTGGGTTCCCAGAAGAAGCCGTTGGCATCCGTTTGCCCAGTGGGAGGGGAAATGGCCCCAGCATGTACCTGATTGTCACTGTAAAGGTAGCCAATGGCACTGAGAATGGACTTTTGGTCGTGTCTCATCGACCACAAGCAGTAGATCCCGGCGAGAGCACCGTTTGACGGCCAGTTGACTTTTTGCCCTTCCTGGTGCCCGACAACCAGCTGACGATTTTTATTGGTGACAAATCGTATGAAACCAGGATGATGACCCGTGGTTTGGGTGATGCTCACAACACGTTCCCCGTTCCGGCCGTCAATGGCCAATGTCTTTAGAGCCTGAAGTCGAGGACCGATAGACCTGGTAGGTCGACGCCCATACACGATCCGGAAGCCTCCAAATTGTACATCAGCGGAAATGGCTGTCATGTCCGCCAACTCTGCATCTGTGGTACCGAATAAGAGGGCCTCCATCGGACACAGATCGGGCTGCATTTCAAATTTCCAGTGCCCGGAGCTGCATGGGCATACGCAGAGTTTTGGTGGCGGCAAGTTGTTTCGCCACAGCAGCTTGCCAGCGCCGGGGTTGAGTCTCGTGCTGCACATGATCCTGGGGACGTCACATACTTTGCTACAAGGCTGCTGGAGGATGCAAAGTTTAGAAAGGCGTCCGTCTGTCGCGGACGCTTCGGCCTGAAACCCAACAGCAAAATTACTCTCCGACACGTGAACCAAGCGTTTGTCTCCGTTTTGCTTTCCCAGCTTGACGGACTCGTGATGGCAGAATAGAATTTCTAGCCCGATTATTCTTCGTACAAGTTTCTCCGCATCGTCTTTGATCAGGTCTTCCTTGGTAGTCGTGACAAAACCAGCGATCCAGTCATCATTAGAGACTTTTACTTGATCGGATGTCTCACTCGTGGGTACGATGTGGTGGTTCGCAACCTGAACATCCACAAGGTCACCTTCATTCGACCAGTCTATCAATAGTGTGGGGTCTGCCCTAACCAATCCAGCGAAATCTTCGATTAGAGCTCTCCTGAGGACCTTGACCTGTGTTGGTTCTGGCAGAATCAGCCGCGCGGATATTGTGGCTGTCGCGCCGTCGAAGGTGACAGGATCTGGGGCTGCCATGCTTTTCGCCTTGTGCAGGAGTCTATACGGTCCTGCAATTTGCATCAGTGTCTGCTCCCAGATACGCCGACGGTTGGCCAGCCCGGCAACTCTCGCCTCGTGCGGCAGAGGGTTGCTGGCAAGGTGCATGTCCTTGTACAGTTGTTTCCAGTCGATGGCGTCAATGAGCACCTAGCTACTCAACGTGGGCATGTCGTACAGCCAGGGTAAATCTCTCTGGACTCGGAGCCTCCAGAAAGAATCACTGAGTTCCACATCACGCACAGAGCTTGATGCCGTGCGTAGCCGCAAGACGTCCGTTATGTCAAGGAAATCGATCATCAGAAGCCTTGTTTCTGGGGCCAGGAGACCAAACAAATCGTGTGAGTCTGTGTTTCTAGCACGATGGATTGCTTTCGAGGGACCTGTTAGCTTTGGTAAGGTCTCGTAGTACTCTTGGAGGCGTGGTATGTGCCAGGGCGAGAACAAGAGATACTCGTAGCCTCGCGAACACTCCCAATATTGTTGCTGAAACCGGGATGCGACCCCATAGTCGATATTTAACACACTTTGGAATCCTTCGGTGTGAGCCAGACTCTTGAGAGTCTCATACAATATTTTCTTATCTAATTCGCGCGGACGCACTGCTTCGCATAGGAGGTTGTAGCAGGCTGAATGGAACGGTATCGCGAACGGGTCGCTGGATGTCCAACTGTAACTGTGTTGATGGACCCAAGAGTGAGTGCGTGCTTGCGCAGACGGTTGACTCCAACCGAGCATCGATATTCCATATGCTTACGTATTGATATAGTCGGCTTGTTCCTTGGGAAAGTTGGGGTCAGCGCCAGCTTGAACATCGAAGAAGCCATTGTCGTCAAACGAAGCCAGTCCTGATATGTACACCCTGGATTCGCGTCAGTACACCATGGCTCAGTGCACACCGCGCGTCCCTGTTCGCCTACTTGTTTCGGCTCTGGCTCTCTGGATTTTCGCACACCACCCTTGCGTCGCCGAGCCAGGACATGATGTTGCCCCCGGGCTCGAGCATGGGAGAATCGTAGGCATCATCCTCTTCAAGTTGCCACGATCGCGGATTGAATGGCCCTCCGCACAGTGCACAGTAGGCATCTGCGCCGCCCATAGTTAGCGATGGCTGTACGGATATATCAACGTTCTTTGGATAAGTCTGGCAATTCTCACAAAGGTGTACCACATGGCAGACACACACGGAGAGGCGGAACGTGATGACAACCCAGTCTTGGACGCTGGCTGTGAGCCCAGGAAGTCAGGCAAGAGTGGTACACGCACATGCTGTTGGTCGGTAAGGAGGATGCAAGACATTCGCATGGCCTCCTGCATCTTGACGGCTACTTGCCACCTACGGATCCGTAGGCAGGACATCTATAGAAATGATTGCGTCCATCTGCCTGCGAGCGAGCAGCCCTGATGATCCGAGGACGTGGGCTAGCATTCCAAAAAAAAAAAAAATAGCATAATGACAATGCCTGTGCCGGGTATCATATATGAGAGAAGATTACAACGACGCGAACGGGACCAACCCGACTTGTTACGATGGTGGGCAAGTCCTTCTCAGACAAGTTTGACCGCGGGGTTTTTTGGCCAAACGCCTCCGGGCAGCGGTGTGGGGTCCGTTCGCAACTCACGTGAGGTCGGTCTTTGCATCGACACGTCAAAAGGGACGGTTGTTGGTCTGGAGCGGCAGATAATTACGCGAGTCAACTTGACACACGCCATGTACACCCCAACAAGCCACAGCAATTTCCAGGACCAACTCCACGACACGGTCAAAGTTGGCGGCAGGGGATCCGAAAGGCGCATTCTGTGGGAAATTCCACAAGCTGTTGGGCCCATAATGGCGGCACCCAATCCAGTCGCCGCCATGGCGGCTCGCTCAATCTCCCTTCGACGACGGGGGGGTCTTTTGAGAGAATGCAGAACAACAGAACAATGGCCAGGCAGATCTACAATGGCCGCGCAGGAGATTCGAGAGGGGGGCCGCCAACATGGACTGTGCTGCTGGCCAACGGCGCATCTGGACCCAGCCCGGTGGCCCTACCCTTGGAGAAATGCAGATCACCATGAACGGAGGAAAGGAACAAAGACTAATCAGACCTGTTGGTGAAGCGTTGTCAAATTTTCGTCCATTTCATACAAAGATTCGCCATGCGCTCTTCAACTTCTGCCTGCGCTGCCATCGCATCGAGCATCATGGGGTTGGTTCTGCTTCGTTTCTCCCCCTCTTGGCACAGAACTCGAATTCTTTTGGTTTCTCAAACCCCCCTCGTTCAAAACCCCGACCTTCCTACCGATTGCCCATCATGATGTTCGATCTGGCAGCCATCTACTTCGGGGTCTTCCTCGGCGTGTTCCCCCTCACGATGATGAAGATCATCCGGCAGACTCGAAAAATTGTCGCTCAATCGCGGACGTACCACAATCTGTACCTCTACATGATATGGATCGAGGCCCTGGTGAACTTCGTCTTCGCCGTGGTGACCTATCTGTACCTGACGCAAATCATCCCCGGCAGTCTCGCATTCTACATCGGCACAGGTATGCCATCATCCCCCGCCGCACAGCTGGCGATCGCAAACTTACCCTTCTTGTTGCAGTGGTACTCTGGGCCACGCAGACCCAGTTACTCTCCCAAATCATCGCCAACCGAGTCGCCCTGATCATGGTCAACAAGCGCAAGGCACTGTGGTTGAAGCTTGTGCTCCTGGGAGTCACCGGAGCCGTCAACCTTGCCGTTTGCGTGATATGGACCAGCGCTTACAAGACCGATGCCACCCCCGAGCAGAAGCACCTCAACGTCATTTTCGAAAAGACGGAGAAGGCCTTTTTCTTGGTCGTGGACCTGGGGCTGAACTGGGTCTTCTTGTATTTCGTCCGCTACAGGCTGATTTCCCATGGTTTCAGCAAGTACTGGCAGCTGTTCAACTTCAACATTGCTCTTGTAGTCCTCTCCACGGGCCTGGACGCAGCGCTGCTTGGCATGTTGAGCATGGACAACCCATACCTGTGAGTCCTTGCATCAACTCACTCCAGGAGTTGCACCGACGCGCATACCCATGCATGCCCTTGCTCACACGTTCAAATAGCTACGTTCAATTCGCACCGGTCGTGTACATCATCAAGCTCCACATTGAGCTCACCATGGCGGCCCTGATTGCCAAGATTGTCAAGAAGACGGTAACCAACACGCGCGGGCTGTACGCCCATCAGTCAGGCAGAAACCAGGGCAAGGCCTACGCTCAAGTCAGCGAGCCATCCGAGCGTGGCGACAACCGGAGCAGCACCGGCACCCAGAGTGGAAATACGTTTGGCCACGATGTTGAAATCCAGAAGGGTGAACATGTGTCGGACATGCCGTTGAATTGCTATTCAAGCAAGATTGCCATCATGAAGACGGTCACCACTACCATCAGCAGTGCAGGCCACGCCCGGGACCACCAAATGGACGGGTAAACCAACGCCATGGTCACAAAGGTGGGGAAGTAGTCATCTTGATTCTCTTCTTCTTCTCTTCTTGTATCAAACTGTATTATCATCATCAACTCGCTGGAACTCAAAAATCTTGGGCAGATTGCTCATTTTGGTGGTTGGCTGAAACCCGGCCCGGAGACTATTGACGGGCCCCCCTACAATAGAACGTCGGGGGCATCGTACATGCACAATAGCATGTACCGCTCATTTCCACCACCTCAACATCAGAGCGCAGGAAGAGTAGAGGGGATTGAAGTCGTATTTCCGACTTCATTTCATCGCTGGACAAGTAATTTCTTTTTTTTTCATAACCACCTCCACCAACTCAAGATCAGAGCGCAGGAAGAAAAAGAGGGGATTAAAGCCATATATCACAGTTGAAGAACCACTTTATTTCATCACTACAAGTAATTTCATTTTTTTCATAACCACCTCCACCAACTCAAAATTAGAGCGCACGAAGAAAAAGAGGAGACTAAAGCCATTATTTCACAGTTGAAGAATCACTTCATCTAATCGCTAGACAAGCCGTATTTCATCTTTTTTTTTTTTTTTTCCATAACCACGACCACCATGATTGATTCGAGTTCCACTCCTCGCTTTGCAAGACAGACAGCTCATCGTGATGCATCTCAGGGCTTTCCGAGCCGGAGCCACGCCCTGGATGGACCAACCCACACCCCTTGTTGCACGAAAAAAAAAAAAAAGAGGCGCAGCCGACTGGCCACTAATTTGTGCGCTCATTGGCCCCTATGCCTTGCCATACCCCCTGAGCAAGCCCATGTGGGCCCTTCCGAATGTAACGTTGGTTCTGGAGAATTGGCAACCAACACCAACACCGTTTTTGCAGCATGCTGCATTCCTAAATGACCTCTCACAAGATGAGGCACTGCGCAGATCACGACAAATAGCGCTCATCCATAGCGATAGCTTGGCTTTTTTTTTTTTTTGGAACAAAACCACGTGACCTCGCTGCCATGTACATGGAGCTATTGGGGTGGAAGAATGGATGATATCTCCTTAGTCGTGATACAGCTTGTGGAGTCACGTTAACTAGGGTCTGTACGGAGTAATGTACGGAGTATCTCTAGTTTACTTTTCCCTAATTGGTTACATACCCTGGTTGACGTGACTCCACAAGCTGTATCACGACGACTAAGGAGATAATCAAAGTGGGTACTATTTAATAAGCCGAAGGGCTTCTTCTTCTTATCGAGGTTCTTCCCTCATGGTAATAGTTTGCGCATCAGATTTATAGTCATAAATGTTAGTATCATGGCCGGAAACTCACTCCAATAAACGCGTGATATGAAAAAAGATGCTCTCAGAGTTATTATTATTCACCTGGCACGTTTCGCAGATGCTTCGCTTCTTGAATCTCAAGGATATTTCAAAAGGACCGCTAATCATGCTAGTACTTTTTGGTGTAGGTTGCGACAAAGACCCCGGGAGACCTCACACTCCTTACTTCAGTCCTTTCCAATAAACAGCTTCAACAGGTAGGAACTCCCTCGTTCAAGTTGCCTGTAAACTGTAGTTAATGTCCGTCCCGTGTCCCGGGCCTGATCTGGCCCCGTTTTGCTGCTTGCCATCTCGTTGGGGGCAAACAGGGGTTTGAAAGTAAACTCCTGCTTGGTGCTCTCCTCGTCCGAGGTCCACTCTTCGCTCGACTTGGTGGCCGCCTCGGCATCGAACAACGAGAGTCTAGATGGTTTGCGAAAGTCTCTCCTCGGACCTCTAAGCCGCACATAATTTGAGTGAGAGGCAGGTCCGTATCGCTGTATAGGCGGTACAATATCCCATTCGCAGGCTAATACAGCAAATCGAACCTTCTCTGGGTTCTCTTGCAGGCTGAGGGTGCTTTCCTTGGCGTAGCGAACAAAACTCTTACGGAGCCACTTCGTAATCTTCCTGACCTTCTTGGTCATAATCCAATCGTCTGGGTTGGCCTCGTGATATAATCTATTACCAGCTTGGAATCGAGCCCTATGACTGGTACGTATTAATTTCCGCCATTCAACAAAACGAATGAGGTCCCTGTGAAGCTTACGATCGACTGGACTGAGCCTTGGGGGCCTCTTCCCCGGCAGGCTCAGACCTGCTCTTGTGTACAATGAAGTAGTCCACGAAGAAGAACTCCTCCAGGTTCGGTAGATGCCGGACCATAAATTGATACAAATGGGCTGGGCAGAAGCCAGGGTGAGCGCGAGCTTGGGAGCTTTTGCAGGTGCCACAAGCGCATGATTTTTTGGCAGGAATCCATGTGTGAGAGAATCGCACGGCTAGTCTCTTTATGTGCTTCAGCCCTGGGCATCCCGGTATCGTTTCTAGATTTCCGTTTCCTTGGTACAGGTGTGCCGGGAGGTATTCCAGATACACCACGTCAGAGGACCTGCCCAAAGAGATGATTTGCCCATCACTCGCTCTCAATGTGTCTGGTCTATTGCATAATCGCTTGACCACAGCGCGCGACTCGGCGCAGGTTCGTGACAATGTTGCAAGCTGTCTTCGAAGTGTCTTGTAGTGCGAGACATCTGCTTTCGGGCAAGGCCCGACTGGGATGAAGCAGGTATCGTATCTTTCCCTTGGCTTAGCATCGGACATGATCACCCTAGAAATCTCGTCTGAAACCGGTCGTTTCTCGCCCATGGCTGCAGTTGACGCTGCAGTTGACCTTGTTGTATGGCTCTCCGTCCAGCTCCAGCTACCGTCTCTGGTCTGCAGCTTCATGAAATGTACTCCAGGTGTTGACAAATAAATAGCCCATATTCGTTGACGGATCTCGGGAGGCAAAAGTCTAAAGAGCATAAAGTTCCGACACTCTTCAGGAACCTCAAACTTGATGGGCCTTGACATCTCAAATCGTGGCTGTGCCACTTCCAATCTTGGTGGGCGCTTGAAGATCCTGGATAGGAGAAAATGACAAGCTCGAACTATGAAACTCACAAGCATGGGCAGAGATGGATTTCGGAGATGGTGCGTTATACTCGAAAAATCTTCCCGCGGGCGCACTGTTGTTTTGTCACGGGAAAGATGTCCCAAACATCAGGGGAATGGCGATGCTCGTGAGAAAATGTGTGAAAGTACGTGTATAGCTCAAGACAAAAGTCGAAGTAAGGGTTCAGGGAGCAAAGGATGAGAAAAGAAAGGCAAACGCGTAAGTCTAACGAGTGGAGATTTTGACGAATTCTAAATGCAATATGGCTCCAACAGGAATTACTCGGACATAGCCATGGGTCGAATATGTGTCTGGTCATCTGCTCCTGCCTGCCTGCCTGCACTTGCCCGACAGATGCAGGCGGTGGAGCCAACCTGGCCGCGTGCTGCCTGTGATTGCGACTTGGGCTTGATGGCCGGACCTACCCAACAGTGCACATCTTTGTAAACACTTGCTCTAGCTCTGATACAAGGACAGAGCCAAGAACTCCTGTCTATTAAACGCGAAAATCGACTATTATACAGCCTTTGATGCAAAATGCTACCCATCTGCCACCCCATACATACTCTTCCGAGCAACCGATGAGACAACATCCATCCCAACTGTCTCAAAATGATTAAATCTTATAGTCCCCTTCCGTCTATTCAAGAGGAGCCCGAAAACCGGGAACGAGATAGTCCGCCTCTCATGATTTGTGGAAACAGGATGACAACGTTCGTTCGTTCGTTCGTTCCAGGGTAGTAGGCCCAGCGCTTGGGCTCTATTCCCCACTGCAACCACGTACAGCGAGCGTTGCACTCCTTCTCTTCAACCTAGTCCCCTTCTATCGCTTTTTTGGGCATCGCAACAAAGTAAAAAAGTTGTTTATTTGGCAATCTCAACGCCGCCGGTGGCGCCAAGGGCCTTCTTCAAGTCGCCTATCACCGTATTAGCTTTGTGGCAATGGTTGGATTGATGATGGATGTTGTAGACTTACCATAGATAGCAAACTGGCCAGCAGTCAGAGTGCCAACCATGAAGAGACGAGCACCAATGCCAGTGTAAGAACCACGAATGCCAAGCTCCTTGGCGATCTTGATGAGACGAGAGGTGGTACCCTCACCAGGAGCACCCTTGGTTTTGTTGATCTTGGAAAGCATAGTGTCGGCGGGCTGGGAGACAATGGCGGCAGCGAAACCAGCAATCAAGCCAGAGCCAAGATTGGCAACGGTCTGCATGCCATCAGAGAGAGACTCCTTGGGGTAAGTGCGGTAGACAGCCTCGGCAACCTTCTCGAAGACGACGAACTTGGCCATGGTGTAGGGGATCCTTGTAACGGGTCAGTATATGCGACGTCAATATGCGCCTGAGGGGGCAGGGAACGTACTGCTTGAACAGGATGGGACCGAAACCGGCGTAGAAAGCACCGATGCCCTCATTCTTGAGCATCTTGGAGAAACCACCAATGAGACCGTTGGCGTAGGTAGGCTCAGAGACGAGACGGATGCGGGTGGCCTCAAGAGGGCAAAGGGCGATATCAGCGAAAAATTCGGCCGTGGCGGAAGAGGCGAGGTAGACAGCAGTGCGGTTCTGGGAAGCAGACTCGTATCCGAGAAGGTTGATCCACTGTTGCTTGAAGAACTCGTAACCACCGAACTTCAGAGCACCCTGGAGGAAATAACCAGCAAAGGTAGGGCCGGCACCAGTCAGGAGAGCGCCGGCACCCTCCGTCTGGACGACCTGGCGGAAGCCGCCAAGCAAACCTCGGTTGTAGGTCTTGGGGTCGAGCTGGATGCGGGTTTTGACACTGTTTTGGGAACTTTATATCAGCGGACTGCTTGGATTAGGCACGTGGTTTGGCTGCATTGCAGGCCGGGCTCGAGGAGCTTGCGCACACTCTCGGGACAAAGGAGTTCACGAGCCATCACAGAGTATCCAGGAAAGTTGAACAACGTACACATCAACGGGAGTGAGACCACCGTGGGTGACGGAGCAGCAGACGGCACCGGCCAGGGCGAAACGAGAGTACAGGGCAAGGCCAGAAAGCTTTTGAGGCTCAGCAGCCTTGACATTCTGGACAATGGCGTCGACCTTGGTCGAGCCAGTTGATTTCGCGTCGCTAGCCATTGTGACGAAGAGAAGACTGACAATTCTTCGAAAAAAAATCTGAAGACGTGGTACAGAGTGGAGTGGGGGGAGACGATTCGACGTGTGGTGGATTGGAAGGGGAAGAGTGACGCGGAAAGGGAAAAATTTCAAGCAGGTGGTTTTGAGGTTTTTTGGGGGGATTTGCGGCTCCACGGGCTAGCACGGGGGAAGCCACCACCACAGGGGATTGAAAGAAAAACATACAATTAACTCGGAAAGATTCGGGTGTTCCCATTTGGCGAGGGGACGTCTGCACAGACCACACCGGCCACACCCGGGCACATCCTGCCAGCCATTTGGCAGGTGGCAGACAGGACCGCACTGTAATAATCTGTGGCTTGAGCAGTGAGCCATTCTTTTTCATTTGCATCAATTTAGTCAGCTTCATCATGCCTCAAATACGGGGAGATTTGGCTGCGGGAAACCTCGCACTGCTCGTCGTTTATACGCATGCCTGTGTATAAAGGACCGCGATTCTTACAATGCTCGATACTGTATTCCGTGCCACTGCGGAGTATCTACCCGACATTTACATTTGACGGCAGCTGTTCCCTGTTCCTGCTGCCTGCAAGCGAAAAGAAAAAGCACGTCACGACCTGCAGATTGCGTACGCAACCTGGTGTAATAGTCCATTTCTGACCTAAGCGGATATACATCGGCGTCTGTCCCATCAAACCCAGATGGCCAACCTGTCAGACGAAGACGACGTCGCAGCTAGTCCGTGAAAAAACATACCGATTTAGTCCGACTTGCAAGGAATGGACTTCTAACTATAAACTGCTATGGAAAAGCATCGATCCATGCTCCTGTTCCATCGACTCTTTCGACCGTCCAACGCATGACTTTGCGCCTACACCCTCATATTGTTTCATCTTGATCGCGCCGTCAATGCGTCGCGACACTTGAGAGCATCCAAGGAAAAATATTGCATCACGAAATCTGCACAACGCATTTAGGCCGCCTACCCTAGAGATGATCACATTTGTGGGAATAAAGGTTTGTTTCTCGGGATGGACTGAGTTGATGTGGTGGTATTACAGTGGGGTGTACATATTCGATACCACTGAGCGCAGTTTTGTGGGCCAGTCCCTGTTGCCCGTTTGACCCATACATCCCGGGCCAGCATGCCGTCAGATTTATCGGACTACATTCAGGTTCAAATCGCGCGCTCCGTACGGAGCAATGATGTGTTGATGCCAAGACCGATGCAGCACCGCTAGAACTAGTGTGCTGGATCCAGCTGAGCCATGACGCCATGGAAATCAATCGAGAACTGGACGCGCCAAAAGATGCCGGCTGGGCCGTTTTCTTGGTGCCGATGTAACAATATCACTGGATTCTTTCGCTGCTTTTGGCGGACTTAGGCCCTGTGATTGTATGGTTATCTCCGGGAGACGACAACGTGCCCCACCCGAATCACGATCTATAAATCGAGCTGTACGGAGTATCAGCAAACACCTTCAATGATAAGTGGGAATTGAGAAGCAAATTACGTGCAAATGACAGAGAGCGAGGGCGATTCTTTGAAGATGATTAGATGCAGAGCAAATTTCACATTTCCTGGAGATTCTCCATTTTGTCCGACCACGAGAGTCACAACGTGCGTAAACGCGCGCAACACGGCTGGGGAGTTACCCGCGATGGTGGTCGCAAAGTCCGAGAAGCTATCCCCTGAACTATGACGTTTGGCTCAAGTCGGGGGTTTTGCCAAAGTCAATGCTGTCAGTGGCGGTATTGACCTGAAGCATATAAGTAGGCAATGGACCCCAGCTCCAGTTACGACTTTTCTTTCACAGTTCAACTTTGTCGCAAAACCTCTCCTTCCAACGAAAACGCATCTCTTTCATCTCACTAGTAATCACAACTCTTACCATGTCGACCGACTACAAATTCGAAGGATGGATGGGCCTGGACGC
This sequence comes from Epichloe coenophiala, assembly GCA_018801565.1. Classification (NCBI taxonomy): domain Eukaryota; kingdom Fungi; phylum Ascomycota; class Sordariomycetes; order Hypocreales; family Clavicipitaceae; genus Epichloe; species Epichloe coenophiala. Next base: position 1,271,297 of record JAFEMN010000008.1, read on the forward strand.
CGAGTCCGCCAAGGGCAAAATGGTTTGGCAAGAGTATGAGCCCAAGGCCTGGGAAGAGACCGACGTTGATATCAAAGTCACCAACTCTGGCATTTGCGGCTCCGATCTGCATACGCTTCGTTCCGGATGGGTAAGTCCATAGGCCATTCGCGAATTCACTCGCGCATCACTAGAAACAGGTTATGCGACCAAGTCTACAATACTCACTGTTCGGACAGGGCCAAACTCCCTACCCATGCGTCGTCGGCCACGAAATTGTAGGTGTGGCTGTTCGCGTTGGTTCCAGGGCCGAGGGCGGCATCAAGGTCGGTGATCTCGTTGGCGTTGGCGCTCAGTCCGATTCTTGTCTGGGCCGTGATGGTTCGTGCAATGAATGCAGCAACGATTCCGAGAACTACTGCACAAAGACCGTCAACACCTATGCTTCAACACATCGCAATGGTGGAAAGGGATACGGTGGCTACTCTCTATACCATCGTTGCCCATCACACTTTGTGATAAAGATTCCTAATGGCCTTGCACCCGAGTATGCCGCCCCTATGCTTTGCGGTGGCGTTACGGTTTATTCGCCGCTGAAGCACTTTGGAGCCGGCCCAGGAAAGAAGGTAGCTATCGCCGGTGTCGGCGGTCTCGGCCACTTTGCAGTCCTTTTTGCAAAGGCACTCGGCGCCGACGAGGTGGTTGGCATTTCAAGAAAGGCCAGCAAGCGTCAAGATGCTTTGAGTCTAGGATGCGATGATTACATTGCCACCGACGATGACAAGGACTGGGGCAAGCACCATGCCCGTCGATTTGATCTCATTATTAGCACTGTTTCTTCAGATAAAGTATGATTAGCTCCCCACAAAGATACAAAAATCCCGAATGTTGGCTACATGGCGGCGGCTAATCAAACTGAACAGATGCCATTGAGCGATTACATCAACACCCTTAGCCTAGACGGCACTCTTGTGCAAGTCGGTGCGCCAGAGGGACCCCTTCCATTGCAGATCTTCAACATTATTCCTGGTCGTCGCAGTATTGCAGGATCCGCGATTGGAAGTCCGAAAGAGATTCGGGAGATGTTCCAGTTGGCAGTTGACAAGAAAATTAAGCCATGGGTTGAGAAGCGTCCTATGAAGGATGCTAACCAGGCCATTGTCGACATGGAAGCTGGCAAGGCAAGATTCCGTTACGTGCTTCAAAATTGAAGAAGCGTCCGTCGAATTGTGTTATTACTTTAGGTCATAATCAGGCGCGGGGTGGTCATGCTACGAGCACGGTTAAATTGCGGGATTAGCCGATGCTAGAACAGCAAGTAGGGTCTGTGGATGTTGCGCAGAAAAATGGAATACGGAGTACCTTGTTCATCAGCGAGCAAAAATAGTTCGGACGATACGATCTTCTCCCATGCCGTGTTTACATATTCCCTCGTTTTTAACGAATCACGCCCGCTCATAAGGTCATGGCGGCCAAGCCAGGACCCCACTGCCTGTTAATGGTTAGATGCCGTCATCTCGTAATAGCAGTTGCTGGTGGGCTTGTCCTTGACTTGAAAAGTTGGATTGCTGACCAAGCTACATCAAATGTGGTGGATGGTAATCCGTACGCAGTAGATTCCTGTGTACGTTCGATGGATCCAATACCGAAAAAATTGATGAACCGATTTCGAGTACCACGGCGATGCAGTCGTGGAACTTGAACCCATCAATCGTACAGTATGGAAGAACATCGTGAGTGTGTGTATGCAGGAGAGGGGAGCCAGTGGATGCCTGGGCGAGCTAGTTTTCTTGCACGAGGCATCAATCCTCGTATTCTCCTCACACCAAGTGGGAAGGCACGGCTGACTGCTATTGACTAATATTGTTGAATTGACTGCTCTGCATCCGTGACCTCCGTACGGATTACCTTGCACCTTGCTCGGCAGCAGACTCCGCTCTTTGTTTTCGCCTCTGCGTCCTTTTCCGTTTATTGCTTTTGCGCCTTTCCTCGTCCATGCATTGCGTGACGGAGCTGACTTGGCCTTGCCATGCGGGACAGACTGGTTAGTAATGCATCAAGGCCCGCTCAATGTGTAACGTCGTATCGATCCAGGCCGACAACGATGCCTAGGCTTTCATCCAGAAGCCATCTGCACAACATGTCTCATCCAGCCGTTGATGTCGGAGGCTCTCCGTCACGCTGATGTGGTTTTACAGGTTTCCCAACCTCCGACTTGAGAAGACTAAAAAGACTAAATCTTGGCTAGAAGATTCAAAACAGGGAACCTACCTGTCTTGGTGGATCATGTTGGGTTGGGCGAATGCAGTGCGTTGTCACAGCAGGATATGTATGCCTGCTGCATGGCGATCACCATCCATCATTGGAAATGCACCCTAATAATCAGGAAGATCTGTTATCGGGTGGTAATCCGAAAGTCGACTAGGACTGTTCTCGCGTTCCCGTAACATAATGCTCCGCACTCCGTACTCGGTATACATGCATAAAAACCAGAATCAAAAACCTGATATGCTGGGCTCCCGGAGGGTCCGGCGGACTTGGCTACGTTACAACGAAATCGAGATGTATTGCCAGGCGACGCAGCTACATCTCGCCAAGTCAGCCATCTATGCCCACCTAGTCATATTTTTTGACCCAGAATCTCATTTCAGGTGTCGGATCATATCTATCGGGGTTGATAGGGGGTAATATGATCTGGCTAACCTGCAGACACCGACTGACTCCCATCAACTACAAATGGCGTCTGACTACATGTCCTTGACAGATTGTTGGCACACGCATGGGAACACGAGAAGTGGCAGGGCCACCAAGGCAGCCACCAAGGCAGCCACAGCATCAGCAGAATGAACAAGAGCCTGAAAACAAACCAGTCGGCATTGCAACACTCTAAGCACGGCCCGAAACAATGTTTCCCACGGAGTATGTCGAGACTCCGTACGGACGTACTCCGTACTCTATATGTCAGCACATCTTTGGAGTGGCTCAAAACTATGTTGTAAGGCCTGACCAGCCAACAGCCAAGGTCCAGCTGTGTGTCAGACTGACAGCTTTGATGCCGAAGAAGAATGGAGTTGTGCCGGCCGGATGAAAGATCAAGCGTCCACCGTGCTCTTCCGGATTTGCTTTCACGATTTCTCGATGGCCGTGTTGCATACGGATCACAGTACAATGCTTATTACAGAGTTCAGAATCAGATCTGTGGAAGCCTTCAGAACTAAAAAGACTGGAGACAGGTCCGCGCGATGAATGGGCCATTCAAGTCTTCCCGCCCCAGCCCCATCGAATTCGACTGAAGGAGGCTTTGGGCCCTCATTGACCAGGGACAAATGGCCGTAGCGCGCGCTGGCCGGGCTCCGCCAGGAACAAGCCGCCAGAGGAGGGTCTTAAAGCGCCCGTTCCTGAAGAGCCTCGGGCTTGGCGCTCGTCGGTTCGGGCGCTTTCACTCAGAGTCAAATGGGGACCAGTGGAGCAGGCGGGTTGCAGTGGCGGCACGACGCTCGTTCCGGATACTTGGGAGACGAGAAGGGCCCATAGCATCTCAAAAGGACTTGCAAACTCATCGGGCGAAGACGCGGCGGTGACAAAACCCATTGCTTCCTGCCAACACGAAAGGAGGACGCCCGGGCAACAGCGCCGATTCCGTACATACATACATACAAACATACATACTCGGTACACCTGTCACTGTACATACATGACGCATGGGTGGGAACACAAACCAATGCACAGAGTCACAGTGATGAAAGCCACTAGACCGGGGGTGGCAGTTGGAGGCAGTTGGAGGCAGTTAGAGGCAGCTGGTGGCAGTTGGTGGGTGGTCGACATGGATCGGCAGAGAGTGAATTCTTTGGTCGTCCGTGTTGGTCAACAAGGTGGACAACGAGGTGTCCAAGTTGTTGTTGTCGGGCGGATGGCGTAGGACGGTGGACCCTGCCCCACTCGAGCACCCACTCCTCCATGCGCGCGGTGCGTGTGGTGCGTGCGGTGCGTGGTGCGTGTGGTGGGGGGAGACAAGGGACAAGCGTTTTCCCCCAACGACCGTTTAAACGATAACGGTGGAGTGGGCTACGACGGGGATGCAGGCAGGGGTCATTTATTTACAGCATCTCGTATTTCAGACTCCTTCCTTCATGGCTACCGGCCGGGCATGCGCTATGCCGGCGAGAACCCAGGCCCGAGGTCGCTGATAATAAAAGGGACTGGATGCCTTTGACCTGGATCCTGCTCTCCTCCCATCTACCGTTGTTTATAATACACTTGGGTGGCCCTTCGTTGCAAAGACCTTCGTTTATATTTTATATACGAACGACTCTCGTTAACAACAGCTAGCTCATCATCGCAAATCAAGATGAAGAGTGTTGTAGTCCTCGGGGCTTTCGCCGCCTCCTCCGCGGCTTGGAAGTATCCCGAATGCGACTCCGACAACTGCTACCGTGCCCTGGTCAAGGATGGTCTGAAGCAGGAGGCCGAGTCTTTCTGCTTCTCTTGGCTCCGTGGTCATACCACGGCCGCTGCCGCTATTCCCACCCAATTCCAGAATTGCAACGTGGAAGCGGCCAGCTCTGCCTGCTCATGCATCGCTTACACGGCTACTCACACCACTGGTCCTTCAACCACCTCAACCTATGCCCCTACCACGACAGCTCCTCCTGAGTCTACCACTACGTCTTGCACTAGAAGCGAGGTTCCTCCTACTACTGCCACCAGCGAGACTACTACTACCACAGCTCCTCCTTATTCTACCACTACGTCTTGCACTAGAAGCGAGGTTCCTCCTACTACTGCCACTAGCGAGACTACTGCCACCAGCGAGACTACTACTACCACAGCTCCTCCTTATTCTACCACTACGTCTTGCACTGGAAGCGAGGTTCCTCCTACTACTGCCACCAGCGAGACTACTACTACCACAGCTCCTCCTTATTCTACCACTACGTCTTGCACTAGAAGCGAGGTTCCTCCTACTACTGCTACCAGCGAGACTACTGCCACTAGCGAGACTACTACTACCACAGCTCCTCCTTATTCTACCACTACGTCTTGCACTGGAAGCGAGGTTCCTCCTACTACCACTAGCGAGACTACTACTCTTGCTACTAGCGAGACTACTTCTACCACAGCTCCTTATAATCCTACCACTACACCTTGCACTGGAAGCGAGATTCCTCCTACTACTACCACTAGCGAGACTACTACTCCTGCTACTAGCGAGACTACCACTCCTACTACCAGCGAGACTACTACTCCTGCTACCAGCGAGACTACCTCTACCACAGCTCCTCCTTATAATTCTACCACTACAACTTGCACTGGAAGCGAGATTCCTCCTACTACTACCACTAGCGAGACTACTACTCCTGCTACCAGCGAGATAACTACTCCTGCTACCAGCGAGACGACTACTCCTGCCACCAGCGAGATAACTACTCCTGCCACCAGCGAGACAACTACTCCTGCCACCAGCGAGATAACTACTCCTGCCACTAGCGAGACGACTACTCCTGCCACTAGCGAGACGACTACTCCTGCCACCAGCGAGACAACTACTCCTGCCACCAGCGAGACAACTACTCCTGCCACCAGCGAGATAACTACTCCTGCCACTAGCGAGACTACTACTCCTGCTACCAGCGAGATTACTACTCCTGCTACCACCCAGCCTCAGACCACGGCCAGGTGGACCAATACCACGCAGCAGACTACTCAGACCACGACCATGTGGACCACCAAGATTCACACTATCACTTCATGCCCCCCAGAGGTGACCAAGTGCCCTGGCGGTGGCTACACCACGGTCATCACTGAGACCATTCCCATCTCTACAACTGTCTGTCCTGTCACCGAGACTCCTGCTGTTCCTACCAGTACTGTGGCTCCCCCCCCTGGTGCTACATCCACCTACTACATCACGCGGACTTACACCATTACCTCTTGCCCTCCCTCCGTGCCGAACTGCCCTATTGGCCGCGTCACCAGTACCATCTATCCTGACGTCACCACGACCGTCCCCGTTGGAACCACCATGCCTCCTCCTCCCGGACAGTCAACCGTGGCCCCTCCTCCCGGAGAGACTCCAGGTGTTCCTCCCCCTGGACAGTCAACCGTTGTACCTCCTCCTCCCGGCGAGACTCCAGGTGTTCCTCCTCCTGGACACGTTATACCTCCTCCCGGCGAGACTCCAGGTGTTCCTCCTCCCGGGCAGTCAACCGTTGTACCTCCTCCTCCCGGCGAGACTCCAGGTGTTCCTCCCCCTGGACAGTCAACCGTTGTACCTCCTCCCGGCGAGACTCCAGGTGTTCCTCCCCCCGGACAGTCAACAGCTAATCCTGGTGAGACTCCTGTCCCAACCAGCGTTATTCCTATCGGCAGCAACTCTACTGGAGGCTATCCTCCCATCCCCACCTCTACAGGAGGTTTTCCTCCCAACATCACCGCTGCCGCCGGTCACCTCTCTTGCAGCCTTGAGCTTGCCGCCGCCGCTGCCGGTATCGCCGTTCTCTTCCTGTAAAGAACAGCGAGTCGATGAACGGACGGCTTTTTCTTTCTTTCTACTTGAGTCATTTGAAACGGACACGATTTACCTTTTTAAATACATATTAGAACCGAGACATTTTAGGATACACGTCTGCCTGCGCAGAGCGAGGAATAGGAATGGATTCATGTACGCGTTGACATCATGTCCTTGCCAGTAGTATTAATCAATCACATGAGATTTATTTTAGAGAGAACCCGTGCCGTTGTGAGCAAGGTGAGTTTCAAGTCACCATTGAAAGGTTGTCCGTAGGATGTCATACCCGGAAAGACACACAACTACCGTAGAATAGACAACAATATCCTCTTCCTCTTGACTCGTGGAGTTAACCATCCGGCAATAACGACGCCCATGAGTCCATGACTATACGGTGATCCCACCGCACCGTGTGGTCCAAAAAAAAAATCCCAACGACGGATTCACTCACCTCAGCCTATCAGTGTCCTTGAAAGTCCAGACTCTTAGCCCCGCAGCCTAGTCGCGCAAAAAAAAAAAAAAAAAAAAACCCCTAGACAGAGACGAAAGATTGCTACTGAATTGTGTTCTGACAGCTAATCAGATGGAAGACACGGCAAGATTAGCTTGGCACGAGTCGTAGACGGAATGCGGGAAACGAAGGCGTTGGATGAACGGTGGGCAAAGTGGGCGGCTACGGGCCCCAATGGCTTGTTTCATGCATGAGACGTCGAGGCTAGATGCCACAATGGCAGCCTTTTTTTTTCCCCCGGTCGCGGGCGCGGGAAAAAAAAAAACACTATACGGATCCGTAAGACGTAGCGAATCGGACTACGGACGTTGAGGGATCGTTGCGTGGACGTGAGATACTGGTGTTTAAGGCGCTGAACTAGACCAGAGATGGAATCATAGGCGAAAAAGGAAAAAAAAAACGGGTCAAGAATAACGATGAACGGTGCTTTGACCGTGTCCCGTCCCGGACGTGATGAATTCTGGATGTCAGTGCGGGTCAGTGTCAAAAGTCGAATCTACATAGGTGGGATCGCAATTCCCGGGGAACCCGATGGATTGGAGAAAACGAGTTGCCATGTGGTGCAGGCTTATGACGGCATGGCAATGTCTTGCGCTGGCTTCAGGTGGAGTTTCCCTTTTCTTGGTGCGCAGTGAAGAATGTTAGCTGATGGTGAGATGGGTCGCTGCCGGCCGGAAAGGGTCATGATGGTCCCGCGGTTGGCGACCTTTTGTGACGTTGTCGTTGACGAGAAGCGACAAAAGTCGTACTTTTGTTGGTGTTGATGGGTGGCTGTGCTGTGCTGCGTGCAGGCGCGCGACAACCGAAAGCGGGGTTCGTTCCTTCCTAGGCACTCTCTGGCCGAGATGTTCATGCTGGCGGCTATTTTATTAGCTCCTGCCAGCTGCACGCAAACTCGGTACAGCTGCGCGTGTTGGGGGCTGCAGCCCCATGACTTTCCCATCACCCATCACCCATCACCATTCATTCTGCTTACCTCGCCTCACGAGACCATGCCGCGACTGGCCATGGCTCCCCTCAACTGCCAGACGATGTCGTTGCCCGCGATATTCCATGCTTTGCGGCCCGCCCAGGACCCGGGAAGCCATCCCTCTTGGCTCATGGTGATCCCCTCCCCGCTGTCGCTGTGGAGGCCTGCAGCTCATCTCTTGTATGCTTGAATGGCTTGAGCTACTGTCCAGCAGGCCAAAGGCTGACAACCCAAGGCAAGACGACGACAAGGCCCAACTCTCTTAATGGCCACCGCAGAACAACCCTGTGTCCAAGGACGAACTTGTCTTTTGCCTTTCTTGTCTACGTCTCGTTGGCAGCGTTGGCTCATAACCAAACTACATCGCAAATCGCCACTGCCCGTCAACGACCCAACAGATCATCTGATCGCCTAGTAACTTCAATTACTGGTCAACACCCACCAGAGATGGTGAGACCGACACCGCCGAAGTTGGCGATAGCAGCCAGCACGGCCGGCTCGCCGTCAGCGAATAGAGCGACTACACAGACTGGTCGCCCATCCATGTGGACCTAGTCTGCTCAGCGAAAGATGACTCGTCTTTACGTGTATACCACGCTTCCATTCGATAAGATTGTCGAGCCTGTTCATTCTCATACTCCCGGCTCAGTCTCCTGGGTAAGCTCAAGAGACGGTCATCCCGTGACCGTGTCTATTGCACAATATATACCGATTGCTTGTAGACGTGATCCGGCTCACAAGAAGCTCAACCATCTTCTTGATAAAGAGCCTCGATGGCTACATCCTCGGAGCCACTCAGACATGGGCCGCCGAGTAAACGAGTTGGCCAACTCACCGACCAGGCTTCGATCAGCTTCAAATGCTAAGCGCTTCACGGCGCCAAAGGCTAATCGAGCCAGCTTGCCTCGATCATTCCCGGATGAGAAAGGTGCTGGTGAATCCAGAGCTCGACAGCCGGCCATTCAAGACATTTGTTATCTTGGGACACCTCTAGAAGATTTGTGAAGTTGCACTTGTTCTTGTGGTTTAATGTTGGAGGTCCTGATTAGCCCCACACCAATCAATTAACCAAGTCTGCCAAGCCTGCCAAGCCTGACTGCCAAAGCGGGCCCAGACGTCTCTTATCTTATCTTATCAAGCTACCCTTGCGAATCCAAAATTTCTGAAAAGTTGCATCCCCTCCTCGCAAGCAATCACAAACAGCTCCCGCCACATCCATTGTGAGACAGGACAGTCGCAATGGTGAAAAGGAAGGTCGCTGCGCTAGAAAAGCTCGATGCAGACTTGTACGTCTTGTCCAATGCCTCACTTCATTCTTTACCACATACGCTCTCGTAAGACTAATGTCAATTCCAGTGCGAGCCTGCAGTACAAGATTCGGAGAGATCCAAAGTGAGCAATCTTTTTGTCCTTCCAGAAACATTTCGTACTTACCCGCCGGCTGACACGGTCTGCAGATCATACAAGGATGATTTCCTCAAACAGTGGGAGCAATATGAATCCCAGCGCGAAATTTTCCTCACATCCCCGACCGCTGGAACGGCCGACTCGATCGAATCCTTCCACAACATGATTGATTTGATTGCACACGTGGCCGACTGCTACCCCGAAGAGACGAAGACGTACCCCGATGACCTGAAACTGATTCTCAATGATCATCACGCCGTTCTACACCCTGATCTGCGAGACAAGATCGTAGGCAGTCTCGTGCTGCTGCGTCGCAAAGATGTCATTGACTCGGCGAGTCTGCTTACGACCTTGTTTCCCATCTTGGTATCGTCGCCAAGCAAAAGCTTGCGCGAGCTGATCTTCCAGAAGATTTTAAGCGATATGCGAAACTCGAACTCCAAGTCGATCAACCACCCTCTGAACCGGACAGTCCAGACTGTGCTGTACAACCTGGTCACTGCGGATCGAGGATCGCCTCGAGCGATTTGGGCCATCAAACTGACTCGCGAGCTCTGGAAACGGCAACTTTGGACAGATGCAAAACCCGTGGATGTGATGAAAGAGGCTTGTTTGTCCGATAACGAGAAGGTCGTGATTGGTGCGACGCGCTTCTTTTTGGGCGGCGACAAGGAGCGAGAAGAGCTCGAGGACGATAGTAGTGACGAAGAAATTGACTTGGGCAAGATTCGGCATCAGATCGGCATTAACAAAAAGACCAAGAAACAGAAGAAATCGTACGAAAGGGCAGTCCACAAGGTTCGGCGAGACGAGCGCAAAAAAGCCAAGCCTCACCCGCTCAACTTTTCGGCTCTTCATCTTTTGCACGACCCTCAAGGATTTGTGGAACAGCTTTACTCCAAGCACCTGCAAAACACAAAGACCAAACTATCATTGGAGTCCAAGATTCTGGTGTTGCAGTTGATCACCCGACTGGTTGGTTTGCACAAGCTTACGATCGTGGCGCTGTACTCTTGGTTCATCAAATACCTGACGCCTAGGCAACAATCCGTCACCACGATTCTCGCCTGTCTGGCGCAGGGAACGCACAACCTGGTGCCGCCTGATGCTATTGAACCCCTCATTCAGAAAATCGCAAATGAATTTGTTTCCGAGGCGGCGGCAGCAGAAGTATGTGCCGCCGGAATGAACGCAATTCGCGAGATTTGTTCCAGACAGCCGCTGGCCATGACAGACACATTGCTGCAAGACCTCGTACAGTATCGCAAGAGCAAGGACAAGGGCGTCATGATGGCGGCCAAGGGCCTGCTATCGCTCTATCGAGAAGTCGGCGCTGAATTACTCCAAAGGAAGGATCGGGGCAAGAACGCCACCATTGGTCTCAAGAACGGGCTACAGCACCAACAAAGATTCGGTGAAGAAGTAGCCGGTGGCATCGAAGGCCTTGATCTCTTGGCCAAGTGGAAGGATGAGGAAGAGAAGAGAAAACGACTGGCCAAGGGCCTCGCAGAAACTCCCGGGAGTGACGAGGAAAAGGATGCAGAAGACGACGGCTCCGACTCAGACGGATGGGAAGTCGGGTCCGAGGATAGCAGCGACTCCGGCGAATGGATCAACGTTGACCACTCCGACGATGAAGCACCAGCTTTCAAGAAGCAGAAGAAGCAGAAGAAAAAGAAGGGTCCCGATGACGCTTCTGACTCAGAGTCCGACGCTGACGCCGACGCCGAGGAAGACACCGAATCGGCAGCCAACCAACTCAAACGCATGCAACTCCTCGCCACAACCACCATCCTCACGCCCGCCGACCTCCAAAAACTCAAGGAACTCCGCGCCACAGCCGCCATTGAATCCGCCGCCGGGGGCACTCGACGCAAGGGGCCCAATGCTCCCGAAATCAGACACGCGGATGACGGGTTGACGGCCGAGAACATCGAGGCACCCGCCAAGCTGCGCAAGCTGACAAAGGAAGAAAAGGTGGCGCTGGCAAAGGAGGGCAAGCCCGAGAGAGAAGAGCACAAGTCCACACAGGCAATCAAGAGGAGCAAGAAGGAGGCCGAGGGCAAGAGCACGAGCAATCGGGAGAAGCAGCGGAAGAAGAACTTCCTCATGACGCTGGGCAAGGCCAAGAGTAAGCAGAAGAGGAGTTTGGTAGAGACGAGGAAGGTGTTGAGAGGCCACGTGGAAAGGAGTACGAGAGGTGGGCGGAGGAGGAATTTCGCCTAGACTCGGACTCGGTGGGTTGGTTATCGGTCACGGATTCATCATGATAGATACTAAGCTGGGTATACACGGTGAATCAAGTGTCGTATATTTCTCGTATTTCTCGTGCCTTTTGTATCATCTATCGTGGCCCTCCATGAAGGCCAACGAGATGTTTGAAAAACAAAGCTCAATATGCCCATGCCCATGCCCATGCCCATGCCCATGCCCATGCCGCTGCCTATGCCCATGCCGATTATAAACAAAACCCGTCTTGCCATGCCATGGACTCCAGCTTCACACTCTCATCATGTACCTCGAAGCCCTTGAAAGCAGAAACAAGGAGAAAAATACAAGATCCAATCTCTGTTGTACACCACCACCGCCACTGGTCCAACATCCGGTTCGCCCCAGTAAAACATCCTACATGAAGGCGCAGAAACACGCAAAAAGAAGTGCTCAACAAGCACACTTCCCCGTTCTCGCATTCTTGCGAAGAACCATGGTAAACGACGCGGCTTTCTGGCCCGCAACCGCCCCGCGAACACGCCCGGAGTCGCCGTCGCCGTCGTCCACGACGCTCTCCTTCTTCTTTTCCTTCTCCTCCTTCTTTTCCTTCTTCTCTTTCTCCTCCTTCTTCATCTCCTTCTTCGCAGCAGCAGCAGCGGAGGGATGTTTCGGCCTCGCCTTGCCGGCCCCCCTGCGACCCCCCTTGCCGACAATGGTCCTGTTCCTGGTCCTGTTCCTGGTCCCAGTCTCCGGTGAAGCTGAAGCCGAAGCCGAAGCCGAAGCCGAAGCTGAGGGTGGTGAAGTAACCCTCCGGATCTCGTCCCAGCTGCACCGGTGCGCCTCCCGCGAGAACCGGGTGAGTGCCATAGCTGCCTCGATAATGGCCACGTCCTCGGCGACCCGCGAGCTCATGGCAGGACTGAGGCTCACCGTGTTCTCGGCCAGCAGCGCGAGGCGGACGCGAGCCCGCAGGTCCTTGTCCGTGTCCGTGTTCGTGTCCGTGTCCGTGTCCCGGGTGGCGTTGCTGCCGTGCGAGATTGTCGGGGACGGGGTTTTACCGGACATTCTGGTTGGCGATTTCGCAAAGTTGTTCAAAGCCATTGCCAAATGTTCCAAGTGACTACTCCCTTCTTTCACCAAATAGACGTTGTATGAAAAAGAAGAAGAAGAAGAAGAAGAAGAAGGGGGGGAACAAAAACCCTGGTTGTAATGACAAGTTATTGGGTCAAGATGTACGTCGTTTGGACGATGGTGATTATGGCTCTTTTTTGTGGTAAGTAGCCTTGATGTAAATGACAGATAAGTGAGGCACAATGTATGTGGAAGAAGAACCTCGGATGCAGGCAGGTCAATAGTCGTTACAGTAGGATGATGGAAATGGTCGAGGACAGGAGAATGGACAAAAAGACATGGCACTTGGACAGTATTTATATTAATGTGCGTTGATACAAGGTTTTTCTAAAAAAAAATTAAAAATTCTGCCTACCGTGCTGCCGTTGTTGAGTTCGCGCTGTGTCTTTGTTAAAGTATATTCCGCGACGCCTTTTTTTGCCATCGTGGGCGGGCCGTCTCGTTGGCTTTGGCTCAACATATAGTCTGGGGTATTGCAAAGCTTCGTTCGGCCAAGGACGTCCAATAGGGTTTCGGGGCTGATCGACTGGCGAATGGATTTGCTGGAGCTGTGTCTGACCATGAACCACGATCATGTACAGTGAGAGTTAGACTTCCTGCTAAATGTATATATGGTGGACGAGGCAAGAGTAACAGGGTTTTTGTATGCATCATGCATGAGGTAGGGTTACTTTCGAAAGCTTGCACTGGGACTTGACTGGATAGGAAGACGAGTATGACGTGAAGAAAGAAAAAAACAACTCGCTGTTGGATGAATTGACAAATGCTCCTAAAGACTATATGTAAATTTGAAGCTAATCATGAGTCCCTGGAAGCCGTGGCCACGGCGGATGTGGATCCCGCGTCCTTGTGTCCAGCACGACGCCCGGGATCATGATCCTCACGGGGCTTCTCCGACTTTTTGGATGTTGATGACCCCTTGTTCATGATGTCGTTGTTTGCATTCGAGATACCAATCTTCGCCTTGCCCAGTGAGTCCACAACGTGCTTGTACTCGGGAACAAAGTTCACACACGCAGCATAGACCCAGGCCAAGCCCATGAAAATCAAGGGGACGAACATGGCAAGCCCGTAATTGAATCTGTGGCCCCTTTTCCGGAAGTAGTCGGCGGCCGCACCAGTAGCAGGCGGGACGCATGCACCGCCAACGACACCACCAACGATGAAACCGCTGCCGCGCTTGGTGTGTCTGCCCAGCCCGCGCATTCCCAGGGCCACAATGGTGGGGAAGCAGATGGACTCGAAGAACAAGGCGACGTAGAGCATCGACATGCCAGTGTTGCCGCGCTCCGTGATGGACGGGATGAGGAAGATGACTACGCCGCTGATGAAGATGAGAAACACCCATCGTGGACGGACGTACTTCATGATGCCTACGCCAGCAAACCGGCCGAGTGCAAACGCCGCTTGCGCACCGGCAAAGAACTTGGAGGCGTCCGGGTCGGAAGTGCCGGGACGAGTGTTCACGGTATAGTTGATGAAAAAGCTGGCAATGGCAACTTGCGCGCCAGTGTAGCAGAACTGTGCAAAAGCGGCGTGGAATAGCTTCCACTGCTTCCAAAACGGCTTGTCGGCGGAGCCACCAACGTGCGTTTCCTGTGCCTGGAATTCCATATCTGCCATGTCTCTTGTCAGCTCATTACCTCGATCCCCAGCAGCAGCAGCAGCAGCAGCAGCAGGGGAGCGTGCTTCGCTGGAGGAACATACCAGCATCCGTGATTTCGGGAATATCCGAGAAAAAGAAGACCGCCGCGAGAAGCAGTACAAAAACGGCAATCGAAAGGTAAACCCATTGGACGTTGGCCATGGCACGATCGTCGCCAAAGTTGAAGAAGACGTATGAGCCCAAGACCGGAGCAATCACGGTGCCAATTCCATTGAAGGCTTGGGAGAAGTTGATTCGAATTTCGGAGTATCTGGGGGGTCCGCAGACTAGGTTCACAGGTTAGTCAATGGGGATTTGCCCCTTCACGACGAAAACGATAGGTGGACGCAATGTCAAAGCTCATGCTTACCGGTAATATAAGGGTTTGCTGCCGTCTCCAGGGAACCGAGGCCGTTGCCGATGATGAAGATACATGCGCAGAATCCCCCAAAGGACTCAGCTTTAAGTGCCGGAATGGCGAGAAGAGCCCCGAGAGCATACAGAAACAGCCCCCAGATGAACACCGCTCGGTAACCGAAGTGTCGAAGGATCCACGCAGCGTGACCGATGGAAGCAAGCGGATACGCTCTATAAAAAGTGTCATCGTCAGTCAATTTTGAACCCGCCGCAGTCGACGAAAGGAATGGGAAAGTCAAACACGCGCTCAAAATGCTGAGCACGGGTATCGTAAGACTAAGTACCTACCCAAAATAGGCAGCCTGAAGACCGGCAGAACGGGCTGCGTTGATGCCAAGGGTGTTTTGGAAATGCTTGTTGAGGGTGTCAAGGAGACCGTAACTAAAACCCCAGAGGAAGAACAAGATGGTGACCAAGAAAATGGGGTAAATGGATTGACGCAGCGTCAATTCGGCAGCTCGGGTGCGGCGAGTGTCGTCAGCCTTGAGCGAGCGCCTCTTGACAAACTCCTTGAAGGACATGGCGGCGAGACGATGCAGTCAAGGTGCCCCCTAGAGAACGGAACGTGAGAACGGAACGTGCGAACGAAACCCGGCGAAGGGGATTATGGATTGCCGGTCCTTTTCAGTCGTCTTCAGAGTCTGAGTCTCTATGATGTACCGAGTACAAATTCGGATCACTCGCTGAGCGCTTTATGAATGTTGTTGCATTGGGCGATAAAGAAGCTGTCGATCGGGAGCAACCCTGGGAACCGGATCCAGGGCCAGACAAGATCCCAAGTCCATCATCCGCCATCCGCCATCCGCCATCCGCCATCCATCATCCATCATCTGTCACCCGTCATACGTCATGGGGGCGATGATGCAGGTGCCCACCCCCGAAGCGACTTCCCCCAAAGCCCCCATTCAAGCAACCTTGCACCTTCCATATTAATGTCTGGCGCTTCCCGCGATGCAATGTTCTGGCCAGGTTTTGTGGAGGCAAGTTGGTCGGGGTTGGTTCCTCAGGATCGACGACAAGCGAAGGGACTCTCTGGAGTTGACATACACACAGACAGGGAGAAGGGGTGGGAGGGACTGTTGTTCAATAAGAGTTGAGTTCAGATAAGACTCGTGAATTTTCTTATTACAGAGAGATATACGGATTAGTGCCTGAGTCTTCTCCCCGCTTGTGTTCCTACAAATAAAATAACGCGTCTGACTTTGCCCTCGGTGAGGACTCGGTGAGGCAGTGGGGCTGCCTGATGTGGGGCGAGGTGAGAAGCTGCGGGTTATTTTTATTTTATTTTTTTATTCTGGCTCGCTTCATTTGCCATTGCGAAGAAACCACTGTTGTTGAGCTGCCTCTTTAATTCACGGATTTGCAACGCACAACCACCATGTCCAAAAGCGTGGTGCAGCCCAATGGCTGGGTGGCATTGCGCCTACCAAATGAAAATCTGCGTGTTCTACAAATTACCCCGAACACGTTCGTTGCCTCCCCTTCTTATCATTTGCGCTAAAGTACAACGATCTGAACATGCTGACAATGTTCACCATGTCCTTGCCCGCCCGCAGCACAATATCGTTAGGAAAATACGGCTCGTTCCCAAGCAACCTACTCATCGAGCGTCCACTCCACCTCACGTACGAAGTTCAAGAGAAGCGCGAAGGCGAATCGTTCTCCCGGTTGCGAGTCGTTTCTGGAAGAGAGCTCAACGAGGATATCCTCGCCGAGACCAATATCAATGAAGAGTCCTCAGCAAATGGCGAGACTGCCGTTGTTGCAGAAGACGGCGAGGAACTCGCGCTGGTAGACGAGACGGGAAAAGTCATTGCGCGGTCAAACCGAGAGATCATTGACGACTCTGCGAGGCAGACCCTCACGACGCAGGAAATTGAAGAGCTGAAGGAGAAGGGCGCTTCGGCGGGCAAGGAACTTATTGCGAAGTTGATCTTGTCTCATACGGCGATCGATCAGAAGACTTCGTACTCTCTGGCGAAATACAAGCTTTTAAAGGAGAGGAAATTCTTGAGGCGCTTCACAGTACTACCGCTGGATGTGGTGCTTTTGAACCAATGGCTACTGGAGGATAGGGATGCAGGCAAGGTGTTGGAGATGCGCCCGGAAATGATGGGCTTGCTGGGGTGCTGGGCCGATGTGCATTTCGGAGGTTCGCCCATAGAAGGGGTGATTGAGCCTCACGGCGGTAGGTGGATGGTGGTGGACGATACGGGAGGGTTGTTGGTCGCCGCGATGGCGGAAAGAATGGGTATATTACATCGGGAGAAGGATGGAGAGGAGGGCGGAGAAGACGGTGCAGAAATTCAGGAGGTGGGTGCCGAACAACAACACCGTGACACAAATGGCACCAAAGAACTGCACCAGCAGCAGCCGCAATCAAACGTCTCAAGGAATCACAAAAAGCGACCGCGCAAAGGCGATCTCGACGAGCACTATGCCATTAGCAACACTATGACCCTCATCCACGCCAACTCACAACCGAATCTCTCCGTTCTGAAGTACTTTGACTACGACGGCAGCGACCCGAACCCACCCTACCCTTACCATCCGCTCTTCACACATCTCCTCCCCATCACATGGCTTCAGCTAGTCAGTCCCGAGGACGACACCGCCTACAGCGAAAAGCCCGACGCGGTTGCTCCCGAAGTACTCGCCTCGTGGAAACCCAACCGCCGGGGCAATTATCACCGCAAACGACGGAGATGGGCACGAACCCGCGAGACTGTCGATGCCACGCGCGCAGGAGGCTTCTCTGGCCTCGCCGTAGCAAGCACCATGGACCCGGTGTCCATTCTCCGCCACGCACTTCCCCTCCTGGCGGGCGGCTCTCCCATTGCCATCTACTCGCCTACCGTTGAGCCTCTGGAGCAATTGGTCGATTGCTTCAGCATCGCCAGACGCGCAGCCTGGGTGTCCTCCCCGCCTGCAGAAGCAGAGGGCAAGACACAGGCGGAGCTGGATCAATGGCCTGGGACCAGGGAGTTTCCCCTCAATCCCACCTTGGTGCTTGGAGCTGCTGTGCAGACCAGCAGGGCGAGGAGGTGGCAAGTCCTGCCGGGCAGGACACATCCGTTCATGACAGGCCGAGGAGGCGCAGAAGGATTCTTGTTCACAGGGTGGAGGACCATTCCGGCCGAAGGGCGCATCTCGGCGAGAGGCAAATTCCAGAGGAAGAGATGAGATGATTTTTCCCCCTTTTCCCCTTTTCCCCTTTTACCTTTTTTGCTTGGCAATGGTTATTTTCTGCCTGTCCTAAAGAGGGAGGGGGGGTGCTGTCGATCAAGGCGTTGTGGTGTACAAAACTGTGACATTTGGATAGGATCGCAGCTGAAGAGCTGTGCGATATGACCAACCCCCTGACATGAATAAAAACACGAGTACCCATCCTAGTACTTGTTTCAATTTCGAACAGGGATCATGATCAGGATGACATTTTGTCGTACCATGAAGTGCGAGCATGTAATGCGCTTTATGAAAATGCAGCACAGGAAAAGAAACAAGAAAGAAGAGTGCTCTCCCATTGAACTACTATGCTCGACAATTCGCTAGTCGATCCCTCTTATCCTTACAACGCCTTGCCCATGAACTTTCTCTTGGTAAAGCTCAACCACCACTTGCTCGGTTTCGTCTCGTCATCGGCATACACACGCGCCAGCAGTCTTGAAGCTAGCTCCTGTCGAACCTGAGCCATGTACTGCCGCAACTGTTCGGCGTCTTGTCTGTCCCTCGGGGCTTCGTACATCTGCGTTCCCAGCAAAATCAGCACATTGATCCCGCTGAGTAGCATCCATCCATCCGTCTCCCGTCCTTGTATTCGGCCTCCAAGACGACGCCGTAGAAATGGGGGAAACACCCTCTCTTGCATCATCAGCACTCGTCCCAAAGGAAACATACCTGGTTCAGTGGAAATCCAGGATCCCCGGGAATAGCAAAGTTCAAGTCCAGCGCCAAGTTCATCACATCCTTTTGCGCATCCCTCACAGTGGCATGCGGCTTGATCTTCTGCAGGCAGTCGCTCAGAAACCAGATTCCATAGATGAGCAAGCGGTCGGCGGGGCCTTGGATCTCAAAGTTCCGGAAGAAGGTGTTGGCGCGGAACAGCGAGATGACCTCGTCGAGGACGTCGTAGCTCTCGCTGTCAGGGTCGGGAGAATCGTTGGCCGGGAGAGGAGGGTGGGGGATGGGCAGGGTGTAGGCCGGACCGCGGGTCTTTGTGCGCAGGGGGAGGATGGGGAAGTTGCCG
Source organism: Epichloe coenophiala (assembly GCA_018801565.1). NCBI lineage: Eukaryota > Fungi > Ascomycota > Sordariomycetes > Hypocreales > Clavicipitaceae > Epichloe > Epichloe coenophiala. The sequence continues at coordinate 1,290,322 of JAFEMN010000008.1, forward strand.
ATGAGGCGGGGAGGGTTGGGATCGTTGTTGAAGATGGAGTTGTAGGCCTGCAAGGGGTTGGTTAGCTGGGGAAGGGGAGGGGTGGTTTGGTGCTAGATGGTGATGCTGAAGATTTCGAGGAGGGGTTCAGAGGAAGAGTTGTGGGGTTCAAATCGTGGTTCTGGTGGTTTTCTTAATGTATATGGGATACGACGTACCGGCATGGTGATGCTGGAGATTTCGAGGAGGGGTTTAGAGGAAGAGTTGTGGGGTTCAAATCGTGGTTCTGGTGGTTTTCTCATGTATATGGTACACGACGTACCGGCATGTTGAGCAGCGATGGCGGGCGCGAGGACTGACTGCTCGATGACGATGCTGTGACAGTGGTTTGGCGATGATATATGCCTGGTGTGGTTGGCGGGGCTTTTGCTAGGAAAGCTTGTCGTCGGATGGGTGGGGCGCAGAACCCGTCGTCAGAGGTCGGACGAAGATGTGGCTTGTGACGGATCGTGATGCTGAGATTGTCGTGGCAGTGAGCGTGCAGTGCAGGTTGGCTTCACTTTGCGTCGACATGGCCTTCGCTGTCGTGAATGATCAATATGTCCCCGCCGATTCATCGATAATGCCATGACTGCGGGATGCGCGCTCCTGCCCAATGTTCATCTCAACTTGCCTGCGGTACAAGTATCACAGCGAATAAAGCAGGTTTCCATCACTGATTCGGTGGGGGAGTATGTACTGTGTCAACTGGCCATTCTGAATGGCGGACTCAAGGATGCAATCCCAGCTTGTTTGATTGTTTGACTGTCATCACTCTCGTATCCGCGTATTCCGTACGGACTATGGACTGCTCCGGCGACATTCCTAATTTGGTTCGTCTCTGCGCGCAATCAGATCAAGTCCTGCTGACTGCCAAGCTTTCATGGGCTCATGACGGGCTGTGTCTGGATCGCTCCGAACAGGTTGTTGGTGTGCCTGTGGAACAAAGTGCTTCAAAGAATCGCATGTCTGATTGGCTCGCACTAGCCCTGGCTGCCTAAACATCACGTGAGTTCGCACAAAGGTCGCGCCTCTGCTCGGGTGGATCCTGCCAGAACCCACGCCACTACAGGACGCGTGCGTCTTTGTGACTCGCTGACAAACAGTTACTGGCGCAGGAATGCCACACACATAAAGCATTCGATGCCCCCGTCGTTCCTTCCGTGCTCTCCGTCTCGAACGAAACGACTCTTTTCGCATCCCTTCAATCCCTCGCGTCCTCCCTCGTACAGCAATCTCCTCTCTGTCCACAACAAGGTTTTCGGTGCTTCCCTTTCGAAAACCCTGGCAACACCACCCCGGCTGCTCAGTGCTAGGAGTCCGCCCCCCCCCTGCGATTGAAAGCTTTTGCTTAGTGCAGACTCAGTGAGTCGTCAGTGGTCGGTTTGGTGGGCCACAGCGTTCTCAGCCAGTGGCAGCATCGCCACCAGCGTCTTTTACAGGCGCCAGGAGGAAGCAAATCAACGCCACCGAGACATTCAAATATCGTTCGCATACTGGTACGGAGTACACCACTGCACACGGACAGCGCGCCTTTTGCAATACAGAACACCTCCTCTTAAAGAGACCCGCCCTTCATGAAACATCAATGCTGATACTAGAGTCAGTCTTTATTCCCTTCGTCTACCGTAATCCTACACTCCCAAACATCTTCGCGACGACATTTGCTGTTGCTTCTCGTCTTTTCCCTGATTCGGTTCGGTTCGGTTTTTTTTGTTTCTGACGTATCATTGAGCTGGACAGCACCACATCAATACTTCAAATATCGCGCCTTTGTTGATCGCTCGCGCGCCTTTGTTGAACAGCCGGCTGCTTGTCATCGCCCTCCGACTCGCACCATATCAACAGCACTCGTGCTGCCTGACGTACAATCCACGCGTTCAAAAGAAGCCATCATGTCACAGACGTCCTCGGCTCCATCTGACACCATCCGTCGCAGACGCCCGCGACGGTCTGCCCGAGGCTCCCTCAACGGTCTGTTGCGCCAACACGCAGGCACGTCGTTATTCGTGCGTCCAATATGCTGGACGGACCTGCATTCGAAAATACTTGGCGCGCATTTTGTCGAACTGCCACCATGCGATACTCCCTTGCCCGAGAGCACACCCGGATCGCCGCCATCCAAGGGTCACTTGCGACCATCCCGAGCAATCATGACCTTGAGTGATGCTCTCACTGAAATCTTACTTCCCGACGCGTTGCATCCCGTTTTAAGCTCTAATGCTGTTAAAACGGTCTTGTCAACGTTGTGGCCTGCTGCTTTCAGTCAATCGCAACTTCTACCTGAGCTGCACATCTTCTTTGGTGACCGCGTGTACCGGGACGCCGTGCGCACCCAGGTACAATGGAATTATCCCGGGAACAGCGCGCGATCCTCGCAGAGCTCCTTCAAGTCAATATCAACCCGGCCCGCGGACTCCCACAACACATCCCCAACCACATCCCCAACCACATCCACCCCTACACCACATGACCCCTCTCACCTGCCCATGATGTGCTACATTGGCAAGAATCAGCTGGCTTCGATGCGCAAAAACCTTTTCCGCATTGCATCGGGTCCTGGAAGGACTTGGAACGGCCCCGTCTCTCGCCTTCAGCAGATGCGGTCAAAAGCCCTCATTCCAGCCAACTCTGATCATGATGCTCATTTTGTTGCCATCTTTCTTGCCATGGCCCAGCACCACTTTTACGGAGCCCCGGTTCCATCATCACGCCGGGATTCGCAATGGTCGCCATCAAGAGGAAAAGCTCAGCGTCCTCCGTTTGACAATGTGAGCCTGCGGATCCTGACGCACGACAATGACACAGCCGAGTTCATCGTCTACACCGGTCATGTAACGGCCAGCTTTCTGGACAGATTCTACAACCCCTCCAAGGCCCCCTTTGGCCAGGAAGAAGAGGCTGCCGGGATGAAGATTGAATACTCGAGGGTTCCCATCTGGCCTATACTCGGCCTGCGGGAACGACTGGGAAAAGCACTCGGCGAGGAGATTGTTGGCCAGTTCGACCCGTCTGAAATGAAAACATGGGAGACCGAGGAAGTGGGCGACAAGACCGAGCACACTAAACGAAAACGCGATGCCCTCTCCGATGTTTTCAACGCAAGCTTTGAGGAAGAAACGGAAAGCGAAGAGCAATGTTCTCCTCCACTCAGCGTCAAGAGACGACGCCTGCCAGAAGGATCCCAAGTAGGAGTGGTAGTCTAGATCTCTGCCATCTGACCATGACGCAACGAGTTCTGCTCCTTTTCTTTTTCTTTTGTTGGCGCTGCATCTAACACTGTAGAAAAGCGCAACCACGCTGTACCAGTTTTGCTGCTAATATTTCTTCCTATTCCCAAACGCAGCTCGCGAGCACTTGGGGTTGAGGTGCTCGAATTGGAGCATTAGTACTCAGGCAATATGCATGCATACGGGTGTGGCAAATGGAGTCTTTTGTATGTCTGAGGAGCGACTGCATCACCAGAGGCGTTACGGGGCCAAAACAAGCAGACGGCTTGCTTGAAGCAAATGATGCACGCTTTGGAATTCACGCAACGGCGCATGTTCTTAATGAATATTCTAATGATGCCAATAGTTGTAAACGAGCACGTTACTCTGATGTTACTGTATGGTAGACGTCAAGTCAAGTTCGGTGGAGTTTGATATTCCACGAAGCAATTTTTGTTCGACAGCATGAAGTCTCGCATCGCGAAACGTCAGATTCAGCCAGCTGATCTGGTTGACTCTCGGGTTCCAACCCTAACAGTCAACGGATGGCCTCGATGGTACCCTAATCTATCTCCACTATGCTAGTCAGAAGCTCCCTTACTAGCACAACATCTCTGGGGAGTAGCGAAACATGCATTAGTGAGCCAAGCCGGAAGTTAGATCCCGCTATATACAATCTTTCTGGGGGATGTAGTCATTGCGGGTACGTTGCCTTGTCAAGGCCGTTGCTTCTAAGCAGGTTTGATACAGGGTATACAGGGTAGGCCATGGATGAGTACGTCCCTGAATAGAATGTAGTCCGTACGGCATGCCTACCCGGGTAGATATGAAAGCCAAGTTAAAATACCGCGGAAATATCCTACTAACCGGGTGACGATATAGCCGCTGTAGTCACTGGGCCGCATGCTGTGAAGAGAAGGTGAGAATCAATGATGGTTACATACTGGCATGTTTTATGCTGCAGTACGGAGTAATACAGATCCGCCTCATTCATGGATTTTGCACGGTTCCTTGCGCAGGCACGTGCCAAACTATGTACATGTACAGCCAATCATGCCTGGGCGGGGACCAGACCAAACAAGACGTGGCAGACAAGGAAGAACAGGGCGCTAATAATTAATTGTATTGGCAGGTGAAGCAAGTCAGCTCGTATTTGTAACGTCAAGGTGGGCATTGCGGGGGAAAGTGGGTGCTGACCAATCATCGGGGTTAGAGGCAAGATTGGCATGGCAATTCGAGGTCGTGATTTACATCATGCCCCGCGGTACCATCGCAGCCCGCACCGCATCGCACCGGGAGAAGCTTCTTGTCCTTTGCGATTGAAACGGGCTGGTTGTCCTCGCAGGGAAAACCGGCAACTTGTCTCACTCCAACGCCAGCAGGCCGGTTCGGCCACTCACTGCAAAGCCTCGCCTCTTGGCACACGGGACCGTTGTTACTCCTCGCCAACCATGGCAACCATGGCAACGGGAAAGGTGCTCCTGTATACCAAGGTCGCGCCGCCTAAAGCTCCCAAGAGGCGATCAAGAGCCGGTGAGTCAGTCCCCGTGTACAGCCGTACTTTCTCGGGGTTCTGCATCTCTCTCTTCAAAGTCGTGGTTATTTTTGCCATTCTGAATATGCATCACTGACCATGTCATCTTGGCCTCTTCAGGCTGCAACTTTTGGTAAGTATCCGCGCCTTATCTGCAAAACTACGGCTCATCTGTTCCATAGCAAAGACAAGGTATATACATAACCCCTCCCTTCCTTGGCGTCGTGTTCATTTCCAGCTGAGACCTTGCATCGTAGAAGAAGAAGTGTGACGAAGTCAGGCCCTTTTGCACCAGATGTCAGGAACGTGGCCAAGATTGTCGCTACGAGCCCATCAAACCTCGCCAAAAACGCAAGGTTGGCATGACGGAAGACCGCCATTCCTCCAGTGATGAGACCCAGGAGATCCCAGATTCATGTCCAGAGATGCCATCGTCTAATCCTGATGCTCCGGCCCGCAACGCGGTTCCTCCTGCGCCCTCAGAACCTCACGCCATTGGCACATGCGTACAGTCTGACACCCCGGAGCTGGGTCCTGCGAATATCAGATATTCATCGGAGCCGTCTGCAGATCCATCCCTTGCCTTGATTGGTACCGCAGCGACGCCGTCGCCGTCGCCTTCGCCGATTCTTGAGTTTTGCTTTCCCTCTTTTGGGGAATTCTCCCCAGACTTCAACGAGCGGTTCCTCATGGACTACTTCTGCAACACGCTATCGCACTTGATCGTTTTGAGAGAAGATGAAGGGAATCCATTTCAGCAGCTCGTGCTGCCGCTCGCTTACGAAAGCCAAGCAATCAAATGTGCTATTTACGCCCTGGCAAGCGCCCATTTGGTCGGCAAAGGAATGGATCGACGCGAAAACAGCGAGAACAGCATCCGGTTTCATAATGAAGCCATTCGGAACTTGGCAAAGCTCATTGAATTGGGCCACGGTGTGGATCGAAACGAGCTGTTGGCAACCATCATGCTGATTGTTTACTATGAAGTGGTGAGTTGCACTTTTCGGTTGCTCGGGTTTCCTTTCCGGTCGAGCTGCTGATGAACCAATGGCGTGCAGCTCGTGCAGAGGCGACGGTCCAATCTTGTCGAGGGTCACTTGAAGGGCGCAAAGGCCATTATGCAAAATAGTCCGAGCCGAAAGAATCGAACTAGTAACTTCTTGGAACAAGTACGTAACCTTTTTTTTTTTTTTTTTTTTTTTTCCCAACCCGCGATTGAAGACCCAGCGCGACCAACTTACTGCGTCAGGCTTTTCGGTTCTACGATGTGATTGCGGCTCTGTCGTCAGGCACAGCTCCGCTGTCCAATGATCCCATTTGCAAAAATCTTGAGAAATCGTCTCTTCGCCGCTCACAACAACACGTTTCCAGGGTTGGTGGAGTAGACGCCCTGCTTGGTCTGGCCACCTCCCTGTGGCCGGTCATTCAAAAGTTGTCCGGACTGCTGACACTCAAGAATGACCTGGAAGCATCGGTTGCTCACGGTGACGTGTCGGGGGCCACAGTCACGCAGGCCAAATTCGACGCCGAATGCGCTGCTGTCGAGTTTTTGCTTGAAGAGTGGCAACCCGTGATGCCGACAGAGTGTCCCAGCTACAGCGACTTTGAAAAACTGTCCTCGAGTGCCAAGGGCAAGATGAAGGGGTTTCAAAGCATCTTCAACAATGCGCTGGCATATAGGCACTCGGCTCTGGTATACCTCTACCGCACCATATACAACGCTCCGAGAAACCATCCAGTAGTACAGCATCACGCTTCCGTGAGCCTGGTCCACTGCAAGGACACAGTCTTGCACGAGGGACCGATGGGCGCATTGTTGTGGCCACTATTCGTTGCTTCATGCGAAGCTGTAGATCCGATGGACCGACAGTCAGCTCGCGACACCTTTCAAGGCATCACCCGTCGACAAGGCATGGCGAACATCGACAGGGCATGGGAAGTGGTTCAGGAAGTGTGGAACCGAGCCGACGAGGTAGACGCGTCGGATGCGCAAATGCCTAATGGTATTATGGCAGTGGGCAAGAAAGATTTATGGAGAAGGGTAAGCGAGGACATGGGTGTGACTATTGTGTTTGGTTGAAAACACTGCGGTCATGGCATGTGCTGAGATTTTTCAAGACGAGAATTTTTGAGTGCGTAAACGTGCAGCAACGATTTTCGATCCATGTAGTAGCAACTAAAGCTGCATGTTTACGTACTATGCGCCAAGTTCTCCGTAGTGACCAGCCGATTAAAGTGATGCTCAGAAGGAATTCCCAGGCTGTCTCACTAGCTTTGTCGGACTCGATCAGATGATGGTTGTTTGGTCTCCAAACGACGGAGTCTTCCCGTTTCTGTAAAATAAGATGAAATAAAAATTCAATTTTTTTTTTGCGACTTCTCCAACGGTTATTATCAGCACAATGGAGCGAATCAAGTTGATATATTCTAAGCTTCACCGAGGTCACCGAGGGAAACCAATTGTTTCCCCCGCTCAAAGTAATTATTTGAGAATGATTTCGTACGGAGTACGGACTAGGCCGTCCTGTCATGAATCTTTGTGTCATGGTCCAGGATGTGATAATATGTACGCCTCGAGTGGCTGGGTGTCTGATTGAGACGACGACCGGGAAGCAATCATCTCTGGCAGCTTATTTGCTTGCAACGATTTATGCTTCTTTGCTTTCCGCCGAAGCAGGACGGGAAGAGTGACGGGGTTGTTGAACGCGCCGACATATTAATATGGCTTGTTGTTTGCCGGGCACCCTGTTCTGAGCTGCATATGGATAAATATCACGTACTCCGTATGTGCCTGTGCATATGCAGGCGAAGGATCACAACAGACACCCCAGCGTTGGGGGAGATTGGGCAACAGTAGTCCGTAATAGTCCGTATTACTCCGTGCTCCGCAATACGGGGAAGAGCCAACGTTTTTTTTTTTCGCCCACCGTGGATGCATCGACTCTTCCGGCAAGAGTCTTGGAGTTTGCTCCATGGAATTGAAGGTTGAGTACGAAGAGTAGTCCGTATGCGCCAGGCGGTTTCCATTGGCCGTGTCCGATTGGCCGTGGTGTTGGATATATACTCTGGATGGAACGCGGAAGAACGGGGCACGGATGGCATGCTCGGGAAGTCGGAAATTGCTCAGAGATACGACTGAGGAAACAAAATTCCCCTCACTACGGAGTACCTTGTTGTTGATCAACGGAGTCTGGTGTTTATTAACGTTGCCTGCCAGCTGCAAGCTACAAGCTGCCAGCTGCCAGATTAGTAGGTGCCAGGCGTCAAGTGGTCCTCAATGCTGGGGTCTGGCTGGTGCATTTCCGATGCCTGCTGGCAGTGGCGCCGGCTGGTCCTTCCGTCGCTTCCTTGTTGGCCAGGCAGGCTGTTGGCACTCTGCTGTGCGTGCTGTGCGTGCTGTGCGTGCTGTGCTGTGCGTGCTGTGCGTGTCCTCGCGGCTTGGCCCCGCAGATGCCTCTGCCAACTCATCAGGATGATTCGACTGCATGTAATAAATCCGTACGGACCGTATGTACGGACTATGTACGGAGTAATAAGCCCAGTACGCCCAGTACGCCCTCCTGGCTGGAGCCCTGTCACTCGAGCAGTCCAGGTCTAGTAGGTCTAGTCGGTCTAGTCGGTCTACGCATCTCCTATTGCCTGGGTTCCTACAGAATACGGAGTACGGATTAAGTGTCGTCCTTCGTCTTCTTTCCATCCTTGAACACCTATTCTTATTAGGGAGGCAGGTAATAATAATAATAGGCCATGCAAACCTGTATGT